>OY720311.1:21057933-22399590 GCA_963082785.1 Philonthus spinipes
GTTACCTGAAGGTTTTCACTCATTTTCTGTACACCTTGTATACTATATTGAAAATGTACCACCAAGTAACGCCAACAAAATTAAAGAATTAAACTTAACATTTCTCGTACGGAATAGCCCCTATTAAATCTGATTTTTTAATATTACCTGAGGCGGGATTCTAGTTTAGCGAAGAAGAAAACGAAGATGGAGCGATTCCAAACAACGGTTGATAAAGAGAAAACTCTGATTCGCTGTCGCAATATCCTCTAATTTAGAATTCCATAGCTAATTTAGGATGTAATAATAGTTGTATATTTTAAATAATTATCTGGTTTACGTTTTGCAATATACTGTTCGTTGTTTTTTTTTTTTCTTTGTTTTTTTTTCATATTTCTCTTTTCAATAGTTGAATGAAAAGCCGAAATGAAACAAACAGCGTTAATTGTAATTCACTGTTGATTACTTAATTGCACTTAACACTTTCATTGGAATGATTGTAATTGTGTTCAATTAAATTACGTAATTAATACTCTGCGGAATTTATAATGCATTTTTCTAGTATGCATCCTTTTTTTTTTTAAAAAAAGGTGTTTCTATGAAAAGAGGTAATTTACGTGTTAATTGAAAGTGTCTGTCAATTTAATTGCTGTTTGTTTTACTTTTAATTATGTTTGTGCTAAAAAGTATTTATAAATACCACTAAAATAGTGGGTTTGTTGAAGTTTTAATAACTGCTTTAATATAAATAGAAAAGAATATTAATTCACTTGGTCACAGTTATTATTAATTAATTAAATTAATTATTAATTAAATAAAAGTCACTTGGTATTGTTTCACAAATTAGACTTATTCCAACTAGTTTCGGTTTATTAGACCATTTTCAAAGGAACATTCCTTTGAAAATGGTTTCGGATTATTAGACCATTTTCAAAGGAACATTCCTTTGAAAATGGTCTAATAAACCGAAACTAGTTGGAATAAGTCTAATTTGTGAAACAATACGAAGTGTCTTTTCTTTAAATTATATTACATAGTGTAATATGTTTCACCAAGTGCCAGATGAGAAATTAATCCAAGAAAAAAATAAAGAAAAGTGTTTCATTTATTAAAAATATAAAATAGTGATTATAATAAATATTTGTTCTATCAATAATTTACATTCACTTCGCATTGCAACAACAAACCGCAAATATTCGAAATATATATCAAACCACATAATTATTCGGTTTCACTTGACCGCAAATATTTAACAAAATTGAACCCGAACAATAATAATAATCCGCACAACACAATCGCGATTCTATTTATGGAAAAAGATCGCTATTTATAAACACGAAACACGTAATGTTTTCTCATCATAAAACATTTCAAAATATTTATTTGTTGCATCAATCATTCGCGATTGTGTGTGTGTGTGTGTGTGTGATTAGACATTTCGCCGTGAGTATAAATAAATAAATTTAAAGGCGCGCGCCAAGTTGCGAAAAAGAGGCCGTTCGCATTCAGTGGCGAATTTTCAAGGTCCCCGCAGCACACAAATCCAAATTGAACATTTCACCCGATAAGGAGCGGTTTTAATTAAAATGCTCGTTGTGAATAATTAATTTCCTGATAAGGATTGTAAGAAAATATGAAACAATAGGGTTACGAATTGTATTTGTTGAAATTGGAAATACCTATTAGTAAAATTAGTGTGTTGGTAAACTTTTTGTACTTCACAAAAAATTATTGTAAAAAATAAAAAAAAATATTTAGTTTTTATTGAGTGGATATTAGTAAACAAATAAATCTTGTGCATGTAATAAATTTAATAAACATAAGTAGCATTTAAATTTATTTTAATTTAATCAAAGTATTGTTTGTTATTTCCAGACGTGTGTATATTTATTTATAAAGCAAAACGTGCTTGCCTTAAAAAAAACAATTGCGATAAAATATTTGTAAACCATTAAAATTCTGAGATTAGTTAGTTGTAGGTCATGGATTGCTACGCGGAATGTTTCTAAGAAGGTGTTGCGCTAATTTTTTTGAATCTTCTAATTATGCTGCAGAAAAATGGGTGAATAATTTTCCATGAAAATTTAAAATAATAACAATAAATAAATATTGAAATACCACAAATTTGACTTACCTAAACCTGATCAATCCACTATGTAATTTTTATTATTTATTTCGTACATTTTTCTGTATAGATGAATTAATAAAGATTATTATTATTATTAACACTTCATACTGAGAAGTAGAGAGGAACATATAACGATGTCATATAAGACTAACTAAAAATTATTATTAAACGCGTTTTAGTCACGAAAAGATCGTTTAAAGAAACAAAGTAAAAGTATTTTATTATTGTGAATTAAGTAAAAGACTTAAAATAAAGCAAATTTTATTTGGAATTTGCTTATTCCTAAACAAATTTCATTCATCCGGGACGAGCCAAAATCTGCGTTTTCAATTTACTCCAAACAATTCATTTTTTTGTAGCAAACATCGCAGATTTCAAACAAACACATTCATCCTTGCTGGTTGGCTGAACAGCCATCTTTAATAACCAGAACAATTCAAAACCAGTAGGAAGTAGATTTCTTCCTCTCGAAGCCGACTCGGCGCGCTCATTAACTCTTCCACTGCGCCGTTAGTTATTGTTGTGCCATCTGTTCCATCCGCGGCTATCCTTTGAATCTTTCCAATTTCTCCGTAGGCACACTACGGTTGCCGTTATTCATGCAAGTCGGTGTTAATGGCATCACCCATCACAAATGCAAATATCTATTGACTCACGCTCGCCGCACGCCAACCATGTCTTGATTAAATACCCAGAAGTCGGGAAACTAACTGCGATTTCTAGCTTTGTAATCAAATGCCAACCAGGATTAATCACGATAAAAACACGACTACCGGACTGCAAAATATACCGCGATTTGCTCTTCGTTCGTTAATATGCATCGCAAGAATACTGTGCAACTTAAATATGGAAAGAAATTTACATATCTTTAGGAATATTTTCTAATATACTTCCTCATAGTATAAATAATAAATGGAAAACGACAAAGAGTTAGAAACAAATCGTCTGAATTAAATTAATTTAAACACAGTTCAGGTCTTCTTTCATTGCTGCTGGCTGTATACTTTAATATGACCTATCCTAAAAAGTACGATCCGGCTAAGCCTAAAGTTACGGCTTAGCCGGATCGTACAATATGAAAATACTTCAAATTGGAAACTAGTATAGCTTTAATAATTTTGAAATTTTTCATTAATCTTCTTAAGAAAAAACATCACACATTTTTCATCGCAAATATTACAAGAATTGCAATACTTGCATTGTTAGACTTTCTTGGGCTATCCACCAAACATCGTTCTGCCCTGTCTTGAATTTATGGTGATGTGCTAGCTAATTGAACTGTATTCATCAATACGCTTCAAATTGATGAATCCATGAATACAGTTCAATTAGCTAGCACATCACCATATCATCACCGTATTCACCGTATTCATGGATTCATCAATACGCTTCAAATTGATGAATCCATGAATAGTGAGAGTTTTTTGGAGGGATGATTGGATACAGATTTTTTTAAGGAGGAGTTGATTACAGGGGTTATTTGCACTTGTTTAAAAAAATATGATCATCATGGTACTTTCCCCGCTGAATTCGATGGAATGGTCTCAGGGGACCTCAAAACGTGCATATCCGATGAAATTGGCGATTCGAAAATGTTTACGATCACAATACTTTCCCTTGGATATTGGTCCGGGGAAAGTAAAAATTGTAATACATTGATATATAGAGGTGATTTTGGTCTATTCATAAAGTAATTCATTACAGTGCTGTTAGGATGACTAAGTTTGGTGAGAGATCCAAGGAAAGATCTTTCGGCAACTTGGATGTGGTAGAGATACTCTGGTTTGATTTGAGTGAACATTATAGCACCTAAATCTAATAAGGGCCAACAATTAGATTTGTAAAACTGTGGCTGTTAGGATGACTAAGTTTGGTGAGGGTTCTCAGGGAGGATTTTTCGGCAACTTGGATGTGATAGAGAGATGCTGGTTTGATTTGGGTGAACATTATAGCACCTAAATCTAATAAGGACCAACAATTAGATTTGATCTTTCAGCAACTTGAATGTGATGGAGAGACGCTGCTTTGATTTGGATGAATATTATGGCACCGTAATCTGATAAAGGACCAGCAAATTGATTGTGTGGCGATTTTTCCGATAAATCAGAATTGCAAAAAATGTATATTTTTTATTGTAAATATTTATTATTTTTTAGAGTCATTAAAACTTTCAACTTCACTCTTACAAGGTAGCGAGAATTGTAAGAGTGAAGTTGAAATAAAACGCAAAGTGTTAAAAATTTATATCTTCGAACAACCAAGTCCGAAAATCGTTACAACCAAGATACCAAAATCGATTGTAAGACGACTCAACAGTTCGAATAAATGTTCTTTTTCACAATTTCACGGGATATAATTCCATATAAATCATTTAATCTCCGAAAATCTCTCCCCCGAATATTTCCCACACATCAAATAAAAAAAATGAAATATTCACACACCCCCGCAATTTTCCTCTCAATGCAAAAAATAAACATTATTAAAATATGCCCTTTACGCAGTCCTCAATGTAAACAACCCTCTTTGACCAATAACAGTTCCAGAGCAGTTATCTTTGATCTCCCTCCCCCAATATAAATGGCACTCATGCGGTGATGAGGGATCAGCGCAGGATGATCTCATGAAAATTTTCGAGAATTATGAGTTTAATTTATCCGCATGATTTATAAAGGGCCCCATAAAGGGGCGCCGCCGTGTGCCGTATTGGCACGGAGGGCGCCTCGGGGCTCGGTCAAGGGGAAAACGTGCCACCCTAGCGCAGCTACAGCTAGACTTGTTTCTTCGCTTCATAAATATTCATTGCTTGCTTGTGTATCGTCGCGCAACCGTTACTCCATACAGGGGCAGTGTAATTCAAGTGACATTAAAGAGATTTAATCGGAATAATAAAAGAGATGCTATCAAAGGAGATTCAATTCATACTGTTCTTTAATGATGAAAGTAACAAGAAATCTTATTATATAGCATTCGAAAGGAGAATTATATAAAGGATTTATAAATTAAATAAAAATAATTTGAAAATAATTAATAAATTATTTATATATACAACAAAAATGACAACAAAAAATTACAAAATGTATTATAACAATACGTACAATTGACCAAAGGTCTTTCTGCCCTTTTCTCTTCTATTATTAAAGGATTTATGTTTATAAGAAACGAGATATTTTGCTAACTTCACTTGAATTATTAATTTTGCAGACTATTTTTAGCAATAAAGAAAAATATCTCGAATTATGGTTTTGATGATTTTTTCAGTATGGACTTAATAATTTGGTACCATATGATCGAGCGCGAATTACCAAAAATTTCGAATACGCCCATAACAATCATAAAAATTATCAACCTTGGCAAAAAGGCTACTAGCCGATAGCTATTTATCAAAATAAAAATAAAAATGTTCTACTTATTGTATTATTTTAAACTATTGTACAAATGTATGGTAATAAAAATATTTACTACTATTTCTTTTTTTTAATTCTTTGGTGCCGTTTTAAAGCAATTACCCTGAAATAAATATAATAGACAATAATATGAGCATTTGATGCTTTCATAATTGCAATTCCTTTAACTTAAAACGTCTCTTCATCGGAAAGAGGAAAAAAAAGTAGGCATTACTTGAATGTTACCTTTTTATTACAATCATTATTATCCGAACTAACGTGCCATTACTCAACTATTCTTTATTAATGTATACCTCGCATTGCAAATGGATCTCACCTTCAAAGTCGCGGTGAATTTAATGGCCTGAAACAAATTATCCATTTATCTTAAATGAATTTAGCCGAGAAGATTTTAATATTTCATGAGTGAATTATACGATTCGAAATAGAGAAAATCATTTTCCACTTTTATTAGTCCAATAGATTCAACATAATATCACTGATAAACATATACAGAGAGGTTTTTTTATCAGTATACATTAGGGGAAGTGTATACCTGCAAAAAACGCGAGTCAAACGCATTGAACCGATTAATGTGTGTATGTTTAGTTGACTATTTGGCATGTGTGTGTTCAGTTGCGTGTTATAGGCAACTAAACACACATATATTAATGCATTTGAGTCGCGTATTTTGCAGGTGTACATAGGGGAAATGTATAATGTATACTGATAAAAACAGCTCTCTGTATATATATATATATATATATATATATATATTATCTGTGCTAAAATGCAGATATAGTTGTAGTTGCTTCGCTTTTTTGTAATTATTTGAATTAAAACAATACTTTTAATTTAATAAAATGTTCAACCACCATTCATTTAGCATATGGAAGTGTTGGCTATTTCGGTTTTTTCGAACCTCATCAGACTAATGTGTTCCATGTGGAATGCCTTGATGAAGACGGTTGAACGGATCTTGTATTATGATTAAATAACCTGATATAATATTATATCATAATAATTGGAAGATAACAAAAGCGCCATCTATGGCCTAATAATTGAAATTAGGCAATAGATGGCGCTTGCGGTATTTCCCAATTATTATGATATAATATATCAGGTTATTTAATCATACCTCATCAGACTAATATGCTCCATGTGGAATAACTTGGTGAAGACGGTTGAACGGACTTTGTATTATGATTAAATAACCTGATATAATATTATATCATAATAATTGGAAGATAACACAAGCGCCATCTATGACCTAATAATTGAAATTAGGCAATAGATGGCGCTTGCGGTATTTCCCAATTATTATGATGTAATATATCAGATTATTTAATCATAATACAACATCCGTTCAACCGTCTTCACCAAGGCATTCCACATGGAACACATTAGTCTGATGAGGTTCGAAAAAATAGAAATGGCCAACACATCCATATGCTAGATGAATGAATTGCGGGGCCTTCTAAATGATACATCTATCTAATATTATTGTTCTTATTTTTTCTTAGTATAAATATTTAAGCTTTGAAAACCTCCAAAATTCACCAGTTCCTCGTTGTTTCTGTTTCAGAATCGGCCAATATCTTTACCTGTCACGTCGAGCCGCCTCCGTACATCGTCGAGAAGCATCCTGGACAGCGTGATTTGAGATTCACATTGTATCCGATCGGCTTGGCCTTAAGTGCGGTCTTCCTGGCCGCTACGTTAATTGCTGGATCATTACTGCCGGCCACTCATCATGTCCTTCACTGGAGATGCCAAACGAATCATGTCGCCTGCCTCCTCGTCGGCGACGTCCTCTTGTGCATCGTCCAGCTTTCCGGCGGGACTCTCGGAAAAGCTCCGTGTTTTATAATCGGTAAGTGATATTAAATGAAAGACTGTTTTAAAATCAATTATTTATTTAAATTTAAAATATCTACAATATTTATCTTAAGGCTAGTTATTTTTAAAATAATCTAAGAATTATATTTCAATAGAAATTATAAAAAACACCAATAATAAATTAAAATAACTAAGAATTTGTTGTGTAGTGATATTTCTCCACAGTAATTTAGGCAAAGTACTCGTGAAGAAGATATTGTTGCTTATACTTCTTCTGGGAGAAAAAAAAAGGTCATGTGTTTGTACTAGGGATCAGCAAGGGACTGACTGTTTATTAACATACATAATAGATGGCGCATGCTTTGCGCTCTGTCAATAAATAATAATATTTTTATTTTTCCATAACAGAACAAAAATACAGAAACGAAAATATTTATGACAATTATAAGCGATTCCTAAAAATAATAGTTCTGATACTGGAAAAAAAGATGCAATTCAGATGCGTACCGAGATCTTCCATTACACCTTATTATGATAAATTTAGTAAAATAATAATGTAGATTGCACAGAAATAAACAAATATAAATCAGTATAAAAATTAAGAAAAAAGATGAGAATACAAATTAAACATTTTAGCTTCATCAAGCATACAACAGAAAAAGTAATAAAATATTTAATAGGCGTTTTAAGTTACAGTTGATAAAATATTTCGAAATACTCTACTATAATTTGCAATGCTCTATACCAGCGGTTCTCAAACTTTTGTTTATCACGTACCACCATGAGGAAATCACATAAACCATAGTACCTCCAGCATTTGAAAAAAAAAATGCTTCCTTTTTATTCAACTTTTTATTTTACGTTCTAAAAATTTAAAATAAAATATATTATTAATTGTAAGCGAGTTACGTGAAGATGGTGTAATTTAAATAAAAACACTGTAAATTATTCTTCACTGTATATTTACTTGTTCCAAATGAACATTTCGATCACATTTCAATTTGTAACAAGTAAATATACAGTGAAGAAAAGTTTATAGTGTTTTAATTTAAAATATATTATATTTAAAAGTTTACAGCAAAAAAAACGCAAAATAATATTCAATGCGATCCTTACGTTAATTTTAATCTTAAATTTGACTCGTTTTTTAATTTTGTTCTATATTTATTCTTCAGATATAACATTTGCAAAAAAAAACCGTTTTAACATAAATACGTCGTACAGAAAGGCATTCAAAACTGAATAGCCAAGTTTGCTATGTTTTTAAAATCTGTTCTTTGTTGAAGCCAAAATTCAAACAGTGTTTCTTTTGTATAAAAGTTCAACCAGCATTCATCTAGCCTAGCGTATGGATAACCAGAGATGGCCATTTCAGTTTTTTGAACCTCATCAGATTGCGTGTTCCATGTGCAATGCCTTGGTGAAGGCGGTTGAACGAATAATAACGAATTGATAAGAACCATACTAAATGGAAGACGACGCAAGCGTCATCTTTTGCCTAATTCCTCATAAACAGGATAAGTTCGCCATCATTTACTGGACGAAACAATTCTCGGTGTAGCTTGTAGACTCGAATCATTGACGATACCACATGAAAGGTAAAAGATGGCGCTTACGTCGTCTTCTTTTTATAGTGTTTTTTTGTTTAAGTTTTCCATTACATTGGAATCACTTGACTAATCAATTATTTGTTCTTTTTGTTCACGTGAAAAATATTTCGGAATATTTGAAGGAAGAGGGTTTCTGATCCAATTGTGATTTCCCAAATCTTCTGCGAATAATTCCTCATTATTGTTTTCTGTAAAAAAAATTTCTAGGATTGGCCAAAGGCCATTCTGTAATATTTGAAGGAAGAGGGTTTCTGATCCAATTTTGATTCTCCAAATCCTCTGCGAATAATTCCTCATTATTGCTTTCTGTAAGAAAATTTTCTAGGATTGGTAAAAGGCCATTCTGGAATATTTGAAGGATGAGGGTTTATGATCCAATTTTGATTTTCCAAATCTTCTGCGAATAATTCCTCATTATTGTTTCTGTAAGAACATTTTCTAGGATTGGCAAAAGGCCATTCTGGAATATTTGAAGGAAGAGGGTTTTTGATCCAATTTTGATTTTCTAAGTCTTCTACAAATAATTCCTCATTATTGTTTTCTGTAAGAATATTTTCTAGGATTGGCAGAAGAACATTCTGTAATATCTGAAGGAAGAGGGTTTCTGATCCAATTTTGATTTTCTAAGTCTTCTACAAATAATTCCTCATTATTGTTTTCTGTAAGAACATTTTCTAGGATTGGCAGAAGAACATTCTGGAATATTTGAAGGAAGAGGGTTTATGATCCAATTTTGATTTTCTAAATCTTCTACAAATAATTCCTCATTATTGTTTTCTGTAAAAAAAATTTTTAGGATTGGTAAAAGGCCATTCTGGATATTTGAAGGAAGAGGGTTTATGATCCAATTGTGATTTTCCAAATCTTCTACAAATAATTCCTCATTATTGTTTCCTGTAAGAAAGTTTTCTAAGATTGTTAAAAGGCTGAAAGTATTCTTATCTATTTCATTGATAATCAGTTCGAGTTTTTTTACTGTTGCAGTTATTTTATAATTAACAGTAAAAAAATTGACAATAGTAAGCCTAAATTTAAATCGTTCAACCTTCCAAAAATGTCTGCTAAATATAATACCATTTCATTAAAAAAATACTTTCCCAATTCAAAATTTAAAGTCAACAAAAAAGCTTGCACTTCTAATTGAAAACCAAAAAGGCGATTTAAAAACTCTGAACAGCCATCTAACTTCAGAATGTAATAATAGGGTTTCACAGCATGACGTTTTTTTTTTCTCATAAAGTTACCTTTTATTTTGCGTACCACCTGGTATTCTTTAATGTACCACCGGTGGTATATGTACTACATGTACTACAGATTGAGAACCGCTGCTCTATACGTTTATTGCAATTGAATGGCTGTTTCTTGAGGTGAGGTATAAATTAAAAAAAATTGTAAATATTTCACCATGACAAAAATATGTCTGCCTCGACAGCTAATGATATCGTACCAACGTCATTTTGTTGTTTTGTTTATCGATTAATTCCGAGACAATCGGACAGCAAATGATAGCGATCGTGTTTATTGCTAGTTTACTACGAGTCTAAATATAACGGCCCGTTACTATTTTTAAAACGAAGGCGAGCATGCATTTCGAAGTGGGTCGCCGTTTTCAAAATGTATCCTCCGGCGGTTGATTACAATTCCGTATCATCAGGTATAGAAGGCGGATTGGTTTTATTTCCTCTCCTTCCTTTCGGCGGTGAGAAAAAATGAACGTGGGCGAGTCTCCTCGCTCCATTGACTCAGTAAATCAATTCGAATGAGATGTATTTTTTTTTTTTTTCATTGTGTTTTTTTGTTTCGTGGTTTTGGTAATACGTTTCTGCTAAGATACTTCTTGAATTATTGCAATTATAATGATACTTTATTAACTATTCAAAAATTAACATAGCAAGGATCATCTCTTGCTTGATTTTCTAAACGCTAAATTTATTAGGCAATAGATGGCGCTTGCGCTATCTTTCCAATTATTATAAAACTATATTAACTATTCAAAAATTAACACAGCAAGGACCATATCTTGCTTAATTTATCTAAACGCTAAATTTATTAAACAATAGATGGCGCTTGCGCTATCTTTCCAATTATTATAAAACTATATTAACTCTTCAAAAATTAACACAGCAAGGACCATATCTTGCTTAATTTATCTAAAAGCTAAATTTATTAGGCAATAGATGGCGCTTGCGCATCCCATCCAAGCTCAAACAATCATCCTCATTTCATTATCCTACCTTAAAATCCCATCTTCCCCTATCCTTAAAAAATGCGGTATGGATAATGAAATGAGGATGATATTTCATTATCCATACCTTAAAATCCTACTTTCACCTATCCTTAAAAAAAGAAATTTAACAGACGCGTAAATAAAAATATTTTTTTTTCTTACATTTTTAACAATGTCTCCAAAATGAAATCATCTCTACGTTATGGCTCATTTAATGGCGAAACCAAGTTTTACTAAATGTTTGTTTTTATTGGGGCCTTTATCGGAGTGTGTCCGAGCATTTAAAGCAATTAAAATCGCACGGAATTCTGCTGGCCACACGATCCGCAGTGGAAAACGTGCTCCAGATCCATTCGCGCGCGACTGCGAACAAAGCTAATTTCTTCGCATTAGCGCGAAACTTGAAAAAAATGTTTATCGAGTACGTGTCGAAATCGGTTATTTCAAGTACCTGATTTAATCACAGGAAATTGGTCAACGTAATTTACAAGTTTGTACAACTCCTAATACGTAATAGTTAAAAAGTAAATTTTATTTGTGTTTTTAAAATGGACGTGTACAATTTTATATGCAGACAAATCATTAGTAGTTACATATATACGGAATTAATGGGGGGCTGTGGTTTGTTTGTTTATTGGATTAATGTTGAGTAGCGTTGAATTATTTAATTCTAATTGATCGTTTAATAGGTGGCCGGTGAATTTTCTTTTTATTGACTTTCCATCGCGTTGAGTTTTCTTCCTTTATTTTCTATGTGTAATATTTTAAAATATCCGTTAAATCGGCGATTTTCCTCTAAGAGGTTTGTTAGCGTATGTTAGATTTGTTTTTGTGGAAAAATGTTTTGTGTTCTTCGAATGAGCTCCTGTCCCACGTAGAGTTTAGGGCAGTTAAGGCAACTTTGTATTTCAAAACCAAAATTTTATCAAAAAATCCTCGTTTCTGGCATAAAATCGTAAATATCTTGAAAACTATTGATGGCGTATTTCTTATTTTTTACATATTCTATAAGAGCAATATGTTTAATATTCATATAAGTTTTCATTAAGGTACCAAAAAATTAAATAAAATAAGTAAGCTGTGAATGATTTTTAATCCAATTTGCATGAATATCAAAAAATTTCCACCGTTTCAACATTTAAGTCGATATATCTCAAAAACTATAGATGGGGTTTTTCTGTTTTTCACATTTTCTAAAAGATCAAGGCTTAACCGATATCCTCAGAAAGTTTCATGAATATATCCTAAAAGGAAGTCGAATTATGCATTTTTGGAATTAAAAAAAATATAACAGTATCATGAAACTCTCATTTATGATTTAAAATATCTCGAAAACTACGCATGGAGTCACTTTTGTTTTTTACGTATTCTGAAAGAACAATACTTAATTGATAATTTCAGAAAGTTTTATGAAGAAATCCCGAAAGAGAGTCGAGTTGAGAATTTTTGTAATTCTAAAAACATGAAATTACGTCATAAAATATGTTTTTCCGTCGAAATTTAAAAACATCTCTAAAACTGCGGATGGGGTAATTTTTGTTTTTTACGTATTTTGAAAGAACAATACTTAATTGATAATTTCAGAAAGTTTTATGAAGAAATCCCGAAAGAAAGTCGAGTTGTGAATTTTTGGAATTCTAAAAATATGAAATTACCTCAAAAATTATCTTTTTTGGTCGAAATTTGAAAATATCTCGAAAACTACGGATGAGTTAATTTTTGTTTTTTACGTATTCTGAAAGAACAATACTTAATTGATAATTTCAGAAAGTTTTATGAAGAAATTCCGAAAGAAAGTCGAGTTGTGAATTTTTGGAATTCTAAAAATATGAAATTACCTCAAAAAATTATGTTTTTCTGTCGAAATTTCAAAATACCTCGAAAACTACGGATGGGGTAATTTTTGTTTTTTACATATTCTGAAAGAACAATACTTAATTGATAATTTCAGAAAGTTTTATGAAGAAATTCCGTAAGAAAGTCGAGTTGTGAATTTTTGGAATTCTAAAAACATGAAATTACCTCAAAAATTATGTTTTTTTCTTGAAATTTGAAAATATCTCGAAAACTATGGATGGGGTAATTTTTGCTTTTTACATATTCTGAAAGAACAATACTTAATTGATAATTTCAAAAGGTTTTATGAAGAAATCCCGAAAGAAAGTCGAGTTGTGAATTTTTGTAATTCTAAAAACATGAAATTATCTCAAAAAATATGTTTTTCTGTCGAAATTTGAAAATATCTCGAAAACTATGTATGAAGTAATTTTTTGTTTTTTACGTATTCTGAAATAACAATACTTAATTGATAATTTCAGAAAGTTTTATGAAGAAATCCCGAAAGAAAGTCGAGTTGTGAATTTTTGGAATTCTAAAAATATGAAATTACCTCAAAAATTATCTTTTTTGGTCGAAATTTGAAAATATCTCGAAAACTACGGATGAGTTAATTTTTGTTTTTTACGTATTCTGAAAGAACAATACTTAATTGATAATTTCAGAAAGTTTTATGAAGAAATTCCGAAAGAAAGTCGAGTTCTGAATTTTTGGAATTCTAAAAACAAGAAATTACCTAAATTACCTTAATTTTTTTTTGTTGTTGAAATTTGAAAATATTTCAAAAACTACGGATGGGGTAATTCTTGTTTTTTACGTATTCTGAAAGAACAATACTTAATTGATAATTTCAGAAAGTTTTATGAAGAAATCCCGAAAGAAAATCGAGTTGTGAATTTTTGGAATTCTAAAAACATGAAATTACCTCAAAAAATATGTTTTTCTGTCGAAATTTAAAAATATCTCGAAAACTACGGATGGGGTAATTTTTGTTTTTTGTGTATTCAGAAAGAACTATATTTAATTGATATCTTCAGAGAGTTTTATGAAGGTATTCTAAAAGAAAGTCGAGTTGTGAATTTTTGAAATTCTAAAAACATGAAATTACCTCAAAAATTATGTTTTTTGGTTGAAATTTGAAAATATTTCGAAAACTACGGACGGTGTAATTTTTGTTTTTTAAGTATTCTGAGAAAACAATATTTTATTAATATTCTCAGAATTTTTTATGAAGATATCCTAAAAGAAACTCAAGTAGTGAGATTTTGATATAGCCAAACATTATATATATACATAATATCGGCGTCCATCTTCAATAAACTACCTTCGAATTTTTTACTTTATGAATGTGATCGGAAAAGGCTTAAATGGAGACAGTAGCATTTCGTCCAAATGCTGGTATCTAAAGGATGTCCTTAATAATAATGACATTCCTCTTCCTTTAAAATGGTCACAATATTGGTATTAAACATTTAAAGGAGGATTTCTTTGAAAAAGCCGTTTAGAAAAAATTGTAAAGGGGACCTTACAAAATGTGATCAACTACAATTTGGACGCAATTATCACCCCGCTGATCGACGCTTTTGTCCCAGTAATCAGGTCTCCTCCCACCTCACTTACTTAAGCCATTAGCCTAAATCCCATATTTAAAAGGCGGGTCACTCTTTTGAAAATTGCAATAATACTTGTAGTCCACACTGATAATGGTCGTCTGAACAAAACTAGTCTGGAAATAAAATATTTGTGAAACAAAACCAAGTGTTTCATTCTTCCAACTATATATACAAAGTGCAAAGATGTTTCACCAAATTATATGAATCAACAATCAAACACATTTTGCCTGGAAAATACACGCATTGCACTATTTACCTTCGAGTTAGTTAGTTTAATAATATTAACAAATATTTACAAGAAAGTACAAGAAAAAAAAAGCTTCTTCGGTTTGGGTTGTTGATCATCTGCCATTTCTGGTCCAGGGAGTCATTTTTTCTTCTTCTTACTCTGAAGAACGATTGTGCTCCAGATAAAAGTTCGAATTGATATTTCACTCTTCGCTATGAACTCGACATTTAAGTTCCCGCGAGTGCACGAATGCATTGCTGCTGCAGAGTTACGTGAACGTCCTTGAAACCTCAGCATCGATTCATTCCTCCCATCTCCTTCCATCGTTGGAAATAATGAAGAAACGAAACAGAATGCCTTTCCGTTTGTTCGTGCAACAAATTGCCGCGGGTCGCGAAGGAGAAAACAGGAGTACCAACAATAAAATACCGAAGCTATCTCTGATCGTTGGGGCACGCCCATTCGAGGCTAATTACCGCCGGGCACCGGTCGTCCTTCGGTGGCTTCCTTTCCCACCGATCGCGAAAACTGAACGCAACGGCCGAAGGGATTAGTGGCGAAGGGGGTGTAAATATTTGCTTCCAAAGAGGGGAAGAGCTATTCAGGTTGTCAGTTTTGTGGTTGGCGTTGACGTTAATCCGTCTTTTATGCTGCTGGGAACGATTACGATCGAAATGTGTAATCGTGGTTGACAAAGGTTTTCTGGCATATATTTTAATCTCACCTACAAACAAAGAAATAACTTAAATAATTAATGGCTTTTAAAAATGTAGCATTTTTGATTTGCTTCTAGAGATGGACAAAGTGGAATTGATATCAACATGATATTACATGTTGATTTATCTTATATTTTCTAACGTCTCTTGCGTAATCTTCCTAGTAATCTTTTGATGTTTCGCCGCCGGTATAGTTCCTTAAAGGAACAGTTACCTTTTTGAAATAAAAATCGATTGTATTGATAAAAATCCGATTTATCGGCTCCTTTATATTTTCGGCGAAGCGGTTCGACGACCAAAATACAAATTAACTGGTCGGTTCATTAAAATTCACTGAACCGATAACTCTTATCGGCGAGTTTTCACGATGGCTAACTAGTTTGCGAATTTATTTAAAGCAAATTTTAAAATACCGCCCGATTATTTACTTTTATAGTTAAAACAAAGCGATATTGTACATAATGCGTCTTCGATTATTTATTTATTTAATTTTTCACCGAGTAAAATCAGCAAAGAATGTAACTCTCATATTACAATAAATAATTACAAAATGATCCTACCAGGGGAAAAACTGAAGGGTATGAATTCAGAATGATCAAATAGAAGATCAGCCGATTTGAAAATAATTAATAAATTATATCCACATTTAACTCTGTATTTAAATAAATTAAATAAAATAACAATTATTTTAAAATAATTAATAAATTATTTCCACATTTAGTTGTTTTAATGTGCATTTGTTTAACGTACTTACGTAACGTAAGTTAAAAGTCACAGAGCTAAATGTGGAAATAATTTATTAATTATTTTCAAATCATCTTTATTTTATTTAATAAAGATTTAGTTTATAAAGAAACCTTTATTTGGCATTGATATATTTCTTACACGTTCACAAACAAGACTAAATATTTTCCGGAAAATAAAAATTAACAAACAAAAAATAATATATATAATTAATTAATTAATAAATGTTCCTTGTTTTTATTAATATTGGTTTTAATTAATAAGGACCTATTTGTTATAGTCATTCCAGCAAGTACACAATAAATATTTACCTATAAAAATTAAAATACAATTTTCTTTTAAATAAAACACTGATTACTTGTAAAATTTGATATTTATTTTAATTACTACAGTTTCAACAATTTCAATTTGTTATTACCAATCTATTGGTAGTACAATTAAACCAATCATACTCTACCAAAGGTAAAGTTTCAAAGCTGCACTTTAATGCACTTCTCCTCCGCCATTTTGTCCATTATCTGCTATATATAGTGAAGATATATTTTACTTCATTGAATATAGCTCTATATTTAAATTCAACGAATTTCAAAACCATTAAATATAGTCACACGCTTTAAACAATATAAATAACAAACAAACAATAAAACTATGCGATTAATTTGAAATTACTTGAATAATTACTTACTTAATTGACAACTTATCATATTTTATGTTCAATTAAATAAAATCCTCACTGTATATGCCAGGTAATGAATAAAAGCAGAGGAGAGGTGCATCAAAGCACAGCTTTGAAACCCCACAGTTAGTAAAGTGAGACTGGTTTAATTACTTTTAGTTTAACAATAACACGTTAAAATTGTCATTAAAATAAATATCAAGTTGAAGTAAAACAGAGATGATTTATACATTTGCAGTTATTTAAATTATAATAAAATTAAAGATATTATATAAACAAAGTAAAACACTGTTTAATTTAAACTTTCAACAATTAAAGAACGATTTTCTTTATTTAATTTAAAATTTAAAATA
This sequence comes from Philonthus spinipes, assembly GCA_963082785.1. NCBI lineage: Eukaryota > Metazoa > Arthropoda > Insecta > Coleoptera > Staphylinidae > Philonthus > Philonthus spinipes. The sequence goes on from OY720311.1 coordinate 21,075,267, forward strand.
ATAGCAGTAGTATATTTTATTCATCATAATTTCATTACACAACCCCAAATTTCCTGATGAGTTTTTATCACTTATTATGAATTTTTAATTTTCTTTTACATAAACAATTCTTACACTTGAAATAAAATAAAACATAGGTGATTCATACATTTGCAGTTATTTAAATTGCAATAAAATTAAACAAGAAAAGTTTCCGGCAATGATCAGTAAAATTCGATTAATCCCTTTTTCCAACTGCAAAAATTACTTACACTGTAGGTTTTTGACAAACATCTACTACTTCCGGAGCATATACCCCGACAGACATTGGATTAACACAAACTTACAGTGTAAGTAATTTTTGCTGCAGCGTTGAAAAAGGGAATGATCGAATTTTACTAATCTTTGTAGAAATGTTGCTTGTTTAATTTTATTATAATCCTTCCTTATTTTGAAAAATAATACATACATAAACATCTTTATTTCTGAGATTGGAAAATACAATTACAATACAATATCTAACAATACACTAACGTTCACAATATATTTCCAACTCTGAAACTGGCTATCGACCAGTGGTCTTTCAGCCTGAAAAAAAAAATTTCTGGGTATTAAGGAGGATATAGTAGAATCCTTCCTTATTTAATACGGAAGGATTCTACTATAATATCTTTATTGAAAAAAGAATACAATAAATAAACTTAATAAGAATGTATTAAGTTTATTTATTGTATTATTAACAAAAAATAATAATGTTTTCTTTTCGCAAGGGCTATCGACCATAAGTCTTTCTGTCCGACAGGATTGTTTATATAGAAGAAAATTAAATAATTTCCATAAATGTATTTCATAACTATATGAACAGATTGTAGTAAAAATAATTCAAGTAATTATTCCGCGGTTTTGATTTAATGAAGACAAACGACTCGGCAGGTACGTCGAGAAGGTGCATTCGCGTGATTTATGTCCGAGCTTTCTCGACCTAAGTGGGTTACAATGCTAATCGTGGACGTATCTTTCTTTCCCATCTTTTATCTCCTTAATTCAAGCGAACGACGTTCATCATATCTCCGCGCGGCCGGCACTCCGGGCGCTTCGTTCCTTTCACCATTTCTACGCCCTTCTTTTACTCCTTCATTAGGCACAGACGGTAATTGTACACTCGTAAATTGGAACAATGGTAATATTTATCGCTGCGCGCTCGGTTAATGGAAAGTTGATTTTCGAAACGACAGCGAAACAACTTGTTGTTTGTGGGCACAAAACGAACTAATTAGTTTTCCACAGATGGGGCTAATCAGTCAGTGAGGTATAAATACAAAAAAAAAATGCGGACAAAAGAGATGATGAATAAGTGTAAGGTACTGATTGTTTTAAACATCATTTCATGCATAATCTTTTATTTTAAAATTTTTTGTTTGCTGTATGAACAATTTTGAATATTTGTTTCTATAAATAATTTCAGCATGCATGCGATATTGTTTCATTCTTTTGTGATTTTTGTATTATTATTTGTCTAGCATTATTATAAGTTTGTAAAATTGTAAAAAGTTTATACGTTCAAATAAATAAATAAATCACAATATCAGTACATCACTTATTCATGCAGTATATTATTATAATATATTATTATATACATTATTTCATGACACTTTTTATAAATTTAGATGAGAAAGTAAAAGGAGAATTAATGCTAGACATTATGACCAGATCAACAAGAGAATAGGCTTGTTTATGCCGAACACTTCTATAAGATGCTGCGAAAACTCAAATTCTGTTTTTAATCATCTGCTTGACTGTGTTGGTGAAACAATTGTAGTAGTGTCTCTATAATACATTTTGTGAAACTTAAAAAAAAATCTTCTTTTATTAAAAAAAAAAACACTTTTTTTTAACTTTGCTTGTATAACTTATTTTATTTTAGAGACCATAGTTTCGAAGCATAGACCTTCATTATAAAACTAAAAGTCTTCTAGTTTGATAATGAAGTTTCAATAAATTTTGTGAAACTGTTTTATTAAATAAAACACTTTTTTAATTTTGTTTGTACAACTTTTTATTTTATTTTAGAGACTATAGTTTCGAAACCTAGACCTTCATTATCAAATTAGAAGTCTTCTCCGAGTTTGATAATGAAGTTTCGAAGCATAGAGCTTCATTATCAAACTAGAAGTCTTCTTCTAGTTTCTATGCTTCGAAACTATAGTCACTAAAATAAAATAATAGGTTATACAAACAAAGTTAAAAAAGTGTTTTATTTAATAAACTCAAAATATATAACCAAGTAAGAGCCTTAAAAATTAACAAATTAAACTCTTATTTTATTTAAAAATAGTGTATCATGGAGTTTCATCAAGTAAAAGCCTCAACCATTGATTATTTATTTTATTTTTCTATTATTATTAATATATTGTTTGATTATTGTATATATATATATATATATGTTTATTTATTCAATATTTATTTATTTTCTATTTTGTAATGTACCCCTGAGATTACCTGACCACTCTTAATTTTGAATTGTAAAATCACTTGGGATAAAGATGTTCAAAGTTTATGTTGAATAGTTGACTTATTTGTGTATTATTATTTATGATGATTTATGTAAATGTTTACAGTTTTTGTAGAAAGGAGATTTCCGTAAATAAATGAATTAAAAATGAATTAAAAATAAAACTATTTGTTATATTAAATTAAGTATTTGCCTCGTAATTATTCTACTTGATGTTTTATTTTATTTAGTGGGAGCATTTTTTAACGTGGTGTACACTAATTTAATCTTCTTCCTTTTGATTTCATTGAAAATAATTAAAATACTAATCTAATAGCATTCACTTTAAAGTAAATTTCCTTGCAAATTAATTAATCATCAACAGCTTAAACTTATATACCCAATTTATTTCAAAACGACTTTATACATCGTCGCTCATCTGAGCCAACTGTCGCGAATTCCTGCGATAAATCAAATCAAACACGGACTGTGTGCAAATAAAACCACCGCGAATTCGACATTTACATTAGCCCACGGAACGTGCCTCTCGTGCTATATTTACATCCTCTCGCGGTTTCTCTTCTTAATGACCATCGCCAATTAACATTCCCCGAGACCAGAAACTCGATTTTGCAAACGCAAAAACTGTAGCGCGCTGCAAAATTTATTCGCCCGGGAGCCGATTCTTTTTTTTTTTTTCGTTCTTGCGATCGCCCATCCGGCACGGGGAATTTCTGTTGCGAAATTACCCCGCGGGCGAACAGAATATTACGGATTGGGTAATCGGCAAGAATCTGTAGCGGAGTGTATGTTAATGCGTGTTGTTAAATTGGGTAATAATGTTTTCTTTCGGCAATTAGTTCCACAAAATAGTGTTAGGTTAAAAAATATTAGTTTGGAAATTAAATTCACTTGGTTTTGTTTCACTTATTTGTATTTTATTTTCTACTAGTTTCAGCTTGATGCCATTATCAAGAATTTTATTTACAAAATAATATTTTTTAAAAAATGTTTTACCAAGTGATTAATGAGAAAAAAGAGTAGATGATAAAAAATTACACCTTCGAAGTCTTGGCCAAACGAAATGAAATCGATTTAAACGTCAAGCTTCTTTTCGAATCCCGCTTTGTGAAAATGGTGTAAAACTGCTTTATGGTCGATCTTTAGCTCCTGGGCGATTCTATGACTACTAACATACTAACTTTGATTATCTCTGTGATTTTATCCACATTTTTTACAACGGGCATGTTTTGCGGTATGTATCTTTGTATCCTGAACGTAATCGACGACATATTCAAACACGATCGAAGACAAATTACCCAATTCTGATAATTGTACCTACAGTAGCTCAATGTGTGCAGATCTTTAGGCATGCAAAAATATTTCTGTACTAATCTATGACTACACCTCATGGATGAGGTAGCACAGCTTCTGGTTACCTACATTTTCACGCCAGTCTACACATTCCGGTTATACCGATGTCCAATACTGACACAATAATACATATCGTTGAATTGATTGATAATTTGAAATATTTTGGAAAGGCTGTTCGAAGATATAAATACATTTTTAATACTTCACTTTTACTACAAATCTAGGAACATAATGATTACAAAATAAAAAATATCTTTTAATAAAATATTCAACCAACATTCACGTATGGATAACTAATGATAGCCATTTCGGTTTTTCGAACCTCATCAGACTGCAACTTTCATGTGCAATGCCTTGATGAAGGCGGTTGAACCGATCTTGTGTTTGCCTTCCTTTAGAGGACGAAACAACGATTCTCGGTTGTCTACCTTGTATACTCGAATCGTTGCCACATGAAATTAGGCAAAAGATGGCGCTTGCGTTGTTTTCCATTTATTATGACACAAACATCTTTATTTGTGGAATTTAAACAATACAAAATAATAAATTAGAAAACCATTATAAATTTCACAAATTGGCTATCGACCAGAAGTCTTTCAGCCTGTCTCTGTCCAGTTTATGTCATATCTATTAAAAGTCATGATCAATTTCCGAATGATTAGATGTGATGAATTTATATCTGGGAGGGATCGTCAAAAAAGAAACTTAAGAATTGGATTTATTCCGTACCGAAAAATGGTTAACGAGTACGTTATTAATTAATTACACATTCTATAAATTCATATCCATTAAAAAAACTGCTTAGACTGTGATGATAAAAATAACGTACACGTTAAACTTAACATTTTCCGTACGGAATAGCCCCGATTATCGAGAATGAAAGGAATAAATATTTACAAATAAATAAATAAATCGATAAAAAATATATACAAAAAAGTTGGGGAATATAATCCTCTTCCTCGGGAATGGGTACCTGAGCCGACCCTGGATAATTCCGCGATGATGCGCCCCATCTGGTGAATCCAACCAATATTGACCGTCAGGAACGTGCTGACGCATAAATTATCACGAAGCCTGGCATTGTTCGATTCAAGGATGGGAATTTTTGAAAATTATGAAAAAAAAATTCCTTGTGTGCATTTAAAAAACACACTTTGCAAAACAAGCAAGGAATATAATTTTCGTAAGCAGAAAGACCGGCGGTCGATGGCCGTTTTATAAAAAAATATTTGTTTTTAATAATTTTAATATTCTTATATTTTAACAATAATTGTTAATCGAAACAATTATTATCAAAACCATCGTTGGAGGTCGGTAAGCATGAACGGCTTCTTCTTCAACGTTATTTAAAAAAATATAAATATGTTAACTCAAGCTAAAAAATAAATATTACAGCAAAAACCTTTACACCAATTCACATTCATTTTTTTAATTTTATCAAGATGGCATTTGTACACACAAAAAAACAAATTCTATGCACTTTCACTCTTCCATTCAGCTGCCACTCGCATTTCAAGTGAAAGCACTTAACATTGAAAAACTTGTTCTTTTTTAACCAACCAGAAAGTGTGACGAAGCTATTCCGCAAGGCTTGATAACCAAATTAATATTGTTTAATATATCGAATGGAGAAAATGAAACAAATGTTAATCGTATAATCAGAGCGTGAAATAAACAAACAAAAAATAATTCTATAAACGTTGGTGTTTCAGTGAGTTTTTCTTCACTTCTAAACAAAACCGAGTCGAAGGTGTGGAAATTGATAGAAACAAACAAAAAAAAAATAAACATTTGCTGCAATGCAACAACAAATATCAATTGTGTAATCCAATGTCTGGCGGAGTTACCCCGCTCGGGAAGTTGTTGTTTCAATAGATTGGTATAAACATTCATTTTCTTGAGTATTGCTGATATAAAATTCCATTATATGTCAATAACATTATTTAATAAAAAATCATCAGCTTAATTATATTTAATATGTTTATAACAAGATGTTTGTAAATCTTACAGTGTAAGTAATATTTTGCAGGGATTGATCGAATTTTATTGATCATTGCCAGAAATTTTCCTTATTTAATTTCATTGTAACTTGCTGATTCCGAATAAGAAGCTATTCCGACTGCGCCTTGGAATTCTTTTTTCTTTATCAATCGTGATTCTGATTTCGGAATTCAACCTCTGGTTTTATTTAAGTCTGTATTTATTTAATACTAATAATAAATATCTTTATTTTCAAATTCAATTGCTATGTTTTTTGCCAACTTAATTGATTATGTATATTGATATGGAAAATAAAATGGAAATTTCAGGTTGTAACTCAGAAACTAATAATGATCGAAGTGGTATGGAAATTCGTTCTAAGCTTATATTTCTAATAATTCATTCATATAGCTTGATTGATTATAAAAAGGCTATCAATGGTCTTTCAGCCTGTCTAGTTCTTATATATTTGTTTTAACAATCATGATTTTTATTTATTTTTTGAGATCGAAAGTAAGGGTTAAGTAGCCCAAACACTGCAGCCATTTGGCTTATTGTACAGCTTTCGCTCTAATAGCTAATCAAAGAGTTTTGTGGTTTTCTGCAAGCTCCAGCATCCTTTTGATCATTTTGTCTTTTAGAAAGAGTTGATGTGGATACCCTTCGTTCAGGTTTTCTTCCCTCCAGTTTGTAAGCGCTGCACACTCGAATAGCACATGTGGGGCGTCTACATCCTCTTCATTGCAAAGTCTGCATACTGGTTCCTCTCTCATGATTGCTAACTGTTCGATTGTTTTGTTTTGAATTCATAAATTGAGATGGTTCGGACATGTGTGCCGCATGAAAGAAGATAGAACAGCAAGAAGAATATATGAAACAAGAGCGCAAGGAAGAAATTACCGAGGAAGACCAAGAAAAACATGGAATGACATAATTAGAGAAGATGTAGAAAAAAAGACATAGACTGGAAGGACATTAAACAATTAACCAAGGACAGAAAGACATGGAGAAAAAAATATAGAAACAGACACTAAACAAAAACTCCTTGCACCTAACGGTAGAAAGAAAAAAGATTAAAAAAAATGAGAGGTGAAATATCTGAATTTAGGATGAACGTTTGTTATATGTATGATTAAATATAACGTTAATATTGGGATTAGTGACAAATTAAAGGGTGAGATTTTCTAATCGTTTTGTTATAATGGGGTTATTTATTCTTCTTTTAAAAACAGATTAAATTAAACCGTTATTTATAAAAGCACGAATTCTTTCGTCGGTTTATCGCACGATCGGAATAAACGCTCCAGTTAATCATCCTGTTTTCAATTAAATACAATCCCCCGGCGGCCGAATAAAGAAAGGCCGACCCCAGAAATAAACGCAGAAAGACCGCCCAGCGATTCTTCCTGTATTATTTCAGCTCGGGCCGTCTGATTGACGGATTTCGACGCTCTGCATGAAGGAGACGAACGGATGTGTGCCCATTTTAGCTACGACAATAACACAATTTCCACTTCTTGCGCCTCCTTTTTTTTTTCAGAAAACGACAAACGTTCTATTCTGGATTTGCTTTCAGAAAGCAAATTACAATTGACCGAAATAAAGCTGTAAAGGATAATGTGGAACGGACGCAGTTTATGATTCGGGCGTTGTAGTTGTTGGAACTTATTTTGATCTCGGATCAAAAAGGATTTGTAGAAAATGTAAATACGTGTAGGCTGAAAAGTCTATAGTTTCCACGAGTTCTGCGAAATTGTTGAACAATAAATAAATAGAAAAGAGCATCTATTCACTTGGTCACAGTAACTTAAATAAAATAAAAAATATTTGGAAATGATTAATAAATTATTTCCACATTTAACATTTGTTGCATGATGCAATATTGACATGCAACAACAGGTGTACATTATGTAATTCAATATTCGGCGGGGTATTTCCCCGGAAGTAGTTGTTTTAATGTGCATTAGTTTAAGGTGCTTACGTAATATAAGTCAAAATATCACAGAGCTAAATATCATAGATAATACATTTATTAATAAAAAATAAATATATAATAATTTATTAATTATTTTCAAATCATTTTTATCTAATTTTTTAAACAATTATATATAATGCAGAATGTAAAGTAGTAATTAAGGCTAATTACTCTCTTCGGTAATTTTAACGTTTTTTCTAAGAAATGATAATAAATATTTTCTTAATTCGTGGGAACATTTTTAATAAAATTGCCATAAAACTTATAATTAATTTCTGAATTCGTCCATTTGCTGCTTCATTAATTAGTAAGTGTTTTTGATGATTTTTTAGAATGATCAACTGTGGCGTTTCACATAAATTATTTGGTTGTGTATTAAAATAAAAATTATAATCCCCTTATCCAAACAAAGTCGCCGCGGCGTGCTAGCTGCCCTCCCAACCCTAAATCCTTAATCCTTATCCAAACGAATTATACATCTATAAAATTGAAGAAAGTCCAGTATACAATATAAGTGGATTTAATTAATTTAAATTATATCTCAATTTCTTCAATTTCGCGGATATAAATATAATTTGAAAAGAATATTATTTTAATGAATTATAAATCCATCCCAAAAAAATGCCACCTCTCACTCTGGAACTTTTCTCTGCATTACGAGAAATCGCAACATCCCCCAAAAATTCAAACATCCTCAACCCACATGAATTCATATCATCACATATAAATTACTAACAAACATAGCCATATCTTCCACGCTATCCAAAACTCTTAATGTTATATTAAATGAAATAGATTTTAACAATTATAGATACAAATATTTTTTTATCATTTAACGGAATTATTAATGAAACATTACTTTAGTGCAAATTTCCCTATAATGGATCTATTTATTTCTAATAAATTAAGCTAAATAATAAATTGGTTAATTTTGTCTAAATTTTTGTAGTTTAGCCTCGCCAATAAAATATCTCCTACAGAAAAACAAACTAAAACAGCTAAAATATTACGCAGAAAGGATTCAAATATTTCAACAATAAATTCCAACCTATTCAACACTTGAATTATTAAGCTGGAACATCCGGTGACCCAATAAAAACTTTATTGATCGTAACTTATACTTAACGTCCAATTAAAATTTCGAGGACACTGCTAGCGGTAATATTTGTATTTTATGTTTTTTTCGGACAAAAAAATATAAATTCGCATGTCGGCGTTTCGTTTTATGCGTAAACACCGTTTTCACACGTTGTTAATGGAAACGGATGGGCAGTCATTAATTGAGGAAATGGGAAAACTATTCGCGGTTATGTTGTTGTAAACTAAAATTATTTGTTGTCGTCAAAAAGTTATCGCTGAATAAATATAAATTTTAAAACAATCAATTGATAAAAAATTAAATATTTATGTTCGCTTTAGCTACTATAAAACTTTGACTTACATAATTTAATTTCAACAACAACGTGTGATGATTTATCGAATCGAATACGTGGGCGGTCTGATAAGTACTTAGCCTACAAAAGAAAAACGAAACATTTGGAAAAGTGATGATTTATTGAATCAAATACGTGGGCGGTCCGATAAGTACTTAGCCTACAAAAGAAAAACGAAATATTTGGAAAAGTGATGATTTATTGAATCACATACGTGGGCGGTCTGATAAGTACTTAGCCTACAAAAGAAAAACGAAACATTTTGAAAAGTGGTGATTTATTTTTCACCATAATCTCCTTCTAACTCGATACACTTAACCCAGCGATGCTCCAACTTCTTTAACCTATCTAAAAAGTACGTTTTCTTCGCCCTCCGCGGCGGCGACGACTTCCTCATTCGACTCAAATTTCTGCCCAGCGAGTGATCTTTTCAAGTTAGGAAACAGAAAACGGTGGTTGTGGCAGCAGCTAGTAGCCCAGTTTAGTGACGAATTCCTAAAATTCAGTAAAGTATTTTGAGTCGATCTCTTCTTCATAAATCCATATTGTTTAATAATGATGTATGATCTATATGGATTTCAAAATTTTAGAAAAATTGTCCATAATAAACAAGAGTTGATGTCAGATACTTTCTTGGTGGAACCGAATATTCAAAATTGGCGAAGAAAAATTCTACTAAATTCAATAACCAAGAATTTAAAAAAAGTAATAAATTAGTTTCCTTTTAGCTACTGCGACTGTTTGACTTACGTTACGTAAGTACTTACACTTGTTACGTTTGATTTTTTTTATGTTTTTCTTCATCAAATTTAAATAACGTCAGCTAAATTACATTTCAGATTACGAAATTACATTTTTCCTTAAGTTGCAGCAAAACTTGTAAACCCTTCGTAATTTGAAATTTCCTTTCTCCGATGAAAAAAAAAAAAAAACGTAAAACAAAGCGAAAGTACAAGAACGCTCTAGCGAGATCAGAGATCAGTTCGTGAACATTCGAACAGTCCTTTTCCCTATTATTAACCCGCGGCGTTTGGCGTGTGTAATTTAAAAGCAATTAGATTACCGCCTCGGTGTTGCCCGCCTCAGCTCACTCCACGTACCCGAGAAGGTACTTCTCCGTCTTCCAGCCCGTCCGGTCGGCCATGTAGGCAGCTAATTATGCCCGCGATAATGATATTAACTAGATTGCGGAGCGGCAGCGACGACGGGATGTGCATTCCTCGCATGGTTCACAATTTGTCCTCGGGTATCGTCCCCCTGAGATGATTTATCGTTGGAATGGTACGGATTCAACGTTTCGAAATTAGAGTTTAATCTCCCGTCATCTCTTATGATAATTTTATCAAGCGTTCTACAAAAGTGCGGCTCGCTTCGGATTTGTAATTTGATGGTGTAATTTCAGCGAGTGATGAAGAAATGCTTAATAATAAGGAGTATAATGCAAATGAAATTTGATATGGGCAATAATTTTGAACAAAGCTTCACATTACGTAAGGACGGAGCTATTATTCTGGAATTGCAATTACAGTATTTATATATTGCAACCGCTGATGGTGGTGGGCTCACGGGGTTGATTCTCAAGAAGTGCAGAAGATTAACATACCACGTTTATTTACAAACTTATATACAATGTTTCGATATGAGCTAGTGCCGATGCTCGCGGTACATCTCCTCATCCACCCTATACAATGAATGGGAGTCAGCGGTAGCGCATGCGCTTTAACATATATCCTTCCGGAATGTAATCTCATTGCTAATATGTAAAGATTATTGTAAATAAAACAAAAATATAAAAATTCACTTTATTATTAATTAAGTTCTCACTTAACCTCTTGGTGAAACATATTTAAATCTATTAATATATATTATTTAAATAAAACTAATGGTTTGTTTCACTTTATATTTTATAATAATAATAATAATAATAATATTTATTACATCTTTTACAAAAGATGACATGATATAATACATAATATAAAATTCAATATAAAAACGTCCTATAAGACTGAAAATAATAAATCTAAATCCAATTCTAATTCTAAATCTATATCCGAATATATATCAAAATATAAATCTAAATCTATATATAAATGTAGAACTATCTACCCGTACTATAAAAAGAGATATAAAACTAACTAATTAATTTAAATATAAATGTAATAGCAAGAAAAAAATTAATTTAATATAATACATACATATATACAGTTTTGTCCATTATTATTTTAACAATTTTATGCTTCCGACTAGTTCAACCATTGGTTATCTTCAGGGAGGAATGTACAGAAATTCTTAAAGCTGTCAGTTTTATAAAAAATAATACAAAGAAATCATAAAATAATGTATTTTATTATTTCGGCAATAAGAACGGATGCGATTGTGGAGTGCCAAATGTCCTCGATATTATTTACAATGGGTTTATCCCGTTTTAGCGCCATTTGATAATTTCGAGCCCTGTGCGGAGATTTAAATAGCGGCCCTTATTGCCTGAGTAAGGTACTTTACATTCATTGTTATTCAAAACATGATTATTTTCCATACCATGTTGCGAAAATCCAAAAAAATAAATCGATCATGTCTTCTAAGATTCCTTTTTATGAAATCCAAGTTCAAACTGTTCATTTTTTAAAATGCAGCATTGGAAGAGTAAACCCGTTTGGTTTCATGTGCATCGGGGTATTTTTCAAAACATTTTTAGTTTCGACGTTTTCAACACCTTTTCCAGAGGATTACATATTTTATAATAAAGTTCAAGAATTTATTCAGTGATTATTATAATTACAATGTTGTAAGATTGAAACTTAAAATATATTTTTTTATGAAGAGTGTCTCAAAATGACCTGGCATTTTAATTTATTAATATATGTATATAATCGATATCCCCTTTTACCAATTTGTGTCGGGGTTAATTTATTAATAAAATATATTATTTATTGGAAAAGTAGGAATGTTTTTATTTTAATATGAGGTACAAATATGGAGGTTATGTGTGGAATACAATATCGCCTCGACTTTGTTTGGAAACGGTCATTCTTTTGACAACATTTTCAATGACATTTTGGCACAATTAACAACAAAATATTTTTTTTTCTTATAATAATTTTTACAGTAGTTACAAAATATCAATATTCATTATGGCTTCTTGTGATGAAATAATCCCCATTTGCACGCATAAATAACTACGAATCCAGACTAAACACTCTCTGAAGAGCACAAAGCGTGTGCAATTAATATCAAAAGATAACGTCTGGGAAACTGAAGCTAATCGAATAAGCAAAATTGACATCAGCGTGCACACCTGTCGTTGGCGATGTGGGCGCGATAATCGTCTCCCTCGCCACGGTGCCGCTAATTAAAGTCCGAATCGTCTGAAAATAGTGGATCGGATGCAAATTACGAAAGCCGGCCAGCCAATTATCGGCCATTAGCTGCGACGCGTGCAATTTATTATTATCCGGCATCCTTCAATTAGAAACAATTTGCGGCGGCGTGTCAGAAAAGCGGCGTTCGTTATTTTTTTTATTGGCAGAGGATGTAGATGAATTAATTGCGTGTTGTTTTAATTGGAACGGGTATTTTGTTAAAATGGCAATGAATCAAATTTTGTACGGTTTATTACAATAAATTTATGTTGCAATTAAATATTTCTAGAATTCATCTCACCGCTTTAATCCACGTTACTTGAAACAATTTTGTTAATTTTTGCAGTTGGAAAAACGGATTGATCGAATTTTATTGATCATTGCCAAAAATTTTCCTTGCTTAATTTCATTGTAATATTATTAATATTTGAATTTTTTTTTTACAGTGATAATGCTCACATTGTGTTCGAAATGTACATCTGCTTTTACTACATTTTGTGAAGAAAGAAGACGCAATCCTTCAGTAAATAAATAATTCTAGAATTAATTGAAAAATATTAATTAATTAACTATTAATCTAAAAAATATATATTTTTTTAAATAAATTTACAAGAAGAGGATTACATTATTAATGTGGGGTACAAAGGCAAACACTGTATAAAAGAGTACACCAAGATCTCGAATGGTAGTTACTTCATCCAATCTGACACCATTTAAGGTATAACTATACCTGAAGGCACGACGAAGACGTAAATATTCGGCATCGGCATAAATTAATATTTGTGACTTTATATTGCCTTTTGTTCATAACATAAAAATCAATGCAGTCCGTTATACGGTATCGTTCAAGGATTGAAACTAGGACCACCATTATTTTTCAACCGTGAATTGAACTGCATTGACTTGATCTATGGTTCAAGTATTCATCATATTGGGATAGATTAGAAATGCAGCTTTGATCCTTGAGGGACACCGCGTATTGGACTGCTTTGATATAATCTATCTATTCAGCATATTGTGATCGATTAGAGATGTAGCTTTGGCCATTAAGTTCATGTCAGCTACTTTCTCGATGGAACCGAATATTTAAAATTGGCGAAGACGAATACGTTAAACCTCCCGAAAAAGCTTCCTCAAGGGTTGAAGCTAGGACCACTGTTATTTTTGAATGGTGATACCAGTTTCGACCCTTGAGGGATACCGTAGATTGGATTGCATGGACATAATCTATGGTTCAGGTATTCAACATATTGTGATCGATTAGAGATGTAGCTTTGGCCATTAAGTTGATGTCAGCTACTTTCTCGATGGAACCGAATATTTAAAATTGGCAAAGACGAATACGTTAAATCTTCTCAAAAAGCTTCCTCAAGGGTTGAAGCTAGGACCACTGTTATTTTTGAACGGTGGTACCAGTTTCGACCCTTGAGGGATACCGTAGATTGGACTGCATTGACTTGAACTATGGTTCAAGTATTCAACATAATGGAATAGATTAGAAATGCAGCTTTGATCCTTGGAGGACACCGCAGATTGGATTGCATTGACATAATCTATGGTTCAGATATTCAACATATTGTGATCGATTAGAGATGTTTCTTTAGCCATTAAGTTCATGTCAGCTACTTTCTTGATGGAACCAAATACTTGAAATTTGTGGAGCAAGTAAATTACAAAATTAATTTACAAGAAGAGAAATACGTTCAATTTCATCAAAAAACTCCCTCAAGGGTTGAAACTAGGACCACCATTATTATCAAAAAGCGTTTCATCAAGAAAAGTTAAATAATTATGTTGTTTATTTCCATCACTAGATTCTAAAAATGTAGTTTGAAGATAACTAAATAACCTCCAAAATACGATGCCAATGTTTTGTATACCTTGTGGGAACCCGAGCGCCAATATTTAGAAATATCAAACCCACTACATAATCCTTCAAACCAATTCATCTACCGTTATAATTCCCATAGAAGAACGCCTTCAATTCCTCTCCGAAAAATTCTCCAAAAATCCTTTTAATTACAAAATTCTATGACTTTTTGTTAGCACAAAAACCCCGAAATTCCTCCAAAATACAAAACCCCACAAAACACATTTTTTTGTATACATTCTATCATTTCATCCTTTTGCTCGACAGAAATGGCAAACGTTGGCTATCGTTTAGCCATTTAACAGTTACATAATTACCTTATTTCATGTTTTGTTTTGTTCAAATATTATAATAGTAAGTGTATATGTAACATACATTTAGCCTTTTCTGATTATTTTTCTATCTTTCGGTTGATTAAACACATAATCGACAGAAAATAAGAGAAATAATTAGAACGAGCCAAAATTCAAATGATCAACAATACGGATCGAAACAAGCTTGAATTTTAAACAAAGTTACATCCTTTGCTCACCTACTTATCAGAAAGCTATTTGGATTAAAGCTCAGACTATTCTCACTGGCAAAACCTGTTATCAGACCTTTTAGATCGAATAATTTGATTGGCTCACAAACACTCACAACATAGATAGAAATCACAACAGCATAAAATTATAATCAGGAATATTATAATTAACCATTAAATTAAAACAAAATAAAAAACTTTCTTGCAAGTGGATTACAAGCACCTCTAATAGAAAAACTAGTTTAATGAGTAAACAAAAAAAAATGGCAAACTTTCCGGTGCTGGATTTTCTCGGGATTCAATTAATCGCAAGCCATTTTGCGTGCGTGCTAACTAATCGCGTTCGATGGCCATTAAACCCGTGATCCTTCAAGAAAAAAAATAATAATGTGTGGAATAAATTATGAACCATTACAGGAAATCGCCGTTTATGGACTAACTGTAACATCGAAATTGACAAGTGCATTCGAGAAATTCGAACCGCGAGCGCAGAATGGCCAGTCGTGCATATAAAATTAATTGAAAACGAAATGCCTGCGAACTTGTTAGAAATAATGGATTTTATATATCGTAGGTTTAATTTAATGCGTAATAGCTTTATAAATCGCTGAATTAAATTATTATCCATCTATAAATGATGTCGGTTGTTAATGATTTTTTTATGGTTGCGGAAAATTAAGAGTTTAAGAGTGTGTGTATTGCACTGAATTGAATTGTGAGGAGTTCATCACGTATTCATCAGTTATGTCGTGAAAAAAGATAGTGTGTATCGCACTGAATTGAATTGTGAGGGGTTCATCACGTATTTATCAGTTATGTCGTGAAAAGACGAATTACTAACGTGTATAAATTTATATCACGAACTAATACAGGGTGCGGCAAAACAGATAGTGCAGTTTTGAAGGGCTATTAAAAACAACGGCGCAATTTAAAGAAATTGTTGCGGCTCTTATTTAAACGGTCCTACAATTCAAACAGTAACAGGGTTTATTTTATCTTAATCAGTACATCATATCGTTTTATGCAGAACCCCCCGACACAAGGAGATTCCTCTCAAGTATCACCACACGGGATGTACTGTGCGTTTCAAACTGCACTGTCTGTTTTGCCGCACCCTGTATTTGACTTTGTCTCTTGCTCTCATCCTTTGGCGTATATCGTAAGACTCATGCGCACAGTAACAGGGCTGGTGTTATCGTTCGTCGCCCGTCGGCTAACTACGCGTCTCGACTCACTTCACTGCGCGCACACGCTTGGAATTTCTATACACGATTTTAAATCATACAATTTATCGTGTCGTTTCCTCCGAAGCATGCACTCCATAAAATTGAATTGTAGTCGATCGGAACAAATACAAACTATTTTACGCAAATTATAAGACAGTTTGGTAATATATAAATAAGATTATTTTAAAATAATCTTATTTATATATTATTTATAAATTACATAAAAAAAATATTCCCTCTTTATCTACTGTGACATTTTGACTTATGTTACATAAGTACTTAAAACAAATGTTCAATAATGGACAATTGCTATTAAATAACAATAATATATTGTATAATACAACATTTTTTTATTAAAAAATATTTAATGCAAAAAATACGCAATATAAGACGCGTGTTTCGGGATTTCATTCCTCATAAGTACAGCTCTGCCTTATATAATTACAAATTTGTTACAACATGAGTTAAAATGTCACAGTAGCTAAAGAGTGAATAATTTATTAATTATTTTCAAATTATTTTTATTTATGAATTGAAGACATTGCGATGCACAACGTTGAGATATAATTCAATTTAATTAAATATAAGTGGATTAGACAGAAAGACCTCCGGTCGATAGCCCCAGGACAGAAAACCCTTTATTTTGCATTATCCTGTAATTGGGTTAATGTAATAAATTTATTATTATTTTTAGTGTATATATATATAAATCTTTATTGGCAGATTATTTTTAACAAAGTAATAATAATAAATAAATACAATAAATAACTAACATAAAAATAAATTCTTCTGCCAATTGGCTATCGACCGTTGGTCTTTCCGCCTTTTTAATGTATATTCTCAATTTTTGTAAAAATGTAATTGTCTGAATAAAGATATTTATATATTTAATATGTCAGTCATTTGTATTTATTTATTTTTAAATTATTATTATTAATAATTAAAATTTAGCATATTTGGATTAATAATCTTCGAAGAGTTTAAAAATCTCTCCGAAGTATTATTTTGGTCTTGTTCGTTTGCTACCTAAACGAGATCTCTCGCCTGCGTTTCCGAAACAAGGTCGACTTGTTCCTTCGGCATCTCGGTTCTGGAAAGCCAATTAATTTTTATTATCGCCGTTGCGAAATGTAATATCGGAGCCAGTTTTCCCGAAGGCCGATATTGAAAACCGTGCGCCCTGAGCGATTTTGCGCGAGGAACAATTGAATTGGCTCATGCGTTTGCAACTATTTTTTTTTTGTTCTTCTCTGCTTGGAGATTCGCATTAATCTCGATGCGAGCCGCTGCAGATTGGAACGATTGTTGTTGCTGCTGGAATGAGGATGTAACAATTATTTGAAATATATCTTCTAATGATTGCGTCGAGTGATTATTGTTGATTACTGAGGTGATTAAGGGAAAAACAATGTAATTATCAATCAAGGAAATCAATTTTAATTGTTTTTGATTGCTACATACTTTCTGTGTTATTCGATTTTTACGACACGTTCTTATTCAAGGCAGTTCCATGTTCACATGCAATGAAGAAAATAAAGGAATTCTTATTGAGTGTCTATCAATTTTTATTATTACAAAGAGAACATCCCTTAATCTTAATTACATTAATTGTCTGATGATAATATTATGTGTCGAAATAATTGCTGCGGCGTTTTCTACAATAAATGAGTAAAACTTGAAACTAATTACTGTTTTAGGTAAATAATGCACTTCACTAATTTTAGTAGTGTTGGGCAAAATCGAGTGAATTTAGTAATCGAGTATTTCTGAAAAACCTTAAAATTGGTTACTCAGAAACACTCGATTACTAAATTCACTCGATTTTGCCCAACACTACTAAAATTAGTATTTCTGAATAACCTTAAAATTGGTTACTCAGAAACACTCGATTACTAAATTCACTCGATTTTGCCCTAACCTAACCTTGAAATTTATTACTCAGAAATACTCGATTACTAAATTCTCTCGATTTTGCCCAACACTACTAAAATTAAATTAATTAAATTAATACTAGTTAATGTTAATAAACAACAGTGTCTCTGCTACAGATTTGGCATGCTTTTTTCGGTCTTGGCTCTCCTGGGTGCTTCAGTTGAGACAATTGGGCTTTGGTTTCGACGTCACAACCATATACTCATGATTCGTTACCAGTTATGACCCTTTTGAACAAATCAGGATCATCACTGACGTCAGTCAAGAGCTCCTGACGGTTCTTTTGATTAAAATTCAGAAGTTTCGGAACAAACTTCGTGTCTCATGCCCAAAACATCCGAAAAAATTGCATGATACGAGCCGACTAAGATATGCCAACATCCACAACAACTTCTCTTATGGTAATTTGACGATTTTCAAAAACAATTTTCTTCACAACTTCGACGATATCTTCTGTTTTTGATGTGCTGGGCGTCCAGAGCGAGGATCATCGTTGGCATCTTCTCTGTCATCTTGGAAGAGTTTCTACTACTTGTAAATATTTATTTACTTAGAGCAGACTCACCGTATGTCACTGTCAACATTTCAAGTGTTTTAGAGCACTTGATTAAATTATTCACACAAAATTTTATACAAATATTTGGCTGCATTTTTTATAATAATAGAAAATCGCTAAGCACAACAAAATAACTTTGTTATCTGTCAAAAACAAACGAAGTATGCTATGTACTCGAAATTGTGAACATACGTTCGGGATATGTCTACCAACACAACAACAACAAAAAATCGATAATCTAATGTACGTTGCCTGCGAAATTTGAAGTCACCTTACTTAAATAGAAAAGAGTATTGATTCACTTGGTCACAGTTATTTACTTTTTGAACGCACCTCGTACATAAAAAACATATCCGTATATACACAATGCAATTATCAAAAGGACTTAAGTCATTCTCAATATAATCATTATGCCTAATTAAAAGTCTTCACGACTAACTCACAGAACATCACGTTATCGATCACAAACAAATCGCGATTTAACTAAACGACGGCACGCCACATCGGCGAAGATTAATCAACTCAAACCTTCTGACGATGATCGTTTTTCATTTTTCGAAGCGTGTGCAATTGTCATCATTAGCGCCGAGCCGTGTCGTCCCGATAAATCAATCGCGCGATTAATCGCGACTCGTGATCTTCGCGTCCTCGATCCGCACAATTATCTTGCGAGAGGCCGAAAAAAAATCTGCTTGCTTTCCCCGGGAGTTTCCATTCTACTTGAGCCATCCACTCTGATTAATAACTTAATTAATAATACCGTCGCTCGAACCTCTTGATAGCATCGTCACATTCTACATGCTTGAGGAGATGTGCACATGGAGTGTTCTATGCACTGAAAAAGATATTTAAAATCAGTATTATAGCATATATTATAATAAATTATTATTATTATCAATACTACTAATGATGAAAACTTTATTTCTGAAACATATTGAGTTAAAAATAAAAGAAACAAGTAAGAAAAGTTAGGTAGGATTGGATAATGGCAAGATTAGAATGGAGAATAAAATATTTATTAAAATAAATAAATACGAGACATAAATTTTCGATAGAAAATATTAAACTTCTTAATATTTCAAGTTATAGTTAGTTTGATCACTTTTTTTAAAAATAGCAATAGTTAACAATGTGATAAGTGAACTGTTTGCCTCCTGAATTATATTCTGATTCAGGAGAAAAACAGTTCACTTATCACATTTTTAACTATTGCTATTTAAAAAAAGTGATCAATTTAACTTGAAATTTTAAGATGAGGTAGATTCCTTCATCCATTCTTCAGGGAAGTTATATGTTCTCTCTTAATACACTCAAACTCTCTCATTCTCTACGTGTCCATTCCATGCATTAACATTGGTTTAACACACGCATCCCGCAGTTTGCAAAAAGGTGCATCATTTTGAAGTGTTCTTTAATCCATTTACCCCATTTCGCTGGCTTTGCATTATGAAATACAACGCATTTCCCTTTACCAAACAAACCTTTATAGCTATTGCTTGTTACAGCATACACAATAAAAACTGAAATATAAGAAACAAAATGCAAACCATACCCAGTCTGTTTTCTCTTCAATACCTTCAGGCCAGACAACTTTGTATCGGCACTTGTTTATGGGACACCCTGTATATAATATATTTAGTGAAAAAGATGCGCAGATGAAAATACTAATCGACCTGTTCGAGCGTTTTTTTTTTTTTTCGAAAATAATCTCCAGCAGTTAAAATAAATGTGTTCCTTTTCATCATGAATATATGGTTTTCCCAGTTTTGTAATCTCCTGTTTTTTTTTTGCAATGATTCGCACTTAAATTATTTGTTCCCTTTCATTTCCACACAACACACATGGTAGGTATAAGACAGTATATACGAAAAGTATCTGGAATCCTCTGGGGAATTCAAATATCTAATAATATATAGGGTGTTCCGTTTAAAATAAGATAACTTTGTATCAGCACTTGTTTATGGAACACCCTGTATACAATATATTTAGTGAAAAAGATGAAAATACTAATCGACTTTGTTTTGTTTTGAACGCTTATGTCTCGTTTTATGAATACAAAAAAATTCTAGAAGGCCTTTTTAGCAGTTAAATAAATACACCACCCCGACACCAATTGGTAAAAGGGGACATCGATTATATATATATATATATATAAATACGCCATTGCAAGGCCAAAGCCGAAAATGCATAATAAAAAAAAGTGAGTGATACTATACTTTATCCACGACTCCAATATATTACTTCATAATGGGGTTCACAAATATAAATGAATACAATATTTTTTATATAGAATAGTCCAAAATATATCCATACTAAAATTTAAATTGAAAAATTGAAAATATCTCGCGCAATTAATAAGATACCTTTGTTTATCGAGTGCATTGAATCATAAAATGAAATATGTTTTTTTATGAATTTATTAATAAATAGTCGATAAATAAATTAATATTCTATAAATATTTACAATATGCTTGTCTGTGATAAGACATTTAAATATTTATAAAACACAAAATATCCATTAAGAATTTCTCGCTCAATTAGTGAGAAACGTTGTTCATCATGACCGGAGGGATGTCATTTGCATTAAATTCTCCCAAAAAAATAGACATTCGATTATCAAATTGTAATTGATCAATGCGCCCACATCGAACGCCCCCGGACGCGCCACTGCCGTCGCAGTCACCCTTGACGCGCCACCCATTTGCATAATTCGGAGATAAAGTGCACTTAACTCGTCCAATAAATTTCAATAATCCGTTATTGAATTAAAACCAGTGGGATCTGAAAGATATTCAATTAAGTAAGAGTTGGGTGAAAGAGAGAAAAAAAAACGGGAGGAGAAATTCAATTACATTTTCATCTGTTTTACGAGACCGTTAAAAGAGATGAAATGCAAAGTCGTCTCTCTCGTAAATGGATGCAATCAAATTTAAAGATAATTTCGGAAAGCTTTCACATGCATTCAT
The DNA here is from genome assembly GCA_963082785.1 of Philonthus spinipes. NCBI lineage: Eukaryota > Metazoa > Arthropoda > Insecta > Coleoptera > Staphylinidae > Philonthus > Philonthus spinipes. Next base: position 21,096,931 of record OY720311.1, read on the forward strand.
TTTTGTTAACATTTTTGCAAGTGAATAAATAATGATTGAGAAAAAAACAGCAAGTAAATACCAATTAGCAGAAAGGAAGTATTTGTTACGTAATTTATATCAATTTTACAACATAACGACGTTTAACTTAGCATGAATTATTTTTTTTTAGTTTATTAAATTTTAATTATAGTTACTAACAGCCGTTAACTGTTTTCCAAACGAAATTTCGTTTTTTTTAAATACTTATCGTTGTCAAATCGTGACCAGAATTCAACGCGTCCCTAGTAATCAAAAAGTACTATACTAGGACAGTTAAAAAAATTAAAATTGTAATTGGATGTCTATAAAAACATAGTTTTCAGATCTACGCTTGTTACGATTATATGTATAAGGACTAATTGTGGCGCTTCAAAATTAACATTAATTGTCTTTCATATTTTTACTATAAATCGATTCACTAATTAGATTCGTCAAATGTTTTGGCTGCAACGGTATATGTTTTAAAAAAATACCTTAAAAATAAAGTAATAAAAAAATGACACGATTTTTTTAATCCATTGTCATTTCTCAAATAGTTCTAGTATTAATAAATCAAAATTCAGATTATATAAAAACATCTTTATTCAGACAAATATATTTTTACAAACATTGAGTATTTACACTAAACTTTGTCTGTCCTGGGTTATTGACCAGAGATTTTTCTGCCTCAGTTTAATTCCTTACTTAACTTTATTAGTAGTTTACATTTTTTTGTTCGAGACACTAAGAGCGTATTATCAAAAACTAAACTATTATAACAGCACTGTCTCGAAATGTACATCGAACTAAATGATGGGCAAAATCGATTATTTCAATAATTTAATTCAAAATAATCTATTATAAATTAAATAAAAAGAATTTGGAAATAATTAATTAATTATTTCCACATTAGCTAAACTAAAAATTTTACTTATCCAGCACACAAATTAATTTTAACTGAACGCAATGACCTTTACCTGTGCATTAAGTTCTACAACACTTTACCAGACAACATAAAGACAATAGACGTTTTTGAAAATTATAAAAGTGAAATACATAATTTCTTATTGGACTCAGAATTGTATAGTATAAACGATTTCTTTGGTGTGAATTGAGAATGTTTATTTTGTTTATTTGACACCTGACAAGTTGATTTATTACTATTATTATTATTAGCTACTGTGATTGATATTTTGGTTTGTGTTACATAAGTATTTTATTTATTTTCAAATTTGTTTTATTTAATTTATTTAAATAACTGTGACCAAGTGAATGAATACTCTTTTCTACAATCTATTATTTTCAATAATCAAACATCGATTTAATCGTTTTTATGAGATGTATCATTAAAAACTTAAAATTAGTTATAATTATTATTTCTTCAATTTATTGAAGTATTTTCAAATTAAACTTTCAATTTCTTTTGTGATTTTCAATTAAATCGATTATGCCCATCACTACTGTAAACTAATAAAGTGAAGTAAGGAATTAAACTGAGGCAGAAAGACCTCCGGTCGATAGGAATGGAACTGAATTTTCATATTTTGTATTAATATTAAAACGTGGCTGAAAGACCTCCGGTCGATAGCCGATTCATCTACAGAATATAATTCTAATTTTATATTTTATTGTACATACATATACACATTTGATTAAAGATGTTTAGTTAGTTAGTTATTAAAACACTTGAAGTAAATTCAAATAGCTTAGAGTTGAAGTATTATTAGTTTCAATATTTCTTGCTTTCACATTCTCCTCGCTGATCAAAGCATACTGAATATTATCAAAATTTTGAGACAAGCTCCCCGACACTAATCAAAACATCGGTTATCAAAGCGAACTGAATCCACTCCCAGACACTAAATTAATCACCCTCGTAATTAACTCAGCAGAAGACGTAAATATTATCCGAAACCGTTTTATTTTTAGAAAAGAACGCGCCCGATTCGATTATAACGAGAGCGAGCTGCTTTTTCTCGTTTTGTCTTCTTCCACTTCCACTTTTTGTTTTCGTGTTTTGAGCTTTCTTTGCTCGTTTTATTGTTGCTTTCATCAGCTGCGGGCTCCAAGGTGAAGCAGTAATGACCGTCAGAATCGGCCTAAGAGCGGCGATAATGGCGCGGAACGGATTCGTGAATTGTTCGAGTTGAGATCTCTGGAAATTATTGTCGCCGGGTAAATTGCTTCCAGGGTTAGGAGGCGGTCTGAGGAGTTTAGTTTCGGTTTAAATTGAAGAATAAAAAAATGTAAATTATAAGGTCATTAATGTATGTTCATGGTTTAATCGAAATAAACACACTTCAATCACTATTTTCGTTCAAAAATATCAGAAATTAAAATTACATTTAATTGTTCCTTACAGAAATAATTACAATTAATAAATTAAATAAAAAGAATACAAATTTCCAAAAATTGTTGTTTTATACAATATGTTATTGGTATGCAACAGCAAGTGTCCGTTATGTAATTCAATATCTAGAAGGGTATTTTCCCGAGAAGTAGTTGTTTTAAAGCTAACAAAATCCATTTTAAAATATTTATTTATTTTTTTGTAAATTTTTGTAAACTACACCATTTGATCACGCTGTTCACCCGATTTTGACAATTTTCAAACTGCGTTATTTTCAACACGGGGTGGTTTAATTCTGATTTTCTTTGAATAATTGTCTAAACAATGATTTAAGGTTAGCATAAAATAACAAAATCCATTTCAAAGTATTTATTTATTTTTTTATAAATTTATCTAGATGACACGATTTGATCACGCTGTTCACCCGATTTTGACGATTTTCAAACTGCGTTATTTTCAATACTGGGTGATTTGTTTATGATTTTCTTTGATTAATTGTCTAAACAATGATTTAAGATTAGTATAAAATAACAAAATCCATTTCAAAATATTTTTTTATTTTTTTATGAATTTTTCTAGACAACACGATTTGATCACGCTGTTCACCCGATTTTGACAATTTTCAAACTGCGTTATTTTCACTACGGGGTGGTTTATTTCTGATTTTCTTTGATTAATTGCCTAAACAATGATTTAAGATTAGTATAAAATAACAAAGTCCATTTCAAAATATTTGTTTATTTTTTTATGAATTTTTCTAGACGACACGATTTGATCACGCTGTTCACCAGATTTTGACAATTTTCAAACTGCGTTATTTTCACTACGGGGTGGTTTATTTCTGATTTTCTTTGATTAATTGTCTAAAAAATGAATTAAGATTAGTATAAAATAACAAAATCCATTTCAAAATATTTTTTTTATTTTTTTATGAATTTTTCTAGAAAACACGATTTGATCACGCTGTTCACCCGATTTTGACAATTTTCAAACTGCGACATTTTCAATACGGGGTGGTTTATTTCTGATTTTCTTTGAATAATTGTCTAAACAATGATTTAAGATTAGTATACAATAACAAAATCCATTTCAAAATATTTATTTATTTTTTTTATAAATTTATCTAGACGACACGATTTGATCACGCTGTTCACCCGATTTTGACAATTTTCAAACTGCGTTATTTTCAACACGGGGTGGTTTAATTCTGATTTTCTTTGAATAATTGTCTAAACAATGATTTAAGGTTAGCATAAAATAACAAAATCCATTTCAAAGTATTTATTTATTTTTTTATAAATTTATCTAGACGACACAATTTGATCACGCTGTTCACCCGATTTTGACAATTTTCAAACTGCGTTATTTTCAACACGGAGTGGTTTATTTCTGATTTTCTTTGATTAATTGTCTAAACAATGAGTTGAGATTAGTATAAAATAACAAAATCCATTTCAAAATATTTTTTTTATTTTTTTATGAATTTTTCTAGACAACACGATTTGATCACGCTGTTCACCCGATTTTGACAATTTTCAAACTGCGTTATTTTCACTACGGGGTGGTTTATTTCTGATTTTCTTTGATTTTTTGTCTAAACAATGATTTAAGATTAGTATAAAATAACAAAATCCATTTCAAAATATTTTTTTATTTTTTTATGAATTTTTCTAGACAACACGATTTGATCACGCTGTTCACCCGATTTTGACAATTTTCAAACTGCGTTATTTTCACTACGGGGTGGTTTATTTCTGATTTTCTTTGATTATTTATCTAAACAATGATTTAAGATTAGTATAAAATAACAAAATCCATTTCAAAATATTTTTTTATTTTTTTATGAATTTTTCTAGACGACACGATTTGATCACGCTGTTCACCAGATTTTGACAATTTTCAAACTGCGTTATTTTCAATACGGGGTGATTTATTTATGATTTTCTTTGATTATTTATCTAAACAATGATTTAAGATTAGTATAAAATAACAAAATCCATTTCAAAATATTTATTTATTTTTTTATACATTTTTCTAGACGACACGATTTGATCACGCTGTTCACCCGATTTTGACAATTTTCAAACTGCGTTATTTTCAATACGGGGTGATTTATTTATAATTTTCTTTGATTAATTGCCTAAACAATGATTTAAGATTAGTATAAAATAACAAAGTCCATTTCAAAATATTTGTTTATTTTTTTATGAATTTTTCTAGGCGACACGATTTGATCACGCTGTTCACCAGATTTTGACAATTTTCAAACTGCGTTATTTTCACTACGGGGTGGTTTATTTCTGATTTTCTTTGATTAATTGCCTAAACAATGATTTAAGATTAGTATAAAATAACAAAATCTATTTCAAAATATTTGTTTATTTTTTTTATGAATTTTTCTAGACGACACGATTTGATCACGCTGTTCACCCGATTTTGACATTTTCAAACTGCGACATTTTCAATACGGGGTGATTTATTTATAATTTTCTTTGATTAATTGCCTAAACAATGACTTAAGATTAGTATAAAATAACAAAGTCCATTTCAAAATATTTGTTTATTTTTTTATGAATTTTTCTAGACGACACGATTTGATCACGCTGTTCACCAGATTTTGACAATTTTCAAACTGCGTTATTTTCACTACGGGGTGGTTTATTTCTGATTTTCTTTGATTAATTGTCTAAACAATGATTTAAGATTAGTATAAAATAACAAAATCAATTTCAAAATATTTTTTTATTTTTTTATGAATTTTTCTAGACAACACGGTCTGATCACGCTGTTTGCCCGATTTTGACAAGACACGGACTGTTCTCGTTGTTCAATTATTTTTTTCAATTGAGTGAAAATGTAATTAATTAAGTGGAAATAATTTATTAATTATTTTCATACATGTTTTCTTTAAACTTGTAACTGTGACCAAGTGAATAAATACTCTTTTCTATAAAATAATTATAGAATTTCAAAAAATTAGAGTATTTATTTTTTGATATTCTATAATTATTTTATAGAAAAGAGTGCATACTTCCATTAATTATCTGATTACGAAAAATTATGTTGAAGTTTTAATCTAATATCGAATTAAATACCTTTACCATAATTAATTAATTCATTCATTAAAAAAAATAATAAAACTCAGTAAAATAATAATTAACCAACCTCCGTTAGTTCAATTCAATTATACGATAACACTTCCATGCATATCTCTTGAGAACACCGGAGTTAAGTCAATAGCTCCAGTTAACGGTTAGAAAACGCATTCGTGATTTCGTGGCCGGATAGTCAACGGATTAAACGAACGCACGCCTTACAGTTATCTTCGAAGTCGGCGTTACGTATCGGCATCTTTTGCCGCACACAATGAGGTAATTAAAGTGAATTATTTATAAAGCCGTGTCATGTAGATCGGTGAATGGCAAACAGTACCTTCTTCTCTCCGATGGACCAGGAAGGAGATGCGGCGAGATGGGCTGCCTTTACAGTTAAGCCGATGTGCGCGCACGCATTTGCATACAGTGGCCGGAGATGGTGCACTAGAGATTGCGATAATGTGTTTATATATTTAAAAAAATAACAGGATTTTATTAATTACTTCAGTGAATATATGTGTATGTGAATGCACGCTTGCACAGCTTTCATAGTCCACCCCTTAAATGGCTAGCAATAAAAACTTTGTACATTCGATGTCTGAATCATGGAATTTTCTAATTATAATAATATAGATAATTCGCTATATATAAAAAAATCTTATAAAAAATCAACAAGAAATATGTATATATAAAATGTCTTATGTTATTAACTTATAAAATAATAAAATTTAAATTAAAAATTATAAAACAAAAACATAAAACATAGAGTTAAAAATCGCCCAGATTTATACCATATATTAATCATTAGATATCTATCTAGTAAAAACATGAACAAAAGTGAAAAAATTATGTATTTCAGCACCTTCACACCACAAGCAAAAAAAATAAAGGTTTATCCCAACACTTAGTAGAAGGTGTCATTTAAGCTGTTAATACTTCGCATTATTTTTTATTATCCTTCTATGGTGGAAGCGCCGGGTTAATGCTATCTTCAGACACATAACTTTTTAAGGCCATCAAAATTATGATATAAAACTGGGATTAGTTTCTTAAAGGGTTCGGTTTTCAAAATAAATTGACCATCGTGGTCCGTTTCTACTCCGCGAACTGCGTCTCTCACGCGTTACTTCGCTTCGAATTGATGGCAGCAAAAACACAGAGCGAGATATATTTTATTGAATTACCTACTCAGTAACACAAGTTACCGTTTATTTAAAGTCCGCACAAAATAGATCAGCGGTTCGATTCCGAACCGTGTTCCGCCATTTGATGACCATTGATATAGAAATAACAAAAATCAACCGTGACTGAATTTTTTGTTACAAAAAAAAAAACAATGTAATTAAAAATACTATACTTCAATGTCAGCTCAAACGTGGTTTGTTTTTTGACTTGAATACTTTTAATCGAGCATAAATTTTCAGGCCATACATCTGAGCAGCAGAACATATTCTCCTCATTGTTTCATTCCTCTTGGTGATTTACTCGTTTTGTCTCGACGATGCGGAAGAAAGTTTTCTGCATAATAGAAAGCTGAAGACGGTGCGCGCTTAATTAAGAAAAGAAAAAAGCCCACCGCACATTGCGTTTCTCCAAGTTTTTTTTTTGTTTATTTTGCTCTGTACGTTGCAAAAAAAAAACGCTCGATAAATGCGGTTTACAACGTAATTGTCCGAAGAAAAGAGAGGAATTAAGGCATAAAAAGAGAAATCTGCAAATGAAGATTACAACTTTGTATTATACTGAAAGTATTAAAAGTTAAACTTGAAAGTAATTATAATTGAAAAAAAATGTATTTATTTGCTACTTTACAGATATTTAAATTAAATAAAAATACACTTGAAAACAATTAATTTATGCGATTAAATAATTAATTTAAATACTGCAATTTTATGATTTGTGTAATGTACGCACTTTAAAAATAATATCCATTGATTAATGATTAAAAAGAGGATTAACAGAAACATTAATGACAATTAGTGCCAGGATAATAGGGCAGGGAGCTTCAAATTTCCTCAATGTTGTTAAGCGTTTCTTTTTTGTTTAATTGCTGTATTTATCTCCAGATCTTCCCTGAGTTTTAGGTCTTGACTTGTGTACAAGATTTTTACGTTACTATAATAAAACACTTTTTTAACTTTGTTTGTATAACAGAAGTAGAAGCCTCAGTGATCAGTAATTTTACGTTATTATTATTATTGATTATTTTCTTTGTAATTTTAGGCGAGTCCTATATAATAAATTTTATTATTTTCTACTACTGGAATGTAGTTATAGCCTAGGTGTGCATGCCACCATTCTTTAGGCGTAAATATTCGCATTGACCAGTGTACTCTAGGGGAACCCCGTGTGCCAATCAATATATGATCTCAAAGCTATTTCTGGTAGATACACATCGTTGTAGATGAAAGACTGTAAAGAGGCACTCAGCGATTTGCTGAGATTTTGATAGTAAACCCGGTATGTGTGCCTGTTTTTTTTTTTCTATGTTCTATACAAAATTTATTACATTTCAATATAAACTACTTCATTAAATTATATTGATATTCCTTTTATATTATATTTATATCCATGAATTGTAGAAATTTCAATGTACAACATTCAGGTATAATTTAAATTAATTAAATATAAAGTGGAAAAGAAACATCTCTGGTGGGATTTGAACCCATGTCCCCCAATTGCCCGCCGAGTACGCTACCAACTAGGTTAGCGCTGTATATCGTCCTCGAGCCCATCACGAATGTTTGTATAAATTGAATATTGGTGGATTTGCAGCATTGTATAGAGATTTGACATCACAGGTCTCTGTTGTGTAGTTGGTACCGCACCCGACCAACAATCTGGGGACGTGGGTTCAACTCCCATCAGAGATGTTTCTTTCCACTTTATATTTAATTAAATTTACATTGTACCTCAATGTTGTATATTAAAAATATCCATAATTCATAAATAAACTACTTCATCTAGCTTTAAATAATCCATCTCAAAGAGCAACATTATCGCAATATGGAAAGTTCAAAAATATATTCATTGTGCATTTTCACGTAGTGTTTGAATTGTCTTCACGGCTCACACGCTCCGAAATATTTAGGTCGAATTACGAAGCCCCTCCGTGCGCCATTGCCCATGCCGCGTAGCGTCGGGCTTCTTTCTTTATGGTAATTTACCAGTTTTCGTCGCGATTAGACGTGAGTTTATGCAGGAGGAGGAGAGCCTCCTTAATTGGCACTCCATCGCCAGGACATTACGAAAATCGTGTGCGCACTTTTACATTTATTAAACGACCCTTTATCCACGTAATGTCGTTAAGTGTTAATAAAATGTATGAGTTACAAGTTTTCAACGTATACGCGGAATGAATATTAATTGTGCGATTATGTAATTTTATGTTTGGTAAAATCTAGTGGTCGGGGGATAAAATATAAATGGAAATTCTTAATTTATTTAGTTAATCCGGTGATGATCATGATGATGAAATGTCGATTTAATTTTCTGTTTATTTCAAACAAATATCAACATATCATACAAACTTCATATAAAAATATACACCCTATTTTTATATGAAGTTTGTATGAGATGTTAATATTTGTTTGAAATAAACAGAAAATGTGAGTTTATCTAAAAATCCCTTATTTTATATTTAGTAATGAGAGAGCAATATCTTTATTATCAGATTTGTACAGAGTATGTGCATCTGTTTAAGCCTGACAATCGAGGCTATTCCTTACGAAAAATGTTGTCGTTTTTAATTAAATTCCCATTCTATGTGTATTACAAAAAATACTGCTTAGACTGTGATGATAAAAAATAACACACATGTTAAAATTATCTTTTATCTTAACGAATAGCCCCGAATGAAGATATATATAACGTGTCCACGTTGCCCACGACTAGTTATTAATGTTATTAAATTTGATTTATTTTTCGAAAAGTGTACAAATCGTACACAAAAAAAGTGTACAAATCGTAAACAAAAAAATTGAGATAAAGCAGTGAAAACATTATAGTTATTTTTTATAAGGTGAATAAAACGTATTTGTTGCTGGATTAAACCACATATAAGAGACGTTGCATTATTTTTGAGCGCCAGTATAATTATTTTCAAATTTATTTTCATTTCATTGAATCAAAAATAATTAATAATTCCGTTCGTAAAATTCAATATTGCGCATGAATAATTTTTTTTCTTTTTTTTTCTAGCTGTGGCCATGCACTTCTTGTTCCTGTCGGCGTTCTTCTGGCTCAACACGATGTGCTTCAACATCTGGTGGACTTTCAGGTGAGTGCCAAACCTGTCTTCCTCTCTCGCTCTCCGGTTTAACTGCCAATTAAAATGTCGGCGCTTTGACATAAATCAAAAGCGTGTCTCGTAAAACCGCGGAAAATATTTCCTCCGTTCCAGGTTTTCCGATCGAGAAGTACGTTCATTGCTAACGTCAAATAATAAAAGAAAAATTTTTTACTTTTTAAGTTTTTATTAAGTTGCGTACATTTATTGGAGCAATGTTTTCTTTATAATAGTGTTTAATAATAATAATAATAATAATGGATATATATATATAATATATTCATTGTGCATTTTCACGTAGTGTGAATTGTCTTCACGGCTCACATGCTCCGAAATATTTAGGTTAGGTTATATATATATATATATATATATATATATATATATTCAATGACCATTTCTACCCATATGGGTGTAGGGTTTTAATAATAATAATAATAAATGGAAATTCCTGTCTCCATTCTTCTTACTACTTCCCTTACTGCCCTCTTCGCCATTCGATATTCATCGTCGAACGATTCACATATCATTCCGATTCTCCAATTTTACTTACAAACGCCTCTTCCATCCATTCCATTCCATAAAATCTGATATATTTATTCTTCCTCATACTTATTGATCTTATCAGCTGTAGATCTTCAGCTCCATAGGAAATGAGTCCGGTAAAATCTGAAATATTTGTTCTTCCTCCTACTTACTAATCTTATCAGCTGTAGATCTTCATCGTTTCCGTGGCCCAGGTGACGCTAGTTTTCAACTTTTACGCAAACATTACATTGCATTGCATTGCTTTTATATCAAATTGTTTTGGGTAATTCCATCAAAGTTATCTTCTTAAATGAAAGACGATGTAAGCGCCATCTTTTGCCTACTTTCATGTGGCATCATCAACAATTCTAATCTACAAGATAGACAACCAAGAATCGTTGTTTCATCCAGTAGAGGCAGGAGGACTAGTTCGCCTTCCTTTAGTGGACAGGAAACGAAATTCATTTAATAAAATTGTTCAGCCACGATTCATCTAGCTTATGGATAACTAGTTGACAATGCCACATGAATTTAGACAAAAGATGGCGCTTGCGTCGTTTTCCAATTATTATGATTCATTTAACCGCAACAAAAGATCCGTTTAACCGCCTTCATCCAGGCACACATTAGTCTGATGAGGTTCGAAAACCAAAATGGCCATCATAATACATTTTTAACAGATTAGCTGTGTGAATTAATTTGTTACTATAAAATAAAAGCTCGCACTAATAAAAGCATTTCTACTACTAGATTAATTGTAAAACACAAATAGATTCCTGTAAATATATTTTGTACAGCGCCACCTGGAGTGTGGAAACGCTGTTGAGTGTAAGGGAAATAGTTTTGTAAGAAAAAGAAAGAGATACTTTTAACGTTCAAAAAATACACAGAACTGGCTGTCTGTTATAGTCTGTAACGAATTTGTTCTAAAATATCGCTCTACATGAGAAACTTTTTTTTTTTGTTTAAATTGAAAGTCTCATTGCCGTAAAAGCAAAACAATTACAACGTGGAAATTAAGCCGCTTATAATTGACACTAAAAATCTATTGACGACGCATTGTCTTTCGGATGCATAAAATCCTCTGTTGAAAGTGTGCTTCCTTTTCCTTTTGCGAATTGCGCAGAATATTTGTAATCAGGAAGCAGCGGTGCTTCCGCTAAGGAAGCAACCTTTATTAACCCACTCCACAACTTTATCCAGACCATGTATTTTTATTATCAATTTATTCTCAACAATAAACACATTCCTCAATGAAGGATTAATGGTTTTGTATTTTTTATTAAATTACTGTTAATGCATTTTTTATCAGAAAGAAAGTTGTGATTAATTACTCGTTTACGGTTTATCGGACTTTATTGATGCTAAGAGGTTAATTAGCTCAGTGGAAAATCATTAATATTGCTGTACAAGTGTTTTAATTGTAAGTTTTAATAATTAATAACATTGATTGATTATTGTGGGCATCAATAAACTTTAAAATAATTCAAATAATGATTGTACCTTAATATTTTATATCTATATATACAAATATCTTTATTCAGTCAATTACATTTTTACAAACATTGAGTATATAAATTAAATATTTGTTAAAGTACTTTAACATTTGTTAAAGTACTTATGTAGATAAGTCAGTAGCTAAAGGGAAAATAATTTATTAATTAATTATTTTCAAATTCTTTTTATTTAATTTAATTATATAACTGTGACCAAGTGAATAAATCCTTTTTCTATTATTATTGAGTATATACTTAATTAAATGTTCAGTAACGATTCATCTAGCATATAGATAACTAGTGATGACTGAACATTTCTTTAAATGTGAATTTCGTTTCCTAAACTGGACAAGTTCGCCTTTCTTTAGTGGACGAAACAATGATTCTCGGTCGTCTACCTTGTAGACCCAAATCGTTGACGATGCCACTTGAAATTTGGCTAAAGATGGCGCTTGCGTCGTCTTTAATTTGTTGAGTATATACATTAAAATAAAGGTTTGTCTGTCCTGGGCTATCGATCTTAATGTCCTTTTATATATATATTCCTGAAATTATTGTTATATTTTCACGACTATCGGTAGCACGTAGAAGCTTAGATGAACAATTTGTTCTTTACAAAATCAAGATAAATTTAAACAATGAATTATGTATTGTTTTTGTTAGATTTTGTTTTGAGCAACAATTGATCAATTAATCCACATGGAAGATTTATCTCAATCAAGGATTTCCAACATTGCGCCGCTAAATAGCGTTTGATTAGGTCAGTAATAATAGACTCCGGCAAGTCGAGAAAAATCCCTCCCCGACTATTTTAAGCCGGCTTTCCAACAAACAAGCCCAACCATCTGCGCGATTAAGCCGAGTTCACGCGAGTTTCCATTGTGCGAGGTCCGACGCTCGATTGGAGTCAAGAACGACGCTCCCGAACCACAGAGAGGGCCCCCTATGTGGGTCAATGTGGCGCCCTCTCACCGCCGCCAATTTTTTTTTTTCGGACTTTCCGAGTAGAAAAATTGCGGAGACACAATTAAACCACTTGCCGCTAAAATTAGCCCGCCGACAATCGAGCGCTTTGTGCGCCTCTGAATGAAACGCGTCTCTTCCATTGCAATCGAAACGATTTATTACATAAAGCTCTCATTGGTTTAAATATAAACATTATATAGCCAGCGGAGTGCTCGTTATGAAGGACGTGTAAAAACGCTGGTTGGAAATTATGGGTGTTACTGTTGACGGAAATAGTTGTCTTGGCGCCGGAACGTTTGATGGTTTACAAGTATTTGGACAGGGATTTAAAAGTAGTTGGAAAACAAATTAATTTGACATAAAATGAGATATTGCATTAATTTGTATATAAGTGGGAATATAAATCAATTTCTCTAGTATCAAAATCGGAAGAGAAATCTCACATTTGGTTTTCAGGGCTCCGACGCCCTTTATATCCTCTCCAATATAGCCTGGTGGGACTTTTTCTCCATAGCTGAACATTTGAACCCGAAGGGCAAAAGTAAACATATATTGAATGCATTATCAAAATACGCCTAAAAAAAATCTAATCCATCATACTAGATATATTGAACGCATTAATAAAGTACGCCTCAAAAAAAAATCTAGTCCATCATACTAGATTTTTTTGAGGCGTACTTTGATAATGCATTCAATATATGTTTACTTTTGCCCCTTGTTCAGCTATGGAGAAAAATCCCACCAGGAGAGGATACAAAGGGCGCCGGAGCCCTGAAAACATACCCAACGAAGTCGCTAGAAATACTGCTAAATACCTATAGACTTGTACTGCAGTCTGCTGCCAGTACGGCAGTAAGAATAAACTCGATAGGACTGCTGTATACTAGCAAACAGAGTCACCCAAGGATCCTGTCGATGCTACAGTCCAATATGGACAGATGAAGAACACTTCCGAAATGTCTTCTCAACACACATCCCTACCAAAGACAACTGGTTTCAGGGCAAAGTGGCAAATAAGAACTCAGCCTGGGTTTTCACGGACGGCTCAAAGACGTAACAGAGTTGTAGGAGGTGTCTTCTCCAAAGAACTCGGCCTGGAACGATCCATCCGTTTGTAGACGCATGTAATGCACTGCAGGCAGAAGTTATGGGATATTGGCGAAGCGGTAAGGCTGCCGCTTAAGTGGGAATCCTCACGGACAGTCAAGCCACTAAACAGCCAATGGTGCAACTCAAAAGGAACCATTAATTGTAAAAAAAAAAAACAATTCTAGCGAGCTCGAACGCTGTGACGTGAGCCTTATTTGGGTTCCAGGTCACAGCAATATAAAGGGTAGTGAAACAGCAGACGAGCTTGCAAGCCTTCCGACCATCACACACCAGTTGTAGTTCTTCCTTATATTCACTCGGAATACAGTGGTTTTTCAATATATGTAATATTTATCATAAATATGGGTTTGAAATTTAAGCATGGTATACATTCCTCTTAAGCTATAACTATTAGTATGGTCATTCAGATGAACTTACACGTAAAGGTGCAAGACTTCCAGCCATCATACACCATCCTACAAACATTTTAGGATGGTATTAGAAGAATTCGTTAAAATCCTATAAAAAAAGGTAGGAAAATTAAGAGAAGTGCCTCATAACGAGATAACTATGACCGAGACTCGATATAGCCAACAGCAAAAGACTGATAGCGCTAAGCAAAGTCGATATAAGGTTGACAGTAAGCGTCATCCTCGGCCACTGGCACAGTGACAGGAAAGTCATGATAATGATGCATAGGAATTTTGCAGAGGCTGCAAAAGACGAGGGGAAGAAGAGACAGTTGGTTAATGCCCTGCTCTATAAGAAATTAGAGAACAATTTCTAGGAACGGCTCACATTAGTGGATTGATGGACCTCATGCCACTCAAGATGGGTCAACTACATTAGGAGCTCCAACTGGTTCTAGAGGTTTATACAGGATGAAGCAACACTTTCAATTACATTAGAAGCTCCAACTGGTTCTAGAGGTTTGTACAGTATGAAGCAATACTTTCAACTGCATTAGGAGCTCCAACTCGTTCTAGAGGTTTGTACAGGATGAAGCAATACTTTCAATTACATTAGGAGCTCCAACTGGTTCTAGAGGTTTGTACAGGATGAAGCAATACTTTCAATTACATTAGGAGCTCCAACTGGTTCTAGAGGTTTGTACAGGATGAAGCAATACTTTCAACTACATTAGGAACTCAAACTGGTTCTAGAGGTTTATACAGGATGAAGCAATACTTTCAACTACATTAGGAGCTCCAACTGGTTCTAGAGGTTTGTACAGGATGAAGCAATACTTTCAACTACATTAGGAGCTCCAACTGGTTCTAGAGGTTTGTACAGGATGAAGCAATACTTTCAACTACATTAGGAGCTCCAACTGGTTCTAGAGGTTTGTACAGGATGAAGCAATACTTTCACCTATGTGGTAACACAATGGGTTTTGAATGACCAAACTTAACCTATAAAATATTTATTACAAAAATAGGTTTGAAATTTAGGCATGGTATCCATTACTCTTAACTAAATGTGTGAAGGTGTAGAAACATTATTCAGTCGCGATTAGTTAATCGCAATTAGTGGACAATGCGTATAGCTCATTGTGTTTTATTTTTAATTAAAAGTAAATATGGAATTTCATAATAGCGTCTACCATAGAATAATGTATTTATATTTGGGCAGGTTAGCAATAAAAGAACATTCAGAGAAAAATATCATTTTCTTATTATACAAGATACAGGACTATAAAATCCTCATTGATTTATTGTATTTTACACAAACCAAAAACCGCACCTTCAAACAATTCGCAACACATAAACCAACATCTTTTCCTCGATCCGTCTCTTTCAACAACCATAAAGACACTCGCCAGACCCACTCGCTCACTCAATCTAGCGGCGTTTAACGCTCGCTCATATTTCAGAATTTCTTTGAAGCGCCGCGTTTACGATCGCCCGAAATCGCCCATAATTCACTTTCTGTTTATTTTCGCGCACCTTCGACGTGTGTACTACCAGCTAATTCGATCGAGTCGAAAATATTTATGCGGCGGGAGTCCGGCTTCCTCTCTCGCGGTCCACTTTCCCGGATTTTATGGATCGATTTGGCAAGTCCGGCGTAAACAAAACGTCCCGCCAGGACGTGCATTATGGCGACGGGAATGAGAAATGTCCCTACGGAAATAGGATGTTTTTTTTTACTTCTTCTCTCAATTGACTTAGTAGTGGAGTATGTTTTTTTTTTAAGTCAATGAATGAATGATAGTGAAGGTTAAAATAATAATCACTCATTTTCATAGTCTGCCAATTAAAAACTATCAATAAAAAAACGGATTTATTTTGCTCTTCCTGGCAAAAATAGTGTAAAAGTACACTTTCCTCAAAAATAATTCTCATCTGGCACTTGGTAAAATATACTACAGTAATTGATATACGATTATTAAAAAAAAGCACTTGGAGGATTTTATAGTCCTGTATCTTGTATAATAAGAAAATGTTATTTTTCTCTGAATATTCTACTAGGGTTTCGAGTAATTCTAAACTAGCAACACCAGTAGACACATGTAAGACTTTGCCACCAATTATCATAACTATTCCCTTAGTTGTAGCCTCGACAACGGCTAACCTTTAGTTCCATTCGCGAAATTTAAAAACTCGAACACACCAGCAGGACCATTCAAAACGACAACTTAGGCTTCTGCGATTGGTTCCTTGAAAAGATCAATCGTCTATCGTCCAATCCCATTCTTCCCTCTGGAATTTAAGTAGCGACATCCACACGACCTACCTCAGCGTCTTCAGCAAATTTATTGACAGTGACGAAACCGACGGGGAGGTGAATCTTTACATTATTAGCCTGAGCTTTATCCAATAACCTCTCAACAAAATTGGCACACTCTGCGTCACATTGTAAAACAGTACCAACTATTTTTATTAATAGCCTTACTTCAATTGATAAGTTCCTTTTATGAAAATTCAATAAAAGAATAATTGATGTATGTCGAAAAAAATATTAAATATAATTAAAACCGAAATATAAATAAATAACTATCGAAATTCCCAACCTGTTCAGATAAAAACATTCGTCGTGTTGAATGTGCGTGGCATAGAAAAAAGAATTGTTCCGCGGTTGCAAAGTCCCGTTTGTTGGAATCATGCTTCGCGAAACGTGAACAAGATTATTGCAACAGATTGAGAAATTGCCGTGCGGGAAAAGTAATCGTGAACGATTCATCTTCGTTATTTCATTGGTCTGTAGATAGAAACAGTAGACCGTAAATGTGTATCTTGAAATAAAGAATTCTCGTATCAAAAGTCATCGGTAGATGTTTATTTAGTACTTGATGTTTAATGTCTTGATGTGTTGGTTTAAAAAAAAAGGTGGTAGGATATTGTACAATGATCGTGAAATGGGAATAATTATACCAAAAGGTAAAAGGGTCAATGAATAAAAAAAAGGTTATTATTAATTTCCTAATTATCTGAATATATATTAATTTTTTATAAATAGAAAAGAGTATCTATTCATTCACTTGGTCACAGTTATTTAAATATTATTTAAACGTAAGTCAAAAGTCACAGAGCTAAATGTGAAAATAATTATTTTCAAATCATTTTTATTATTTTTTTAAATAATAGTTACTTGAATTATTACGAAGTGTCGTAATAAACCGTTAACCATTTAAATCAATTGCAATTAATACAAGCCACTTTAATGCATATTCCCCCACAAAAAGCTACTTAACATGGAATCTGCATAAATCGACGGTAATTAAATTCAATGACGGCTTTCAGAATACGCAACTTTTTGGTAAAAATTACGCAAGCGAATGGACGGATACGTCAATATCGCATTAGAAAACGGCGTTTTCGAGTGCCCGAGTCGGAGTCCTTTCAATACTTAATTGCGTCGAAGCACTTGCGCAAAGTAGGTACTCGAAACGCAGATGGCAAGTAATTGAATGGGGATTCATTTTTTTTTCCATCCCGATAAGAAGAACGGATGTTTGATTATGTCACCGCCGTCGGATTGCCCGCTGAGTGGCGTGCAACTCTTCAGATTTTGTTTGTATTTTAAGTGGTTGTAATTCGTAGCCTTCAATTACTTTTAACCAACTCGTACTTTTTCATAACAAAAAAAAATATCAAAAAATAATGTTATTTTTTGTTGGTCTCGAAGAGGGTTCAAAAGTTTCCCACCAGGTAGAGTATCTATAATGTTGTATCTCCAATATTTACATACATAATTTTATTTAAAAATAAATACTTTATCTTTTAATAGGTAAAACTACATATCAAAAGATACTTTTTGTTGGTCCCGAAGAGGGTTCAAAAGTTTCCCACCAGGTAGAGTATCTATAATGTTGTATCTCCAATATTTAAATACATAATTTTATTTAAAAATAAATACTTTATCTTTTAATAGGTAAAACTACATATCAAAAGATATATTTTTTTTTGTCCCGAAGAGGGTTCAAAATTTTTCCACCAGATTGGATATCATGTTGTATCTCTAATATTTATAGATAGGTAAAATTATCTATCAAATGTTGATGTATTTATTTTGCTAGTCCCGGAGAGGGTTCTAAATTTTCCCACCAGATGGAGTATCGATAATATTGTATCTCTAATATTTACACGCATTATTTTATTTAAAAATAAATACATCAACTTTTGGTAGGAAAAATTATCCATTAAAAGTTGATGTATTTATTTTTTTGATCTTGAAGAGAGTTCCAAAGTTTCCCACCAGATGGAATATCGATAATGTTATATCTCCAATTTTACATACATAATTTTATTTAAAAATAAATACACGAATTTTCGGTAGGTAAAACTACCTATAAAAAGATGATTATGTTGGTCTCGTTGATGATTCCAAATTTTTCCACCAGATAGAGTATCTATAATGTTGTATCTTCAATATTTACATACATAAATTTATTTAAAATACATAGATATTTTTTTATGGGTACTTTAATGTATTTATTTTTAAATAACATTAATCTGTTTTTCCCTCTCTCTTCTTTTTGGAATCTATAGCAATTGAAAACTTGTTATCTATTTTTATAATATACATATATTCTTCATCATCTTGAATATATATATATATATATATATATATATATTTCAACTTTCAAATAAGTAATTCTAAACATAAATTTGTTTCTATTAAACAAGTACATCACACTCAATACGATTTAACAAATGTTTTTACGCAATTTCAATAATTTAAAATATGAATTTTATTATTAAGAAATAATGAGGAAAGAATTGCAATGGCGAATGTTTCCATGCTTCGGGTAATTCTGAGGCCAACGACCGTCTATTTTCACCTGACTTCTTGGCAAGAAGACAATGCCCGGACCCGTGTCCGTCGCGGTCGCTTTTCACGTGTAATTTTCAGGAACAACCTGAAACGACCGTTAAAACTGTCGCTGGAACGTTGCCCTCTAAAACTTAAAATAATACACTAATATAAAATATTTTTACGAAGACTTGTTTTCGCTTATATGTTTCTTTTTTTTTCTCCTTACATCACTGCAATAAATTGATTGACAAAACATGCACTTGTAATATATATATATATATAAATATATATAATCTAAAATCCCCATCTACCATAATGGTGGTGTAGGGGTACTTGTAAAATAAAATAATATAAAAATAATTATAGGGCAGAAAGACCTATGGTCGATAACCCACGATGGACTACTAACACAATTGCACATATTGTTGTAATAAATTTTGTAAAATTTTGTTGTCATATTGTCTAAAATAAATATAATAATAATATATAATAAGTATAAGTATAACCTTACACCCATATGGGTAGAAAGGGTCATTGAATACATATAAGTATAAAATATATATATATTTCGCCACGTGACTAATGAATATGTTATAAACCTCTCACAATTTATTTCAGTGCGATACACACCAGGACTCTTAAATGAGAATTTAATCAAAGATACTAATTAAATATTTGTCTTTATAACTTTCATTATTTTTTATGTATCTGTGTATAAAGATTATGTATTATAAATAAACGATCACAGTAAATAGATAAAAAAATATATAAAAAAATAACAAAATTCAATTTAACATTCACATTTATAAGTGCACGTGCACGTGCACTTATTTATAAACGTCTGGAGTTCTTATAGAAAATTGAAATTATTAACGCACGTGGCGTTTCCTTCCATATCCTCTCGCGTTATTCCTCTTTGAAAAGCGTTCAATTTCATGCAAAATCAAAACCCAATTTACGACGCGTTTTACTCCGCGGCCAGATTCCGACACAACACTGTCTCGGCGCTTTTGAACCGCAGGGTTCCATAATTGGGTCGTTCGATTGGAAAACGCCGACTTTATCGCCGATATGCCAGAGGGCGAGAAAAGTCCGGCAAGTCTCTGATTTTTTTTTTGCTGTTGTTTAATATACGCGAAAGATTTATCGAGTCATTAAATTAACTATGTCAAGATTAATATCGTAATTGTTATCGTGGCCGGTAATAAACAAAACGCATTAACACATATTTATTTCAATTGTTGTCCGGTCATTTCAAGGCTGAGTAATGATAATGGTTTTGAAGTTGTTGGTGTGATTTAATTTTTACGAGAAGGAATTTGAATTGTTTCTTTTGCAAACAATAAAAATAATCAAGAAAACTTTTGTAGCTTTACTTCATTGGATTTATTTTCGATTTAATTGTACATTTTTATTCTATTAGTAGTATCAATCTCAATGAAGGTGAGTTTTCATTTAATATGGAATTAATTGAAAACTTACCTTCATTACACATAATTGTAATTACGATTTTTCTATTATACTTTAATGATTAACTGTTTTACATGTTGTTAGGACTAAACTTAATACATTTGCAAATAGAAAAGAGTATTCATTCACTTGGTCACAGTTATTTAAATATATTAAATAAAAATTATTTGAAAATAATTAATAATAATTTAATTTAATACATTTGCATCAATTTATTTTCAAAAACTTGTTACTTATAAACAGGAATCTAGTGTTAACAAGAATTCTAGCTGTGTCAGTTTTGCATATAATCCAAAAAGAAAAGTTTCTTCATTTTACAGCAAAACAAAAAATATATAAAAATTCCAGTGTTTTAATTTTATAAAAGTAAGGGTTGTAATTATTGATATTGGGAAATATTTATTGTAAGCAGAGTAATTCAAACTCTTCCTAATTTTGTTTATAAATCAATCAATATTTCATTCTCAATAAATGAAATCCCTAAATATAGGTCATCAAATCGAATCACAATGAGTGATATTAAACACTGGAAACAATGGCTCGATTATTACGAGAGAATTCTAATAATGAATTTGATACCGATGCCCGATAATGTCAAATCGGAGGAGTGGGGGAAAATGAAGGAGGGGGGGGGGGATTAGCAACAATGGGACGATTGTTTTCCGGCGGTGGCGCCTTCTGCGGCGTCCCGCATGAACGGAATAAATTGACAATACCCGCGATGCCGCTGAACTCTTATCGCGTTTTTCCACAAGAAAACACATGTATACACACGCACACAACATTTAACCTTGAGTGTCCTTGACAGCACACCGCTGGTGCGACATTGATGGATTGGGAATTAAACGCTTTTGCGGAAAAATAGAAAACTATTTAGAATGTATGAAAATATTTGATGAAATGTATGAACCAGCAATAGCAGAGGTAATTGAGGAACCAACAGATATATGTCTCTAAATTTTCCCTCTTATAATAATAATAATATTTATTCACAAGTTTTCATTACAAATTTAATACATATTGTTATGAGGAGAAAATACACAACAAAACAAGTGAATCATTAGGTGAGATTCAGTTAAACTTGCGCTCACTGTTCTGCAAACCGAACCTAAAATATATAAATAACATGATTTATAGTTACAAAGAACATAGTTTACAGTTATAAAGAAAATAATTCATAGTTATAAACAACATAATTTATAGTAATAAAGAACATAAAATATAATTATATAGGTTACATAAAATTATATAAAAATAAAATTAAACAAACAAAAAAACTGAAAACATTGACATTAACATATCGCCTCAGCTTAACACCAGATCATTTGCTAACACCGATTTTTTTTTAATTTGTCTTTGAATTTGAGTAGATTTGAGTTATCGACCAAGCAAACTTATATGCTCTTCAAACTAGCGGAGAAAATATTAATTCTATGATTTAAAAAGAAAGAAAACACTTGGTTAAATTTCACTAATATTTGGTTTTTTTATTCCAACTAGTTTCAACGTTGAGTCATTCTCAAGAAATACAGAAGTTTACATTTTTTACAAACATTATCCACAAGAGAAGAGACTAATTTGAACATGATGGCTCAAACAATAAGGGCTGTCATGATGGGTGAACACCAAAGGTCCTCAATGTCATTTACTATTGGTTTTCCCAGTTTTATTGCTTTCTGGATTTCAAGCCACTCGCTATAAGTTAGATGACACACACCCATATGGGTAGAAAGGGTCATTGAATATATATACATATTATTTATTTATATTTCTACTGAAGATGGAAACATAGTTTCCGAAATATATTTAGTTTAATAAAAAATAAGTAGGAAAAAGGACAACTATTTTTATTTAAATAATTAAAGTTTCAACAACCAACATAAAGAAGTAAAAGTAAAAGAATTTACAATAGTAAAATAAAATCTAAGGTTAACCATTAAAAAAACATTTTAGAAATGTAATCAAATTTATACATACATAATTATCAGACAAGAGGACGGACGCGTAATAAAAATAATAATTAATGTTACAGTAAATTTTAATTACACTCTTTCTCATGTAATACGCGATTGTCTTTATCAAACTTGATTGCTTTCATACATTTATAAAACCAGTAATCAAACAAAAAAAAAACGAATGAATCCGACCGGAGTAGTGTGTTGAAAATTAAGAGTATCGATAAACCTCTCAACAATCAGTATCGTTAATTACTTGTTGAAATCGACCGGGCTCGTTCTGTTCCAAATTTACTGGTTTATCAGCCCCCCTCGAGTGCATCGAACGTTATCCAAAAAAAAAACGAGATAACAATGAATCACTTGCACGTTAATCGAGGAGCGATAACTCGATACGAAACGGTTAATTCAGCCGGATGAGCGGGACCAACGGAAAAATTAGCGTGGAATCACGTCTTGAATTAAGGACGTGAGAAACTCAAAGTGCAACGGATGCGGCGTTTTTTAATGTTTTTACACTTTTTTATTTGAGGAATGGTATAAGTTCATTTACTGATTACAATAATTGTAGTTTTGGCCTTGATTTAGTGAAGCAAAATAGGATAAATTATTATAATCGATTGTAATGAATTTTCTGTGTTTTCTTCTTTTATACATGGAAAGAAATTCTCTGGGGTCACGTTGATGGATTTTATCAATAATTATTACACTTCAGGATAGCAAACTACTTCTAAGAAAAACTAGGTGCAAGCGATGCTTTTATCACTTGCAGGACAGCGCGTTCAGTGCTGAAACAACCGTCAGAAAAACTGATCAGTATTCCGAGACTTATACTAAATAACCTCAAAGATACCATAGTATTTTTTTCGAAATAAAAAAATTACCAAAATGGAAGCTCTCGAAAAAAAAAGTTAGATTTTTCGCAAAAAAAAAAAATCTAAAATCGAAAAATTGGAGTATTCAAAAAATCCTATGTTACCTTTTAGAAAATTTAATTTTCCACAAAAACCACAAAGAATCATCAAAATTACTCGAAAAGTTTAGAATATGTCTCGCGAAGTTAAAAAAATGTCGTTTCGAGAAAAACGCGTTTAAAGATTTGAGTTATATTCAAATACTTTTAACGGAAGAATAACATTTGTAACGTATTTGGATATCGAATTGGAATTTTGCAACATGTTAGATAGTATTAGGATGCCGATAATGCAAAAAAAATCGATTATTTTTAAATTTCAATTATTTATAATTTATGTATTTAGTTCAATTTTATGGCATAATTTATTTGTTTAATGTCACTGAGATTACCGTTTTTGATATTTCAATTATTTTTTTCATCGCTAGAGTCGACCACTTGGGTTAATTTTTATTTTGCAGTTTCCGCTACTGATATTAAAATATGTTATATATGTAAAATTGTATTATTCTGTGTGATTTACAGTCATGCTATTTATCTAAACATTTTGAATATTGTTATTATTCTGTATAAAGGAGATTTACCGTAAATAAATGAATTGAATGAATGAAATTAATAATGCGCATTTAAAGAAGATAGAGGATCTGCAGAAATATCACACGTTGAAGATACTTGATTAAAAAGATCACATACTATACTAATAGGTGATTTGGTGCTATACAATGTACGATGTTAGAAGCCTTATGTGGCTTCTGTTTCTATTGGTAAAAGTTGGAATACGTAAGATGTTCTTAATTTTTTGAAGGTAGGAGTAATTATTTAATAATTAATGTATTAATTATTTATAATAAATTATTTTTTTAATAATTACCTCTACCTTCAAAAAAAAGTAGTTATTTAGTGAGCTTCTTTAACAATTGTTAAAAATGTATACCTACGAATAATCTTTTCAGATTTATATCTACCCAATATAACATTCTAATCCGCAAATCCCCAATTAAGCCATCAAATCCGATTATTCATATTACCACTCCTCCGAAAAAAAACAACCAGTCTAAGTAGATCATCGACGAGCGATAACAAGAAACCCATTGCGACACGCGAGACCGAGCCAGTTCTCCAAGAACTTTCACCTCTGGGTTCCTCCGGTGCGACTCTCGCTTTCGCCCGAGCTCCGGCAACCGGATCCGAAATTTATTGAGCGACCTTACCTGGCTTCGCAGGTGCTCGCGGTTCCCGGAGTGGGGCGTGCATCAAGATTAAAACGACGATGATGATGATGAAATTGGAGACGGCCCCATAAAACTGCTACGTGCACAATTTCACCGGCACCGGCACCGGGGGCTGCTTTAAAAAACTCAGCACATGCTCATCTCGTGAAATAAATATGTAAAACTGCTGGGTCGCTTTGGTTTTGTAGTTTTATTATTTCGGAGAATGTCTCAAGGCAACTTTCTTGAGGCTAGTTTTCTTTCTGCTGGGTTGTTGCTCAAATAACAGCACGTTCACTTTTAAATAATAAAAGAATCTACTAATCACAATTATGAAAACAGTAAATATACCCGTAGATGTTAGTTTGTGAAGTCATAAGCAACACTGAATCAATTCTTTAAACCGTCTGGGAATGCACTTATCTTACTTAGTAATTATTAATAGTTTAGGAATACTTACCTGATTATATACAAATATGTAAATTATTGTATAATATAATTAATTATAATAGAGAATTCCGTAAATAAAGTTAAAATTAAAGTTAAATGCATTTAATAAAGAACTTATTGAATATTTTGAAAAAATATGAAATCACCTCCAATTAAAGAAAGACTTACCTTCCTATCTCAAAACTTTGCCTCAAATCCCATAAACCCAAAACTAGTAAACTCCTTATGTATTCCGCGTAATAAAACTATAAGTCTTAAATGTAAACACCTGAGTTTATTTATTTAATAAAATGTTCAACCACCATTCATCTGGTGGTTGAACATTTCATTTCCTATTCTCACAAACAGGGAAAGTTCGCCTTCCTTAGTGGACGAAACAACGATTCTCGGCCGTCTATCTTGTAGACCCAAATCGTTGACGATGCCACTTGAAATTAAGCAAAAGATGGCGCTTGCAACTTCTTCCTTTTATTATTCACCTGAGACTAACTCTTCATGAATTCATTTTTTTATTACAACTTTCAAGGCAGTTAAGTAACGTTTGTTATACGGATTTTCAGCATACATTGTTAAAGATCATCACTTTTTTATCCGTATATTTTAATAACGACAAAATTATAACATTTTGGCGGAAAGACCATTGATCGATTGACCTTTACAATATATATTGTAATATCTTATGTTATTATGTTGAAAAAATAAATAATATTTTTGAACTCACTGCTAAGCCAACAAGGGTTGACAACCAGAAATAAGGCTTATTTCTAGATTGAGGTGACCTGAAGGCACATTTCGAAATCGGAAAATTTAATTTTTATTGTGAAACAAACGAAGTGTTTTATTTATTTTTCACTATGCTAAACAAAATGCTATACAAAATTTCGTGCAAAATTAAAAAAAAATAATTTTATTTGATAAACATTAATTTTATTCGCGAATGAACTCTTGCACGGAGTAGACGTACATTAATAGTGCTCTGCAATTTAATTCATAAAGTGTATTAAATCTATCAAAATGCCCAATCTCAGAAGCAACGATAAAGATGATAAGATTAAAGACGACGTTCTAATATCTAAAGTCGTGGAAAGAGTTTTATCCAATCCGTCTTTTAAAAAATGCTCTCGTAATGTGACCGATTCACATTACGAGAGCATTTAAAATTAAATTTAAATGAGATCGACGAAAAAATCGTTTCACTCCAGTCGTATATCAACGAAATGGATAAAAAGATTGATGACATTGAGCAGAAACAATGAAACTTTAACCTCAGAATATTTGGAATTTAAAAAGGAGATAATACGACACCGAAGGATGCCTTCTTGGAGATTTGCAATAACAAATTAAAAAATCCTACCAAACCATAGGATTTGGAGCAGTGTCGTGAAGTTGGATCGTCTATTTTGGTAACTTTTTATAATAAAGGATTACGTGACAAAATTTTTAATTAAAAAAAAAAATACTGAAAGGTTCCAAAATAGTAGTTACAGAAGATTTAACAAAGTTTCGTATGGCGCTCATTAAACAAGCTTTGTCCAAATTATCTAACAAAAACGATTCTCGGTCGTCTACCTTGTAGACCCAAATCGTTGACGATGCCACTTGAAATTAGGCAAAAGGTGGCGCTTGCGTCGTTTTTAATTTATTATGATTAAAAACGTATTTACCAATCACGGCAATGTTTATATTAAATTACATAAAGGTATTAAACGTGTACAAGACACAATCACTTTAGAAAATCTTTTAAAAACAAATTTAATTTAATTATTGCAAGCGCTATCGTTCACTTTCGATGCGTCTTTTTTGTGCGTTTTAATTATTTTCAATTTGTATTCTTATTAATTCCTGTATCTATTTTTTATTTGCCGTTTTTTCAATATATATATATATCTTTGTTCACTATGTTAGGTGAAATTATAATTGCACATATCAATATACGGTCTTTATATCCAAAAATTAATGATATAAAACTTTTCCTTTATAATAATAACATTGATATTTTAACCTTATCTGAAACCTAAATTCTGATAATGATCTGTTTATTAATAATTACACCTTTGTCAGAAATGATCGCGAGACAAGAGGTGGAGGTGTTGGAATTTACATAAATAATACACTTAACTTTAATCTAATTAATACAGCGAATAATATTGAGGAACTGTGGATTTTGGTTAAAACACGTAATTACAATTTCATTGTCTCGTCATTGTATCGGCTCTCTAGACAAAATATTGCACAATTCATTGGCGACCTTGAAATATCAATAATTAATTGTCTGCCTTTAACTGAGAATATTATTTGCTCCGGAGATTTAAATATTGACCTCTCTAAACCAGATAATAACCGAACATGTTAGAATGTATTCAATGTAAATTTTCCTATGTTCGATTTGTTCAGGAACGCATCAAAGCATCGAGTGAGATGTGATTGGCTACTATTGCTAAAAATAATATAGTTAAGCCAAACTACACCATTCCACGTCAAAAATGTATTACACTATCAGTTATCGCAAGCAAGTGACATTTACTGTTCTGGTGCTTAAAGCAGACATATACGAAGAGTTGGACATCTTTACGTATCAATAATGTATACAAAGGAAAAGATTTTAATAGTATGCATTGCGATTAAGTAAAATATCCATAATTATACATGTTGCACTTGACATAATAGTTGACAAATATAATTTATTTTTGACGGAAAGAGTGTAAATTGGGTTGACTATATTACCATTAGAAATCGTAGCCAATCACATCGCACCCAAAAAGTGGTAAAAAATATAGTAATTATTTTCATCGAATTGGATATGGATTACCAAGTAGTAACTGTCGAAACCATCGTGATATATATATTAATTTTATTATTATGAGTGTATGATTTTTTTCATTATATCTTCCAACGCAAAATAAAACATTATTCCAAAACCCATTAAATTTTTTAACCCCTTCTAAATTCCGCTATTCTCGAAACTACGATGCATTCATTTGTTTCGTGTCATTGAAGAATGAAAGCTACACCAACCTGGACGTTTTTTTTAGATTAAATACATAGCTTTATATACATGATAAAAACCTGCTTAATAATAATCTTCATTTTCAAAGTGTCAAGAAACGTATATAATAAATCTACTTACTTCCACATTATGTAACGAATATCCTCTGCATATCACTTCTTGCTAAATGCACCGCATGAATATGCACGAATGCGCTTTTTTGCAACGTTCTTCTGTAATTTAAGAGCGGAAAGAGAAGAAACGCGATATCTCTTGGCCGTTTTCGGATTCCCCGCGTCGCAGCGAGATTATTTCATTTCGCAGAAGTAACAGACGAAGGAGATTTTTTCCTAGGCGAGCAACCGCGTTCGGGAGAACCAGGAACATTCTTCACATGGAAATTAAACCGCATCCACGATCGCTGCAATGGCATTCCCAGCATGACAATGTAATTTCGAGTGGTTGTCCAAAACATCTCGGTAGCACGACCAGTCTGTAATTTAAAATGAATCTTCTTAATTGAGTTGATAAATGTAAACATTAATATAGATGAATTAAATAAAGAGAGTTTGAAAATAATTAATAATGTATTTACAATGGAATTAAAGAAGGAAAATTTCTGGCAATGATCAATAAAATTCGATCAATCCCTTTTTCCAACTGCAAAAATATTAATTACACTGTGTAACTAGTTTTTGCAGTTGGAAAATGAGATTGATCGAATTTTATTGATCATTGCCAGAAATTTTCCTTGTTTAATTTCATTGTAATTTAAATAGTTGCTAATGTGTGAATCATCTTTGTTTCATTTCATTTTATTTAATAATGTATTTCCTTTTTAACTACTGTGGCAAAATGTCAACTAAAAGTAATTTAAAAGTCTTTTAGTTTTTAGTATTAAAAATTGCTATAATTGCCAAAATATCACAGTAGATACTGTGATAAGGAAAATAAGAGGAAATAATTTATTTAAAATGTTACAGTAGCTAATGTGACAAACTGTCAAAGAGGAAATAATTTATTAATTATTTTCAAAACTGTGACCAAGTGACTAAAATATATAATAAAATGGATATTGCAGCCCTTGGCTTGTTTCACAGTTCAACGAAATGTATTCAATTCAAAATAGATTCATATATTACCATACTTTTAAATTTTAATGTAATTTCTTTACATCAACTTTTTTATACCACTTTTATTTAAAAAAATAATTAAAGTTGAGTGTTTTTTTTGCATCAAAATTAAAAATACACCAAGAAATGAAATTGTCCAAGATCCACGAACTAAAATTTTTCTTGGATATTGTATACATTGGATTGTTGTATTCAATGGTCAACATTTTAAGTACTAGTACTTGTTTCATCCTCGACACCCAATACGGGTAAAAGAGGATAATATTAAGAAAGAAAGAAAGACTTGTTTCATTCATTCCATTTAGTTTTCTAATTTATTAGATATATTGGCTACAATTTGGCAAATAAGTGGCCAAAAATAACAAACAAAAAATAAAAAGAATTTGAAAATAATGAATAAATTATTCCTGCTTTAGCTACTGTGACATTTTGGCTAATAAATTATTTATTTAATGAAATAATTTATCAGAAAAACAAACCAAGTGAAATTAATAAAAAAAAGTGTATATTAAATTCTAATAGTTGCAAAACTAAATGGAATGTAATTGATTGTTGAAGCCATTACTTTGTGATATATGTTTATTATTATGAAGGTAAAAAAAATAATAAAACACATTGCTTGTATCACACACTTGATTTTTTATTCCGTAACTTGTTTCGACTTAGTACAGTCAATTTACCGTTTGAAACTAGTTACGGAAAAAAAAATCAAGTGTGTGATACAAGCAAAGTGTTTTATTATTTTTTTTACCTTCATACTAAATGGAATGCATGAAAAAAGTACTTGTTAACCATTGGATAAAACATTTGGCAAATCAAAAAAAAAACATATATTAATAGAAATCTTTTACAAGTGATCAATGAGAAACAAATTAACCATCTATTACAATTTCACTTTTTTAAATTCAAATTCAAATTTATTCAATTCAAAATAGATAAACCAAGTGTTTCAATTTAAATATCAATATTAATATTTCCTTCTTCTAAAAATAGCTACCGCATTCGAATCTATCATTCCATCCTTCACGTACGCTTTCTTGGGGGGTTGAACAACCTTTCCTAATTTAAATATTGTAATATTTATCAGGTTTAAAGAGCTAAAATTGGTGTTGTTTTGAGTGCGGTCACGTTCTGAACTCTTTCGGGCTTCGAAATTCCGTCAACGCACAATAATAGATCGTGGCTCTCGGAGGACTTCTGAGGAATACTCAATGAGGAGATGATTTTTTTTGGAAATGGAAATATGATAATTCGACGAATAGCGGCGACGGCGCAATTTCTCCAGGATGTTACAATAACGGTGATTCATAAATTCATAAATATGGGTACCGGGACTCTGTTGCACAACGTTGTAGCTCAAATCTCAGCTGCGTAATTGTTTTTAATAAAATGTTCAAGCAACGTTCATCTAGCGTATGGATTACTGATGATGGCCATTTTGGACCTCAGTGTGCAATGCCTTGATGAAGGCGGTTGAATGGATCTAGTGTTGTGATTAAACAAACTGATATGAATCATAGTAATTGCAATCCATTGTTATTCTTAACTTCTTGGATTAGTAAGTTAAATTACTCTGCAAAATGACAGTTTGAAAATAAATATTAGTATTGGGCATTAGTAATCGATTTCTAAATGAGTAATTTTAAATAAATAAAATTAATAAGTAACAATAAATTGATGTTTTTCAATAAATAGAAAACTCATCGTCATCATGTTACATAAGTACTTTAACAAATGTCTAATAATAGTCATTTGCTGTTGCATAACAATAACAATTGTATAATGCAACAATTTTTGAATCAAAATTGCAAAAAACGAAAAAATTAAGAATAAACTAAAAGTTACCTAATATAAGGCTGCAGACACGTGTTTCGGGATTTCATCCCTCATCAGTACAACTATGCCTTACATAATTGCAAAGTTGTTAATTAAATTAATTATTTTTTTTAAACGCACTGTCATCTCTGAAATTCTCGATGTAATTGAATGCAGTGAACATAAGTCATTATGTCTACTGTCACAGTAGCAAAAGAGAAATTAATTTATTAATTAATTATTTTCATTTTTTTATTTAATTTATTTAAATAGCTGTGGTCTCACCCCTACACCACCATTATGGTAGATGAGGATTTTAGATTATATATATATATATATATATATATAAATAGCTGTGACCAAGTGAATAAATTCTTTTTCTACTATTATTCTCCTTCTTCGAACTAATCGCGCCAATCAAGTAGGTGAGAGAAAGCCGTCTCATTAAAAATATTACTTCAATAAAATTGATGGAAAAATCAAAAAGCTTTTGAAGCGTTTCTCATATAAAATATGATTGTTGATTTGTAGGTCTGTATTTATTAATGAAAAGTAATCGAAGAGTGTTGAAAAATATAAATTTAGAAACACATATTTTTGAGAGAGAGAGAGTAATATATTGTAAATAGTTGTGTGTAATGGGCTATCGACCATATTTTTTTGCACCATGTTTTTTTGATTATTCCGCAAATCTTGAAAGCTGTGGCTCATTTTTAAGAGCTTCTGAAAACACTGGGTCGTTGAAAGCTTATTTTGATAATTGTTGAACCCATAGATAGACCGCCTGATTAACTATATATAATGTTATTAAATTCTTCTGGTCAATACATAAACGAATGAAAATAACTAGAGATGAAAAAACTCATTCATTTATGTATTGACCAAAATTACTTTAACCATTGCGTCATACTACAATAATTCACAATTTTTAAATAGTTAATAATTTTCTGCAGTAACAAGTTGTATTTCAAGCAATTGTAGACATTTTTAATACTACAAAACTAAAAGACATTTGGTTTAATTAAAAATTTGTAATATTTATAAAACTTCAACATGTAAAAATAATAATAAAAAATAATAACTAACTAACCATCTTTATTCAAATGTGTATATGTATGTACAATAATATACAAAAATTAGAATTATATTCTCTGGATAAATCGGCTATCGACCGGAGGTCTTTCAGCCTGTAAAAAAAATAATATTTTATTCTCATTTGAATAAAATAATAACGTTATCCAGCTTAATAAATTTAGATATTATTAATTATTTATTATTATTTTTAATAAATATTTAGTAGAAATTCAACAATTCAAAATTGTCATAATTATTTGAGTAGGAATATTTTTAGGATGAATGAAAATTATTTTTCTTATAGAAAATTGGAATAAATAGATGAACACGAATCTACAATTCCGCCTAGAAATAAAAAAAAGTGTAGAAAAAATATTAAATTAAATAAAAATTATTTGAAAATAATTAATAAATTATTTCCACATTTAATTCATTCATTATTTTCAAATCATTTTTATTTAATTTAATAAATAACTGTGACCAAGTGAATAGATAGTATTTTCTATTTATGAAAAATATATATATATAATCTAAAATCCCCATCTACCATAATGGTGGTGTAGGGTGGGAAAAAAATACTCTTTTATATTTATAAAAAAATATAAAAAGAAGACTTTAATCTATATTAAGATTTATATTTTATTCATTTTTTTCTGAATTGTAACTTTTTAATCTACATTTCATCTTACATATTCTAAACAATTAATATGATATTTTCTAAAATACTGTTAAATTTCAATTCAATTTTTTTTTGCTAAAACTGTTTACCTTTATTTTTATTGCGTTATGTTGTTTTATCTACTTTCTTTACTCCGACGATAAATGCGTAGCCGCAACTACAAGTGTTATTTATGGGTGAGCTATAAAATTGTGTAAACACGAACTTTGAAAAGGTGCGAAAGTAAGAGGCGTCAGATGCGGCAGGTATTCGCACTTTTCTCAAGTGGTCCGGTGCCTTTTTATTGCAACCATTTTACACCATTCATATCCATAAATAAATTTGTTTAATTGTACAACTAATTGATCTAAAAATACTTTTATACGCTTTTAATATTTGTAATATAATTGTTCAATTTAATGTCAATTTTGATGTAAAAAGACATACCAGTTTTATTAAATATAAAATATAAATTAAAAAAATTTGAAAAAAAATTCTTTCCGCATTTATTTCTGTGACATTTTGACTTACGTAAGTACTTTAAACAAATGCACATTAAAACAAAGACTCCCCGAGCAAATACCCCGCCGGAAATTGAACTACATAATGTACACCTGCTGCTGCATATCAATAAAATATCATGTAGTTCATTGTCCAGCGGGGTATTTACCCGGGAAGTAGTTGTTTTAATGTGCATTTGTTTAAAGTCGCGCGCTCTGTGGAAAGTTCTAGAGTGATGTTTCCAGTTTCTTCTTTCACTTTCGTTACAATATATTCTAAAATAAATTGTCATGCTCCTCGATTCAATTCAAGAAGGAACAGTTTATTTTATATATCTAATTTTAATTCCGTTTCTCATTTAATTCATCCATTAAATCCGTGCTTAGAATATAATATTCATCCTTTCATAAATATTTTTTATGACGCTCGTTCAATCATATTTAAAAATATTTTGCTTTTCATTTAATTTTGTTATAATCTGTATATTTTTTTGTAATTTGTTTCACTGCTACTTCTTTTTTGTATGGGCTTCATATTTTTTTTAATTTTGTTTATATTAAAACAAAATTTAACAATTTTCTATTAAATTTATGTATGAGTTAATTTCAATGTAGAAGTAATTTATTGTTTTTGATATTTTTAAAATTTTATTTTGTAGATGTTTTACGCACATGCATATTTTTTTTCTTTAATTTTTTTTTTTTTTTCAATAAATAGGAAATAGTTACCAATAGTAATAGAATATGACAAATTATATTAATGCAACATTTAATAAAATTGTCATATACTTAATTTTGAAGTAACAAAATTAATAATAATCTCTAATTATTAGCCCGTAAGTAATACTCGATTACTAAAATTACTCGACTTTACCCAACACTAATCAAAATCATAATTTCCTAATAATTATACAACCACGAACAACTTTGCTCGATCCGCTTCAAAACGCGCATCGTACGCTAAATCATAAACCGTCGAGAATTTGTATCATTTAATTTCGGACGCATTTAGATTATTTATAAATCCGCGAATGAATTCGCGCGATCAATTTAATCGGAACGAAAATAATCCGCGCGTATTTTCATGTCGATAAATATTGAGAAAAAAAAAGCGTGCAGACCTCGGACATCAAATAAATAGCTCCTGGAAGAAATAAATCGGCGGACGAAAATAGCGAAATGGATACATTCGCGTCTTTTTTTATCGGAAATGTAAATTGGTGGTGTGAAAAATGACGGGCCTTGATGGGATTTTGGGAAAATTAGAAGAGATGAGTGGTTGAATTAGTTTGTTTATTTGGGATGCAAGGAATTCGGTTTTAGTGACGGACTTGTTCGAACATCTCAAGGAAGAATCGATTAAGTTTGTCCGGACAAGTAAACGATCGAGCCGTTTTTGAATCGTTCGAACAACTACTCCATTTTAAAACAATATTTAAGAAAATATAAATTGCATATTTTATTATTAATAATAATAATAATAATAGTTTTATTTATCACCGAAAAAAATATAAATCTTATATTTTCTAAAATTATTTAAAAAAAAACAGAGTGGCTCAGCGAAACCTACTTTAAAAAAATAACAACATAAATAAACGGATAAACCATTTTACAAACTACAGCCTCTTTTGCAAAAATAAAAATACAACATAATAAAGAAAAACACAGATATATTAAAAAATACCTAATATGAATCATAATAAATGGAAGACGACGCAAGCGCCATTTTTTTCACTTTTCCATACGTTAGATGAATGGTGGTTCAACATTTTATTAAATTAAAAAATAAAATTGGCTAAAAATGAAGTTAATTTGAAGCAAACAATTTAACATACAACAATATAAAGAATAAACATATATGGATGGAGTTCCAATCATTGGATCAGAAATCTGTCTGCCCTCGCATTTTTATTTTTTAAAGTAACGTTATGTTTAATCACGACAAACATTATAATAAATGAAAGAAAATAAACAGAGATTAAACAGAAGCCGACAGCGAAATTATTATTAACAAGAACACCAATAAAATCTTTAATTTACTCGCAGTATGCGCGCAATAATAATCACTAAACCCCAATTAGTACTTAACAGCCGAAGCTCGGCTCGATGCCCATAATCCATATCCAGAACCCATATAATCCCGTAATGAATATTCCGATATTCCGGAATGCCCGCTCCGGCCGTAAAATCCGTTTTTACGACTCGCTCCTTCTCTGTCCTGAAACGCACACAAAAAATGTTTATACTCTTTTTACGGCCAGTCCTGAAACTCAAGAGGATTTCCGCCGGCTGAAAATTTTATTATAATTTATCGCCGGCAGTAATCCGGCTGATAGAAATATTATCGGCGTGTAATTGAAAGCGGCTTTCTGGGATTCAAGTGCGCGCATGTTTTAGATTTTTCTTTCTAATGTAATTTCGAAATGTAAACATTCCGGAGTGGTTCAAAGTTGAGTGAACTATGAATTGGATTTTGTTCGTCGTATCGAAATCAAACACGGTTTGTGTTTGATAGGGAGTGTGCTTTTTGATATCAAGATTGATTTTTTTGGGGCGACGCCTGATGGCGAGGGGAATACCGTACCAATTTCACTCACCGATTATGATTAACATATGTTATCAGTTTTTTGTTGTTTTTTCTTCTTTAAATATTTTATCGTTAATATATCGGAAACTTTTTTGCAGTAATTATTTGATAAAACATTATTTTGGAAACATCAATTAGTTTTACTTCAAAAACGCTCCACTACACTTCCATTAACTATCCTTACCTCCAACTGTCAAACTAATCATCTAGAAGAAAAAAGTGCAGTCTTATTTTTAGACATATCTAAGGCCTTCAATAGCGTATGGCATCGTTGATTACTATCCACCTCATTAAACTCATCCGAGACTTTCAAGTAAACCGCTCACTACAGATGCCTGTCCGAAAATCCCTATCAGCTGTATTTCACCGAGGACAGGGTGTCCTCCAAGATTTTCCAACTCATTCAAAACTTTCTCACTACAAACCCATGTCTGAAAATCTCTATCAGCAGTATTTCATCTAGAATAAGGCGTCCCTCAAGGTTCTCCAACTTATCCAATACTATCAGGTAAACCGTTCACTACAAACCGTTTCTGAACATTGTTAACAGCTGTATTTCATCTAGAACAATGTGTACCACAAGGTTCTCCTTTATCCCCACTGTTAAACTATCTATGATATTTGGCCACGACCTCTTCAACCCTAATTCTATTTCTATCAATCTTACCAATTATCTCTTACAATTTGCCGATGACACCACCCTAATTCCTCAATCAACCACCCTATCCTCAACAATAAATTCCCTTCAGAATTTGATAATAGAAAACTCGATGTGGTTTCCCAGATGGATACTCAAAATTAATAGTAGTAAAAAAAGTTTAAACCCCCCCCCTCATAAATTTTCTAGCTGCGCCCATGGACACAGATGTACTGATGAGGGATGAAATCCCGAAACACGTGTCTGCTAATAATTATTTATTATTTGTTTTGTTTTTTGCATAAATCAATAATTGTTGCATTACACAATATGTTATTGTTATGCAACAGCATTTATCTTTTTTTAAGTACTTACGTAACATAAGTCAAAATGTCGAAAGTAAAGAGGAAATAATTTATTAATTATTTTTTAGTTATTTTTATTTAATTTAAAGTCTTTTTAGTTGTGCTATACGATACATTTTTATATCCTTAAGATTTTAATTAATACCGAAAGAGTAAAATTAGCGTTACACTTCTTAAAATTCCATACAAAATAGTTTAATTTTTTCTCGAAACATTCGCCAAAATAATTAATCATACACGTTCATGTTCATAAAGAAAATAAGCCTTTATTTATATTTACTCTCATATATATATATTTTTTCTCTACCTCAGTTGTGTCAATAAAACGGGCGCCAGACTTCTCCAACAGATAACGATCTTTTTGTGGAGCTCTCCAAGTTTCGTGTATTTTTATTACCAGTGTAATTGCAGGGGATGCCCCCTTATCTACCTGGAATTGGCGCCTGTTAATTTCGGCACCTTTTCAAGTGGTACCGCGCCGAACGATTTTATGGCCAGCTTTAGAAAAAGAGTTTTTTAAGTACAGTCGAAGAAGAGAGAATGTTGAGAAGTAATTTCATGGATTATGTAATTAGTTTCGTTTGTTGTGGCTATTAATTTTTGGAATTCCGTTTTATTAAAAGTGTGGATTATTTTTTAGTAGCGTTGAAGATTCCGGAATATTCTCAAGTGTTTTGGTGGATTATATAATTTATTTTCATTTGTTGCTTTAATTCAGTGTACATATTTTTTTTAAATTAAATAAAAATGATTTGAAAATAATTAATAAATTATTTCTACATTTAGCTCTGTAATATTTTGACTTACGTCAAAATGTGGAAATAATTCATTAATTATTTTAAAATTATTTTTATTTAATTTATGTAAATAACTGTGACCAAATTAATAAATACTCTCTTCTATTTACATATTTTTTGTTTATCTATATATATAAATTTATAATCTTTCTTAATAAATATTTTAAAAAAATATATACAAAATAATGAAATTTACAAAGTGAAATATATATACATACATCTTTATTAAGAGACATCAACAATAATTGTACATACAATAATATGCATTGTTACAAATTACAATTGTGTGTTAGTATGTCATGGGCTATCGACCAGAGGTCTTCTTGCTCTGGTCTGAACTTATGGTGATGGATTAAAAAAAATATGTGTTAGCTAGCTGAACCATCTAGAAGCGTAATAATGAGAGTGGAATATGAAAACTTTGGAGGAATATTAGGATTTTGGGAATACAAAATTTTGTAAGGAAGGTTTATTGGGATCAATTGTATTTTTTTCTGTACTGTAATTATTAAGATGTCTAATTTTGTGAGGATTCTCTGGGAGGATCTTTCTCCAACTTGTATATGGTAGAGAGAAGAAGGTTTGATTTGAGTCAACAGTAATTAATATCTGTTAATTGGCTATCGACTTGTGGTCTGCTATTTCATTCTAATATCCTTGTCGTGAAAAAAAAACTATAGTAATAAGTAACCGCCTTCAAATACTTTTTATTTAATTTATTTTAATAACTGTGACCATGTGAATAAATCCTTTTTTCTATTATTAATAAAGATTATTATTATTGTTCTTATTATTATTACACAGTGATTTTATTTCATCAAACATAGCCTGTTCTATCATTCCATGTCAATGCATTGGAAATGAATTCAAGTAATGAGTGAAATTTTATTATTATCACAAATTCACTTAAACAACACATAAAGCTATGTTCTCCTAACTTAATTAGTAGCTAAGCTACCAAAGGCGGGAGCTAGAGTGCAAGACCCTGTATATTTCTTTATTTGGTTCAATGGAGTTAATATATTCTAAAACCAGATTTCCCCTTCTCACTTTTTTTCCTATGATGCACTTCCTGAAATAAAAATAGTCTGAACTAATGTCGCTTATATTTCATAGCGCCGTCGAAGCAAACACGATCCTTCAACCCCAATTAGTGCATCCGTTTCAAATCTTTCAAATCGCTTTTCTTGGAATTCATTTATTTTCACACAATATATAACTAATAATTAATTGTAATTAAATATAATGAAAAACATATGAAATTATAAGATGTATGATTATCTGTAAATGGCCAATCTGTAAATAAAACATTATTATTATTATGAAAAAGACGATCATTAGTCGGATTAAAAGAAAAGATGTCCACATAGCTTAGTTGTAAAGTCTGTATATTTTTTTTATTATTTTATAAACTATAGTGTATAATATCCTTTGTTGCAGGGATTTGAGACCGCAGAGCTTGGAGAAAAGTCAAGAGAGGTGGCGGCTGAGAATCTACGAATTGTACGCTTGGGGCGTTCCTCTTTTGATAGCCTCGACTGCCG
This sequence comes from Philonthus spinipes, assembly GCA_963082785.1. Lineage (NCBI taxonomy): Eukaryota > Metazoa > Arthropoda > Insecta > Coleoptera > Staphylinidae > Philonthus > Philonthus spinipes. Next base: position 21,136,094 of record OY720311.1, read on the forward strand.
CAATCTTGGACAATATCAAAAATGCCACGTATTTAATCAAACCGGGCTTTGGAAACGAATCCTGTTGGTTTGTAGGTAAGTAAAACAACAATTTTGCACTGTAATTCAAACAACAACAAAAATCTCACGGTACTGGTTTTCGACATATCGGGGGCTATTCCGTAAGTGAAATTTTAAATTTAACATACCTTTTAAATATTATCTTCACAGCCTTTCTGAATGAGCTATTTGGTAGTTGGAAGTATGTTATGGATTGATAATAGAAGTGTTGAAAACCATAACAACAAACAATAAATTTGTGAGGATTAAAAGGGTTTAATCATCGTCACGTAACTCGCATGATTTCATCAATAAATAGGACAGTTTTTAATATTTAGAAAACGGTATGTGGGAATAAAAGACAGTATTTTGTCTTTAAAGAGGGATTCGTATAGCTTTCCAAGTACGGGCAGAAGAATAATGGGCGGAAATTATATAGTGTGGATAAACCATGCACAATCTATTTTTATGGAATAATCTTTTTTCAACACTAATTATCTCAGGATACCTTGCAGTTCATCTAACCTAAATCGTTTTTTTTTGTTTTTTATTAAAAAAAATGTTTTATTAACTCTTACTATCTCAAGGAATCTTGAATGAATTATTGCACTGTTGACATTTTCATATCAATAAACAAGTGCTAAAAATAAAAACTCTTTATTTATTAAACACAGTGTGGAAAAACCAGTCAGGTCCTAACTGAGTGGACAATTTGATCCGTCTCGAAACGCTTGCTTTTCGACAGCAAATTAATTTTCTGAATAAAGCGAAATGACACAATGCTAAATCGAAACTCATACGAGGAGGGGTTGGGTGGTTAAAGTACGTATTATTTATTTTTTTTTAATTGGTGGCTGAAGCTGATTTAATACTATTTCCATTAATATCATCGTCGATTTTGACTGATCTTTAATAAATTCACTCGCAGTTTCGGTTATCATATTTTATTATGCAGCATTTCCTCCCAAGTATGACAAGTTACAATTAATAATAAACCAATTAACCGTTCACCGTCGTTGAATCAGTATTACCATATGTAAGCCAGTGTTTGCCTCCTGAATGTAAACTCTCGAAGCGTGCGTGTTCAATAAATAATTTAGAATTTTTTCTGCGGCGTGATTTATCCGTGCACCGTTATGTAAACGCTTCTGCCGCACAAGGTTACCTTTTCATGTTTGTTTATGAAAGAGAGGAGAAAAAAAGAATCAACATCCTCAGAAATGTTAACCATGTCACGATTTTGTACAACAACGCCGAGAAAATGGGAGCGCCAATGAAACGGTGAATGCAATGATAATTTTGTTTGGGGCATGCGTTATTATTATGCGGAATGGAAATAAGAAGGTAATTATTATGCGAATAATAGTGATTTGTTCAATTAAATTTGTTTTCTATGTTCATTTGGACTATAGAAACATGTGTACAGAGAATTATATAAAAAAATAAACAAAAAATGTTGCCTTTTGTCTGTTCAAGCATAGAAAATTTATTTAATTTAAAGTTGCAGTTTAGTAGAAAGAAATTCCCATACCATAAAAAAGAGTAATAATGAAACATATTAACACATTTCATATATACCAGAAATTAGAAAAAAAAAGAACAAATTTCCTCGTAATCCTAACATTATTCTTAAATATGCCCACCCTTCACTAACAATTCCTCATTTCATCTTATCAAATTTTGAGAACTAAAACAATGACGGTAGCAATTATGAAGATTGAATAAGTAATTTAAAAAATAACAAACTTCCATTGAAAGAATTACTTTCCGGGCAAATACCCCGCCAGACATTGAATTACACAATGGATATTTACTGCTGTGCAATAAATTATTGGATAATGCAATAATGTTTTATTTCATATTGCCAAAATTTAAATAAAAAAAATTATTCATTTACTTAGTCACAGTTGATATTTAATTTACCAGAATTTTCTAATTCTCGTTGAAAAAAATAAAATTGTAAGATATAATGAAATAAATATTAAGTCACTTGAATGTACAATTTAATTAAATCATTGTGCACGTTTTTTGATACCTGAAATATTGACTCAAACATTGATATAAAAACGATCTATTTTCATTATTGTTTAACAACTGAATGCCACGTCAATTAATAATAGAAAACAGCATTTATTCACTTAGTTACTTAAATTAAATTAAAAGAAAATTGGGCAGAAAGAATTCTAGTCGATTGCCCAAACAAACTAACACCTACATAATTACAACAATTATTTATGTTATATTGTTTTGTATTATCTGTTGTATGAATAAAAATTAATATAAAATTAATTTGAAAATATTTAATCGATTATTTTCTTTTTAACTACTTCAATTAATCTATTAACTGTTCCTCAGCCGTATTCAATTTTTTTGCTTCTTTTGAAATCCTAAAATGATTCAACTTGAAATTATTTTCCTACTAGGAATCTATAATTTTCAACGGACTTTTCGGTATCATAATTTTTATAAAGTGGAAATTAATTCGTATTCAAGGTAACAGTAATATATTTTAAAATCAATTCGTGGAAAAAAAAATATAGAACCAACAATGGAATGAATTAAACAGATACAAATTCCTCCTCAAGAAATTATCATAATGCTGTAAATTATGGAAAGTACCCGCTACTCAAACCTGGCAAGTCTTCCAAGAAAAGCCCATTCAAGAGTTTAATTCTGCGCGTGTTATTTTTTCGCATAAAACAATGGAATGTAATGCTCGCCTTGGTAATCTCCTAACAGCATCTGCTGCACCAGTTTTTAGGATTTTGGCAAGTGGGTCACGTATGGCGAATCCGGTACTTTGGCACGACGTCTGGGACAATGAATCAGTTGTTGCGCGATAATCGGCTCGTTATTCACGTTTACGATTCATAATGAAGGCTTGCGATATAGCGATATAATTTTTTTAATTCCATTGTAATGAGTTCGTTTCAATTAATGATTTATAATTTATTACAGTTGTTAAAATATGTTTATATATATATAAAATTTAAATATTTAATTTTTTTGATCAATTTTAACTTAAGCTTTCATAAAAGTATTTCACATTCGTCTTTTAGTGGACGAAACAATGATTTTCGGTCGTCTACTTTGTAGACCCAAATCGTTGACGATGCCACTTGGAATTAGGCAAAAGGTGGCGCTTGCATCGTCTTTAATTTATTATGAATACAAGTATTTGTTTTTTATAACGATTTTGTTTTAATGATGTTGATGAATTCATTTTAATTAATGATTTATAAATTATTAAAGAAGTTGTATGGATAATTATAGTATAATAATAACTAAACAAAAATATATTTTATGTGTTGATATTTAAATAAATCTCATTTTATCGAATTTACTAGAATATTGTGAAAAGAGAAATTCCCCGTAAAACAAACACGATTTATTAACACTAAAGTGCGCACTTGTTTCCGCATTCTGTCAAGTCCGAGCAGCATATTCTAACGGAACGCTCCTTCGGCGAATTGCCGTTTGCGGACTCCCACAACATTTCTTTGACATGATATGAAATCGGCAATATACCAACTGTAATCCATGGATTTTTATAAAAAATATAGATTTTATGAGGATCTAAATAACTAAATATGAATCAACAGGATTTCGAATCTAATGACACTTGACAAATAAATATGGTTCATTTTTAACATCTAGCTTTTCTATCGAAAAATTTCCATCTGTATGAATAGTTTTTTAGAAATAAAAGTAATCGACATAATCGAAAATATGAAAAGCTTAAAAAAAAGAATGATCAAAATTTAGTGATCATTTTCAGTATTTTGTCTTGTTTGCCATTAGAATTTATCCCTAAAAGAAGAAGGTCTCGGAATTTACTCGATGTTATTATTATGTTATTTAACATTTTTATTTTTACTCCTATCCCGAAAGATATACTCATTTTGTTTGTTGTCCCAATCAGGTTGAATGTTTCCACTTTTGTCTCTTTTTGCCTGAACCACTTCGGACTTCCCTTTATTATGTAATATATATATATGTTTGTAATTTTTATTCAATACATGTGTATAATGTTGAGAAAATCAAAGACAATCGTAATTTATTGAATGCATAACAATAATATACTGAGTACGTATAAAGATGGCCAACACTAGAATAATGTGTTATTGTGAAATTTCATTAAAATTTATTTAATACATTATAATAATTTATTGAATGCGTACACACTAGGTTAAAATGTTATTGTGAAATTCCAACGGCAATAATTCAATTTTTACTAAGATAATCATTTAATCTTCATTCGCAAATCCGTAATTACACTAATTACAGATTAAGCGTGTTTGAATAAAGATAATCATTCGCTCTCAAAGTACAATACGAACTCATTTAACAAATATTTGCATTCGCATCTACGACATTTCAAATTAGATCTTTGACAAAAGAGGACTCTTAAACGCTTTTGATCCCGAGGGGATTAAACACGTGCAGGATCTCCCGGCACCCTCATACTCCCTCGAGGCGAGTGATTTCGGTTGTAAAGTGGACAAGTGGGCAGGGGTGAAAATTGCACCATCTAAATGCAAATCCGGCGCTTGAGGGGGTGAATATCGTGAAATGGAAGGGGCGTTAACAAGTTTTGACTAGACACCCCGAGGACTGATGGAAAAATTGTCAAGACACGGACCGCGGGAAATGAGACGAGAGGAATTAATTCGATTGTCGGTTGGAGTTTTGAATAAGGCTTTCGCATCTAAATCGCGTCGTTGTTGCTCATTAAATTTCGTTTAAGTTAAACGAAACTTATCGCAGGAGGTGATGAGAATTATTGAATTGTGCTATTAATCAAGATTGCATTTACTTTTTGAAATATCGACAATTTGATTAAAAAAAAAACAATATCTTTATATTTATTGTTTTCAAAATTATTTTCCTATTACATACGACTTTATTTCGCATAAAGGTCATTACTATAGAGCAGTGGTTCTCAAACCTAAAACAATTTAACAATAATAATAGAAAAAAGGGATTTATTATCTTGGTTATTAAATAAATTAAATAAAAAGAATTTGAAAATAATTAGTAAGTAAAGAGGGAATATTTTTTTTTGTTTAATTTAATTCGAACAATAAATTAATTTTAATTAAACCCCCTGTTGATCCGTTACACGTCTACCGATGCAGGTGGTCCTTTTCAATACAATTACAGATTTTTTTCTTGGCGTGAGGCCCGGCACGTACGGATCTGATAATATTCCCTAATTGACATAGCCGGCCAAATAATATCAATTGATGATAAGTCCGCTGTGGACGCATACAAACCCGTACATCTCGTGTCTAATTGCCAGACGCTATAACCTAAAGGAGAAAAACGTTACCGATCGTTGTAATTAGACGAGCGTTTATATTCTGGCCTCGTACGGCCTTGCACACATGGAATCACGAAGGTGGATCATTAAACTTCTAAAACGAAAATATAACGGGTTGTGATGATGAAAGAAATTAATAAATTGTACGTGCGCTTACTAATTAACTATTATTATATTTGAATTAATTTATAAAAAATTATAATAATTGAGGCTTTTCCTTCGTTATTAGTTGTTTATAATAAAATTTAACACTTTTTGTCCTTTTTTATTAGAATCGACTTTACTGTTATCTGGGATTAATACATAACATTCAACCACAGACAAACATATATTTTCGTAATTATAATAAAACAATTATTTGAATAAAAAATATTGTCATTTCTCCTACTCTTTTGTTAAACTAATTAGATTAATAAAAAGGAACTAAATTACTTTAATATAAAGAGTATGAGAAAGAGCAATAATTTTTATTTAAATAATTAAAAGTCTCCACAACAAACCTACCTACAGATTATTATAAAACCACATTAAATAAAAATAATTAATAAATTATTTCCACATATACGTTGTGCTTGAAATGTACATATAGTTATAAAAATAAAAAAGTGAAGAAAGGAATAAAATATTACTACATTATATCAAGAAACTTCACGTACTCACCAACAAATATCTTAATTTAGCTCTGTGACATTTTGACTTACGTAACGTAAGTTTTATACAATGATTCAATATTATATATAATTTATATATATATGCATATATATAATCTTTATTGACAAACGTAATACAACACAATACATGCTGTAAGAGTTTGCCAATTGGCTATCGACCAGTGGTCTTTCCGCCAAATGATTAATATTATTATTATTATTTTTGTTGTTGCAGGAAATAAGGAAATTTTGACGTACTTTTTTGGACCTGTTGGTGGATTGTTGGTGATCAACATAATCCTCTTCGGAGCAACTGCCAGAGAACTGACGTGCGGACTTTGGAAGAGGGAATTAGTTAAATCAACGTCTGAAAGGTTCGTAAATAATAAAATAATAAAATAAAAAAACAAATTCAAAGTTATACAAAGTGGATCAGTTTATTTTTTATTAAAAATTAAAACAATGTATAACCATTGAGTAAATAATATATACATAGAGTGGCAACCAGTAGGGATTTTAACGTCACGCTCTAGGCTTACTTTTCGACTCGAGAGCTGCTGCCACAAAGATATTGCGGAGACTCTACGAACTGCTATATTAGTATATTTAACATATAATAATTGGTTATTATTATATTAAATATATAATAAAATATGTTCTGCTGTTTATGTGACATCAGAACATATTATTGTTTTTTTTTTTCTGTGTATTACTTAACTTTCCTTTCTTAAAATGTTTTTATGGTTGCATTTTTATATATTATAAAATTAAGCATTTTACTAATAAAATAAACAAACACTCATTCGGTGCGACGCCTTGGGTTTTCACCGGTAATTCGATCTCTAGCTACTTTAGTTTACTTCGAGTCTTTCATGATTACTAAAGCTCATACTAGAGAGGTCGACACTACTGACAGACTTGAAATACGTGACGCTTTTTTTCCCGACATTGCCGCTCTTAGTATTTGCTCCTCTGTGGTATAACGAAGTAGTAGTCTAAAACTTTTGTTAATAAAAAAATATTGTTATTATAAGACAAGTCATATCAATATTATTAAACTCCTATTACATAATTGCGTCATCAAGACGCTTCAAGACAGTTCAACTAGCTAGGAAACACATTTGTAATGCACATCATCATCAATCTAAGATGGGGCATAAATTTAATGTATCTCTCAGAAATAAAAATTTTCTAAATATATAAATTAAATATAAATTAAATAAAAATAATTCTAATATAATTAATAAATTATTCCCTGTTTAGCTACTGCGACATTTTGACTTATGTTACATAAGTACTTTAAAGAGGAAATAATTTATTAATTATTTTCAAAATATTTTTATTTAATTTAAATAAAAAGAATTTGAAAATAATTAATTATTAATCAATAATTTTCCCTTAAGCTATTACGACTTTTTTGACTTACGTTACGTAAGTACTTTAAAACAGATTAATAATTGAATTTTAATCATGCAAGTAGTATTTCTTAAAAAAATAGATTTTTCGGCTACAATCGAAGAATAGCCGTTACAAAAAAAAAGGCTAATAAAAATTGTGAAATCAACCTTTACGAAATTTACATATACAAAATGTATATTCCATTAATGTATTTTTTGTGCACACATTAACCTTTACAGCTTTATTTGGTAAATAATTTCATTAATAGAAATGCATAAAACCAGATTTTTTTGTGTAACTTTTTATTATTCACGTTTTAAATAACCTATGAATAGTAAAATATTTGTCTGGTCAATAGCCCAGAAAGACTAACGCCTACATGTATTATAAATATTTATTTCATAAAAAAAGACCAAAATTATATAATCCCATAAATAAAAATATTAGTTAGATTGAAATGGGATATAGAAAGGAACTGAATATGTATTCAGTTTATTTAGTTATGGAATTATATAATTATTTATTTTATATTACTTTGTATTATTTGTGTAATCTGAATAAATATGTGTGAGTATATTAAAATATTAATAGCGGGTTCTTAAATTGTGTCCTATTTATAGGATAGGCCATATTTTTTGTGAAAATTTTGTACGGTAATATAATTGAATTTTAAGTTACCATTAAAAACTCAGTGATTAAAAGTGTGTATCTGTGTGTATCTTTGAGTGTCGGGTTAAAATAAATAAATACTAATACCAAATATAGTTTTATTAAATAAAACCAAAAGATTTGCAAAAAAAGTACGAACTGTCTTTAATCAGATTAAAAATAAAGACGATCAAAAACCGTAATAAAATATCTATATACCATTGGATTTTACTTAAAAAAGTGCCTTGAGAATGTTTTGCTTTTTTTAAGAAATACATTATTTTAATAAAAGTTACAGCGTTATTTTTTGTATAATTCGATACCTGGTTCACAATAAAAATAAATTTCACGGCGCACAAAAGATTCGTCACTTCTCTTCCTACGAGCACAAAAATTCCTAACAAAAAGCATGGCATTCCATTTAAGTTTAGTCAACTTCCTGTATTGCTGGAACATTGAATGGAGTTGCAATCTGTTTTTTTTTACAAAATGATGAAAAATAATGAAAATGTGATCACAAATATTAATTAATTATACTTGAATTTGATTCATTTAAAACACATTTTTAATATATTTAGAATAATTAAAATATTTCGCTTTAATATTAACATTATTGAAACTAATATATCAAAAATATATCTCTTCAGATAGTTCATTAATGACGTCAGATATTTTATTTATAACAAAGGCTTTCTACCAGTCATTTATAACAAAATTTACATAATAGTAAAAAAATATAATCGGGGCTATTCCGTGCGGAAAATGTTAAGTTTAACGTGTACGGTATTTTTTTTATCATCACAGTCTTTTTTAATAAATATTTATTTATAAATTGTGAAATCAATTAATAATGTACACGTTAAATTTAACATTTTCTTATGGAATAGACTTTAATATCTATTTTTTATATATATAAATGATTATATACAGGATGTCCCATTAATGTTGGAAAATGGCTTAACCTCGGGTTATATATTCAATTTCAATATAATTGACATTTAATTAGCTAAAATAATCCTTTATTTTATAGTCGATTACGGAAACAAATGATTTGCTCACAAAAAGCGACAAAAGAATAAAACAATAAATGAAGTAAAAATACAAAAAAATTAAAGGTATTCTCTAGTACTACATTTTATTTTTATTGATAAACATTTTATGTTGTTGATAAACTCTGAGAGTAATATTTCCCGGTTACAATCGAAGACATTTTTTTATATACAATTAATTTAATTTTCGTTTTTCTTTTCAGGGCTGCCTTAGGAAGGGTTTGCATGAAACTGGTGGTTGTAATGGGAGTCACGTGGATCGCCGACGTGGTCTCATTCGCGGTCGGTGGACCTCACGAAATTTGGTACATCACCGACCTGATCAACTGCCTTCAAGGTGTGTTCATCTTCATTGTTGTGGGACTCCAGCCTCAGGTAAGCCGATTCAATTAAATCCATTATTTGGGAGGAAACGGCCCACTTCTCATAATTAATTCGTCATTATGTGTGTTTATGGACCGCTGTTTTAAATTCCTTCTCCGAATTATAATCATAACCCAGACAACCGACCCACGTCGGCCAATTATTTCACTAAAACTAGTCATCATTGAATATTTATAAAAAAAAATGAATGAATGGTTTGAGCAATCGATGATGTTTTGTAGCCATAAAGAATTTAATGGACGTAATATTTAATGAATCAGTTATAAGCAGTAGAACTAATTGTAATAACAATTATAATTAATTTATTAACGGAATGTCCGGTGCAAAAATGCAATTATACCATGGATAAAATCATGTATACATTAAATTATAATTACACAATTACTTATAATAATATAATAAAAATTAATATCTAATATTAATTAATGTAAACAATAATAATAATAATTTTATTATTCGTAATTAGGATTTAAATTACAAACAAGTACAATTAAAATAATCGTTTTAATGACATTAACTAATATTTTTATTGATCTAAAACTACTGTTGGACAAAATTGAGTAATATTTATAATCGAGTTAATAACTAACAATAAATTGATGTTTTTCAATAAATAGGGAACAGTTACTGATTGCATTAATAAAATTACTAAATTTTGCAGTAACAAAAAAAATCGAAAAGGTCTACTTTGTTTCATTTTGTGTTTTAGGTAGAGATGGTCTACCTAAAACAAAAAATGAAAGAAATGTCTAGAATATTTCATATTGCATTCATATAATTGTCATATACTATATTTTTCAGTAACAAAACTATGAATGGTGGTTGACCAATTCTCTTAAAAATTAACTTAAAAATAGTATTATTCATTCATACATATCTTTTGTTTTAGCACATTTTGATATTTATAAAATTCGATGAGAATAAGTGGATTCAGTTTATGACATCTCGCTATGGTGTAATGTCGAGAAACCATATCCTGAAGTCAAAAAAATCAGATTATGTGTATGTTTTTCGTTTTATTTCAGGTTCTAACAGCAGTAAAGAGAATCTGGTGTCTGAGGAAAAGCCGCACAGCCGAAACAGCCGGCACCACGAACCATCACTCATCCAGTTCCCAAGGCACGCCATCAATGGGCGACACCATCACCAACAACAGCATCACAAACGGCACGACCAAATCCGTACCATTGGAGACCAGCTGCTAAACAACAGCGGAAGAAAAAAAAATACAACGCATTTAATTAATTAATTAATACGACGACCAATCAACGACAATAAATTATTTTTTGATAAACCCTTTTTAACCACATATAATATTTATAACTATATGTACAGTGTTTCCTTTAACTTTAACAACGCAAAAAACGGACTAGTCAAGTGTTATCTTTTAATTTTTAATAATTAACTAAACTAATTAATCAACTAACGCGCTTGTGATGATTATTCTCTCGTAATGTATATGTGTTCACATAAAATCTCTTAAGTAAACGAATTTTTCAGAGACTGACGCGAAAAACGGCGATTTTATTTTAGTTTCGTTTTTTTCTCTAGCTTTAGTTATCTTATTTATTTCTTTTGTTTGTTTTTCCCTCTTGTAAGTAAACAAAATAAAAGCCGAAACTGTATCCAGTTACTGTGTAGTTTGTACCTATTAATGTTGTTTTTAGTGTAAGTATTTGTATATATTTTGGTGATTCTGAACAAATTTCCTTTTATTTTTATTTTTTTTATTTTATATACTCCCTTGATTTTTTGTTTGTTTATAAAGGCTTTTCTATTTTTGTCCAGTATTAATGTTAAGTACTTCGTATATGTATATAGTTTTAAAATATATGTTGTGTTATACCAGTATTTTGTATCATGTATAATGTAAAGAAATACATTTTTATTTGTAAGAAATTGTTTCTTTTTTTATCCCATCTTTTATTATGTCATTTCAAGTGTATATGTATTAAATAACTAAACTGTTGTGGCTGTTAGTTTTTGAAAGTTCATTATGTATATTAAAATTAAAATAAAACTTTCAATTTTTTTAATTTTATTTTAATATTTCAAGCAATTTATTATTTTTTATTCGAACTTTGAAAAATACAAAAAATATTTCTAAACGGAATAAAAATTTTCCGACAACGAATTTGAGTTCAGCACACTCTAAACTATCTCTGTAGAAAGTTTCAATCAAAAATATTTTTTGATGAAAATTTAAAAAGTTGAACTTTTTTAATAAAAAGGTTTAGTCTCTGAATGAGCTGAAAATTGGTGGAATTATAATATTTAGTATACTGAATAGGAATCTGGAATCAGTTGTTCATAATTCAAATAGGAAATATTTGTTATAAAAAAACACAGAGCGCCGATCCACAATCGCCCAAAAATGAGAACGAACTTTGAATTCAACTTAAGAAAATCTCTAATTTAGCTTAAAAGTAATCTGTAATTTAAGTTGAAGAAATCTATAATATAATCTGTTACATAGGTTAAAGATTTCTGTAATTTAAGTTAAAGAAAACTGTAATTAGGGTAAAAGATATTTATTTAAGTTAATGAAATCTGTAATTTAAATTTGAAGAAATCTATATTTCAGATTAAGGAAATCTGTAATTTATGATAAAGAAATCTGTAACCGAAGTTGAAGAAATCTGTAATTCAGGTTAAGACAATCCTATGTTACAGACATCTGTAATCATAAAAAAAGAAACCTGTCATTTTGATAAAGGGAATTTATAATTCACGAGTGCAATTGTATCGAAAACGTTGGCGTCCCTGTATTTAACCTAAAAACACCCACAATTTGTCAACTCAGTCATCGACCTGTCATTATTGTCAGTAAACATGGAGAGATGTTGATAGTGAAAGACCAGTAGAACTCGTTAGGATATTTTTACGATTTACCAATACACGGCGAAAGGAGAGCAACATGAGCAATCACCACAACAACGGCTCAAGGGCCAGCGAGACTGAACAGATGGCCCCCTCGCAGTGTCTCAAAGTGTTCATCCAGAGGGATTACAGCGAGGGCACTGTGGTTAGGTTTCAAAATAGATTTCCGCAAGAACTGGAAGGAAAGGTGAGCGTGTTGTTGTAATTTCAATTCTGGGCAAGTTTTGATAATCTCGGTGAATGTATCAGGATTGGAATGCCGTGGACTTTGGGTCTAAATTTTTTACTTTTCTATAAATAAATTAGGATTACGATATTTGAATACAAACCAATTCAGCCAGTTGTGTGCAATAAAAAAATATCCTCTCTAAATTAATTACTATTAATATGATGTTTATGTTAGAAACTTCAATAGAAAAAAAAAGTATACATTTTGTTAATTAATTTATAGTATAAATAATAACTGCATTATATGAGTCGTTTTTACCTATATAGTAATAGTTCAAAAATTGTTCCTATTAATCGCCACTTGTTTGTTGTAATTCATAGACAATTTTATTACAAATCGAAGAAACAATGAACTCAAGATATAATATAAATATTACTTTCATTAAAAATGTCTGCGCGTTTTAATGTGTTCATCTTAAAATATGTTACTTGACTTAAATAATTTTTTTCTCAGTTGGAAAGACAAGACTTCGAGCACACAGTAAACACGCTCAATGATTTGTTTGCTGAGGCGGAGAAGGCGTCGTGCTCCACGTACTGTGAGGGATGCCTGGCATGTATAACTGCGTATTTTATTTATATATGTAAGGAGACACACTACGAAAAGGTAATTATAATTTAGAACAAAGTAAGGAATTTCTCACAGGAAGTTTTGGAGTGTAAAAAAAAAGGTTACAATCTGAAAATTAAGGACCGCTTCACAATCGCCCGAGAACGGAAAATGATGAAAAAAAAATAATAGAATTTAAGTATATCGGTTCACAATCTCTTACAGACTTTCTGTATATGATCCATTCCTAGGCAATTTTGAATCAGCCCTAATACTCAATTAGTGATCAATCTCTGTCTATTAGTACCAACATCCATGTATTTTTTAAAGGGTTTTATATTTTATAAACAAAATGTATTTTCTTATTTTACAACCTACAACTACTTTCTTGCTGCATGTTCTTAAACAATTCAAACTCGTTAAGATAAATTTAGATTGCGCACATAATTTCACTCTGTGATAATTAGCAATTGAATTTGTAACAATAGTTATGGTTAAGCAAACTGTTTTCTAATTGCATTTTTTAATGTTGTTACAGTTATATAATTTACTAATTGTAAATTGATAATTAAGATGTCCTGCATTTCTTAATTAATTATAGATAATTATGCCATTTAATCGAGAACTTTTCTCCTCTAGAGTCCTTTGATTGCAGAGGGACAAAATAAATCATATTTTTTAAAAATCTGTTTAAAACTAAATGTTACATATAAAATAAAATGTATAAAATTAAATCATAATATTATTAATCATATCCTTTGGGTAGAAATATAGATTATATATATATATATATTATTAATCATAAGACATATTTTCTAAATTAAACCAATTTCTTTTGCAGTGTTTAAGAAAAGTGTCGAAATTCATAGCGGAACAGAATGAGCGCGTCTACCACCCGAGAGGACTGATCGTGACCGATCCCAGCCTGCGCGGCCTTAGAGTATTAGAGATCAGCTGTCTGGACCGGCCTCCTAACGCATGACTCACCTTGTCCCACTCCACGCAGGAGTTCTTCATGTAATCCTCCCGAAACAGAGAAAAAAAGCAATCATCGTTGTCTCTTCAAAGTAACGAACTCAAAAATCGTTCTACGACTGAATTCAGAATTGAAGTAATTTCAACGTCGAGTCTTACTTTGATTGGCACATCGTATTTAAGTAATATATTTATCATTACAAGCAGTTAAAAAAAAATCAGTTGGAAGATTTTTGCCCCTTTTCAATGATTATGTGTGTTCTTTATTCAGGAATTCACTTAGTATAAGAATTAAAACTTAATAAGAGTATTATTTTTATCTGAAATTATTGAAAATTAAGTTTTTCAATTGCATTTCATTATATTTCAAATACATTCTCCTTTATCTCAATTGTTTTTCCTATTCTTCATTTACATTTCCCTTTTTTTTTTTCAAAACTATGTCATGATTCGTAAGTTGTGTATTATAAAAATATTAATATTTTTAAGAAGGCTTAATATGCAAAGAAAATATTATTGCATAAGTGGTTCAAAATTTTTAATACATTGTGAAATTCATTTGAAATTTTGGAAAATCATTTAATTCCCGGGCGATTGTAAATCAATACACGTAAATCCTATAATTCATCCTTTTCCAACAAGGGGAAATACATTTGAGATATAGTAGAATACATTTGAATAATGAAATACAATTGAAAACTGTATTTTAAAATCACAAATTTTAAAAAATATTCGATTTTATCTTGGCCATAAAATAAACTTAACCCTATGCACTCCAGCACTATATTAGTTGAAAGTACATACACGTAATGTAAAAGAAAAGTGTGATATTTTTGGAAACAATCGCCCATACGCAACCAATTGTCACAAAACTCAATAGTTTTGCGTCTATCCTGACATTTTCTATGTCGAAAATATGACGACAACAAAGTGCAAAGGGTTAAAAAATAATATTTTTTATGTATTATATCAAATTATATCACATAAATGTAAATTATTTATTCCAGAACAATTTATTCTGGTCATTCTGAATTTAATCTAGAGGATTTTTTGTTTGTATATATATTTTTTTTTTTTGTTGATGGCATTAAGAAGTTACTAACCTGATATAAGAAATAACCGTATGTTTTAATCCGCGCATTTTATACTGTATTATGTAAGCAAGCAAAAATTCATACACAGTAGGAATTAAAATAAACTTTAAGTCGTTTTATGGATTTTAAATTGTTAAGTTAACGGAACTAAATTTAATTAATGTGTCCCGATTTGAGAGAAAGGTTAAAAAATTTAACGTTTCGTCCCCGCTCCCTTTTGTACATGTTGATGGTGAAAATATTTAGCGTATTTGATTAACTGAACATACTTTTTATATAAAATATTTTTACTCCCCCCTTCAAGCGATTATATGTATACATACTATATACATGCATACAGAGTGTTTCTTATTAATGTTTTGATTATTTATATATTTGTATATAAGGTGTAGTGAGGATGGGCCTCTCGGCTTCTTTCCTGTAAGTATTTGTATTTATTTTTAAATAAATCTATATTTTTTATGTTTTTTTATCTGTTTATTATCACGTAAGTTAATCTATTTTATAAGCCATTCCTTTGATTTTAAGAAAATATTTGTAGTTGTAAAATGTTATTTTTAATATATTCGGCACTATTCCCTATTGAAAACATTCAACGATAACGTGTGTGGTGAGATTATTTTAGAAATAATTTATTTGCTTAGAAAATTATTTTATGAAAATTCCAAAGAATTAAAAAAAAAGTTTCGAAGTTGCAATATTAAAATTAAAAAATAATATTATTTAAAACAAACAGAAACCAAAGGATATTCAATTTATTTATGAAAATATCTTACAAGTTTTTTTTAATGCCGAATATACATTTTGAAATAAATCTGTATAGTGGAAGGAAGAATTGATTAGTTGATAATAACTAACTTTTATTGGTAATAATTAGAGAATGAGTTATTATTTGAAATTGCGCAATGCGGCAAAAGAGCGAACTACGCCACATTGTGACCAACTATAAAATAATAAATTAATTCATAGATTGCGAATACAGAATATCTCTGACTTTTAATTTTCTTCTCAAGAATATCGCTGATTACCTATAACACCATTTTATAGAAATAATAAATTGTATTACTAATTAAAATTAATTGCATATTCAATTTGGTATTTAAATAAGATTCCACAAAAAAAAAAACACGCATATTATGATAATGTAATTTACTGAAAAAAAATTGATCAACCATGGAACATTTTTAATTTAAATCAGAGAATTATTATTATCAGTTAATTTGAATTGCTAATATTCAGATAATCTTGAAATACGTGCACGTTATATCTAACTTGAAATTCTATATCTATTACAAAAGTTGTTAGACTGTGATGATAAAAAGATAACATAAACGTTATACTTAACATTTCCCTTAAGAATAGCTTGAAACAATAAAATCAAAAAATACAAGGTAAATAGACGTAATTCTCTAAAATACAATCTATGATTTTTTTCAATTGAGTAAATAAGGATAGTTGCTGAACACATTCTATATTTTTTCTATGATCCAGTCCACGTCTCCATCTTACTTCCTCGCCATTAATCGAGTGAGATAAAAATATAAACAAAGGTATGTCTTTTTTGTAACCAGACACTCTATCTGTTGGCAGCAATTGATATTAAATTTTTAGGTTAAATGGATAAACGTCACCGCAGTTTTAAAAATAATCAACTTATCGTATTTGTTTTGCCATAATCTGGAAAGATAAGGCCGGGACGTCTTAAATAACATGGATTCACCCGATAATCCAAAGTGTGTGTCGTTTCGTAACCGCGATGGAAGCTGACAGAGGTGACATGGCGGTCAGGCTGAGGGATTTCGTAAAATGCGGGAAGAAAATCGTGGGGGCCGGATTGAATTACAAGTAAGAAAATTCTTGGAAAATAACTCGTTGGGTCTTGAATGTATGAATTTTTCAGTGCGCTGTTGGCCATACAGAAAGTGGAGAAACCCAAAGAGCCGGTCATTTTCTTGAAGCCCACTTCCTCTTACATAACAGAAGGACAAGCGATTGTTTTAAGTAAATATGAGAGAAAATGAATGATTTATAATTATAATTGAGCCAAAACAGACCTTTTGTAAAAACCCACATATTTTTATTTTTTCAATAAAAAAATCAAAGCACTCTAGAGAAGAAAAATTCTCGATCACATAGTATATTACATATAAGGATTTTTTTAAGCAAATAAAAATACATATTTATGTTTCCTTTTCTCCTCTAGAGTGCTTTGATTTTTTTATTGAAAAAATATGTTTGTGTAAATATACTTAGTTTATCATTTTGATCAGTCGTTTTGGGTTCCCATACTTTCTGAGCTAGAATCATCGAGCATTGAATATTTTTTTATATTTAAGATTTCTCATAATTTTTTCAATTTTCAGTTGCCGCCAGGATTTAAAGTAAACCATGAAGTCGAGTTAGGTGTAATTATTGACAAAATCTGTAAGAATGTAGATGAAAACACTGCCATGGATTATGTGGGAGGATACTGTCTTGCTTTAGATATGACCGCCACATCCGAATTGGTAAGTTTGTCTTCAAAAATTAAGTTTAAGTATTCTATCAAGAACAACCATCCTATGAATTTTGAATATATATATATATATATATATGCTATCAAGATTTTGAATAAAGAAAAAAAAAACAAATGTAAAATAATCTATTTTTTTCTCTCTCTATTATATTAATAATGGTTTCAGGTTACTGCTAGGAGCAAAGGTTTACCATGGTCCATTGGAAAGGGATTCGACACAGCGTGCCCTGTTAGCAAATTTATACCGAAGGATCAGATAAAAGATCCTCACAATGTTAAGCTTTGGTTGACAGTTAACGGAAAAACGAGACAAGAGGGAAATACATCTGATTTAATTTTTAACGTCCCACAGTTGATAAGTTATGTCTCGAAGTTTATGGTTTTGGAGCCGTGTGATTTAATTTTAACGGGCTCGCCCCCGGGCATGGCACCGGTCGTTAATGGGGACACAATCGAACTTGGAATGGATGGAGTTACAATGAAATTCGATGTTCGTCAATAGAGTGTTTGTATACACAAACATAATTAAGGAGGTGTAAGGTCATTATTATTTAAATAAAAATTGTCATTTCTCCTACTCTTTTAATTAAACTAAATATAAATTTAATTCAATAAAAAGAGTAGGAGAATAAATTTATTTAAATAATTATATATATATAATCCAAAATCCCCATCTACCATAATGGTGGTGTAGGGATATTTAAATAATTAAAAGTCTCAAGAACCAACGTACATGAGATTATTATATACCAATTAATTAAAAAAAAAAAAATGCAAAACGGGCAGAAATGAAGCTGAAACTGCACATAATTCACTGAGCAAAATAGTTGTTTTAATGTTTATACAACATTTTTTATTCAGTGGGTATTATCAATTATTTCAGATATCAGGTGAAAGGATTATACATTATGTAAAAATATATAAATAAATATTTTTCATCTATTTTATTTGCTTCTTTTTAATCCATCAGGAAAATCACTTTCAACAATCAACATCCATAAAAAATATTAAGTAAATAAATATCAACATTTTTTTTATAAAATACGTGCAGTGTGTTTTTATTTATACAATAAATAATTTTTAAATAGTGTTAGTTAAAATTATCACCCGCATTGGAATGTGTGTACGTTTAATTAATACTAATAGGCTACCTTGTTTTATTATTATTATTTGGACTGGCTTCGGTTATTGAAATTAAGCTAAAAAAATAGGTGTCAAATATGAATAAGAATACTATGAAGGAAAACGAAGCTATAAATTTGTTTTAATTTGACTCTCGCATAGAAATTCTTAATCATATTAATTCGTACACCTACAATCACCTCAATTATTTCAATCAGCTGCTTGACTACAATGTGAACACGGTGTCGGCTGAGATTGATTTATTGTCCTAGGAAAATACTGAATGTAACAAACGTACGCGAGAATTGTTCCAATTAGCCCACCAACAGTGACATCTGTAAACAAAAAAATTTATTAAATACTGATATTACCTGTATTTATTTGATCAACTTTAACCTTGCCAATGATGATGGTAATCACAAGTTCTACTGATTGCGATTACTGTGGCCAGTAACACAGGCGCAATGCATAGCACTAGTCTCCAGGCTCCTCCTCTTCCTTGCCTAAAAGGCCCCAGTTTCCTTTCCAGCCATAATGTTGTGAAAATCATGCTGCAGAAAGCAAATGAAGCATGCCCGCTAGGGAAGCTCTTTCTTCCCTCTAAAACTGAAGCCTTTTCTCCGGTACAATCTAACTCATCGTTGCCTTCTCCATCGGGAAAACATCTACATATTTAAAAAATTTTATATTTTTTCACTAAAAAATAACCTACGGTTTTTCCATCAAATTTCTTTTCTTTGTATATCTGGCTGATTCACAATCGTCCAGGAACAAAAACGGAAATGGATTATAAACAGAAAGTCCCTTCCTGGGCGATTTTTAATTAAAACACGTTAAATCCACGATTCATCCTTCCCGTTTCCGTTCTGCTCTCATTCCCGGGTGATTGTGGATCGTCCCTTGATAATTACCGATAATAAAAATCCGGCCTCGGTCGTCCAACAATCAATTTCAAAAGCATCGTTATGAATCCGTTCAAACCTAGAAGGAGTGTCAAAGCGAGCAATCCGTTTTTGTACTGCAACCGATTTTTGTTCTTCAGATAGTCAACAGTCATAAATGTAACAGGGACGCAAATTACAATAAACCAAAGGAGTCTCGAGGAGACATATTGTTTCGAGTGTGGGTATTTATAAAGCCATAGTTCCTCAGGTTGTATCACACGGATGAAGGGTGTACATAATTCCATATAACTTTAAAATAATAAAGAAAAACGATTCAATTTAATTTGTAAAAATGTATACAAACTTAAAATAATTATTATTGTTTAAATAAATGATAACTAAATCTGACTTTTCTTGAATTTCCAGTCAGTTAATTAAGCCTTATCACAAAGCAAAAACACGTATACGAATAGTTTTACAATTATCCAATTTACCACATTTAAACAAACTGACATGTTACAATCTTACATGAAAGTCATCCATATGACCACCCTGAGCACGATCTCGCTGACCAAGTCGTCGTGTTTGGGTGTTTGCATGTTAAATTCTTGGATTTATTTCACGACTCGGCGGGTTGATGTGTACTGCTCAATTTTCAGGTTATGTCCGAGTGAATGAGAGTGACAGTTGCGCTTGAACTGTTGCGATTTTATCGAAAAGGGGAAAAGCGGTCTCACCTCAAATTCAGACGGAGTATTTTCGAGGGGTCCATTTGGGGGCTTGCGGGGAAATTAAAATTAAAGCGCGGAGGATTTTGAAAATTCCAATATTACCGCATTGCTACAAAAGGTCTGCCAACCAAAAAAGTAACTAATAGATATCTTATTTAGATTTGCAGTAATTAAATAAAAAAGATGTAATTAATAATATTCTTATTAATTGAAGAAAAAAGTATTCGGGGCTATTCTGTAAGGGAAATGTTAAATTTAAAGTGTACATTATTAAATAATACATATATATATATACATGAGTAATAGATATATATGTATATATATATATATATCTATTACAAAAGTTGCTTAGAAAGTGATGATTTAAATTAAATATACGTTAAACCTAATAAGCGCTATTCCGTATAGCAAATAATCGGGGCTATTTCGTACGGGAAATGTTTAGGTTAAATCTGTACCATAGATCAAAAATATAAAATATTTTGATCTATGATGTGTACGTTAATCATTAATTTCACTTTCTATGAATATATATATCAATTACAAAAGCTGTTTAGACTGTGATGATAACATTGAATAAACTCAACAATCCTCTTACAGAATGGCGTCCATTAAGTGTAACGTTTACGTTATTAATTTAATTCACATTCTATATTTAAATAAATATCTATTAAGAAAACTACTTAGAGTATTATCACAGTCTAAGTAGTTTTCTTAATAAATAATTTTCAAAACGTACACGTTAAACTTAACATTTCCCTTACAGAATAACCCCGATTTTATATAGAATAATTATTACGATTATTTAATAAATAAACAACATACTTATTTATAAATAATAATTATCTATGATTTTAATTAAAAATTGCGTTCACAGATGTCGCTAACTATTATGTACACGGCGGGGAATTTAAAACGGACAGCAAAGACGCGAAGTGGTTACTTTCAACTTTATTTGTCTTTAATTTCGATTTACTCAATATAGTCGGAGACGATCTCTTCGCGGGGTTGGGACTTAAACAGACTGAATTTATTCAAAACTTTAATAAATCACTAACATAACACACATAATCGAGGCTATTTCGTACGGGAAATGTTAAGTTTAACGTGTCCGTTATTAATTAATTTCACATTCTGTGCACATATATCTAGTATAAAAGATGATTAGACTTTGATAATAAAAATTAACGTTAAACTCAACATTTTTCTTACAGAATAGCCAAATAAATTTCTACTCAATCGGGGCTATTCCGTACGGGAAATGCTAAATTTAATGTGCACGTTATTAATTATTTCACATTCTATGAGTATATGACTATTACAAAAGTTGCTTAGACTGGGATGATAAAAATTAACGTACACGTGAAACTCAACCTTTTTCTTACAGAATAGCGTCGAATAATAATAGATCACAGCTCTCATTCAGTGCGCGCTGATCAAGGTTGGTCGAGTAATATATAGGATAAATATATACTAAACTAATTTTGCGCACTGATGCACTGTTAATCTTCTAATCCTCGTCTATGATTCAACAACATGAACATAGCTCTCTCAAACCCCGTAAGTCTTGCCAACATAAAACCTATTTCCTTTCGGCGGCATTAGATGTCGCGCGTGGGCGGGTAATTCAAAAATAGTGCCTACATTAAAAAATTATACTTTTATAAGAGCTATAAGCAATCTCAAATGGATTATATTCTTTAATCGTAAGTTTAAACAATTAATTAATTTCGCATTTATAATTCGTTCTCACATTTTTCGAATCACTGATTTAAACTTGTGGAATATGAGAGATTACATTTGGATCTAAAAATATCGGATCAGAGAGAAAATATCACGTTTGAAATCGCCCCAAAGACGGACGCTTTGATGTGCTACACGAGGGATAGACTTAATCCCGCCGGGACAAAGCGGGAGCGTTTGTTTCCATCGCAAATAAACCACTTATTTTAAAAAATAGCGAATAAAAATCTTGTTTGTTTATTATAATCTAATCTTAAGTTATACTAAACTGATATATTCGAAAAGGATTATAATAGGGAGAATTAAAATACTAGTAATGTTAATTGTTTAAAGAAAATATGTTTTTTAAGTTTAATTAAATGAAATAATTAAATTAAATCCCAGTACAGGAGCAACCCATTAGCGGTTAATTTATCCCAAGTCATGAAACTGTCAATGGACAGAACACAAATTCCAATTATTTACGGATTTGATTTCTCACAAATTAATTTCTTCTTTACAAATTATTAAAAATGTTTATCTTTGATAAAATAATTATTAAAGGCTAAAAATGGTCGATAGCCATTTAGTAAGAATATTATATATAATTATTAAATTATTATTCATTTAATAATTATATATAATATTCTTATTAAATAGCTATCGACCATTTCTAGCCTTTAAAATGCATAATAATTTAATAATTATATATAATATTCTTACTAAATGGTTATCGACCATCTTTAGCCTTTAATAATTATTATATCAAATTTTATATATACACACATCTTTATTACAATTAATGCAAAACAATATAACATAAATAATTACAATACATATATAGGCTATCGATTAAAGTTAAGTATTTCTGTCCTATCAATGTAGTATTTTATTATTTAACACAAATAGTTTGGATTCTATTCATGACAATCTTCAGAGAGCTTCGAAGGTGGATGGAATTTGAACAACCCAGGAAATCATGAAGCCTTTATCTTCATAATTTCCTGAGACACACAGCACACTAGTCTGATGAGGTTCGAAAAAAACGAAATGTTCATCACCAGATCTAGAGTATGGATAGCAATGGCGGTTGAACATTTTATGAAACTCTATTTGGCACTCTTCTGAGTAAAATGAACATAAAAACGTTGCATCAAGGAAATTTTAGACATGTAGCACTGCAGTGCAAAGCCTGAACGAATAAATTGTAGTTGTCTGTACAGAAAATATGGTGGTTTTGTTTACAGCTGCACGGCTTGAAAAGCGATCCAGAGGAAAAAAATATATGCTTTACCGCTTGATAAAGCGCTGCAGTGCCACACATAAAGCGGTACCGTTTAGTGACACCGCTTTCGTAAAGCGCTGCAGTGCCACACATAAAGCGGTACCTTTCAGCGACACCGCTTTCGTAAAGCGCTGCAGTTCCCTGAACGCGTCCGATGTTATATTAACGTTTAATATTGCTATTCCCTATCGGAAATATTACGTTTAACGTGTACGCTATTAATTAAATTCACATTCTATGAATAAATTTCTACTAACAAAACTTGCTTAGACTGTGATGATAACAATAACTTACAGATTAAACTTTACATTTCCCGTACAGAATAGCCCCGAAAATAAACATTTTGATTACTCAATAAGGAAAATGAATATAAAAAACATTACATTTATGTTAAATGTTGTTTCAACATTGATGCAACCAAATTTATGAATATTTTGTTTAGTGGGTAGTGTGCGTGGTTGTAAAATTAAATCCTTTTTTTATTAAATTTTAGATGATAAAAATAATTAATAATAACGTAAGTTTAATCAAACTTTCGTTAATGTAATTATTATTTTTATATAAAATATGTTAAAATATTTAGGACCGCTGTCGTATCGATAATATCCATCCACGTCCAGCGTTGAATCAAAGAAAACTTTGTACTTATTACATTTCGAATGCATATAAATGCAAATACATGTCCGCCGACAAATATTCCGCCGTATTTACATCAAATCCCCAAAAGGGACTTTTCACGCCTCAAAGGGCGCTTCCTCCCACTTTCGGATCGCCCGCCGCTATATAAGAGACGCCGTAATCCGCGTTTAACATTAGTCCACTGCTAGATTTTCAACTGTTTAGAAGAATTCTTGATAATAGAAAGAAGGGTAGTTATGGTGTTCACGAAAAGGTTAGTAAAAATTAATTAGTTTTGTTTTAAAATATATTTTCTACTGATTAGTTTTAATTTCGCTTTTCCCAATGAAAGAGTTACTAGGAGGAGTTAATGAGTAGTTGCAGAGCTAATTCATTCATCAATTTCTTGTTCCATAGTCCCATTTCTTTCTAGCGTAACTTCAAGGTATTTGTATTGGTCAAGTTGTTCCAGTTCTTGATTCTTTATCGTTATGTTTAATGAACATATTGTTGCGAAATCGGGTTTAATCAGCCTCGAAAATAAGTAATACAATGTCTATTTATTAATTTATAGTACACTTAACAGAAGAACAGAAGATTGTCGTGGCTGCCCTCAAGACCCAGAAGACCGCCACCAAGGGCAAATAGATTTATCGTCTTTTGTTATATAAATAAAAACACAAAAACACATTTAATAACATCACACTGTCAGTATTTATTTATAACGCGATGTTGAGCTCTCGGACGTTTGTGATAGACTGATTGCCTGCAGCGCCACTAGCGCGCGCTTATATAGCGTGCTGGTTTTTCGAACTTTCAATGACGTCGCGTTTACCGTCGCGTGCTCCGTGGAAGATTCCAGAATGATCTTTCCAGTTTCTTCTTTCACTTTCGTTATAATATTATGATAATCCAAAAATTTATTTTATTGCATAAAAAAAAATATAAATTAAATATAAAGAATTTGATAATAATTAATACATTATTCCCTCTTTAGCTTCTGTGATATTTTTACTTATGTTATATATATTATTTATTTTAGTGAAAGGTGTATGAAAATGGCCGCATTCGCGTTCATCCTGCTGTATTTGAGCGCGATCCAATGCAGGGCGCAAGTGACGTTTTCAAGGGATTGGAACGCGGGAAAAAGGGCCGGAATTGATAATCCCGAGTTACGTTCCAGCCTAAAATCCGTCACTACCGTATGCCACCTCTTGGTAGTAAGTAATCAAAACTAAACTATAGTTTGATTGATTTAATTTTGTAGAACCACCATTATCTGGCGATTGGTTAATTGGTTATTCGGTGTTTCAACAGATTTTATAAAACATATTTTATCTAAATTTTCTACAAACTATAATTTATCAACATTTTCTACAAATTATAAACACATATTGGCAAAAATATTCACCTTTCCAGAATCGAATTCGCCAGCTGGTCAACTGCGTGGCAAATATGATAAATTTTCTACTAAATATAATTAATCTTTTTCATTTTCTACAAACTTGTTTATTTTTTTTATAAACTATAATTAATCTACATTTTCTACAAATTATACCCACATATTGTAAAAATGTTCATTATTCCAGAATCAAATACGCCAGCTGGCCAACTGTGAGGCAAATCAGAATGACGACGTGGACAATCAGCAAATATTTTCCGGGGGGCGATAATACCACAGAATGGAAAGAAATGCCGTCTAATTATGATTTTAGATGAGGATATGTAGTGATTTAGTTTCATTTATGTAATAAAATTATAATTGCAAATTGTTTTTGATTTTTCATGGCCCTCATATTGTATTGTCGCACCTAGGGTAAGTGATTGTATAAATTTAAATTACTTACATCCTACTTTCCTCATTCCTCCACTTACTCACCCCTTCATTTCTACTCCCCCTTACTTATCACCTGCTACATCTTTTATAATTTGATTTAACCCTCCACAATCTCCCATCAACCAATCAGCAGGTTAAGTCTTGCTTAGCGACCTGTTTACTCGGCAATTGCAGAAGCTGTGCAAACATGAATCGAACTGTTCAGGGGGCCTATTCTCTGCATCCGCATGAGTTGTTACCGACTTAAGATTGCACCGAAAAGCAACTCCAATAATAACTCCTTTACTATTAAGTTTTGGACAAAAGTTTATACCGTATTTTCGACTAAAATTTACCCAAGTAAACTAGATGCTTCGAGTCGCATAAATACAATAATGATTAAGGTCGATGTTTGATAAAAATCAAATAACATCCAATAATAAAAAATAATTCTATTTATAAAACACTTTATATAGCCATAGCAATAACAAAATCTATTAATCCTTAGGGGCGTCAATTAAAAACCACAGCATCCTGGTTTCAGTCGCCTCCTTTCTTACCAGCCTCTTTTTATCGTCGATGCAATCAGCCAACTCCATCACGACTGTCATTTTCAGAGGCAACAACTTCAACAAACTGTAACCACTCGTAAAATGGGATAAGCATTGAAGTGATAAAATACGGACTTTCTAGATTTAAAAAAAAAAACAAAGAAAAAAGTGATACAATTAAATAGATTAATTACAATACTATATATATATAATCTTATATCCTTCTACCACATATTGTTGTAGGATATTACAATACTAATAAAGCAAAGAATTTAATTTAATGGATAAAAAAAACTTCAAAGTATTGTCAATTTGAAGTTCCTAAAAAAAAATATATGTTTCATTATGCAACATGTTTACTTCCTCATTGCACAGTAGCTTTTTTATGACAATAAAGCAAAAAAAAATAATTTGATAGTAAAAACCTTCAAATAGTCAATACTTTAGTCAAAAACTACATAATGACAAGAAAGAAAGAGAGAGATGTGGTGACGTCATGGGTTTTACTCCTGTTTTCCTTGTCATACATTACAATAACATCGTGAGGAGACCAATACAGCAAAGAATTTAATTTCACAGTAAAAAAAAACTTCAAATATCCAATAAATTAGTAAAAATCTTCACAATGACAACAAAAAGAGAAAGAGTGAAAAATCAATACTTTAGAGAAAATCTTCAGAATGACAACAAAGAGAAGAATTAGGTGTTATGACGTCACAGGTTTCACTCCTCCTTTCCTTGTCATACATTAAAATAACATTGTGAGGTGACCAATAAAGCAAAGAATTTAATTTGACAGTAAGAAAAACTTGAAATAGTCAAAACTTCACAATTACAACAAAGAGAGGGAGAGAGGTGTTATGACGTCACGGGTTTCACTCCTGTTTTCTTTGCCATACATTAAAATAGCATTGTGAGGCGACCAATAAAGCAAAAAAATTTAATTTGACAGTAATAAAACTTCAAATATCCAATACTTCAGTAAAAATCTTCACAATGACAACAAAAAGAGAAAGAGAGGTGTTATGACGTCACGGGTTTCACTCCTGCTTTTCTTGTCATACATTAAAATAACATTGTGAGGCGACCAATAATTTGACAGTAAGAAAAACTTCAAATGGTCAAAACTTCACAATTACAACAAAGAGAGGGAGAGAGGTGTTATGACGTCACGGGTTTCACTCCTGTTTTCTTTGCCATTCATTAAAATAGCATTGTGAGGCGACCAATAAAGCAAAAAATTTAATTTTACAGTAAAAAAAACTTCAAATATCCAATACTTTAGTAAAAATCTTCACAATGACAACAAAAAAAGAGAGGTGTTATGATGTCACAGGCTTCACTCCTGCTTTCCTTGCCATACATTAAAATAGCATTACGAGGCAACTGTTATAAATATATGTATCTACCAATCTTGGCCTCAATAATCAATGATTTAAATTGTTTATTTCACAAGTATTTAAATATTTTGTTTTTATTAAAAAAAAAAAGTTTAAAATCAGAAAAAAATATGAACTTTTAAAAGCTAACAGCCTCGACACCCAATACGGGTAAAAGAGGATAAGATTAAGAAAGAAAGAAAAGCTAACAGCCAGTGAAGTAAACAATAAACCATTAAATTAATAAAAGGAAACTGTGAATAGTTTGTAACTTAAGTTATTTACCATTGACGGTTGGAATTTGGATAAGCGTAGAAATATTGGAATGAAATCCTGCACGTGATTTTCCATCAAGCTGTCTTTGTTAGCTATCATACTTTTCAGAGTCGTCAAAACTGCTATCAAAGCACACGGATCTTGACAATTGTTTAAACACAAAACAATTAATTGTAAATTCTGAAAAACAAAAAAAAAAACAAGTCAGTTTTAGAGGATGATAATAATTATAGTAATATAGAATTTCATAATGTTTTTACTCTCTGCATTTTTTTTTTTAATTCCAAATACCTTATACTTTTCGTTGATTAAAAATACTGATCTCTTCCTATTTAGTTATGATAATAATAATAATACTAAACCCGACAGCCAAAAAGGTAAAAGAAATTAATATTAAATACAATACAATGGGCGTACAATTTAACTTGACAAATTAAAATAACTTAAAAAATATATCATCCTGTTCTAAGCTGCTGCCCCCTCAGTGGGCGGGGCAGAGATTAACTTTGAAATTTCAAATTAGAACCCAATTTTTTTATTAAAGAAGAGGAAATACATAAATTTTATTGATACATTATATTTATTCATAACAGATGGTGCTGTAATCTCAAAAATTAACATAAACTAAAAGTTAGTGGTAGTTTAATTAAATTAAATGCTCAAAATGAACTTGAATGCTCTGATGACTGGTGACTCGAATCCCTGTGTTGTTCACAGGGATTCGAGTCATAGGCATGTCTGGTGGAATTGCAACACAAACATCCCTCATTAGTTCCTAAGGGGGCTGATTTTAGAACAGAATGATGTCCCCTTGTATGTATGTATGTGTGAAGGTGTGCTGTAAGCACTGTGCATAGGCCTAAAAAGGCCGTAGCCTCTGATGTCCCCTTAGTAAATATTAAATTTTGGCATAGTATGTTTTTTTAGTGTAATCGAGTAGTTCAACTACAATGACAAGTTAAAAATATTAAGGTTTTTAAATAAAAAAAAAACCTTAAAAATTTTAACAAGTATAAACTTTCAAAAATTAACAGCCTCAACAATTAAGTAAGTCCCCATTAAAAGATTCCAACATAAGCTTAACCTAAAATACTACATCGAGTACTTACTTCATTGAAATTGATTTTAAGTATTTGCTCAGGTACTTCCTCCAGCATGTAACCGTATGCCAAGAGGTAGTTCGGATTATGTTCGTTTACGTTCATGTGCTCTTTGAATGCATTACAAACTGTCGTGAAAAATAACTGTTGATAAAGCAATCTACAAAGTTTTAAAAAAATGTAATGATGTAAGTTTTGATTATATGTTAATTATTTAATACAAATAAAAACTTACTACTTACCTTTTGTTGCAGAAACTTTTGAGAGGAGACAAACAATCGTATCGATCATTTATTACAATTTTGAAACCCTTTGCAATTTGGTCAGTTTTCTCCAAAATCACCAACATCTATTGAATAAATAAATAAAATAATCAACATAGGGGAAGAAAGACTTAACTCTGATTGATAGCCCAGACAGATTAATAGTGAATAAAATAAGTTGAAAAAGACTTTTTCAAACAATTACATAGATCAATTACAATAACAAATATATTTAATACATTTTATTAATAATGCTACATTTAATTATATATATTTGTTATTGTAATTGATCTATGTAATTGTCTGAATAAACATGTTTGTATATACTGGGTGACCCAAAAGTCTTTTTCAACTTGTTTTATTCAAGTGCGCAAAGCAATAGTGGAACAAGGAGTGAGGGGTATGCCAATCGCTGGCCCCGTCCATGGGAATTTAGTCTCCATAGAAAATTTAAATTGTACGAATTTTACAATAACAATAATTGCTCCAGTTTTGAAAATACATGATCACTTATTTTTAAATTGGATCTAAATTGCACGAATTTTACAAAAATAATTATTATCCACTTATTTTTGAAAATCCAAATGATCCTGAATTTTCAAAAATTAACTGGAGCAATTATTATTTTTCTAAAATTCGCGCAATTTAGGTTTTCTATAGAGACTAAATTCCTATGGACATGGCTAGCGATAAATAAAATATTTAATGATTTTCTACTATTCTGCCACTATCGTATGGTCAATTTTTTTTAATCTGCATCATTTGCATCACACCATCTACTCAACTTAAAAAATGGGTAGAGAAGTTCGAGGAAACCGATTCGACACTAGATAAACCTCAGACCAAGGGAGTCAAGAATCAAGGGAATTAAAGAAGAGTATTCGAAATAGCGGCTATCACCAACAATTTGTGGTGATTTAGAAGATATAATTTTTAAATTGTAGAAGCTATTTTTGAATTACCCGCCTGCGGGCACCATCTAACGCCGTGGTAAGGATTGTAAGATTTGTTTATATTTATTAATAAATTTATTTATCCATTTTTAACTGTCTACAGTGACATCACACCCTCTTTAAATGAATTTTCGCTTTGACCACATACTCTATTAATAATGCATCAGACCAGTCTGTTCCATGTATCTTGATAAGGATGGTTGAACGGACTTCTGTGTTAATTTAATCATGATTAAAAAATTGTAATTACAGAAGTCTTGAAATTTGTTCTCAGAACGAACAATAATTCATCAGATATGCTAGGTTTTGAGTGGATGAGAAGTTTAGATGTTACTAAATCTAACCTACGAATCATAATAATTGGTAAGATAACGCAAGCGCCATCTATTGCCTAATTAGTATTACCAGTTATCCATACCCTAGATGAATTGAGTATTTTATTAAATCATAAGTTACAAGTTTACTTCTACAAAAGTAGAGAAGAATAATTGAATCGACTGGCCTTTTTAACGTTTGTCTGTTTAGGCCTGCTCTAATTTTAATTTGTTTAATCACTCTTCGTAACTCATTTACCTTTTTCACCCATTTCATAGCCAACTCATGTCCTCTCATTATCAATCCCTTTGTCATCCAAGCTATAACGGTGCAAACTCTGTTGACGTTAACACCCTGGTTCAACCCAATATCACAGATAGATTCGATTTCCTCAATTGATCCAGTTAAATCTCCATCTATGAAAATAACATAACATAATTAGGGAAATATAAATAAGAGGCTGAAAATAACAATAGATCCAGTTAAATCTCCATCTATAAAAATAACAACATAATTAGGGAAGTATAAATTATATATATTATCAAAAACACTTGTACCCTTAGGGGTTTTGGGCAGGAAGTATAAATAAGAAGCTGAATATAACAATAAATGTCATTGACGTGTTGAATAATGTGTATTATTCAGCACGTCGTCAATGATATTTATTGTTATTTTCAGCCTCTTATTTATATTTCCCTAAGTGCTGTTTTACACTCACAAGAATTCTCGGAGAAATTCATAATATAATTACATAGAGAAAAATATTATAAGTTTGCGCAAGTGCAATACAACGATTTTTATATTTCTTGCGACAATTCACGCAAGAAATATATTGAACATGTTCAAAATAATCTAGAAAATAATTATATAAAACAGTCTCCCAATAATGTTAAGCATAGTATACTACACAATAGAGCGTCTGTTTTTATTGGACGATTGTAAAAACAATCTGCTCTGAAAGTAAATGTCATTTATTTTCACAATAATTCAATAATAAGTGAATCAAACCAAGTATTTTAATTTCAATTAAATCATCCTGAAATAATTCTTTGCTGTGTAAAACAGGGAAATATATTTTTATATATAATTCTCGCACAACTTTCTGCGAAACTTCATGTGTGTGTAAAACCGCCCTAAGGAAGGAAAATAAAGATGCGAACTCGGGATTGCACTTCGTGCTGACATGGTTTCGCAAACATGCCACAACTTTCACAATGTAGAAACATTAAAGAAAACTCAAATTGCAAAAAAAAAAGAAAATCAGAAATTGCAATTACTCACCATTCCTCAATTTATTAATCATATTCGCTAAAAGCTGTGCGCTAATTTCCCTCACTTGTTCTTCCTCGTCTTCGAAGGCAGTTTTAGTTAAAATCGACAGAACTCCGAGGTGCTCCACAACATCTCGTCTTAATCTCTCAAATAAGCCATTGAGGACAAAAACAAGTACCCCGCGTTTGTTTTTAAATTCCTCCAAAATTTTATTAACCAATGGGTCTGTTAATAAAGTGGATTGTTCGGCGCCGCTTAATTCCCCGATTAAAATTTTTAAAACATCGTTAACATCAATGAAATAATTAATGTTCACATCATTGAAAGACTGATTTATCGTAAACTCGATTAGCTTCTTGATGTAATCGTTTTTATGTATGTATTTAAACAGATTTAAATTTTTGTTTTCTTTAAGCAATAGCTTTTTTAAAACGTGTACACTAATTTCTGATTTTTTTACATCGCATACGGATTCGTTTAAAATAATCTTCACAACAACTTCGTGGAAATCATCGAAGCTTCCCAAATCGACAACCGCGGTGATGAAGTTGTTAAAATTATTCTGACTTAAACTCGAATGTGTTTCATTTATTAGAGTGGAAATTTCCTCGGTGTAAATTTCGGCATAACTTTTTATACACTCACTCAAAGCATCGTTTAAATGATTATTCCTAATCGAGATTAAATATGTTTTTAAATTCTCATACAAAACTCGCCTTAAATCGAGATCTAAATTCTTTGCAATCGCTGCCAGTGCTTTCAAACCCATCACCTGCAACGTAACCTCGGTTTCGATAGAAATTTTCAAACACAACCTCGGAATTAATTTCAAATCATCACTTAAATCATCCGCACTGAATCCTGTGTAAATCACGAATAAATCAACGACTGCTTTAAAAACCAATAACTTCCCCTCCACTTTCTCTGTTATATTGTACAAATTTGTCAATAACGGAACGATTTGTGCGGTTACGTGTTTCGCGGGATTCAAACCGGCACTTGTAACGCTTTTAACGATTTCCATCGATTGCATGAATAATTTTTGCTCCGGCTGCAAATTTCCCCTGACTGTATCAATAATGTTTTCTATTATCACTTGCGGTTCGGCGGTGAAATTCTCAGAGATTTTTTCTATAAATGCGGTCAATGTTTTATGGCACGCAGCCTTGATTTCATTGTCTGTGCTGTTTAAGGCTTCTTTCTGTATAAGCGGCCATATTTCGGAAGCGTGCAGGAGGTATTTGTCAGTCGGGAATGTTTCACATCCTGAAAACTGTAAATAAAGTTGAAAGTGAATTAAAAATACAAAGTAACATAAGATAAAATTCACATTAAATGAAATTAGGCAAAAGGTGGCGCTTGTGTTGTCTTTAATTTATTAAGATAAAATTAATTATTAATTTCTAATTTAAATATATGTATATATAATTGATATATTATTATTATATTCTAATGTACACCTCACACTGTGAAGTAGAGAGGAATATAAAACATAAAACGATGTTATATAAGTTATTGTACCCCTACACCACCATTATGGTAGATGGGGATTTTAGATTATATATATATATATATATAAGTTATTGTGTGTGATATTCTAATTTAAATATATTTATATATATATATAAATTAGATCGATGGCTGATTTTCTAACATGGAGTCAAACACCGTTATATATTTAAGTATATGTTTTGTAAATAATAATTATATACCTTTTTGTTAAGAACTTTTATCCTCTAGAGTGCTTTGAATTTTTTTATTAAAAATACACTTTTATTGCCAACATCTATAACGCTATAAAATACGTTCATATTCAAGAGCGAGCGAGGAGAGGAGAAAAGTTCTCGATAATAATATTTTAATCATCATCAAAATGCAATTTTACTGTATAACACACTTAACAATAAAAACACTGAAGTTCATTAAATTTGAATCATAATTTTTAATTTAATAAAATTGATTTTCGAACATGATCAGATTCGTGTGTTCCATGTGCAATATCTTGATGAAGGCGGTTAAGCATTGCCTCATGAAATTGGCAATAGATGGCGCTGGCATTATCTTCCATGTATTAAGATTCATTATTTTTTAATATACCCTTCACCCTCACGTGCATAAAGGTTTTTTTTTTGATAATATATTTTTATTTAGTCTTAAATAACATCGTTATATGTTCCTCTCTACTTCTCAGTGTGAGGTGTTCGATAACATATATATTACATGTTTAATTAACTTCTCACTTAACCCGTGGTGAAACATTTTTGAATTAATCTGGATGATTTAATTATTATATATTATTTAATATTTTTATCAATTATCTTCAAAATTTCACTCACCAATAATTCCAACGAATCGATTTTTGCAATCTTCAAATTCGAAGCGAGTTTTTCCAAAGCCAAGGGAATACAGAATTCAGCGAAGCCGGGTATCGCGCACAAACACGGACTGAGTGCTAGGGCTAAGTCGTCCCGCTGAATAGCCTGTACGGAGAATTAAAAAAATAAGGTTCGGGAAAGAGGTAATTCCGACATAATTACGTTTGCTTGTTGAGACGGCACTCTGAAATCTACGGGAAAGTAACACGAAACTATGTCAAACATATCTTCAGTTAAATGCTTTAAATCGATTGTTTTGAAAAAATGTGGAAGCCAATTGAATAGGCACAGTAAGTTCTTCGGATCGCGTTCGCCTTCAATTGATGACATCACTCCATAAACAAAATCTAATCCCATTGATTTTAATTCTGAAAATTATTAAAATAAAAATTCATACAAATATTTGGTCTAGGCTGAAATACCTCCGGTCAACAACAGTTTCCCTGAAGTACATTGCATATACAGAGAGCTTTTTTTATCAGTATACATTGCAAATGTATACCTGCAAAAAACGCGAGTCAAACGCATTAAACCGATTAATATGTGTATGTTTAGTTGACTATTTGGCATATGTATGTTCAGTTGTGTATTATAGGCAACTAAACACACATACATTAATGCATTTGACTCGTGTATTTTGCAAGTATACATAGGGGAAATGTATACTGATAAAAAAACCTCTCTGTATATATATATATTGTTGTTTTTGAATATTCTGTATAAAATTATGAATGTGTTTGTTACTTTTGATAATAAAGATGTTTATATATATACTTGCTCTATTAATTATTATGTAAATAGCTTACTCATATGTAGTTAAACATTTTTAATTGCAGCTTACTCGTCTAATTTTATAATTAATCAAAATATACTAACCGTGTTCTTTCTTTTCTAACATAATCTCGAATATTTTAAACTCTGTATATCTATCAGCTTGCTGCTGTTGCTGGCAAGCTACGTTATGGAATAAAGAAGTAAGAATCATTGTGCAAGCTCCCTCGGGTATATTTTCTTGTTGTAATATTGAGGCGATTCCATTTAGAACTGTCGGTATGACCTATAAATAATAAATTGAAATTGTATTAATGCAATAATAATACTTCTCACCTCACACTGAGAAGTAGAGGAACATATAACAATGTTATATAAGACTAAATAAATAAATAATACTTCTTCTTCTTCTTGCTATCCCTTGTTGCCCCTTACGGCGTCGGGTAGCAATAAAAATATAAAAATTATATTAACGTAGTAATAACAAATTAAATAAAAAGAATTTGAAAATAATTAAGGAATTATTCCCTTTTAGCTACTGCGACATTTTAACTTACTTAGGCACAATTTTACAATCCGCAAATAATGCGTAAGTAACGTATTCGCGGAATAAAAGTTGATGTCTATAATTCTCGACATTTGATTATCAATAAAACAGTGCTGCCAACTAAATGAAAAATAATAATGAAGACTAACTTTACTTGAGGTTTGTAAAATTGGTCCTTAATAAAATATTCAACCGTCATTCATCAAGCGTCAACTAGTCATGATCATTTACGCTGGATAAATAGTGGTTGAAGATTATACCTAAAAAAACTATTTACCAAGTAATGGTCTTTCAGTCGGTCACTATAAAACGTACAGATGAAATGCAATTGGTCTGAGGTTAAGAAATCATTCGGCAACAATTCGATCACTTTATACAATATGCAGGTACCAATCTGGCGTTGTTCAGGCTGCGGATTCGCTAAATAAACCTCCAATTGTTCAACGACATTAATCATCGATATCTCATTGTTGGTCACACCTGGAAAACAAAACTTTAATTATTGTGTTACACAGAATCAGGGCAGTGAATGAGAGCTGTGACATATTGCACTGCCCTGGTTTTCAAACAGCGCTGGCTGCGAGAAGTAAAATTCATGAATAAGCAGCCGATTTCAAAACACAACCCTCATAGAAAATTAATAGATCAAGTCTACAATTATGTCAGGTAACATAAGAGAAATAAATTTCATTATAGATACGACAATAAGATTATTAAAAAAATAGATGAGAATTTCTATTTCTTCACAATAAGTACACAGATGTAATAAATATTCCAACAAACTCTCATACGACTTGATTGTTTTGTTTTGCACTGGAACTCATGCACTCAATCCCGAGTATCGTTTTCTTACACTCGGAAAAGTGCACATTTTTATATAAACAGAAAACGATATTGATGAGGCCGAAAAAAAATGCATAAGCAGAAAACACAAAAACCAGGTCGCTTACGCACTCCAGTGCACTAAATGCTATTAGATTCTATCGTGTACTACAGTAATGCTGGTTGAACATTTTATTAATAAACATATTCTACTCACTCCCAAGTTAGTGTCGTTTTCTTGCAAGTGCATATTTTTATGTAAGCAGAAAACGATATCAACAGGGCGCAAAAAAGTGCATTAACAGAAAACAACACAATCGAGCTTACTGGTGCAGTAAGCAGAAAACGCTATTAGATAATCTAATAGCGTTTTCTGAATCTAATTTAGATTCAATCGTTTCTTGTAATTACAGATTTTAATAATTAATAAATATATTATAATCAGGGGTTTAGTTAAAAGCACATTCTAATACATTTCGGATACGACATACCCTTTCTTATTAGCTTTCAAAAACATTCTTATTTAATCAAAAAGCATTAAAAATTAGTTGGACTTTCAAACAATTAGGTTATGTTTTTAAAATGTTCTTACTTTGAGCGAGTTTAGAGCATTCCGTGCGGAATGCAGGGCTGTCTGTTGTTAAATTATTAAATCGGGTGGATAAAGTGTCGTCTATTTCCATTGCAAGCATAATCAATTGAGGGGATTGATATAAAAGCACACTTTTGTGACTAAAGTTAAATAATTGTAGGTTATGTTTATGGTGAGAACATGTCAAAAGTCAATCCATAGAGGTCATTGCAACCATTGATAAAAACCTCATAGATAATATAATAATAATATAATAATTATAGATTGAAAAAAATATTTCTTTTTTATATTGAAAATATGTTAAATTAATAATAGTGTAGTCGGGGATGGCCTCTTTCAAACTTCAATAACACTAACAAAACAATTTCACATAACGTAACCAGAGACAAACAATTAAATAAAGTGTTTTATTAATTTATAATAGACTATGTACTACCTAGTGGAAGATTAACAAAAGTATTGTTTTGTTAATTGTTAAGGCTTTCACTTGGTTATACATTTTGAGTTTATTAAATAAAACACTCTTTAACTTTGTTTGTATAAAAAGTTATACAAAGTTAAAAAGTGTTTTATTTAATAAACTCAAAATGTATAACCAAGTGAAACCCATTAACAATTAACAAAACAATACTTTTGTTAATTGTTAAGGCTTCCACTAGGTTGTACATAGTCTATTATAAATTAATAAAACACTTTTAACTTTGTACAATTGAAATTTTATTTAGTGCCTATAGTTTCGACAACATTAACGTGTTAATCTACAGAAAATGTTAAATTTAACGATTGCGTTATTATATATTTACAATCTATGTATATATCTCTATTAAAAATGATGATAAAATAATATACATGTTATACTTAACATTTCTCTTAGAGAATAGCCACGATTAACAAACTAAATCGAGGCTATTCTGCAAGGGAAATATTCGGCGCTATTCTGTAAGAAAAATGGTTTGTTTAACGTGCACGTTATTAAATCATCACATTCTATGAATATATATAATATATATAAATAATATAGATATATATATATATATATATATATATATATCTATTACAAAAGCTGCTTAGACTGTGATGATTCAAATAACGTACACGTTAAACCTAACATTTCTCTTACAGAATAACCCCGGTTAAGTTTAACGTATACATTATTAATTCACATTCTATGTAATATATATCTATTACAAAATAAAGTTAAAAGTGTTTTATTAGTTTATAAACAATATTCGGAGCTATTCTGTAAGGAAAATGTTCGGTTTAACGTGTACGTTATATTTTGTCATCACAGTCTAATAATGTTTTCTGCTTACACAGAACCGGTGCGCACTAGTGTAGTTTTTTAATAGATATATATACATAGAATGTGAATTAAATTAATTAATTTAATTAATAACGTAAACGTTACACTTAACATTTGTTATACGGAATAGCTCCGAATATGTGACGTAACAGAGTATTTCCTATTTATTATTCATTTCTACTTTGGGATTCTAAATTAAAACGATATTGCGACAGCGAATCGGAGTTCTCTCTCTATCAACTATTGTTTGGAATCATTCCGTCTTTGTCGTAAGGTTTTCTATGGTCTTCGTTTTGAGTCGACTAAACTAGAATCCGGCCTCTACTCATAATTCCAATCCTCTAATTCTCGTCTATGATTTAACAACGTGAACATAGCTCTTTCAAAACATAGATGTTAATAAATCTATTATCTATGTTTCAAAACCTCATAAGTCATGCCAACATTAAACATATTTTCTGCCCGAGGCGTTAGATGGCGCGCGCAGGCGGTTTAATTACTAGGAACTACACATATCCATGTATATTTAGTGTGTACGTGTAATACATTGTAATATCACTTTCAAATTTTTATTGCATAAAAAAAGAAATAAAATAATGATGGACTTAAAAAATTAACAACTAAACTTAGAACGAAAATTTCTGAGGTCGGTTCTTCATCAACGCCTTCTATCGTCTCTCCGCTTCGGCTTGTACTTCTCCCAGTGACGGTGGTTAACTTTTGTGAAGTCAT
Source organism: Philonthus spinipes (assembly GCA_963082785.1). Taxonomy (NCBI): domain Eukaryota; kingdom Metazoa; phylum Arthropoda; class Insecta; order Coleoptera; family Staphylinidae; genus Philonthus; species Philonthus spinipes. The sequence continues at coordinate 21,175,256 of OY720311.1, forward strand.
TGCAATGCTGGGCCAAGTCTTTGAGGTATTTCGATAGGTGCAACAGTTCACGGTCTTTGTCGCGGTTGAAGTGGGCCTGTCTGAAGGGCCTGATCCTCAAGCCGTTTTTCGGGTTCATTATGAAATTCCTTCGAATGTCGTCGAACATAATCGTGTTCTTACAATCGTATTGCTCGAATTTCCCCCAAATAACACCTAATGGTTTCACCTAAAACATAAAAAAAACAAAGCGATATTTAAAAAGTATGGAATTGTTAAATATATTCAGAATTGTTTTATTAATCTGTTAAAATAAAAATTTCATGAGATTATCTCGGCTCTCTTTTTCGGTTACTATTCTAATTTTTGTAAACAGATGGCTTACCTTTAAACAAAGCTATTCCGTACAGAAAATGTAAAGTTTAATGTTTGCGTTATTAATAAATTCATATTCTATACATATATATCTATTAAAAAACCTGCTTAGACTGTGATGATAAAAAATAACATTCACGTTAAATTTAATATTTTCCGTACAGAATAGATCCGAATATTACTTACATCAACAACACCATATTTCGGAGTATGTACAGAAATCATAGCGAGAGAATCCAAGTAAAACAAAATCTTGTAATCCGGATGAGTGGAAACCCCCAACAACTTCATCTTCTCCTCGATCCACTTCATGCCGGTCGCCGACCATATCACAATATCGTAATCCTCGTAAGCCGAGGTTAAAAACTCGTGCAAGTAAGGCCTCATTAATTCCACGCCCTGTTCGGCCGTGGACCGGTGATCGAACAGCGTATAGTCAATGTCCAACACCAACAGCTTCTTGTTCTCCCTGGGCGTACTCAGCATCTTGATCTCGTAATCCTTGATGCGCTTCTGCACTTTCGCCAGGTACACCTCCTGGTTCTCGATGGCCACCTCCTCGTCCTCGATGTCCAGGTCGTTCACGACCTCGGGCAGATCGGTCGGGGTGGACGTCACCTCGGCGATGTCCTCCTCCAGCGAGCCCATCATCATTAATTTAAACCCCTGTTTCAGCTTGAGGTGTCCCATTCTGACCTCGTCGTCCGGGGATTTTCCTGTTTATTTACTCATTAATAAATTGAAATGAATCTATTGACATAAAAAGCACCTTTCAGTTTGAGGTTAAGTAGCTTCTGTCGGTCGGGACGGACTCCTGTTTCTCTGTGGATGAGGGATTTGAAATTGGCCACGGTGCTGTTCTCGTCGATTTCGATCTCGTACTCTTTTCCGCTCCATTTCACTGTTATCTTAAGAGTTCCTTCCATTTTCGAAAACGGCGGTCACTGCGACGGCGAGTGACTGACGTTTGGTTCGCTGTCAAAACATCGCAACGCTGAACACGACTAGAGGGAAATTCAAGGGGAAAATGTATGATTCGTACAGTGATAGCGATGAAGAATTGGGGCTGCTTAAGAAGGCGCTCGATGTGGAGTTGCCCAGTAATTTCGATCCAAATAGGATTCCTCAGAATGGTTTGTTTTGATAATTTCATTTTTATAACCTCACTTTTTATACCATGGATTACTTGATTCTATAAAAATATTTTTTTATAATTGTCTACATTTCAGTGTTGAGTTTTTACATTCTGCAGTAATCATAATAAAACCAACATTTTACATAATTAGTATTTATTTAACTTTTTCATTTGTATTACTTGTGTTGTATCCTGGTAGCACTTTGTATTTAATTATTTATCATTATGTATTTATTTATTTAATTAACAGAGGCAATTGCATACAGTAACATACATACATGATAAAATAAAACAGATCAAATAATAGAATTAACAAAACACATTTTATAAACAAACTACGTCCTTTTGGCGTTGGATAATATTTAATCCAATATCCGTTGCTTTTGATTACTTCATTCATCCTGTCCGGTATACAATATTAATTAAATTCAATTTCATAGCATATAAACTTCCTTCAATAAACAAAAAAAGAATAATTGCAACTTTGTTTTGTTTTAGGGGAGGAATATATTCAGCATGTCATGTACGAAGCGAAGCATTGCAAGAAACTTGTCGTCGCTAATATAGACAAGAGTAAATTGAAGACGACGACATACACAGTGAAAGTGGTGAGATATTATTCTAATTAAATATTATTAAGCCTTACACCACACAGTGGTAGAAAGGTCAACGATTAAAAAATATTATTAAAAGTATTTTATTAAATAATTGTAAAGATAGTGCCATCTATTGAGCTGCCTTTCCAATTATTATGATTCATATTAGGTTATTTAATCACAACACCACAGTATACACAGTAGTTGCACCAGCCGAAAATTTTCGGAATAGAGGCGACCTCGCGCTGCTTGCAGAACTTACTCACACACGCTTACTGTACGCTCACACATACACGTTTCGCGCGGCGCCAACCAGTTTGAAATTTGAAAATATATAGTTTAGAAATGAAAACTTCTTGATTTGATATGAATTATACCTGATATAATTAAATGTTTTTTTAATAAGTCAATAAGTTCATTTCACAGTATGAATGGAATATTTAAGTCAAGGTATATTAATAATTGTGTTTATACTACTAAAGAAAGGCACTTCTTACAATGGATTATTTTAAAATTACAAATTATTTTAAAATTACTTATTTTGATAAAACAGTCAAGTCTGTGGTGTTTTTAAGGTGGCATAGGTCTTATGAGAATGGCAAATAAATTACTATATATAGTTAGGTTAGGCATCTAGTGTATATTAACATCTATGGTGTCGTTTTTATTCACTGGTGCCAACAAAATGTAAAATAAAGAAAACAATCGAAACACTCTAGAGGAAAAAAGTTTTCGATCATGTGGTAGTAGAAGGTAGGTACCTTTTTTAAAAATATCCTGTATTAGTTCACACTTCTCAATTGTTTTTAATCTTAATTAAAAACCTTAAACTCTAATTTTATAATCAATAACCTTGATATTATTAAAACTTTAACTTCAATACGCCATTACTAATCCCATATATGCCCACAGTATTATTTAAAGGAACCCAACACTCGAAAGGGTATAAGGGTTATATGATAATATATACAGGGTGTCCCATTTTAATCTTTCAGGTGGAATATATCGAGACAAGTGCGCCCAATCGAAAAAGTTGTCTAATGCAAAGTTTAGTGGTTTGCAGGGGGACATTAGATTCTGTTATCAACTTCACCCTCCCCTCCCCAGGGAGGTGAATAACAAGGGTAACTTCTGAATCTTAAATGGGAACCCCCATTTTTTATTGCAAATTCGGAAAGTGTGAAAAAAACTATGTAGGTTTTACTCAGAAACTTTTTTCGTATGGGCAACAGGTGGCGCTGTAATCATCAATATTACATTATTTTACACAAGCCGAAACCACAGAGTCAGACCGGAGGAATCACGCCTGGAACTCGAAATTTTTATTTAGCATAGTGTAGCCATTTCTGAAGACGTTATCGAAACAACCGCATATTAAAACCTTCAGCCAAAACAATTTCCTGTAAATGACGATTCAAGGCATAAAAACTGGAGATGGGCTAAATCGATCTTTTTTAAGATCGATTAACCTGTGATTTATCATTCGAAACATCAATCATCAATCAAAGATTGTTCGAGCTGAGAAGATCGAGTTGCACATTTTTTTTGGATCGTTTATTTCGGCATGATCGATTTAGTTTGAAATATTTAAATCAAATCAGTTTTTCCTTTCTCACTTTTTATGCAATTACAGCGCCATCTATCAAGTTAACAAAAAAATTTTTTTTCATTTAGAAAAACTGGATTATTAAAATTACTCAATTTCGCGCAACACTAATTCTTGCTAAAATGCTTCTACTACATCTGTTATCGTCGTTTTTCCCCGAGCGAGGATAACACATCTAATATTTTAAATATTTATTATTTTATTTAGTCTTATATAACATCGTTATATGTTCCTCTCTACTTCTCAATGCGAGATGTTAAATATTTAACGTTTCTGTATTGTAACAACATTTTAAATTAATGTGTTGTTGTGAGTTACGTGAAGAGATTCGAATAATTAAAAATAAAACACTTTCTATTCCTTTCTTCACTTGTTTATTTGTATGCTATATGTACATTTCGGACACTATCATTAACTGACAAAGTATGATCCTAAATCAAACAAATTGTTGTATATATAAAATGTAAAATTGTACGTAAAAACTGGGATATAATTAGTGAATTGGGAATTTAAGAGATTATGGTTTCGGTGGTCTTTTTTCGGGGTGGGTTGACAGGCTTTATAAATGATTATTTATCAATTTAACAATTTTTATTCTTAATTCAGGATGATTTAATTGAAATTAAAACACTCGGTTTGTTTCACTTATTTAAGTGAAACAAACCAAGTGTTTTAAAAAAATGTTTCACCACGAGTTAAGTGAGAAATTAATTAAACATTTTTATTCTTGTTTATTTTTTCATTACTATTGCCTCGCAAAAATTTAAATTATAATTACTGGATTTCCGCAGCAACTGTGCATCATCTATAGAAAATTTATGGCCGGTGGTTATTGTGCTGACTTTAAATTACACAAAATATTAACAATACAGATCATTTATATATATATTTTTTAGTTTCTCCAAACGTTTAGTATTGCTTAAAAAGAAATAAATTAATAAATAAATTGGATGCTTAAGGTTTATATATATATATATATATATATATATGTAATAAAAAAAATATCCAAAAGAATAAAGGAATCATAGAAAATCTGCCAGGTGGTGCATCTAGGTATGGTTTCTATGACGAAAGCATCCCTGACGGTCATTTCACCTTACTAAAATTATGTCATAAACAACTCCATAAGAGTGGGCATTCCCTGCTCCTACCTCACAATTCCAATTTCACAGTATTGATTGTATTTTATATTTCGATTTAGAGAATGCACGCTTTTATTTACTACAATTTTTTCGAGCAACGTAACCGTTATTATTTATTTAGTCTTATATAACATCATCTCTACTTTTCAGTGTGAGGTGACTGTTATTATTGAAACTTTTATTTAAAGAGAGAAGATTGTAAAAAGGCCCCAAAATCAATGATGCCCACCCTGGAATGGCAACAAGAACGATTATCCGACTTCACCCGGTTCTCCAAATACATCTCGACAGTAATAGAAGACGGTTCAACGGACGATTCTTTCAATGAAGCGGTTTTGTTTGTCTCTTTGGAAAAAACACCTCCGAAACTATCGGTTGTTGCTGAATTGGGACAGAGCGCCAAGATCCGACTTCTTCAACACATAACATCGTTATTGGAAGACATCAAGCCTGGTACTTCGATAAGTACAGAACTCGGTGCGTGGGTTTACAGCATTTTAGCAACTTTCGAGATACCTTTAACGCCGGAAGCGTGCCATTGTCTGAGAGAGTTGGCCAGGAGGTGTTCGGTTATACGGGGGAATTTGCCAGTGGGTTGTGCGGAGGCTTTGTACGCACCCTTAAATTTGTTTATTTGTATAGTCGCCAGGTTTTTCAAGCAGCTGGATTTGGCTGATGATGAAAATGAATTGTAGTTGATAAATGTTATTAAGGATAATTTATACTTTTGAATTTTTTTTTTAAATATAAAAATAGTTGATAAATGTTATTAAGGATAATTTATACTTTTGTATTTTTTTTTTAAATATAAAAATAGTTGATAAATGTTATTAAGGATTATTTATACTTTTGTATTTTTTTTTTTTTTAAATATAAAAATATAAATACACACGTTTTATAATATCATATGCGCTGTTTAGGCCTTACATTTAATTCCGATCCTCTCTATTTCAGTTTTTTTAAAAAGTTTCCTTCCATTCACATCAGTATATTTTTAACCACAATCACACTATTCATACGATGAACAACCCAATCTTGGAATCGAACAAGGAACCCTTGGCTTACTAGCCCGACGCTTAACCACCGAGGTGGACCTTGAAATTCAGTTTCCTTGGAATTTATTTCTAATTCAATAAACAATTACTCTCTGCCTCGCAGCTAGCTACATCTTCCTGACCTAATTTTATCATCTCTATTCATTTTCCACTCTTGCATAAACTCTCTTTAGGCTTACTAACTTTCACACAACCTTTTTGAATTGTCCATTCAACCAGTGCATCCATTTAATTCTCTTTCATACACAAAAAAAAACATCTCATATATACAACCCCCATCCATACCTCCGTCCCACATCTGTACCGGGCTAAAAAACAAACCTAACTACTATGAATTGTAGAAATGTTCAATATACAATATTGAGGTATAATTTAAATTTAATTAAATATAAAGTGGAAAAGAAGCATCTCTGATGGGATTTGAACCTATGTCCCTCGATTGCCATTTCCATTCCATTATTCGACTTCAGATGGGACCAGGTCATTATTCCTTATTTTATTAAGCATTTTTTCAATTAAATTGTGTTAACAGAAAGTTTACATCGTTTTTCAATTTTGAAAAAATAAGGCTCTAAACTTCCATCGATTTCAACATTAAATTGTTTATAACTTTTAAAATATTAAAAATTGACCAAATAAACCTTATGTCAGAAATGATTAATTTTAAGCGTAGAATCTAAAATCGACATAAAAAATATAGCATTCTATTTAAAAAATCATATGTTTGATACGTCACGTGATTATTGGACACCCTGTATATATGAAACTAATTTTAAAATGTGTAGTTTTACAGTAGCTACAAATTATGTCAGTAATATTTTTTTGTTAATTTCTAAATAACTGAGATATTGGAATCTTACACCACCCTGTATAGTCTTATGATTACGATAGAATTTTATCCTCTTTGCGTTTATATATTGGATGCTTAAAGTTTATATACATATGTAACAAAAAAAAAGATATTCAAAAGAATACAGGAATCATAGAAAATCTGCTAGTTGGTGCATCTTGATATGGTTTCTATGACGAAAGCATCTCTGACGATCATTTCAGCTTACTAAAATTATGCCACCCTGTATAGTCTTATGATTACGATAGAATTTTATCCTCTTTGCGTTTATATAGATTTTCTATTTTTTTTTTTTCCTCGAAATTTATCGAAGTTGAAGATTTTAATATATTAAAAATGAATATTATTTGTTGTAGAACGTTTAGTTTTCTTGTAATTTTGCGAGAATACTTACAGGAAATTGTAGGGGAAAGTAATAAGATGGATATATTGCCAAGAAATATAGGAGTATCATATTAAAGAACATGTTTAAACATGTTTCGCCAAGTGTTAAGTGAGAAATTAATTCAAGGAGTATCGTATTATTAAATTCAATAATACTATTCAGATCTTTTTTATGTTGGTTGTGAAGACTTTAATTATTTAAATAAAAATAGTTGTCCTTTCTCCTACTTATTTTTATTTAACTAAATATATTTCGGAAACTTCATAGTTTGCGAAATAAATTTTTATTTAAATACTATTCAGATTAGTGTTTGACAAAATCGAGTGAATTTATTAATCGAGTATTTTTGAATAACCAAATTTAAGTAGTTAAAGTTAATAAATAACAATAAAATAGAGTTTATTAATAAATAGATAAACATTTTCCAATATTAATAATATATTTTTACTCCTATCCCGAAAGATATTCTTCTTCTTCTTCTTCTTGCGTGGTTTAAATGGCCCTAGCAAATATGCTCTGTCCGAAAGATATTCTCATTTTGTTTGTTGTCCCAATCAGGTTGATTGTTTCCACTTTTGTCTCTTTTTACCTGAACCACTACGGACTTCCCTTTATTAATAATATAAATAACATTAAGAACATTGTCATATACCTCATTTTGTAGTGACAAAAACGATCTAAACGATCTAATTTGCCCATCTCTAATTCGGATATATGTTTCTAGTTAGAGCATAGAATAATTAGTTCGAATTATTCCGTGGTTAGAGGTAACGATAAACATTTGTGAGGATTTTCTGTAACAGATGTCACGTTAAAAAAAAGTGCGCAACACGTTTCGTTTTAACATAGGTAGATGTCGTGGAGTTAATTCTTTTAAAATTTCCGGCCGACCGCGGAGAATGTGGTATTGATAGAGCGCGAACGGGAAAATCCGAAAATTCCTTCCACATGTTTCGACCGCCGACGAGCGGCTAACCAGCAGCAGCACTGCTCCCCGGTTTCGCGCCGCCTATTGACTTTCTGTATATATTGCGACGTCCTGGTGGACGCACGGGCTCCCGCACGCAAGCAATCGCGATTCAAACCGAGTTGTTGTGATCGTCGAGCGGCGTCAGCGTCGCGACGGCACTGTCCACGTGCTACCCGACCCACCCCCGCGTATTCCGCCCTCGGAATTTCGCTAACCTGTTGATATCCGATATACCAACCGCACGGCCGTCAGGGGGTGAGACTGTTCCGCCGCTCCTAGTTTAGTGACCGGGGTGCAAATACGCAAAAACAAAACGGCGAGCCGCCAGCGTGTCGCTAGTGATTCTGTTTTGAGTAAAACCAACCCCTTGCGAATTGTTATTACTGGATTTTTAAGGTAATTAAAAAAAATATATTATTACACTAAAACACAACATAAAAATACACCAAAACAAACATTTATTTATCTTGAAATGAGGGTTGTCACTCCGTAAAAAAACTTGTATATATTGTACTTTGTAAATATTATTTATTATTTATCTTAAAGTGAGGGTTGTCACTCCGTAAAAAAACTTGTATATATTGTGCTATATTATTATTTATTTTGAAGAGAGGGTTGTCACTCCGTAAAAAAAACTTGTATATATTGTACTTTGTAAATATTATTATTATATTTTCTTCGCCTGAAGAAGCTACTGTGTAGCTAAACAATTGTCGCGAACAATAAATAAAAGTAAAAATCAAAAACTTAATAGTTTCATTTAAAGTTAAAAATAGTGTTTACAAAAAAGTAGCAAAATATTTAAAATCTCAATTACTTAATTTTTTTTTTCATGAAATAACAGAAAAATATATACTTGAAAAAATTATTACAACTTGATTAAATAAATCTGAAGTTTTCTAAGGAAGTTCTTTCAAATATGATTAATAACAATAAATAAAATGTAGTCCTTACTACAAATTACAAAACAAAGTACGTTTCACAAAATTTTGCCCTAAAAAATTATATTTTTCAAATATTCTTTATTTAAACACAAGCAGAAAGAAAAAGTTAAAAATAGTGTGTACAAAAAAGTAGCAGAATATTTAAAATCTCGGGCACTTAAAAATTATTTTATTTCATGAAATAATTTTGAAAAATATGTACTTAAAAAAACTATTGAAATTTGATTAAATAAATCTGAAGTTCTTTAAGGAAGTTCCTTCGAATATGATTAATAACAATCAATAAAATGCAGTCATTACTATAAATTACAAAACAAAGTACGTTTCACAAAATTTTGCCCTAAAAAATGATATTTTTCCAATATTCTTTATTTAAACACAAACAGAAAGAAAAAGTTAAAAATAGTGTGTACAAAAAAGTAGCAGAATATTTAAAATCTCAGGCACTTAAAAATTATTTTATTTCATGAAATAATTTAAAAAATATATACTTAAAAAAATTATTGCAATTTGATTAAATAAATCTGAATTCTCCAAGGAAGTTCCTTCGAAAATGATTAATAACAATAAATAAAATATAGTCATTACTACAAATTACAAAACAAAGTACGTTTCACAAAATTTTGCCCTAAAAAAATGATATTTTTCCAATATTCTTTATTTAAACACAAGCAGAAAGAAAAAGTTAAAAATAGTGTTTACAAAAAAGTAGCAGAATATTTAAAATCTCAGTAACTTAAAAATTATTTTATTTCATGAAATAATTTAGAAAAATATATACTTAAAAAACTATTGAAATTTGATTAAATAAATCTGAAGTTTTCTAAGAAAGTTCCTTCGAAAATGATTAATAACAATAAATAAAATGCAGTCATTACTATAAATTACAAAACAAAGTACGTTTTACAAAATTTTGCTCTAAAAAATGATATTTTTCAAATATTCTTTATTTAAACACAAGCAGAAAGAAAAAGTTAAAAATAGTGTTTACAAAAAAGTAGCAGAATATTAAAAATCTCAGTCACTTTAAAATTATTTTATTTCATGAAATAATTTTGAAAAATATGTACTTAAAAAAACTATTGCAATTTGATTAAATTAATCTGAAGTTCTCTAAGGAAGTTCCTTCGAACATAATTAATAACAATAAATAAAATGTAGTCATTACTATAAATTACAAAACAAAGTACGTTTTACAAAATTTTGCTCTAAAAAATGATATTTTTCAAATATTCTTTATTTAAACACAAGCAGAAAGAAAAAGTTAAAAATAGTGTTTACAAAAAAGTAGCAGAATATTTAAAATCTCAGGCACTTAAAAATTATTTTATTTCATGAAATAATTTAGAAAAATATATACTTAAAAAACTATTGAAATTTGATTAAATAAATCTGAAGTTCTCTAAGGAAGTTCCTTCGAATATAATTAATAACAATAAATAAAATGCAGTCATTCCTATAAATTACAAAAAAAAGTACGTTTCACAAAATTTTGCCCTAAAAAATGATATTTTTCCAATATTCTTTATTTAAACACAAACAGATAGAAAAAGTTAAAAATAGTGTTTACAAAAAAGTAGCAAAATATTAAAAATCTCAGTAACTTAAAAATTATTTTATTTCATGAAATAATTTAGAAAAATATATACTTAAAAAATTATTGAAATTTGATAAAATAAATCTGAAGTTCTCTAAGGAAGTTTCTTCGAACATGATTAATAACAATAAATAAAATGCAGTCATTCCTATAAATTACAAAAAAAAAGTACGTTTCACAAAATTTTGCCCTAAAAAAATTATATTTTTCCAACATTCTTTATTTAAACACAAGCAAAAAGAAAAAGTTAAAAATAGTGTTTACAAAAAAGTAGCAGAAAATTTAAAATCTCAGTCTCTTAAAAATTTTTTTTTTCATGAAATAATTTAGAAAAATATATACTTAAAAAAACGATTGCAATTTGATTAAATAAATCTGAAGTTCTCCAAGGAAGTTCCTTCGAACATGATTAATAACAATAAATAAAATGCAGTCATTACTATAAATTACAAAACAAAGTACGTTTCACAAATTTTTGCCTTAAAAAATGATATTTTTACAATATTTTTTATTTAAACACAAGCAGAAAGAAAAAGTTAAAAATTATATTTAGAAAAAAGTGCAAAATATTTAAAATATCAGTCCTTCGAATATAATTAATAACAATAAATAAAATGTAGTCATTACTATAAATTACAAAACAAAGTACGTTTCACAAAATTTTGCCCTAAAAAATGAAATTTTTCCAATATTCGTTATTTAAACATATTCTGCTTATGTTTAAATAAAGAATATTGGAAAAACGTTGCAATAATTGTTCTTTGTGCTCGTGTTTAAATAAATAACACTGAAAAATTATTATATTGTTGTTCAAATAGATATTTCAATGCAAGTTTTTTCCTTGAAAAATAATGTTTATAAAAAAGAGACCCATTGTTTTTTATTACTTCACAACACTCGACTTTAACAATTTATTACTCGCTACTGACATTTAAAAATATATACAGAGAGCTTTTTTTTTATCAGTATACATTTCCCCTATGTATACCTGCAAAATACGCGAGTCAAATGCATTAATATATGTGTGTTTAGTTGCCTATAACATGCAACTGAACACACATATAGCAAATAATCAACTAAACATACACACATTAATCGGTTCAATGCGTTTGACTCGCGTTTTTAGCAGGTATACACTTCCCCTAATGTATACTGATAAAAAACCTCTCTTTATATAAAATTATAAAGGGTTGAAGAGTATTTTAAAGCAATAAAATTGTAGTGGCAACTTAAAACAAAAAAATTACAATTTGTTGAAAAATCGGTCGACGCTTTAAAATACTCTTCAACCTTTCCTCTTAACAGCCCAATAAAGAAAACATGCCCAAAGGTAGGCCTAACAGGGTGATTTTCCCCTTTGAAAATTTCATGTCCGATTTCGTCGACCGATTTTTCAACAAAGTGTCATTTTTTTGTTTTAAGATGCCACTACAATTTTATTGCTTTAAAATACTCTTCAACGCTTCCTCTTAACAGCCCAATAAAGAAAACATCCCCAAAGGTAGGCCTAACAGGGTGATTTTCCCCTTTGAAAATTTCATGTCCGATTTCGTCGACCGATTTTTCAACAAAGTGTCATTTTTTCGTTTTAAAATGCCACTACAATTTTACTGCTTTAAAATACTCTAAAACCTTTCCTCTTAACAGCCCAATAAAGAAAACATGCCCAAAGGTAGGCCTAACAGGGTGACTTTCCCCTTTGAAAATTTCATGTCCGATTTCGTCGACCGATTTTTCAACAAAGTGTCATTTTTTCGTTTTAAAATGCCACTACAATTTTACTGCTTTAAAATACTCTTCAACCTTTCCTCTTAACAGCCCAATAAAGAAAACATGCCCAAAGGTAGGCCTATCAGGGTGATTTTCCCCTTTGAAAATTTCATGTCCGATTTCGTCGACCGATTTTTCAACAAAGTGTCATTTTTTTGTTTTAAGATGCCACTACAATTTTATTGCTTTAAAATACTCTAAAACCTTTCCTCTTAACAGCCCAATATAGAAAACATGCCCAAAGGTAGGCTTAACAGGGTGATTTTCCCCTTTGAAAATTTCATGTCCGATTTCGTCGACCGATTTTCAACAAAGTGTCATTTTTTGTTTTAAAATGCCACTACAATTTTATTGCTTTAAAATACTCTTCAACGCTTCCTCTTAACAGCCCAATAAAGAAAACATCCCCAAAGGTAGGCCTAACAGGATGATTTTCCACTTTGAAATATTAGTGGAAATTACGCAATATAATATTAATAAAAATTTCAAGTTTTCATTAAAACGAGTAAAATATAGCTTAAACTGCTTAATGTGTGCGAAGTTCTGTATTAGTTCTTCCACTATATATAATCGTTTGCCCTGTCTACCATTCGGTGTAAGGCTGTTTCTCTTAATATTTCTTTGAATATATTTACTTATAGTTATAATTAATCCAATTAATTATTATAATAACGCGAAATAAAAATCTTATTTGTTAAAAAAATTACATTATGCCTTAAGTTGAACATTTTTTTCCGTTTGCTGTGTTTCATTATGTTAATTAATATGCAATAAATTACACCAATATGTTAATGCTGAGGTAAACTAACCCAAACAAATGGGTTAATATATTCACCGGCTGAAAACGTTCAAGTAAATTGAAATTATTACCTTAATTATCCGGGATTTTTTTTAACCAAACCAGGGCAACGACACTGCGCACACTCCAATTCCGATTTCTTGAAGTGAATAATCGGTACGAAATGTAACTTGCCAATTCGAGTAACCGCAAGTTTACTGTAAATGTTGATTTTTTTTAAATAATAATAATAACAATCATGTTTATTGTCAAAATAGAAAATCCTAATACAAACAAAATCAAAGAAAATATATTATCAAAAAGCCTTGTACCATAATCACTAATAACGTATAATTTAAAAATATAAAAAAATGCCTTTTGGAGATATTTTAACTTGAAATTTTAACATGGGGGTGCGATTAGGGGATGAAGATGTTCGAGTTATCCAAATTTTATTTTTTCATATATTAAGTGATGTCTTTAAGAACTAAATAACGCATTATTTTAAAATATAAAAAAATGCCTTTTGGAGATATTTTAATTTGAAATTTTAACATGGGGGTGCGATTAGGGGATGAAGATGCCCGAGTTATTCAAATTTTATTTTGTTAGGCAGTGCCTTTAGGAACTAAATAACGTATTATTTAAAAATATTAAAAAATGCCTTTTGGAGATACATTTTTTTTATTATTCAATTTCGTTCAGGGGTGTCTGAAAGGGGTCGAATATTTTTGTATTTTCAAAATTGTATAATTTATTGATAAATACTGCCTTTCGGAAGACAATAAAATAATTTATAGCGAAAATAAAATATTTGTTTTTAAGATATTTATTATAATTAAATTTATGAAATCTCTTGCTGAAATGTATTGCTAACTTCACACCCGTAATAATCGGTACGAAATGTAACTTGCCAATTCGAGTAATCGCAAGTTTATTGTAAATGTTGGATTTTTTAATAATAATAATAACAATCACGTTTATTGTCAAAACCGAAAATCCTAATACAGACAAAATCAAAGAAATATATATATATTATCAAAAACCCTTGTACCCCTACGTGTTGGGCGAAAGAAAAATACATAATAATAATTATAACCAAAAATATTACATAAAAAATATGAATATAATTAAGTTAAAATTAATTATTTCTAACAAAACGTAAAATAAAATAATCCTCCCTAAAAATCCTTACCAAACTCAGACATCACTCCAATCAGGACCTTACAATTTCGTCAAAACGGCTTTTTCAAAGAAATCCTCCACAATACAAGTGTCGTTTCTCGCCGGGGGTATCCCTCAGGTATCCGCGCTTGGACGAAATTGTATAGTCTCCAACAATCCACTCCATAATCCTTTCAATGAATACCTTTATGAATCCACCCATATGCCAGCGTATATTATCTTTAAGCAAAAAAAAAAGCCAATTATCCTGATAACCTACCCCTTTTTTTAAAAAATATTTAATTTAAAGCACAACACAAAAATAATTAATACGACAAACATAAAACAAAAGAAACAAACGACATCAACAAACTAATATTGTTTTAAAGCCTACTGAATTTGTTTGAAAGAGTGTTTAAATTTATATAAAATAAATTATATTTCGATCAAAAATAAAATATTTATTAAAAACATAGCCAATTTAAAAAAATACAACTTTATAATGTATCAACAAAATATATAAATTGCTTTCATTTCTCCTCGAAAAGGTGCATAAAGAAAATACAGTTCTCATTTTGATAAAATATTAATAAAAATTGAAAATACTGATTTTTTGTCTATAACTTGAAAACAAAAGGCGATAGCTAATTTCTGTTTTCGCTGTTGAGTTTAGCTTGAAAACAGAGCTCGAGGATGCGGCATCTGTTTTTCTTTTCTTTTTCTCATGAATATATGAATAGATTTTTTGAAGCGGTTGTAGGAGATGGAAGTAGACATTAATCCTGACGTATTGGCTATCATGTTGCCCACGAGTTACGAAATATTGGATATGCGATGAATTACCAAAATTATACGCGATTTGTATTACACTTATTGTTTATCTTTCTGCTGGGAAAATAAAGTATTTATATATATTTTTTATATTATAATAATAGTTTAATGTGTGCTGAATCGATATTTGTTGCTATTTTTTTTATGGGAGAGGGCGCACTTTGAAATATTTTAAAATTTGTCCGACCGCTATCTAAGACTGGCGACTAATATTGTTTCTTTTTTTTTTCGTATGATAAAAGTAAGGTGGTCCGAATTTCATTTGTTTAAATAATAGTTTAATGTGTACTGAATCCATATTTGTTGCTAATTTTTTTTATAGAAGACGGCGCACTTTGATTTTTTTTAATTTTATTATTTAAGGGTGTGATAAAAAAAATATTAAGGGTTGAAAATTCGGGTGCTTGTATCACAATTTGTTAATTCAACGTTTTATTTGCACTCTAAAGTAAAAACAATCTATTTATCTTGAATATGTATAGAAATAATGAAATTTGAAAATCTATGGCTAACTTCACATCCGTGGATATGCCCGGCGCATCCACCATAGTGTAAGCTATCGATCAATCTAGATCTGTGTCTCTATTAATAATAATAATAAATCTTTATTAACGGAAAAAATCCTTTGAACACAATTCTTGTGTTCTTTTTCCTCTTGGACTGTACCATAATTGGTCATGCTCTCCAGATATATCCTAGTTATCTTAATCATTGCATTTTTATGATTCATTATCGATAACTTTTCTAAAAAAAATAACATCTGTTTAATTCTAAATATAAAATGAAGTTCTGTTATTCCAAACATATAACGGAATTTGTTTAATATGCATTTTTTTTTTAATTTTTAAGTTAATTGAATGACTCAGCTGTTTTTTTTTTTTTAACATTAAAATTCGCTTTAGCCGTACATGAAACTTATCGTAATTATATTCAAACGTACGCGTTACGAAACAAATTCGTTAATGGTGAAAAAAAAAAGGTACACATATGTAAATGTGCGAAACATGTAATCGCTGTTAAGTCGAATGCAAATATTTGTTTCGAGAATATTTTTATTCGGTTAATAAAATATGACCCCATAAAACGGACTCTCTTTATTTTATTTACATAAATTTTGGTTCGACTAAATCGAAAGCAATTTTGTTTGAAAATAATAGGGATTTTAAATAATACGAGGATTTAAGGATTAAGGGCAGAAAGTATGCCACGCCCACGTAGGTCATAGCCTCAGCGCATTGTAGTGCATCCTATCCAAGTGGCAAGATTTATATAATTTCTGACTGCAATTTTGTAATAAAAATGTATACATTTTAAAGTATAGTATTTTTATTTCAGTCAAAAATTACAAGCAGATATTATATGTGATATTATTATTGAATATTAATGGAATTTCTTTCTATTTTTTTTCAATATTGTGAAATTCAAAATGTTACTAGATTGAGATATATTGTTTCTATATATGTTAATTTCATTCGTATTCACTTTGCTAATTTGACGTATACTAATATTACATAGAAAGGTGATTTTTGTACTCCTAAAAATGGTTGAAATAAATAGAATTTATAAAATAAGTAATTAATCATTTTTAAATTATCGTAGTGATATATTTGCAAATATTTTAACTATTTTATACTTTTACCGTAGTTCATACTAAAAAATGTTGTTTACTATTTAATTTTTGTAGATATAGTAATTGATTTATATGATTTTTTTAACGTAATGTTTCATGAAATATAAATGATAGGACTATTATTTTTAAAACTATAATAAAAGACAGAACGAAATATTTTTAATTTTGAATTTATTTATTTGTTTTTTTATTTATACAGAGAGGTTTTTTTATCAGTATACATTAGGCGAAGTGTATACCTGCAAAAAACGCGAGTCAAACGCAATGAACCGATTAATGTGTGTATGTTTAGTTGACTATTTGGCATATATGTGTTCAGTTGTGTGTTATAGGCAACTAAACACACATACATTAATGCGTTTGACTCGCGTATTTTGCAGGTATACACTTCGCCTAATGTATACTGATAAAAAAAGCTCTCTGTATATAAATTTGGCGTTGTTATTTAACAGTAAATGCAAGTGTCTCGCTGTACGCGTTATATGCGACAAATCGTATTTAATTCTTATGTTTGTGCGCCCGTACCCCAAATGTGGTGTAGGATCGCATTTACTGCTGCCGCTCGTTATTTCATATCCTGGACGAAATCCGATTATCCGAATGTATGCATTCGTAATTCCTCTTCTAGGCTCCGCCCACTGCGCTTTTTAATATAATCGGAGAATGCTGGCGCCATCTATTAAGAAAATTCTCGTATTCGAAATATCTATCTTGTTTTTCATTCGATTATTATTATTTTTTTAATATTGAATTTACTTCTATCCATAGAATTGTGCTATCATTTTATTTTTTAGAAAAACGTATTTATAATATTTTGTTATTGCATAAACATTTTGTTATAAACAATATGAAAAAAATAAAATGATAGCACAACTAGGTTATTTTTTTAATGTTTTTTTTAGAGAAAATTTAAATAATTTATCAGTTACCGTTTTTGAGTTGTTTGTCATACACTTTGTTTAATGCCCTCTTAACCGACTTAACCTACACCCCCTTCGAGTCATTATAGTTACTTATAAATATTTGTTAACAGCGAATTGTATTTGCTATTGTTTGAGAATGATTACCGTGTAATCGTGACTAGTTTCGTGTAATTTTGTGTTTTTTTTTTATAAAACGTTATTGAAAATGTACCACCAAGTTAACGATAAACATTTCTTAAATGAAACAATACAAATATAATTAAAATGCACTAATTACAATCCTATTCATCTTACGAAAGCGATTTTAAGACGCGCATCTGTTACACTTTCCTTCGCGACGCTCCGTTCACTTCCGGTCACCGGAGCGGGAGAGCAGACAATGGTCGCTGTTTCCGGTTTGGCGGTTTCCTTTCCGAACAATACGATTATTGTTTTCGCGGCAGCTCTTCTGTGTATTTTTTTGTTGTTATTCGATTCGATCTCTCTTCGGAGAGATAAAAATACGCGTACATAAAAAAAGTGGAATGTTTCAATTAATTTTTCATGTTTGCTTTTAATTACAACCACTGCTGAAAATATTAACAGAGCGCACGACACAATTCCCGCTTAGCAGAAATGTGCTTTTTTAACAATAAATTCTTTATTTACAACAATATTATGTGCATATATTAATACAATTAAAAAATAAAAACACTTTGAATTCCTTTCTTCACTTGTTTATTTGTACGCTATATGTACATTTCGGACACCATGTGTCCATTATCAATAGCTCAATAGCTAACAAAGTATATATATATATATATATATATATATATACAGGGTGGCGCAAGATTACGATGAAGTCCAATATCTCAGTTATAAAGAAATATACAAAAAAATGTTACTTACATTATTAGTAGCTACTGTCAAAATTCACATTTTAAAATTAATTTCATATATACAAGGTTTCCAATAATCACGTAACGTATCAAACATATGTTTTTTTTAAATGGAATGATATATTTTTTATAAAGATTTTCGATTCTACGTTTAATAATAATCATTTTTTATATAATATTTAATAGGTCAATTTTTCATAGTTTAAAAGTTATAAACAAATGAATGTTGAAATCGATGGATGTTTTGGAGTTTTGGAGCTTAATATTTCAATAATGAAAAATGAAATAAACATTCTGTGAACGCCATACAAATGCAAAAATACTTAATAATAAAAGAAATACTCTTTTTTTTCTCTTAAAACAAATTTTTATATGCAAAGTGAAGCAATACGCAAAATGATTATTTTCTCTTTTTACTTAAATGGGACACCCTATATTTTTTATGCTATTTTAATAGAAAATTAATCACTCTTCATTTTTTATATAACATATTAAATAGCTACCGTTTACCGTTTTTGAGATATTTAATCTCAAATACAAATTTGGTATAGAATTTTAATCAAAGTAGGCCGTGCTAGAACAACTAGTTTATTTAGTTGTGAAAGTTACGCGAACACAAATATAAAATAATTTAGTGAAACGAATAATCAAGTGTATTAATTAAAATACATCATATTTCATTCATATTTTTTTACCACGGGATAAATGAGAATTTAATAAAAAAAAGTAAATAAATATTAAGCTGTAATTATTTTAATACGCGATAATATTGCAAATACAACAATTTAAATAGGTATGTTCTTGGCTGTGCGCCAGGATCCAGGTACAACGAATCTTCTTATCTCAGGAATGCGTTCTCGGAGTGTCGTCGATCGTTTTTTTCTTCTTTATTTTGCGATAATTGCGCTCTTGTATTTCGATTCAGTCGTCCGAAAACGCGCAGTGTTCACCATTCCGGTTTAATTTTTAACGTTAGAAATTATTAATAATTAAAAACGCGATTTATTTTTGTTTATGAACAAGTGGTAATTAGTGAGTGGTGGAGGTGAGTTGGTTTTCGATTCACAAGGAATGGGTTGGAAGTTATTTTTTCTATTAAGGTATGTTAATATTAATAATTTATTTTTAAACAGATTTTATGATTCCTATTATTATCATCAATTTATTCTCCAAAATTGCATTTATCAATAAATTACTTTCGCAATAAACAAATGCGATTTTCGCAAGACTAAAGTAGGTATACATTAGTTCTAAATTCATTAATGAAGATTTGCTAGTTTGTTTTGCGATTCCTATTCTTTTGGTATAGAATTTTTAACCAAAGTAGGCCGCGCCAGAAAATTCAAGTTTATTGTATTCGTGTATTGTTTCATGTAAATGAATGCGAATAAATAATTGTTTTTTCCAGGAACATCTTATGCCTATGGTAATAATTGGAGATAGGCAAAGTCGATCTTTTTTATCACTGCAAAATGAAGTAAAAAACAATTTTCTTAATGTTATTTATAATATTAATATTGGGAAGTATCACATATTTCTTAATAAACTCCAATTTGTTGTTATTTATTAACATTAGCTACTTAAAATTAGTTATTCAGAAATGCTCGATTACTAAAATCACTCGATTTTGCTCATCACTAGTAATAATCAAGGATTGATCCGAAATTTTGGAAAAATAGATCACTATTCAATAATGTATACTACTCTACCCGTTATAATACATTATTGAATAGTGATCTATTTTTTCTAAAATTTTGGAAAAATAGATCACTATTTAATAATGTAAGGAAAGGTCAAGTATATAACCCACCCGAGCACAAGCTGAAAAAATTCGAGAAAGGTTGTTTTTATGCCTGTCTAAAAATCTATAATCACCTAATTAAGGATCTGTGCTATTCAGAATAGTATCGTGATTATTATTAGCAATATATTGTGGATAACAGTTGTCAAATAGAATAAGCATTAATTATTTAGCGAAGTGGCTTCCGGGGAGGTTTATATTAATGGCACCGAATCGGCCGGGTGACCCGATAACGACCCGAATCGCCGCATAAACTAATTTATAAATCGCCCCGGCCGTTTATAATTTTTCATTCGCCAATCACCAGCCCCTTCTCCGCATAAATTCCCATTTTGTCGAGATTATGCCGTAAATTATTTATCCCGGGGAGGATTACGCCGGAACATATTTCCAGGTAATATATTTATAAAAGCCAGCGTAGTATTACCACATTTTTGCAATTAATTAATTAATCAATATTGAAAAGGTTTCGATGTTATGAAAATGGACAAAGCGTAAATATCCTGATGAAAATTGGCAATATCAACAAAAAAAAAACTAATAATAGAAGCAAACAAAAAATATATTTCCTAATGAACAGTGGAGGTATTAAAAAAAAATCATGCATATTTCATTTACCGGATATTCGATTTTAAAGCCGATTTATATTGAAATTCACATTTTTGTATATTGCTGCTTATCAATCCATTTTGTTTTTCCTGAATTGAAATGTATAAACACATAGATAACTATACAGAGTATTAATTTATTTAGGCGGAAAGACCACTGGTCGATAGCCAATTATCAGACATAAAATTTACACTGATTATGCTGTAATTGGTAGCACACTCGATCGGGAATCGGAAGACATGGGTTCAAATCCCATGAGATGTTTCTTTTCCACTTTATATTTAATTACATTTAAATCATACCTCTATGTTGTACATTGAAAATTTCTACAATTCATAGATAATAATTAAATAAAAATGATTTGAAAATAATTAATAAATTATTTCCACATTTAGCTTTCTGACTTTTGACTTACGTTACGTAAGTTCGTTAAACAAATGCACGTTAAAACAACTACGTAACGTAAGTCAAAAGTCACAAAGCTAAATGTGGAAATAATTTATTAATTATTTTCAAATCATTTTTAACCCTAGACCTATAAACCCTACACCCATATGAGTAGATATACAGAGAGGTTTTTTTATCAGTATACATTAGGCGAACTGTATACCTGCAAAAAACCAAGTCAAACGCATTGAACCGATTAATGTGTGTATGTTTAGTTGCCTATAACACACAATTAAACGCCAAACTTCAAATTGTGTGAAATATTTCATCAAAAATGTATACACATGACCACCAAAAACTGCAAGACAGTAACTCAAACGATCGCAATAATTCTCTCACATTGTGCATTTCAATACTGTTATAAACAGAAATAGAAAATTGTTTAATTGTTTTTTTAATAATCCTAGTTGAAGGAATCGATAGTTCGGGTTGCGTATTATAGGCAACTAAACACACATATATCAATGCGTTCGACTTGGGTATTTTACATGTATACATACGGGATATGTATACTATTAAAGAAACCTCTCTGTATATATATATATTCAAATCATTTTTATTTAATTCATTTAATTAACTGTGGCCAAGAGAATGAATACTCTTTTCTATTCATAGATAATAATTTTTGATTAATTTCGTGCGGAATAGCACTGGATGTATATATTACGTAGCCCCAATTAATAATTTTAACGTACGTAATATTATTACAATTACTTATTAAATTGCATTCTGTATATTGCTTAAACAAGATTATTAATTGCACTTTCTGTTTTTTTTAATTAATTCGTGCAACTAAATGGAGTGCGACGATCATTACTTTTATATTTTTCGTTACGGCTCTTTTATTCAGATTTCCTGGATTTGTCAACTTATGTCCAATCAAAGGAACTTTTCGTTTGGTTTAATGCACATTTGTAATTTTTTAGTTTGGTTGAAGGATTAATGATTTATAATTTCCTAAAATTTAAGATGGGGAGTTATGTTCTTGCTTTGTAATGTTGAAATGATAGACACACAATTTTAACAACAAAAAAACTCTAAAATGTACTTTAAAGTCTGTTTTTTAATATTAACTTTCATTAATATTATAATAACAATAATAAATTATTATCTAACACGAAACTGAAGCCCAATTACAGGAGAATACAGAATAACAATAAATGGTGGAGTATTTTTTGTCGCTTTACAAATTTCGATAATTTGCACAGTTTGATAGGAAAAAAATAAAATGCAAAACAATTCCTTCTATTTATTTGGTAAAATGCGAATCTAGTTACCCAGAAAACGTAAAAATATGTGACTTATTAGTAATTAATGTAATTATTACATTTAATATTTGCTATAAGTTTAGTTATTGAATTATTACTTATTTATCCAAGGCATTTTGGACACATTTATTTTCTAAAAAAAAGAACAAAAGAGAATTTAAAATTAACATGTTAATAAATAAGTAATGATTCAAAAACTAAATTTATATAATATATTTAATTTAGTAATTACATTAATAACTAATAAGTAACATTTATTTACGTTTTCAGGGTACCTAGAATAGCATTTTACCAAATAAATAGAAGGAATTGTTTTGCATTTTATTTATTTTTTCCTATCAAACTGTGCAAATTATCCAAATTTATAAAAAAGTCAAAAAATACTCCACCATTTATTCAAGTAATATTTATAAAAATATTATTGCTTCTCTAACTAAAGAAATATTTAGGTATTTATTTATAGGTTATGTTATATTTCACACATACCATCCAGTGATTGTACTCATATTAACTCAGACGATGTGTTATATATTAAACCATAGTAAATTTCATTCAAATCGGATAACTCATTCAATTGTTATCAATGAAATTATATTTTGTTTTTTAAATTTCGGCTTAACGGTTAACTTTTGTATATAGATAAATTCGGTTGAATCATTATATTTTGGTCCCAGGAACCTAAGATTAAGATATTTAAAAACAATATATATTGTCACGACCACAGCTGGCCGTGAGGGGATATCTATCTGCTGTGGTCGTGACAATATATATATATATATATATATATCTTTTACATCTCTTTTACCCTTTAAGGTATCGAGACAGAATAATAATACATAACAATAATAATACAAAAAGAATGTAAATACAAATATACATATGAAAACAATTACATTTGCAAACAAAAATTACAAATTTGTAAAAAGAATGAATAGTGTAATAATATTGATGCTGGCGTATAAAATATAACAATCATAAAACTAGACTGTTTTAAAATTTCAAAAAAATAAAATTCGACACATTGTACTAATAGGAGAACGAAAACGAGACATAGTTCGATTAAAGTGTATATAAAATGTTGGTTTGTGTCGATCGTTAAATACTGGAGTATGAAAGTTGATCTGACTTAATCGGGGCTATTCCGTAAAAGAAATGTTAAGTTTAACGTATACGTTATTTTTATCATCTCAGTCTCAGCGGATTTTCTAATAGATATGTATTCATAGAATGTAAATTTAATTAATAAGGTATTAATTAAAAGAATAAATATAATTAATTACTTAATCACTTTCTTTCCATTTGCTCTGCAATTAAGTACTTACAAAGGAAGTATACAAATATACGTTAAAGCAACTACTTCCCGGGCAAATACCCACGTCGAACATTCAATTATATAATATATATTTGCTGTTGCATCTCAGCAAAGCTGAAAAGCAAGGTTTTTTTCAAATCAAGAAACAAAACAAAACTAAATATGAATAAATTATTAAAAATCAACCAATAAAACACAGATTAGATTGAATAACTTTAAATTCTCGACTAGTTTCTCTTGAAAATGGGCTAATAACCCGAAACTAGTCGAGAATTTAAAGTTATTCAATCTAATCTGTGTTTTATTGGTTGATTTTTAATAATTTATTCATATTTATTTCATACAATATGAACTACCAATGTTTTTAATATTAAAACCATTGAAAACTAGATATGTTAAAAAGGCCATATGTAGACACGTGTTTCGGGATCTATTCCTCGTCAATACAGCTCTGTCTTAAGAAAGAAAATTACCATCTTTCAAGACACAGCTGTAGCATCGTGGCGTCCCACTATAAATGCGGCCTTACCGAGTCCGAATAATAATGTCGCGTTAATTTTTGGTGCGCACACAAAATTCTAATTACACAAACACTCACGGACTCATTAAGGTCGCATTTATAATGGGATGCTAGATTCCAGCTGCATTGTATGTTGAAAGGTGCTATTATCTGTTGCGCACGCACAAATATTGACAACATACATTCTATGTGCGTTCATGCGAGTTACTCTAGTTACGTCACGAAAATAAGCTTTTAGGAGGCTGAGGAATGCACATTTTAAATCCAGGCAGGACGTAAGATAACCTGGTAATAAGATATACTTTAGTTGGCGGCTACATCATATCTTGAAAGAGGCTAATTTTACAATACATAATTATTCAAGATTTTTTTCTGTGGAAACTTTCCGGGATAATGGTTTTCGCAAATAGTTCCAGGCGCGACGTGGTTATTCGGACTCAGTAAGGCCGCATTTATAGTGAGGCAGAACTATGCTGGATTCCAGCTGCATCGTATCTCGAAAGATGCTAATTTTCTGTGTGCGTGCGCACATAAAATTGTAATTACACAGTAATTTATGCGCGCGCACAAAATATTAGTATCTTTCTAGATACAATGCAGCATCGTGTTGCCCCACTATAAATGCTGCCTTACCGAGACAGAATAATAATTTCGCAACTATTTGCGAAAACCATTATCCTGGAAAGTATCCTCCGAAAAATATCTTGAATAATGATTCCCACAACGATAATTACAAAAGCACATCGAATAAAAAGGCTGTCGATTTGTTGATACAAAGTGCGAATATTGTTTGTGTGGAAATTAACCGAGTTCAATGGCCTCAGTGTTTTTAAAAATCGTTCATTTTTGAGAGAATTACCTTTTGAAAACTCGTTTATAACAAAAATCTATGATTATGTTATGTGTAATCTTTTAAGGCGGGTGTCTAATGGGATTATTGTGGTTGATTAAAAATTGTAGGGAAGATACTTCTAAGTTGTGGATGGTCGCAGAGGGTGGGTTAAGATAAAAGATGCAATCGAAGACCCCCTCCTTCGATTGCATCTTTTATCTTAACCCAAAATTACTATTACCTATGGTTGGTCGCAAAGGGTGGGTTAAGATAAAAGATGCAATCGAAAACTCGTTCCTTGTGAGTTCAAGCATAGTTTGATGAGCCGTTTTGATTGACCTACGTTGTTCCAGTACTTACGTCTTCTGTCCTATTCCCATTTTTGCACCACCTCTCTTTGGTAAGTCCGTAAAACGTCTCTGGTCCTATGGGAGTGGTACCTGCACCTTTTTTGGTGAGTTCATGATGGTCATCTTATGTAAAGGCATGACCATTACTAGATCATGTGGAGTACCGCAGGACCTTATAATTTCGTCCAAACGGCTGTTTCAAAGAAATCACCCCTTAAGTAAGAAATATGTAAATTTAAGTAGCAAAACAACCCGAGTAATATGATATGATATGGGAGAACAACTGTTTGTTTCGGGGTAGGCCTGCGCGCGCTCGTTCGGGAAGATTTATTAAGTGCAAACCACAATACAAGTGTCGTTTCTTGTTGGGGGGTATTCCTCAGGTATCCACGCTTGGACGAAATTGTATAGTCTCGGCGGAGGGACAAAATACAAAGTGTGCAAATGCTGTTATTTCAAGTTGTGTTTGTATTTGCACATAAGTTATTGTCGAAAACATTTCCTTCAAATTCTTTATTATCTCTTGCACCATCACAAATGGCTTTACGGAAAATATAATAAATACGTATTTGCTCGATAACAAAGAATTTATTCATGGTTAAATAGTTATAATGACATTTTAATAATTATTTATTTGTTGAGCAATGACAAATAATAGGAAATGTTTACAACACACATTCTATGACAATGCACTTTTAATTCTAGCTGCAGATTACATTTTTTTAAATTCATTGTAGCCCTATTAAAATGCATTATTAAAAATTAAAAATTCGTTATAGCCCTATTATAATGCATTATTAAAAATTTTTAATTCGTTGTAGCCCTATTAAAATGCATTATTAAAAAATTTAAATTCGTTGTAGCCCTACTAAAATGCATTATTAAAAAAATTAAATTCGTTATAGCCCTATTAAAATGCATTATTAAAAAATTTAAATTCGTTCTAGCCCTATTAAAATGCATTATGAAATCCAAAGTAATCAGAATGGATAATAAAAAGTCTAGCACCTAAGGTGAAATTTATATAAATAACCCACCCCCTCACTTTTATAGTGGAAACAAACCTACAACGAAATTTTCGGTAAGAAATAAAAAAACAGTGCATGGATGGTGTTAATAACAATTTAATAACAAACACAAGAAAATAAAACCTTGCCACGTAATTGCATCGACTCATTCGTGTGTTATTTACTCATTCCGTCGCCAGCTTTCGCATCAAAAAGGGGATAATCCCCCTTGCGTTGTTACGTAAGAAAAACGACGTCCTTTAAACAGGATTATTTGTTGTAAAGAGATTACCGTGTGCTTATTCGGCGAAAAATATACGATGGCGCGCATAAAATGTCGAATGCATTAATTGGATCCCCGCTATATATATAATTATTATTAGAAAAAGCGCGCACGGTCCGCTCTGATCGGTGTCAAGGGCGCCTCCGTGAAAACACAGATGCACCGTTTTCTTGGCAAAACATGACCAATCCATTTACATATATATTTCATGCCCTCATAAAAATATACATGCACGTAAAAGTGTGGAAATAATGAAAGTGAACGCTCGATCTCGAGATCTGGTGAAAATAAACTGTGAATGTTGAAATTGTTTAATTACATAAGGAAGTTTTTTTTTATTTGGATATTTTTTTAGTATTGCTAGATTTACATATCAGAGTCGAGGAGACTGCTGAAGTTAATTTCTTCGACTCTGACAATACTAAAAAAATATACAAATAAAAAAAAACTGCCTTGTGTAATTAAACAATTTCAACATTATAACGATGAAAATAAATCTTAAGAGTTAAATAAAATGAAACAAAGAAGATTCACACATTTGCAGTTATTTAAATTACAATGAAATTAAACAAGGAAAAATTCTGGCAATGATCAATAAAATTCGATCAATCCCTTTTTCCAACTGCAAATGAAACAAAGAAGATTCACAAATTTGCAGTTATTTAAATTACAATGAAATTAAACAAGGAAGATTTCTGGCAATGATCAATTAAATTCTATCCAAAAAAATACTTACACTGTAAGTTTTACAAACATCTATTGAAACAACTACTTTCTGAGCATTTACCCCGCCGGACATTGGATTACACAATAGATATTTGTTGTTGCATAGCAACACTATTGCGAATTGCAACGGTTAGAGTTGAAAGCAGAGCTGTATTGATGAGGGATGAAATCCCGAAACACGCGTCTACAGATACTTGTAACAATAGATATTTGTTGTTGCAAAGCAGCACTATCGCGAATTGCAACGGTTTGAGTCGAAAGCAGAGCTGTATTGATGAGGGATGAACTCCCGAAACACGTGTCTACAGATACTTGTAACTATTATTTGTTGTTTCCTTTCATTGAATAATTTCGACTCAAACCGTTGCAATTCGCAATGGTGCTGCTATGCAACAACAAATATCTATTGTGTTACAAGTATCTGTAGACGCGTGTTTCGGGATTTCATCCCTCATCAATACAGCTCTGCTTTCGACTCAAACCGTTGCAATTCGCGATAGTGCTGCTATGCAACAACAAATATCTGTTGTGTAATCCAATGTCCGGCGGGGTAAATGCTCGGAAAGTAGTTGTTTCAATAGATGTTTGTAAAAATTACAGTGTAAGTAATTTTGCAGTTGGATAGAATTTAATTGATCATTGCCAGAAATTTTCCTTGTTTAATTTCATTGTAATTAAAATAACTGCAAATGTGTGAATCTTCTTTGTTTCATTTGCAGTTGGAAAAAGGGATTGATCGAATTTTATTGATCATTGCCAATTTTCCTTGTTTAATTTCATTTTAAATCTTAAGAGCATGGCGGAAAACCCATAGGTCGATAGCCTGTTCAAGCAAGCAAGAAAGAAACCAATATACCATAATATATTGTAAATATATGCAAAACAAATAACTTTGAATAAAGATATTGTAGTAGTCTTAAGAGCATTGGATACATCTTTGAAGAGTAAATGCCGTGAGTTTATGCGAATTCTTAGGGCCGGTATACACGCTACGTCTTATTGTATGTTTTGCATGATCGATAATGCAAAACGGAAAACAAAACGTACGTTTTGTCCTGTGTTTACACAGTATCATTTTCCTTTCCATTTTCTACCTCAGTTCAGATCCAGACTCGAGTTTGATTGTTCTGGAATCACAGTTACTTTCTTTTATTTTATTTTTTTAATTATTCAACGATTGAGAGGAAAGGTAATAATTATGTAAACCTTGTATGTTTTTAATTTCAAACCCATTTATATGGTAAATATTTGCTATATTAAAAAAAAATGGTGTCACTAATAGACAGATGCCCTTTCCAAATCGATGATTTTTTTTAAATACACGTTTTGATCCCATATTAAACATATCTTATTGACGAATGTAAATATTTATGTAAAATATGTAGCACAATAGACTTATTATTGTTATTATATTTCGAATGATTATTTTTATTTATTTAGTCTTATATAACATCATTATATGTTCCTTTCTACTTCTCAGTGTGAGGTGCCGAATGATTATAATCCGTTAATGAATAAATAAATAGTAATTTAACTGTAAAAAATAATCAACTATCAGTTGTCATAAATGATGCGTTTATGTAAGTACGTATCAACGGAATTAATACTTTTGTTATGACCAATTTAAAATATTAGTATTATTCACTGTCAATTTATAATTATATTTCAGTTTGATTATCATTTGCATACATTTATATATTTAGTTGTAATATTGATTTTTTGCATATGTTTTGTAAAAAGGATATACCGTAAATAAATATATTATTATTATATTATTTATTAAGGAGGTAAAAAGTTTTCAATCACATTCTATAACGAAGTAATAGAGACTCAATGTTCAATATTTCAAATGTTTCCTTACCTTGATTTCAAAAATATAAAACATATTTCTGTAGCTTGTTTAGCATTATAAAATTAAACAATGAAGGATAAGTAAACAATCGCATTTGATAAAATATATTATTTCCGTGAATTATTAATAGCACAGGCTGTGTTTTTTTTTTTTTTTTCAAAAATAAATTACTGAGGAAGGTTGTTTAAGTTGGAGCGGCTATATATGTTTTTATTTCATTAATTTACGTGAGAGTTAGAATGCTTTTAATAAACACAAGCTATGAGAAGTTCGTCAGAATATATATAACCATGGATTAAATTAAATAAAAATAATTTGAAAATAATTAAAGATAATAAAGAATACTAGGCAGAAAGACCTATGATCGATAGCCCATGACAGACTACTAACAAAATTGTACATATTGTTATAATAATTTTTGTAAAATTTTGTTGTCATATTGTCTGAATAAAGATGTTTGTATATATATATATATATAAAGAATAACATAAATAAAGAATATAGTAACTGTAATAAATTATTTCCACATTTAGCTCTGTGACATTTTAAATAGTCATTTAATAATACATATATATATATATATATATATATATATATATAGGCAAGTTCGGGGATAATCCGATAATCGGGGCATTCGACCAAAAGAAAACGGCAGAGAATTTGCGTTATCTGCTTTATTGTAATACCGAGCTTTCGGGACGGATTTGTCCCTTCTTCAGAAAACGGCAGAGAATTTGCGTTATCTGCTTTATTTATTCTTCAGGGTTAACACTAAAAAACAATGAGCAAACAGTCAATCACAATTGTGAAATGTTTAGTGTAACTTGTAATAGTGACGGTTGATTTAAAGAAATTCGATTTGAACCAAAATATTAGCGTTGAACATTGACAAAAATTGAAGACATTATTAGAATTGAATGTTGTTTACTTACAAATGAGATTATTGGACAGACTGTTTTTTTTAACTAACATCCCTGAGGTTAGGGAATCCACATGTTGTAAATGTCAGGCACATGGATTGTGCTGGTATATATATATATATGTATATATATATGGCTTTAAGAAATATAAAGGGGACATCGATTATATATATATATATATATATAATCGATGTCCCCTTTTACCAATTGGTGTCGGGGTACATTTAATAATAATAATAATTTATTTCCAACAAGTAAAACTTTATAATGTTAATATCATATGTAGCTAACTTACAAACAATGTGCTAAAGTGTACAGCCTAAATAATTACACAAATTTAATCCAAAGTCTACTAGTAGTTTATAACACACTAAATATGAAATGAGACGAAATAACCATAGATTTGTTGCGGAAGTCATAAACATATTTTGATCAATCTCAATAATATATTGGGAATACTAACACTGTAATTTTCGAGTTTAAATTTTAAGAGAATATTCTGCAAATAAATGAGATTCATAATTATAATTCAAGCAAATAAAATTACACCTATTGTGTAATCTAATGTCTGGCGGGGTATATGCCCGGGAAGTAGTTGTTTCAATCGACTTTTGTCGAAAACTTAAAGTGTAAGTAATTTTTGCAGTGTTGAAAAATGGGAATGATTTTTATTGATCAATTTCAAATAAATGGGTTTTGAGTTCACGTGAAGTGTTAGTATCAATAATAACACATGAGTTTTTTCTTACTTCACTTTTTATTTAACACCCTTAGATAATCCATTATTACACCTACTACCAAAAACAACCCGACGCAAATAATCCCTAACAATGCACAACTCGCGCTTAGAATAGGGTAGAATTTAGTTGTTATTGATAATGACCACTTTGTGGTCGAAATGTACATCTAACGTGTTAAATAAAAAGTGAAGTAAGAAAAAACTCGTGCGTTATTATTGATCAATTTCAATGATTTTTTTTTAATTAAAATTAAATATCTGCAAAAGTTTAAAACGTATCCGCGTTTATTTTAATTGAAAGACGGTACGTTAAAATTTTTAAGAGTTAGGAGTTTACAAGGCAGAGCTGTACTGATGAGGGATGAATATACCGAAACACGTGTCGACGGATCCTAACAGGATATTCGACTAAATAAGACGGCAGAAATGGTCGAATAGCCTGTTAGCATCCGTCTTCGAACGTCTTTGTCTCTAACGTTGCACGACTGTTACTTCTTGTAATTATGATTTGTGGGTACCTAGAGAATATTCCACAGAATGATATTTGTCAGCTCAATAGGGTGGCATGGGTCGCCAAATGCGAGCAATAGTTAGGGCTAGAGGAAGCAATACAAAGTATTGAAACCCTATTCAACTGAAATTTTCACTGATAATCTTTGTAAGTATATTTTTCGGAAATGCATTTTTTTTAGTGTATACGAGCCTTTATCGTTTTCGTTTATTAATGTTCATTAAATAAACTGATCAAATTGCTGTTAACAATGGTTTTAAGAAATCAACAATAGAAAAATAATATCAAAAAAGCAGAGAAGTGTAATTATTAATTCAATTTATCCAGTTATAAATGATAAATCATTACAAAATTATCACATATACTGGCAAAACGAGTGAGAAAGTTGCAAAAATTCTAAAAAATAACAATATTAATAATTGCCTTTAAAATAAATAATTCATTAGGAAATATTATAAAAAACAACAAAGACAAAACTACCAAAACTCAACAAAGTGGTTTTATCTGCTAACTTGTAAAGACTGCCCTGAGACATATGTGGGACAAACAGGAAGATCATTTGAGAGCAGAATAAAAGAACACAAATCCAGTTTCGAGCAAAAGAAAACAAACTCCACATATGCGGACCACCTTATTGAGGAGAACCACAATTTCGATGATAATTTCAAAATCCTACACAGGGTGGAAAAAAGCCTAAAATTAAATATTATGGAAAATTTAAATATATATAAAAAAATATTATATTGTGGAGAATTTAGAGATAACCAAAATAAAATTCAACGGACATCTTCTAAACGACCAACTAGACGTCACGAATTCACCACTACTCAATTTGAATTTTTCTAAAAATCCCGCCCCCTCGTAAACTAATAAAACTTTTTGTGTATATATACCCGGACAGAATAGTGTAGTGTATCATTTCTTCGCCTGAAGAAGCCACAGTGTGGTGAAACAATTGTAGCGATATTACAATAGACTTTGAAAGACTAAATAGTGTTATTTAATATAAGTAAACTGATAAGTACCATACGTTGTATTTTCTATACCCTGATCATTTATTTAATTGTAGAACACTAAAAATTTTCTCTAAGTACTACCACAATTTATTTATTTATTTATTTACTACTACAATATCTTTATTCAAAGTTATTTGTTTTACATATATTTACAATATATTATGGTATATTTGTTTCTTTCTTGCTTGCTTGAACAGGCTATCGACCTATGGTCTTTCCGCCATTATTTATTTATTTAATGGAATATACCATTTTTAAAAATATAAGACATACATGAAAAATGCAATAAATTTAAAAATGAAAAAAAAAATCACAGTGACCCGTTGTTTTTGCATCTGAGTGTATATATTATAAATTAATACTAAATCTAATCCTCTCAGCGATCTAAATTTAATCAAAAACGCAAACATACAATCGGAACACATTTACAGTTGAATCATGTTTTTTTTTTTAATCAATCTGGCCCACTTTTACCCACCGCCCAGTTCTCATTTAATTTAATAACAATTTCCTTTTTACTCCTCGCTAATGCTAAATTACTGAAAAAAAATGGCACTTATTAGATTAGAAACGGTGGTCAGTTTGTCACGGATCCCGAAGTCCGGCCGTAATAACAATAACGGAATGCAAACAAATGGCCACCGCAAACGTATCTGCTGAAATCCAGTTTATGTGAAAATTAAAACCGCTCCGCAAGGCTACAAGAAAGTTTACCGGAGTGTGCGAACGTGTTAACGTTATTATTAGCAGAGTGTTGCATGTTTGATTTGTCGGTGCGGGATTTTAGTAACCGGCAAGGATTATTAATATTTGCAAAAGGTGGTGAAATTATTTGATGTATTAATAATTGTAAAAATGGTATAAAAAAAGTTAAGTGTTTTCTTTGTATTATCAAATCAAATTCTTTATTTTGTTAGAATAACATAACCTATAACCTGTGCCACTTTTATTGCCTAGAGGAGAAAAGTTCTCGATCATATGGTAAAAGAATTCCATTGTTAATTTTCTTTATATAGAATTTTCTGCAGAAAAAAAGATGTTTGGCGTTAGAAAGTGGCAGGATAAAACAAAGGACAGGAAAAAATGGAGAGAGATTAGCAAAAAAGTTTAAAAGGACGAAAGGGGAATGATCAGCCCCGTAAATAATGATCTAGAAAGCTCCAGCAGGAGCGGCGTAACCCCTACAAGGGGTAATAGCCACCATATATATATACAGGCTGGCATTTTTATATCAATTCTAGATTAAGTGTAAAATAATCTAATATTGACGATTACAGCGCCACCTGTTGCCCATACAAAAAAAGTTTCTGAGTAAAACCTACATAGTTTTTTTCACACTTTCCGAATTTGCAATAAAAAATGGGGGTTCCCATTTAAGATTCAGAAGTTACCCCTGTTATTCACCCCCCTGGGGGGTGAGGGGTGAAATTGATAACAGAATCTAATGTCCACCTGAAAGATTAAAATGGGACACCCTGTATAATTAAATTATTCAGTTTTTTTTATAAATATAATTTTTATTTCAGTATTTATAAAATATGAATTAAAAAAAGTTTATTGTATGGAAGCACAACGCCACAGATCGAACGAAACACTATTGATGTATTTATTTGTCTCTACTGTTAATATGCAGTGCAGTAGACTGGATCAAATTGGTTCACCAAACTCGTATAGGTAACTTTGACCTCCTAAGAAGCAAAGGTCAATAATGATGAAATAAAGGTCGCCGTTGAGTTCGATTGTTGTAACGCGTGCGAATTATCTTTGAAATTTTACGTTAGCATAATATTATTTATACTATAAGAAAATACAAATAATATTAACTCTAATAGAAAAACGGGATTTATTCACTTGGTCACAGTTTATTTAAATAAATTAAATAAAAAGAATTTGAAAATAATTAATAAATTATTTCCTCTTTAGCTACTGTGACAATTTGACTTATCCCGAAACACGTGTTTGCAGATAGCCTTATATTACGTAACTTTTATTTTAATTAAAAAAAAAAATATTTTTGCATGTTAAAAGAGCAAAATTTATTTTAACAATATTACATTATTAATATATTCTTACGTCAATACTTATTTTCGACTATTTCAAGTTGCAGATGCATCAGGCTCAATGACCAAAACGGCACTATTTGATGCAATTTAAACAATTGAATTTCACTCTAGATTGTTACTAAAGGAGTAAACAATGATATTAAACAATAAAATCGGGGGTATATCTTTTTTAACATTTTTAAATAAATTTTAAAATCCAGCCTCGAATTCCACGGAAATGTGTGTGAGATTCAAAGTTCAAAATGACACTGTTTGATGCAATTCAAACAAATGAATTTCAACCTAGATTGTTGCTAAAGGTATAAACAATGATAATAAATAATAAAATGAGGCGTATGTCTTTTGTAACTTTTTTAAATAATTTTTAAATCCAGCCACGAATTCCAAGGGAACGTGTGTGAGATTCAAAGTTCAAAATGACACTGTTTGATGCAATTCAAACAAATGAATTTCAACCTAGATTGTTGCTCAAGGTATAAACAATGATATTAAATAATAAAATGAGGCGTATGTCTTTTGTAACTTTTTTAAATAATTTTTAAATCCAGCCTCGAATTCCACGGAAATGTGTGTGAGATTCAAAGTTCAAAATGACACTGTTTGATGCAATTCAAACAAATGAATTTCAACCTAGATTGTTGCTAAAGGTATAAACAATGATATTAAATAATAAAATGAGGCGTATGTCTTTTGTAACTTTTTTAAATAATTTTTAAATCCAGCCACGAATTCCAAGGGAACGTGTGTGAGATTCAAAGTCCAAAATGACACTGTTTGATGCAATTTAAACAAATGAATTTCAACCTAGATTGTTGCTAAAGGTGTAAACAATGATATTAAACAATAAAATCAGACAGGCTTGAAGTTATCTACGGTTTTTTTTTGACCCTGGTGGATGCGCCGGGTAACTCGTAGTTCACTGATTTTAATTTACATTTATTTACAATAGCCTATTAATAGAGGTCCTAAAATTTACTTTGAATAACACTATTATTATTTTCATTACAATTTTAAATTTTTATTTCATCCACGAATTTCAACACAAAATAGATCACACTTCAAAGTCCAAAACGACTGACTTTAGCGCACTTTAAATTTGATTTTTTTGTCTTAGATTGTTTCTAGATGTCTTAGGAATTATGTGAGCCAATAAAAAAGTTTAGTTTTTTATTATAACTATTTTTTTAAAAATTTATCTCGTACACGGTTTTCAACACAAAATCGATCAAAACGTCAAAGTGCAAAACTGCTGATTTCTTTGATTTACATTGTTACTTGGTGTCTTAAGAATCATCCTAACCTATAAAAAAGTTTTTTTTATTATAACTATTGACAAAATAAATAAAAAATAGTAATAATAAAAATAAAGAATTTTAATAATAATAATGTTTTTATTTTTCCATAACAGAAACGAAAATATTTATGACAATTATAAGCGATTCCTAAAAATAATAGTTCTGATACTGGAAAAAAAGGATGCAATTCAGATGCGTACCGATATACACTCTGATCTTCCATTACACCTTATTATGATAAATTTAGTAAAATAATAATGTAGATTGCACAGAAATAAACAGATATAAATCAGTATAAAAATTAAGAAAAAAGATAAGAAGAAGCAGAATGAAAAAAAAAAGAGTTAGAAAACAACATATTACAACAAAATAAATATAAGTTATTAGGGGAGTCCGACGTGGTCCAGGAAATCTTCCATGGAATGGTGAAGATCGTGTATACGATAGATAGTGAGGAATAAAAACCCAAATGGTTTATAAGTTATTATGAAAATGGATGCACAATTTATAATGAGCATTGATTGGTATCGTAAAAATATATTTTTTAAACTTAAATTTTGACTCGAAAACATTGCAGGAGATGGCTAATTTGTTAATGTAATTAACTATTGTATAATGAAATTTATTGGCTGAGATGGTTCTTAAGATAACAATGTGAGACAAAGAAATCGAATTTAAAGTGCGCCGTTTTTGACTTTGAAATTTGCTCGATTTTATGTTGAAATTCGTGGATGACAGAAATAAAATTTAATAAATGTAACAAAAATAATAATTAGCTAATGTAAAGAAATGGAGATTGAAATCCGTTGAGGAGCCACGAATTACACCCACCATGGCGGATGCGCCGGGTCGAAAAACCGTGATAACTTCACATCAATGAAAAAGTATGGTTTCATGGTCCAAATTTTATATTTAATGTCATACGAAGACTCATAAATAAGTGATGCTATATGTGTATTATCAATATCTGACTATAAAAATTATGATTTCATGGTTCAAACAGAAGTTATGCATTTTTTTTAAATAAATTGTCAAATCTGTTGCTAACACAATGCCTTATTTGAAGTCTTACAAAATTATAATTTATGAGTGGTACTATAAACAAATTGTTTTTTATTATCAATTATATCTTTATTTCTTTATCGATATCTTAAAAGAAATAATTTGGTTTCTTAGTACAAACAGAACTCGACACCCAATACGGGTAAAAGAGGATAATATTAAGAAAGAAAGAAAGTACAAACAGAAGTTTTGAGTTTTGTTCAAAATATGTATACGTCGGGCATGAAATTCCATTTGATAAGAATTCTATTTTTTTGGTTTTCATGAATGTATTTGAAGCATATAATCGGGGCTATTCTGTACGAGCAATATTATTTATTTATTTATTTATTTATTTATTTATTAACGGTGGTCTACCATAGAATATTACAATAAAATACAATAAAATAGTAATAATAAACACATTAAACATTTAAAACAAAACACAAACAATAAAATATAAAATCATATTTCACTTACATCAAGGCCGTAAAAGAGTGAGCCTGTGGCGCAATTCTTTAAGGCTGTTCGCAAAAAAAATCAAAATTGCTACCTATCATATTAGCATGCCTTAGCACTCGAGTGGTTGCAGAGTTCTGTGCGTTATATTTAACGTACACGTTATTTTTGTCTCTGAGATTTTTGTAATTGACTTGTAAGCTTAGATCGTGAGGTTCATTAACAAGGTATACGTTAAATTTAACATTTCGGAATAGCCTCGAATATATTAAGAATATCGTATATCTAGCGTATAGATAACTAGTGATGGACGTTTCGATTTTTCTAATCTCATCAGACTAGTGTGTTCCTTGTGCAATGCCAAATATGGCGCTTACGTTGTCTCCATTTATTATTGAAACGTTCGCTCGAGATGTACAAATAACAGTGAAAAATAAATTAGTGAAGAAATGAAATCCAATCGTGTTTTATTAATAAATGCAATTAATTATTCCATCCTCCTAATTGCAATAAACTAATCAACTCACATCGTTACACTTCTAATTACTTCTACTATTATTAAATTCCGTTTGTATTGTTGTTTACATTACTATTCCCTATACGAATTTTAAAGTGTGCAATTGGCGAGGTCGACCTTACCCCGGTTCTGGCATCTTGACCGCTTTGAGGACGAGGGCACCGCCATTGACACACTTCACCGAGCAGAGGCGGTTTCTCTGTTTGCCAGCTAGTGCTGGTGGAGGAGGGTGGCGGCGCTCTAGAGTGTTTAGAAGGAGCAAACACTCGTAAAAAAAAACCGTAATGATCGCGTGTTGCGTAATATATACGCGAGTTGTTGCTTAAACGGCCAGAGAGAAAGTATTACACTCTCGGGTTATTTCATCAAAAAATATGTGTATTATTGCTCGCTCTCGAAAGGCTAGTGCCCGCCTGGCTGGCGTTCGTCGCCGTTGATTAATTTCGGGATATTCAGAGATTGCGTGTCGTATGAAATGAGTGATTTTTATTTTGAAGCTACTTACTGGCCAGTTTACCAGGTTTTAATGTAATTTTATTGCTGGCCTAATTCTGTATCAATCTAATCAACTTTAAATTAGTCCTACTCGGAATCTATAAACCAGCTCAGAGATATAAGTATTATTAAATAAACTAGGAAACCATAGAAATGGACTAGTTTTCCTTTTTATTTTTTTAATATATACAGGGTGTTGACACGACAAGGTACACATTGGAATTTTATACATAAAAACAGTTTTTTTTGCTTCCCTCTTCATTTTATAAAGAAAAACTGAAAGAATTAAAATATGATCATCATGATGGTTGCGATCGTATCTACGTGGTAATTCATGATTATCGGTGCTTTTCTGTAAGAGAAATGTTGAGTTTAACGTTTCCGTTAATTATTATCATCGCATTCAGCTTTTGTACCCATATGGGTGTAGGGGTTTTTTATTATTATAATTATCCTTTATTTTCACAACAGATATATATATATATATATAAATATCCAATTATAGATTAGTATTATACAATGCTATGCTAAATAAACAAATCAATCATGCACAACATTATTGATTGTCCTGAAATCTTGAGTAACATTCATTTTTATGTACCAATAATAAACTCACGTCATAATTATACATTTTATAATCCTGTAGACAAATCTAACACATTATACAAATCTCCACTATTTCATATGAGTAGGAATGCGAATGTTCAATATGACGACATTTTTCTGTAAACTTGTTTCCAACTTATAAAGTATTGCGTTATTGTCTGAAGTTAAGCTTCTACAATTCCTTTATAATCTTTTGCATTCTCTCTTTTTTTGTTTGTATTGCTATCAGGTTAAGAATACGTTACAATTATTTTTTATATAAATAGAAAACAGTATTCATTCACTTGGTCACAGCTATTTAAATAAATTAAATAAAAATGATTTGAAAATAATTAATAAATGTGGAAATAATTTATTAATTATTTTCAAATCATTTTAATTTAATCAATAATTTATATAAGAAATAATGTACTAATTCTAGAGAATTCTATATAAAAATAATATAGAATTCTATAGAATTACTACATTCTATATTATAATATAGAATTCTATAGAATTACTACATTCTATATTATTTTTATATAGAATTCTCTAGAATTAGTACATTATTTCTTATATAAATTAGTGATGGACAAGATCGATCAAAAAAGATCGCCTGCTCGATCCTTGCAGGTGATTGAGCTGCTGGATCTCTATGAACAGCTCGTTCTTTTTTTATTTGCGGCTTGATCTTTTTGATCGGTTCGATCTCTTTGACCGGCTCGATTTTTTCGGACTAAATTCCGGATTGGATTGATCATGTTATGTAGTTCTCGAGCAGGTACGGTCGATAATTGAATCAAACTATTTTTTTAAGTTATTTTGTTTTATACATACAGTTTTTATTAATTTATTATTTACTAAATAGTCATGTAAACCACTTTACGTCACTATTATTGCCAAAAATTGTAATTCATAGTCACTATTTTCATTAGAATTTGACTTTACAATCATTTATAATCACTACTACTACAATATCTTTATTCAAAGTTATTTGTTTTACATATATTTACAATATAATATGGTATATTTGTTTCTTTCTTGCTTGCTTGAACAGGGATAATCACTATTTTTGCTAGAAATTCAGTTTAAACTCACTTTACGACACTACATTTGTCAAAAACTTCCTTAAGTCATTAAAAACCACTATTTTCACTATAAATTGACTTTAAAATCATTTATAGTCACTAATTTTGCTAGAAATTAACTTTAAAGTCATTTAAAGTTAATATAATTGTCAACAATTAACTCTAAGATCATTGAAAGTCACTATTTTCACTAGAAATTTACTTCGTAGTAACTATTTTTGCTAGAAATTGACCTACAAATAATTTATAGTCACTATTATTGTCAAAATTTAATTTTAAAGTCATTTATAGTCATTATTTTTACTTGAAATTGACTTTAAAATCACGTTACTTCACTATTATTGTCAAAAAATGACATTACAGTCATTGATGGTCACTATTTTTGCTAAAAATTGTCGTTAGTCATATAGACACTATTTTCATTAGAAATTGTCTTTAAAGTCATTGATAGTCACTATTTTCACTATAAATTGACTCTAAAGTAATTTTTCGTCACTATTATTGGTAGAAATTGACTTTAAAGTCATTGATAGTTTCTATTATGGTAAAAAAATAACTTTAAAGTCATTCATAATCACTATTTTCACTATGAATTTAAACATTTTAAAGTTATTATTATTGTCAAAAATTGACATTACAGTCATTGATGGTCACTATTTTTGCTAAAAATTGTCGTTAGTCATATAGACACTATTTTCATTAGAAATTGTCTTTAAAGTCATTGATAGTCACTATTTTCACTATAAATTGACTAAAGTAATTTTTCGTCACTATTTTTTGGTAGAAATTGACTTTAAAATCACTATTATAGTAAAAAATTGACATTACAATCACTGGTAGTCACTATTATTGTTAAAAATTGTCTTAAAAGTCACTATTATTTCTAAAAACTGACTTTAAAGTCATTGATAGTTTCCATTATGGTAAAAAAATAACTTTAAAGTCATTCATAATCACTATTTTCACTATGAATTTAAACATTTTAAAGTTATTATTATTGTCAAAAATTGACATTGCAGTCATTGATGGTCACTGTTTTTGCTAAAAATTGTCGTTAGTCATATAGACATTATTTTCATTAGAAATTGTCTTTAAAGTCATTGATAGTCACTATTTTCACTATAAATTGGCTCTAAAGTAATTTTTCGTCACTATTTTTTGGTAGAAATTGACTTTAAAATCACTATTTTAGTAAAAAATTGACATTACAATCACTGGTGGTCACTATTATTGTTAAAAATTGACTCAAAAGTCACTATTATTGCTAAAAACTGACTTTAAAGTCATTGATAGTTTCCATTATGGTAAAAAAATAACTTTAAAGTCATTCATAATCACTATTTTCACTATGAATTTAAACACTTTAAAGTTATTATTATTGTCAAAAATTGACATTGCAGTCATTGATGGTCACTATTTTTGCTAAAAATTGTCGTTAGTCATATAGACACTATTTTCTTTAGAAATTGTCTTTAAAGTCATTGATAGTCACTATTTTCACTATAAATTGACTCTAAAGTAATTTTTCGTCACTATTTTTTGGTAGAAATTGACTTTAAAATAACTATTATAGTAAAAAATTGACATTACAATCACTGGTAGTCACTATTATTGTTAAAAATTGACTCAAAAGTCACTATTATTGCTAAAAACTGACTTTAAAGTCATTGATAGTTTCCATTATGGTAAAAAAATAACTTTAAAGTCATTCATAATCACTATTTTCACTATGAATTTAAACACTTTAAAGTTATTATTATTGTCAAAAATTGACATTGCAGTCATTGATGGTCACTATTTTTGCTAAAAATTGTCGTTAGTCATATAGACACTATTTTCATTAGAAATTGTCTTTAAAGTCATTGATAGTCACTATTTTCACTATAAATTGACTCTAAAGTAATTTTTCGTCACTATTTTTTGGTAGAAATTGACTTTAAAATCACTATTATAATAAAAAAATTGACATTACAATCACTGGTAGTCACTATTATTGTTAAAAATTGACTTAAAAGTCACTATTATTGCTAAAAACTGACTTTAAAGCCATTGATAGTTTCTATTATGGTAAAAAAATAACTTTAAAGTCAATCATAATCACTATTTTCACTATGAATTTAAACACTTTAAAGTTATTATTATTGTTAAAAATTGACATTAAAGTCATTGATGGTCACTATTTTTGCTAAAAATTGTCGTTAGTCATATAGACACTATTTTTATTAGAAATTGTCTTTAAAGTCATTGATAGTCACTATTTTCACTATAAATTGACTCTAAAGTAATTTTTCGTCACTATTTTTTGGTTGAAATTGACTTTAAAATCACTATTATAATAAAAAAATTGACATTACAATCACTGGTAGTCACTATTATTGTTAAAAATTGACTTAAAAGTCACTATTATTGCTAAAAACTGACTTTAAAGCCATTGATAGTTTCTATTATGGTAAAAAATAACTTTAAAGTCATTCATAATCACTATTTTCACTATGAATTTAAACACTTTAAAGTTATTATTATTGTTAAAAATTGACATTAAAGTCATTGATGGTCACTGTTTTTGCTAAAAATTGTCGTTAGTCATATAGACACTATTTTCATTAGAAATTGTCTTTAAAGTCATTGATAGTCACTATTTTCACTATAAATTGACACTAAAGCAATTTTTCGTCACTATTTTTTTGTAGAAATTGACTTTAAAATCACTATTATAGTAAAAAATTGACATTACAATCACTGGTAGTCACTATTATTGTTAAAAATTGACTTAAAAGTCACTATTATTGCTAAAAACTGACTTTAAAGTCATTGATAGTTTCTATTTTGGTAAAAAAATAACTTTAAAGTCATTCATAATCTCTATTTTCACTATGAATTTAAACACTTTAAAGTTATTATTATTGTCAAAAATTGACATTGCAGTCATTGATGGTCACTATTTTTGCTAAAAATTGTCGTTAGTCATATAGACACTATTTTCATTAGAAATTGTCTTTAAAGTCATTGATAGTCACTATTTTCACTGTAAATTGACTCTAAAGTAATTTTTCGTCACTATTTTTCGTAGAAATTGACTTTAAAATCACTATTATAGTAAAATATTGACAATACAATCATTGGTAGCCACTATTATTATTAAAAAATGACTTAAAAGTCACTATTATTGCTAAAAATTGACTTTAAAGTCATTGATAGTTTCTATTATGGTAAAAAAATAACTTTAAAGTCAATCATAATCACTATTTTCACTATGAATTTAAACACTTTAAAGTTATTATTATTGCGAAAATTTGACTTTAAAGTCATTAATAGTCATTATTTGTACTAAAAATTGACATTGAAGTCATTTATATTCACTATTTTTGCTATAAATTGACTTTAAAATCATTTATAGTCATTATTTTCACTAAAAAAATGTCTTTAGTATTATGTATAGTCACTATTTTCACTATAAATTATCATTAAAGTCATTGATAGTCAATATTTTCACTAGAAATTGACTCTTAAAGTCACTTTTCGTCACTAATTTTGGTAGAAAGTCACTATTATAGTTGACTTAAGTCATTGTCACAGTTTTCACTAGAAATTGATTTTAAAGTCACCACTATTGTCAAAAATCAACTTGTCAATGTGCAAAACAACTATATCCTTCATCGCATGATATATTAGTATCCGAGCTAAAAAATAAACTACATCAATCGTCCTTCACTGCATTATGTAATTAGTAAGGATTTCATTTGCATCGTCCTTACATTGCGAAACTTTTTTCGCGTGCGGAAAGTGGCTCCATTCTGCTAATATTGACGCTTTCCCGTGGCGGCTGGATACTTCCGGCGGTGCCGCCGCACCGCACCGCGCCGTCCCGTTTAATTAATTTATCCCAGTAAATTTAATCAGGAAAAGCAACGGGGATAATCTCGCCCGTACACACGTTTAAAAAAAAACAGCTACGTTTTAGCGAATCCAACGCGCACCTGAAACCTTTTTTTTTGCGGTTTCCATGTTTGTGCTGGGCTTTCGTTTTAATGCGCGGATTAAAGTAAATATTGTTTATGTGCGCCGTTGCAGAGTTACCCAAACTTTTGAAATTAAATTTAAAAAAATTATAATTAATCAGGAAAACAGTGTTATCAAAGAGGAGTTCGTATGTAATGTCACCCAAAATTTACGCACCATTTTGGATCAACGGAATTGTGCAAGGGCTTGTAATGATTTAGTATTTGTTATTTCAATTTCACCCGACACTCGAAAGGGTATAAAGGTAATATATACAGGGTCCTGCAACAGTGTGTCGGGCTTTCCTAGCGCCATTCCCGTGAAAAAAAAAACAAAAAAAATG
Source organism: Philonthus spinipes (assembly GCA_963082785.1). Classification (NCBI taxonomy): domain Eukaryota; kingdom Metazoa; phylum Arthropoda; class Insecta; order Coleoptera; family Staphylinidae; genus Philonthus; species Philonthus spinipes. The sequence continues at coordinate 21,219,942 of OY720311.1, forward strand.
TTTCGTACAAAAAATTATTGATTTAAGAATCTTTATGACGTAAAATTATTTTCAAACATACAGGGTGTCCCAATTTTGCAGTATAACAAAAATATTTGTTTCTTTTAATGGAACACCCTGTATTTATTCAACTTTTCTAATGACATTTTTCAACCTCTACATTGCTGTCCATTTAGTTTTTTTATTATGTTACAGTGTTGCCAATTTACAATTTTTTTCTTCAAGTATCATGCATAAGCAAGCTCAACTTTAAAAAATCGTAGCGACCTCGTTTTTTGAAGGTAAGAATAACTTTTAGCAAATATCTCAGTGTGGTTAATAAGCAACGTTTTATTAATGAGCAATTTAAATTTAGTAGTACAGGGTGTTCAGAGAAACATGCCAAACTTTGCAAATTTCAAAGCGGTATAACCCATTTTTTTTTTTTTAATGGAATGGTCCCTATTTTATGTCATTATTCGATAGGTCTTTTTCTTCTCTTCAATTTGATGGGGCATATCTTATGTCTAAACCCCATAGTTGTTGATATATTCAAAAATTTTCACAAAAGTATCCACTTAATTACATTTCTATGTAATTAAGTAGGCCATGCTGTGACGAAACAACTGTCAAAATGCTATCTTTCGCCTAATCGAAATGGCCGTCACTTGTTATCCATACGATAGATGAATGGTGGCTGAACATTTTATTATATAGAAAAGAATATTTATTCACTTGGTTACAGTTATTTAATAAATTAATTAAATTAATCGTTTAATTTTATTCAATTTTGATTTATATTAAATTAATTTTGTTTAATTTAATTTAAATTGATTTAGTTTGATTTGATTTAATTTGAATGAGTATAGTTGATTTAATTTAATTAATTTATTTTAACATCTTTAAAATATGTGAAGCAGAGCTGTACTGACGAGGCATAGATCCCGAAACACGTGTCTGCAGATGGCCTTATATTAAGTAACATTCTTTTCTGTTTTTTTGCATTGATTTTTTTTTTTTTCGGATCAAAAATGTGTTGCATGATGCAATATTTTATTGATATGCAACAGCGGGTGTACATTATGTAATTCAATGTCCGGCGTGGGTATTTGCCAGGGAAGTAGTTGTTTTAATGTGCGTTTATTTAACGTACTTACGTAACGTAAGTCAAAATGTCACAGAGCTAAATGTGGAAATAATTTATTAATTATTTTCAAATCATTTATATTTCATTTTATTTTTTACAACTTATAAAAGAAATCAAAATATCAATCTTGCAATATTTTGTAATAGAAACAAAATGTCTAAGGAAGTGAATGTTTAAATTACACCAAAAAACATATGTATATTTAAGATAAATAGAGAATTTCTTGCCGTTTACAAATATATATGGTTTATTATTGTTAACTGTCAAAATAAAAAAAAGTGGTAAAAAACATGGTATGTATACAGGGTTATTCAGTTTGGTGTTATAAAAAAGTGGTAAAAAAACATAGTATGTATACAGGGTTATTCAGTTTGGTGTTCCACCCCCTTGAACACCAAACTGAATAACCCTGTATACATACTATGTTTTTTTAACACTTTTTTTATAAAAAAAAAACATTTTTTTTCATTGAATTTATATATGTAAGGTTTTTTTTATTCATTAGTACCAATAAATTGTAAAATAAAGAAAAAAATCAAAGCATTCTCCTCTAGCGAGAAAATCTAGAGAGAATATTTATTTCTCTTCCAATTTTAAAATTTCAAATTTCAAATCATTTATATTATAAAATAAATCAAAATATCGATGTCGGAATATTTTGTAATAGAAACAAAATGTCTAAGGAAGTGAACGTTTCAATTACACCAAAAAAACATATGTATATTTACGTTAAATAGAGAATTTCTTGCCGTTTACAAATATATATGGTTTATTATTGTTAACTGTCAAAATAAAAAAGTGGTAAAAAACATAGTATGTATACAGGGTTATTCAGTTTGGTGTTATAAAAAAGTGGTTCAAGGGGGTGGAACACCAAACTGAATAACCCTGTATACATACTATGTTTTTTTGCCACTTTTTTATAAAAAAAAAACATTTTTTTTTCATTGAATTTATATACGTAAGGTTTTTTTTTATTCATTAGTCTTTTCTTAATTTTACAATTTATTGGTAATAAATTGTAAAATTAAGAAAAAAATCAAAGCATTCTCCTCTAGCGAGAAAATAGAATTTTATTTCTCTTCCAATTTTTTGTTTTAAATTTTCAAATCATTTATATTATAAAACAAATAAAAATATCATTGTGGCAATATTTTATAATAGAAACAAAATATCTAAGGAAGTGAACGTTTCAATTACACACACAAAAAAAACACATGTATATTTAGGCCGGAAATATGTATGTTTACTCATGCATACTTAAATAAATTTTATGAAAATTACAAACTGAAGGTGACTATTAATTGTATCCATTACAAACTTTTCACAAAAACACCCATCTATTGTATTATTTAAATTAGAAATATGTAAATACACCATACCTCTTTCACGATAAAGACATAAACACGAAAAACGAGGCGATAGCCAATTAACAGATATACGGGGTATTCTCTAAGGAAAATGTTGAGTATAACGTGGACGTTATTTTTAATCATCACATTCTAAACAACTTTTATAATAGCTATATAAATAATAGAATATGAGGTTTATTAATAACGTACATGTTAAACTTAAACATTTTCAATACGGAATATTACAAAATAAAATGTATATTTATACATTTTATTTTGTAATATTTTAATATTTATTTAGTATTTTTTTTACTGTATATATCTGTTAATAAAGATTATTATTATTATGTAAATATCGCTCATGGCCTCATGTTTGTTTTAAATAAATTCCAATTATTGATTTAAAGTGTTGTTCCTTTTCGAGTTGAGTTAATTTATGCAAAAACACGCTGTTGAAAATTTGAACATTATGCGGACGGTGGGGTTTCCGTTGCGAAAACCGTCGTAATTATAGTGCCCCTTCATATAAATTAGAGGGGGTACGGGGGTGGTTAATTACCGGTCCTCGAGGCTGGGTCTGTTAATAACGTAAGCGCGACGCTTCCGGTCGCAATGAAATTATAATATCCACTTCCGCAAAATTGGATTTTATATGAAATTGGACCGTTTCTTTTTTTAAATTGTTAACGTTTTGAGCGCAGTTTTACGAATAATAAAAAAAAACAGTACGTGTCATTTTGCAGTTGATAATATATTTTCCTAGCTAGCATAATTTTATTTTGCAAATCAGTATAAATCCATACAGGGCAGAAAGAGCTACGGTCGATAGCCCATGACATTTTGCAGTTAATAATAATTAATCGAATATTATTAGTAATCGAGTACTACTAAATGTGTCATTTTAAGTATTTAAAACGAAAAAGTAACTTCAAATTTATGTTTATTAATAAATGGGAAATTATTTTTGATATTTTTATAATAAGAAACATTCATAAAATTATAATATACTTAATTTAGAAATAATAAAAGATCGACTTTGCCCATCACTAGTTAATAATATATTTTCGTAGCTAGCATAATTTTAATTTGAAAATCACCATAAATTCATACAGGGCAGAAAGACCTATGGTCGATAGCCCATGACAGACTACTAACACAATTATGCATATTGTTAGAATAAATTTTGTTAAATTTTGTTGTCATATTGTCTGAATAAAGATGTTTATATATATATAATATATTTTCTAAAAAAAACTCTGCCTGTTTAAATGGTGTCAGCCATCAGGCTATGACCATATATCTTCAGAGTTGTTGCCTGAGGATGGCTATCAGGCAACTCTTACTTATAACTAGTGTTGGGCAAAATCGAGTGAATTTAGTAATCGAGTATTTCTGAATAATCAATTTTAAGTAGCTAAATAATTAAATAACAATAAAATAGAGTTTATTAATCAATAGGTAAAACTTTCCAATATTAATATTATAAATAACATTAAGAAAATTGTCATAAACTTCATTTTGCAGTGACAAAAAAGATCGAAAAGATCGACTTTGCCCATCTCTACTTATAACCTCAAGAGCAGAGGGTTCAGGTAAGGATAGCTCCTATTTCGGCTATCACTTAATCTGGGTGATTAGCTAATCTTCCGATTAATTCTGCTCTTCTTCTCTCCACCTTTTCCACCGGATTTTCGAGATTTAGTATCCCTTAGGTATCCGCGCTTGGACGAAAGATTAAGTGATAGCCGAAATAGGAGCTATCCTTACCTGAACCCTCTGCTCTTAAGGTTATAAGTAGAGATGGGCAAAGTCGATCTTTTTGATCTTTTTTGTCACTGCAAAATGAAGTTTATGACAATTTTCTTAATGGGGACGATGCAATTTCGTCCAAGCGCGGATACCTAAGGGATACCCCCCGGCGAGAAACACAGTAAATTTTATTCAAATCGAATGGAACATTCGATTGTTATCAATAAAATATTTTTTTTATTAATTTTTGTATTCATATTTTGGTCTCAGCAACCTAAGGTTAAGCCATTTCCAAAAATTAGCAGGACATTCTTTATATAATTGTTTTGTTTCACCAAAATATGATTATTTTCTCCAGCTTTCTTCGAAATTATCCTTGATATTGATGAAAAATTAATAAAAAAAACTCTTTTTTACACAATATTGGTGTTAAACACTTAAGGGATGATTTCTTTGAAAAAGCCGTTTGGACGAAATTGTAAGGTCCTGATTTCGTCGTGTTTGATGAAGTAGGGGTAGCCCATTGATCTCGCCAGCGTGCTTCTTTTAAGTCTGTTTTAGGATTACAATTTCTTATATATAGTTACGATTTAAGAATAACTCCGCGAATATTTAATTCAGTAAATTCGCGTTTACTTTCGCATCTATTCCCGTTTGTTTTGTTTGTTTTTATTTCGCGCTGCAAGTTTATTGACCTTGCCTCTTCGTATTGCGGTCTTGTAAATAATCAGCGAGGCTTTTTTTACACACGATCCTCGGACGTCATCGCATTTTTTGTGGGAAAATGCGATACCTACGGTCCCGAATTATTTTCCCCTGTGTACACGCGGAATTTAAATATTTATCTCGGCGTACGTATGTAGAACGCAATTCGCTGTTTGGCAGAAACAAAAAAATTAAAATGCGGTGAGTTGAGTCACTGCCAATTTTAGAATAAACCCGAAAAAATGCAGAGAGAAAATAGTGCGTTGCTCAATTATGGTTAACTAGATGTGACGTTGCTGGGAATTTCGAGAAATGTCTGGTTGTGGTATGATTTGTGTGTGAAAAGTGATGAATTGGTCAAATTGTTACGAAATTAGACTGAAATATATTATTCTTGATTTACTAAAGTAAAATTATTATTCTACCTTAAAAATTAAATTCATAATTCTATATATTAAATAAAAATGATTTGATAATAATTATTAAATTATTTCCACATTTAGCTCTGTGACTTTTGACTTACGTTACGTAAGTATGTTAAACAAATGCACATTACTTACGTAACGTAAGTAAGTACTTTTGACTTACGTTACGTAAGTATGTTAAACAAATGCACATTACTTATGTAACGTAAGTCAAAAGTCACAGAGCTAAATGTGGAAATAATTTATTATTTTCAAATCATTTTTATTTAATTTATTTAAATAACTGTGATCAAGTGAATAAATACTATTTTCTATTCCTAATGTGTTGTATGTGCAATGCACGGATCACCGAATGACCAACTCAATGTAAAAAAAAGCGACCCTTCAATGTACACCACCTGAAGGCGGCGCTACCATCGGCCAATAAAACTGGCGCCAAATTTTAAATTGTGGCGGTATATTTAAATTTTTACATTATTGCAATATTAAATTATAAAATGAATATTTTATTGATGTGCATAATAAAATTATTTATTAAAGATATAAATAACTCTATTATGCACAAATTTAAATGTACTCAAAATAAAGGTATGTAAATAATAATAAAAAAATAAATTAATATATTTATCTTATAAAATGTATAATAAATACATATATCACAATAGAAGAGTTGGTATGCTCCTAGTCTTGATCATTTTTGAAAGGTTCTTGATGCGATTCATCAATTTAATGATATTAGGAGAAGAGTTGTGTGGATGCTTCTGGATGTAGTTCCATCGATGCTGTTGGCCTTAGAACAAAGATATAACAGAAATAAAAAAAAACATCAAATAATTTAATAAATTTCGTTCGCTTATTTTACCCAAGCAGAAAATAAATGCAAAGGTTGCAAATTATTGGAGGGAACCGAAATGTGCATTGAAGATGTTTGTTGACACCTATAGTACAACTTTAAAATTAAAATTACCATATTTATAGTTTCCTATTAAGATTTTCCACTAGCGCCTCTGCCAGCGGTGTACATCGACGTTTCATGAAATAGAGCTATAGGGATATTAATGCGTTAGACAAAGAAAACGAAACGGTTCCAAATCGTCCATAAGAGTTAAATCCCCCTGGTGCAATGCCTTGATAAAAGCGGTTGAACGAATCTTGTGGTGCCGTTAAATACCTGATAATAATCATAATAAATGGAAGACGGCGCAAGCGCCATCTTTCGCCTACTTTCAAGTGGCATCGTCAACGATTCTAGTCTATAAGGTAGACAAGCGAGAATCGCTGTTTCATCCACATGAAATTAGACAAAAGATGGCGCTTGAGTCGTCGTCTATGTATTATGGTTAGTGGGCGAAACAACGATTCTCGGTTGTTTACCTTAGAGACTCGAATTGTTGACGATTTTTTATAAAATTAGACAAAAGATGGCGCTTGCGTCGTCTTCTATGTATTATGGTTAGTGGGCGAAACAACGATTCTCGGTTGTCTACCTTATAGACTCGAATTATTGACGATTCTTTATAAAATTAGACAAAAGATGACGCTTGCGTCGTCTTCTATGTATTATGGTTAGTGGGCGAAACAACGATTCTCGGTTGTCTACCTTAGAGACTAGAATTGTTGACGATTCTTTATAAAATTAAACAAAAGATGGCGCTTGCATCGTCTTTTATGTATTATGAATAGTGGGCGAAACAACGATTCTCGGTTGTCTGCCTTATAGACTCGAATTGTTGACGATTCTTTATAAAATTAGACAAAAGATGGCGCTTGCGTCGTCTTCTATGTATTATGGTTAGTGGGCGAAACAACGATTCTCGGTTGTCTATCTTGTAGACTCGAATTGTTGACGATTCTTTATAAAATTAGACAAAAGATGGCGCTTGCGTCGTCTTCAATGTATTATGGTTAGTGGGCGAAACAACGATTCTCGGTTGTCTATCTTGTAGACTCGAATTGTTGACGATTCTTTATAAAATTAGACAAAAGATGGCGCTTGCGTCGTCTTCTATGTATTATGGTTAGTGGGCAAAACAACGATTCTCGGTTGTCTACCTTATAGACTCGAATTATTGACGATTTTTTATAAAATTAGACAAAAGATGGCGCTTGCGTCGTCATCTATGTATTATGGTTAGTGGGCGAAACAACGATTCTCGGTTGTCTACCTTAGAGACTCGAATTGTTGACGATTTTTTATAAAATTAGACGAAAGATGGCGCTTGCGTCGTCTTCTATGTATTATGGTTAGTGGGCGAAACAACGATTCTCGGTTGTCTACCTTGTAGACTAGAATTGTTGACGATTCTTTATAAAATTAGAGAAAAGATGGCGCTTGTGTGGTCTTCCATTTATTATGAATCATTTCTGTTGTTTAATAGTAATACAATATGCTCGAAAACTTTTTTCCTGTAGAGTTTTTTAATTAAAAAAAAAAGATTTTGGCAATAAAAGTAACCACACGCTATTGGTTTATGTTATTGTAATGTATTGAAGAATTTTATTTTATAAATAATTACATATGTGACATCACGATGGTTTCGACCGTTACTACGGTGAATTATGGTACTACATAGTCAATCCTATTTCTTTTTATATTTTCTTATTTTATCCATTTTTTTTTTGTTGGTTAAGCGTATAGTTTTGATAGATATTCGGGTGCAGGAAAGTGCCCCCAATCTGAATTGAACGCAAAATAGATGTGGTGCCATTTGAAAAAAAAAAAATAGCATATTATATTAAGTTTGTACTTATTACTCTGTGATTGGTTTTTTTTGTCTGGGTAATAAAGTTTATTAATAAAGTAATAAAAAAAGTTGACAATCGCTAACTTGACAGCTGTCATCTCATTCTCAATTTGGTGACACCCCCGAGGCACCTGATCACAAAATTCACCGGATTTTGACAATTTTCACACTGTATTATTAATAGTTTCATTTTGATTTTCTTTAATTAATTGCTCAAACAAAGCGTCTAAATTAATATAAACCGATAAAATGACGTTTACAATTTTCATTAACATTACAACTAGATCCAAACGGGGGCGGTTTAATTAGATAATTTAATTAAACCTTGACAGTTGTCATCTTATTGTCAATTTGGTGACACCGTTAAATAGAGAATTTCTTGCCGTTTACAAATATATTTTATTTAGTCTTATATAACATCGTTATATGTTTCTCTCTACTTCTCAGTGTGAGGTGATTACAAATATACAGAGAGCTTTTTTTATCAGTATACATTAGTGGAAGTGTATACCTGCAAAAAACGCGAGTCAATCGCATTGAACCAATAATGTGTGTATGTTTAGTTGACTATTTGGCATATGTGTGTTCAGTTGCGTGTTATAGGCAATTAAACACACATACAGTAATGCATTTGACTCGCGTATTTTGCAGGTATACATAGGGGAAATGTATACTAATAAAAAAAGCTCTCTGTATATGGTTTGTTATTGTTAACTGTCAAAATAAAAAAGTTAGAAGGGGGTGGAATACCAAACTGAATAACCCTGTATATATACTATGTTTTTTTACCACTTTATAAAAAAATCATTTTTTTTTCATTGAATTTATATATGTAACGTTTTTTTTTTATTCATTAGTACAAATAAATTGTAAAATAAAGAAAAAAATCAAAGCATTCTCGTCTAGCGAGAAAAGAGAATTTTATTTCTCTTCCAAATTTTTGTTTTAAATTTCTATTTTGGGTTTTCAAATTTGTGTTAAACTTAGGATTTGAATTTATTTTGCATTTTATCAGAACTATATTAAATAAAATCTTTTCTATTTATCAGAGCTATTTTTACATTTTTGAATCGGAGATTTATAAGTTTAAACTTGAGGGAGTTTTAAAATTTTGACTTGAAATCCATAACTTTTAAATTCTCTATTTCACACATACAAAAATCTTCAACTTCAATTTAAATATATACATATATATTTTTCAATGATAGCATTCGTGTTAATGCAAATTAGCGAGCGTTCTTTCTAGACAGTTTGATATATGGCGCCAATGCAAATTCGCAATTTGTCAATTTCGGAATGGCCGAGACCGCATTCTGTTAATAAAATAATCTCAATGGTGATGATCTCAGAGGAAAGGAAAGGATAGGATAGGGCGGAATCGATGCAGGCCAGCGGCCCGACGTAAAGGTCGAAATTCTCCGGCCAGCTTCCATTCGGCGCGCCGTGTCCGATATAATAAATGAATTCCGGACCCACGGAATCGACTCCGGACGCCGGAGCTACGGGGGATGAGGATCGAATCTTATTTTATTAGTTGCTTAATTGTTTATTTGAGAGAATTTCCTAAATCCACAGTTTTAGTAATAATGAATGAATTAAATAATAAATTAAATAAAAATGATTTGAAAATAATTAATAAATTATTTCCACATTTAGCTCTGTGACTTTTGACTTACGTTATGTAAGTACGTTAAACAAATGCACATTGAAACAACTACTTCCCGGGCAAATACCCACGCCAGATATTGATTTACATAATATACACCTACTGTTGCATATCAATTAAAAATTGCACAATACAACAAATTTTGATCCGAGAAAACTTTTATGCAAAAACAAAGAAATTAATATAAGGCCATCTGCAGACAAGTGTTTCGAGATCTATGCCTCGTCAGTACAGCTATGCCTTACATAATTCAAAGATATTAAAACAAATAAATAAATTATTTCAGGTGTAAAATTTCCAACAACACTTAAATAGACAGCTGATAGAACTAAATGTAAATCTAGACAAAAAATATTTCTTACGACTGTAACAATTAACGTAATTCTGTTTTTTAATACAATACAATGTGATCGATAACGTTTCTCCTTTCTTGCTCAAACAAAGCGTCTACATTAATATAAAACGATAAAATCACGTTTACAATTTTCATTAATATTACAACTAGATCCAAACAGGGGCGGTTTAATTACATAGTTTCGTCGAATTATACTTTTATAAACACTGCAACAAACATAATACCACACAAGAATTACATTTGAATTCCACTACGAATAATTCTAATTATATTTCTGTTATCTTCAAAGTTACGAAAGAGCACACACAAAAAAAACAGCACTGCTACCTTCTTTAATAATAAAATACGCCAATCCTCATTAAATATTACATGATCTTGGAAAGGAGTACAAAAGTTGAAAAGAACAGGACTGATAAGGTATTCACGACGCGCCTGGCTGTAAATTTTGCAAAAATACCCTCTTCCCCCGCCTGCCTCTGTGTTTCCGAGGGGAGCTGCTGCGCGGATATTTTAAACGCTCCGAAAATAGTTGCCGAAATTTTCGGATGTGCCCATCATCCTCTTATCTCGATTGACTCAATTGCTTCCATACACCAATATAGGCCGACCTTGACGATTGTACATTAAAAATAAATATATACGCGCTAATTGCTGCAACTGCTCGTATTTTGTTTGCTTATTATTATTAATGCTAAAATTTGTTTCTCAAGAGGATTCTATATTAATAGCACGAAAAATATTACACTGGAATTCTAAATGTAAAAATGCAGTCGGGATATGCAGTGAGGATTTTATTTAATTGAACATATCCTAGTAGAAAAGCATCTTGTAGCAATATTTATATCTTACATATACATTGAAAAAACCCAACACCCATATGGGTAGAAAGGGTCATTGAATATATATATATATATATATATATATATATATATATACAGAGAGGTTTTTTTATCAGTATACATTAGAGGAAGTGTATATCTGCAAAAAACGGGAGTCAAACGCATTGAATATAATTTGAAGTGTATCACAATTGATTTAATTGGCATATGTATGTTTAGTTGCGTGTTATAGGCAACTAAACACACATACAGCAATGTGTTGACTCGCGTATTTTGCATGTATACATAGGGGAAATGTATACTGATAAAAAAAGCTCTCTGTATATATATATACTATTAATAACTAATACTCCTACTATTATGATGGTTGGGCTTGTTTTGTTGAAATAATCTTTGATATATATTAATAGTACTTGTTGCGACTACCTAGAGATATAGTGTTGCGGTTTTACCTGATATTCAGCCGTATCCCAACCCTCATTAATATTAGTTTGCGCATTTGCAATGGTGTGGGAACGGTCAGGCGGATTGCGGCGAAACGGGAAAGATCGTGGGAAGCGTGGCCGGCCGTATTTAGCCACACCACGCATGCGCTTTAAATATACAAACGGAGATTCGAGTAACACCCGTGGGAGAAATGAACTCGAGACTTTGAAGAGTCAACATCGGCGACGATAAATTCAATAATGTACAAATTTTGTATATGTGTTGTAATCATTAATATAAATCTTTACGTTAATTATTTTGAATATTATTCAATGGTCCTTCGAAAGGTAAATAAGAAGTAACAGTACTTATTAATAATAAATGTTAATGGGTACTTCTCCCCTATTTTTTTTGTATTATGTATTATAAATTATGTTATATCATAAGATTATTTTAGTTTTTTCTTTTGGTCTAAACATACTTGTTTGTTTTTCCTTGCTTCTAAAAAAGGGAAGGGATACAGAATTTAGCTGTTTATTTTGGGAGGTACAAATTTTCAAAAGGTTGGGAACCACTGCTTTATATGAAGAAATTGTTTCTATTGTCTCTGCTAACTCCGGATTTTTAATAATTCATATAATGTTAAAAATGTATAAAATCATATTTTAAATATAAATATTTATATTTTAAATTAAATAATTTAGAGTAAGTAGAAACCTTCACTCACTATGAAAACTTTTTTTTTTTAATATTTATTACAAAGTTACATTAAATTTAACTTAATTTATCGTCTCCCTTAAAAAAATATATTTATTTGCATTCAGTGTATGACAATTCTAAGTTTGAGCATTGGCCCGTATTCAAGCATACTCCTAATAGTACTTTGTGTAAGATAGAGACAATTGAGCCGCTGTGCAATTTCATTGATGTGCTGACTTTCGTGTATACCATTAATCCCACAGAACGTCGTCATCGACATCGAATCGTGCCTCGAAGACAATTCCAGCGTGCAATTGTAAAACTCGTCGTTGTTCGTAAACAGCCAAAAAATAGCGTAAGCATGACTCGGCCTGTCATCGTGCGATCCGCTGACCATTACCCAAAAAGTATCGACCTCCACCGGATTCCCAGCAGCACCAACTTTGTCGTATAGTTGTAGGATGCCCAAGCAGAGCGACTTTTCGTGCTGGATCACAGTCGGGTTGACATCCAATAGCAATTCGGATCCCCTTTCCATGAAAAACCTCTGGAAATCGCAGTGCTCGTACTTGAAATGAGATCGGAAGGAGGAGACAGCGATTATTTTATTACAAGGATCGTGCGGGCATTTCAAGGGTTTACGGCTAATCAAAGAATAAGCGCTATTATTCACATGCAGCCTCGTTTCATTGTTCACTTTCCTCAACCAAGTTTTACTGCTGTCGTCAGATAAATTCTGCACGTTAACCTCTTCATCCCGTTTCTCGTTTTTCAAATTCGTATTACTGGACGTATGGCAGTTTGCAACGTTGTAGGTATTCATGTAGCGCATCCGTTCTTTGGTGTTCTTGTCGAAGAGCTGCTGCAGTTGGGATGACGATAACGCGAACAGCTTTTCGACGGTGACTGATTCCTCCATGGTCCGGTATTTCGGGTTCGTTGTCAAACATTGGTCTTGCTTGTACCTGCAAGGCCGTCCGATTCCTGGCTTGATTTTCAGCTTCCGCAGGAAGTCATTGGAGACGTCTACACGTATGAATTTATCTGACTCGCATTGTTTGCAGATTGGGATACCTGTTGAATGAAGACAATCTTGATTATATACAAATATCTTTATTTTCGGGCAATTACATTTTTTACAAACATTAAGTATTGTTGGCAGAGCATGCGCCATCTATTATACCGTACAACAATTTATTCACGCAACATAGCAAAATCCATAAGTTAATACAGTACAATATGATTTTCTGAAGTGAGAGAAAGACATCGGGGCACTTGACAATTCCAAATTTGAAGCAAAATTTGATAAACAGGATAATATTTATTTTCGAATACGTAGTCATGGTAACAACAACTATTACGATACATATTTTATGTGTAGTTGATACATATTTTATGTATCGTAATAGTTGTTGTTACCATGACTACATATTCGAAAATAAATATTATCCTGTTTATCAAATTTTGCTCCAAATTTGAAATTGTCGATTGCCGCAATGTCTTATACTTTGGAAGAGAGAATACAAATTATCAAATGGATATACGGTGGCAATTCGATGAGGGATACCGTTCATTTATTTGTGGCAAATTTTGAGAACCGTCACGCTTCCTCCTATTGTTTGTGTAAGTAATACTCTCCAACACATAAAAGCTATGTTGCGAGAATTTATTGTAGATCGGTATATGCTAATAAACAGTCAGTCTCTTGCTAATCCCTAATACAAACACTTGTCTTGTTTTTTTTTTTTTTCTCCCGAAACAAGTATATACATTAAAATAAATGTCCTGGGCTATCGACCGGAGGTCTTTCTGCCCAATGTTGTTTAATTTTCCAATTTTTTTAAATTTTCTTATAATGTTCATCAGGCATGTGTTGGTAGTTACCTGAATGAAAAAATCAACTCAACTAACAGTTTGTGCATGTTTCGTTATATTGTACCCTACAAGGGGATAAAAAATTAACTCAACTAGTAGTTTGTGCATGTTTCAATATATTGACGATACAACCCACTAAACAAAATGTTCACAAATAACGTTGAATCAACATTAAAAACAACATTAAACGTTAATGCAACATTGGTGTAACATTATTATGTCCGTTTTGCTCAGTGGGAATATATAAAAAATTATTGCGTCAATATATTGACGATACAATATATCGAAACATGCACAAACTACTAGTTGAGTTGATTTTTTCATCCCCTTGCAGGGTTAAAAAAAAACGTAGTGCCATTACATTAGCAATAATTATTGTTAAAGGAGGAAAGGCACTCCTCTAGCTCAAGAAGCACGGTGATGGAACTAATGCGATTCAAAATTCCCCAGGCGAGGACAGCATGGAAAACCTACCTGGAGGACAGTGAAGACAACGACTTCTGCATTTATTTATATAATATATATATTGACATCTCACACTGAGAAGTAGAGAGAAACATATAACGATGTTATATAAGAAAGACAAAAAATTATTGCGAGGAATGCAAACGCCCAATCTGCGTGGAATACCGCGAGAATATTTGCTCCGAATTTTCTCGTCAACATTTACAAAAATATAGTATTTATTACAGAAATTATATAAAGTTAATTTAATAAAACAAATTTTAAATTCTCTTGAAAATGGGCTAATAACCCGAAACTAGTCGAGAATTTAAAGTTATTCAATCTAATCTGTGTTTTATTGGTTGATTTTTAATAATTTATTCATATTTATTTCATACATTATGAACTACCAATATCTAAACATTAAAACCATTAATTGTATTAATTAAAAGTGTTATTGTTTTTTTTTTAATTTTAAAAATTCGGTAAATTGCAAAACTCAAAAGTTTGAATAACTCTTGAATTAATTTCTCACTTGATGAAAATCTCGGATAAAAAAAAATGTTGCATGATGAAATATTTTATTGAAAATCCAATATCAAATATACACTTCTGTGCAATAAAGGCTGAAAGACCACTGGTCGATAACCAGTTTCAGAGTTGGAAATATTTTGTGAACGTGAGTGTATTGTTAGATATTGTATTGTAATTGCATATTCCATTCTCAGAAATAAAGATGTTTATGTATGTATGTATGTTATAGTTTAAGGAGGACATGATAAGTTTCCTAGTTACGAAAAAAATATGTAAATATGACAATTTCTTTAATGTCAAAATGCCGCGTCATTTAGACAACAATTCAAAAATGCTAGGCAATTAATACAAACCTGAATTACACAATTAGAATATTGTGAGAAATAGTGCTCAATTTTATTGCACAGAAGTGTACATTATGTAATTCAATAATAGGAAAAGGATTTATTCACTTGGTCATAGTTATTTAAATAAATTAAATAAAAGAATTTGAAAATAATTATTTAATAAAGTATTTTCTCTTATGCTACTGTGACAAAATAATTTATCAATTAATTGTTTTCAAAATCTTTTATTTAATTTATATAATCCAATGTCTGGCGGGGTATTTACCCGAGAAGTAGTCGTTTTAGTGTGCATTTGTTTAAAGTACTTACGTAACGTAAGTCAAAATGTCTCAGAGTTAAATGTGGAAATAATTTATTAACTATTTTCAAATAATTTTTATTTAATTCATTATATATCTGTGATTAAGTGAATAAATACTCTTTTCTATTTAATTTAGGTAAAAATTAAACACGTTGTTTGTTTTATAAAAAAAAAATATGAAATCAAACCACTTGTGTAATTTTTACATAATTTAAATTAAACATGTGATTTCTTTTACAATAAATTTATTGTGAAAATAAACTACAAGTGGTTTCTTTTACAAAAAAAGTTAAAACAAACCACTTGTGCAATTTTTACCTAATTTAAATTAGACAAGTGATTTCTTTTACAATAAATTTATTGTGAAAACAAACTACAAGTGGTTTGTTTTACAAAAAAAAGTAAAAACAAACCACTTGTGCAATTTTTACCAAATTTAAATTAAACATGTGGTTTCTTTTACAATAAATTTATTGTGAAAATAAACCACACGTGGTTTGTTTTACAAAAAAAAAGTTAAAACAAACCACTTGTGCAATTTTTACCTAATTTAAATTAAATATGTGGTTTCTTCTACAATAAATTTATTGTGAAAACAAACTACAAGTGGTTTGTTTTACAAAAAAAAGTGAAAACAAACCACTTGTGCAATTTTTACCTAATTTAAATTAAACATGTGTTTTTTTTTTACAATAAATTTATTGTGAAAACAAACCACACTTGGTTTGTTTTGCAAAAAAAAGTGAAAACAAACTACTTGTGCAATTTTTACCTAATTGTTTAAATTAAACATGTGGTTTCTTTTACAATAAATTTATTGTGAAAACAAACTACACGTGGTTTGTTTTACAAAAAAAAAAGGTGAAAACAAACCACTTGTGTAATTTATACCTAATTGTTTAAATTAAACATGTGGTTTGTTTTGCAATAAATTTATTGTGAGAAAAAAAACACGTGTTTATATTTTTACCTAATTGTTTAAAAGTTTGAATCGTAAAAATAACTCTAGGGCTAAAGCATATAGGCAAATCTTGAAAGGTATGCCAATATTTTCATAACCAAACGTCATTTATATTCCAAACGTAAGAAATAATAAAAAAAAACATTTTACATCAAGTAAATCGAATCTTCGCGTAATTCACGCGATAATCCGCATCAAAGTGAATCTCGCTAATTGATTCCACTCACCGTCACTGACCAATTTCTGGAAGCACGGGTAGCATATGGTGTGTCCCAGGTTGCACCTGTAAACCGGCGAATTGTCTGGGGTGTTCGAGCATATGATGCAAGTCATTAACGTCAGCCAATGTTCTGTGGATGTCGATGAGGGGACTATCCGCATCGTTGCACGGTTCACGTCATCACTTATGTAATTTTGCACTGAAATTTCGGACCGCAAACACCCCGGTATTGTTGTACGTCACATTACAGAAAAAAATTTGAATTGCACAAACTAGATTGATTGTGAAATTTATTAATTAAATTTATATTCCTTTTTAAATTATATCTGTGAATTGAATGCTGTACATCGAAAATTTTCAATGAGATATAATTTAAATTGATTAAATATATCACCTCACACTGAGAAGTAGAGAGGAACATATAACGATGTTATATAAGGCTAAATAAATAAAATAAATATAAGTGGAAATGAAACATCTCTCCTGGGATTTGAACCCATGTCCCTTGATTTCACATGTGGTGTAGTTGGTAACGCACTCGACTAGTATTTTTTTTAGTGATGAGCAAAGTCGATCTTTTATTATTGCTAAATTAAGTATATTATAATTTTAAGAATGTTACTTATTATAAAAATATCAAAAATAACTTCCCATTTATTAATAAACATAAATTTGAAGTTACTTTTTCGTTTTAAATACTTAAAATGACACATTTAGTAATACTCGATTACTAATATTATTCGATTTTGCCCAACACTATTTTTTTTTGTCGATAAACTATTAGCAGCAGCTATTTAATAGATATTGTAACTATAGTGAAAGAATCAACTAGAAAGAACACTCTGGAATGTTCCGCCGAGCGCGCGATATAAACGTGGCATCATGGAATGTTCTGGAATATTCTCGATGCAAGCGCGTAAGCGGCGAGGCGGTCAATCTATCATGAACGTCCGAGTGCTCAACATCTAGTTATAAATAAATAGTGACAGTATGATGTTAATAAATGTGTTAAGTGTACTGTAAATAAATAAATAAATAAATAGACATAGTTTTACTTATTTCCGATTTAATTTATCACTCTAATTACAATTAAAGTAGTTTAATCTTTTAGCCATTATCAAGGATTTCAAGATTTAATACATTAATTTTAATTGAACGCCTCACACTGAGAAGTAGAGAGGAACATATAACGATGTTATATAAGACTAAATAAATAAATAAAATTTTAATTGAAAATACCAGCAAGGCGACATTCACTACAACTCCTTAATAAATTAATAAACATTTCATTTATTGCAACGCTGAAAATCAATAAATGCGTTTCATAGACAGCGGGGGGGTTCAAGGCTTATGGATTTTTCATCTGGCGATTTTCTTTCGCTCCGGCTTTTATGGATTCGCCCCATCGATACATAAAAGGAAGACTCGCATGTTCCGCCGCCCCTCGGAGGGCAAGTAAAAGAAATCGCATCTGGACGGGTTTTATCCATTAAAGATGCGCCCTCCAATACAATCCGTGAAATGGAAATATAAATAAATGAAATGATTTATTTTTTCTGGGTAAGTTCTTGAGTGAAGGAGAGGTGTATAAAAATAAATTGACGTTGGGTTTTGTTTTCATTTAGAAATATTATTTGTATTGTAATTATTCGAAGGGAACAATTAAGTCTTTAAATGCCATTTTATTGCAAACGTATATTAAAGTTAATTAATTGTTACCCAAAATAATGTTAAAGTACTTAATTAATTAAGAAAAATGCAAGATTCATTTTTATCGAAATACCGGCAAAAAAATCGAAAAATTACCGGTAATTTGAAATTTGCTATACATTTGATCAATTTTCATTGTTTTTCATAATTGTTTTTCACAAACATAAACATTAAAATAATTTTTAATTCATCTGATGAAATTCCTGCTTATTTTAAGATTACTTTAATGTACAATATTGTTTATTGATCACAACAGCAATCTAACTCGAATTACTGATTTCTAATATTTATATAGCTATCTCTTTCGTTTAAACCGCACCCTTAAAGCCTCAATTGAAAGTCAATCCATATAAGAAATTTCATATTTTTAAACATAGATAATTATTTAATAAATAAACCTTACAGCATCAAACTCCCAACACATAATATTTCCGCAATTGGCTTATTTAACTCTCTCCGGTTTTACGAGTTGAAAGTTGAAGAAAGTTTTATTTCGGGAATTTCAGGAGCGCACAACAGAGCGCTTGTGATAATAATAATAAAAGAGAAAAAAAAAATACGGCGAAATAAGAATGATTGCCGTTTGCCTTTTTCGTACAATTGGGCACGAATTCCTCGCCTCGCCTCCGTTCTCTCGACGGCAAGAGAGAAAGTACACGCACAACAAAGTTGCACATGTGCATTATAATTAAAGAAACTGGAGATATCCCAGCAGCAGAAACAATTATACCACTTCTGGGAAATAAATCCTCATTTAATTTCACTTTTTTTTATATTAAAATTAATCATCTCGTAAGAAATCCGCGAGTGAATGAAAAGGGAAAAGGTTAATTAATAATTGATTAATAAGAATTATTATTTCTTATGTAACGCTTATGAAATAATAATGACAATAATAAATTAAGCGTCAACTTAAGAAATTACTTTAATTTCCAGGGCGGAAAGACCTATGGTCGATAACTCATGACAGACTATTAACACAATTGTACATATTGTTAATTTTGTAATTTTTTGTTTAAAAATTAACTTCAAAAATAAATAAGATTTAATAGGTCACTTTTTCATATTTTAAAAGTTATAAACAAATGAATGTTGAAATCGTTAGATGTTTAGAGCCTAATATTATATATATATATTTTTCTCTTTTTACTTAAATGGGACACCCTGTATTTTTTATGCTATTTTAATAGAAAATTGATCACTCTTCATTTTTTATATAACATATTAAATAGCTACCGTTTACCGTTTTTGAGATATTTAGTCTCAAATACAAATTTGGTATAGAATTTTTAACCAAAGTAGGCCACGCCAGAACAACTAATTTATTTAGTTGCGAAAGTTACGCTTAATATCATATTTAGTAAGTAAAGTACATTTTACGTTATATTTTGTAACATCTTTTTTAATCTTATCCTATTTTACCCATATTGTGTGTCGAGGTTTTTGTTAATTATACCATTCATTAATGACAAAAAAATACTAAGAACTCAATTTTATCCAATTAATACAATTTTATTTTTGATCTCTCTTATCTACAGTAATTTTATTAACATGAATTGGAGCACGTCCTGTTGAAGATCCTTACATTTTAACAGACCAAATTCTTACAGTTGTCCACTTCATATATCTCTAAATTTCTTACTATTTAATCCTCTTTTTACTAACACTAACAAAAATATTTCATTACATTTTAAATTTTCAAGAAAATGGGAAAATTATCTATACTTTAAGTTGGCGCCGCCTAGCGGCGACAAAGTTAGTTATTTTTCTGATTGTTGCCAATAATTTTAATCAGCATGATAAGTTCTTTCGTATGACATTAAAATCATTAAGATCGGTTAAAAAACAAAAGAGTTATTTAATATTTGCTCGTTGCAAATTCCGACCTTCCCCCACCCTTTATTTCAAGAGTAAGTCAAAAAAAAGTCTGTAACATTTTTGTTTCATGAGTTTATCATGATTTCGAAAAGTGTAGTTTTATAATGTCTTTATTAAATTTGTTGCGTTATGCAATATTTTATTGATATGCAACAGCAGGTGTATATAATGTGGGTATTTGCCCGGGAAGTAGTTGTTTTAATGTGCATTTGTTTAACGTACTTACGTAACGTAAGTCAATAGTCACAGAGCTAAATGTGGAATTAATTATTTTAAAATCATTTTTATTTAATTTCTTTATTAAACCGTTTTTTTTTTTTTTTTGAGATAATCGCAATATTACTGTTCGACAGTTTATTGCGCCCCCTGCCGGAAGAGTTACGAACTTGAAATTTATTTCCAGCATTTTCTCATGATCACTTTTATTTACATTCTTTTTATTTGAACTCATAGTTCCTGAGATATAGCCGCTGACCTTTCTTATTTGGACATCCGATACATATATAAATATATAATATATGTTAAATATTTGTTTTCTGGCCTGTTCTCATGACTTACAATATATGTAATCTAATGTACGCAGTGAAAATAAATTACATTATTATTATTATTATTATTATTATTATGAAAAGGAAGAAAAAGGTTGCTTCCACTACAAGAAGAAGAAGAGTATTAAATTAGGATATAAATTCATTTAAGTATTACAATCACGTTAGTTTATCTGATTTTTGTTTTGTACATATATTATTATTATTATTAAAAGCTTCAATTATTATTTACACTATTTGTAATATAATTATGTTCAATGGATTTTTTCAGTTAAAGATTTATTATTATTAAAAAATATTATTATTATTATCTCAGATTACAATATAAATTAATATTATTATGTTTCGATTGAAGATGCTTCAAAAAAAAAACAATCAGTTTGATTTATTGGAAAAATTATCGTACGAAATAGGTTTAATTCATACGAGTGGACGTAATCCGCAACGCGAAATTGGTTTCAATTGATTGGATGGTTGATTTAATTTATTGGCAACATTTGCACCAATTGCACGTACACTAATAACTCCTTGATTTAAACGATTCAATTACGAAATGTGTAAACATGTTTATAAACAAAAATAACTAAATGCGGCGAATTTTCAGTTTCGACATTAACCGCACGGTAACAGCATAAATTAAAATTTATTTCGTTTATCCAAACTTTAAAATAAAAAAAAATTAAAACGACTACTTCACGGGCGCATACTCCTCCAGACATTAAATCACATAATGAACACTTGTTGCATTGCAATAATATATTACATAATGCAAAAAATAATCGCAAGGACAAAATAATTGATTAATAATTATTTTCAAACACCCGACACTCGATATATATATACAGGGTGTTCTAAATAATTGGATTGCATGGGTATCTTTCTTATTCTTAAAGTTAGAGATCTGCTTAAATGGGCAATGTTGTGCAGTTTTGTGTGCTGGTTTAGATTATGTTGAGAAATTTTCAAAATTTTGAGCAGTTTAGAAATTATTTAAGTTGAAAAGAGAAAAAAAGTCTATTTAGGCGTGTAAAAATCAAATATGGCGGCCATTTGAAATAAGAAAGTTAGTATTAATATAGCGAAAACCGCCATCTTGAATTTAATCTTGACTTGATTTTTATGTTCACCTAATTAAACCAAGTAACATTTATTTGAAACTTTTTTTTACAATTACTGAATTGGTTCATATTTTTGAAATATCTCAATAGTTATTAAAGAATAACTATTGAGATATTTCATTTTTTTTAGAAAAACACGATTTTTTAGTTTTTTTTTAAATAATTTCTAAACTTCTCAAAATTTTGAAAATTAACGTAAGGGCTAAGGTAGACGCTCAGCAACCCACAGACCCGTGTTCGATACAGCGAATTTCTATTAAAAACTCTACACCTGAAAAGGTAGAAAGGGTCACTGAATATATATATATATATATATATATATAGGAATAACATCCATATTTTTGGTTTATTTTTTTTAATAATCTGTGCAAAGAAAAAAAATGGTAGCGTTTTAACAGGATCCTGGCCTGCATGTTAATTTTTATCACAGTCCAAGCAGCTTTTGTAATAGATAAATATTCATAGAATACGAATTTAATAAATAACATACACGTTAAACGTAACATTTCTTATTAGGGATTGTTAAGTAAGTTTCACTTGGTTTGTTTTACACGTGTAAAACAAACCAAGTGAAACTTACTTAACAATCCCTAATATTACTAAAATGTTTTACCAAGTGATTAATGAGACTCAAATTGAAAATAACATTTCTTATAGCGAATCATCCCGATTATCGAGAACTTTTCTTTAGAGTTCGCACGAATAAAAAAAATTCGTGATTTCGCTTGATTTGCTCGCGCGTAAATTTGTGAGCAACGGACTTTTAATGTAATTTATTATAAAACACAATCACTAACATTGTTTATTTTTTTATTAATATTTCAGAATCTGCTTTAAAGTGGGTACCAAGATACGACACGGGGGCGTGATTGGCCTATGGGCCTCCCCGGTGATTGGGAAAAAGGCGGGGGCGAAGCTCGGGCCCCCGACCATGCGACACACGGGGTTCGGAAAGCTCGGAGGGCTCATCAACAATGCCGTTGGTGGCAACAAGAGAGCGCAAGCAGGTAATTCTATAACTTTTAATTAGCAACTTTTCCGCACACAAAAACACATTACAACTGCGTACTTTTTAAATGGATTCATTAAAAACGTTGGCCATAATATGCTTCAAAAATAGCGATTTTTAAATGGATTAATTAAAAACGTTACCATAATATGCGAAGAAACTCACAAATATTTAATAAACCATTGTAAAAACTTAAATTTTAAATTTTCCACTTGACACTACAGCGCCTCCAGTGCTCAAGCGGACAACTATTACCGCATCCGTTTAAATGTATCTAATAAATATGCAACCATATATACTTTTTAATTATGTTGCATATAATGTGTCATTAGCTCCATAGATGTTGTACATTTAACATATTATTTTTATTAATAATAAATTAAAACAATTTTATTTCTTCTTATATATATAAGAAGAAATCAAATTGTTTATATATATATATATATATATATATATATGTGACTCAATCTATGATCTATTCATAATAAATTAGAATGTAAGAAAAAATTAAATTGTTTTAATTTATTGTTAATTAAAAAACAAAGTATACATATTATATTACGCTATCTTAAATAAAAAATTAGACCTTTAATGGCACTTCCTTTATATTTCACATACACATACTATTAAACAACCTAAACCTTTCTTCTTCTCTCCCGTCCTAAACTCATCACAATTTATACACCCGTTCCATTATTCTATTCTTCCATTCCCTTCCTAAATCTACCCACGTGTCCCTTCCTTCCCTAAGCAGCACATTCCTACCATACTCTCCCAGATCTATACTATCATAAATATAGTAGGATTGTATATAAGAAACCAGAAGGGTATACTTAATAGTTTCTTTGAAAGTATATGTTTAGAATTAATAAAAATCCAAACTTAAATTTAATTTATTACAGAGAAAAATTTTGTCGCCAGTTTTCTCAATTAATATTTATATTAGATAAAATTTGAGAAATTAAAGTTATATGAAATATTATCAGGTATAGTGAACTAATTAAAAATAAATATTAGTTTATAGGCGCAATTTTTGAATTACCCGTCTGTGCGCGCCATCTAACGCCGTGGTAAGGAAATGTATATTATATTGGCTAGACTTACGAGATTTTATGGGAGATATGTTCAGTCTGAAAAATCATAGAGAATGATTAGAAGATTAAGGTTACGTTATATTATGTGAAATTGTTGTTAGCGATTATTAAAGTTTTAAACAAATGCAGTCCCCCACGATAAGGAAAAATGTATTTTATATTGGCTAGACTTATGAGATTTTAGGGGAGCTATGTTCAGGCTGAAAAATCATAGAGAATGATTAGAATATTAAGGTTACGTTATGTTATGTGAAATTGTTGTTAGCGATTATTAAAGTTTTAAACAAATGCAGTCCTCCACGAAATATATTGTAAAGTTTTTAATTCATTAAAGCTAGTATGAAAAAAACTTTTAAACTTAGTTATTGTTGAAAAGTGCTTTAAAATAATTTTCCTTATTTAAAAGTTATATAGTAAATGCAGAATATATTAATTATCGTAAATAATATTTACGTCACGTAAAAAAGTGTTCTTTTAAGATTGCTAATTGCTGAATACTGAATAATTTGAATTTTAAATATTTTTGACATGTAGCGCCATCAGTGATTGAATAGTTGAAATTATTTTTGCAATTTATTAAATAATCTTATTTTTTTAAATAATTTAAATAATCAAGTTATTAAAAGTAATAAGTATTTAATTATGTATGCAGGTTTTATTTAAAGTAATTGTTGATTTAAATATAGTGTGTATTGTTGCGCGGACGGCGCAACGGTGAACTAGAATTCGCGACATTCGCTCGGTTGATAACTGTGTGAAAAAAAAATGGCGCTCGGCCGGTAATTGTAATGACGTCACGCGACCACTTTACGGCAAACAGTCCTCGTGAGGCGGCCATTGGAACGAAAATCGGCGATTTAAATAAACACGCGGCCCCCGGAGACCAACACGGAACACACGGTGCCTAATTCTCACGCACGGGCCGCGCTTTTCGAAAATCCCGCCCATGTGCCATCATGGCCGGTAAGTGGTCATCCATGACCCCGATGCTGCTGTGATATGTGACTAGTTTTGTGCGCCGACCGATCACACACGAAATTATGGAAGGTAAACTTGATTTTTTTCCGCCCGGCACGGGCCGCAAGCCCGCACGCTCGATGGGCGACCGCCGATCGCCCCTGTCCGCCGCCGGACGCACGGGCCCGGCCCGGTGTCCGCCGCCGGAAAAATCAAAATATGGATGGCTTGGCTTGCGGACACTGTTTTTCCCCCCATGCCCTAGCACAATCTCGGGTTCTTTGTTTTGCATGCGGACCCGCGCTTAAGTCAACTTTAAACATCCCCCTCGATCAAACGCTAATTTCAATAGTGCCTTGAACCTCTAAATGTCACTGCAGTGAATGTTATAAAGATTCAAGATAAAAACACCATTACATTTTTCTCCTGCACCAATTCATTTTAATCTCACACATAGAATTATTATTAATCTCATATTTATCAATAAAACATAAATGTAACTTGAATTGTATAAACCATTAAAAAAGCATAACCTTAATTATTACCTTACTTACTTGTACCAAAGAATCTATACTAGTTACTCTATGCTTGTACTTATAGTTATTATTAAAATATCTGTAAGTAAAAAAAAATACAACTCAAAGCGCAACTATTTTAAGCAAATTCATTTATGATAATACTCTGAAAATACAAACATTAAACATAGTTCAATTTCCAATAAAATTCCCATTCAAAATGTCAGTTTTTCAGCAAATAAAGGTGCCTTATCTCTTATCATACTCTGTACACAATTAAATAACACAAATATGTTGTTTTTTTTTTATTATTATTTACATACACTTTAGTAATTTAAATTTGAATTGAATATATTTTACAAGGTGTTAATTTTTCTTACGATTATTCCATTCTTTATAAACAGTATTTCAAACAAACTTTTGTTTAAATAAATCTGTATTCAGGAGTAATGCTCACAATATTAATGCAATACAATACAAAACTCTTGTACAATATTATACAGTACATACTAGGCCTTATTCCCGAAATCGTTTGTAAGCAACTGTCAAATTCACATGTAAATTCTTATCTAAATGACAGATTTCATTAGAGTGAAACGTTCGAACAATTTCAGGAATACGGGCCCTGGCTATCGACCACAGGTCTTTCTGCCAATTTTTTTATTTAAGTGTCCGTGTCCAATTATGTTATTGATAATATTCTATATGAATGGATACAGACAACCCCTTCGTGGTATTTATTGATAGAAGTGTCCATTTGTTTTCGCTTGTGGATTAAGAAACAACAATCTTTGTGGAAATACCCATTCGAAATCAAGATCAATTTATTTACATGATTATCATTTTTTTATTATTAAATGTAACATATTTTAATTATTTGAAGAATTTTAAAAAATAATTATTTTCTCTTTAGCCAATGCAAACATGAAACACATAAGTTAAAGGTATATTTAATAACTTCCACCTAGTGAGTTAAGTTTTCGTTCAATTAATAACATGTTTGATTTAAATAAACAATGAAATCATTCCTAAAATGATAAAACTCCATCATAATTTCATATGCACTAAACCTGTTTGGAATTATTAAATCTTTAATTCTATTTCCTTGTGGTTCGTTATTCGATTAATGAAAACACTTTTAGCTTTGTTTATG
This sequence comes from Philonthus spinipes, assembly GCA_963082785.1. Classification (NCBI taxonomy): domain Eukaryota; kingdom Metazoa; phylum Arthropoda; class Insecta; order Coleoptera; family Staphylinidae; genus Philonthus; species Philonthus spinipes. The sequence goes on from OY720311.1 coordinate 21,246,692, forward strand.
TGAATGTTTTTTTTTTCCTTTAAGATCGAAACTATAGTCACTACTCTACTACTCTTTAAAGCTTATCGGATTTATTAGAATTGGGTGATTAAAGTCTGTTTACGATAAATTTAAAGTTAACTCATCGATAGTGATTTTTATTGCCAACCTTATATCATTAATACCCGTTTGTGCACTGCCTTGTTTAAGTGCTTTTTAATACTAAGTAATCCTTATCTCTTAAGTTAAGCTCACGACATCTGAGCTTAACTTAAGCAGCGAATGTCGGCGGCTTTGTTCCACTAAGGTCCGGCTGATTCTAACCTATAAATTATAAATTTATGAATAACGATCAAATTGGAAAAAGTAAATAAATGTTGTTATAGAGGAAAGTATATTCTTAAATAAATATGTTGTTTATTTTTTATTGCCCCTTTTATATTATTAATGCCCGTTTGCGCATCGACTTGTTTAAGTGCTCCTTAATGCTAAGTAATCCCTAACTCACAATATTTGGTTTGGTTGCGGCATCTGAGGTTTCCTTTTCTGTTAGCATCGGATGTCGGTGGTTTGATTCCACTAAGGGCTCCTTAACAGTGACATCCGGCTGACGCGACTGATTCTAACCTATAAATTAGTGATGGGCAAAATTGATTAGTAAAAAAAAAACAATTGCTCGATCGTTTTAACATTTTTATATATATATATATAATCATATAAGCCTTATACCCTTTCGAGTGTGGTAAAATGATTAAAAAAATGCTGATTCTGAAAAATGCAATTTGATCGCCGAGGCACTTAGTCAACGTAGCATTAGTTGGTTCAGAGTTCGAATTTGATTATTGTTATGTCCCATACACGGTGGTGCAGCTGGCTGTGTCGTTTTGCCTATTCTCTTAGAGCTTGGTCGTCTCGTGTTCATATATCTATTCTTTTGTATAGTTTATACAACGAATTGAGAACACGTCAATTTTATCATCGATGCACCTAGTAAGCTCAGCATTTAAAAGTCCAGTGTTCGAATTGTATTGGTTATTACTGGTGCCATCAAGTAAATATTCCAGAAAGCAATAATCCACATCAAAACTAGTGACATCACCTTATCAGTGAGATGCTTAACGGCATCACATCACTAATCGCAGCTTAAACTTTGTTCTCCCGGTTAAAGGGACCAAGAAGCAGGGTGAATTCATTCTCCCCTCACTCAATATGTAGTCCTCGTAAAATTAGTTTATTTTACGAATTTTGAAATTGTCCGGGATTCCACTGTAATAGATTTTGAAACGCTTTACGGACAACATAAGCTCTCACTTAATTTGAATCAATACAATTTTTAAAAACGACAGTATCAGTGACAGCTCGTGTCAAACTTGGTTTCCTATACATTATCTATGATTTTTAAAAAAATATAGAAAAGTTTCATAAAATACAGGGTGCGGCAAAACAGTCAGTGCATTTTGGAACACCCAGTATATCCGGTGTAGTGGGGGAACCCACCTGGGAGGGACCTCATTGTGTCGAGGGGGTTGTGCCGTCAGGACTTCATGCGTAAAACGGCGTGATGTACCGATTAAGATAAAATAAACCCCATTTCTTTAAATTGCTCCGTTTTTTTTTTTTTTAAATAAAACTGCACTATTTATTTTGCTGCACCCTGTATTATTCGATACTCGTAAGTGAACGTTTTATCTGTGTGAGCGCCCCTAATTGCACAAACTGTTGTGTGAAACTTATGCTGAGACATCAGTATATTTGAATCAACACATTTATTAAAGAAGACAGTAACAGTTTATGTCAAACTTTGCCTCCAATGCATTTTCTGTGAATTTGAAAAAAATATATAGAAAATAGGTCGTTACAAAAAATATTCAATTTTTGTGAGTGAATATTTTTTCCGTGTAAGCACTCTTATGGCAACAGAAATAAAACTGTTTTCTCAATAGATGGCGCCAGCATTGGCCAAAAATCGCAATAGATGTCGTAAAAAAAAATTCCTGTATTCACACAAAAATATATGAAATTTTGTTAAATCTACAACAATATCTCTTTAATTTCAGGCAATGGAGATGTACAATGGTGCTTCTCCCAAGTGAAAGGAACACTGGATGATGACGTTACAGAAGCGGATATCATATCCTGCGTGGAGTTCAATCACGATGGAGAACTCCTTGCGACCGGGGACAAAGGCGGCCGCGTGGTCATCTTCCAGAGGGACCCGCTGTCGAAAGTGGCGTTGCCTCGCCGGGGCGAGTACAACGTCTACTCGACGTTCCAGTCGCACGAGCCCGAGTTCGACTACCTCAAGAGTCTAGAGATCGAAGAGAAGATCAACAAAATCCGGTGGCTGAAGCGCAAGAACCAGTCCCACTTCTTACTCTCCACCAACGACAAGACTATCAAGCTATGGAAAGTGTCGGAACGGGACAAGAAGGTGGAGGGCTACAACACCCGTTCGGAGAACGGAGGCCCCGTCGACCCCACCAGCGTGCACTCGCTGCGGGTGCCCACCATAAAACCGATGGAACTGATGGTGGAGGCGTCGCCCCGTCGGATATTCGCCAACGCGCACACCTACCACATCAACTCGATATCAGTGAATTCGGATCAGGAAACGTACTTGTCGGCCGACGATCTCAGGATCAACCTGTGGAATCTTGAGATCACAGATCAGAGCTTCAACATAGTGGACATCAAGCCGACTAACATGGAGGAACTAACGGAAGTCATCACCGCAGCTGAATTCCATCCTGTGGAGTGTAATCTGTTTGTTTATAGCAGTAGTAAAGGTACTATTAGGTTATGCGATATGAGGGCATCGGCTCTCTGTGATCGGCATGCTAAACTCTTCGAGGAGCCCGAGGACCCCACTAATAGGAGCTTCTTTTCGGAGATCATCTCTAGTATATCGGATGTTAAGTTATCTAATTCAGGACGTTACATGATTTCCAGAGATTATATGTCTGTTAAAGTGTGGGACTTACATATGGAAACTAAACCAATTGAAACGTACTTGGTAAGTTTTTTTTTTATTATTCAGTATTATCCAACATATATTTATTCACTTTATTTGTTGCATACAATTGTCTTATGCAACAAAGAAAACCATATTTTTCTCAAAAAATAAATTATATTATAAACCAATTTTTATAATGTGTGCGCAATCTCTTAGTTAACGGAGCGTGTAAACGTGAAAAAGTTCAGCAGCAATTCGGGGTAAAACAAAACCTTGCATTAGCTGCTGTCGAGCAATCTACGGATGGATTTTTCCTGGAGCGCCTCGCGAGAAAACTGGCAAAAATTGGTGTTTTGTGGTTTCTCTGGCTAAACTATGAAGCTAAGAGTTTTCTTTCGTCCGCCTCGTATGGATTATGAAACGACTCTCCTCTTACCTCGCCGGATTTACTATTACCCGCGCTATAATGCTAATGTGGTTAATTGCTTTGCTTAATGTGCGGCCAATATAAATTGAATTCAAAAAGGGGGATAGTTACATTAACCGAAATGACTGAACATAGTGGTTCTTTCCTAGCTCAAATATTTAATGTTATTATTAAAATATTATTTAATTTTGAAATATTTAAGCTAGGAAAGAACCACTATGTTCGGTCATTTCGGTTAATGTAATTCATAATCCAAAAAATGTGTGCGTGCTTCAATTGACATTTTGCATATACTATACAAACTATCCACCAAGATTGGTAGATATATATATATATATTTATAACAGGTAGTCCTATCGGCCGCCTCGTAATGTTATTTAAAATGTGCGACAAAGAAGGCATTATTGACTGCCATGATATCATCGCATCTCTCTTTCCCACTTACATATTCGACATACTATACATTTTGAAGCTGCGCGTTATTGTCATTGTGTCAGATTATTGGGATTACCATCATTTCCATTGAAATTCCAAATTTTATACTGTTGAAGTTTCATGCATTTTACATATAATTCTTGGAATTAAACTTCAACCACTGAAAAAGTAAACTTACTTTTGAATTTTGAAATTACGTGAAAACTCCTGTGATGTAATCAAAATCGTAAAGTGCTAATCAGTAGATGGACCTACCTTATAAATAAATATATATAACTACCAATAATAATCTTTATTTTGCATCATCCTTGTATATGACAACAATCTTTACTATCCACTGCATGTAAAAAAAGGTTGACAATTCAAATGGTTGTTTATTTACATCAAACTCCACGCAACAATAACGATTTCCAGAATTTCTGTTTTAAAAGCATAGATGTTGTTTTTAACAAATTTACACAGAGATGGAGCATAAGAGAGCCAGATTCATGTATTTGGCAGGAAACGCGCGCAACGCCATCCAGTGCTCTAGTGGACAACTATTTCCTAAGTTTCAAACCTTTATAAGGTTTTTGAGGTTAGGTTTGTGTACAAACTATCAAATAACAAACAAATAGCGGGATTTTTAAATAAATTTGCATTTATTATTTTTAGTTCACTATTTTATCCAAAATTCTGAAGTGTAATATATTTAAATTATTTTTTTAGTACATTGATGCATTTAAAATATACACATACAAATTTGTTGAAAATTTCATTATATAACTTATAAATTGAAATAATAGCCCCCTTATTTCAATTTACAAGTTATATAATGTAAATGTTAATTTTATTTTATTTAGTCTTATATATCATCGTTATATGTTCCTCTCTACTTCTCAGTGTGAGGTGTATGTTAATTTTAATGTGTATGTTATTTTTTATCATCACAGTCTAAGCAGCTCTTTCAATAGATATGTATATACATAGCATAGAATGTGAATTTATTTAATAACGTACGTGTTATACTTAAAATTTTTCGTACGGAATAGCCTCGATTGTGGAGTTTGGAACGACTGAAACACTTCAAATTTTTAAAATGATAGAAAATAATTTAAAAATAAGTATTGCGGAAAAACGTATCGTCGATAGCCCTTATTTGAGAATATATTATGAAAATACCTATTTTTATATTATGTTAGATTATATACAATGTATGTTTTTTTACTCAGATGATAAAGATTGAGTAATGGTAATTTAAAAATTATAAGTATAAAATAAAGAAACTTATACTTCTAAAATAATTTTTGAAAATTAGGGGAAATTAACTATATTTATTGCAAATTCAATAATGATTATTCAATTTGTTCATGATATTTTTTAATATATACATATCTTAAAAAAATACTATTTCATAGAAATTAATAAGCTACGGTTACCGTTTTGTGTAGTGATGGGTAAGGTCGATTTTTTATTATTGGATAATTAAGTATATGATAATTTTATTAATGTAGTATATTCTATTAATATCAGAAACTGTTCCCTATTTATTTAAAATATAAATTTATTGTTACTTATAGACTGTATTTATAAAAAATTGCCTATTTAGAAATACTCGATTACTAATATTACTCGATTTTGCCCATCACTAGTTTTGTGGAAGGTGCGCTTGTTGCACAGGCACACATAGGCCTTGTTACCCTTTCGGGTATCGAAGTATTTCATAGATGTAGTATGTAAATGAATAAAACATGTGGCCGTTTTCAATGTGCCGACATCTGAGGTACAGCGAGGTGTTTGCTTTTGTGTTTTGTTATCGTCAGCTGTTTTTTGCATTCTTTGTATACATCATTTGAAATCTAAATAAATGCTACTTTTGTGTATTATTATACAAGATATCGATTTTAAATTTAGTAGGTTAATATTAAGTAGACATTGATGTATAGTGAACGGTTTAGTTACACCATCGGTTTAACCGGAAATTACATCAATTTATAAAACGTTATATTCTAATGTTATCGGCGAACATTTTATTGCCAGTCGCAACAATAAAATTTTAAATTTTATTTTTCAAGAATACTTAAAATGAGTTTATCCCAAACGCACGTTTACTGACAGTACCTGAAATTCAATTGTATCCATTCAATTGTTTATAAGTTTATTTTTGTGTGTAAGTATATATCATTTATTATTTGGACCAGTTGTTTTGAGTTAGCTGTACTTCCTAAGTTGGAGTCGTTCAAAGGAGTACCTTCCATCCTTTAACACTAATTATTCTAAATTTATTAAATGATTTTTCATAGGTTCTAAGCTTAGTAAATGGGTAATTGGTTTTTTTTTCTTGCTTTCAGGATATTTTTTTCATATAAATGCCATTATATATATACAGGATGGCCAGGTGTGATAATTTTAAGTAGAAAAAAAACTACAAAAAAGTTTTTAAATAAAATAAAAGACAAAAAAATATTAGGTAATTATTCAATAAGCTTTATGAAGCCATTAATATTCCTAAATATGTGGCTAGAATTCGTTTTTAACATTTTATGTATAATTATTGCTATTAATAATCGACTTATCATAAAATAAACATTTGCAATGTTTAGATGGATGTTAATAGAAATAATTTTAATCAAAATATTTCAAAAATATTACTGATTTCCTCTCACATATTTATTATATCAATGGCCTCGTGAGTGTTAATAAAGAACCGTACAATATATTTTTACTTAAATTTTCTACTTGAAGTTAATGAATGAACCACTTTACCTGAAGATTATCACACCTTTTTTGGTCACCTTGTATATGTGTGTGTATTTGTCATTAAATAATATAATATTAATTACATCTCAGTCAAATTGATCCATGTGTTTACAAACAGAAAACCTAACCTAAGATGATTGCACAAGCGGTATCATCTATTAAACTTAGAACAAAACAGTATATAATTTTGAATTTTAAATATTCTTATTTTTATTTATTTATATTGTTTACTCTCTAAGTAAATTATTCTAATGACTATAAATATGTTATGTTATAACAGGCATAAAACGAAGCAAAAACAAATTGAAGTAAGAAATCAAACACAGTAAACAATTAAAGAACAGAATGAATGAAATGCAAAAACGAAATTTATATGTGAATAAATTATTAAAAATCAACCAATAAAATAATTTCTTGGATTAATTTCTCATCTCGCACTTGGTGAAACATATAACACTATGTAAAATAATTTAAAGAAAAGACACTTGGTATTGTTTCACAAATTAATAAATTAGTCTCAAACGAGTTTAACTGAATATTTGATAAATTAACAACAATTTGTGAAACAATACCAAGTGTCTTGTTATTGTCTTGTTATTTTACACAATAAAATAAATGAAAATACAGATTAAAATGAATAACTTTAATTCTCGACTAGTTTCGGGTTATTAGCCCATTTAAAATTATTCATTTTAATCTGAATAAAGATGTGTGTGTATAGTAAAGTAAGAAGAAAACAATTTTACATTTAAAAAAAAATAACCATTATTTACATATATACAATGAAAAACTTATCAGTTATTTTGAAGTGCACTAGGTCAAGTTCAGTACAATTGCTCTTCGCGTATTTCTAGGTCTTACAGTATGTATTGTGCAACTTGTGCTGTTAATGCATAAGTTCAGATAAGCGGTAATCTATAGATAGTTGTTTTAAAAAATGTAGGTTTTAAAATTAATCCCACTTGTTTTATCAATCCTTTAATATAACATTGTGCTTTATAATCGTGGAGTTATTTTCGTATTATTATTTAATTCTGTGCGATTTATTGTTGTATTCTGTGGGATATCTGTGTTATCTAGTCACTTTTTTTTGTACTGGGTCAAGTTAAGTTGTTAATTCTATCTCGGATTCATTACCGAGGCACGATAATGGTTTTGATATAATGTTTGTTGATCATAATAAATTAAAGACGACGCAAGCGCCACCTTTTGCCTAATTTCAAGTGACATCGTCATGTTTCATTAAATGTGAATTTTTGTTGATGTTTATAAATTGTTTTTAAAAAAACTTGTGAGAGAAATAGGCCTTTTTCCACTAATAATTTCTATATTAAAAGTACTATTTTAATGAAAGCAACTGTCATGAAAAATTTACGAGCCGCCAGGCATTTTTTTTTTTTTTTCATAAAATGTTCTCGTTTTTTCCATTGAGTAGTACAGGCAAGTCATAAACCTACTTTATATCAGATAAAATTGTATAATTTTCATATAATTTCGTCTACTAGATTTAAGAATAAATAATACACTTGTTTTTTTCCATGATGTTTGAATGTAGGCATGGATTTGACAAGCTCTGCATTTGTTGTGTAGAATTTGTATTAGTTCCCTTGATGGCCATTGAAGCAGTGGTGGATACATGATTTCTGACCCTGGGGATTTATATTGTTCGAATTAACAGAGCTGAAGGATAGAAGGTACTCTTTTAGACCATTGTTTCCCAAAGTGGACTGGGCTCCGACCCATTTAACAAAAGATTCCCTAGTGGCTAGTCATGAAACTACTTAATGCTGTCTTATTTGCTCTAATTGAAATTTTTTCTTTCTTTCTTAATCTTATCCTCTTTTACCTGTATTGGGTGTCGAGGAATTTTTTATTTCAATTAGAGCAAATAATACAAAAATTTAATTTTGCTGTACTTTTCATCCCCCGCACCTCATTAATATTCAAGTTTACATCCGATACCCGAGCTTGAGAAACTCGCCCAATACCCTGGGATTCGTTCGTCCGATATCCGAGCGTGTGATTGGCTCACGAAGCGCGCATGCGCGAAAACGCCATCCACGGAACTTATCTCAGTTAGAGAAAAGGAGACAGCTTTAGAAACAGAGAGAGACACCGCTATTAAAACACCCTATAAATACCGCTTTCTGCGAGTCGAACATGCACTCAAAGTGACCAATATTAAATCCACCTGCAGTAAGACGATTTATTACATCCAAATCGCCCAGGCCTGAGTATCTGCCACAATGTGAGGATCAACTTCAACGACGTATTGGATATCCACCATATCGCTCACGCTGTTTCACTCCTCTCGTCACAATACGAGAATCAACCCAGCCAACGCAGTGGACATCCATCATGTCGATCCATAACCTCTTCTCTCCGCTACCTTACTATTATTTGTTGTGCTCCGACTGTCTGCAACCCGTAACCGAGCAAACATACAATAAAAGCAACCTGTGCATTGTATGTTTCATGTTGTAAAGTTACATATTTATTAATAAAGATGTTTAATATTCAATTAGGGCAGAAAGACTTCTGGTCAATAGCCGAAACAGATTAGCACTTGCATGTATTATAATTATTTATGTTACATTATTCTTGTACTATCTGTATAATAAGTTAAAGACGACGCAAGCGCCACCTTTTGCCTAATAATATAATCTGAATAAAGGAAAAATGAATTTTATTCAAATTTCTATTTTTGTCAGCCTTAATTAAAATCACTTGCCTATTCAAATTAAAATTTATTCTAAATATTTGTTGCAAAAACGTATGTTTTTGAATAAATTCATATTTCGATTTTATATTTTCCCAAGTAGTATAGGATGAAATTAATGAAAAATTAAATTAATAAATTACGCGCTATTGTAACGAGGATGACACCAGAATATTTTCTGCAATCCGTTGTAATATGTAAATAAATAAATATAACAGTAATACAAAGAATTTTATGAAAAATGTATGATTAAATCCACAATAAACAATTAAAGTAATAAAGAGAATTTATTTAGCACTTTTGCTATGTATAATAAAATTAACAAGAAAAATTAATGAGTGTTTTAAAATTTGGTTTCAGGTGCACGAATATCTAAGATCAAAATTATGTTCACTATACGAGAACGATTGCATTTTCGATAAGTTCGAGTGCTGTTGGAACGGCAACGACACGGCAATAATGACGGGTTCCTACAACAACTTCTTCAGGATGTTCGACAGGGCGACGAAGCGGGAAGTGACCCTGGAGGCGTCCCGGGACATCGCCAAACCGAGGACGGTCCTGAAGCCGCGGAAGGTGTGCGGCAGCGGCAAGAGGAAAAAGGACGAGATCAGCGTCGACAGCCTGGACTTCAACAAGAAAATCCTGCACACGGCATGGCACCCCACAGAAAACATAATAGCCGTCGCGGCGACCAATAACTTATTCCTGTTCCAAGATAAGTTCTAGCGTAGTCACCCCCGTCTCATATTCAGTTTTAAACTAATTTCCGCGAGTATTAGTTGCAGGTTTAAAACATTTATCGGACAGACAATAAAAGTGGACTCGCGATCCAAGCCCCAACTTAAGAAAAAAAATCGAACAATTTATGGAATTTTTTGTTTTTTTTTTTGTTTTAACTGATTGAGCGAATCATGCGGATTGGATTAATTAATTGAAACAATTTAATCGTGTATACTGATATTATGTAATTGTATGATTTCTATTTACAAGCATACAACATTTAATGTACACTTGGGTTTACAATCAAGGATTACAGTAAAAAAAAAAAAAACAGAGTGTAATTTATAAAGCAAAAAAGAAAATATTTTAATTCTTTTTTTATGGAAAATAAATTAGTACAACAATTTTTTTTAATAACATATTTCAGTTTTATAAACTCTAATTCAATAACTTTGTATAAATTAAACACATAATTACTTTTTCTTCAATCTTAATTTCAATACAATTAAATGTATATTATGTGATTACAATGTATTTTACTCATATTTAACATCTTGGTGCGACTTAAGCACCACAAATTCAATCAATTTAATTCTGATCATTTAAAAAATAAAATAAAGTTGTAAAAATTATAAATTACTTTTAACAATTATTCATAGTCTTATTTTCAGAAAGAATTAAGTACTTTTTATAATTTTGTAACATTGCTAAGAATATAAATCTGTTGAAGAAAAAAAAAGTGTTTCATTGTTGTTATTTATGTTGGATAGTAAGTTATTATTATTATTATTAAGATTAAAATCATACTTTGTAGTACCTGAATATTTTTTAACTGATTTAATATTTTTAATTATTTTCTCATCCAGCACATATTTTAGATTCTACAAAAAAACATTTTATTTCAATTCTAATTACAAACACAATCGGTTTTGATTTCAAATAGAACCACCCTAAATAGCTCTGGAGTGAATGTCGATAGATTTATGGGAAAAATTGCGTCAATTTTTATTATGAGGGGGAATTTTCAACCGTTTTCTGAATTTTCGCTTCCACCACCTTAGCCGGCCTTACTTTATAATTTTAAAAGGCACCCACCATTTCGTGATACATCATTTCAAAGGGAATAAATAAAAAAAATAGAAACAATCTTTATTTACAGAACATAAATTTACATAATGAATACATAGCATTATCAATGCCATCCATTAAATTGAATATCGAGGAATGGTTTTCTGCCAAGAATAAAAAGTAAACTAAAATAATTATTAGAAAGATAACACAAGCGCCAGCTATTGGCAAATTTTTGACGCCACTTTTAAATAATCCAACGGACCGTCCCCCAGTACCGTTAGCCCGGGCGGGAATTTATCCAGGATCCCGAGGTGAAAAGAGAGGGATGGAATTACTGTGCATAGTCTTAATATTTTATGTATAAATAAAATAAATAATCTGGGAAACCCTACACCTGAAAGGGTCACTGAATATATATATATATATTCAGTGACCCTTTCAAGCGTAGGGTTTTAATATACATATATATATATACCAAACCCCGACACACAATACGGGTAAAAGAGGATAAGATTAAGAAAGAAAGATATATATACCAAATACTAGGAGCTAGTGATGGGAAAATTCGATTATTTCAATAATACAGTACAAAATAAACCAAATAATCCAGGTTTTTTTTTTTTTCTTAGTCGTTTATGAAGATAAACAAACCATATTTAAAGACTTCCATTGGACAGAGTGCAGCAGTGTATTGGCGGATTGCTGTCAAAATTGAAAGTAATTCGTCATAAAACCAAAACAATGAATTGCTCCTGTTCGTGCCACTCGACGCCAATCTGCTGCTTCATTCTGAAACGAGCAATGGAAGTCTTCAAATATGGTTTAGATGTGAATACAAAATAATCAATATTTTTCAACAATTTAACATTTTAAAGAAATTTGTGATTCAAAATTCAAACATGGTCATTATAATTAAGACTTCTATAATTAATTTATACCCTTAAGAGTGTCGATAACACGACACTCTTAAGGGTGTGAAGAGTTTTTTGATAATATATTTATATATATATATAATTAATTGATAACCCAACACTCTCAAGTATATAAAGAGTTTTTAGATAATATATGTAATTAATTTATATGATAATAAATTAAAGACGATGCAAGCGCCACCTTTTGCCTAATTTATATGATTTTTAAAATATTTTAAATTTTTCAGGTTGATCGATTCTTTATATAATCAATTACACCCATCACTACTCAGGACCCTTTATTTGGAAGATTTCACTGCAATATTCACAGTGTGAAATCTTAAAGGATGCGTAAACTAAATTACATATTTTTCCGTTGGTTGTAATAAATAAATAAATAACTGTGTGCATTGCTACGTGTCTTGAACTAACAATTATAGAAATATTTAAGAAAAAAAATCTCAGCGTGGTCTCGGTGGGCAGGCAAAATATTTTCAATAAAAACATTGTTAATAAAATGGAACCTCACACTGCGAAGTAGAGAGGAACATATAACAATGTTATATAAGACTAAATAAAATAAATAATAAAATGGAAAAAAACAATAAAAAAAATCTTCGGGATAAATTTATTATTCAATTTAAAAAAATAAAAATCGGGATTAAATTTATTATCCAAATTAATAAATTTAATCCTGATGATTGTTTTTTATAGGTTTGTATATTTCAAATGTTTAAATATTGTTAGTTCATATAATATATATATCGAGTGTAAAACAAAAATCTACAAAGAAGTTAGCATTGGAAAAAACAAAATTCGACAACAAAGTTGGTGTTGGAAGTCTCGAGTCATGTCTGAACTAAAATCACACGCGCACACGTAATGTACTGGTTGTCATGTTGACAAGTCATGCGTGTGATCTTAGTACAGACATGACTCAAGACTTCCAACACTAACTTCGTCGTCGATTTTTGTTATACGCTCGAATAATCAATATTCCACTCCTTTCAGGTGTTGGGTGAGTTCATATAATAATAACGTTTATTGTCCAACAGGTAAACATTCGCAATTACACATAAATCATATAAAGATTATTTACAATTTCAACTTTATTTAAAACAAAAACACTTAACCATTACATCAGCTGCTTGATGATGGTACTGTGTATCGAAACAATTGTAGCAGTATTTTCTGCAATAAATCTGTGAAACTTAAAAACAATCCAGTGTTTTACTTGTAAAATTAGGCAAAAGGTGGCGCTTGCATCGTCTTTAATTTATTATAGTTATGATTATTTTGATAGGTTCCTGATTTAACGCGAAAAACTGAAAATTGTGATTTTAACAAACCCTGTGTTTTACTTGTATAATCAAAAACGCTTGCATGGAATACCCATGGCTAAGACGCTCGAGAAACGCGCTAGACATGTGTCGGCCAATTAAATAAAAAATAAAAATTGTGTTTTAAGATATATATATATATATAATCTAAAATCCCCATCTACCATAATGGTGGTGTTTTAAGATAACTTAATTTATTAGTTGTTGCTAACTCAAATTGTTATTCGTTACTTAAGAGGCACCACAATGGGCTTAAAGTTGGGCATAAGTCGGTGTCGTTTATGAGCTGCACTCTTAAGTGGGAGTGCAGTTGATAAACGACAGTTCATAATCTTTAATTAATAATAATAATAAACTTTAGTAATGGAAATTCACCGTTTAATAAAATAAGGCTTCTTCTTTAAGTTTACAATAAGGTAACAAACATTGATTATGTATATCACACAAAAATTAATTAATTGTTAAATGGCTATCGACCAGAGGTCTTTCTGCCCTTCTTCTTTATTTTACATTAAATTTCACAATAATGAAACACTTTACTTCATTTGAGTAACTGTACTTTTTATTATAAAAAGATACCTCATCTTTTTTTTTAGAGCGGAAACTTTCTTCAAAATAATCCAGCTAATTTGTTGCCATCTATGTGGATATATTTTGAACTGAAAAATGTGAATATTTCTGCTATGCTACTGGTAAATGGCGCCAGAGAAGCATGCTGAAAATTTCACTACAAGTAAAGGTTTTTATTTGAGCTTTCCCAGGCAATTTTTTTTACATTAAATTTCACAATAATGAAACACTTTACTTCATTTGAGTAACTGTACTTTTTATTATAAAAAGATACCTCATCTTTTTTTTTTTTTTTATAGTGGAAACTTTCTTCGAAGTAATCCAGCTAATTTGTTGCCATCTATGTGGATATATTTTGAATTGAAAAATGGGAATATTTCTGCTATGCTACCGGTAGATGGCGCCAGAGAAGCACGCTGAAAATTTAACGACAAATAGAGATTTTTATTTGAGCTTTCTTAGGCAATTTTGTGCAAAATCTTAACTTTCCACAAAGGATAGAGGTACAAAAAAAAAATCAGAAAAAAATAGATTTTTTTTTTCAAGCAAGCTGAAAATTTCACAAGTAAAGATTTTTATTTATAATATATTTATTTTTACAAAACATATGCAACAAAAATCAATATTCTATTTAAATTTTCCCAGGCAATTTTGTGCAAAATATAATTTTCTAGAAATGATGAAGAATTTTTCTTAATTGTACAAAAAAATCCTATTTTTTGCACCCTGATTATTTCGGTTATGCAAATCAACGATAATCTTTTAAGATTTTTTTTCGTGATTATATATATAGAAAATCTTTATTTCTGAGAAATACGATATATTACATTACAATCGTGATTATAAAAAATTGTAATTTTTATGATTATTTTTATCTCTCTACATATTTCTGGAAAAATGGATATTGCTTGGAAAAGCTCAAATAAAATTCTCTACTTGTGAAATTTTCAACGTGCTTGAAAAAAAAAATGTAATTTTTCTGATTATTTTTGCTGCTGATCATTACTAGAAAGTTAGATTTTACACAAAATTGCCTGGGAAAGCTCAACTTGTGAAATTTTTAGTGTACTTGAAAAAAAATATATAATTTTTATGATTATTACCAAATTACCGTATATCATAAGCGATACATGCTTAAATGTGCTCAAGATTATTGTTGTTTTTTTTTTTCGTAACTCCAATTTTGTGGGAAGGCTGGAATAAAAATTAACGATTTCTGTACACTCATGAATACCCGAAAATAAATAAATTGTTTCTTATCTAAATCTTAATTGTTTTAAAAACTGCAAATAATTTTCTCATTCAAATATGTTATTTAATTAAAATATTTTTGATTAATTTCAATTGTTTGTTTATATAGTTTTTATACACTCTAATTTACTGTTCGATTTCCTCAAAGTTATTTTAAGGATAAACAATTTATTTTAAAATCATTACCGTTTCAATTTTGTTAAGAAAATCATATTATTTTGTTTTTAATAATTAACCCGATACCGTATGGTAAAAGGGGTTACTGATTATTCTTTCTTTCTTAATCTTATCCTCTTTTACCCATATTGGGTGTCGAGGTTTACTGATTATATATATATGTATAATTAAAGATTCGAATTTGGCGATCACTATTGAGATGTCCTGTCAGGGGAGGATGGACAGCATAGTAGCGGCCCGGGAAATATATATATAGTTTCATCCCAAAAAAAATTGTTTACCCATACGATAATCTAGCCACCGGCTAGGGGAAATTTCCTGGTCTCCCGTATGGTCCATCTGCCCCTATGTCTGGACTGAGATATACAGGGTTGTTTCAAATTCTAGTTTCACCATGGGGAATCTCGCTTATTATAAGAGATTAATATTGATTAATACCACCCTCTATCTCTTATAATCACCTCACACTTAGAAGTAGAGGGGAACATATAACGATGTTATATTCTTTCTTTCTTAATCTTATCCTCTTTTACCCTTATTGAGTGTCGAGGACGATGTTATATAAGACTAAATAAATAGAATAAATCTCTTATAATACATGTTGACACTCGAATTTGAAACACCCTGTATATAAAAAAACAGTGAGTTAATTTTCGTCTATTTTTTTTTCCACAAAACAAATATTACTATTTTTTTAAAATCATTTTTTTATGAAAATAGTTATCATTTTTTAAACCTATATATAAAAATCTTTATTCTCAAAAGTAACAAACACATACAGCATATTTAAAAACAACAATATATATATATATAATAATGTACTTCATATGGAAATGGCTATCGACCGGAGGTCTTTCAGCCTTTAATCCTATTTTCATTTTTTTTAAGAAAACACTAATATTTTCTTAAGAAAATTAAAATAGTAATAATTTTAAATACCCTACACCCATGTGGGTAGAAAGGGGTCATTGCATATATATATATATAATTTTAAAAAAATATTCACACTATTTTTTCGAAATTAATTAAATTAATTAATTTTAAAAAAATGTATTATTAATTAAAACTAAAAAGAACCATTTTTTTTTCTTTAAATTTATATATTACGATTGTGATCCTGTTTTTGTTTTGTTTTGTAGACCCATAGTTGTACATGAAACAAAATTAATAAGAAAGCTATTTATATATTGTACGAAAACAGTCTGATTTTTATTTTCTGTCTCGGCTATGTTTTTTATTCTGTGATATTTGATTTTGATAAATTTTATATTCTTATTGGATATAATTTTAGCGTAAATTTGATAAAGAACAGCCGTTTATTTATTTTTTTAACGATATTAAAAAAAGTCTATATTTACATTAAAAATTAAAAAAAAAACACAAAGAAATACATTAATCTTTACATACAGCTTGTAGCTAAACGATAAGGAATTTTTACACCACGTCAAGCTGTTCGTAGTACTCATGCATCATGAAATGTACAAATTGTAAATACAAGTTAGTAAATTTTGTAACGATTTATTTGTTTTATTTTTTTAAATCTGTTATATACATGCATAATGATTAAATGATCCACATGATTTTATGATTGTCTGTGCTCGGAATCTCACGCGCCTTGTACTGAATATGGGCGACTACTCTTGTAAAAAAAAAAACAAAAAAAAGTTATATATAAAAAAAAACATAGTTCGTTTTAATGAATAAAGTAAAGAACGCGCGTCAGCCTTTCAAGTGCCATGTACGTAAAAAAAAAAAACGGTTTGTTGTGTTGTACAGGTCCGCCCTGAAAAACTACGAAAGCTTGTGGCTTATATATGTTTTTCGTTTTCCATTAACTCTACGATACGTTTCTTTTCTTTTCCCACCGACGGTTTTTCTTTTTCTTTAAATATTTTTTTTTTGTATAAACTTGAACGAGAAAGAGGGAAGTATATATATATATAAATAAATTTAAAAAAAAATCAAGTACAGTAAGTTTCTTCGGTAATAATTAAAGTAATACTTTAGGTTTATTGTATTAAAAATAGATAAATTATAATTTAGATATGTAAGTTTGGTTATTTTTTTGAAATTGACACCAAATAAATAATGTTAGCTTACTTAGTTACTGATTATTATTCACTTGTTATGCTGTTTTCTTTTTCGGTTTTACTTAATTACATTTTTTTTTTGTGTAAACTCGTTGAATGATACATTCCTTTTTTTCAGTACGTACACAAACTGTTTGTCTTTGGCCTTATTTTTTTGTTGTTGTTGTGTGCTGTACTTACCGGCCCGTCCCCCACACATACACACTCTGAAGAACACACGCACACACGAATTAAATTAAAAAAAGATTATTTGTTATTTCTTTAAACCCTTATTATTTTTTTCAAAATAAAAACTTTTAATTAATTTTTGCAATACATAATGGCTATTTGTTTATTTTGTTTAACTTTTCCGTACTTTTTCTGTAACTAATCCTCTTTATTGTTTCTACTAATTTTTTGTTGAATTCACATCGGAAATTTATTTCGTTATTAAAAAGCTTTTTAAAATAAGTGTTGAATGGCTAATATGAGGTCATAGAGATGGATAAATAAGAGATTTCCCGCCAAATACACGAAACGCGCGCAATGCCATCCAGTGCTCAAGTGGACAACCATTTCCTAAGTTTCAAACCTTTATACGGTTTTTTAAGGTTAGGTTCGTGTGCGAGCTATCGAATAACAAATAGCCGGATTTCTAAATGGTTTTGTAAAACTTTTTATAATTTCAATTGAACACTTGGTGAAAACCAAATTGAAATTAAAAAAATGGTGAATTAAAATAAATAATATAAGACTTTAAAAATCTCGCTATTTGTTATTCGATAGTTTGTACACGAACCTAACCTCAAAAACCGTATAAAGGTTTGTAACTTAGGAAATAGTTGTCCACTTGAACACTGGATGGCGCTGCGCGCTTTTCTATACAATAGAGTAACTAGATTTCATCCTCTTTGATAGTATAGTAAAACAAAACCAAGTGTTTAATTTGTAAAAGTTTTTAAAAATCCATTTTTAATTAAAACAGAACTAATCACAAGCAATCATATTTATACAAGTTGTATAAAGTGGACAACTATTGCCGTGTTCCCCAACTTCAAATATAATCCGACCCCCCCTCTGATTAAATTGAATAAATGTTTATTAACAGCATAAAAAAATAATAATTATAACAGTAACTGCAAGATCCAATTTTACATTATTATAATTTTTTTTAATCATTGACTTTTCTACCACTGTGTGGTGTAAGGCCTTATTAACATTATAAAAGCACTAAATCGACAGTGCAATATTGTTAGTGAGAAGAAAGGTCGTTATATATTGTTAGCGAGAAGAAAGGTCGTTACATATTGTTAGCGAGAAGAAAGGCCGCTATATGTTGTTAGCGAGAAGAAAGGTTGCTATATCTTGTTAGTGAGACGAAAGGTCGTTATATATTGTTAGCGAGCAGAAAGGTCGCTATATCTTGTTATTACATAAGTTAACTAGCATATCCATTCCGTTTTTTTCCCCATATTTTTTTAACATTCCTGTAGATTGGAAGACAGCACTCAGAATGTTATTTATCCGGAAATTAAAATTATTTAGTTTTACTTAATCTTCCTTTATTACTGTAAAACATTTTACAAATAAATAACACAATATTCGCCGTTTTTGCATTGTAAATACATATAAAAAAAATTCATAGAAAAAATTTGGACTAATACTTTGTTTGATTGCTTACGTATATTAATACTTTGTTCGATGACGATGATAATAAAGCACACTGCCCTTCGACTACTACTAATAATCTATCCCTCTCTCCATCCGCATTTACCCATCCTTGATGTTAATGTACTTCCTGAGATTCTTCGTGTAAACACCTATTATGTGCCCGCAATTCGTCTCGGTAGTAAGATCCAAGCTGGCCTCGAGTGGTTGGTAGAAATCATCGTAGATGTCGCTACCTAATTGAAACTGTCAACAACAAAATGTACAATATATATTCTCGAAATCAGAGAAAATTTCACCCCAGAGAGCCAAACATAAATTACAATAAACGTAGCAAAGTAAAATAAATTACTTATTTAGTCTTATATAGCCCAACACACATAAGGGTACAAGAGTTTTTGATAATATATATATTATCTACGTTATAACATATATATATATATAGTCTAATTTAGTCTTATATAGCCCAACACCCGTAAGGGTATAAGAGTTTTTGATAATATATAGTCTTATATAACATCGTTATATTTGCCTCTCTACTTCTCAGTGTGAGGTGTTTAAATTAAATATTAAAGTATGATTTCTATAAGATATTTCAAATTAAGTTTCAGCATTCTCACCTCTTCAAACGCTCTGTAAATTACAAGGAAGACTGGTTGTTTCTCGGAGTGGAAAAAGCCCCGAGAACCGTGGATGACAGCCACACCGGAACGCTCGGCGCTCTTGCACACGCTCATATACATGCAGTGATCTGGCCGGAAGTTGTAGCGGCACGAGTAAATGTATAATTTATCTATATATAAAAAAATCAATCTAAAACAACTTTACCACAAATAGCCAAGCAAGGACTTCGAATGACAAAATTATTTTGAATTATTAAATGTTGTAATAATTCTTGAATCTTCGAGGTGTTTGCTTCGGGGCTCATTTTCAATATTAGAATAAAGTTAACACTTAATAACTTTTACTAACGATTTATTTAACTATAGTTTCTGAGAAAGAGCTTTGGAATGCAAAGCAGTATGTTTTGAGTTTACGAAGAAACAATAATAAATTGGTCCACATCTTACATCTTCGATTCTTTAGATTCCATAGCTCTCTGCTATTTTCAAACGTATAGCTTTAATTATACAGTAATCATTTTGAATTATTTAGTGTTTTCTTTATACCAAAATAAAATAAATTCTATTTTATGAATCATTATTAATATTTCATACATTTATTTACAAAGAAATTAAATGTATAAATTAAATAAAAATTATTTGAAAATAATTAATAAATTACTTCCACATAATAATAAATCAGGTAGGACAGATGGACTGTACTCTGGTCGATGGCCCATGACAGACAAACACTTTTGTTTTATTGTGTTTCATCACAATAAAAAATTATTCCATATCAGAGCCTACTAAATATACAGACTCTGAATGCAATTTATACTAACCTGGATGAAAATGAAAAATTATATTAATAATATCTTGATCGCCCCAAGTAATTTTCAACTTGTACCGTTTGTAAATAGGAATAACATAATCGACCCATTGGAATTCACGCATTCGCGTTAAATTCATTAACATCACTCCGGAATTAACACCTAAGAAAAGAAGAAAAAATACAGTGTTAATTATAGTGATTACTGAAGACTTAAAAGGCAAGAATACAAGTGTTAATTAATTTAATTATTTAATAATAAGACCTCAGGTCGATAGCCCAGGACAGACTAACACCTTCATACAAACTTATAATTGTATTATATATTTTTATTTATTTAGTCTTATATAACATCGTTATATGTTCCTCTCTACTTCTCAGTGTGAGGTGGAATTGTATTATATAACTGTATATTATATAGTCTGTCTGAATAAAGATGTATATATATATTATTATAATATAGTAATAATAATATATATCATAATTTTTAAGCAGGAAATATTATTCCATCATAAAAATCAATATTTACCCAACGGTCCATAGTACGGATGACGCGCAAACCTGTTATACCATCCGACGTTCGGATCCTCGTGTTCTGGTGCAAGGGCTGCCATTTGACTAGAATTCATGTTATTAAAATGATCCCACACATCCTCGACTGGTGTCAGGAAGAGGGTGTCTGTATCCACATACAGGATAGAATCAATATTACTTAAAACGCTCTGAAATGTCGTGAAAAAGATTAATTTATAAAACAATAGCTCAATACAGGAGAATTTGTTTACTTATAACTCACATACCGGTAAAAATAACCTTTGCGAAGCGCAGGGTTTAAAAAGCTTCCGCCATTCTTGCGAGTTATCTTTGGGGAAGGTCAAAGGCATCACTTGAAAAGTAAAGGCATTGTTGGTAAACTCTTGCCACTCGCTTAACTACAACAAATAAAACGATTAAGAATACGAAACAAGTTTATTTTATAATAACATTAAACGAGGATCAATAAAATTCTATCATTTCTGTAATAATTTGTCTTTGTTTAATTTTATTCTAACTTAAATAACTGAAAACCCTCGACATTCAATACGGGTAAAAGAGGATAAGATTAAGAAATAACTGAAAAAGTGCGAATCATCTCCGTTTTATTTTACAACTTAATTAATTAAGGAAAAGTTTCTTATTAATATCTCTTCTCCTGCTATCCCTTGTTGCCCCTTAGGGTATCAGGTATTAAAATGAATTCAAATAATTACTTAAAATAAATAAATAATTACTACTTATAGGTTAAATAATTGTCAATAATATTTAAACATACATATATTTTTGTTATTGTAATCCTACCTTTTCATTAAAATTCTGAATTAAGTCATCCTCTGTTATCACAATAAAATGCAGCACAACGTTACTAAACATAATAGCAGACTTGAGCATCGTCAGGGTTTCGTGCAGCCGGTCCCCACAGGCGACGACAGCCACCGTGACTGTGTGTCTATAAAAAATCGAAATGCACCACTCACTCAGTGCTGTGATTAATTCATGCTTACCCATTGAGGTACAGTCTTCTCGTGGGGGGCACATAATACTCGGTGGTGAGTGGCTCGGGCTTTGCAGGGAAACTCAGCCCGTACCAGTAGAGATAAAATACCGTCAGGAATATAGCGAGTAGGAAACACAGGCGGGCATAGGAGAGGAGTCTCATTTTGCCGGGGGAATTGGGGGGAACATTTTTAAAAATGAAAAAAAATATCACAAGTGTTGTGCACTTGTCATGTTTACACGGTTTTTGATTCCATAGATACTTTAATTTATAAACTACTGAATCTATGTTTGATTTGAACCACTATAGGCAACCCAATATACACGTAATGTCAAACAAAGTAATCTTGTTTCTATTGTAGGTTTCTATTCTTTAATTAATTAATATCCTAATGAAATTCAATCAAATTTACATTTTTTTTAACATACAAAAAGCTCCCAATATTTCTAATTATTACTCAGAATTATTTCATATATTAAATTTAACGTATACAAATCACAATCTATGCATAACATATCAATTATAAAAGTTGCTTAGACTGTGTCGATTAAGAATAACGTTAAAGTTTGCATTTC
This sequence comes from Philonthus spinipes, assembly GCA_963082785.1. Classification (NCBI taxonomy): domain Eukaryota; kingdom Metazoa; phylum Arthropoda; class Insecta; order Coleoptera; family Staphylinidae; genus Philonthus; species Philonthus spinipes. Next base: position 21,269,264 of record OY720311.1, read on the forward strand.
ACTTACGAAGCAGCCCCCAAATAAAGCTATTCCGTATGAACAAATGTTAAATTTTTACATAAACCTTATTTTCAACCAAGCAATCCTAGTATATGTATCAATTAGAGAACTCATAAATTGTGATGATAAATAATAAAGTATATGTTAAATTTAACTTTTCACTTACGGAATAATCTTGATTTACACAATAAAAAATAATAAAACCATTTTAAAAAATATTGTAGTATTCTTGATAAATTGTAAATGCAATAAACATCTATGGAAATTTGGAAATGTTTTAATTGTAATATAAAAATAAAATGCAAAAATTAGAAACGTTAAAATTATAATCGGGGATATTCTGTAAGAGAAATGTTAAATTTAACATGTATATTATTTTTTTTTTACAGTCTGAGCAACATTTTTAATAGATATCTACGTCATAGAATGTAAGTTTGATTGTTAATGTACACTTTAAACTTAACGTTTCCTGTACAGAATAGCTAAGATATGTGGCTCTAAAATTGATAAAAATATATATATTCTTAATTTGATTATTATTTATATACATTTGAAGCACAATTTTAAATGAGTATTAATAATATAATATATATCTATGTTAATAATAGTATATCTATTACATTCCTTTCTTCAAATCTTTATTTAAAAAAAATCGAGGCTTTCTACAAATTCGTTACACATTTTTGAATGAGTAACCTTATGGTTTAATAATGATAAGTGAATATATCGAGACTATAGCCACCAAATAAATTAATTGTTATACAAATAAAGTAATAGATAGTGATTTTCATTTACAGTTTTTTTATAATATGGTAATAATAATATATCTATAGTTATAAAAATGCAATAGATGGTCGTAGAATCAAATTAATGAAATCATTTTTATTAGGACTGATTCACAATTACTTGGGAACGAGAACGGAAATAGGAGAAATGAATCATACGATTTATATGTATTGATTCATAATCTCCCGGGAAAAAGCTTTTCTGTGTACCGGACGATTGTGAATCGGCACTTAATCTCAATTACTCAATATCATCAATTCTTTTTGTTTTGTTGCAATATTCATACAAAAAACTAATTTTTCATTCGCAAAACAATAATCAACGTGCGTTTTTATTCAACTTTATTTTTAAGTTGGCAATACTGACCCAAATCGGCGCTCGATCGGCAAAACAGCGACCTTTCAGTACCGACAAGGTTGCCGAGAGTGCAACTATTTTTCTTCTTTGGTTTTAAAACCAACAAACATGGTAGGTTTCCGACGCTCCCCTTAAAAAATCTGTTAAAATCGACACCATCCCTCACAAAAACGCACAAGTCCCCATCGGAAAACTCCCCCAGTCGACTGGCCGGTGTGATTAACGTGATATTTTCGAGATTTATCCCGGAAAAGTGAATATTTTTCAAGTGAGGTTATGTCAGTTGTTGTGACCCGATGTACATTTTCATTGGAGTCCTGTTTGATAAATCTGTTTAATTTAAAATGGTAACTTAATATTTGTTTAAATTAAAGTGAATTGGAGTTTGATTTGAGATTAAAAGGCTAATATTTATAGCGTAATTAAATTTTCCCTTGCAAAAATAAATAAGTTACATTTTGAGTAAATTTACAGTTTTAAAAACTACAATTTCAATAGTAAGCTGCATTTTTACGATTGTAATTTAAATGAAATATTGGAAAACAATTAAAAACAATTTATAATATGATTAATTTTTCCAATATTTAAACAGTAGTTCTTATAATAATATTAAAAATCTATGAATAAAATCCATACATTCAGGTCTTTCCCATAAGTGAAATAATAATTTAATCAGGGTTATTCTGTAAAAAAATAATGTTCGATTGTTTAACGTGTATGTTATTTTGAATCATCACAATCTAAGCAGCTTTTGTAATATAAATAATGTGAAGTTGTGTACACGTTAAACTTAACAGAATAACCCGCAATGTATATGTATTATTTCTTCACCACAATTAAAGTAAATTTTGTATGCTGAAAGAATAGTTTAATTTTAAGGTTACAATGTGTGTTTTTGTGAAGAATGGACACTAATCAAGATTTTTGAAATTTCACTGCAATGTTACGATTATTAATTATTATTATTATTTTTTGTTTATAGACGAAGGGTACATCAAGTTTTGGTAAACGCCGCAATAAGACACACACCTTGTGTCGCAGGTGTGGTAGGTCCTCGTACCACATCCAAAAGTCACAATGTGCGCAATGTGGATATCCTTCCGCTAAAATGCGTTCATGTAAGTAAATTGTGTACATTTATTTATCTCTGTTTGTACATTTCTTTCGGCGAAGTTTAAAAGCACATAGAAGACTTGAGAAGCAATTCAGACTCCTCAAAAACTGCAAACCAAGTCTCTCGAGAATATCCTGAACTTTGTTTAAGGGGTAGGATTTCTTGCAGAATAAAGGCAGAAGCCTACGCACAATAGACCTTATTGGTCACGGTGCAGGAAGGGCAAATGACCACGGGCTTCATAGAAATTTTTAAATGATTGGCAACTTTATTTTTTTAATTTATCAATAAAATTTAGTTTAGAAAGAAACCTTTTTCTTATTGTATAAAATCTGTTGTGGCAATGATGGGTATTAAATTATTTTACTATGTTTTGTGGTGGGTTATTTGCCCGGAAAGCAGTTGTTTCAATAGATGTTAGTCAAAAACTTAGTGCAAGTAATTTTTACATCTTTGAAAAATGAAAATGATCAAATTTTAGTGATCATTTTTAGTAATTTTCCCCAATTTTTTTTATTTTAAATTATCTTTATTAAAAAAAAATTAATGTAGATTTGAGCCTACAATTGGTACAACGCTTCATTTGTTATTCAAAAAAATCCTATAAAGGAGTGTTTTTTTTAATGATGAAAAATATGTTGAAATAAAATAACAAAATAATTTATATAATCGTAATCATCTATTACTGTTTTCTCACTCAACTCTATGAACTGGTGAATCATCATAGAGTCGGAACTCTCTGGGTTCACTCGCTCACAACTTAGTTATGTAACAGTTGGCTCACTGAGTTGATTCTTCTAAGTGAGCTGGATCTTGTGAACCACCTAACTAAAATGAGCCATTTTGCCTATCTATTTCTAACACAATAAAAAACATTAATTTGTTATATTCCGCATCTATTTACACTTATACTACACTTTTGTTGCTTTAAAACTGCATTTAATAATGAAATTATTTTTCTCAAAAATTTGTCGTTCATCTATGAGTGGTACATTAGTTTTTAATAGAGACCATAGATGGCCAATAACCTGTATAGTGCTCTACATTTTCTTTTTTTTCTCATTTAATTGAAACAATTGATTTGTTTTACTACTGAAACAATCTTTTTTTAATGTTTATTAAAACATTGAGTATTGTGCTGGAATTAAACAATTTACTTTTTATTAATAATATTTAACCCCGCTTCTTATGAATTATTTTTGTTCTTCAGACAACTGGTCGATTAAAGCCAAGAGGAGGAAGACCACCGGAACTGGCCGTCTCCGTCATCTCAAGATCGTGCGCAGGCGTTTCCGCAACGGATTCCGTGAAGGAGGCAAGCCCGCCCCACGCAAATCCGCTGCATAAATATCTAGATTTGTTTCTACAAAATAAATTTATTTAAAAAACCACTCTGCTTACAAAATTACCCTTACAATTTCTAAGAAACGACAATGAGAGATTAACGGAAAGGAACTGGTGAATTGATAAATTTGAATTGTCTGTACATGCAGGTATTGTTGTTGATAAATGTTTCTTTAAATTAGAAATTTACAAAAACAGCTTGTTTTGATAATTTGGTTTGATGATCGTGGTTGTAACAATAATCGAGTAACTAATTTACGTAAGATTAACAATACAAAATTGTTTCATTGCAAATTAAACATATAAAGCACATTATTGCAACAAATTGAGGCTATTGTATAAAGGGAATATTAAGTTTAACATGCAAGTTATTTTTTCATCATCACAGTAAGCAACTTTTATAATTGTATGTGAAGATAATAAACTTAACATTTCCTATACGTGAATTGTAACTAAATAATTTTTCTATGGTAAAAAAATTAATACACCCAATACGGGTAAAAGAGGATAAGATTAAGAAAGAAAAATATTAGTAAGTTGCCAATTACTTGCGATTAGCAGAGTTCAGCTAATCACAACTATTTGGAGACCAACTAATTATTAAAGGCTAGAAAATTCTGATTATAGGTAATGGCCATTTCTGTCTTTCGAACCTTCTGCAATGGCAGTTGAACGGATCTTGTATTGTAATTAAATAACCTGATATGAATTATAATAATTAGAAATATAGCGCACACGCCATCTATTGCCTAATTTCAAGTCGCAACATCAATAATTTCAAATACTTTATTCCTATTTATATGGCTACATTCATTTCCTTTAGAAAATATTTATTTTGGAATAATTTCTTATAACAATAACCAAAACTTCACCTTCAATAATACTTTGGTCTACGATTAAAATATTCATTAAAATGTAGTTTCCAATACAAAAATTTGAGGATACAACAAAGACCGGTTGTTTGCGGCTGCACCGTTTCAATAGTGATCAAGTGGAAAAAAATGTATGCTTTATAGCTTGATGCAGCGGCACTCATACAGCAGAACCGTTTTGATGCTCTACTTTAATAAACCGCTTTAGCGCTGCAGTTCCCTGAATACGACCATTGACTTCAAATTTATTAAATTCAATCAAATAAAATCCTCACTGCATGTTTAACGACAAGTTAAGTGGGAAATTAATACAGCATATCAATGTTAATAATTAAATAATCCTACCTATTATGAAATAAGTAAATATTTTACAGTAAAAAAAAATTTACACTCTACAGAAGAACAATTTTCAATTATATAGTATGGGCACAGACTAAATAAGTTTTGTGAGTAGATTTAACCGAACGTATGTAACACGGGTATACATTAGTAGTGTTAATTACTTAATAGCCTGGAAATTAACACTACTAATCACATTTTTCGTGAAAGCCTACACAGTTCGATAACGGCTATAGTTATTGTAAACAATCAATAGCAAACAATATTGAAATAATTAAAGCTTAATTGCAAAAAGAACAATCGTTACAGAAAATATAAACTAACACCCTATTGAAAAGATTACGCTAGTTGAAACTGATGTAGGTTGTTGTCTTGATATGTGTAGATGACGGTCTCCTGGGCTCCGTTTTCCGTAGTCATGAGATTCGTAGACATTGAGGGGTCTAAAACACACCATCGTTTTATTCACTGCATTTCTCTCTCAACAAGTTTATTCTTTTTTTTTCTTTGGAATTAACAATATTGGTTTTTGGAAACAGCATGCCGACTTTTTTTTATTTCCCTACTGTTGGTTTATAAAAATCTGCAACTTACTAAAAGACTCCTCACCATCATCAAAGCCCATGTGCGTCTGAAGATTCTTATCTGTTTTTGATGCCTATAGATAAAATTCAGTTTTATTGTTAAAATATAAATTGCAAAATAGTTATGACTAATATACATAGAAAAGAGTATTTATTCACTTGGTCACAGTAATTCAAATAAAAATTTACTACATTTTGTATAATAATAAGGCACACCAATATAAAAACCTTTTGAATAAATTGGATCTTATACTTACATCTCTGTATTTTTGCAAATAAATTTTCAACGGCTCGACGTAATTATCAAAACCAAGCTGTCCCATTGCGTATAGTATGTCCTCACCGTTTATCGTTTTCCTTTTTTCCATGTGACATCGATCACTAGCCTCACTCGTAATGAAACTAATAAATTCGGAAACACACTCTTGTACACATTCCCTGGCATCCTTCGCAATCTATAAACAATTTTTTGTGTAACAAATATATATATTTTAATTACATAAACAATAAAATTAAATCATTTAATGGATCGTATACAGAAAAGCCTTACACCTGACGGTAGAAAGGAAAAATATTAAAAAAAAATACAGAAAAGCCATAAAGCTCCTTTCCAGGCGATTATAAAGAGGTCTTAAGATAATATAATTGTATTCATTTATAATGCCATACAATCGAGAACTTTTCTTCTGTGGTCTCTTGATTTTTTTTATTTAAATAAATTGTATTTAATTAAAACACTTTTCTTTTAATTAAATATATCATAATTATTTAAAAAATGTTTCACCAAGGTTCATATTTCGCGCATTTTACCTCTCGCTGTCAGTGCTGAATTGCACCCCGTGTTTGAAAACCGGGGCAGTGCAATACGTCACGTTAAGTGAGAAGTTAATTAAAAATTAATTGAAGAATTTGATTGTATAAATAATGACGTTTTATTTGTTTTTATTCACTGGTGCTAACAAAAAAAATAATAAGAAAAATCAAAGCACTCTAGAGGAGAAAAGTTCTCCATCATATCGTATTTCAGCATATTCATAAGTTTATATTATGAAAAAGAATATTAGCGAAACTATTGAAGGGTATAATGCAGGAAAACTTACCTTTCCAGTTTCAGGAATTGCCCGTTTCATTATCTTTGCCACATTGGCGATAGGCAAAAACCTATCTTGCTCCCTGAGCGGGGCTCCTATTTTATCACCTCCGTCGTGATTAGAATCATCGGTGTTTTCAGCGGTGAGTTGATCTTGATCATCTAAATAAGAATCTTCGATTAAACAACGGTGTATTATCTCGGTAAACACAAAAAACCAACTAACCATCCATATCGTCGGATTGCACTATATACGCCTGTTCGGTGAGGTAGGGGTGCCCCATATCATCCAATTCCGCCTTTTCCATCGTTTATTGCTATTTTAAAGGAGTTTAATAATTGTTAATCCTGTTTGTTGTTGGAATGAATGACAGCTGAATTTCATAGATAATGATCTCATAGAAAAGAGTTGGGTTTTAAATTAATGGTCGACATACGTTTTATTAAAATTACAAATTTTCTTTTTTCAAATTTTGATATGAATTAGAAGATCGGGGTTATTCTGTAAGAGAAATGTTTGGTTTAATGTGTACGTTATTTGAATCATCACAGTCTAAGCAGCTTTTGTAATAGATATATATATATTCATAGAATGTGATGTATTTAATAACGTGCACGTTAAACTAACCATTTTCCTTACAGAATAGCCCCGGATATCAGTTTAATTTAACTTCTTTATAAAATGTAATATGGGGGTTATTTCATACAGAAAATATAATTTTAACGTGTACGTTATTTATTACTTCGTATTCTATGTATATACATATATATATACATAAAATAGTTATTCGGGACAATTCTGTAAGGGAAATGTTAAGTTTAAAGTGTTATATTATATCATATTATATTTATCAGTTATGATAAATATAACACGTTAAACTTAACATTTCCCTTACAGAATTGTTCCGAATAACTGAGAAATTCAATACTAAAATTTATTAATGGTTAAATAGAAAACTGTAACGTAGTTAAATCATTGAGTACAAATTCATAGATGGATTAACTCTATAAATAAATATATATCAACTCTTTGATCCCCAGCAATTTATTAATCAATAAATGTATTGAAGATTCGTCTACTGTAATTTCATCAAAAGAAGGATCATTTAAAGCAATTCAAGTTGAACATGAAGTGTCACTATAAAGAATTCTAGCAAGAGGAAACTTAAAGAAATTAATTTCAAGCGAATCAACTTGTAAATTTAAAATTAATAATTTTGCAAAGGAGCAGTTTCTAAATTCAAATTACAAGCGAGTCGCAATCAACTTAATTTAAATTTAAAATAAGGATCAATGTCTATGATTAGCAACGACGCAAGATTGATAGATTACATATACTCATAGATTGAGAAAAAATGAAATGTTTCACCAACTGTGTTTTTATCAAGAGAAAGTTAATTTCAAGCGAATCAACTTGAAAATGAATTTTCACCATAAATAATTCTAGCACAAGGAAGAAAATGTTATATATTCAATTATTTTATTTACTCAATGAATCTAGTAAATCCATAGATTTAGTATTTTAATACTAATATATATACTACGTCTATGAGTAAATCTATATGAGTTGAATAAAATTTGAATTTGAAAGAAAGAAAAAACGAGGAAACTTCAATAATCAACAAATAATAAAGCGAACGAGTTGAAGTTTCCTCTTTTATTTTCAAATTCAAATTTTATTCAACTCAAATCATTAAGTATTTACTGTTGTCATAAATTAATTTGAAGTGTTTCAATCAACTTGTAAATTTAAAATAAATATGAATAGATTATTAAAAATCAACCAATAAAACATAGATTAAATTGAATAACTTCAAATTCTCGACTAGTTTCGGGTTATTAGCCCATTCAAGAGAATTTAATAGTTGATTTATAATTATTTATTCATATTAAATTTATACAATATGAACTACCAATGTCTAAATATTAAAACCATTTATTAAAATAAATAATTTTGCAAAGAAGTAGTCTCGAAATTCAAATTACAAGCGAGTCGCAATCAAATGTAATTTAAATTTAAAATAAATCAACGTCTATGATTTCAAATTTACGATGCAAAATTGGTAGATCACATATACTCATAGAGTGAGACCATAAGTCGAATCTGTATTATATTATTGTAAATGGACTTCCGTAAATAAATAAATAAATAAATAATTAGAATGTATATCTATGTATATACTCGATACAGCAAAGACGTACGTTCAAAATTAAAGGCCCAAAACGGCGCCAAATGACATAACCTCACATTATTGAAAAGTCAGAATTCAGAAATGTTCCGTGATGGAGCCTCCTGAAATTTTCGATTTTCCCTTCACCCCATACGCGATTCAAGATGATTTTATGAGGGAATTATACAAGACTTTAGATGGAAGAAAGTGCGGGATTTTCGAGAGTCCAACGGGAACTGTAAGTGAATAAATATTAATTTAAAATCATGTAGTTCCACTCAGTTTTCACCACTCTTTATAATTAACCGAAGAAAAAAATTGAGTTATATTAATAATAAGTGGTATGAAAATAAAACTACTTTAATGATAGAATTAACTAAACAATTCGGTTTCATTCATCATCGCTCATTAATGAGAACGGAACTGAAAACGGGGAAGATGAATTGTGGGGTTTGCATGTATCCATTCACAATTACCTGGGAATGGGCTTTTCTGTATACAATCCGTTGCAATAATTTAGCACATAAGAAGCCAAAACAAAAAATGTGATTATATATAAATCTATTTCAGTTGAATAAAATTTGAATTTGGAGAAACAAATCGGATTGTGAGTGTTATTTTATTTTCAAGGGAAAATCTTTGAGTATAATCTGCGGCGCGCTGCGCTGGCTCAAGGACCACAACAAACAAGAGCGCGATAACTTGGAGAAACAAATAGAGGAATTAACTGAAGAGAAGGAGAGAATATCGACGAACTCCGGCGATTGGCTGACTTCGCAAGCCGAAGAAATTGTTGTGACGCGAAAGTTGAACGAGTTGCGTTTAACAAATAGTAAAGTGAACGAATTTTATAATAGAATCGAGGATATTAAAAAGAAGAAAACAGTTGCTAAATTAGACAGGAGTAAGTTTTTGAAGAAAAAAACGAAAGGTCAAATTGAAGGTGGTGATGATTCTAACAATGGGAATAATGAAGTTGATTTGAATGACGAGGGCGAGGAGGGGTTTTTATTGGATGAAGAAAAAGTGGATGAAGAAGAAGAAGAGAAGGATGAAGACGAAGAAAAATATACACCTGTTAAAGTAAGTTAGTATTTACCGATGTTCTCTAATAATAATAATTGAGGACCTCGCAGCAATAATTCCAAAAATGTGGTTTTCGCTATAATTAAAAAAAAATATTTAAATGTTTCATTTTTATAGGTAAAATCGAGAATAAGTATATTAAACGCTCATTCAAGTTGAGTATTCGATGTATCTATATCACGTTTACAAAAAACGATTCAGAATAATCGAAACCATAAGTTTTAATTAAACTAAAATAAAAAAAAATGAAAATAATTAATGCATTAATTTTGCAAAAATGATGAAGACTATACAGAAAAAAATATTATTAGCTGTAATGTCTTCATCATTTACACTAAATTAATTTCACTATGTAGGATTGTTCGGATTGTTAGAACTATTTTCAAAAAAATATTCGCGTAAAACGTTCCATTTTTTTTATTTTAATTTAATTAAAACTGCAATGTGAAACATTTCCACAGCCATTAAACATTAATTCTACTTTTGAGGGAAATTTTATTTCTGAAATATATTTATTAATAAAAGAAAAAAAAAAAGTATTTTTTTTTATTAAAATTAAGAATATTCTTCACATCTAGAGACTTGAAATTTTATAAAATATTTTAGATATATATATGCAGTCGTACGCACTCGCAACTTACACAATTTGTCGGTGAAATTAAGAAATCCCCTTACGGTAAAGACGTCAGAGTCGTTACATTGGCTTCGAGACAGAATTACTGCATCAACCCTGAAGTTTTCCGACTGAGAAACGTCAACTTAATTAATGAGAAGTAAGTGCTTAATTGTTTTACAGAGCGATTTAACGAAATAAATTTTAATAATAGATGTTTGGATTTACAAAAATCACAATCGAAAACCACGAAGAAAGATGAAGAAGGAAGAGCGGTGAAAAGACGAAAGGGTTCGAGTTGCAAGTGTCCGTATTACAAACAACAGCCGATCGAGGATTTGAAGGATTCGACGCTGGTCGAGGTTCAGGATATTGAGGATTTAATTGAAACGGCTAAGGTTTTGAATGCTTGCCCTTATTATTCGAGTAGGAAGGCTGTCGAGGAGGCGGAAGTGGTTTTAGTGCCTTATAATACAATTTTGCATAAATCGACTCGAGAAGCTAATGGTAATGAAATAATACAACTTATAGTGTTTTTTGTTTACAGCACCAGGGCATCCTCATCGAGGTTTTTGCGTTTTCTGGTTATCTACTTTTTAAGTACGCACTGTCAAAATTGTTTTTTACTTATATAAAAATGTGAACTTGAACAAATTACAAGAAAACAACACTGACTGACTCACATTTGATAAAAATTTAGATGATTTAAATACCGTTCTGTTCCTGATTATTCTGTGGTATAATTTAATAACCCATACAGATAGGACATTTAATAAAATTAGTATCATTTCCTGTTGTTATAAACAAGACAAGTTCGCCTTCCTTTAGGGGACGAAACATTGATTCTCGGTTGTCTACCTTGTAGATCCAAATTGTTGACGATGCCACATGAATTTCGGCAATAGATGGCGCTTTCGTTATCTTTCCAATTATTATGGTTCAGATCAGAGCATATTATTATTATACATATAATCGTTTGCCTTGTCTATCAGACAGATCATATTATTATTATATATATTTGTCTTGTCTACCATTCAGTGTAAGGCTGCATATTAATATTATTGATGTATTTTTGCAGGAATAAAATTGAAAAATAACGTGGTGATAATAGACGAGGCACACAATTTGTTGGAAGCAATGGCGCAAATGTACAGCTCGGAAGTTAATTATGATCAATTGTTTTACTCGCTGCAGCAATTGAAGAATTACAAAATGAAATACAGTACGAGATTTTCAGCTAAGAATTTGTTGTGCATTAACCAGTTAATTTTTGTCGTAACTCAATTAAAAAATGAATTAGGTAAGTATTTGGAATGGAAATTACGGATATAAGTAATAATCTTTAATTAGCAATATGCTATACAACATAGAATAAATACATATAAATAAAGATTCATTTAACAACTAGAAGCAACTAAGAAGCATTCGATATTTGTATGAAGAAATTAGCGGCAACAGGGAAAATTATCGTTAATAAGAATGACTAATAATAATAGAAAAGAGGATTCTCTTGGGGCGGATTAAGAAGCACTAGATATTGGTATGAAGAAATTAGCGGCAACAGGGAAAGTTATCGTTAATAAGAATGACTAATGATAATAGAAAAGAGGATTTACAAAAATAATGTTTAAATAAAATCTTATATATTTTTATCCTTACAATTCGATTATTGAATAAATTAATATATATATATATGTATATATATAATCGATGTCCTCTTTTACCAATTGGTGTCGGGGTTAAATTAATGGGGATTTGAAATTTCAAATTGTGGTGAAACACCGGAAACAAAAGTAATGAAATACAAATGATTTTAGTTAATATTTCAGTTACATGAAATATTAACTAAAATCATTTGTATTTCATTACTTTTGTAACTGAATTATGTGAAAAGTAATTAATTTTATTTTATTATTTTTTATTTCAGAAAAGAATGTTAAATTAAAAGATAATGCCACTGCTGAAATACACTCTTTACAGTCATTTGTTTCAAATGCCGAAATCGACAATTACAACATGTTTAAGCTGGTTAAGTTCGCTAAGGATAGTAAAATATCACAAAAGGTTAGTGAAGATGAAATAATAGTTAGCCAAGAACTGAATAAAATTTAATTAAAAAAATATTATTTCATTATATTTTTCCGCCCCGGTGGTGCGCAGGGTAAATGTCATACTAACATGCTATAGGTTTGATTCCAGGGCCTGGTGGGACCGATCGTAGTATGATTTGTGTGATTGTCCCCAATTTGAAATTGTGGATATATGCAAAGCTGGGGACCAATAATCGATTTTTTTTTATTACATACAGGGTGGTGCAAAATTCCGATGAAGTGCAATATCTCAGTTATTAAGAAATATACAAAAAAATGTTATATATATATATATAATCGATGTCCTCTTTTACCAATTGGTGTCGGGGTTCAAAAAAATGTTACTCACATTATTTATAGCTACTGTCAAACTTCACATTTTAAAATTAGTTTCATATGTACAGGGTCTTCAATAATCACGTGACGTATCAAACATATGTTTTTTTAAATGGAATGATATATATTTCATGAAGATTTTCGATTCTATGTTTAAAAATAATCATTTTTTATATAAGATTTAATAGGTCATTTTTTCATATTTTAAAAATTGTAAACAAATGAATGTTGTTTACAGCCTAATATTTCAATAATGAAAAATGAAATAAAAATTCTGTCACGCCGTACAAATGCAAAAATACTTGATAATAAAAGAAATACTCTTTTTTTGTCTCGAAACAAATTTTTATATACAAGGTGAAGCAATACGCAAAATTATTTTTTTCTCTTTTCACTTAAATGGGACACCCTATATTTTTTATGCTATTTTAATAGAAAATTGATCACTCTTCATTTTTTATATAACATATTAAATAGCTACCGTTTACCATTTTTGAGATATTTAGTCTCAAATACAAATTTGGTATAGAATTTTTAAACAAAGTATATAATTTTTTTTTAAATTATATAATAATTCAATTTCTACACCCGATTCAAATTATTAACAATTTTAGCTACACTGTTTTACCTTGAAAAATCCCGAACCGGTGGTGAAACCACAACCGAAGAAAGGTTTGAAACAATTCCTAGCTAGTATAGAGAATAAACCCAAACCCGTTGAACAACCGGAAGTTTCTGCAGATGAAGAAGCGAAGAAAAAGGCGATTCCCAGTAATCCGATATTGGCTGTCATTCCTTTTTTGGAATCTCTAACTTATTCTTACGGTGATGGTAGGATTATAGTGCATCGAGGCGAATCGAAGAAGCTGCAATTCTTGCTCCTAAACCCGTCTGAGAATTTCCAGGAATTGGTCAGTGAAGCAAGATCGGTAAGAATTGAAACAATTTATATACAGGCTAAATTATAATATTTCTTGAAGAGCTTTATTTTTTAACACTTGGTAGTGAATCATGCTGAAATACTTTCCATATAAATACCATATAATCGAGAACTTTTCGCTTTTAGAGTTTTTTTTTGTTTTTGGAAAAAAAAAAATATGTTGGCAATGGAAGTAACTACAGGTCAGGTCGGGCTAGCTCCATACGAAATCTATCCTCTAATCTCTCTATTTCTCTCTCTGACATCGTTTCTCTAGCCCAGGTGGCGCTAGTTGACGCAATAATTGCACATCTGCTTTTTTATATCAAGTTGTTTTGGTGAATGTGTTTGACATTTTGTCAAAGTTATTTTGTAAAATAATTTAAGTGTTTTTAATATAATTTTTGTATAATTGATGGCCATGACAAGATTAATATGTAAAATCTGTATTTATGAGAAGCAATCGTCTTCAGCTATTAAATAGACAAATAATTATATATTGGTAAAATTTAATGTTTTTTTTAAGTAATATTTTAATGCGATAATATACTCATTTAATTAATAAGAGGAACATATTTCTGTCAATAATTTGACTTTGTACAGCGCCACCTGGAGTGCGGAAACGCTGTTGAGTGAAAGGGAAATAGTTTTATTGGAGAGAGAAAGAGCTTCTTTTAGCACAACTCAAAAATTATTACATTTATAGAAAAATATTAAATATTTCACCCGGAAAATTAAAACAATACATTTTTTGTTGCTGAAAGGCTTCCGCTCGATAGCTAATTCCTACAAGAACATTCGTTTAAAGTTTAAATAAATTGTTAAAAAATATTTGTTAAACCACACTTGTAAGAAATAAAGATTTAAATATATATATTGAATATTTTAACACCTCACACTGAGAAGTAGAGAGGAACATATAAAGATTTATAAAAGACTAAATAAATAAATAAAATATTTTGAAACACATTTTTTTTTTAATTTAGATCATAGTAGCTGGTGGTACGATGAAACCGATGTCCGAATTCCGTGATCGTCTCTTCATAAACTCGGGAGCCGAAGCTTGGCGCATAAAAATTTTCTCTTGCGATCACATCGTCCCTCCTGAGAATATTTTACCGGTCATTTTCAAAAGCGGCCCGAAAAACTCCAAGCTGCTCTTCAATTACGACAGTCGTTTCAAAATGGGCGATCACTTGAAACAGTTGATGAAAGACGCCTGCGATACAGTCCCAGGGGGAATCGTGGTGTTTTTTCCTTCGTACAAATACGAATCATGGATGTGGGAACAGGTTAAGGGTGTTAATTTCGGTCGGCCGGTTTTTCGGGAGCCGAAAGAGTCGAGCGGGATCGACGCCGTTTTGGATAAATATCAAAAGGCCATTTATCAGTCGGATTGTAAGGGAGCACTTTTGTTTAGTGTAGTTGGTGAGTACAATCAGCGAAAATCGAAGTGATGCACTTGTTTTTTTATATTTTAAACTTACCTTATGTATAATATGAGGCCTATTGTAGTGTAGAGGCTTTTATTTGTTGAAACTTCATACTTGTTGGGATAAAATAAAACACAAAAAGTGTATAGTTTCAAAAATGTTTTGCTTTATTGTGATGACAATGATGTCATCTTCACCTGAAGAAGCCACTGTATGGCGAAACAATTGTCGTGAGACAGTAAAGCAAACAATTTTTGAAACTATACACTTTTTGTGTTTTATTTTATCCCAACAATTATGAGGCCTCTCGATACTCGAAACTGCACATCAGAATTCTAGCTGGATACATTTTTTTTTTGAGAGAGACCAGAGCGAAAGTAAGGGTTTGGTAGTACTGCAGCCATTTGGCTTAATATAATGCTACTGAATACTTTACCAGCCACTATGGCTTTCAGAAGTATCTCTCAAGAATAGGTATTGAGGGGGAGAACCTATGTTCTCTGGGGCCGCCTGCATATATTTTAACGATTCTCAAGCTGCTAAATATTGAGCTAGAATACGCTTTCTTCGTTAACACACAAAATCTACTCAATACTATAAGCTACTCGATAGTAAATTAAAATTCCTAAACAATTCTCTTATACACAATTATTACTTATTTAATAACCCAACATCACCTGACACTGAGAAGTAGAGAGGAACATGTAACGACGTTATATAAGACTAAATAAATAAATAAAATAATAACCCAACTGCCCCAACGCCAAATTAACAATTACATAAATTGTTTAAATTTGAGTTATGTGAAGTTAGTTAATCACAATTAAAACACTTTTTATTCCTTACTTCACTTTTATTTTTTATTTTGCTTGGCACTCGAAATGTACATCTAACATATATAAAAAATAAAAGTGAAGTAAGGAATAAAAAGTGTTTCAATTGTGAACAATTACATAAGTTGAGATAATGTAAAAGCACAAACGCATACATTTTATCTTTGTTAAAAGTTTATTGTTTATTTCAGGAGGAAAATTAAGCGAAGGCCTGAATTTCAGCGACGATTTAGGAAGATGCGTGATCGTGGTCGGCTTACCGTACCCAAACATTTACGCACCGGATTTAAAAGAAAAAATGTCTTTCTTGGATAGAAAAGAAGTAAACCACTTTCAAAATTTACTTAAATATTTATTACCCGTTTTGTTTTTTATTTTTTATTTTTTTAGGGTTCAGGAGCAGGGAATAAATTTTACGAAAACCTGTGCATGAAAGCTGTGAATCAATGCATCGGAAGGGCGGTGAGACATAAGGATGATTACGCGTCTGTGATTTTATTCGATGAGAGATATAATCGGGTCGGAACAAAGAATGCTTTGCCGGATTGGATCAAAAGATCGGTGATATCGTGTGATTACAACGAGGGTTTTACGGAAATTAAGAAAGTAATTAATGAAGATTTATTTTCTTGTTTTGGAAAAGAAATAATTATGTTTTTTTCTTTTGTTTCAGTTTTTCCAAAGAAAATCAGATAAACGATGAACAAATGTATACAAATTTTATTTAAATCCTAAAACTCATAATGATAATAATAGGAAACTTTATATTTATGTATATAGTGATGATTTTATTTCATTGCCCTATTTTCAGATTATCTCAGTTTTATAAAATTTCACTGATTATTTGCAGGGGCAGATGGGCCATACAGGAAATTTCCCAGTGAGCTGGTTGCTAGTTTGTCATATAGGCAAACTTTTTTTAATAAAATATTCAACCAGAAATCATCTAGCGTATAGGTAACTGTCAAATTCCCATGCAAATTCCTATTTAAATTGTACGAATTACAGGAATACGGTCCCCGATTATGTATGAAACTGTGCGTTTCAATTAGAAAAAGATTATTCAAGTGTTATCTTATATCTTGTGCTTCTATTATTTTTTTGCATCATGAGAAGGGAAATATAACAAAAAAAAAACAATTGTTTTCTCGCATTTTAATAATGTACATTATTTAAAAAATAGAGAATTTACATGTTATGAACTATTCAATAAAAAAAAAAAACAATAATCCTATCACACTAATTCGGTACTATTCCGTAGAATAGGGAAGTGTTAACTTTAACTTATACGTTATTAATTAAGTTCACTTTCTATGTATATATATATACAGAGAGATTTTTTTTAACAGTATACATTTCCCCTACGTATACCTGCAAAATACACGAGTTAAACGCATTGATGTATGTGTGTTTAGTTGCCTATAATACACAACCTGAACGATCGATTCCTTCAACTAGGATAATTAAAAAAACAATTAACAATTAAGCTCTCTGTATATATACAGAGAGGTTTTTTTTAACAGTATATGTATACATGTAAAATACCCAAGTCAAACGCATTGATGTGTGTGTTTAGTTGCCTATAACACACAATTGAACACACATATGCCAAATAAGCAATTAAACAT
This sequence comes from Philonthus spinipes, assembly GCA_963082785.1. Taxonomy (NCBI): domain Eukaryota; kingdom Metazoa; phylum Arthropoda; class Insecta; order Coleoptera; family Staphylinidae; genus Philonthus; species Philonthus spinipes. The sequence continues at coordinate 21,286,859 of OY720311.1, forward strand.
ACACACAATTATTGCGTTTGACTCGCGTTTTTTGCAGGTATACACTTCCCCTATTGTATACTGATAAAAAAAACCTCCTGTATATATATATATATATATATCTATTACAAAAGTTGCTTTGACTGTGAATATTAAAAAGTAATATACACATTAAATTTAATATTTCTCTTACATTAAATAATTAATACTTGCGTTCTTACAAAAAAAACTTCACTATCTGTTAAATTTGTGTGTTTAAATTTTGAGGAAGTTCAAAATTAGTTTTGAATTATACGTCACGTTGACAATTAATTACCAACCTCTCAAAAAATCGGCGGTAAAAATCCCCTGCTATAAAAACAGGCCTACGACTGTTCATAGAATAAGATGAGTAACTATTTGAAAAATAGTTAATAATTATTTAAATAAAAAAATTGGGTTTATAAAAAACTAAATTTTAAAGAATCATTTAAAATATAGGTTTTATAAAAACATTAAATTATAAAATAAATTCTCGATCACTTATTTTATCGTTGTCACTTTGACAGTTGATTACCAACGTCTTGAAAAATGGGCGATAAAAATCCCCTGCTATAAAAACAGATCTACAATTGTTCAAAGAATAAGAAGCGCAGATTTTTGCAGCAAACATACCCCATATAAAAGAATGAGCTTTATAAAAAAACGGAATTATAAATTAAATACTCGATTACTTATTTTATTGTTGTCACGTTGACAACACTTGATTGCCAACGTTTCGATAAATCGGTGATAAAAATCCCCTGCTGTTAAAACAGGCCTACAACTGTTCATAGAATAAGACGAGCAAACTGTTTGCAGCAAATATACCCTAAATTTGGTCATATACAAAATGAGCTTTATAAATAATAAGATTATATCAAAGAGGATGAAATACTAGTTACTCTATGATTATATGCTTTTTCGTAACTCCAGCTTTTCTGGGAAGGCTGGAATAAAAATGGACGTTTTCGGTACACAAGTGAAGACCCTTAAAATAGAAAGCATTTGTGATACTTACATTTTTTTTTTGTTTTCATAATATATTTCGATCAAAATAAATATTTATAGGAATTTGGTTATTTGAGTTACTTTTTGTTTTCTAATAAAAACAATAACACCTTCACAATATTTTTTATTTTGCTAAATGTACATTTCGAGAAGTTTAAAATGTATATTTAATATTACAAAGTATTCCAAAGAGAGTTTTTATTGTTAATGAAACATTACATTACTTATAACTAATTAAATTAAAATATTTGGGATAATTTATTTAATAATAATATTTTTTTAAATTTCCCGCTTGAAAGCTCAAACCCGATTGGCCGTCGCGAAAATCGTCACAAGAAAATGGCCGTGCGCGTGCAACCCTTGTCAAAATGGTGATTACAACTGTGGCCCGCTGATTCGGACACAACAACAACAAAAAGCCCGCACGGGGATCCGCTCGAACACCATCGAACCCCCGCGGTCCGCCGGCGAAATTCTTAATTTCCCGAAGGGGTGTTTTCCCATAGGTGTCGTTGGCGTCGCGCGGTACAACGAGCCGGTTTGTGTTGTCCGCCAGTCCGGCTGATTTGCGCAGAATTCTGACAGTTTTTTTCCCCGTTTGCGGTGCCCGTGCTTTTTAACACACACACGCACGCACGCCGAAATTTTCGAAAAATTGCGCCCCCCTCCGGTGCGGTGGGACCCGCCTCGCCCCCAGACTGATACTCGCCAGCGCCGACCAACCCCGGCCCCCGTTCATCACACAAAAACCGGACACAAATGAAATCCTGCGAAAATGGCTGATGAACAGGTACAAACAACATAACAATAACTAAAGAACGAACCTCAATTCCGCTTTCAAACGAAGAGCAATTTATACAAGGGTATATTTTTTAATAATCCCCCTTTAAAATCACTTACTAACCTTATCGTCAACAATCGCGATTTATAAAAAACGGTGTTTTTTCGCGATAGCAATACTATCAATTCTCATTATCATTAATTTCATTGTGTGTGCACGGAGGATTAGATCAGTATCACCTTGAACTATATCCAGAGTGCGTTATTCTTTCATAATTAACAAGATCGGAGAGACGATTGTTTGTAAATGCAGGTAGATTAAATTCCTTTTCGACCGAAATAAAACCTCGTTTCATAAAAAAGCAAACAATTATTCTAAAAGAAAATCTTGCTTGAAATAATCAGTATGAAATTAGGATATTCAGTCACCCTTTGTGAATCAACATAACCTTGAAAGTGATATAATTTCATGTAATTATTCGCTTGATTGATTTGTGCATCTTTTAAATAAGCACTCCTTTTAATAAAAATTGATTCATATGTACATAACTTTATTAAATAATATTCTTTGTGTTGGTTTTGGAGAACGTTCTTAATTTTTAATGATAATAATGCTTTTGTTTCTCCTACTTTTTTATTTTTTCTAATTTCACTATCTTATTCTTTTTTGGTCCTTTTTGATATATTTTCTTTATTACTTCACTTGCTTAATATTATTTGTTTCTTTCTTAATATCATCCTCTTTTACCCGTATTGGGTGTCGAGGTTCTTATTATTATTTAAGGTTATTTAATCATTCGATTTGGTTCGTTGGTTTTGAAGAATTTTCTTAATTTTTTAAATAAAAATGTTTACTTTTCTCCAATGATCAAGCGGTAAAGCATATATTTTTTCCGCTTGATCGCCTTTTAAGCCGTGCAGCTGTAAACAAAACGGCCATATTTTCATGAACGTCCTTAACATCGAAAGCGTGTTCTGGGAACATCAAGCGCTTTGGCTGTAGCGCTACGTCTCTAAAATTTCCCTGAACACGAGCAATAATAATAATAAAAAAGATGATTACTTGTAGCAGTGTCTCTGCAATAAATTTTTGTTTAACTTAAAACAAACAAACATTGTTTTATTTGCAAATAGTGTATTATAGAGTTTCATCAAATAAAAGTAAAGTCTCAGCCATTGATTAAGGAGCAAGTACTACAAAGGAATTAATAATTATGAAATAATCAATTGTTTTTTAAAATCAAAAGTTATGATATGAACTATCAATGTCTAAATATTAGATATATTAATTGAAGTCTAATATTTTTGACATAACCTTTAAAGTTTGACATTTCAAGAATTTGATTTGTGCCATACAAACTGCGTGTTTTAGGTTAGGGCAAGATTATTCTCTTATCTTATAATTCAAGCTTTTTTATGTATGTCATTAACGACATATTCTCTTGTCATATTGTGCTTAACATAACCAACAAATTAAAAACTTGTATTACAATATAACAAGAGAATAATCTTGTTATCTTGTAATTCAAGCCTTCAATTTGTTGGTTATGTTAAGCACAATATGTTGTTAATGGCATATTGTGCTTGACATAACCAACAAATTATAAACTTGTATTACAATATAACAGGAGAATAATCTTGTTATCTTGTAATACAAGCTTTTAATTTGTTGGTTATGTGAAACACTATATGTTATTAATGACATATTGTGCTTAACATAACCAATAAATTAAAAACTTGTATTACAATATTACAATGGAATAATCTTGTTATCTTGTAATTCAAGCTTTCAATTTGTTGGTTATGTGAAACACTATATGTTGTTAATAACATATTATGCTTGACATGACCAACAAATTAAAAACTTGTATTACAATATAACAAGAGAATAATTTTGTTATCTTGTAATTCAAGCTTTCAATTTGTTGGTTATGTGAAAAACACTATATGTTGTTAATAACATATTATGCTTGACATAACCAACAAATTAAAAACTTGTATTACAATATAACAGGAGAATAATTTTGTTATCTTGTAATTCAAGCTTTTAATTTGTTGGTTATGTTAAGCACAATATGCTGTTAATGACATATTGTGCTTGACATAACCAACAAGATTATTCTTTCGTTATGCTTCGTTACTAGTGATAGGCCTACTCGATTGAGAATAATCGAATCATTCGATCATTAAAATCATCAATTATTTAATAATCTATTATTATCATTCGAATAATCATTTAAATGTTTATATGAAACTTCTTTCTAGGGATCATTCAAATATTTGTATGAATGATAATTCTTTTGTAATCAAACAATTGTGAAAAATAAAAAAAAAACTCTTTTTTGAAAATCACAAAGTTATTTATCAACAATTCGTTTTATTAATTATTGCAGTTAATACATTAATTTTTCATTTTTAGGAAATTCGACAGCTTGAATTATTGTGCAAACAACTGTACGAGTCGCAGGACTCTGCGATAAGAGCGGAGGCCGAGAAGGGTCTTGTCGTGTTTCAGGAGGGTCCCGACGCCCTGACCAAATGCCAGGTGCTGTTGGACAGGGGCGATTCCTGCTACGCCCAGCTGTTGGCGGCGACGACCCTGACGAAGCTGGTGTCGAGGAGCGCGCAGGGCTTGAGCCTCCAGCAGCGCGTCGACATCAGGAACTACGTCCTCAACTATCTGGCGACCAGACCGAAATTGCCGTCGTTCGTCGTCCAGGGGCTGGTCACCCTGTTTGCCCGCATCACAAAACTGGGATGGTTCGACACGCACAAGGACGATTATGTTTTTAGGAATGTCGTGAATGATATATCGAAATTTTTACAGGTATGACAGATTTTTTTATATACATTATTCCATCATGAGTTTGCATTTAATCTCAATAATATTTTTGGTCTAAGCATTCCAGCATGAATCCAAATTTAAGGATATGTGAATACGAAGTACTACTACGAGGTGACAGTGTATACCAAGTACAACTACTAGAGATGGTCAAAGTCGATCTTTTTTGTCACTGCAAAATGAAGTATATGACAATTTTATTAATGTTATTTATGATATTAATATTGGGAAGCCAGCCTTATAACTGAAAGGGTAAAAAGGCATCAAGATTAAAGAAAGAAAGAATATTGAGAAGTGCCACCTATTTATTAATAAACTCCAATTTATTGTTATTTATTAACTTTAACTACTTAAAGTTGATTATTCAGAATTACTTTACTAAATTCACTCGATTTTGCCTAACACTTACAACTATGTAGTGATCTCTTTTGGTATTTTTTGCGACCACATCTGGCGTCCAGGCAAGCGGCCCTGAATAGATAAGTATGCCGAAGGGACAGTTTCATTGCCACCCACCATCACCTTATCTTCACCCGCTGAAAGCGAGAGAGGACAGATGAAAACGAAACACCATCGTAACCACATGTATTCGCGTTTATAATTCGTAATTGTAAACATCACCTCACACTGAGAAGTAGAGAGGAACATATAACGATGTTATTATATAAGACTAAATAAATAAATTGTAAACATTTTATATTTTCATTTTAAATAGAGTAACGTAAACTTACAATTTATTAATGTTACCTACACATCACAAGTAACAGGCTTAATTACTAAATAAATTTAATGCCTGAAAATAAATTACTCACCCCACTATTTATTTATTTACTATTTAGAATTTGGATTTTAAAAAAAGTTTATTATTTATATGTGTGTCTGAAGTAGTAGCATGCCGCTGATAAAAATATATATATTTGTTGACCGTGACCTGATATTCGAAAGTTTTGTTTATTTTTCACTCGTATACTGATCTACTTGGCATGCGGTCCAAAATAACAAATACAATTTTTTTTTCTGAAGTTTTGCATGAAAAAAAAAATCATAGATAAAATTGAATTATATTTAGGGCACTTTTTATTTATAGACTTTCATTACAAAAATGTAACATAGAAGTTGCTGATTGAATTTAATCAAATTTTCCAAAACTGCATATCGTGATGTGAAATAATAAAATTCACCTATAAAGGACGGATTTTTTTTAAAATTAATTTTAATACGTTTTTTTGCTACCACACCAGCAAACTGATTATAAAGCTAGGTTATATTGAAAGATGATGTTATAAACTACTTTGGAATTTTTAAGCCAGCTGTCCGATGATAATTACAAACAGAAAACTATGTAATTTCTCTTACCATATGGCAAGACCAGTAATAATCAATTACTTTAATATATATACATTATAAATACATTTATATATACATTTTTTATAAATATATTTTTTTAAAATAAAAGCTTAAATAAGTTGATTTATTTACAGGGATCAGTTGAGCATTGCATGATTGGTGTTCAACTCCTCTCGCAACTAACATGTGAAATGAACCAAATATCGGAAGTCGAAGCGAACCGGTCTCTGACCAAACTCCGGAAAATCGCCTCCTCGTTCCGGGACACCCAGCTCTTCGAAATTTTCCGTCTCTCCTGCTCGCTACTCGGCACCGCCAGGGAGAATTGCAAAAACCTCAACTTCAACGACGAGGCACAGCACGGTCTCATGACCCAACTCCTTAAGCTGTCCCAAAACTGTCTCACCTTTAACTTCATCGGCACCTCAACGGATGAGTCATCAGACGATCTATGCACCGTGCAGATACCGACCAGTTGGAGGCCGGCTTTTCTGGATTTCACCACTTTGAAGTTATTCTTCGATTTGTACCACTCATTGCCAAACACGCTGAGCTCGCTGGCGTTGTCTTGTTTGGTGCAGATCGCTTCGGTTAGGAGGTCGCTTTTCAGCAATACGGAGAGGGCGAAGTTTCTGACGCATCTGGTGAATGGGGTTAAGCACATATTACAGAATCCGCAGGGGTTGAGCGATTCAGCGAATTATCACGAGTTTTGTCGATTGCTAGCGAGGTTGAAGAGTAATTATCAATTGGGGGAATTGGTGATGGTTGATAATTATCCAGAGGCAATACAGCTCATTGCCAAATTTACAGTTCAAAGTCTACAGGTAAGAAATTTAAATTATATTTATATAACATAATTGTTTGCCTTGTCTACCATTCGGTGTAAGGCAAGAAGATTAAATTAGCAGTTATATTTTAATATACAGAGAGATACTTTACTTATTTTTAAAAAATAAAAAGAAAAACTCCTTGATTTTCAAAGTTTTGTGTTTATTCACTACAATTGTTTCGCAAATTTACTACTACTCCCACCGATGTAGTTTGTATATAGGTAAATAGTCTTAAGAAACTGATACATTTTGTAAATATCTTCACCTGAAGAAGCAATAAATTTGCGAAACAATTGTAGTGAATAAACACAAAAACTTTGAAAATCAAGAAGTTTTTATTTTTTAAAAATAAGTAAAGTAATATGGATTTTCAACACATAAATGCCTCAACAATCAACGAAAAAAAATACAGAGAGATCTTATTATCAGTATACATTTCCCCTATGTTTTTTGCAGGTAAATATAGGGAAAATGTTTACTGATAAATAAACCTCTCTGTATACATAAATGTATTATTCTATGTTGTTATTTAGAATATTGCTAAATAAATATTGTTATTCTTGTTTCTAATTAAAATTTTAATTATACAGATGTGGCAATTTGCACCAAACAGCGTACACTACCTCCTAAGCCTTTGGCAAAGGATGGTCGCCTCGGTTCCTTACGTTAAGGCTACCGAGCCCCATTTGCTGGAAACTTACACACCGGAAGTGACGAATGCATACATAACATCAAGGCTGGAATCGGTGGCTGTGGTGGTGAGGGAGGGTTTAGAGGATCCCATTGAGGATTTGGGCATGGTTCAGCAGCAATTGGAGCAGCTGTCAGTGATTGGAAGGTGCGAGTACGAAAAGACTTGCACACTTCTTGTGCAGCTGTTCGATCAATCTGCCAGGACATACCAGGAGTTATTAGCAGCTTCAACGCAACAGCTTGATATAATGGAGATTGCTATACAGGAAGGTAAAGTATCTCGATTTTTATTCTTTACAGTTGTGTTGTATTAAAAATAAAGATTTTTATTTATTTAGTCTTATATAACATCGTTATATGTTCCTCTCTACTTCTCAGTGTGAAGTGAAGATTATTATTTAATTTTTAAATTCTTCATTTTTAGGTCGTCTGACGTGGTTGGTGTACATAATCGGATCGGCGATAGGTGGCCGCGTCTCCTTCAACAACAACGAGGAGCATGACGCGATGGACGGGGAACTGGTGTGCAGGGTGCTGCAGTTGATGAACCTGACAGATTCTCGGTTGGCGCAAAGCGGCTGTGAAAAATTAGAATTGGCCATGCTGAGTTTCTTCGAGCAGTTCAGGAAGATCTACGTCGGGGATCAAGTGCAGAAGAATTCCAAAGTGTACAGGCGGCTTTCCGAGGTGTTGGGTCTGAACGACGAAGCAACCGTTCTCAGCGTTTTTATTAGGAAGATGTTAGTATTCAACTAAAAAAAATTAACCTTTATAACCTTTATTTGGCATATCAATACAAAACAAAACCCTACACCTGACCTTACTGAATATATATATAATACACAACAAGCTCAAAAATAATTATGTGGCCTTCATGTGGCCTCAAAATGCAATTGAAATATGTCAAAATTATACTGAATTAGATTTTTATTAACAAAACCACTCACTGATAGTTCAATAGTATTTAAAACCTTGTAAGCAATATTTTAATAGTATTAAGCATTTTATTTTCAGAATAACGAATTTGAAGTACTGGGGCAATAGTGAACAGATCATCAGCAAGACGCTGCAACTATTGAATGACTTATCAGTGGGGTACAGTTGTGTGAGGAAGTTAGTGAAATTGGAGGAGGTTCAATTTATGCTGAACAACCACACCAGCGAGCATTTTCCGTTTTTGGGGAATGCCGTGGCTATTGCCGAGATGAGATGCCGGTCGATGTTCTACACTTCCCTCGGCCGGTTGCTGATGGTTGATTTGGGAGAAGATGAAGATCGGTTTCATACTTTTATGTTACCATTAACCAGTAAGTTTATTATAAAAAAAAAACAAAAATGAAAAATAGACTTAAAATATTAATAACAAAATTATAGTTTTTGATTAAGTTTGAAAAAAACAGTAAAAACAGAAGTATTTGACATTGTTTAGTGTTAACATGGCCACATTGACCACATGTGATTCATACATGTCTTACACATGTCCTATGTTAAATGTATACCCGAGATAGAATTTTATAGAATGTCAAATAAGTCACTGATTAAATCGAATAAGAAGAATTTGAAAATAAATAATTTAGTATAGATATTGATGTTCATTATGTGGTTCAACATGTGGCAGGATATTTGCCAGGGAAATAATTGCTTCAATGGATGTTTGTTCTTTCTAAAATGTTTATGTAATGTAAGTCAAGAAGTTACAGTAGCTAAAGAAAAAATAATTTATCATTCAATTAAGTGATAGAATTATTTTTATTTGATTAAATTTAAATAACTGTGACAAGTGAATAAATACTCTTTTTCTGATATCCGAAGCAAAATTACTATCTTATAAAAACTTTACATAGGGGAGCATAACATGAAAATATATGCTTTATATATTTTTCCTTGAATGTCAATTTCTTTCATTTGTTGTATTCTATTTTTTTAAATAAAATGAATCACATTGTGGCGATTATAATATTCGGGGCTATTCCATAAAGAAAAAAGTTAAAATTAACGTGAAAGTTATTACATAAATTCACATTCTCTGTATATATCTATTTAAAATGCCGCTTAGACTGTAATGATACATAATTGGCCCTATTAATGAATGTATAAATTGTAATAATTTTATTGAATGATTACTATAATTTCAGCTTCATTTGAAAGGATAGGAACTTTATTCAGAGCTGCTGACAGTCCTTTGTTTGCAACGGACGAGGCGAAGAAGGCATTAATTGGATTGGCAAGAGACCTCAGGGGACTAACTTTTGCATTTAATACGAAAACATCATACATGATGCTGTTTGATTGGGTGTATCCTTTTAAAAAAAAGAGTATTACGTGAAATTATTTGATGAACAATTTGAGGTTTTCTTTTTGGTGAAAGAAAAATACAGGGTTTTAGAATTTCATATAATTAATACAATATTAAATAATTTTAACTTACATTAATAGGTTCAATTGTTTTAGTAACACAAATACCATATGATAGAAAACTTTTTTTCTCTAGTGTTTTGAATTAAAAAAAAAAATGATGTTGGCAGTATAAGTAACCACTCGTTACATTCTAACAAATTGAAGAATTTGCTATGAGATTTAGAATTCCATATAATTAATACAATATTAAATAATTTTAACACCATTATTCATCCACTTTATTCCTTCATAAGCAATTGACCCATAAACGACGGAATTTATTAATTTCTTTCTTAATCTTATCCTCTTTTACCCGTATTGGGTGTCGAGGTTATTATTTTTTTTAAAGTTATTTTTTGCATTTTTTATTTCCTACCATGCTAAGAAACTGATTATAAAACTCTGGGTTATATTGAAAGATGATAATGTATGAAAGCCTGAAACTAAGTAGAATATGGAGGCGTGTATTGCACCCTGTAACGGGAGGGAAGAGGAATTGTTGATGTAGAGGGAAGGGTCAATATTGGAACATAGAACCAGGGAGTTACTTGCCTCCATTTAAACTTTGAAAAATATCAAGTTGTTCAAAATGAAGGTGTTTATTTTTTCTTAACGATACTTCAGTTATCCAAGCTATACACCAATATTACTTAGGGCTGTAGAAATGTGGTACCACGACCCGCAAGTGACGACACCCGTCCTCAAGCTGTTCGCGGAATTAGTACAAAATAGGTCCCAAAGGCTGCAATTTGATGTCTCATCGCCCAATGGGATATTGTTATTTAGGGAAGCTAGCAAAATTATTTGTAGTTATGGTAAGTACAATTGAATAAATATTTATAGCTTAATTCAAAAATTAACACTTGCTGAATTAGTTGCAAAATAAAATAAAAATGTAATCGTACCAGGGAACCCTGGCTTACTAGCTTGATGCTTAATTTATATTTTTTTCATTTTCTGAATTGACATAAATGCACGGAATTAAATTGTCTTAATTATTTAAATTTTCTAATCTAAGAACTCAAAGGAGAAAAACCCAAATAATTTTTTTCAAAGAAATTAAAACTATCTCAATTTCTTTATTTCTATTAATAAAATAAAATTTATTTCTTCTAAAAAAAAAATCTGTAATGGATATAATAAAAATTTTAAACTGAAACATTTAAAGTTTAGGTTTTTTACAAAAAGGTTAATTAAGTGGAAAAATCTAAATCTAGTTATAGCTGCATCTAACATTTTTATTTTTACTCCTATCCCGAAAGATATTCTCATTTTGTTTGTTGTCCCAATCCCAAGGTTGATTGTTTCTACTTTTGTCTCTTTTTATCTGAACCTCTTCTCATTTAACACTTGGTGAAACATGTTTAAGCAATTAGGTAAAAACAAACCATGTATTTAATTTTTTTAACTAGTTTTAATCACTTGCTTAATAGTATTGTTTTTTAGTTTTGTTTTACATTTGCAATAAGTGTGCTTATTTTTCGAAATTTCAGGTAGTAGGATATTAAATGTTGAAGTACCGAAAGAACAGACGTACCCTCTGAAGCTCAAGGGCATTTCGATATGCTTCTCGATGCTGAAGGCAGCGCTGTGTGGCAGTTACGTGAACTTCGGCGTGTTCAGGTTGTACGGTGATGAAGCCTTAGACAATGCTTTAAATATATTTGTAAAGTTACTTCTATCAATTCCCCAATCTGATTTATTAGTAAGTAGACTCGTTTCTTCTCTTTTTTATATTTTACTTCCTTGGAATTTTTAAGATTATGCTGATAAATACGAATGGCCATTTTTTTTTTTTTTAGGATTATCCCAAACTATCACAGACCTATTACCTGCTGCTGGAGTGCCTGGCACAAGATCACATGAGTTTCCTGTCCACCTTGGAGCCGCACGTCTTTCTGTACATCCTGTCGTCGATATCGGACGGCCTTACTGCCTTAGGTGGGCAACTGAATAGTTATACAGGTTTGTACGGTACAGGGACAAGTCGCTCACTCTAAATACACCATTCGATTATTTCAATTAGATATGAGACGTATTTCCATAAAATATTTATTTAGGCTTTGAAAATAAATAATATGAATATCATTTCAGTGTTGTGATACAAATGTTAATTATTAGAATTGAAGCCTTGAAAATTTTATCAGAGAGCTTCTAAAATATGAACAAAAATCACCAATAAAATATCAGGAATTATAACCTCAATGTCCGCTATGACATTGAGGTTATGATTACTGATGATAATATTTATTTAACCGTTTATTAATATTATAAACCCTACACCCATATGGGTAGAAAGGGTCATTGAATATATATTTTTATTAATATTATTACCCGACACCCGAAAGAGTAAATGGGATTTTGATAATATATATATATCATTATTATTGGTAAAAGCATGACTTTTTTTCTGGATAAATTTTACAATTATTTGTACTCACTCATTACCTTATTTGAAATTCCTTATAACTTCAGTTAATTTATAATATATATTATAGAAAATCTTTATTTCTGAGAAATACGTTTAATTACATTACAATATTTACATTACAATCATAAACCTCTAGTTAAGCCTTAGAAAATGGCTATCGACCATCGGTCTTTCTGCCATTTATAACATAAAATTAATAAATAATTAATATAATAATACAAATTAGAAATTTTACAAAATACAAATATCTTTGGTGTATTTAGAGGATCAGACCCAGGTATTGCGGGCACCAGATATTTTTTTTTCAAATCCCATTCCCCAAAAATCCTCCTCTAAAATTTTCGTAGATTGCAAGAAACGCTACTATAGGAACAGAACATTTTTTGCTTTTAATAACATCACATACCCACTACGCCTGATAAATCTAGGACTATTCTCTACTCCCTTTTTTTTACAATCCTATAGTAGTGATACATGTTTTTTGTTTTGTTTTCTTTTTGAAAATGTTTGGGTCTGCTGCTGCCTGTCTCTAACTGTACAAACCAGATTAGAGTTTAAAAAAAAATCGATGAGGAAATGTTTAATTGCATGTGCTCGACACGAGATCGCTTCGCTTGTTTACATTGTGGCAGTGGCTCGGCTCGTGCTGTCGTTAATTGTAGAGAGCCATAACAAGTTGTGTTTTATTCATTGTTTGATTTCGTTATTAATCATTAATAATGTGAATCATTTTCATTAAAAAAATAATCATTTTTTAATTAATAATAACTAAAATAAAAAGCTTAATGATTAAATTAACTTTAATACCCGAAAGGGTACATGAAGAAAGTTTATAATAATAATGATTGAATTAAATAGAAAAGAATTTGAAAATAATAAATTTTAGAAATTTTCACTCGACCACACGCTGTAGGTTATTTTATTCTAACAAATTGAAGAATCAATGTGTCATTATTTATCAAAATGGCACATTGATATGTTATTTGTTTTTATTCATTAGTGCCAACAAAATGTAAAATAAATAAAAAAACCTATTTAAATCATAATAATTGGAAAGATACCGTAAGCGCCATCTATTGTCCAATTTCAAGAGGCATCGTCAATAATTTGGGTCTACAAGTTAGACGACAGAGAATTGTTTTATACACTAAAGAAAAGCGAATTTGTGTTTATGAAAACACAAAATGATTTTTTTCAATAAATTATTAAATTCTAAATTAACTACTATTTTATTACTACTACTAATTTATTAATTATTTTCAAATCATTTTTATTTAATAACTACTATTTAAGTGTTACTAAAACAATTGAATTAATTTTAAAGGAGGAATGAGAATGTGATAATCATTTCTTTTTAAATATTGTTTTGCGCTTTTATAATCTAAAAATGTGAATTGTTTTTATTTTAACTTTAGAAAGAATACTCTGGGGATTTATATTCAAATTGACTAATATTTGATGTTTTTTTTTAAGTGTTGATATGAACAGAAAATATTTAATATTAATTTATATATTAACATTTTATTTTAGATACAATGGTTTGTACAGGATGCTGTGCAACTCTAGATCACATAGTGACATATTTATTTAAACAATTAACACAAAAAGGTGGGTTTTTCTGTAATGCAATTTATCATTCATATTAAACGATTTTTTCTTTTTTAATTATATCTAGCGTTTCCTGGTAAAAAGTCGAGAGTGGGAATGGCGCCAACTAGTGATATGTTTCTGAAGGTGCTGGAGGTCCACCCCGAGATACTCCAGCAGATTCTGAGCACCGTACTAAATGTGATCATGTTCGAAGACTGCAGGAACCAGTGGTCCATGTCGAGGCCCCTCCTGGGGCTCATCCTGCTGAACGAGGATTATTTCAACCAGATGCGAGAGAACATAATCAGGAGTCAGCCCCCGGATAAGCAGGCGGCCATGGCGCAGTGGTTCGAGAACCTCATGGAGGGCATCGAGAGGAATTTATTAACTAAAAACAGAGATAGGTAAGCACTTTAAGAATAATTACAACTTCTTCTCGAATCCTTACACCCTTACAGGTGTCCGATAGTATAATTATATATAAAAATAAAAAAAAAGGATTATGATAGTATATTTATTAGTGTTGGGTTTTATATAAAAAATTATGTTAAATATGTAATAGTAAAATGTCTTTTTTCTTTTCTAGATTTACACAGAATTTATCAATGTTCCGTAGAGACATAAATGACTCATTGAAAGGACCCAATGTAAATTCGTCAGTTAGTGATATGATGACGTCATAGTGATGATTCTAAGAACAATGTCCAATGCAACCGAAACTAAAGAAATAATTAAAAGAAACGAAAAGTAAGAGAGTGCGTGCGCCCCCCGATTAAAATGAACAACAGTAAAAAAAAAAATATATTGAAAAGTACATTGCGGCTGCGCTACGTGAATCTCACTTCCCTTCTAGAAAGAGAAGATTTGTTAAACAAAAAAAGATAGATGTACGTCTTGCATTTATTTTTAAAGGAACATTGTTTACTTACAGTTTTATGGTTCTTGTTTGGAGAGCTTGCCCTGTTTTTATCACAATGGAATACGATTCGTTTTATTCCTTCTAATAAAAATGTCTTTTTTTTTATTACTACATGAATGTTTCCCTAAATATATGTGTTTGATAAAGTATCAGTTCAATATAGTGTATAAAATAATGTGTTTTTTTGGGGGTAAGTAGTTGAATTTATTTAAGTCATCAATAGGTGGCGCTTTCGGAATTTGTGTTAAAGCCCGAATTTAGTGTACATAAAAGAAAAAGGCCCGCCTTTTAAAGAATCCTATCTTTTGATGCAATTTTCCCAGTCTGCAATAACCCAGGTGAAAAGTTTAAGAATGAAGCTCAAAAATTAGTCCTTTAAGAATAATCAAACCCGCAATTAATTGAATTTTGTATTCTGTCCCTAGACAGTTTCACGACATATATAAATCAAGCGCTAACATTGCGGTTTATACCTGAACCACCTTGGACTTCCTCCTTTAAGAATAAGGATGGTATTTAAAATTTCTGTAGTGGCAAAAATTCAAATGAACGGATAGTTTCCACAACTCTTGGAAAGTATTTAGGAAAGCAAAGTAATCAACGTGCAAGATTTATTGATATAATTTACAGGACAACTCCGAATTTTACTTCATGATGAAGTGTCAGCCTGCTAGATAAGATTTTGCAGTGAAGGAAAACGAAGCAATCATAAGTAAGAGTTGAGCTTGCCCAGCAGTTACTTTTCTTCATAATGAACAATTGGAAAGGATTTTGTATAAAGGACATGCTTCCATTAATCGATATGGAGGAACTCTTATAATAAAATATAGGAAATGTTAATAACACGCTGACTGCGCAAACTCTTGTCCAACATTTTTCAAAATGTGTAGGCTTTGATTTGTTGATTTCATCAGTCACTGAGAAGATAACGAGGAGTCCACAAGCCCTTCGTCCGCGAAGCTATTGAAGATGCAGACTACAGTTGTCGGCGAAACGTTTTGGATCAAAGTCCAACAGACCACAGCACTACTACTCCAAACCTTTATCGTGAAGGAAAATAACCAATAGCCTGTTGACTGTGCAAAATCTTGTCCAGCAGTTGCAACACTCTGTCATGAAGGAAAATGGACATTGGAGGAGTGAGAGACACTCAAACTAACAGCTAATTGATTGCGCAAAATCTTGTCCAGCAGTTGCAACACTTTGTTGTGAAGGAAAATGGACTTTGGAGAAGTGAAACTCTAACAGCTCGTTGATTGTGCAACATCTTGTCCAGCAGTCACAACACTTTGTCCTGAAGAAAAATGGACTTTGGAAGAGTAAGATACACTCAAACTAACAACTCGTTGATTGCGCAAAATCTTGTCCAGCAGTCGCAACACTTTGTCGTGAAAGAAAATGGACTTTCGAGGAGTGAAACTCAAACTAATAGACTGTTGATTGTGCAAAATTTTGTCCAGCAGTCGCAACTGAAGAAAAATGGACGTTGGAAGAGAAGATACACTCAAACTAACAGCTCGTTGATTGCGCAAAATCTTGTCCAGCAGTCGCAACACTTTATCGTGAAGGAAAATGAACGTTTGGGGAGTGAGAGACACTCGAACTGAGGATAAGAAAATTTGTAAAGGTTGTTGGTTTGTTAATAAAATAAAAATACATTTCGGAATAGACTTTTATTACACTAATTTAGAATAAATCGTCCTAAATGGGAAATAAAATAAAAAAAAATCTCTCACTATAAAATATGTACAAATTAAAAATTACAATAAATAAATTCCGCACAATAGTTAACGCAATCTGAATTCACTTGAGGATATATTATTGAATCATTTAAAGCGCTTCTGATCGTTTATAAACCCTAAAATTATACATAACAAAAAAACTATCATCGAGCGTTAATTATTTCGATAAAAAAAAAAACAGAAAGAGTCCAATCATATAAAGGGGCTTACTTATTCACGTTATTTTTTTTTTCAAATTGTAAACTGTTTCAAAGTTCGTCATACACCTCCATCATATCACAAAAGCTTGTATTTTATTTATTTATTAATATAGTAATAAACTCGATTAAGTTTTTTTTTTCTTGTTTAGGCTATCATTTTCTTTTTTTTTTGTTTCATTAATTAATTCGTACAATAACTACAATTACAGTTTTGGCAAATAGAGGACGCCACAACCATCTGAGAGAGAAAGAGATAGAACAGACATTCAACAATTAATTAACGTGAAAACAGCCGATAACAAAGATAAAACAAGACTGGAGATAATAATAATAATAAAAAATAATAATCATACAAACATAAATGATTACAACATGACAGTGAGTTAACAAAGGAGATGTTTATGTAAAAACAAGGAAATTATACGTGTGTGTGTGTGTGTTAAATGGGGCGAAATGTTTTTAGCTTGATACTTAAGTTCTACTGACTTTTAGGAGTTTTAATTAATTCAGGATAATTTTTTAATTTTAATTAAATTATCCTGAATTAATTGAAAAATGTTTCACCGCGAGTTAAATGAGGAATTAAAGGAATTTCAATTATTACTTTCCCCCACATTAAATATTATTCGGGGAAAGTATTGTGATCATGAAAAAAAAAAAAATATATCAAATCATTTACATATTCCTTATTTTTTAAGCAATAATTGAATTTTAATCGTGTAATTTTAATGAGCCTTTTTAGCAGCAATTGATGAACAATTAAATAAAATCAAATGGCGTTCAGTACGTATTTTCAACAACCGATTTGTTTGTTTTCATAAAATGATTTAAAAACACGAGCAGAACTTAAACATCATAACAACATATTATTACAATAATAGACCATAATATAACACATAGAATTAAAAGAGAAAGAGAGAAAAAAAATTGAAATTCCACGTATTTACATATACAATCATTTATTTAATTCACGTTGAGCTTTTCCTTATCCGATGTATCTCAGGCAAGAAAAAACAAAAAAACAACTATTCCACAAAAAAAATTAACATTTCTCTTATCCTCTTCATTACTGGTTTCAATTTTTTGTGCAATCATACAATACTTTCACACACCATCCGCGTGCGAGCGTGTATTTGCTGATGAGTGTGTATATATGTACATATATAATAATCATAAATACATCTAGTTAAATAATAATTATTTTTACAAAGTTCCTTCTGTGTGTACGATAAATGATAAATTAAATAAAAAAATAAACATCATAATAACTATGTTTTTGAGTGTGTGTGTGTGTGTGTGAAGCTAAAACAAAAAACAGAAAAAATATGTATAAATGTATAAATATTTATAAAATTTCGATTTATTCCATTCTATCGTCGTCTTCATCACCCTTTTTTTTTTTAATATATTCTATTTCTCCATCGTGCTGCATCCACGGGATGCAAATAGTACCAAAATGAAATCATCAACGCTATCTCTAATACATTCAGTGCCTTCGCTTTTTTTGTTTAGTTTTCCTTTTTATTATTCATCGTCGTTTAATCCCACTCTTTTTCGCTCTATCTATTTTTATCACTCAAAGGCTGCAACAGATAAAAGAAAGTCGAGTTTATAACATTTTAGATAACGTGCGTTCAAGTTTTAAATAAGGAAAACGGTAAATCAAGTAGGCTTATATTCAATTTAATAAAGCAATAACATTAATATATAAAATCCCCATCTATTATTGGGCAATACAGTGAATTATTATTAACTATAATAAAAATCGGAATTGTTGCTTTAAAGTAAAATTAACAACAATTTAATTGCATCGATTGTTGAGGCTTTTAAGTGTTGAAAATCCATACTATTTTACTTATTTGACAAAGAAATAATTCAAAATAAATGGAAGACGATGCAAGCGCCATCTTTTGCCTAATTTCATGTGGCATCATCAACGATTCGATCGATTTTTTTAAAAGATATAAATTATTCATTTAAAATAAAAAAGAATTTTATTAACTACAATTATTCTGCACTACTAAATTTTTGTTATCTAAAAAAAATACTTTGTATATAATAAAAAAATATGGCAGAAAGACCTCCGGTCGATAGCCCAGGACAGACAAACCTTTTTTTTTGTGTTTATAGAGGGGATTGGAAAATCTACGAACAGACAGACAAATTTTTATTTTAATGCATATACTCAATGTTTGTACAAAAGTAATTGTCTGAATAAAGATATAAAAAATAAATATATTCTGAAATAAGGGCTATTGACTGTAGGTTTGACCAAAGAAATAAAAATTCCAAATCAAATCTTTGTTAAATAAGTAAATTTATATCATCATCATATCATAATCGATGTCCCCTTTTACCAATTGGTGTCGGGGTAGTAAATTTATAATTTGCACAACTTACATGCAAGTTTTTAATGATCTCCTTTTTAACACTTTACCGAAAGCCTAATTGAAGAAGTATTTTCCCTTTAATTATTGAACACACGTTACATACAAACCATTCATTAAGAATTTTTGAAACTTCTTCCTCTTAATCGTTAAATACTTTTACTTTCATATATTATTATTTTTTTTCTAACGGATTGAAAATAATATGTACCTTATATTTTTGTCTGTATGAACATTAATTTTTTTAAGCTTATTTAGAGTCTTCAGAACTCATCGTAATTTGTGGCTAAAAATAATAAAAGAGAATTCAATAATTTTGCCAAAAAGGTGTAGAGGAATTTTTTTATTTATTAAATTCGGCGTTATCGAAATTTAAAATTCTCGGGTGTTTACTTACGGGATGGACTACGCGTGGTCGAGACTATCTGCGAGCTCCCCTGACTGCATCGCGGCGTGTTATTATCCGAAGAGTTTAGAAAGTCCCAGATCAAGATGGTGTCGTCGTGCGAGCTGCTCACTATTTGGAACTCGTCGAATTGCAACCTGAACACTCTTCCCGTGTGTTCCTCATGAAAGAATGAAATTTGAGGTTAGAATTCTTCTATTTAGCTAATTTAATCAGGAGAATTGGAATTTAAGAAATTGTCGAATTGTAACCTGAACACTCTTCAGGTTGGAATTGTTCTATTTAGCTAATTTAATCAGAAGAATTAGAATTTGAGAAGTTAAGTGAAAACAAATATTTAGAAACGATTAATTTTCCAAAAAACAATGCAAGTATTTAAATAATAAATTAAATAAATAGAAAAGAGTATTCATTAACTTAGTCACAGTTATTTAAATAAATAATATAAATAAAAGGTTTGTGAGTTATTTAAATAACTGTGACTAAGTGAATGAATACTCTGTTCTATTAATATTGAAATATTTTTACAGTCGAGCAGTTGTATGCAGCAAGGGAGATTTTAATGCATCGCTTTGAATAATTAATTAATACTGCTCAACAATACTACTTTAAAAAAAATGCTGTAGAATCGTATTAACTAGCAAGATCGATCGATCGAAGTATCGAGCTGATCAGAAAAATCGAGCCGATCAAACAGATCTAGTTGATCAGAAAAATCGAGACAACCGGAAAGATCGATGCAATCAAAAAGTTTAAGCCGCTAAAAAAGATTGATCAGATTGATCACTTGTAAAGATCAAGTAGTCGATCAATAACCGTAGTTTTTTTTAAAGATGGGCAAAATCGATTTCATTTAAGATCGATCAATCTTTGTTCCATTGGAAGATCAATCAATGGGTGCTGAAATCAAGTGTTGGATTGAAAAGATCGATTCTTAAAAATCAGATCGAAAAAATCAAACTGTACATCTTTTCTAATTGTTATTTCGGCACAATCGTTTCGGTTTGAAATATTTAAATGAAATATGAATATCTATTTATTTATAATTATTTAAATAATTATATATTTATATATAATTTATATATTATATATATATTTATAATTTGTACAATAAAATATGCATTTTATTAATTTAATGTCATTATCGAGCAAGATAAACGGAAAAATCAAACCACAGCTGCGAAGCAATTGGTATAAATTCGGTAGATTGATCCGTAAAGATCGTTCAGGAAAATCGATCAGATCAATTACACGCAAAGATTGAGCAGCTCAATCTTTTTGATTGATCTTTCCCATCACTATTTTTTCCACTATATATTTTGGAGCTGCTCATAGAGATTGAGCAGATCGATCACTTGCAAGGATCGAGCAGTGAATTTTTTTTTTATCGATCTTACCCATCACTAGTATTAACTATACTTTTTTCTATTCGGTAAATTAACACACTTGTTATGTTCCATATTTTTATTTTCAGTTTCCTGACACATGTTTCGATCTTCGCAGATAAGTTTAACTTTGAAAATGATCTGCAAGGATCGAGCAGTCGATTGTTTTCAATCAATCCAGTAGCATTAATCACACTCTTTTCGCTATACATCTTCTGAATGTTTGAGAGAGTGTAGCATGTTTCAATACTTACAACTAAAGTTCTAAGGCATAAAGCAGTAGCTGGTTTCCTGGGATCAAGGGCAGCCAACAGGTCCCACACCTTTATCTTTCCGTCGTACGCTCCGCTGACTATACGTTTAGAGTCAAAACGTATACAGCGCACGAGTTCCTCATGTCCTTCCAATATCCGCAAACACGTCCCGCATTCAATATCCCATAACCTATTCATAACATACAAGGATGTAATATATAAAAAAAATATTAAAGCAGCTTGATTTTAATAAAATAAGGTGTCTGTTTTTAAAAAAAATCATATGTTTGATACAACACTTGATTATTGGACACCCTATATATATTTGTTTATTTACATAATACAAAGGATTGCAGAAAAATCCACGTTGCAATAACGCGTGCTGCCACTAACTTATAAAATATGAAGATTAATAGTAGTCAGAGGAGAAAGGTAGTAAAGTATGGATGGGAGAAGAATATGTGAAATGTGTGTTGTGTGACAGCGGAATGGATACATGGGACCATTTAGGGGAGGAGTGTAAGAGCATGTTGGAGGAATGGACGAGTGGAAAGAAGAGAATAGAGGATTAGATGAGAGAGGATGGGGCAGGCGTGAAGATTGTGAGGATAGGGTGGGAAAAGCAGAAAAGAAAGTCAATTTAAGTTGTAGTAATGTGATGTAGTTTTTTTGTTTGTTTTGGGAATGCCAATAAAGGTTTTTTTTTTAGTAGCTACAAATTAAGGAAGTAACACTTCAAGGGAATCTTGCGTTACCCTGTATGCAGTTAACCCACTACTTTAAATCAATTAAATGACGAGCCAGACTCGACAATTTTAAATACGCGCCTGACGAGTGTCAGCTGTCAAAAGTACCCAGCGGGTTAAATCGATCATTATTTTAGTAGTTGGTACTCTTTTTTCTAACCTTTACAGTTATGTGTTGGACAGGTGTCTGATACCAATTACATCATACTGCTAAATATTAACCAACAAAATATTAATATTGTAGCCTATAAAAGGACAACCTCAAATTATATACCGTACCATTTGTATTGTATATTAATATTGAATACACAACTTTTAAGATTATGAATCATTTTCAATGGACTGTCTAAAACAAATAATATAAAGCAAATAAGTCATTACAAGTAGGTTAAAACTATTAGGAATTAGTTTCAATCAACTAAGCATTTATAAGCATTATAAGAAATAACAGATAGCCGATTCCAGTGAAAAAAAAAAGGTTAACATTTGCTTTGTAAAAATTTCATGTGTTGTAAATATTAATTCTAACTAGAATAAAGATCAGTGGCATAGATAGGGGGACGGTTAGGGGGTTATAACCCTCCCCGAAATTTTAATGACTGACTAAAAAAACAAACAAATAACATTTTAGTAATGCTGTAAGAAGCCACAACTCCCTCTGAAAAATATTTCTATCTACGTGCCTGATAAAGAATTTTTTTTTTAATCCAAATACCTTTTACCTTTCGGTTTATATATATAAAATATATTTTAATGATTTTTTTTCATCTCCAAGCCTGATAAAAATGTTTTATTTTTTATTCCAAATACCTATACCTTTCGATGTCGGTTTATATATATATAACGTTTTAATCAAAATTTTTTTACAACTCCAAGAAGATAAAGTGTTTTACTAATATTTAACATAATTGGACCACAAAAAGTTAAAAAGAAATAATCATAAGAACAAAATTGATTTATGAATGTTTCCAGTGAAAAGCAAATTTTCTTGGTTAATTTCCGTTGGTGACGTCGACCAATTCCCCGGTTCCTTACCTTATGGTATTGTCAGAACTACCGCTAACCACTAACCGATCCCGGTACTGTAAACACGCGATGCCGCGCTTGTGTCCGTTCAATGTCCGCACAAACTCACAGTTCGACGTGTTCCACACTTTTATAGTCCTATCACCCGACGCCGACACTATGTACTTCTCGTCAAAGTCCACGACGTTCACGGCCGCCCTGTGCCCCACCAACACTCTGCGCAGCGTGATCTCCGTCTGCGATGTCATGTCCCACACGGCTATCGAACGATCCTTTAAAAAATCAAGAGTAGTAACGTTACTTGAAGTTTGTAAAATTGGGTCTTAATGATGTAAATCAGTGTTCTGGTTATTGTAATCTAAGGAAAAATAGAGTATAGTTCCGCGCATATTTTCAAGAGAGTTTAAAATGTAATTTTTTTTCTAATTTCATTAATTATTTCTTTGGAACTTACTTTAGAACACGTGACCATCATCCCATTATTAAACCTAAGATGCAGCACTGCTTCACAATGATGTATCAGCGTGTTGACCATCTCGCCGGAATTCACATTCCAAACCCTAACTGTCGAATCACTAGAACCACTGATTATGACCTTGTCGTCGTACTGCAGACACAGGACGGAGCCCGTGTGCCCGGTCAGCACTTTGGTCGACTGCAGCGAAGTCCTGTCCCAGATCTTGATCGTGTTGTCCCTCAGGCCGGACACGATCTTCTGGTCGTCGTACTGCAGACAGTACACCCCCTTGCTGTTCTCCGAGCGGCAGTTGATCCTCTGCAGTATGAACCTGCCCATGCGCCAGTTGTTTTCTATGCTTTCGATGTCTTGGATTATTTTCGGGTAGAGCGAGCGGTAGAACGTGTGCGGCCTGTGGTTTTCTCCCGGTCGGGGTTTGAATAAATACTGTATCCTGTGGGGGGCAAGAGAGAAAATTATCTAAACCTGCACGTCACCACAGTGGGCAAAAAAGCATTTTATTTAACAATTAACTCTTAATACATTAACGACCATAGCTTTTTTTGGAACTATTGTACAAACTGTTTAAATACCAACTAAAGTTCAAGCTGGAAAAAATATTTAAATAAAATCTTACTATTCAGGTTTATAATACATACAGTGATTAAATACATTATTTATAATCAATATTCCCATTGTACCCTTTCGGGTGTTGGATGATTAAATACATTAACTTTTGTTAATAAAGTTATTTTTTCTTCTTTCTTAATCTTATCCTCTTTTACCCGTATTGGGTGTCGAGGTAACATTATTTTTTACAATAATTAATATCCAGTGATTAGTGGGTGTTAGTAGGTGTCCATAGTGGTTCAGGTAAAAAGAGACAAAAGTGGAAACAATCAACCTGATTGGGACAACAAACAAAATGAGAATATCTTTCGGGATAGGAATAAAAATAAAAATGTTAGTGGGTGTTAGTGAGTTAAAATTATTTGTAGTTCGACAGGAATATGAGTGAAATCGCCAGGTTTATTTATAGTTGAATACTTACCATTGTCTCCTTTCCGCCAAACCTCTCCACAGGGAATCAGTCCTAACTTTCCTTTCTATTAATTTTTTCCACAGCATCCCTTCAGAAATCACCCGGAGCCACTCCTTGCACACCAATTCCGCCGCGCACAGACTCTCTGCGTCCAAGTAACTTAAAATGTTCTCAGCGACATGGTCTAAGCCTTTTTCTAAAAAAAAAAAAAACAAACATGTAAATCAGTTTTGTAGCACCCGACAAATGAAATCTGAAGTGATCAACCGGCAATAAAAGACGTATATCTTTTGCTTTTTGTTATATTACTCGATAACTAATACATTCTTGTAAGATTTAGCCGTGTACTTACTGGGAAGTAGTGAAATAAAATCTCGTTGCAGCATCGGTTTCAGGTAGGAATTGATGTGTCCGTGCTGGTAGTGGCACATCCGCGCCAGCAGATTCTCCACGAATTCCACCTGATCTGTTTCGCTCCACTTTTCGAAATATTTCAGACATGCCTCTCGTTCGGCGTTGAACGTCGCCGAGGGCTCTTTTTTCCTAGCTGGGTCATACAGCATCGTCGTCATCGGAAACTGAAACAAAAAAATTAAACATTAATGACTTAAAGTCCTCGTTTTTTTTTTGTATATTCAATTAAATTCCTACTTAAATCGCAGTGAAATATTTTTTGAACGATTAAGGTTAAAAATATATCGGAGATATTGGAATGTTATGATTATTCTGTGCTTGGATATTAAAATTTATGAAACAAATACATTTTTTTGTGTTACGTGTATTGAAAATATTTATGTTATATTGTTTTGTATTAATATCTGTATAGTCTGAGTAAAGATGTGTGTGTATATATGTTTAAATAACGTACTATTAAATTCAATTAACCTTTTATTTTTAAGGTGTGTTTTAAGAATTTACTTTCAATTATTATTATCTACTGAGACATTTACTAGAAATTTACGGCTGATGTAATTCATACACTTGTAACAATTATCAGATACAGATGACCAACACATACATGTATGCGCATAGCCATAATTTATGACATGTTTAGAGAATAAATCAAATACAATGCGACGAATTGAATACAGAAAGGCAAAAATTGATTACGGATCGGTTTTTCCAATATTATTTCAAAGAGCGGTTTCACGATTTCCTATGCCCGTTCAAGGCCGAATTCCTTCAACTGGTTTAATTTCACTCTACGGTAAATTCATTAGCCACCTGTAAACATTCCCTCACTGAAAATCAATATATTTACATATACTCCTATCCCGAAAGGTATTCTCATTTTGTTTGTTCCAATTAAGGTCGATTATTTCCACTTTTTCTCTTTTTACCCGAACAACTTCGGACTTCCTTTAATATCGTTTACCTTGTCTACCATTCGGCGTGTTGAAAATCAATATATTAATTTTAAATATGGGAAAGCAAATGAAATTACTTTAAACACGCAGATTGATTCTTTCTCTTTCTTTCCAATTACTTAATGACTAATTACTATAAAGTAATCTTTTTTTTTAGTATATTAAATAAAATGTGAAAATAATTTATTAATTATTTTCAAATCATTTTTATTTAATATATTTAAATAATAATGACTTGAAAATAATTAATAAATTATTTCTTTTTAGTAGTTATTTTAGAGTTATTTTCAATTTTATTTAAAAAAAAAGACGAATTTTAAGTGAATCTTCGGTGTTTTAAGATTTGAAAAAATTACAACTCTTTCAGCCGATTTTGATGAAATTTCCTAAAATTTTGTTTTTTCAAAATATGCAAACAACAAAAAATATCCCATCACCAATTTTTGGGTTATTTTCAATTTTATCTAAAAAAAACAACGAATTGTAAGCGAATCGAAAAAATCATAACTTAAATTTCTTTCGAGTAATTTTTATGAAACTTTTTGGAGATTTTCTTGAAATATTGCTCTTTCAGAATAATTAAAAAACAAAAATTACTCCATCCCTAATTTTTGAGTTATTTTCAATTTTATTTATAAAACCCGAATTCTATGTATTGTGATTTAAAAAAAATCACAACTTAATTTTTTTTCAGGTGATCTTGATGAAACTTTCTGGAAATATTTCTTAAACCTTGCTCTTTGAGAATATGTAAGAAAAACCATATCAATTATTAAAATTTGTGATTTTTTCCTGGCGGTCTCAAGCTTTGTACCGCTTGACTTTAATTTGAGTGGGAATGTAGTTGAATTCTTTAAGAAACGAATACTGAAATCAGCGTACGTAGAGACTGTCTTTATTAAAAAAAATCTATTTTAATATACAACTATCTCTTTCTACTAAATAAAAGTTGTCTACCAATTGGAGACACGCGTAAGCGATTCCCGTGCGAATCGAATGGAGTGACTGCTTATTATAAGGCCGCGTTGCACGTCATCCGTTAAATTTATATCCCGATTGTTCAATCGACCGCGATGCCATGTTTTCCTTTTATTAATTTTTAGCGCACGTTTCGCCGAAGACACGTTTCTATCGGCGATCGGGAGTCCGTCCTTTTTCGCCGAAACGCAGGAGCGAAACATGCGGAATGTCACATAGAGCATTCCATAAAAAAATAAATGTACGGTGTTGTGTGTTTTTTTTTAAACCTGACGACAATATTATACGCGTTCATTTTTTTTAATCGATATGATTGGTCGCGTTTAGAGAAGTAAAGCGCTGCAGCGGTTGATGGAAGCAATGGGCGCGTTCAGGGAAATTTTAGACATGCAGCGCATCCCTTGATGTTCCAGCCATAGTTCCACAGCCTCAGCTATGTTAGTTGAATTCGCTTGAAAAGAATCTAATACACAGTCTAATTGCGGGTCTAATTGGCTTCGATTCGAGAACATAAAAAAAACTCACCCTGTATATATTATAAAAAAAACCTTTATATCCATAAGAGTGTAGGGTTACTTATCTTATTTTAAGGTATATTATTTATGTTATATTCAATGAAAAATGAGCAATTTTCGTGAAATTTTAAAATACAGTAAAAACGATGTTAATGGTAGAAAGGCTGTTGGCCGATAGCCGATTTTCGGTAAATAAAATAATAATACATACATAAACATCTTTATTTCTGAGATTGGAATATACAGTTACAATACAATATTTAACAATACACTAACGTTCACAGCATAATTCCAACTCTGAAACTGGCTATCGACCAGTGGTCTTTCAGCCTAAATAGTAATATTTATTGTTAATTTCTTATTATTGTACTGACAATAAAGATTCTCTATATATACGATGTTAAATAACCATTATTAAATAGTTATTAATGTTTTACTGTACTCTAACTTTCTAGATGATCTTGCTTAATCAAAAACCCAAATAAACTCGTTTTTTTTTACAACCCTACATCAAAATAATCTTTTTGAGAAAGGAAGTCAACTCGAGTATGTACGCAGAGAAACGACACCAACAACAACAACAAAAAAACAGAAAAGTGACAAACGAGAAGTAACGGTAAACCAGCCGAGAGAGTATATCGGCTTCCTCGACGGATCGAATCAGAAATGCGATTAATCGGCGTGTTTTCTGTTCTGTTCTGTTGCCCGGCAATTAGCGGGAGAAACGATGGAAGGGGCAATGGACTCGGGAGTGAAAGACAATGGGACAGGAAGAGTTCGCGCAAGAGATAAAGAGAGGTCGCCAGCCGAAGAGCCGAACGGTCACAACACAGGACCACTATCCGAGAGATAACGGGTAAGTCCCAACCTGACATTAAAACGAAGAAAGAAAGAAAAAAAAAGTTGGAGCTAAAGGAGGTCGCAATCGGTGAATCACGATGAGTACACACAAAAATACGGGTTCTAGGAAATGGAATTAAAAAAAAGGAGCGCGTTGTTGGAGAAACGGGTTGGCGCGATTTTTTGAGTTCTTTTAACCTAAAAAAAAAAAAACAAAATGTGAAGTACAGATTTCTTTTAACCCATTAACGCCCATTGGCATATATATAGATCACTGAATATAAACTATTGCGAACAATAAAGTTATCAACAAGAGTCATAAGTAACAGAAATTATATGAAAACTACAATTTTGAATTACAATTATTTGGAAAATTGCAAAAATTTAAAATTGTAGTTTTTTTTATAGACAAACATCGGAGGTTTCCGAATGGTGTCACGGGATTTTTAAAATTTTGAAAACGGAATAATGGGTAAACGTGTGTGAAATGAACGAATCCGAAGTCAAAATCTGTAGGAAACTTACCATTTGGTCACAATTCGCATTTAAAATCCCAATTTTGAGGTTATAATCGATCCGATTTTCGATTAAATAAGTACATTGCGAGTATAAATCGTACACATGATGAAATAATCTTCTAATTTATGACGAAAGTTAACAAATTTGTTGCGATTTTTTCATTTACTCAGCCAAAATCACGATTTTAATTTTATACAGAAAATGACGTTTATATAAAAAAAATCAATATATATTTTAGATCCATTTCTAAATTCACTTCCTAATTAACCAAATTGGGCGGAATGAGGATATCACGATCGCAAGGATAAGTGTGCAATCCGCCTTGATTTTGCCATTCGCATTGTGAATGTTGCAACATTCGCATGGCGCTGTTGCATAACACGTGTCTGTTCACGATCGGAGTTATGTTCCGAGGAAATTGTAAAATCGGGATTAAAATAAACAGAACACAATGTGTTTTTGTTCTCGGTTTTTCTGATTGTAATGATTGTGTATAATTTTATTTATAGGGAGGGAGGTGGTGATAAAAATTGAAAATTTCCTATTTGGTATTTGTTCGAAAAAAAAAAGAATTCTGTTAATGAAAATTGAGTGCAGCCAAAAAAAAAACTGCTTTTCATTAAACATATTTATTTATTTATTTATTCAATTAACGGAGGCCATTAAATACAGTAACATACATACATGATACAATGAATAGTTACAATAATAAAATAATAGAATTAACAGAAAAAACACATTTTTAAAAACGAACTATTTAGCACTAAGTATACGGCGCAAAGAACTTACAGAATCTACAAACATGTCGAAGCTGGATACTTTAATATTGGAAGAGTTCAATGGTGAATTTTGTGTGGATTGGGCATTATAATTATTTTCATGTCAAATGAAACCTCACTATGCCGTCATATTTCATACATCTTTAGCAAACGCCTTCAGAATATTCAAGCAATGAAAAATAGTAGCTATTGTAAGGTAAGTAATAACAAACTAAATTGTAATATTCTTCCAAACAATAATAATTTTAAATTTCAACATACAAATACACTTTTCTATTTTCTAATATGATTATTTATCCAATGATTTCATTCAGAAATTATAAATTGCGAAACTGACATATTTATTCATTATGTAGGCGCTATTTTTGAATTATCCGCCTGCGCGCGCCATCTAACGGAAAGTGAATGTATATTGTGTTGGCTAGACTTATGACGGGAACTATGTTCAGGTTCAAAAATCATAGAGAATGATTAGAAGATAAATGTTACGTTATGTGAAATTGTTGTTAGCGATTATTCCAAATACTAGGATTTAACTTTAAACAACAAAATCACACATTTTTTCAATTAATAATTTTACTTTACTATTAAATCTTCTATGTATCCTTGAGTTCTCTCCAATTCGTCGTATATGTCTACGTCACAATTTTCTTAATTATGATATATTTTGTTGCAATTTGAGATAGTTCAAATCGTTGCTAGTACCTGTTTGAGCGAAAATTCTGCAGTTTGCATAGAATTAATTATTTTTGTTCATATACTCTATTCTTTTTGCTTATATGTTAGATTTAATTATATTATATTGTTTTTCAATATATTTTATTTTTGTTAATGTTTATAATGATATTTTGTTAGTTACTCTGTAATTGGGCTCTTTGTTGGGTAATAAAGTTATTATTATTAAAAAAACGTATTTTGGCTAAATTCACCGGGGAAAGTACCATGATGGACATACAATTACATTTTTGTAATTAATTGTCTGATATGATTATTTTTGTTTTCAAATTATATTTAGAATTTATCCTATGTTGGATTTTTCCGTTTGTATAATAAAGTTATTATTATTATCACAATTTTTTTTATCTCCCTGAATTTATCCGATACACAACATAATTCATTCGATCTTAATTTAATCCCATCTCTCTTTCTTTTAATTTCCTTCGCAATCTTTCGGCAATCGTATTACGAATGCACAATCATGATTAGAAAACCGCGAAGCCAGAAAGTAAGAGAACGAAAATGGAAAAAAAAATGAAAGGAAGAGCGCCCGTCAAATTGAGCAATTAGCATTCAGCGGAATCGACGTTCCGGTGAAATCCGACAACAATGGACACATCGGCGTTTGAATTACAAATTTATTTTTATACATTATTTTATATAATAGCGATTTTAATTAACTTGTTTTTTTTGCCGTTGCCGCTGTTTCTCTTCCACGTAATGACGTTGATTACGCAACTAATGACACAACATTGTTATTATTCATAATAAATTAAAGACGACGCAAGCGCCACCTTCCGTTCAGTCTCCTTCATCAAGGCATTGCACATGGAGCACACTAGTCTGATGAGGTTCGAAAAACTGAAATGGCCATCACTAGTTATCCATACGCTAGATGAATGATGGCTGAACGTTTCATTAAATGTGAATTGTTATTATTAATAATAATTACAGCTTTTCGTGGATTTTCTGTGTGTGTTTTTACCAGGACTGACTGCTCCCATGTGATTTTTTATCAATTTCGAACGAATTTCGGTAAACGACGGCAGACGGAACCGTAAACATAACCTCAACATGCTGTCACATCGACAGATACTTCTGTAGTAGAATTGCAGCCTTCCACAAAGCAATATATCGCCGTATTCTTAAAAACTTTCAAGGTATCACAATAAACTTACACACAGCTGACTCGAGCATAAAATAGCTTCCATTTAGTACTTAGCCTTGGCACTTGTTCTATGGCAGCGCCACCGTCACTTGGATTCAAACGTGAAGTTAGCAATCCATATTTATATAGTCAAAGGTCTACGTAATCAACTTAAATTTAGTATTGCCAACTCAGAACAATTGATATTGATTATTCGAAGTATTGTAAGCATTATTGATTTTTCTATTTTATTTTAAAATCAGCTTAAAACTCATGCTGTCTCACTCTAACTTAAAAAACGTGCTCGAAATTCAAGTCGTGTCGTGAATAGCCCTGATTTTATATAGAGGCTAAGTAATTGACGTAAATTCAGTATTGCCAACTCAGAACAATTGATGTGAATAGCCCTGATTTTATATAGAGGCTAAGTAATTGACGTAAATTCAGTATTGCCAACTCAGAACAATTGATGTTCATTGTAAGTATTGTCGTCGGAAAATTCAGTATTGCCAACTCAGAACAATTGATGTTCATTGTAAGTATTGTCGTTGGTAAATTCAGTATTGCCAACTCAGAACAATTGATGTTTATTGTAAGTATTGTCGTCGGTAAATTCAGTATTGCCAACTTAGAACAATTGATGTTCATTGTAAGTATTGTCGTCGGTAAATTCAGTATTGCCAACTCAGAACAATTGATGTTCATTGTAAGTATTGTCGTTGGTAAATTCAGTATTGCCAACTCTGAGCAATTGATGTTTATTGTAAGTATAGTCGTCGGTAAATTCAGTATTGCCAACTCAGAACAATTGATGTTTATTGTAAGTATTGTCATTGGTCTTTTTCACTTTCTATTTTATTTTAAAATTAGCTCAAAACTCGAGCTTTCTTAATCCACTTCAACGAATGTAATTCAAGACGTGTCATTTCCAGCACACCCGACCGACTTGCAATCAAATAGTAATTCCAGTAATAGAAATTCTCTTCTCACTTTTATAATTACTTTCGCTCCGTGTTATTATCGTCGTTATCTTTTCTACGATTATAATTGTGTCGGTTGTTGTTGTTGTTTTTTTTTTTTTTTGCGATCGAGGTAATTATAAAAAGGTGCGATTTCTAATTGCCGATGCGCGTGCGTTCCCGATTCATAATTTCACTTTCGATTTATTATAAACAACAATAACAGGCAGAGCGCTCGCAAATCGTGAAATCGAAACGCATTTCGCGCTAATTAAAACCAGCTCGATGCGCGTTTAAGAAAACGAAAGTTTTTACACTGCGGGTTAAATTCGATCGATCGAATCGAATCGGGTTTCGCCAGGGGAAATTTTTAGTGTTTTCGTAATTCGCTCAGAAATTCTCTTATTTTCATTCTTAATTTGCCTTTTTTTATACATATGTTTTGAATCTTTTTAGAGCGTCACACTTTTCTTATAAAATTTTTAATATGTAATTATAATTGTAATTTGGAAATGGAGATTCCGTTAATAAAGTAAATTGAAATCAATTTTTTTATCCGACACCTGATTACTTTTTCTCGATTCCTTATATCCTTAATCGAGAAGAAGAAATATTTTTTTTTTGTATATTAGCGATGTTTTTTTTTTCTTATTTCTTTCTTAACCAAGGCTGGATCATTGGTTTATTTCCGATTTTCCCAGTCGGCTGATCACCCTGTAAAGGTCCTACAATAAAATATTATGTAAATAAAAGCATTTAGTTTTTCAAGATAACCTTGACACCCAAATACGGGTAAAAGAGAATAAGATTAAGAAAGAAAGTTTTTCAAGATATACAACTATTATTTGAAACATTTTTCTATCCGAAATAAAAAATGAATAATCGCTAAGAATAAAATAGTCATCTGTGATATTAGATTTAAGTTTTAAATTTATTTTAGTTTTAGGTTAGGGTTACGTTTTATATGTTATTTATTTTATTTTTGGAATGGGCTCAAAACGTGCATATCCGTTGAAATTGGCGATTCGAAAATGTTTACGATCACAACATGACAGAAATCGGGGAGAAAGTAAAAACAATCATGATCAAGGCTGAAAATTGTTGCATTTTATTGAATCCTGCATTAGGAAATGTCAAATTTTGCTATTTGTGAAGTTACAGAAAGAGCGAGAGACGCTTGGCATATCACGCGGATACGGCGAAGTCCTTCCATGTTGGAGTTTTGCATTCGAGATGAGAGAGTGATGAGAAAGGGCACGCCGCCAAAATGCCAGCAGCCTGAATCACGAAATGTATTTGCGAGCATTTCCATCCTTATTTTTTTTTTTCAATTTCCTTAAGAACATTTTTGTAGATAAATACCATCTAAAAACAAATGTTCTTAAGAAAATTGAAAATAATAATAATAATAATAAGGATTAATTAAATGCCATCTAAAAAAATGTTCTTAAGAAAATTGAATAAAAAAAATAATAATAAGGATTAATTAAATGCCATCTAAAAAAATGTTCTTAAGAAAATTGAAAAAAATAATAATAACAAGGATTAAATAAATGCCATCTAAAAAATTGTTCTTAAGGAAATTGAAAAAAATAATAATAAGGATTAAATAAATGCCATCTAAAAAATGTTCTTAAGGAAATTGAAAAAAAATAATAATAATAAGGATTAAATAAATGCCATCTAAAAAAAAGTTCTTAAGGAAATTGAAAAAAATAATAATAATAAGGATTAAATAAATGCCATCTAAAAAATGTTCTTAAGAAAATTGAAAAAAAAAATAATAATAAGGATTAATTAAATGTCATCTAAAAAAATGTTCTTAAGAAAATTGAAAAAAATATAATAATAATAAGGATTAAATAAATGCCATCTAAAAAATGTTCTTAAGAAAATTACAAAAAAAAATAATAATAAGGATTAAATAAATGCCATCTAAAAAAATGTTCTTAAGGAAATTGAATAATAATAATAATAATAATAAGGATTAGATAAATGCCATCTAAAAAAATGTTTTTAAGGAAATTGAATAATAATAATAATAAGGATTAGATAAATGCCATCTAAAAAAAAGTTCTTAAGGAAATTGAAAAAAATAATAATAATAAGGATTAAATAAATGCCATCTAAAAAAATGTTCTTAAGAAAATTGAAAAAAAAAAAATAATAATAAGGATTAAATAAATGCCATCTAAAAAATGTTCTTAAGAAAATTGAAAAAAAAAATAATAATAAGGATTAAATAAATGCCATCTAAAAAAATGTTCTTAAGGAAATTGAATAATAATAATAATAATAATAATAAGAAGGATTAGATAAATGCCATCTAAAAAAATGTTCTTAAGAAAATAAAAAAAATATGGATGGAAATGCTCGCAAATACATTTCGTGATTCAGGCTGCTGGCATTTTGGCCAATTATTTATTTTTTTTTTTGCGCGCGAAAATTATCGATATTTGTATTGATTTTGATTCTATTATCATATGCAGTAGTATTACATCGTCACAATGTAAGGCGATTTTTATTATTGATAAACGTTATATTTTAAACTAAAAATGCATATTAATTAAAAAACTCGCTTAGATTATGGCGATAAAGAATAACGTGCTCGTTAAATACATAGCCTTGATTGTACATTTCTCATTTTCAAACGGTTATAAAATAAAAATAT
Organism: Philonthus spinipes; assembly: GCA_963082785.1. Taxonomy (NCBI): domain Eukaryota; kingdom Metazoa; phylum Arthropoda; class Insecta; order Coleoptera; family Staphylinidae; genus Philonthus; species Philonthus spinipes. Next base: position 21,321,836 of record OY720311.1, read on the forward strand.
GCGTCTACAGGAATTGATTGAAGGCGCTGCAGCGCTTTACGAAAGCGGTGTCTCTGAATGGTACCGTTTTATGTGTGGCGCTGCAGTGCTTTATCAAGCGGTAAAGCATATATAGTTTCCGCTGGATCGCTTTATCAAGCGGTAAAGCATATATATTTTACGCTGAATCGCTTTATCAAGCGGTAAAGCATATATTTTTTCCGCTGAATCGCTTTATAAAACGGTAAAACATATATTTTTTCCACTGGATCGCTTTATCAAGCGGTAAAGCATATATTTTTTCCACTGGATCGCTTTATAAAGCTGTAAAGCATATATTTTTTCCACTGGATCGCTTTATCAAACGGTAAAGCATATATTTTTTCCGCTGAATCGCTTTCTAAAGCGGTAAAGCATATATTTTTTCCACTGGATCGCTTTGTCAAGCGGTAAAGCATATATTTTTTTCCGCTGGATCGCTTTATCAAGCGGTAAAGCATATATATTTTCCGCTGGATTGCTTTATAAAGCGGTAAAGCATATATTTTTTCCACTGGATCGCTTTATCAAGCGGTAAAGCATATATATTTTTCCTTTGAATCGCTTTATCAAGCGGTAAAGCATATATTTTTTCCGCTGAATCGCTTTATCAAGAGGTAAAGCATATATTTTTTCCGCTGAATCGCTTTATAAAGCAGTAAAGCTATATTTTTTCCTCTGAATCGCTTTATCAAGCGGTAAAGCATATATTTTTTCCTCTGAATCGCTTTATCAAGCGGTGAAGCATATATATTTTCCGCTGAATCGCTTTATAAAGCGGTAAAGCCTATATTTTTTCCTCTGAATCGCTTTATCAAGCGGTAAAGCATATATTTTTTCCTCTGAATCGCTTTATCAAGCGGTGAAGCATATATTTTTTCCTCTGAATCGCTTTATCAAGCGGTAAAGCATATATTTTTTCCTCTGAATCGCTTTATCAGGCGGTAAAGCATATATTTTTTCCGCTGAATCGCTTTATAAAGCTGTAAAGCATATATTTTTTCCACTGGATCGCTTTATCAAGCGGTGAAGCATATATATTTTTCCTCTGAATCGCTTTATCAAGCGGTAAAACATTTTTTTTTTCCTGTTAATCGCTTTGTCAAGCGGTAAAGCATATATTTTTTTCCTCTGAATCGCTTTATAAAGCGGTAAAGCATATATTTTTTCCACTGGATCGCTTTATCAAGCGGTAAAGCATATATTTTTTCCGCTGAATCGCTTTATCAAGCGGTAAAGCATATATATTTTCCTCTGAATCACTTTATAAAGCTGTAAAGCATATATTTTTTCCACTGGATCGCTTTATCAAGCGGTAAAGCATATATTTTTTTCCTCTGAATCGCTTTATAAAGCGGTAAAGCATATATTTTTTCCACTGGATCGCTTTATCAAGCGGTAAAGCATATATTTTTTCCGCTGAATCGCTTTATCAAGCGGTAAAGCATATATTTTTTTCCTCTGAATCGCTTTATCAAGCGGTAAAACATTTTTTTTTCCTGTTAATCGCTTTGTCAAGCGGTAAAGCATATATTTTTTTCCTCTGAATCGCTTTATCAAGCGGTAAAGCATATATATTTTCCTCTGAATCACTTTATAAAGCTGTAAAGCATATATTTTTTCCACTGGATCGCTTTATCAAGCGGTAAAGCATATATTTTTTCCGCTGAATCGCTTTATAAAACGGTAAAGCATATATTTTTTCCTCTGAATCGCTTTATCAAGCGGTAAAGCATATATATTTTCCTCTGGATCGCTTTATCAAGCGGTAAAGCATATATTTTTCCTCTTGATCGCTTTTCAAGCCGCACAGCTGTAAACAAAACGGCCATATTTTCGTGAGCGTCCTTAACCTCGAAAGCGTGTTCAGGGAACATCAAGCGCTGCAGCGCTACATGTCTAACATTAATAATAATTCAAGAATTACGATATTGAGAAGGAGTTCAATGAAATCAGGAAGAAGGGGCTTTTCGATTCCTGCAAGTGAATTAATTTTTTAATAACAAATTAATAGAAATCCATAGATGTATTTAATCCCAATTTAAATGCAAATAAATAGAAAATTAAATTTTTCTTTACCTTCATCATAAATTCACGACAGGGCAGAAAGACCTCTCGTCGATAGCCCAGACAGACTAACACCTACATGTATTGTTATTATTTATATTGTTATATTGTTAAAATTATCTATATAGTCTGAATAAAGATATATATATATATAAAATTAAAAAAAAATCCCTGAACGCGCCCATTGATTCTGAGCCTTTGTATTCTCGAACACAATTTTGTTAAAATGTTTCACTTTTTTTAAAAAAGCAATTCATTTCCGACATTCTAGGAACACAAACGGGTATAAATGTCTGAATAATAATGCTCGCATTTCTGTACGTGTGCTAAATGCGTGTGAAAACGTTAAACAATGCATAACTGTGGATCGTTTTAATTTTGTATTTGTTGCAGAAAAGAAATGGGTTAATGAATGAAAACGGATACAAGTTAATAGCAGTGTTATCTAATAAATTATAAAAAAAACATACTATTTTATACACACACACACACATATCTTTATTCAGACTATATAGTATAAAACGCTTTACCGCTTGATAAAGCGATCCAGCGGAAAAAAATATGCTTCACCGCTTGATAAAGCGATTCAGAAGAAAAAAATATATGCTTTACCGCTTGATAAAGCGATTTAGAGGAAAAAAATATATGCTTTACCGCTTGATAAAGCGATTCAGAGGAAAAAAGTATATGCTTTAATATAAACAATTACAATACATGTAGGTGTTAATTTGTCTTAATCCACATGATCGAGAATTTTTCTCCTCTGGAGTGTTTTTTTTTTATAAAAAAAAAATGATGTTGGCAATGAACGTGTGTGGTTGTTAGAAAAAGACTAGATGCCGGATTCTAGTTTAGCATGAATAAAAGTTGATAAATAATCACTCCATGTGATTTTTATTTAATTTAGATTTTCCAACATAGTTTCAACAACATTATTCCCTTTCACAATTAAAACCATCCCGTGTGCGTTTAAGCGATGCACTCGAAAACAAAGTGTTACTTTCAGGAAATGGTGGTAGGCAGCCAATTGGCAGCACCTGCCGTGACAGATGGCTCGATTAATATCCAAAATGGAAAACGGCGCGGTACCGTTAAGATCCGGATTAATATTTCCCATTCAACAGCGTCCGTCTAGTCTTGTCTGGCTGGCTGGGAGCGATTTCTAAAACAAACAGACCCATAAAAACCGAATCGACTTTCTAACGTATTCACGTCTCTTCCGAGCACAGACTGAAACGGCGATATAACGGACGCGGATTTGGACAGAATTTTATGCTAATTGGATTCAATATTTTTGGATTTTTGTAATATGAAATAATACACACAAACACATCTTTATTCAGACTACACAGATAATTTTCTTTGTTTCTTAATCTTATCCTCTTTTACCCGTATTGGGTGTCGAGGACAGATCATTTTAACAATATAAATAATTACAATACATGTAGGTGTTAGTCTGTCCATCGGGGCTATCGACCAAAGGTCTTTCTGCCTTGTCATGAATTTTTGAAGAAAAATCTATAGCTTATACGAGAATTCCAATATTTGCACATAAATGTTTATTTTTCGGGGTTGGTTTTAACTCTCATAGATTTAAAAATGTTACAGACGTATTCAGCATCCTTTGCTCTATCATTTAAGTTTAAAACATTTTTCAAACCGCCCTTGGATCAGCCCCCCGGAGGGATTCAAACATGTCTTATGCGAGAATTTCATACCCTTAGAATTCTGAACGAGTCCATTGCGACTAAAAAAAACGAAGCGATTTCAAACCACGGTTGGTAGAAAACTTCTTTATTAAAAATTAAGTATAAAGGGTTATTCATGTTATATTGCAGCCAAAGTACGCCACTTTTATACATTTTTATTTCTGAGGTTTGAAAATAATTTTGTGTAGTCATTATAGGCAGCACATTTTAAAATTAATATTTTTAGTTGGCTCTGGAATTTAGAAATGTCGAATGTTTTCGTTGATCTGTCACTTTACAAAATCACTTCATGCAATAGCAGTAAAGTGACAGATCGACGAAAACATTCGACATTTCTAATTTTCAGAGCCAACTAAAAATATTAATGCTTTTGTGGAAATGGTATATAGATATAGTGTTGCTAAATTTTATAATAATCGCAAAAAGTTAATCAATATATATTTATTCAATGATCCTTTCTACCCATATGGGTGTAGGGTTAAGTTAATCAAACCCTTTATAGAAATCGGCTTCTAAACCGAATGATGAAAAAAAAAAAAAAACTTGGGTTTATAAGAAATAATAATAGAAGAATAAATCTTTTCTTATAAGAAATAATAATAGAAGAATAAATCGTTTCTTCTATTATTATTTCTTATAAACCCAAGTCTTTCTTTTCATCATTTGGTTTAGAAGCCGATTTCTATAAGGGTTTGATTAACTTAACCCTACACCCATATGGGTAGAAATTGTCACTTGGTCAATGTTATTTAAATAAAAATAATTCGAAAATAATTAATACGTCAAAATATTAAGGGGAAATAATATATTATTTTCAAATTTATTTATGAGAAATCGTTAAATTAGAAAAAATCCAGAATCATTCTGAAAAATGAAAGTTTTTAATGATTCGAAAAGAAGAAACTATGAAGACATTCAATGTTTTCCATTTATTTCAAAGAAACAATTCCCGTTTCTACTTTACACGTCTTTTTTTCTTTTATTTTTTTTTGAGCCGAACTAAATGAGTTATTTATTTATAAATCGTGTGGCCGTAAACTTCGGCAATTTTAGAATTTCAGGATGTATGCGTGCGTTTACTCGCGCGTGTGGCTTTGTTGTGTTTATTTCTATTTCGAGGGGGACTTTTTTAGTGAGGAAATGCGGGACGGGCGCAGGCATGTGCGCACCCGCGCGTTTATTTTCGAACGCGCGACGTTCTCCTCGATCCGGCGAGATTATCCCGATGATAAAAGCCATTGTGTCGTTAGCTGACAATGGACAGAAGGGATAAAGTCCAGAAGGCGACAAAGAGCGGACAAACCGGAGTTTACGCTCGAATTGGTTATTTGCTCGACGGAACAAACATTTTGATAGCGTTTTTGTGCTATCTCTCCAATTATACAATTTTCATTTAGATTACAAAATGTAAGCTTTTTAAAGCTATTCCTGTAATAAAGCATCACCAACACAAAAATATATCCATATTAACATATAAATGCGAAACATGGAGGCTTAATAAAAAAACGAAAAGTAAAGTACAAGCTGCAGAAAATATTCCTGCGAGGAGTCAAAGGCGTAATAAGAAGAGATGGAGAGAAGAGCTGAATACGAAGGGTCTACATAAAAATGTTGAAGAAAGACAGCTGAGAATGAACAGAACAAAAACTGCAAATAGAGGAAGAGAAAGGCCATTGGAAAACTGGGAAAATAATTTCATGAAGGCACTGCAGAAATGAGGATTCAACATAAGCGAGGCAGAAAAGATGGCTACGGATAAAATATATATATTTATATTTTCTCCGACTAATTTCGACCATTCGAGAAATTTCGAGAAAATATAAATAAGTGAAACAAAGCAAGTGTTTTAATTTTAATTAAATATCCTGAATTGGTTAATTAATAACATTTATTTATTAAATTTAAAATTTCCCATATAAGCTGCGTAATGACGTCACAGCAAAATGACCTGCGTCCTATCCTTTTTTAAATGCATCAAAATTTAGTTGTTTTCATTTTAAGATAAACATTTCATTAATAAATTTTCATTTAGATATCAGTTAATCGGTGAATGCGCCCATTAACACAACACATATCTCGAAACAGCCGTTTTATTCCCTTCGCCACAATAAGTTTCTCTTTCGTCACTTGTTCCAGTGATGAAATCCGGTATACCACCGCAACAATCTCGTCTTGTGTGATACCTGTGTGTGCACTTCCACTCCGTAAGTTGTGTGTGTGTACAGTCAAGGTTTCGCGCAGTTCACTGAACCAATTCACGTCCGTTTGTAATAAAAGGTGGTTTTACAGGAGGCCATTGCACACACACACACTTGCTTACTCATTTGTTCCTTGTTGAGATATTTTTTTTTAATAATTTAATTCGTCTTCGAGTTGATTAAGGTTCATTATGGGGAATTTCACGGTCTCCTATTGTAAGTTTCAATGTTGTGCTCACGAAATGCGTAATGTCATTTTTATTTTTAATTTATTTAGAATATTGTAATATTTCGTTATAGTAAATGTAAAAACCTAATAAATCTTCTACGCAGACGCAGATTTTACCACCTGGATTGCGTTTCATGTAAACACTTTAAAAACATTTAAAAAGATGTCCAACCAGCATTGATAGAGCGTAATGATGGCCATTTCGGTTTTTCAAACCTCATCAGACTAGTATCTTCATCAAGCCTTCATCAAGATTAGACGTATTTATATAAAAAAATAATATATATATATCGAGCGTCTAACAAAAATCGACGACGAAGTTAGCGTTGGAAATCTCGAGTAATGTCTGTACTAAGATCACACGCGTGTGATAATAATAATAATGTTTATTGTACAACAGGAAACAAATTCCCGATTACAAGACAATTTAGTATTATCAAAACGCATTAAAAGTAACAATTAAAAATAATAACAATACATTTCGCAATTAACTTGTTAAAGGACATATATTTACACATATCGCTATTCAAATTAAGATAATTAATATTACACCAATCCGAGATAATATCAAGTTGATTTTGTAAGCATTGACAGTCATCAGAGTTAGCAATAGTTGAGTAGATCTTTAAGTCAAGAGATGTTTACATTTTAATAAATAAGAAAGATCATTTATGAAAAGGTTGAAAAGTAACGGACCTAAAATGGAGCCTTGGGGTACACCTGAGCTTGGAAAATATGAATTTGATTTGAAATTATTGATTGCGACAGACGATTCACGATCTGAAAGATAAGATGATGTAAGTGAGGATGAATTTTCACAAAAACCATAGTAGCCAAGTTTGCCTAGTAACAATTTATGGTCCACACTATCAAACTCTTAGAACTTAAATTCTAAGGAAAACTGATACATTAATTAAAAAAATCATATCTTTGTAGCTGCTTGAAAAAAATGTTTGCAATTTTTTTCTATTTAAATTAAAACATGTGCGCTTTAAATAATGAAAGGATAACTTTAATATGTTGAATAGTTTATAAATTAAAAATTATCTAATTTTAATAAATAAATTTATAGAATAATGATTTATGTCACAGTAGCAAAAGAGAAAATAATTTATTTATTTATTTAGTCTTATATAACATCGCCTTTGACATATCAGTATATATTACATCAATTTGTCCAACTGAATCTAATATATTGGCTATATCATGCGTAATAACAGTCAAATTAGTTTTGGAATAAAGCCATGCTGCTGAAGAGATAGGTAAGGTGAAACATTAAAATAAATTTGATCATAGAGTTTTCTCAAATATTTTAGCGATGTGAGATAGTATTGCTATACGGCGGTTGTTGGTCATATTCCGTTGATTAATTGATGTTTTTGAAATTTGACAAATTGATGTAATTTTTAATTTATTAAGAAATACAGACGTTTTTATAGATATGCTAAATATCATTGAGAGCGGATGACGCACAATCTTTAAGGAAAAAAAGCTGGTATATTGTCATTACCGGAATAAAAAACTATGTGGTAGTTTCTTTAACAGATTGAAGACAATTTTAGATGATATTGGCGAAAAGGAAGGGATATTGCTAATGTTCGCAGATACGGTTCTGACAGACGGCATTATGAAAACTGATTGAAAGTATTTCCGAAAACCATTAGCAATATCTTCAGGTGTTTGATATATCTCATCCTCATAAAGAAGTTCAGCAGGAATTCTCGAAGAATTAGATTTTTTAGAATTAATATATGACCAAAATTGCTTAGGATTGCTAGTAAGCGGAGATTCTATGTTTAAAATCTATTCTCTATGGGCGGAATTAATTTTATTCTTAATGAGTGATCTAAATTTCTTCGAGAGCAGAGTCCCGCTTAATATTTTTCCGACAACAGATATTAATTATATTTTGTAATTACAGATATTAATTGTAAAAAAGGTGAATTTCCGTAAATAAAGAAATTAAATAATTTTTCTCCTTAATGTGATTTTAGTTCAGACATGACTTAAGATTTCCAATGCCAACTTTGTTATACGCTCGATATATAATCAGTATCCCCTTTTACCATATGGTGTCGGGTTAAAAATAAAATATTAAAAATAAATATACAAAGTGCGTTGCATGGCAACCTTACTTTTGATTACATTTATAATTTTTCAGATGAATTTTTCAAAAATAACTTAAACTAATTCAAACAATATGTAAAACTAACTTAAATCTAAAATAAAACGGCAATAACATTTATTTACAAGAGATTAAACATATTTACAAATTATTCGATTTATTTGCAATTGTAGTTTTTTTGTCATGAGCGTAAACTGAACTTCGGGATTATCCGACATTTTTTTCCGAAATAAATATGAAGTTTAACATGCATGTTATTTTTTACCCTCACAGTCTAAGCAGTTTATGTCAAATATTTATCATAGAATGTGAAATTAATAAATAACGTACACTAAGCAGCTTTTTTTATAATAATAATATCTTTATTAATGTAAATTCCAATCGATACACAAGTCAAAAATATACATACATATGAATGAAGTTTAATAGATATGTACCATAGAATGTTAGAATTTAATTAATAACGTACTTAACATTTCCCATATGGAAAATTGTGAATAATAATAATATCTCTTTATTTTCAAAGTGTCATGTACATGTACAAAATGAAATTTGCGTCAAAAATTATAAACTAGCTTAAATGTAATATTCCTAAGTTTAATCTTAAGAAAGGTTGCTAAATGTTTTTTTTACAAATACAATTACAATAATAACAAAATCGATTTAAAAAAAGCAAAAAATATACATCACAGAATTGATTCATCCGTCGCGGTGCAATAATTGAACGACGAATTGTAAAATTTATTCCGGTCAAGTAGGCGACGTCTCGGTATCCAGGGGTTACGGAATGATAATGGTGGTAGCACTGGCGCGAATGGGAATAGGTCACGCGGTCGCCATGGAGACACAACAATAATTAATTCCCGTTAAAGTGCCTGCCTGCACACGCGTCAATACACGGAGGCAGATTAAAATTCACACACAGATAGTGTACTGGAAAACATGAATACGTAACGCTTCTTTTTTTTAATTATTTTAATGCGAGGGTTTTACGATTAATTGATTTTTTTTATTGACATATATTTTAAATTTAAAGTTAGCCTAGACAAGCGGATCAATTATTTAAACCTGACACGATTTTGCGGACGTCAAAATTAATTTTGATGCACAGACCATAATAGACAGCCAGCTCTATGTATTTTTTTGAACGCTAAAAGTAGATTTTTCTCACTCCAACAACGCTATTTTCCTTTCACACAACAGCGTTTCCGCATTCCAGGTGGCGCTGTATAAAGTAAAATAATTTACAGGAATCTGTTCCTCTTTTAAAATGTATCTCGTTAGAAAGATACTTTTATTCGAGAAAATATTTATTTTATAGTAACAAAAAATAGTTAATTGAAAATAATTTATTTTCATAAGATATTTTTATAATAATAATAATAATAATAATAAGTCTTTATTGCCCAACAGGAAATATACATCCCAATTACAAGACAATATACATAAATCCATAGCCGTGTGTGGTGTGTATAATATAATATAATATATAAACTAACTTAATGCTAAATAATAAATGAATAGAATATTAAGCTGCTCTTTGGCATAATTGTGATAACAGAGATTTAATTGTATCATAGAATATATCGCCAGATATTATGTACAAGTTACAAAATACGTCCACACACTATCCACGTGTAACGAAATAAATAAAAGAGTGTATAACAAATACATTGAAATATTATCATTATGCAGAATGACTAAATTAAATGAATATATTCTTACATTAGACTGTTACTTAAAAAATGAACATTAAAACATTGAAAATCTATGGCTGAAATGTATGGCTAACTTCACATCCGTTTTTAATTTTCGTTTTTTAATGTTAATTTGTTAATAACATCCTAATGAAGTTATTTATAGAGTATAAAAATAGTATGTCTTAAATTTATTTTTTTTATTAATTAAAAATACCTTGCGTATCCGCCGTGGTCGATGCGCCGGGCAAATCCGTAGGCAACTTCTCATCGGTCGATTTTTAGTTTAGTTTTTTGTAAATGTGAACATTTTTAAAATTACCTAAAATATAATTTCGATTCATTTAATCCTGTTCTCATAAACAGGGCAAGTTCGCCTTCATTCAGTGGACGAAACAACGATTCTCGGTCGTTGTTGTAGACTCAAAATGTCGAGTTGGGAATTAGGCGATAGATGGCGCTTGCGTTATCTTTCCAATTATTGTGATAATTTCGCTTAATCATCATTCTTTATGAATAATTATCTTTCTTTCTTAAACTTATCCTCTTTTACCCGTATTAGGTGTCGAGTATGAATAATTATAACGAATAAAAGCTCCTTGGAGAATCAAATTCACCGCACGAGATCAGAATAGAAATCCTCGCCGTTGATATTCTAATTAAATTATCGCGCGATTTCGATCGTTAATTAAGTCCACTTTCTTCGCCGTCCTCTCGTATCAACAGCCCGCAAATGTGGCCGACAATACCGTGCCATTATTGTTATTATCGGCAATTTTCTAATGGTCGCATGCTGACCGTCATTACCGTGTGCTGTTTGTGGAAAGTTGTGGAAAACGCGTCGGCGGATCGGCGATAATTTTAATACGCGACGTTGGCGTATTTTCACAGTTGCACGATTTTCCACGATATATATCACATAGTTTTTGTGAAATACATCGTTTCGGGAAAAATGTAGCCGCTGGCCGGCGGTTTAAAAATAGCTCCGATTGGGTGAATGAAAAGTTGAGAATTCATTCATACATGATATTTATTGTGATATTTACAATTACATATATATACATTTTCATTCCTTACAAGTGTGGTTTAATATTTTTTTTTTATATATTTTTAACAATTTCAATTTCAATTTACTTTATTAACGGAATCTCCATTTCCAAATTACAATTATAATTACATATTAAAAATTTTTATAAGAAAAGTGTGACGCTCTAAAAAGATTATAAAACATATGTATAAAAAAAGGCAAATTACCAATCACAAATTACGACAAAATACAAAATAAAAATAATACGCATCAAAATATTTATTTATCAATCCCAAACAGTTCATTGTGAAAACAAAATGCAACCGGCTTATTCCTATCTTCAAGTGATAATAAAAAATATAGATAAAAAAAATAAAAAAGAATTTATTTAAATTTTAATCAAAAATTCTTGTAGGAATAGGCTATTAGCCGGAAGCCTTTCGGCCTACAATTACATTAATTTTTTATTTAACTTAAAGTCCCATGTTATAAAATATGTAACACTGTATCTTCCCAGACAAAATCTGTTGTACACGCAAAATTCGAAAAACATTACATTTTTATTTACAAGATGTTGACAAGTGGTCTTCCAGCCAGAATTCATTTAATTATTAGTGATTTAAAAAACAAACAATTTTGTGTATCGATAATTGATTCACTCACATATACAGGGTGTTTCAAAAGTAACGGATAAATTCTATAAAATTTATTGATATGCAGCAGCAGGTGTACATTATGTAATTCAATGTCCGGCGTGGGTATTTGCCCGGGAAGTAGTTGTTTTAATGTACATAATGTACGTAACGTAAGTCAAAAGTCACAAAGCTGGATGTGAAAATAGTTTATTAATTATTTTCAAATCATTTTTATTTTATTTACTTTTTTACCCGTATTGCACTCGCGAGAGTGGAAAGGGACGAAACGAAAAATCGATCCTGTTGTGTGTAGGAGTGGTGTTTCCGTTTCCTCCTCGCGAGTTCCAGAGGGCAAATTCGAGTCGCACACGCGAACGAACTGCCGCTCGTTTCATCACTCTATCGATTCGCGGCCGAGTAAAAGTTTCTCGAAATAACAAGGAAACGAAAAAAATAAATAAAAAGAAGCCTTCTCCTCTCTCTCTCTTTTTTTTCTTCTTCATTCTAAACCCATCGAAATAGAAAACTGACTGCTCGCCGTGTTACGAAATCCGAGGCATTGTTTTGAAAACTACGAGTATGACGAAAATCCATGAGCTGTGTAAATTATTCACGTCCCGTGCGTTCGTAATGAATTAAAAGAGTTTTAGTTGGAATTACTTGCGTAAAGTAATTATGAGTGGATGACGATTAGCCTTGGGTAATTTACTTTCTTGAAATATTGTTTGAGGCATGATTGAAACTGAAGAGTTATTTTTAAACTAGAGATAATAATAATAATATCTTTATTGCCCAACAGGAAATATACATCCCAATTAAAAGACAATATACATAATATAAAATAATATAATACAATACAATTTCACAAATGAGTGAAAAGCTTTAGGTAGCGTGACTCTTTGACTAATTTTTAGATAAAAATATTAACGAAAATAAGTCACACGGTCCTTCCTTAAGCCTCACGGGCCACTTAAAAGAACTATACATTTTGGCAAACTTAAAAACACTTATTTTCAGTAAATAATTGTTGCAGTAAGAATTTAATGAAATTTGTATAATTGCCAAAAGTCATTGCTAGGCAATGTTGATTTTATTGGCCATAAATGTTTATTGTAATTAAACAAAAACAAAAATGCCACATGTTTAAACAAAAACAACATGTTTAAACAATTTTATTATCAGACACTCATATCAAAAGATGGAAATTTTCAAAGTTCCAAAAGTCATTGATTTTATTGGCCATAAATGTTTATTAAGGCGTTGTTTATTATATTAAATAATAAAAAATGCCACATATGTCTTGTTTTTATTTAATTTATTTTAGTTAATTTTATATAACATCGTTATATGTTCCTCTCTACTTCTCAGTGTAAGTTGTTGTTTTTGTTTAAACAATTTTATTATCAGACACTCATATCAAAAGATGGAAATTTTCAAAATGTCAAAAGTCATTGTTGAGCACTGTCGATTTTTGATTTTGATTTTTTTTTAAACGTTTATGGCCAAAAATGTTTATTAAGGTTTTGTTTATGATATTAAATAATAAAAAATTTAAACAAATGTTTTATTTTTGTTTAAACAATTTTTGGAAGGGTTTCCGAATGGTGTCACGTGATTTTTAAAATTTTGAAAACGGAATCATGGGTAAACGTGTGTGAAATGAACGAATCCGAAGTCAAAATCTGTAGGAAACTTACCGTTTGGTCACAATTCGCATTTAAAGTCCCAATTTTGAGGTTATAATCGATCCGATTTTCGACTAAATAAGCACATTGCGAGTATAAATCGTACACATGATGAAATAATCTAATTTATGACGAAAGTTAACAAATTTGTTGCGATTTTTTCATTTACTCAGCCAAAATCACGATTTTAATTTTATACAGAAAGCGACGTTTTGTGTAAAAAAAATCAATATATATTTTAGATCCATTTGTAAATAATAGATATTTTAATTTATTAATAATATGAATATATATTATAAAAATAACATAATTGAATTTCATGAATAAATTAATTCAAACTTATTACAAAATCTAATGCCGACAATAGATGTCATCATGCGATTAATAAAAAAAATAAAAAGTGCCGTTGCGTAACCATCCAAAGCCACACGCCGACACTGAACGAAGAATCCGTGAAGTTGCGCAACTTTCGTTTATCCGTGCGCAATTGTGGAAATGTTGCAAAGTTTCCGCACAATGGAGTGAGTGAAAGTGATCCGAAAAATACGGAGAGCTTATTTGGAATGTGTCGAGTGTTGGGCGGCTCTACGAATATATACTAACACGGCAAACGATAAATTATTCATGTCCTATTTTATTTGTTAATAAAAATATTTACACAACATGATCGATATAAAGTATATTAATAATTGTACATATAATTGTTATAATTTATATATCTGTTCAGAATTCATTAATTTATTTTATTTGTTTATTCAACACAAGTTGTGTATTTATCGACTTCTGTAGGAAACTTACCGTTTGGTCACAATTCGCATTTAAAGTCCCATTTTTGAGGTTATAAATGATCCGATTTTCGACTAAATAAACACATTGCGAGTATAAATCGTACACATGATCTTCTAATTTATGACGAAAGTTAATAAATTTGTTGAGATTTTTTCATTTACTCAGCCAAAATCAAAATTTTAATTTTATACAGAAAATGACGTTTATGTAAAAAAATCAATATATATTTTAGATCCATTTCTAAATATTAGATATTTTAATTTATATCAAAAATAGATGGCGCCACCGCTTAACTAAATCGAATGTATTTTGCACAATATAATAAAAAAATAATACAGAATTATTCATCGACTATTATAAATAATACATACATATTTAATTAATGATTTCTTAATGAAAATATTGGATAGATTGGTACAACTAATGATCTTTAGCAACATGCAATGCTCATACTTTAAATTCACATATATCGCTTTATTTGCGGATTGTAAAACTGGGCCTAAGTTCATTCAATATTTCGATATACTCGTGTTATACATACTAGCATTGTTGTACGGATGGATACCGATGTTTATTTTGCTGAAGTTATTAAAAAAAAATCATAGATCGAAATAAAGGACTCCATTCAAAATACAGATTTTTTAAAACAAAAGTATTTCTCTCACAGACTTCAAAGGCAAACTACCGCAATCACATTCTTAATAATTATTATCATTTAATTTGCATTTAAGAGCACTTTAACTGACCTTAAACTAAACTAAATAAATTTAAGTTGTGCAAACGTCAACAGTGTTTTCATTCTTCGAATAACGACGTACGACGAAAGAGAAACCTTAACAATTAATGAATTAAGTAGGAGAAAGGATAATTAATTTAATTGTATATACAGAGCGTTCATAATGAAAGGAACAAATCCACACTATATATAAAATTTTACGGGTGTGAAGTTAGCAATATATTTCAAATTTATATTTTAGGCAAAATATTACAGATAAAAATCTGAATTTCATACTATTCAGTAAAGGAAGGATCCCTTTAATAACAATGCATAATCTCATCCCAAATTTTCAACCCTTACATTTTTATAGTACACGCCGTTATTGAAAATACTAATTAACCTAACCGGCATTTTTTTTTTTTTCGAAAATATTCACCAGCGGTTTAAATGAATTTATTCCTTTCATTGTGAATGCACTGCATATACAGGGTTATTCCATAAGGGAAATGTTTGAAGGCTTTATTGAATTTAGATTTGAACTACAGAAAATTACGTATGTTGATAGAGTTATTTTCACAACTAAAATAACTAGATTGAAATAGATGTTAAATAACGATCTATAACACTTCGTCTACCAGTCGTTGTAAAGCTGAAATTTATTTAATTAATTATCTTTCTTTCTCAATCTTTTTCCTCTTACCTGTATTGGCTGTTGAGTTAATTAACTGTATATATATATTTTTCTTTCTTAATCGTATCCTCTTTTACCCGTATTGGATGTCGAGTGTATATAATAATAATAAACTTTATTATCCAACAGGCAAAAAAAAAAACCAACTACAGAGCAATAAGTACAAATTTAATATAATATGCTATTAAATATATATATATAATCGGGGGGCTATTCTGTAATGGTATTATGCTTACTTTAATTTCCTTATCACAGTCTAAGCAGCCTTTTTAATACATATATATATATATATATAAGCACACCATATATATACATAGAATAATAATTAAATTAATAATATTAATAATTTATTTACACTCCGTGACTAACATTTTTAACCACATGAGTTTTATTTCATTATTTTTTCGTATTTCACGATTTTCACCGTTCCTTAGAAGATTTCCTGGGCCACGTCGGACTCCCCTTTATAATTAATTAATTTAAATATGTAAGAGTGTAGGGTATTTAATTAATTATTTTAAAATAATACCCTTACACCACCATTATGGTAGATGGGGATTTCAGATTATATATATATATATATTTAAAATAATTAATAATAATTAAAGAAAAAAATGTTGATAACATTTAAGCGTATTTTACTTATTTTTTTTAAATAAAAGCTATTATTGTATTCCATATTTTATATCGTAATTTAAATTGTTGGTTTAATGATTTTTTTTTTAATCGGTCAACAAGAGAATTGACAAGCAGTTGACAGATGATCTGTCACTTTTAACACAAGCCTGTCTTTCACCTGTCTTATTGATCCCCCCAAGATTACATAAGCACACCATCCAGCATCCAAGACTCAATTAACCTTTAAGACGGTAAAAAAAAAATAAATACCGCAAACGGAAGCGAAAAAAGCGGGCAGGAAAATGGAGAACGCGCTCACCTGAGAGTTACTGTTCGAGACCTCGATCACCTTATCCGTTTCCATTTTGATCATTGTTCGACCTTTTTTTCCTCGCCTCACACACGTTTAAATAGGTAATCCCAGCGGAACAACAACAGAAATAATTAATTAATAATAATAACGCGCCGATTTGCGATGTAACGATCCGGCCGGGTCTGGTGGCGTACGCGCGGGGGCCTCCTTCTCACGAGCACGTCCGCATGCCGCTGCTGCTGCCTCCGCTCGCGGTGTTCCCGTGCGGCCCCGTTTTCTCATCCACTGCGTCCTCGCGTACGGTCCCCGCTAGGCGAATCACTTTTGTGCCGTTTTCGCGTGCGCTTTTTTGATGGAAACTAACCGTGCCCGCTTTTCGGATTACACTTTATTTGTGCACTTCCACTACGTCGGGCCGTCACGGATTTTTGTTGTCTTCGGACAGCGTTGTCGGATCGCGTGCTTTCTCCCTGCGCCATTCTAAACGCAACGGAATGTATCGCGGAATTTGTAAAACCGAGGAGTCTTTAAATACAAAGCGTTTAATTAAAACAGGAACGGAATAAAGCAAACAAAAGAACGGAAAAAATAATTTAATAACAATTTAAATTTTATTCTGTTGGTACTGCCGAAATTTAAACGTCAATGTCATTCTTATATTAATATTTATTTTAAATTTAAACACTATAGAAAAACCACTCATTTTCCTATCATAATTGTATTAATAATATAATATTTCATTATTTATATATATAAAAAAATAATAATTATTACAAATTTAATTTATAACTACTGAAATTTCGATGTTTAAAATATACATGGATACCAACCATATAATTTCATAGACTTCGAACAACAATTTAAAGGCGATATAAAGAATCGAGAATGCAATTTCTTAATCATCACAATATTAAGTGCGTTTTGAAATTTCTATGTGTGCTTAAATTGTAGCTCAAGAAACGAGAGCAAGAAAGAATTTTTTATACTAATTAATAAAGTATATTTTAAATTTAACATTTCTTTGAGCGGAATAATATTGAATACATTATTATTTCAATTATTTATATAAAAAAACATGAAAATTAATAAAATCTATTTCTTATAAACACTGAAATTTTGGAGATTTGATAAATCATAGACTTTATAGAATTTCATAGACTTTATAGATATCCGTAGCTGGTGGACAGGGCTGTAAGGTACAGCTAATACCATGAACCTCGTAAGAATAAGAAGACTTTATAGAAAAAAAGAAAAAATATTTTATATCAATATTTTAAGATAAAATACTTTACGAAAATTGTATTGTGTTTTTTTTTTAATTTTGTCATTACAAATGGAATATCACAGAATCTTTTCTGTGAACTTCATTAAATAATATTCTTAAATTGTGTACGATAAAATACTTTATAATTGAATTATCGTAATAACTGCTGTGATTTATTTATTCATTACTAATCTGACAAATTGAATCTCACAAAATCTATGAACGTGTTAGTGGAAAAAAAGTTAGAACTTGTCGTTCTTTCAATTGCCAACAATAATGTGCAAAAGTAAAATAAAAATACAAATGTTTGAATATAATTTCAAAAGATCTAAATTTATATATATAACCAGTAATCCCTTTTACCGTATGGTGCCGGGTTACTCAGCTAAATTTAATTTTTGTTAAATAAAAATTAAAGATTTTAACATATATAGTTAACAGCTATATAGTTAAATTATTTACGTAAAGTTTGATTTAAACAATGAAAAACTTGTATTTAAAGTTAAACAAGCAAAGAAAATAAATAAATAAAATTATTTACTTCTATTAAAGTGAAGTATCTTTACTTCACTTTAATAGAAGTAACTTTAAATACAAGTTTTTCATTGTTTAAATCAAACTTTACGTAAATGATTAAACTATATAGCTGTTAATTATTTATTTTAATCTGTATTATTTATTTCTGCCCAACACCCGTAAGGATACAATGGTTTTTGATAATATATATATATATATATATATATATATATATATATATTCGGGGCTATTCCATATGAGGAATGTTAAGTTTACGAAGTACGTTATTAAATAAATTCACATTCTATGAATATATATATCTATTAGAAAAGTTGCTTAGACTGTGATGATAAAAATAAAGCGAACATTAAACTTCACATTTCTCTTACAGAATAACACCGATTATTTATTTATATTTCATTACACATCGTTAATATTTGTATCTGTACTAAATTAATTTATCAATTATTTACTTCTTCTTCTATTATCCGTTATTGTCCCTTAGGGCGTCGGGTTTCAATTATTTTAAAATATTTTTTATTATTGCTAACACTTCACAAATTTACCTTACGAGCGGGATAACGAGTAAACGTGGCAGCGTAGCGTTTCAACTTTTCGTTATACCGAACTTTCGGAGTGACGCGGGTCTCCCACCAGCCATGTGACGTCACGAAGGCAACACGTTGAGTCATTGGATGATTGCTCGATTGCAGTGAATTTACAGAATTTACGTCATTCATGATGATAACAAAGACAATTTTTGGTTGCGAAAAGGATATGCGCGAAATAATTTTCGAGTTTCGTTTACGAAACGTGAAATTTAATTTAAAAGCGTTTGAAGGAAATATTAATAGATACAGTAATTGTAAATTATTTTTTTTTACCGACTTTAATAAAGGCTTCTATTTCGTTATACCACAGACAAAATATATGTTTGGCTGTGGTTATACGTTGTCGATTTTAAATAAAAAATGGTTAATTACTTTATTGTTTGTGTAACAATTAATTATTATTTAAAAAATATGCTTTTGTGATCTATTATGTTTTATATATTTTTCTTTTATCATTTTTAATTTTCTAATTTAAGTTTTATGAAGAAAGTTTAATAACAAGGCATTATATATATATATATATATATATATATATACAAGATTTTTAAGAAAGACACGCTGTATTCTCTATTTCTTCACTCTTTATTTATTATTAGCTTTATTTAAATTTCGGATGCTAATCTAAATAAAGAGTGAAGAAATAGAGAAATAGTGAATACAGTGTGTTAATACAGTTATATTAATCATCTTCACGTAATTCAGACAACACAAGTGAAAAATATTTTAGTTTTTACAGAAATGTACATTTAGTAAATTTAAATATAAAGAGAAGAAATAGTGAATTAAAACGTATCTTTCTTTATTTAATTCAAACTAGAAAATTGAAGATCTCGTCAAAATCTAAAACTTTGCAATCGTTTTGTTCCATTAATTAAATATTTTAGTTTTTACAGAAAATTTCAAAAATCCATTCTTCACTGTTGTTTTTCTTTACTATATTTTTTTATAGTTCATCATAAAAAAATATAGTAAAGAAAAACAACAGTGAAGAATGGATTTTTGAAATTTTCTGTAAAAACTAAAATATTTAATTAATATTTAATCTTTTTAATTATAAACAGAATTATTATAGAATGACGACGTACATAAAGAAATCTGTAATTTGAATAAACTTGTTGCAGATTTCATTTCTGAAGGATCATTACTGAGGAGATCAGTGTTTCTGTAAAAACTGAAATAATTATCAAAGAGGATGAAATGTATACTAGTTACTCTATGTAATTATTTAATATTTTGTTCTGTTTAGTTATAAACAAAATTATTATAGATCTTAAAGAAATCTGTAATTTGAATAATTTTTTTGCAGATTTCATTTCTGAGGGGTTAGTATTTCTCTAAAAACTGAAATATTTATTCAATATTTTATTCTGTTTAATTGTAAACAGAATAATTATGGAATAACATACATAAAGAAATCTATAATTTGAATAAAGTGACGTACATAAAGAAATCTGTAATTTGAATAAATTTGTTGCAGATTTCATTTCCGAAGGATCATTACTGAGGACATCAGGGTTTCTTTAAAAACTGAAATATTTATTTCAATATTTTATTTTGTTTGATTATAAACAGAATTGTTATGGAGTGACGTACATAAGGAAATTTGTAATTTGAAGACATAAAGAAATCTGTAATTTGAATAAATTTGTTGCAGATTTCATTTCAGAAGGATCATTACTGAGATCAGTGTTTCTGTGAAAACTGTAATATTTATTTAATATTTTATTCTGTTTAATTGTAAACAGAATAATTATGGAGTAAAAGTACATAAAGAAATCTGTAATTTGAATAAATTTGTTGCAGATTTCATTTCCGAAATTACTGAGGAGATCAGCGTTTCTGTGAAAATTGACATATTTATGTAATATTTTATTCTGTTTAATTATAAAAAGAATTGTTATGGAGTGATGTACATAAGGAAATTTGTAATTTGAAAAATGTGACGTACGTAAAAAAATCTGCAATTTAAATAAATTTGTTGCTGATTTTATTTCCGAATTATCGTTACTGAGGAGATCAGTGTTTCTGTGAAAACTGTAATATTTATTTAATATTTTATTCTGTTTAATTATAAACAGAATAATTATGGAGTAAAAGTACATAAAGAAATCTGTAATTTGAATAAATTTGTTGCAGATTTCTTTTCCGAATGATAGCCACAGACTAGATCAGTGTAGATAAAGTTGCCTACAATAATTGCAATAGCTATATAAATAAATAAAAATGTGAAGTAATTTAATAACGTATACGTTAAACTTTACATTTTTCTTGAGGAATAGCGTTCAATATTCCTGACGGGGATATTCGGGGCTATTTCATACGGAAAATGTTATGTTTAACGTGTACGTTATTAATTAAATTTACATTCTATGAATATATATCAATTAAAAAGCTCCTTAGACTGATGATAGAAATAACGTATAGGTTAAAATTCACATGTCCCTTTTTCGATTCTGTAAGGGATATGTTAACTTTAACGTGTAACCTACACGTTATTAATTCAATATCTATGAAATATATATTCTATTACAAAAGTTGTTAAGAAAGTCTTGATAAAATAATAACGTACTCGTTAAATTTGGCATTTCCCTTATAGAATAGCCCCAATTAATATAATTATTTACATTTGAATATTATTAAACAAAAATAATAAATGTAAAAGTATAAAAGTTCCCGTCATTGGTTATTGGATAGTTTGTACACGAACCTAATCCCAAAAACCTTCTAAGGGTTTGAAACTTAGGAAATAGTTTCTGACTTGAGCACTGTATGGCGTTGCGTGCGTTTCCCGCCAAGTATATGGATATTGCCATAAAATAATTACAATAAAGGAAAAATGATACCAAAGCGTCTAACACATTTCTGCATTTTATGTTGTCTATGCATTTCCGGATTGTTCCTGACACTTTAAATTGTCATAGCCTGACGGCTGAAACAATTTAAGCAGAAAAAAAAAAACAAGACAAAAAACAAAAAGGATATCTTATTCGCTATATCTATAAGATGTGTGCATTTTAAAGTATAAAAGAAGATTTTTAAGTTACAAATTAAATATTTTCTTCTTTAAGATTGAGCAAACCAAAATTTCCGATTTTCTTTAATCCAATCAAAATATTTGTTTTTATACCAAGTGCATCCAAAGTTGCCATGGAAACAATTACAACAAACAATAATCAACAAATTTAAAAACTTCGGTGACTGAACTGCAACAACTCCCAAAGAACAAGTTCAAATAGCTTCATACAACTTTCGAAGTACAAAAAACATTGCAGACTGAATGGATTGGAGGGCTGCTGGTTTGACCTACGTGAAGTATTCGAGCATTGCAGCCAGATTGACGAGGCTGGCCTATAAAGCGCCGTTCAAAGCTGACGCCATGGGGCGGAACAGATCGCTTGTCAAGATCAGAGTTTGGAAGGACGGGAAATCGCAGGGGTTGTTGGAGGATATTCAGAAATGAAAGTACGTCTAGCTGTATTTAATAAGGATTATTATGGAAGTTCTTAGAAATAAATTAAATAATCATTTGTTGATGTTGATTTTGGTTGTTGTTGATAATAAGACGAACTTTATAAAAATTAGATTTTGAATTTATTTTGAATAATTTATTTTAATTTGTTTTTAATTTTACAGGTCTACAGTAAACCAGGGAACTGTTTCATAGAAGTACAAGTTAAAGTAACAACACAATTGTCCTTATTAATCCTTATTAAATACAATTGTGTTTTGTTTTACAGTTTCATGATATTTTATTCAGTAGTTTTCGAGGTATTAAGGTTGAAGTGACGCTATGATTTATATTTAAAAAATATACAACTGTATCTTATATCTCAGAAATGTGAAACTTAAGACAAAATCAAATGACATTAGCATATTCTTCTAAAAAAAGTGCCTTAAACGTAAAGCAGCACAAGAAAAAAATATGAGAGAATTTAAGACAAAGGGGTTTCAAACTAAAATTAACAAAATTTTTACTGCAAGTAGATATCTTTTCAAATAAAGAAGTTAATTTAATATTTATATAATTTGACTTTTCATGTATAACTCGAAAACAATTGAAGATAGAAAAATTTTGATAAGATACGTCAGATTAGCGCTAAAATCGGCCCTTGGAAGCATATATATATAGTAAAGTACCATTAATAATAAAGATAAAGAAAAACGGTCTATCTTTATTATTAATGGTACTTTACTTGAAGAAGAAACCATCAAAAATAGAACAGTATTAATTCCATTAAAATTGAAAGGATTGAATGTGCAGCTTGTTTGATTTAAATTATTCCAAAATGGCATTGTCATTTGTCAAACCTATTTGAAAAAATAAAATAATCTGCACATTAATTTTATTAAAAATGCAAGGATTGTACTTGCAATTCCAGCTCGTTTAATTCGAACATCATATTTATTTCTGAATGGCATTATTCCGGGAAGTGGAATCGCGGAGATGAATTGAAATGGTGATTCACGTGTCGAGCCAGGTGTCGCATTGTAGCCGCCCGAGTGCTCGGCAAACGAACCAAAACACGCTCATTTAATTACCTTAATGAGCTGCAAGAAGTAAAAATAAAATACAGAAAAAATGTCCGTGTGCATCGACTTCCCCTCATTGCAACACTCGCAGTAATTGTCTCCGTGAGGCGCGAGAGTTACGGTCGGGAAGTGTGAAAATTGGTGTGAATTAAAAAAAAATATATTGTTTTATTTATTTTTATTTGGATTAATTTGAGTTACGTGAAGATTGTTTTAATACACTTAATCAAAAAGTTTAGTTCTGTGCGATAAAATTAAGTACGCGAAATATAAAACGTTAGTCTTATTTACAAAAAATATTTCAAAGTAGGTATTATTTTGAATTTGTGATTTTTGATAATATGCAAATATGAAAACACTTCAGTTATGCAAACAAAATTGAAAAGTGTTTTCATTAATCGAAACGATTAATAACAAACGATGCATAACAAAGTCAAGCTCCTTGTAGTCGTAGGACGTTTGCTTAATTTTATTGCACATAAGTGTATATTTGGCACTAACTAATAATAAGACAGTGAATAATAGTTTACAGTGGTTTTGTGTAATTATCTGTATTTTTCTTATCGTTTTGTTGTGATTAATTACAAAAGGAAAATGTAAATGAATGTCCTTAGTTGTTGAAGTCAGTTAATTTTTTTTCCATAAAAGGCATTCTCAAATAATTGTTGCGACGTTAAATAGATAATTCTTTTTTTTCGTAAATATCATTTTTAAGAAATTGTTTTTGAAGATTCCACTTGAAATTGGGCAATAGATGGCGCTTGCGTCATCACTCCCATTATTATGATATATTAAGAGATATATGTATTAATCATGTAATATGAACATGGGTTAAAATCCCGAGGTGTTTCTTTTCCACTTTTTTTTTGGCATAGGATTTTCTCCAATCAGCCACTAACGAAAGATTTATAATTTATAACTAAATCTAGAGGATTAACATAGGGTACTCTTCACGCCAAGGGGTAGTTCAAGGCGACTTTAAAACAAACAGGTATACCACGGTAAAAATTCTTTTCCATTTATATTTAATTAATTTAAATTATACCTCAATGTTGTACATTGAACATTTCTACAATTCATATATATACAGAGAGCTTTTTTTTATCAGTATACATTTCTCATACGTTTTTGCAGGTATATACTTCCCTTAATGTATACCGATAAAAAAAAACCTCTCTGTATAAATATAATTTATTGTTATTCCTTATCAATTTAATTTAATTTAATTAATATGAAATAAAATCGATTTTGAAATTAAATTATTGATCAACTCTCCTCAAGTTGGCCAATAATATAATTATAACGATGTGAAAAAATTAATGTACATCTTGTTTTTTTTTTTATTTAACTCACAGCTTATGTTAGTTTTGATATGTATGCTTAGTCTTCGAGGTTATTTAATAACGTGTACGTTAAATTCAATCATTCTTCTACAGAATTGCTCTGAAAATTCGGTTGTTACGTCGATGCATCTAATTCAAATTATAATAATTTTGTAAATTTAAAATACTATTAATCATATTTTCATGAATTGAAATTATTTAAATCGATTATTGATCATTTTCAAATTTTCCAAATATTCATGAAATGATTTTTGTATTAATCAATATTTCGAAAATCTAGAGATTGTTCGATTTTTTATTGATCAGTTTCAATATTTTAAAAATTCAGGGATTGTTCGATTTTTTATTGATTATTTTCAATATATCAAAAATTCAAGGAATCATGGACTTTTCATCGATCATTATCAATATATTAAAAATCCAAGAAATGATCGATTTTTTATTGATCAATTTTAGCATGTAAAAATCGAATGGTGGAATTTTTATAATCATTTTTAATATTTCAAAAATTCATGGAGTGATCCAATTTTCATTGATTATTTACAATATTTCAAAAGTTCATGAAATGATAGAATTTTTATACATCATTTTAAATATTTCAAAAATTCAAGGAATCATGGATTTTTCATCGATAATTTTCAATATTTTAAAAATCTAAGGAATGATCGATTTTTTATTCATCATTTTAAATGTTTTAAAAATTCAGGGATTGTTCGATTTTTTATTGATAATTTTCAATATTTTAAAAATTCATGGAATGATCGAATTTTTAATAATAATTTTCAATATTTTAAAAATAGCAAATGATCGACTTATTTATTGATCATTTTAAATATTTTAAAAATTCAGGGATTGTTCGATTTTTTATTGATTATTTTCAATATTTTAAAAATTCATGGAATGATCGAATTTTTAATAATAATTTTCAATATTTTAAAAATAGTGAATGATCGACTTTTTTATTGATCATTTTAAATATTTTAAAAATTCAGGGATTGTTCCAATTTTTATTGATTATTTTCAATATTTTAAAAATTCATGGAATCGTGGATTTTTCATCGATCATTTTCAAAATTTTAAAAATCCAAGGAATAATCGATTTTTTTATTATCATTTTAATTATTTAAAAAAATTCAGAGATTGACCGATATTTTTCCATCAATATTTTTTTTTTAATCAGGAAATTGTGTAATTTTATTGATTATTTTCATTACTTAAAAAATTCGTGGAATGGTCGAATTTTTAATAATCATTTTCAATATTTTAAAAATAGCGAATGATCGACTTTGTTATTGATCAATTTTAGCATGTAAAAAAATGAAATGGTGGAAATTTTATGATCATTTTCAATATTTCAAAAATTCAATGAATCATGGATCTTTTATTGATTATTTTCAATAACAAAATAAAAATCCAAGGAATGATCGATTTTTTATTGATCATTTTCAATATTTCAAAAATTCAAGGAATCATTGATTTTTCATAGATCATTTTCAATATATTAAAAATCCAAGGAATGATCGATTTTTTATTGATCATTTTAAGTATTTTAAAAATTCAGGGATTGTTCGATTTTTTATTGATAATTTTCAATATTTTAAAAATTCATGGAATGATCGATTTTTTAATAATCATTTTCAATATTTTAAAAATATAAAATGATCGACTTTTTTATTGTTCAATTTTAGAATGTAAAAAATGGAATGGTTGAATTTTTATGATCATTTTAAATATTTCAAAAATTCAAGAAATCATGGATTTTTCATCGATAATTTTCAATATTTTATAAATCCAAGGAATGGTCGATTTTTTATTGATCATTTTAAACATTTAAAAAATCCAGGGATTGTTCGATATTTTATTAATAATTTTCAGTATTTTAAAAATTCATGGAATGATCGAATTTTTAATAATCATTTTCAATATTTTACAAATAGCGAATGATCGACTTTTTTATTAATCAATTTTAGCATATAAAAAATAGAATGGTGGAATTTTTATGATCATTTTAAATATATCAAAAATTCAAGGAATCATCGATTTTTTATACCTCATTTTCATTATTTTAAAAATCCATGGAATGATCGAATTTTCATTGATCATTTTCAATTTTTGAAAAATTCAGAGAATTATCGATATTTTTTCCATCAATTTTAAAAAACAATAGGGAATAGCAGAATTATTGATCGAATTTTTTATTGATCATTTTCAATATTTTAAAAATCCAAAGAACGATAGATTTTTTTTATTTTTTAGATTGACCGATATTTTTCCATTAATATTTAAAAAATATCAGGAAATTATGTAATTTTATTGATTATTTTTAATACTTAAAAAAATCATGGAATGATCGAATTTTTATTGATCATTTTCAATTTTTCAAAAATTCAGAGAATGATCGATTTTTTATTGATCATTTTAAATATTTTAAAAATTCAGGGATTGTTCGACTTTTTATTGATTATTTTCAATATTTTAAAAATTCATGGAATCGTGGATTTTTCATCGATCATTTTCAAAATTTTAAAAATCCAAGGAATAATCGATTTTTTTATTGATTTTAATTATTTAAAAAAAATCAGAGATTGACCAATATTTTTCCATCAATATTTTAAAAAAAAATCAGGAAATTGTGTAATTTTATTGATTATTTTCAATACTTCAAAAATTCATGGAGTGATCCAATTTTCATTGATCATTTACAATATTTTAAAAGTTCATGAAATGATCGAATTTTTATACATAATTTTAAATATTTTATAAATTCAAGGAATCGTGGATTTTTCATCGATCATTTTCAATATTTTAAAAATATAAAATGATCGACTTTTTT
This sequence comes from Philonthus spinipes, assembly GCA_963082785.1. NCBI lineage: Eukaryota > Metazoa > Arthropoda > Insecta > Coleoptera > Staphylinidae > Philonthus > Philonthus spinipes. The sequence continues at coordinate 21,349,452 of OY720311.1, forward strand.
TATTGATCAATTTTAACACGTAAAAAATGGTATGGTGGAATTTTTATGATCATTTTAAATATTTCAAAAATTCAAGGAATCATGGATTTTTCATCGATCATTTTCAATATTTTAAAAATCCAAGGTATGATCGATTTTTTTATTGATCATTTTAATTATTTAAAAAAATCAGAGATTAACCGATATTGTGTAATTTTATTGATTATTTTCAATTTTTCAAAAATTCAGAGAATGATCGATATTTTTTTCCATCAATATTAAAAAACAATATGGGAATAATAGAATTATTATTGATCGAAATTTTTATTGATCATTTTCAATATTTTAAAAATCCAAGGAATGATTGATTTTTTTATTTTTTAGATTGACCAATATTTTTCCATCAATATTTAAAAAAATCAGGAAATTGTGTAATTTTATTGATTATTTTCAATACTTCAAAAATTCATGGAATGATCGAATTTTTATTGATCATTTTCAATACTTCAAAAATGTTTATTGACCATTTTCAATTTTTCAAAAATTCAGAGAATGATCGATATTTTTTTCCATCAATATTAAAAAACAATATGGGAATAATAGAATTATTATTGATCGAAATTTTTATTGATCATTTTCAATATTTTAAAAATCCAAGGAATGATTGATTTTTTTTATTTTTTAGATTGACCAATATTTTTCCATCAATATTTAAATAAAATCAGGAAATTGTGTAATTTTATTCATTATTTTTAATACTTCAAAAATTCATGGAATGATCGAATTTTTATTGATCATTTTCAATACTTCAAAAATGTTTATTGACCATTTTCAATTTTTCAAAAATTCAGAGAATGATCGATATTTTTTCCATCAATATTAAAAAACAATAGGGAATAATAAAATTATTATTGATCGAAATTTTTATTGATCATTTTCAATATTTAAAAAATCCAATGAATGATCGATTTTTTTTTATTTTTTAGATTGACCGATATTTTTTCATCAATATTAAAAAAAAAAACACGAAATTGTGTAATTTTATTGATTATTTTCAATACTTCAAAAATTCATGGAATGATCGAATTTTTATTGATTATTTTAAATTTTTCAAAAAATCAGAGAATGATCGATTTTTTTCCATCAATATTTAAAAAAAAAATCAGAGAATAATAGAATTATTATTGCTCAAAATTTTTATTGATCATTTTTGATATTTGAAAAATTCAAGAAATGTTATTTGCAAATCTTAATAATTTCAATTCTTAAAAAAAGTGATTAATGAAATGTTTTGAAATTGAAAAACTATTATAATTTTAGTTATTTTTTAATTAAGTTGAATTTAGTATAGGTGTGAATCACCTCCGTTTTCATTATTAAGTGAAAGTGTTTTTTTTTCTTCTCAAATATTTTTCACAACAAAAAAAAAACAAACACTGGTTGTATAATTACAACACATAATCATTGTAAAATGTAATAATTATATTCGCATGTCGAGGAATTAATTCTGTTTTGGACATTACCACTAGCGCTGGTCGCTGAAATAGTAATTAATTAAATTCGGTGCAGAGCCAGAGGAGCGCGTACGACAAATAGCGCAAATGTAAATGTTGATGGATAATTGGCGGTGCTGTGTGAGCGTTTGATCCCCGGTGTTATTGTTTATAATTATTTGTTATCTGTGAGCGGCTGACTGTTCGGAATGCGCGAGGTGCTTATAAAAACGGCGGTTTCTCATTTTTTTCCAGTCGGGCCGAGTTTTCCGCCAAAATGTGTAAATTTACGGTTTTTCTCGTTTTCCATTGTGTTTTTGTGCAATTTATACAAAGGTGAGTATTTTTATAACTAATTAAACATCTTTATTCAAATATGTATATGTTTGTACAATAATATATAAAAGTAGAATTATATTCTGCAGATGAATATTTTTTTATATAAAAAAGAAAATGTTTTAAATAAAAATGATTTGAAAATAATTAATAAATTATTTTCACATTTATCTCTGTGACTATAGACTTACCTACATAAGTACGTTAAACAAATGCACATTAAAACAACTACTTCCCGGGCAAATACCCACGCCGGACATTGAATTACATAATGTACACCTGCTGCTGCATATCAAATATTGAATAATGCAACAAAATTTTTGATCCGAGAAAAATTTTATGTAAAAACAACAAAAGGAACGTTACATAATATAAGGCCATCTGCAACCAAGTGAATGAATACTGTTTTCTATTTAAAGAAAATGTTTGTTGTAAAGCACATAATTTTTCCTGCGAGTTATTAGTAAGTTGTGTTATTATTCGAAACCAGTTGGAAATCTAATTTAATGAATTTTCAGTGTACAGCATTGAGGTATAATTTAAATTTAATGATTTACCAATTAGAAATGTAAACAATTTTTTTAACTTTGTATAATAGAATTATAATTCTGTTATACAAACAAAGTTAAAAAAGTGTTTTAATCAAAAATTAAGCTAAACCACCAGTAATTGAGTTTTCGTTAGTAACGATTACATTAGAAAATTGGTTTTAAAACAATTTACGACGTTTTAAATTAACCTCAAATTTTAGTTGTGGCTGTCAAAATAAAATAACCTATAATCGAGTTGTAGCTTTCAAAATTGGTTTTAAAATAATTCACGACATTCTAATATTATCTAAAAATTTAGCTGTGACTGTCAAAATTAGTTTTTAAAATGTGTCACGACGTTTTAAAATAACCTATAATCTAGTTGTAGCTGTCAAAATTGGTTTTAAAATGTTTGTGAATTCAAAATCATGAAGTCGTGGTTGCCACGACTAATCTGAAACAAACATTAATTGAGTTTTGGTTAGTAACGATGGCATTAGAAAATAATTTTTTTAAAACAATTCACGACATTTTAAAATAACCTCAAATTTTAGTTGTGGCTGTCAAAATAAAATAACCTATAATCGAGTTGTAGCTTTCAAAATTAGTTTTACAATAATTCACGACGTTCTAATATTATCTAAAAATTTAGTTGTGGCTGTCAAAATTGGTCTTTAAAATGTGCCACGACGTTTTAAAATAACCTATAATCTAGTTGTAGCTGTCAAAATTGGTTTTAAAATAATTCACGAACAACAATCAAAATCATGAAGTTGTGGCTGCCGCGACTAATTTGAAACAAGCAGTAATTGAGCTTTGGTTAGTAACGATGGCATTAGAAAATAATTTTTTAAAACGATTCACAACGTTCCGAAATAACCTCAAATTTTAGTTTTGGATATCAAAAAAAAAAACTATAATCGAGTTGTAGCTTTTAAAATTTGTTTTAAAACAATTCATGACGTTCTAATATTATCTAAAAATTCTCATATTTTAGTTGTGGCTGTCAAAATAAAATAACCTACAATGGAGTTGTAGCTGTCAAAATTGGTTTTAAAATAATTAAAATGAGAATCTAGTGCAATTTAACTTTATCTTAGATAACCTAAAATTAAATTGCTTCTGTAAAAAATGATATAAAAATGAATGGATAGATTCTCATTAATTTTGAACAATTTCGAATTTGTTTGTCGAACGTCACAATGAGTGAATAGATTGTTATGGGTTTTAAAACAATTCACGACATTCTAAAATAACCTAAATTTAAGGTTATTGAATAGATTGTTATGGGTTTTAAAACAATTCACAACATTCTAAAATAACCTCAAATTTTAGTTGTTGCTATCAAAATAAAATAACCTACAATGGAGTTGTAGCTGTCAAAATTGGTTTTAAAATAATTAAAATCAGAATCTAGCAGCAATTTAACTTTATCTTAAATAACCTAAAATTAAATTGCTTCTGTAAAAAATGACCTAAAAATGAATGAATAGATTCTCATTAATTTTGAACAAAAACTCGATTTTGAATTTGTTTGTCGAACGTCACAATGAGTGAATAGATTGTTATGGGTTTTAAACAATTCACGACATTCTAAAATAACCTCAAATTTTAGTTGTTGCTGTCAAAATAAAATAACCTACAATTGAGTTGTAGCTGTCAAAATAGGTTTTAAAATAATTCACGACGTTTTTAAAACGAGAATCGAGCAGCAATTTAATTTTAGATTATCTAAGAACTTTACTTCAGATAACCTAAAATTAAATTGCTTTTTAGATCATTTTTCTCAGCATCAAGATAAAGTACTTAGATAACCTAAAATTAAATTGCTTCTATAAAAAAATTTAGGTTATCTAAGAACTTTATCTACCTGAAATTAAGTTGTATTTGTTGAGTGTTGAGTTTTAAAAATAACCCAAAATCAACTTTGATCTATCAATAATAGATTTTAAACCAATTGTGATGTTCGAAACAAATTCAAAATTTAGTTTTTGTTCAAAATTAATGAGAATCTATTCATTCATTTTTAGATCATTTTTCACAGCAGAAATTTAAGTTTAGATTATTTAAGAACTTTATCTTAGATAACGTCAGCAATTTAATTTTAGGTTATCTAAGAACTTTATCTTAGATAACCTAAAATTAAATTGCTGCCGTGAAAAATGATATAGAAATGAATTAATAGATTCTCATTAATTTTGATCAAAAACTAAATTTTGAATTTGTTGTGAAAAATTTTTATTATCTAAGAACTTAGATAAAGTGAAAAATTTTTGGTAATATAAGAACTTAAATAAAGTTGTTAAAATTTTTCACAGCAGAAATTTAATTTTAAGAACTTAGATAAAGTGAAAATTTTAGGTTACCTAAGAACTTAGATAAATCCTAAATTTTTTCACAGCAGCAATTTAAGTTTAGGTTATCTAAGAAAATTATTTTAGACAACCTAAAAGTAAATTGCTGCTGTGAAAAATGATCTAAAAAGGGATGAATAGATTCTCATTAATTTTGAAGAAAAACTAAATTTTAAATTTGTTTCGAACGCCACAACTTGTTTAAAATCCATTATTAATAGATCAAAGTTGATTTTAGGTTATTTTTAAAACTCAACAAATACAACTTCATTTCAGGTTATTTTTTGAGTTACTTTCATTTAAATTTATCTCCTGTAGAGTGCTTTGATTTTTTCTTCATTTTACATTTTATCAAATCGTTTTCTCGAATCCTTATAGCCTTTTCAGGTATCGGAAAATTAAATTTTGACTGCTAATAAATCCTAATAATTGGATTCGAGAAAACGATTTGATAAAATGTAAAATAAAGAAAAAATCAAAGCACTCTACAGGAGATAAGTTCTCGGTATATTTGTGTTTATGGATTATAACAAATAAATACAATTTTCATAAAAAAAATTCCTTCTAATAAAAAAAACTGTACTTGATTTGCACGTACATTCATTAGCATTAAATCATTTCTATTTTAACCGTTCCAATTATAATCCGTTCGCGATTACAATTAATTATGTAACAGTGCAAAAAAAAACAATGTGCATTATTAAATGCTGAATTATGCACGCGGAATTCGTCTATTGTGCGGCGCTCGTGGAAATTTTATTTTCGCCGGGAAGGAAGGAAAATGTCCCTTAATCGCGGCATTCGCGCCATGTGCTGCTGTGCAATAGTTTTCATCTCGCTTGTGTCAATATTGAAACTGTGTCATGATTTTCATGACCCGTTTTTCTGTAAGTAAGTCAAGATCTCAACTTTTTGTAAATATAATTGCTGCGCGCTGTTGAATAATCGGAGTGACGTCGGCATATTTTTGGTTTAGCAAATATGTGCAAGTCGATAAGGGATTTATTTTTGAATTTTACGAGTGGCTGAAACGATTTGAATTTTAAATTGAATAAGTGAGATTTGTCTTTGTGATTCTATTTTTTATTGACAAACAATGTTTACAAATAACAAAATATTTACAATATAAAATAAATTAAAAAGAAAAACGACATATAGTACTTGTCATATATATACAAACATCTTTATTCAGAGAGCAGAATTACATTTTTTTTTAAATATTTATATTTATAATACATATACATGGGTAAGTAGTCTGTCATGGGCTATCGACCGGAGGACTTTCTGCCCTGTCATGAGTTTATGGTGATTTGCAAATAAAAACTTTGCCAGCTAGTTAAAGTACTTGTCATTTGTTTATTTTTTTTTTCTAAAAACTGACTAAAAGACCTTAAGTCGATAGCCAATTTGTGAATTAATTATGTATTAAATTATAATATCATCTTATATACAGGGTGTTTCAAATTCGAGTCTAACCATGGGAATCTCGCTTATTATAAGAGATAGAGGGTAGGTTTAAATTCGGCACTTTTTCAGAATTTCATGCTGACTAATATTCCGTGGAATACAAAAACAAAAGACTTACATTCCTTTCTCACAAATTTTCCTCAAATCCCATAAACCTGGAATTAATAAACTTCCTATTAATTCCATGTTTATGGGATTTGAGGAAAATTTGTGAGACAGGATGGTAAGTTTTTTGTTTTGGTGGGAGTGATGCTCGAAATTTCATTCAGGAGTAGATTTGAAGGATTATTACGAAGCTTGGCTTTTAAAAATAACCTATAATCGAGTTGTAGCTGTCAAAAATGGAAAACCAAATAATTCATGACGTTCTAAAATAACCTAAAACTGAGCTATGGCTGTTCAAACCGGTTCTGACGTGGTGTTTAATAAAATTAAAATCATAAAAAATCTATTTTAATTTTATTTTAAAATCATAAAAAAATTATTTTAATTTTATTTTAAAACCATAAAAAAATATTTTAATTAATTGATTTTAAAATATTAAAATCATAAAAAATACTATTTTAATTTTATTAAATTTTATTTAAAGAAAAGTAACAACTTGTTATGATTAATAGGGTTCCGATTATTTTAAAACAAATTAGACTACAATTAAACAACTTAACAACCCGCGAATAAAAAAAAAACGATTATATTTTACAATTGTTTAATTCAAGGATGTTTTATCGGCGTTGCGGGAATAATTATTTCGGAGGCTAATAAAATTGCTTGGTGGAATTGGGGTCAGAATTAGATTTAATTTATCGGTGTTATAATGTAGAACGAATAAATTGGAAATTAAAAAAATGCTTTTTCATTATCACAAAAGTATAATAATAATAATAATGCCTTAAATTTCAAACGGAAGAACTAATACAGAAAAAAAAAAGTAAATACATATTGATTGCTGTATAGTTTCCTTACTTCACTTTTTATTTTTATGTTGGATGTACATATCGAGAAACAAAGTTTGTTATCAATAACACACTTTGTTTTTGTTTGTTGTTGATAATGAGATGAGGGGGTGAAGGAGGAATGGATGGGGGCGAAAGAGAGTAGAAGGGTTATGGAGTGGATGAGAGAGGATGGGGCAGGGGTAAGGATTTTGGAGAGTTGGGGAGGGAGAGAGAAAAGAGAAGAGAGGAGAGAAGGGGGGGGGGGGTTATTGTTGTAAATAGTTTATAGAAGAGTTTATATTGATTTATTGATTATGGTATGCCAATAAAGGTCTTTTTTTTTATAATGAGCATTTTGTGTTTCGAAATGTACATCCAACATAAAAATAAAAAGTGAAGTAAGGAATAACAGTCTTTCTATTTTGTGACATATTGATTGAATTGTTACTAAAAACTCAAATAAACAAAAAAAAAGTTCAATTAAAAATACGAAATTACACAATTTAAATATTAAAATATGACATAAAAAAAACTGTATAACAATTTTTATAAAGATTGATTGTTTTTTTTAAATATCCCAAATATTAATCATAATAAATGGAAGACGATGTAAGCGCCATCTATTGCCAAATTTCATCTAACATCCTCAACGATTTAGATGGCGCTTACATCATAATAAATGGAAGACGACGGAAGCGCCATCTATTGCCAAATTGTATATAGCATTCTCAACGATTTAGATGGCGCTTGCATCATAATAAATGGAAGACGACGCAAACGCCATCTACTGCCAAATCTCATGTAACATCCTCAACGATTTAGATGGTGCTTGCATCGTAATAAATGGAAGACGACGCAAGCGCCATCTATTGCTAAATGTCATGTAGCATCCGCAACGATATAGATGGCGCTTGCGTCGTCTTCCATTTATTATGATTCATATCAGGTATTTAACCGCAACACAAGATCCGTTCAACGGCTTTCATCAAGGCATTTCACATGGAACACAATAGTCTGATGAGATTCGAAGAACCGAAATTAATTAGTTATCCGTACGCTAGATGAATGCTGGTTGAACATTTTATTAAAACCCATATTTTGAAATATAGAATTAGAAATGTAAATTTAAAAGAAATTATTAGATCTAAAATTTATTTCGATTTTCTTTGGTTTGAATACTGCAATACTGATTGCAGTATTCAAAGCAAAAAAAATCTTCAGGTGGCAGTGGATATTCCATAAGGATTTTGGGGTGGAAGGGCAGTTCATACGCCGCACCTTCTTATACTAAACCTTAGACACATTGGGATACTTCCCCTAAACCTTTAGCTACCGATTTATTGACAAATTTCGTTACATTTGAAATGTATTTAATTTGTTGGCTTATGTGTAATATAATTTTTGTAAGACTTCATTTATTTTAGCTATTTTAGTCCTAAGGACATAAAGCTTGTTTTAAATTAATTAAATGACGAGCCAGACTCGACAAATGCATATGACGAGTGTCAGCCATAAAATGTACTTAAATTGTTAAGTGTCAATTTATATTTTAGATTCTAAACAATAATTGCTATTTATATGATAATTAGCTTAAAGTGTTTTTTTGTATAAATTTGTATCAAAGCCTACCATATTCTAGAATTTCGATAACTGATATTCTGAGTTTCATTAGATATAACCAGAGCCTACTAAATATACAGGCAGGAATATTGGAGTAAGAAAATCGAAATCTCGGAGTCTACGCGAAAGAATCCATTCATCTACAAGCAGTGCCTGCTAAAAATACAGACCGGAATGTTGGAGTGGGGAGGACTTCGAGATGCATACGTACATTTGGCCTTGAAGCGCCTGCTTATTTCGCGCACTGTTCTAATGCAAGCTGGTTAAATTGCAACAATTGTTTTAGCATGTAGTTATAATTTACATTTAATGACGATGCCACTTGAAATTAGGCAAAAGGTGGCGCTTGCGTCGTCTTTAATTTATTATGTAGTTATAATGACGAATATTTATATTTTAAATTAAAAAAAATGAATTACTTACTGTCATTAATTAAAATTATTTTATTCAGATGAAAATAAAATTCCAAATTAGGTAAAGAAATGATTGTGAACGATATGATGTTTGTAGGTGAATGTATTCTCTCGTGTGGACTCTGAGTAGACTCCGAGATTTCTATTTCCTCAATCCGAAATTCCGACCTGTATATTTAGTAGGCACTGTTTGTAGGCGAATGTATTGTCTCGCGTGGACTCCGAGATTTCGATTTCCCCACTCCGACATTCTGGTCCGTATATTTTGTAAGCACTGTTTCTAGGCGAATGAATTCTCTCGCGTGGACTCAGAAATTTCAATTTCCCCACTCAGACATTCTGGTCTGTATATTTAGTAGTCACTGTTTCTAGGCGAATGAATTCTCTCGCGTGGACTCCGAAAATTCGATTTCTACACTCCGACATTCTGGTCCGTATATTTTGTAAGCACTGTTTCTAGGCGAATGAATTCTCTCGCGTGGACTCAGAAATTTCAATTTCCCCACTCAGACATTCTATCCTGTATATTTAGTAGGCACTGTGTGTAGGCGAATGAATTCTCTTGCGTAGACTCTGACTAAACTCCGAGATTTCGATTTCCCCACTCAGACATTCTATCCTGTATATTTAGTAGGCACTGTTTGTAGGCGAATGAATTCTCTCGCCTGGATTTCGAGTAGACTCCGAGATTTCGATTTCCCCACTTCAATATTCCTGCCTATATATTTTGTAGGCTCTGGTTATATCTAATGAAAATGAAAATACCAGTTATATAAAATCCAGACTCACCATATTCTAGGAGTAAGGGAATTATTTTTTATTTAAATAATTATGGTTGAATTAAATCAATATATCCAATATATTTATTGTTTTTGATTTTCTCTTTATTTATTCCAGTGTAAAAATTATCGAAAAACATCCTGAATCGAAAGAGTTTAAAGTCTACTGGAACGCTCCGACCTTCCAGTGTAAATCGCACAAGATCTTCTTCAGTTCATTAGCGGAGAAGTACAACGTCGTGCAGAACTTCAACGATTCCTTCAAGGGCGAGAAAATGACGATTTTGTACGACCCGGGGAATTTTCCGGCGATTTTAAAAGACTCGAACGGAAACCAGTTTCTGAGAAACGGCGGTGTTCCCCAAGAAGGGAACTTGATCAACCATCTGCAACACCTGGAAGAACGGATCAAGGTGGATATTCCTACGGAGAATTATAATGGTAAATATAAATCAGTAGAATCAACACTCTACTAAAGAAATTACTGTAAATACAGGGTGGAATAAAATTATGAGGTATATTAATTAGTTAGTTACACATCTTTATTGATAAGTTTTTTGAGTTTACAATAATACTAATAACAATATAAAATATTTTGAAAATGTAAAGGTTTCTTGTCAATCGGCTATCGACCATAAGTTTTTCTGCCTATATTAATTATTTTAAAACTAATTTTATTTAATTTTCTATGTCTTTTTTGGTTTCAATATAATTTTTTATTTAAGGTATCGCTGTGATTGATTTTGAAAGCTGGAGGCCGGTGTACCGACAAAATTGGGCTGCTTTGGAGCCGTACAAGACTCTGTCGGTGAACATCGAGAAGCAGAGACATCCTTTCTGGACTGACGCCCAGCTAAAAAAGGAAGCAGCCCGGAGATTCGAGAAAAGCGGAAGGACGTACGTGGAGGACACGTTAGTCTTGGCGAAAGCGCTGAGACCGAACGCCACTTGGGGATATTACGCTTATCCTTATTGCTTCAATCTGGTGGCCACGAATAACGAATCGCAATGTTCGGATGTCGTGAAAGATGAAAATGATGGGTAATAATAATTCTTGATGGATATATAGTCGGTAGTCATTTAACAAATACTCACTTTGTTCCGAAATTTTGGTATACATTTTTCTAAAATTTAAGGATTAGGGAATTAACGAATTTCCATTCATTTAATTTTTAATTCAATAGCATTCAAACATTTTACAATTTTTTTCTTTAAAAATATGTCCCAATAACCATTATAACTCGCTAAATAATCGTTGAGCAACTATTTTCTTTATATTTTGCATGCGCCTTTAAATATCGATTGTCATTTGAAAATCCTTTTAGGTTAGGAAGTAAGTATGTTATTAAATTTCAGAAAACGGTTAAATTGCATTTGTTTTAATTATAGCCTACTTAAATTATAGATTATAAGCGAAACTTATAATTTTGTACTTTGAATACTTTTGGGATTTTTTAATTCACCATTAATTTGGTTAGGATGCAATTATAAAATTGTGTCTTATCGCGTTTTATAGATTTTGTTTCTTTTACTTAAATGGTTATAAAATGTTTATCTTCAGTCGCTGATTTGTTGTAAAAAATATTATCTAAATTATTTTAAAAAAAATGGTGGAAGCGCCGGGCTATTGCTGGAATTATTGCCAGCTTTACACACATTACAAAAATGCATGTAGTCAACCATGATAGCCTCAGGAGGCAAGAACTACAAAAATGAGCACATGAATAAAGAAAAATTATTTTATTATTTTTATTATTTATTTTATTTGTTTCTATTATGTGCAAGCAAACTTGCATTGAAACAACTGGATTGTGTTTAAATGTGTAAAACTTCCATAAATCCATGTTTAAATTAAGTTACAAATTGAATTACAAATATTACAAATACAATAAAGAAGTTTTCAAAGTTTTGTATACCAAAACTTGGGACAAATTGTAAAGAGAAATGTTTACGATAATTTCGGAATATTTATTTTTTTAGTAACATAATGTATCAATTGTTGTTTAATTGTTAATTAGTATTATTATATTAGCGAATTCACCTCACACTGAGAAGTAGAGAGGAACATATAACGATGTTATATATGACTAAATAAATAAAAATATTAGCGAATTAATTCAAGGTTTGGTATTTTTTTTACAGGATTATGTGGTTGTTTGAAAATAGCGATTCATTGCATCCATCTTTATACCTACCGCAAAATCGTCTGAATCCGCAATCGAGGGTTGAATTGATCGAAGGTAGAATTATGGAAAGCCAAAGGATTAATAAACAATTGAACAACGAGAAAATGATTATTCCGTACTTTTGGTATAATTACCAGGATACGACAAAATTCCTATCAGAGGTATGACATTAATATATACAGAGAGTTTTTTTTTATCAGGCGAACTGTATACCTGCAAAAAAACCAAGTCAAACGCATTGAACCGATTAATGTGTGTATATTTAGTTGCCTATAACATACAAATAAACGTCAAACGCTAAACTTCAAAATGTGTGAAATATTTGATCGAAAATATATACAAATGAAGAAAAAGTCGAATACTTTGTATTCTGTCCATTTTTGTGACTCCTTTCACGCACCTCAAGTATTTCATTTCTACCGCTTGTATCTTGCTCTTTTGTTCTTTGTTGAGCAGCCATGTCTTACATCCAAAAGTTAATATTGGTCTGTAGATTGATTTTAATACTTTTAATTTTGTCTTCTTTGATATTTCTTTGTTGCCTATAAATTTTGCTCTCATGGCGTGGAATAAAACTATTAATGATTATTTTAAATCTACATTGAAGCTATATTTATTTATTTCTATTTTTTTTTTCATTGCTTTTTTTTGTCATGTCTCCTTAGAATGAATGGCTATTTAATTGAATTTATTATTATGAAGTTATTTTTATTTTGATTGTAGGAAGATCTTAGGAATTCTTTGATATTTCTTTGTTGCATATAAATTTTGCTCTCATGGCGTGGAATAAAACTATTAATGATTACTTTAAATCTACATTGAAGCTATATTTATATATTTATATTTTTTTTCATTGTTTTTTTTTGTTTTCCTTAGAATGAATGGCTATTTAATTGAATTGATTATTATAAAGTTACTTTTATTTTGATTTTAGGAAGATCTGAGGAATTCTCTGATCGCGCTCAAATCCTTCGGGATCGACGGGATGATCATTTGGGGCAGCAGTAACGACGTCAACACCAAAGCAAAATGCGAGGCGCTTTACAAGTACTATGACAGTATTTTAGGGCCGCTTCTAGTAAGCACGTAAATGGATTGAAGTCTGCGTAAATTACCTGAAACCAAGTTCCTTAAAAAAATATACTAAATCAAACTTAATTTTTTGTATTTTTTTCCTTCAGCTTTTTTTTAAACAGAATTACTCGTGTTCTTATTTTTTTTTCTTCCACTCTTTTTTTTTGAAAATAATTACTCGTGTTTTTTTTTCTTCGGCTTTTTTTTTGAACGGAAATGGATTGAAGTCTACGTAAATTACCTCAAGCCAAGTTCCTTAAAAAAATATACTAAATCAAAAAAAAAAAAAATCTAAATCAGTTATTTGTGACCCTATCACTTCTAGTAAGCAGTAAGTAACTGGTTTCACGAACCCAACAAAATGATAAAACATACGTCCGCATTATACTTATAATATTTAAGAACATTTTACGCATCTCTTAAGAGTATAGAATCCTGCCATTTTCATTACAAACAAAATAACAATTAAACTGACGATTTCTTTGAGGTAAACGACGCCCCCCAGTTGGAATTCTTCTATAATTGCTTGAGCTGAATTCAAATAGCAGAAATCTTCCGGACAAGGCAGTTTCTCCCTGCCAAAACCGTAAACGGTGTACATCAACGCTTTCCAGCCGTAAGAGAAGATGGACGTGCTGGTTAAGGCGAAGAAAAACGGCGTCATGTCTTTGAATTGAATGAAGAAACCGGCCATCAGGATACAGTATGCTATGTAGATTGCACCCACGAATGTGCCATTCTGGAAGAAAAGAGAAATTTAAATAATTATATTAATTATAACCCTACACTTGAAACGGTAGAAAGGGTCAGTGAATATATACATATACATACATATACAGAGAGCTATTTTTAACAGTATACATTTCCCCTATGTATACTTGAAAAATACGCGAGTCAAGCTCATTGATGTGTGTGTGTTTAGTTGCCTATAACACGCAACTGAACACACATATGCCAAATAATCAACTAAACATACACACATTGCGTTTGACTCGCGTTTCCCATAATGTATACTGATAAAAAAACCTCTCTCTCTCTCTCTCTCTATATATATATATATATATATATATATATATATAATACTTAATTGCAGAGCAAATGGAAATAAAGTGATTAAGCAATTTAATTAATTTATTCATTTAATTGAATTTAACTGAAATATGAAACATTACCACCATCTTGAAATAATTATGTTTAGTGAATCTTGATAATTGGAATGATAGCGCAAGCGCCATCTATTACATAATTTCAATTTCGTTGTTTCGTTCATTAAAGGAGGAAGGCGAAATTGTCTTGTTTATGAGGGAATGAAATTAATTTAATAAAGTGTTTAAATAGCAAATGCTGATGGCAATTTCATAATTTAGGACCTTAATAGATAAGTGTGTTCTATGTGTAATAATATGAAGGCAATAGCGCCATCTATTGCCTAATTTCATGTGGCATCGTCAACGATTTAGATCTACAAGGTAGATGACCTGGAATCGTTCTGATGGGCATGTATTTGTGGGATGTGGGCCAATGCATTTAACGCAGCTGATTTTTATTATACACTATAAACTTTATTTTAATGCAAGAAACGTTAACATTTAACAGCATGTTGAACCACCATTCATCTAACGTATCTGGTGATGGCCATTTCGGTCTTTCGGACCTGAATGGACATCTATTTGAAATACCTTGATGAAGACAATAGATGGCGCTTGCGTTATCTTCTATTTATTGTATAAAAAAGTTCAGCGTAAAGAAAATGCTGAACTTGTTTATTTAATAAAATGTTGAACCAGCATTCAACTAGCGTAATTTCGTTTTTTTTTTGGACCCTCATCAGAACAGTGTATCTATTGTATAATAAATAGATAACAATTGATAATAATCACTTTTTCGTGTGCCTTTGTTTCAGTACTCACAATGGGATTTAACATTGTTCCAAAAAGGATGCCACAGCTGTCAGAAGCGAGACTCACGAGCACCATTATCAAAGCGAACATTCCAAATCTTTTCATCTCCAATGGTTGCCCAGTCAGTAAATACGAAACTATTGTATAAGACGAAGCAAAAATAATCTGAAATAATAATAATAATAATCAAACAATACAACTAACTAAACATCTTTATGTATGTACAATAATGAATTAGAATTATATTCTGTAGATGAATCAGCTATCGACCGGAGGTCTTTTAGCCTGAAACAATACAATAAGAATAATTACAGAGAATATAAGAATTGGTGAAACTAACTACAGATATTATTCATAATAAATTAAAGACGACGCAAGCGCCACCTTTTGCCTAATTTCAAATGGCATCGTCAACGATTTGGGTCTACAAGGTAGACGACCGAGAATCATTGTTTCGTCCATTAAAGGAAGGCGAACTTGTCCTGTTTAAGCAAACAAGGAAAACGAAATTCACATTTAAATGTATAACTACAGATAATTCTAACTGTAACATGCGAAGAAAATATAGCTCCTGAATCATCCTGCGTCGGCAGGAAGGGGGAAATCAGGAAAGCGAGGACAATTAAATGGAGGTGTCAGTGTGACATAGAAAATAACAAGTTGTAGTTGTAAAATAAAAAAAATTAGTAATCGTTCAGATATATTGAGTATTATTTCGCACCTTAGCGGATTCACGAGAATTCTACAATACATTCCGCTGTTTGAAATTTTTGTTGTATTGTTTGGTTCATATATACACACACAGTGTGAGTCATCAAAATGTCCGTTTTCGAAATCTACACTGTTGTTAGAGATTTAGTAGTAATTTATTAATGACGTTTGTTCGACTATGATTTTTTACGCAAACTTCTGCTGTAACTACTAATTAAAAGTACTAATGCTCACTAGCACCGCGGGTACTTAATCATGATTAAGTCTGAATTTGGCTTGCACAAAGACGTAATCATTATTATTATTATTATTATTATTATTATTAATAATAATATAATAATAATATGTTTATTGTCCAACATAAAAATACAAAATAATGGATTATTATAAAATATACAATAAAAAAACTTAATTACAATACAATTAATAATTATAGAGAAGTAATTGTGAAAAATAATAATACAAAAAGGTATAAATTAAAGAAAAATATCTTCATACAATTTATTACTTATAAAATCCCAACCATTTTAAGATATCTGTCAATATGACAGTCAGTTTAGGTACAGTAAGAGCTAATATTTTTGGTTATAAAATCATATGTAGAATCTAAATCTTTCTTTCTTTCTTAATCTTATCCTCTTTTACTCGTATTGGGTATCGAGAAAACTCTAAATCTACAATAAAATATATATGGTTCTGGTTAAAATAAGGAAGTTGGAGGCAGAAAGACCGATGGTCGATAGCCATTTTCTGAGGCTTAACTAGATTGTAATGTAAATAATTAAAGGAATTATGGCATGGCTAGAGTTGCCGTACATTGCAACTCTGCAAACATTGACTTTGCTATCACCAGCAAAAAACAACTTAAGTCACTTCTCCGTGTGATAAAGTGATTTCTTTTTCTGATTCTAATCTATTGTTTGTTCTATTTGTATTTGTATATATTTGTCATTTTACATTTTAACTTATAATTTATTAGCATTTTATAATTATACTTATATTGCAACCCTCCTTTATCTTTTAATGTATAGTTAGTATAAAGCAATATGTATTTAAATGGACTTACCGTTAATAAACAATAAACAATAATGTAATGTAATTTAACGTATTTCTCAGAAATAAAGATTTTCTATATATATATATAAGGAAGTTGGTGTGGATTTCCGGTATAAGTGAAAGTGTTAGAATCTTGAAAATATTTTGATTAAAAAGAACATACATGTTTATATAAATCGTGAAAGTTTCAATAAGTTGAAAGTCTATATATTTTTACTCCTATCCCTCAAGATATTCTCATTTTGTTTGTTGTCCCAATCAGGTTGACTGTTTCCACTTTTGTCTCTTTTTATTTATTTATTTATTTAATAGGCTAACAAATGTCTAGCGCGTCTCTCGAGCGTCTTAGCCGCGGGTATTCCTCGCGCAATCTCTTTCCATTGTATGCGATCTTTGGAAGTCTCTATATATATATTTTTAATATGATTCCTCGGCGAGACCTGCATATACAGGGTGTATATATGTAGGGTGTTAGTTAGTTACCTGTGAAGGAACAGTTGTGGCGAAACTGGCCAAGTAGTACTTCTGGAGTTTGTACCAGTTGTTGAAGTTTTCCTTTTTGATCAATTTCACTTCTGCTGGAACTAAAGGAACAATATTTCAAAAAAGGGAGTCTCACACTGAGAAGTAGAGAGGCATATATGAAATCGCCTCTTTAATTCTCAGTGTGAGGTGATGTATAATTAATGTATGTAAAATTATTGTATGTTAATAAAGATTTGGAGGATTCCATGTGAATGTGAGAAGGACGAAATGGATGAAATTTAGGAATAAGGGAAAGGAAGGTAGAGTGAGTGAATTGAAGTGAAAGGGAGAGGTGATAGAGAGAGTGAAAGTGTTTAAGTACTTGTGCTTCATATTCAAGTGTACTGGAGGATATGTGCAGGGTAAGGCCAGGAAGGCGTCAGGAATTATGGTGCAGAAGTGGGGCAGATGGTTGAAGGGAAACTTCCTGATGGCTTGCAAACTCTGGGATGCTTGTATGAAGCCCATACTACTGTACAGCGTTGAAACGTGGGGAATGAAAGGATATGATGCATGTGAGAGAGAACAAAGCAGGTTCCTGAAGCAAATAATGGGGTTGGAGCCTAAAACTCCGGGCTATATTTTGCTCCAGGAAGCGAATAGGTGGAGCATGCATGGCGAGTCTGTAGAAAGAGTGATAAGGTATGAAATGAAGTTATGTAGTTTGGAAAATGAGAGGCTAGTGAAAGAGGTATGGAAAGCATGTGTGGGCGTAGAGAGAAGTGAGTGGAGGATGGACCGTAGAAGGATGTTTGAAAGGGCGGGGCTGTCGGAGAGTAGGGCAAATGAGTGGTTGGAGAGGGGAGTGAACGTGGCTGCATGGATAAGAGAAAAGTGGAAAGAGGTAGAAGAACATGAAAGGCAAGTATGTATAAGGAAAAGTGGGTATAATCCAATGTTTGGAAGTGCATAGGAGTTTACCAAGGTATCTAGGCTCAAGGAGTTTATCGGTGGAGGAAAAGGTAACCTTGGCAAGAGCTAGGTGTGGATCCGGAGTGAGAGGATGGAAGGTATGGATGGGGGAGAGGTATGGTAGATGTGTGTTTTGTGAGAGTGGCAGGGATACATGGAGTCACTTGGGTGAGGAGTATGAAGGAGTAAGTAAAGAATGGTTGCTAGGAAGAAAGAGAGTTGATGAGTGTATGAGAGAGAATGGAGCTAGCGTAGAGATACTGAAGAGACTGGAGTGGTAAAGAAGAAGTAGAATGATATTAAGTTGATGTGAAGTTTACATGTCAATAAAGGTTTTTTTTTTAATAAAGATTTGTGAATATATAATTAATAAAATTTAATGGAAAGAACTTAATAATTTCGGAGATGATATTGAGGGATATTCGAAGTGGTTTTGGTAAAAATTTGCAAAATAAATAACCAAAATAAAGTGGCATCAAACTGTATATCTGAAGCAAATTCGCGATTTAGGTCAGTCTCTTTCCTAACGAGCATTTGTAGACTCCTTACATTCCTCGCATTCCTTTTTCTATCAAAATTATTCCTTTCTCTATTTCAATCCTCGTCTCATTCCTTTTTCTATCAAAATCATTTCTTTCTCTATCTCATTCCTCGTCTCATTCCTTTTCTATCAAAATACTCAATATCACTGAAGCGATTTCTTTATCATGCTATCACTGAAGCGATTTTTTTATCATACAATTTCGAATGAAACAATAAGGAATCTACAAATGCTCGTTAAGAAAGACAGTGACTTAAATCGCGGTTTCGCTTCAAATATACAATTTGATGCCACTTTATTGTGGTTATTTATTTTGTTAATTTTTACCGAAACCTTCGCTTCAGATATACAGTTTAATGACATTCACGAATGGTACACTATAAAACTACGCGACCTGTTAAGCAATTTAAAAATGCTCCAGAATACTTTTAATAAAGTCACAATAAAGTGATTAATTTTTTTGTAGTTATTTAAATTAGAATGCTCAACTGGGATGTGTGACAACAATTCAAGAGCGAAAATCCATGTCTTGCTCATTAGAGATACGTACACGAACACACAGCTGGAAGTATCGTAGTGTAACCCATGTAAGTTATGGAAATGATAAAAAATCCGGCATTGGAGATGGTGGAGGCTCCGCTGTTGCCGTTCCCGTAGAAATGAAGACCCAGAACAATGCCGACGAAAAGGTTCACGGCAACTTTCAGCTTAGACATTTGCTAGAAATTAAATTATTTTTAATCTGTGAATATAAATTTGAACAAGTTAATAATATAACTTGTTTCTCATTGATAACTTGGTAAAACCAAAGAAGATATAATATCCTCTTTGGTAAAACTTTTTTAAGTATTACTATCCAAGTTCTCGCTGTTTTTTTTAAGAATTTTTTTTAACAATTTATTTTTTGTTTTGATAATGAGACGTTAAGGTTGTCGAAACTATAGTCAACAATAAAATCAATCCGAGTTATACAAAAAAAGTAAAAAAATGTTTCATTTATTAAAATTGAATTACAATGTATAACAAAGTAGAAGCCTGAACAATTAACAAGTTAATTTATTTAAACTTTAAGCAAATGTTTTTGTAGGAATTGGCTATCTGCCTTTCAGCCATTATAGTTTATTTTTATCTGATTATAATATATAGAGAGCTTTTTTTATGAGTATACATTTCCCCTATGTATACCTGCAAAATAGGCGACTCGAACGCATTGATGTATGTATGTTTGGTTGCCTATAACACGCAACTGAACACATATATGCCAAATAATCAACTAAACATACACACATTAATCGGTTCAATACGTTTGACTCGCATTTTTGCAGGTATACACTTCCCTTAATGTATACTGATAAAAAAAACCTCTCTGTATATACAAAATGGGGTTTCCTGTAAATAAATGTATTATTATTATTCCAATACGATATTAGTTAATTATTTTTAAATTATTTTTATTTAATTTATTTATTTATTTAAAAGGATTTATTCACTTGGTCACAGTTATTTAACTGTGACCAAGTGAATAAATCCTTTTTCTATTACGTTTTTATTTTTATTTTTATAATGTGACAAACAGGTGTAAAAATCAACATTTTTCCACTCATCATTTATTTAAAAAAAAATCTTAATTGTATTTAAAGTATAGTTACACAATTTTAACAGACAATCAAATGAAAGCCAAAATACTAGGAACGAGTTCGAACAGGTCTAACGGCCTTGGGTAACTCCTATTATTATTTATTCATTACTGGAATAATGGGTGTGTTCAATGAAATTATTTTTTTAATAAAGATTTCATAGGATAACTGGAATTTGTTTTTAATAAGAATTGCACGTTTTTTTTTCAATTTTTAATATTAACGAAACTAAGTACACCATGTTCATGCTATCCATACTTCAGAACCCAGAAATATAAAATCTCAATATAATAACGTTAATAGTTATTGAGTAATTAATTTATAAACATGGGACAAATAGCGAATGTTTGCAGGATTTTGGTTACGTGAAGAAGAAATAAATGATAATATATAAATCTTCATAATATTCTTCTTTTTAAATGTACACATTCCAGCGTTGAATAAAAACGGATTACTCATTAAACGAGACTAATTAGTCATTAGGAAATGTATTTTTGTTTTGGTCGATATTTGTGTGGTTTGCGCATAATGATTTAAATTAATTTACGTGAAACAAATTTTATTGTGTGAATAATACAAAACATTTTATACAAAAAAGAAAAACATTAAATAAATATGAGGAATGGAATAGCTAAATACACAAAGCTCTAAATTTAGCAAATACATCATTAAATAAATTATTAATAAAAAAAACGCATGAATTAAAGAATACTTTAGTCAATTATGTTACCTTAATATATATATATATATTTTGTACTTTTATTAAAAATTTTTTTTGATGATTTCTTAATTAAATAAATTTACAAATACGATACAACTACCAAAATAAAACGCAGATTAATATTATAAAAAAAAAAACAAATAAGTAATAATTAAGAAAATATACCATATGATCAAGAACTTTTCTCCTCTAGAGTACTTCATTTTTTTTATTAAAAATTTTGTTGGTAACATTTGTAAGAATCCTTTAATTCTGATTACGTTTTAAGTATGTTCGTCAGTCACTTCACTATTCGCACCAGTGAATAAAAACAAATGAAACGTCAGATGTGTCATTATGTCTGAAATCTACTATGGAATTCTAGATGAAACGATATTGCGACAGCGAATCAGAGTTATCTCTCTGTCAATGATTGTTTGGAATCGCTCCATCTATTGACGTGATCGATTAAACTAGAAATTCTTAGATTTGTAAGAATAACGTAACCTATAGCATGTGGTTACTTTTATTGCTAATATCATTTTTTTTATAAAAGAAATCAAAGCATTTTAGAGGAGGAAATTTCTCAAACTTATGGTATTTATTTTTGTATATCACAAATACTGTTTTTTATTATGCTATTATTTTAATAATAATAGTAATAGTAATAATAATAATAATAGTTTAAATAAACTATTATTATTATTATATTATTATTATTTTGATTTTATTATTATTACAGTGAATAAAAAAAGTATCACTCGCTTATTAAGTTTATTAATATTTAATTTAATAATAATATTCAAGCACAATTTATCTAGCGCACCATTTCAAATTGCATGTAATTTTTTTTATGACATTTTGAAATAAAGAATAATTGATTTGATTTGAACTGGTGATGTTCATTTCGGTTTTTCGAATATCATCATACCAGTGTGTTCCATGTGATGATGCAATAGATGGCGCTTGCGTTACCTTTCCAATTATTATTACTAATATTTTATCACTTATTTATGTAATTTTACGCGATTCGCGCAATTTTATTTATTTACTATTATATCACAAGCTGTATTTTCATTTGAGGTAAATTATTTTCAATGCGAATTGCGCAAAATATAACGTTTACTAGAAATTTCTTTGGCTAAAAGTTAATTGCAGGTGTTAGAATACAAATAAATCTATGAATTAATATTGCACTTGCGTCATTTTTTCTTCAGTTAATATCCTAATGCATTTTTTTTTTCATTTTGGTTTTTAATATATATATATATAAAAAAAAAATGGTCTAAATATTATTATCAAAATGTTTCATCATGTGATAAATGAGAAAGTTCTTTAAGCAACAATTTGAGTTTTCTTTTTAAATTAAACACTAATTTGACCTTTATTCGCGATAATTGTTTCGCATGTTTTTGCTGCTTCTTTAAGCGAAAAATGACGATGTTAACAAGTAGAAGCTTTTAAAAATTAACAGCCTCAACAAATAAGTTATTTCTTAAATGAATTCGTAGTTTATATAATAATTATAAATATTATTAAAATGAATAATTTTAAAATAGTTTTGAAATTACTCGAAAATTTAAGTTTTTAAATTATTATTTTACATTAAAAAATCTATCAATGAAGTATTTTAAAAATATAAATTGAAATGAGCTTTAATTTAGTTTATAAACTACTCGAGAATTGAAAGTTATTCAAATTAATCTGTGATTTTATTAATTATATTCGTAAATCTTTAATAATATAAAATAATTACAAAACTTCAAATTCTCGACTAGTTTCGAATAATACAAATAATCCATATTTATCTTAAAATCAGACAAAATATATACTTTTGTTCGGTGCAACAATAATTTGTATACGTAAGTATGCAACATATGGGAACGTTTTTTACTATCGATTTCTCAGAAAATTTGATTCTTCCATAAAAGTTGGTGCTTGATCTAAAGAATACAAAATAGACATATTCGATACTATATTGGCAAGATAACAAACAATTTTTATAGCATAATTTTATTTTAATAAGAATAAATTTTTCTAAAATATCAATACTAAAAATATTGGCAAGATAACAAACAATTTTTATAACATTAGTGATTGTTATTTAATTAATAAAATTGTTAAGGATGTTAATGTCAAAGATTTCTTTTTGTTTTTAATTAAAAAAAGGTTGTCATTTATTTTGTCTTTTTTCGTATGTTAAAGATCAAACACCAACTTTTAATAAGATTTTTTTCCGAAATATCAATACTAAAAAAGTTTCCCATGTGCTGTATACTTGCGTGGATACGTTGTATAAATTATTTATATTATATTCATAAAACCTGATGATTATTTTTTGTCTTTTCCAATATATATATATACATATAGGAAAATATATATATATATATATATATATAGGCGATGTCCGTAAATAAATAAATAAAATAATTATTTGGAACCATATATGTATTTCAAATTTACTTTTTTAATTCCATTTAATTTTAATACACTTTTCGGTGTAGATTTCAAATGTAATTGTATAGCTTAAAAATAATGACTAAGATTTTTAAAATGGCTTTTAACAAAAATTTGTATTAATTCCACCTGCAATTAGAGATATATTTAGCTTTTGAGAAATAAAATAGCATTAATTTTCGAATTAATTAATTAATAGAGAATATAAAAAATCGTGAAAGAATTCTTGATTATTTAACACTTATTAAATACAGAGTTTTAAAATTGCTTTCCATTTTAAATCAAACATAGCAGCGGTTCAGGAAATATTAAATATAATGTGTTATTCCAGTATGAGGATCCTTGTAGTTTAAGGGAGCGGTTTAGACGAAAGAGATAGCTATATAAATATTGGCAATCACTAATTCGAGTTAGATTGCTGTTGTGATGAATGAACAATATTGTAGTATACATTAAAGTAATCTTAAAATAAGCAGGAATTTCATCAGATGAATTAAAAGTTATTTTAATGTTTAGTTTGTGTGAAAAACAATGAAAATTGATCAAATTTATAGCGAATTTCAAATTATATTTTTGCTAATAAAAACTTGTGCAATGAAAATTTAAAGGATTTCACTAAATTCTGCATTAAAATAACTTAGCAGACATGACCTATTCATTTTATTATATCTTATAATTTTCTTTTCTAACTTGAACGAGTAACTTGACGTAATACACGAAAATTAACGATTTATTTCTTATTTAGACTCATACTTTATATTTGGTAGGTAAAAAATGGAAATTCATATTATTAAATCCAGAAGAATAGAAGAAATTATTTATAAGATTAATTGTCTTTTTCAAATATTTTTTAAAGTGATGCCAATTTTGTGTTTTATGAATTCTTCAACGGAATGCCATAATTATTCTCGTTGTCTTTTTTGTTACAGACATTCAAATATTTGCGAAAGAAATTATTTATAAAATTAATTGTCATTTTCAATTTTTTTTTAAAGTGATGCCAATTTGATATTCGATGCATTCTTTAACGAAAAGTCGCAATTATTTTCATTGTTTTTTAGTATCTCAATATCCAAATATTTGCGAAAGAAATTATTTATAAAATGAAACTTATTTTTTCATTCTTTTAAAGTAATGCAAAATATTTAATTTAAAGAGATCCCAAATTCGTGTTTTATGCATTCTTCAATGGAAAACCAAAATTATTTTCTTTGTTTTTTTGTATCTCTTTATTCTAATATTTGAGAAAGAAATTATTTATAAAATTAATCGTCTTTTTCAAATATTTTATTTTAAGTGATGGCAATTTCGTGTTTTATGAATTCTTCATTAGAAAACCACAATTATTCTCGTTGTCTTTTTTGTTACAGACATTTAAATATTTGCAAAAGAAATTATTTATAAAATTAATCGCCTTTTTCAAAATTTTTTTAAAGTGATGCCAATTTGGTATTTGCATAAATTCTTTAACGAAAAGTCACAATTAATTTAATTGTTTTTTAGTACCTTAATATCCAAATATTTGCGAAAGAAATTATTTTTAAAATGAAACATTTTTTTTTTCATTTTTTAAAGTGTTGCAAAATATTTATTTTATACATATAGTTATACATATATTTATGTTATAAAAAAATAATCCTAATAACTAGGTAAGTCAAAAATAGTTTGTACTTAATAATGGATCTCTTTAAAATAAATATTTTGCATCACTTTAAAAAATGAAAAAAAAAAGTTTCATTTTAAAAATAAATTCGTGTTTTATGCATTCTTCAATGGAAAACCAAAATTATTTTCGTTGTTTTTTGTAAATCTATATTCAAATATTTGAGAAAGAAATTAAACACCTTTTACAAACATTTTTTTTAAAACGATGCCAAATTTGTGTTTTATGCATTTTCAACAGGAAATCACAATTATTCTCATTGTTTTTCTGTATCTAAGTATTTAAATATTTACGAAAGAAATTATTTATAAAATTAATCGTCTGTTTCATTATTTTTTTTAAGTGATGAGGATATATAATATCCTCTTTGGTGATGCTAATTTCGTGTTTTATGCATTCTTCAACGGAAAATAATATTAAACGTTTTTTTACAAATATTTTTAAGTGATGTCAAATTCGTGTTTTATACAAAAATTCTTCAACGGAAAATCACAATTATTCTCATTGTTCGTTTTTACCATTATACGACAAATTTTATTAACTATTATTGTTATTAATGTTATTAATAATAATATTACAGTAGATCAACTGTCTTATAACCGTACTAATAATCAAGGATTTATTTGAAATTAATTTATATCTGGAATTCTTGAATCTTTAAGACGTTTACTTCGTGGTACATTTTCGATAATAGTATCGAGCATTTAAACGCTCGATACTATTATTTTTGTTATCAAAAATCGACGTCGAAGTTGGCGTTGGAAGTCTCGAGTCATGTCTGTACTAAGATCACATAACGTATAGCATAAATTTTGAATCGAAAATAATTAATGCAAGTCTATTATATATATATATATATATATATATATACAGAGAGGTTTTTTATCAGTATACATTTCCCCTATGTATACCTGCAAAATACACGAGTCAAATGCTTTAATGTATGTGTGTTTAGTTGCTTATAACACGTAACTGAACACACATATGCCAAATAGTCAACTAAACATACACACATTAATCGGTTCAATGCGTTTGACTCGCGTTTTTTGCAGGTATACACTTCCCCTAATGTATACTGATAAAATAACCTCTCTGTATATATATATATATATATATAATGTCCCCTTTTACTAATTGGTGTCGGAGTTGTCTATTATTATTAACTATTATTATTTCGAGTATTAGTAGGTATCATAAGACAGCCGATCAAGTAATCAATCAATTTGCGAAATCAATATTACTTCAATTTTTTTTCTAATTAATTCAATAAATATTACTTTTAGGTATTTTGCTAAACAACACGCATTCAATAATTCAATAATAAAACATAAAATCCCATCCGATTAAGAGGCTATCCTCAGTTTTCGCTTCAGCGAGCAGAAACCGACGATTTTCGCCAGGATGAAGTTGCCTATGAGAAATATGACGTCGTTCGTGTAGTTGTCTTTGTCCATCCCGAACTCTTTCAAAAGCAACGAGGGCGATGTGTGGTGACAGTACATGATATCATCCGGACATGGGAGGGATTCCCTGCCATAGCCGTACATAGCTTGGACCAAGGCTTCCATTCCGTAGGCGATGTACGAGAGGTAGGATATTCCGTACATGATTAAGGGCATGTGGGTGAAGAGCATAAGGAAGCCTCCTACGACGATGAAGAGTGCTGTCAGGATTGCTCCCAAGAAGGTTCCATTCTGAAAAAAAAAAAATAAAAGTAATTAAAATAAATTAATTATTTGGAAATAATTAATTAAATTAAATAATTATAAAATAACTAATAAATTATTTATTTATTGATCTCATCAAATTTAATTCTATGAAAAAAAAAAAAAAAATAAATAAAAATACACCATCGTAACTGTAAAATTTCTGGCCTAGCAATCGACCACAATATTTTTAAAGAAACGCGGGCGCGGTGTAATTTATGTAATTTAGGATTATTTACAAGAGCTTCTTCAACTGACTATGATTCCTATAGCAAATCAGAGATAACTGATTCCTTAGCAAATCAGAGATAATTGATTCCTATAGCAAATCAGAGATAATTGATTCCCATAGAAAATCAGAGATTCCTTAACAAATCAGAGATAATTGATTCCTATAGCAAATCAGAGATAATTGATTCCTATAGCAAATCAGAGACAATTGATTCCTATAGCAAATCAGAGACAATTGATTCCTATAGCAAATCAGAGACAATTGATTCCTATAGCAAATCAGAGACAATTGATTACTATAGCAAATCAGAGACAATTGATTCCAATAGCAAATCAGAGATAATTGATTCCTATAGCAAATCAGAGATAATTGATTCCCATAGAAAATCAGAGATTCCTTAACAAATCAGAGATAATTGATTCCTATAGCAAATCAGAGATAATTGATTCCTATAGCAACTATAGCAAATCAGAGATAATTCATTCATATAGCAAATCAGTCAATCAAATTCAGTCAGTTGAAGAATCTCTTGTAAATAATCCTAAATTATTTTGGAGCCACATAAATTCGAATCGTTCAATCACTGCTCTACCAGACTCATTTGAGAATAATGGTACCTTCATTACAAGTGCTCAAGAAGTTGTTGAGTTATTTGCTGATCACTTTGGTTCAGTATTTAATGTACCCTCAAGTAATATTACCTTACCGTCAAAATAATCAATTAGTTCCTTCAATCATATTAATTACAGCACCAATGAGGCATTAAAAATTACAGACGTCTGTTTGAAAGATTCGTACTGTACTGGCCCAGACGGTTTGCCAACAATTCTATTGAAGCAATGTTCCTTCTCGCCCTTTGTTGCTTCTTATCAACCAATCTCTAAGTACAGGCTGTTTTCCATCACTCGCCATTTGGCGAGCCACGTTTGAATTGTATCAATTAGTCCCTGTAGGGTGCTAAGGGCTTTAGGTAGGGTGGAAGCATGAGCAATAAGGGCAGTATCATCGGCGTAAAGAAGAGGATACGCGGATTTATTTACATAATTTGGGTTAAGATTATAAATGTCATGGACTTCATAGAATTATTATTTTTTAAATGAACATTTGTTTGATAACGACCATATGGGTCGAAACTAGTCGCAAATAAAATGTATACGTGATACCTGTAAAGTTTTTAATTTCAAAATTTACCTTATTGATAGAAACATTTAAACATGTATTATAAAGTAATGGATTCGACTATCCAATGTATTTACTTATTCTATTAATACATAATTTACTTACCACTTTAAACATGTATCATAAAGTAATCGATTCAACCATCCAATATATTTACTTATTTTATTAATGCGTAATTTACTTACCACTGGATTTACGGTAGTTCCAATCACAACTCCAATTCCTTCCGAAGTTAAATTAACTAAAATTAGGATCAGCGAAAACATCAGTATCCTGTTCAGTTCAATCGGCTGCGCTGTTATGGAATACGAAAAGACTGTATACACGAGTGAAAATAAAATCTGAAAAAAAAAATGCTTATTGATTATTCCATCTTAAAAAAATGAGTGACCTTATTAAATTCAATAATATAAAGCAGGTGTCCTTTATGTAGAAAAAATATAAATATGATACGCCATGCTTTTATGGGACATCCTGTTCAAATAGACCTACATAGGCCTGCGAAAGCTGATTTTGAAAAAAAAAAAAAACATTTAGCCGTAAAGCTACTCGGTGCGCACGCTGAAACACCCTGTATATATCAATTAAGATATCGCTAGGGGTACTTTGCTATTTAAATTTTTAAAGTTGTGGGTACCACCTTTTAAGGAAAAAGGGGTGGGGTTCTGAAAGGTGTAAAAATCGTCGTTATTTATAAACCTATGTTGATATTTTTTTCCGTTGTATTCAGAATGAAAAAAAAAAAATCTATCAATTAAGGTATCAAACAAAAGCACGTTCGCAGTTTGCTGAAAGCGGTTATTAAATAGCCGCACCTATACAAGGTGTATTTCTTTAAGGTATATTTTTCTAAAAATATTTCCAATGAGTCGACAATCAAATGAAATCCTCAATGTATATCTCTTTTCTAAACTATAACCTTAACAAATAACACAAAGTACCTCGTTTTTATTCTTTGATTTTGTAATAAAAACTTTAATTTAAGGTTAAACAAAAACAAAAAGCAACAACAAATTATGTACATACCTGAACTGGAATATTCGATATCAAATAGGCCAAATAGTAAGTCCTTAGTTTGTACCAATTATTAAAATTTTCTTTCTTAAGTACAGGCACTTCTGCAGGTACTGCAACAAGAAAAATTATTATTGTTAATTGTAGAGTCTTCTACTTTGTTATAGATTGTAATTCAATTTTAATAAATGAAACACTGTTTACTTTGTTCGTACAATTTTAATCCAAGTTATACAAACAAAGTAAAATGTACATTTGAGTGAACGTAAGTCAAAAGTGGCAGAGCTAAATTTGGAAATAATTTATTAATTATTTTCAAATCATTTTTATTTAAAATATTTAATGGAATGTTCAGCCATCATTCATCTAGCGTATGGATAACTAGTGATGGCCATTTCGGTTTTTCGAACCTCATCAGACTAGTGTGTTCCATGTGCAATGGCTTGATGAAGGCGGCTGAACGGAAATTGTGTTATGGTTACATACCCGATATAAATCATAATAATTTAAATACGACACAAGCGCCATCTTTTGTCTAATTTCAAATGGCATCGTCAACGATTTTGGTCTACAAAGTGGACGACCGAGAATCATTGTTTTGTCCACTAGTTATCCATACGCTGGATGAATGGTAGCTGAACATTCCATTGAATGTGAATTTCGTTTTCCTTGTTTTCATAAACAATAATAACATTTAGTGGACGAAATTTAGTTAACGAAACAATGATTCTCGATCGTCTACCTTGTAGACCCAAATCGTTGGCGAGCCACTTGAAATTAGGCAAAAGATGGCGCTTGCGTCGTCTTTAATTTATTATGATTAAAGTAAAATGTGTTTTATTTATTAACATTATTATTATTAATTATAATATAATGTTTAAATTTAGTTTTTTTTTATAAAATAAAACAATTATTTCAACACATCATATAACAACAGAATTTGATAAAATTAACGTATTTATTAACTTTGCAATAAAATTAAAAAAAAAAAAAAATAGTGCAAATGATCAATAAAATTCGATTCTTTTTTTCCAACTGCAAAAATATTTATCATATGCAGTAATTCTTCCTTGTTGAATTTTATTGTAATTTAAATAACTGCAAAAGTCTGAATCTCCTTTGTTTTATTTTACTAATTAACTTTGTTTTTATAACTACTGAAAATATAAAAAACAACAACAATGTATATCGAAAGAAGTGACTTTAAAGTCATAATTGCTTTCAAATACATTGACTTCAAAGTCACTTTTTATATGGTCGAAATTATTTTTTAGTAAAAATAGACACTTTAAACTGATTTACTTCTAAAAGCAATTTCAACGAAAGCAGTTGTAGAAAATGATTTTAAAGTCGTAATTAGCTATTTATAGTGACATGCATTTACTTGAAAGTCACATTTTGTTGAAAGTTACTGTAAAGTCACATCATTATTGGCTATAATAGTGATTTCATAGTGTCGTCTAAAGCAACATCTTTATGTAAATAAATAAATATTTATACTGAAGTTGATTTATAAGACGCTATGAACTCACTATTATGTCAATGACTTTAAAGTCATAATTAGACAATAACAGTGATATACAATTACTTTAAAGTAAATTTATAGCGAAAATAGTGATATACAGTGAATTAAAATTCAATTTCCAGCGAAAGCACCCTCAATGTGGCTTTTAAGTCATAATTGCATGTATGTATGATTATTTTAAAGTCAATTTTTTACAAGAATGGTGATCTTAAAGTAATTTCCAAGGCAATTTCAGCGAAATCAGTTACACAAAATGATTTTAAACTCTTAATTAGGTAATAATAGTAATATGCAGTTACTTTCGAGTGAATCTTTGTCGAAATTAGTGGCATTAAAGTCTTAAAAGTTAATTTACACCAAAAATAGTGACTTCGAATACAAACTGACTATAAAGCTATAATTGTATGCATGTAAGGTGACTACGCAGTTATTTTTTTGGCGGAAATAGTGATTTTAAAGTGCCTTCTATTTTTTTATAGAATTTTTTTTTATTTTTAGTACAAATAGTTACTTGAAATGACTCTAAAGTCATAATTTGGCTATTATAGTTACATACCGTTATTTTGAAAACAATTTATAGCAAAAATAGTCATATAAAGTGACCTTAAAGTCAAGTTGTGGTAAAATAGTGACTTTAAAGTCAAATTTTGGCAAAAATAGTATTGTTTAAGTGATTTCTGCAAAAACTGCTACACAAAATGATTTTAAAATCGTAATTAATTAATTAACAATAGTAAAATGCAGTTATTTGAAGTCAATTGTTGGCGAAAGTAGTAACAAATTGATATTAAACGTCATAATAAATTAAAGACGACGCAAGCACCACCTTTTGCTTAAAATGTGAATTAAATGTCATATTTAAAAGCATACAAGGTGGCTTTAATGACGATTTTGGTGATAATAGTGAATTTTGAGTGACTTATAAGACAATTTTAGTGAAAATAGTTACATAAAATGAATTTAAAGTCATAATTAGGCATTAACTGCCACAAACATTTTAGCAATAATAGTGACTTTAAAGAGACTTATAAGACAATTTCAGTGAAAATAGTTACATAAAATAAATTTAAAGTCATAATTAAGCAATAACTGCCGCATACAGAGAAAATCGTGATTTAAAATAATTTTGAAGTCAATTTCTTGCGAAATTAATTATTACTTGTATGGGCAGAAAATCATTCCAGGATAGACAAGCCTTTATTTTATTTAGTGTATATACTCAATATTTTTAAAAATGTAATTGTCTTAATAAAGATATTTGTATATACATATATATATTAATTGTAGTAATTATTCATACGTGCGATGACACTAAAATCATTTTTTTGGCAATAGGAGTGAGTTTAAAATAATTTTGAACGCAATTTCAGGGGTACTACTAACACGAAATGGTTTTAAAGAGTAATGAGGCAATAATAGTCCATGCAGTTTTATTTTTCGAAAATTATAACAAAACTGACTTTAAAGTTACAACACAAAATAATTTTAAAGTGTAATTAGGCTGTATGTCACTATGCAGTTGTTTTAAGTAATAACAAAACTGACTTTAAAGTCTATTTAAATAAATAAAAAAAAATCATCGGGACAGTTAAGCTGGCCAGCATAGATTTTTCTTTAACTTCATCATAAGTTAAAGGCAGAGAGACCTCTGGTCGACAGCCCAGATAGACTAACACCTACATGTGTTGTAATTATTTATGCTATATTGTTAAAATTATCTGTATAGTCTGAATAAAGATTTAATTTTTAATTTTATTTATTTACTGAATTCACCATTTTACAATTAATGTTTACAACTAAAACAATATAAATTTCATGTAATCAGAATGAATTATAAACGAGGTAACAAATGAATTACAAGAAAATAATAATTACGAATACAAAATGTAATAAAAACAAAAAATCCGATATTAACATAATGATGCAAGTATTGACTTTTACATAACGTGGGACAATGATTCTATAGCAAAGGTAGATGTATGTATATATACAGAGAGCTTTTTTTATCAGTATACATTTCCCCTATGTATACCTGCAAAATACGCGAGTCAAATGCATTAGTGTATGTGTGTTTAGTTGCCTATGACACGCAACTGAACACACGTATGCCAAATAGTCAACTAAACATACACACATTAATCGGTTCAATGCAATTGACTCGCGTTTTTTGCAGGTATACACTTTCCATAATGTATACTGATAAAAAAAACCTCTCTGTATATATGTATAAAATATTTTTTTTTACTTACGTTTAACAATAGCTGGCATCATGGAGGTATAGCTCAAGTAAACAATCGAGACGATGAAATATCCAGTGTTTTTAATCGACTTGGATCCATCGTTTCCGTAATTAAAATATAATAAACCGACGAAAATGCCGACTAACGTGTGGAGGATTATTTTTAAATGTGTCACCGTCTAAAATTGAAACAAACAAAAACAAAATATATTAATAAAACATAATTAACTGAAACTAGTATTGAGTTTTAAGATGTTTTTAATAATGTTCATTAAAAAATGCTTTCACTAAAACATTCGAACGATAAGCGGGTTATAAATTGCGTGGTTAATGATTTTATGCAACAAATAAAACTAGTTTTCTTGGAATAACTAATTAAAACACTTTTAACTTTGTTTGTGTAACTATTTTTTTTTATTTAGGGATTATAGTTTCGACAACATTAGCGTATCATTATCAAATAAATAATAATAAATTATAAAACAAATTTTAAATTCTCTTGAAAATGGGCTGATAACCCGAAACTAGTTGAGAATTTAAAGTTATTCAATCTAATCTGTGTTTTATTGGTTGATTTTTAATACTTTATTCATATTTATTTCATACAATATGAACTACCAATGTCTAAATATTAAAACCATTAATTATATTAATAATAAATAAATAAGACATATAGTTGTACAAACAAAGTTAAAAGTTATAATAAAACATGTACCCCGACACCAATTGGTAAAAGGGGACATCGATTATATATATATTTATATATATATATAATAAAACATGTACAACCAAGTGAAAGCCTTAACAATTAACTAGTTTTGTTGGGTTATTTTGTAAAAAAAAGTATTAAATTAGTTTTGTTTAATTGGTAATGAAAAAAAAAAAAAATGCGTTATTTAAAATAATTAATTTTATAGTCTGTGGTTTTTGAAAGAGAGTGGAATGCAGCATAAATATCTCTTATAATCTGTGCGTTTTTAAAGAGAGAGAGAGTGTTGGTTGTAATTTCAAGGAAGGTTTTTTTTATTTATTTTTTTATTTTGGCTTCTATTATATACATTCATTATAATCTGTTGTAAAAGTGCTGTTGTAATAATTTCAATCGATTTTGTATAATCCTTCTGTGGAACGCAAGCTTCTGTTGTTTGTAAATGTGTAAAAAGTGGAGTTGAGTTGTTGTCTTCAGTGAATATGGAGTATAAATTCCCGTAGATTTTTGTCCCTGTTTCACCGTGTAAATGCGTCGCTGTAAAAGTACAACTGAAAATTAGTTACAAATAAATTTATTTGAGATTAGTAATGAATAACGATGTATGACTCTCTGTAATTACTGAAATTCAATTATTTAATGTAAGTGGATTTATCAAATGATTTATTTACCGGTAATTCAATTATTTAATGTTAGTGGATTTATCAAATGATTTTTTTTACCGGTAATTCAATTA
Organism: Philonthus spinipes; assembly: GCA_963082785.1. Lineage (NCBI taxonomy): Eukaryota > Metazoa > Arthropoda > Insecta > Coleoptera > Staphylinidae > Philonthus > Philonthus spinipes. The sequence goes on from OY720311.1 coordinate 21,384,061, forward strand.
TTTAATGTTAGTGTATTTATCAATTTTTTTTTACCGGTAAATGTAGAGTTTACTTGAAACAATTAACCCATTAACGCCTAGTGATGTATATTAGTGATGGGCAAAATCGATTATTTTAATAAGCGAATACGAAATAATCTATTATTTTCAATAATTAAATGTTGATATTTATATCTACGCGTCTGAATATAAACAAGCTATAAAAAAATGCCATGGTCGTTAATGGGTTAATCAACTATCAGAATGTTTCAGGTTTTCGAAGTAGCCATATTTTTACCTTTGCAATTAATTTAAACAATTGCAAAAGTGTAAATTTTAGAAAATTTATTATAACAATATGCACAATTGTGTTAGTAGTCTATCATTGGCTATCGACCATATTATTTACAATAATTTATATTTATTTATATCACTGTTTATACCGTAAACCTGAATAATTAGATTTTTTATATTACCAACCTGTTAGTATAGTTTTTCCTTTACTTCAAAAAATTCCATGGTCGTTAACGGGTTAATCAACTATCAGAATGTTTCAACCTTTGCAATTAATTTAACCTTTGCAATTAATTTAAATAATTGCAAAAGTGTATTTCTTTGAATTAAATATTTTTCATGAATAAAAAGATTAACTTCATACCTTACATCACTGTGAAAGTAGACAAAATTTGAACAACTTTAACAGTAAATTTAATTATTTAATTAAAATTAAACAAGGAAATATTACTGGTAATGATTTCTAAATTAAATAATAATTTATTTAACATATTTAAATAACTATTTTGATTGATTTGTGTTAAACATAATAAAAACTGTACTTACCTTATTTTCTTAAACCTAATTTCAATAATTCACAATCACCTCCTGATTTATTGTACGAAATTAACACATTAATTAAAACTGACGTTAGTATTTGCATTTAAATTTAACTAACTTTGCTTGTACTCTTCTTATATTATGATTTTTATTGTATATTTTCCCTTGTTGGATTCTTCCGTTGGAAAATAAAAATTATTATTATTATTTATAAAACAATAGCGTTATTGTATAATAATGTCACAATTTTAAACTTTAAATAAACTAATTCAGAATGCAATTGAAATAGTTAAACGCCCAGTTTAAAAAAATCGCTTAAAATTAAATATGACGGTCATTTGAAATAAGAAAGTTGGTATTAATATCGCGAAAACCGCCATCTTGAATTTTATTTTATTTTGACTTGATTTTTATGTTTACCTAATTAAACCAAGTAACATCTATTTTAAACTTTTTTCGCATCTTTAATATTTATTGAGATATTTGATTTTTTGGAAATACACGATTTTCAGTTTTTCTAAAATTCTTAGAATTTTGAAAATTTCTCAACATAATCTGAACCAGCATATAAAACTGCACAACATTGCCCATTTAACCAGATCTCTAACTTTAAGAATAAGAAAGATACCCATGCAATCCAACTCTATTTAGGACACACTTTATATATCGGTTATTTTAAGATAGAGAAAGTCGTTTAAATTGGGACCAAGTTGTATGTTTCAGTCCTTATTTAATCTTATATAACATCGTTATATGTTCCTCTCTACTTCTAATTGTGAGGTGTCAGTCCTTATTAATAATCAATTTTCAGATTTGAAATATCTTCAATTATTTTACTGTAATCTGAAGAAAATTGAAATTTTCTTCGTTGTTTTTCTTTTTTCCTTCAAAATCTATAGAAACATCATCTCTTTTATATCTCAACAAATGAAGCAATTTTTTAAATTTGCTGAGCCCCGACTCAAATTCAAGAGGTCAATTTTCTTCGATGATTTTATTTTTTTTCTTCAAAATCTGTAAAAACATTCTTAAAGCAACTTTTTACATCTCGACAAATGACTTATATTAATAAAAGTGGTAAAACAAAGTTAAGGATTTTTTTCTAAATCAGCTGCGTCGTAAGAAAATAAAGACCCCACTTCCAGCACATCTTGGGAACGTATCAAACGTTACAATTCTTCCTTTAAATATACATTTTTTTTTACAATGAAATTAAACAAGGAAAATCTCTGGCAATAATCAATAAAATTCGATCAAACCTTTTTTCCAAGTGCAAAAAATTAATTACACAACAATTACAATAATTTTTTTTTTGCCCATCAATTTTATTATATGTTGCTCGCGATGAACACACTCGGGTTTTATTCCTAAAATTATGAATGTGTTTCGTTGGTGGACATTTCGCACCAACGAAACACATTCATAATTTTAGGAATAAAACATGTGAATTTGACAGATGCTTACGACCGAAACGTATGATCATTTTCAGGAATAACTCTTCTTGTTGCAAACGCAACTAATTTATCCGCTCTTTCTTCATAACCCAATTAATAATTTTTGCGACAGTAATTTAATAAATACAAGACAATCGTTTCATTCACTCTTTTCGCTCTTTCTTGGTAACCCAATTAATTATATTTGCGACAGTAATTTAATAAATACAAGAAAATCATTTCATTCACAGCCCAATTAAATATTTGAAAGTTTTTTTTTCCCAAATAATTTGTTAATTAATTGTTAATTGTAACTTACCCAATCTCTGTAAAGTTGTAATATACTCCTCCTCAAAAGGACGCCGAATCTGTAAAATTCCGATGGCGAACGCACTAAAACTGTTGTCCGTTCGTGCAGTTCCGATTCGATTTTTTCTGTCGTTACTGAAAGAGAAAACAGAAAATTATAATTATAATAAATTTTGTTTTTCCAATTATTCATCATTCATTTGATATAAAATATAAGAAAGAATAAGTCGTTGTGCGTTTTAGTTAAAAGTATACTGTGGTGGTATTGGAGAGTGTGACATGTACTAACAATTGACATTATTTTAATACCTTGTATATACTTAAATAATTGATTTAGTTAAATTAGCGTTGCAGCAGTTTTTTTTGATTTTTTTTATATGTTTTTAATTGGAGTCGAATCTGTCGATCCAGTCGATAATAACCCAAATTGAAGGTGCTGTGAAAATGTTTGAGGGTATGACAGGTGCTGACAATTCAGATTATTTTACTACCATATGTATACTTAAATGATGAATGTAGTTATATTAGCTTTGCAGCATTTTTTTATTTTTTTATAATTTTTTAATTGGAGTCAAATCTGTCGACCTAGTCGAAAATAACCCAAATTGAGGATGCTGTGGAAAGGTTGAAGGATGTGACAGATACAAACAATTGACATTATTTTATTGTCTTGTATCTATTTAAACGATACTACAGTTAAATTTGCTCTTCAGTAGTTTTTTTGATTTTTTTTTAGAATTCTCTAATTGGAGTCAAATTTGTCGACCCAGAAGGGAATAATCCATATTGAAGGTGCTGTGTAAGAGTTTGAAGGTGTGAGAGGTACTAACAATTGACATTATTTTACTGCCTTGTATATACTCAAGGGATAATTGTAGTTAAATTAGGTTCCCAGCAGTTTTTTATATTTTTTTTAATTTATTAATTGGAGTTGGATCTGCCGACCCAGTCAAAAATAATTCAAATTAAGGATGACGTGGAGGGGTGGAAGGCAGTGGCAGATACAAATAATTGACATTATTTTACTGCCTTGTATATACTTAAGCAACCATTGTAGTTGCAGCAGTTTTTTTGAATTTTTTTATATGTTTTTAATTGGAGTCGAATCTGTCGATCCAGTCGATAATAACCCAAATTGAAAGTGTTCTGAAAATGTTGGAAGGTATAACAGGTGCTGACAATTGACATTATTTTGCTGCCATATATATACTTAAATGATCAATGTAGTTATATTAGCTTTGCAGCATTTTTTTATTTTTTTATGATTTTTTAATTGGAGTCAAATCTGTCGACTTAGTCGAAAATAACCCAAATTGAGGATGCTGTGGAAAGGTTGAAGGATGTGACAGATACAAACAATTGACATTATTTTATTGTCTTGTATCTATTTAAACGATACTACAGTTAAATTTGCTCTTCAGTAGTTTTTTTGATTTTTTTTTAGAATTCTCTAATTGGAGTCAAATTTGTGCTGTGTAAGAGTTTGAAAGTGTGAGAGGTACTAATATTTGACATTATTTTACTGCCTTGTATATACTCATGGGATAATTGTAGTTAAATTAGCTTCCCAGCAGTTTTTTATATTTTTTTAGAATTTATTAATTGGAGTTGGATGTGCCGACCCAGTCAAAAATAATTCAAATTAAGTATAACGTGGAGGGGTGGAAGGCAGTGGCAGATACAAATAATTGACATTATTTTACTGCCTTGTATATACTTAAGCAATCATTGTAGTTAAATTTGCCTTGCAGCAGTTATTGATTTTTTTAGAATTGTTTTAATTGGAGTCGTATCCTTCGACCCAGTCAAAAATAACTCAAATTAAGGATGACGTGGAGGGATGGGAGGCTGTAATAGATAAAAACAATTGACATTATTTTAATGCCTTGTATATCCTTAAGCAACCATTGTAGTTAAAGTTGCTTTGCAGCAGTTTTTGATTTTTTTAGATTTTTTTTCAATTGGAGTCGGATCCTTCGACCCAGTCAAAAATAACTCGAATTAAGAATGACGTAGAGGGAAGGGAGGCTGTGACAGATAAAAACAATTGATATTATTTCACTACCCTGTGTTTACTTAAGCGATCATTGTACTTAAATTAACTGTATAGTAGTTTGTTTTTTTTTTTAGAATTTTTAATTGAATTCGATTTTGTCGACGCAGTCAAAAATAATTCAAATTGAGGATGCTGTGGAAGGGTTGAAGATTGTGACACGTACAAACAATTGACATTATTTTACTAGTAAAATAATGTCAATTGTTTGCATAAGCAACCACTGTCTTTAAATTAGATCTGCAGATTTTTTTTTAATTTCCACAGCTTTTCATTTCCGGAAAGGAACCATCATATATACTTCGTCCATACATGAAGATTCATTTGCGGTTTTGAAATAAAATAAGATTATGTAGAAAATAAAATAATTGTGTAACTGAAAATCTGCAATCTTTCATTTTCAGGTCGAGCACTTTTCATCTTATCCTTGCACAAGCAACCCAAAAAATAATAACTCACGCAGAAAGACCTTTGCCAATTAATAAACATTATTGTGTAATAGATCTTAAAATATAGGTCTATTTATTGTTAAATAGATATTGTAAAGATGTTTGGTAATAAAGATGTTTATATACATAATACACTCACTTTTATCCGTAGCTGGTGTTATACTCCTCCAATTATTCTCAGCTGCCGCTTTCGACAATGTTTCCACGAATTTCCCGTATTCGCCGTTGGCAACTTCCAGCACTGAAATTTCCACAATAAACACATCAGACTTGCAACCAAAAAAATATTTTTTAAAATTTTTTTGAAGATGCCACTTGAAATTGAGCAAAAGATGGCGCTTGCGTTGTCTTTAATTTATTATGATTTTTTTTTAAGTTGCACGATACTTACTGTAATCCGCAGGATTGTGGTATTTCGGGCAATTCAAACCCACCGACGCCAAAAACTGCACAGTGTTCAAGGACCCTCCTTGGTATATGCAGTGTCCTTCCGCCAGGACGTAGATGTGGTCGAACATTTCGTAAAGCGTGGCACTGGGCTGGTGTATCGTGCAGACGATCGTCCTTCCTTCCCTCGCCAGTTTTTTCAGCATGCTTATGCATTGCATGGAAGAAGAACTGTCTAAACCGCTAAAATAAAATTGTAACATTCTCGATCCATTATTTCTGAATTCATATTATCATACATAAATGACTAATATACCACACAAGAGAGAGGCTGAAAGCCGATAGCCATCTTGTAAATAATGTTTTTTAAACTTTAATGTAATTGTAAATATTACAATAAAGATGACAATGTATGTAAAATAATATTAAATAACAATTCAACAAAAAAACGTTTATTTTTTGGGGGATGAAATAAAATAAAAACAAAAACTGTTGATGGAGTGTTTATTGTTTGTTTTGGGAATGTTTCCAAAGAAAACAGTTTAAATAACACCCCCAGAAAGTTTCATAAAGATATATATATTATATATTTTTTTATTATCCACCTTTTCGACATAAATTCGTGATTTTCCACATAAAATTGAAAATAATTAAAAAACTACTTATGTGGTATTTTTTTTATATTTTTGCATATTCTGAAAGGGGATGATTAAATAACATTTCACGAAGCCACCCCGCACAAAAATTAAATTACGATTTTTATTTAATTCATACTCACAGAAAATTATTTTGGTTACTTAAAATTATGACAAAAGCAGGCGTGTAAAGATAACCTTTGAAAAAAAAACGAACGAAATAATCGTGCAAATTTGCTTGCTTTTGTCGACAAGCATGAAATATGCACCTTAATTATTTTCAGGGTGAAATGTAGATAAATCTTTTCTGAATTCAATTTTATAAGTTCAAATATTTTATCTTAACAATAAACAAAGATATTTTAGTTTAATCAACACTACGTCTAAAAGCCTCAATCGGAGCAGTTTGTTTAAACCGTTTCCACAAGATGTAAATTTGACTCAATATTTTAAATGTGCTTAAATAAAAAGTTCTTTTTAATATATTTAAGAGTATTTTAGATTTTTTTCAATTTTTTTCAGAAGAATTTTTTTTAATTAAAATTTAGATTTTTATCCTGGAAAAACGTGAATTTTGATGGAAAAACCAAAACTTGTCGATAAAATTATAACCAAAATGTTTGCAATATTTTAAATGTGCTTAAATAAAATGTTTTTTCTAATATATTTAAGAGTATTTTAGATTTTTTTCAATTTTTTTCAGAAGAATTTTTTTTAATTAAAATTAAAATTTTTATCCTGAAAAAACGTGATTTTGAATGAAAAAACCAAAACTCGTCGATTAATTTAAAATTATAACCAAAATGTTTGCAATTAATTGTAGCATCAGTTGTGTAAATTTTAATAACTTGGAGCAAATAGTTTTTGCAAGGCAAGCTTGTAAAGTTGACCTTTGAAAAATGAGTGAAAAGTATATCTAACTGTTGGGATTTTCTTTAGACCAGCTCTAACGCTTTATTTTAGTAATTTTGGGACATAAATTGGATAAGTCTTTCCTGAATCCTATGCTTTAAGTCCCAGCGTACTATCTTGTATATAAGCAAAGTTATCTTAGTTTAATCAACACTGCGTTTAGAAGCCTTAACCAACACGGTTTGTTTAAACCGTTCTCATAAGATCCCATATAAATTTGACTCGATATTTCAAATGTGCTTAAAAAAATAAACGTCAATGATTTTTTTTACTCAAAATAACTATCCCACATTCTTTCTGATATATTCAAGAGTATTTTAGAATTTCTTCAGATATTTTATATAAATCTTTATTCAAGACAAATGCTTACAATATAATACAAAACTATTATAAAATATCATACAGTACATATCAGTCCTGAAGTGGCTATCGACCAGCGCTCTTTCTGCCAATTTTTCTATTAGTTTATTGTATTTACGAAGGCAAACTTTCTTCAGATATTTTTCTGATTTTCATCGAAATTTCGAAGTTGAAGTACTTCATTTGAGTAAATTAATTATTTTAAAATTATATTATATATAGAACCATCTTTATTGAGGTTTTTTATACATTGTTAAATACAATATAATTTATTTTATTATTTCTAAAATGGCTATTGACCATCTGTCTTTTAGCCAAAAATTATTTTATTTGATTTAATTTACAGATACAGTGTTTCATTTTATATCGTTTAACTAAGATTTTAATAATACTACAAATTATAAGCCTTTCAATTAACTTTGTTTTAATTTAGTTAAAAGAAAAGAATAAGAAACTAATTATAGCAAATAGTCATTGCAAGGCAAGCTTGTAAAGTGGACCTTTGAAAAATGAGCGAAAAGTGTGTCCGATTTTGTGGTTTTTCTTTGGACCAGTACTAAATTATAAATTATAAGCCTTTCAATTTACTTTGTTTTAATTTAATTAAAATAAAAGAATACGAAACTAATTATTTTCTCGCCGAAAACCCAGACAGACTAACTCTTACTTGTATTGTAATTATTTCTGTTATATTGATCTGATTAAATATGTGTGTTTATATAAGTATTTAATAAATTATTTTCTTTCTAGTTGATATGCAATGAAAGATTTACGAAGTAAGTAAACAAAAAAGGCAACTATTTTCCGGGCAAATGCCCATGCCGAGCATTGAATTACACAAGAGATATTTATTTTAATTTGTTTAAACTGGAGTTCAGTTAAACAAAGTAAAAGCGTTTTTTTTATTTTATTTTCAATTACGATGTATAATAAAGCAGACGCCTTATGGAAACTTCTACTTCGTTATACATAACAACAACTAACTACAAATTTGATAATGGCAAGGTGAACTTAAACCTTGCTATTATCAAATTTGTAGTTAGTTTAGTGTTTTCATCATACAGGTTTAATTTTTATTTTATTGAAGACGGTAACAGGTTTCGTGGATCGAACATTATTTTCAAATGAATCCTTATTCTTGTTCTAGCTAAATGTATTACAGTAATAATAATCAACTTACGTCGTCGGTTCATCCAGAAACATAATCGGCGGATTGTCGATCAACTCCAAGGCTATCGATAATCGTTTCCTTTGCCCACCTGAAAGCCTTTCGCACTTCGTGTCCAGCGTATTCGTTAAACTTAAATCGTCTAAAATATCTAAAATCTTGAAGCAAACAAAAAAAATGGTTAGTCAAACAACAAAAATATTAATAGAAAAAAAATGTCACAGTAGCTTCAGAAGGAATTATTTATTAATTATTTTCAAATAAATTTGTATTTAATTTAATGATTATTATTATTATTTCCGATTATTTTCAGATAATTCAAGAGAATTTTAATTAATAACTTTAATTATTAATTTTGATTTTGATTTGTGCTTCTATTTATTTTATTAGTTTTTCATATAAATCTTTATTTCTGAAAGTATACATCCAATTTTTACATTTAATGTTTAAAAATACAGAATAAAACAATTGGCTTATTTCACTTAATAATTTTAAACCAAGTATTTTATAAATTAAATAAAAATATTATTTGAAAATAATTAATAAATCATTTCCATACTTATCTCTGTGACTTAAACAAAAATGCCTTTATTATATATATATATAATAACTAATAAATAATATATATATATATATATACAATATTATATTAATAACTAACACATTCCCTAAAGTTTGGAAAGTTTCAAAAATTATAATATCGAAAACTACAAACCTATATCTTTGATATCCAACTTTGCTAAAATCTTTGAAGTAATGTCATACAATTCTATATCTCATCATTGCAGTAAATGCATAATCACAAACAGCATGGTTTTGTGAAATGCCGGTCTACATCAACAAACCTCTGCCATTTTACTGATTTTGTAACAAGTGCTTTAGAAAGTGCTTTAGACGAACGCTTTCAAGTAGACGTTATTTTTACAGATTTCTTTAAAGTATTTGATAAAGTGAATCATAACTTATTATTAAAAAAACTTGAACATTTTGGCCTTGATAATAATCTTGTGTCATTATTGCAAAGTTATTTCCATGGAAGACTGGGTTATGTTGAATATAGATCTGTCAAATCACATACATATGTTTGCAGCAGTGGTGTTCCGCAAGGTTCAAATCTTGGACCATTATTATTCGTACTTTTTATTAATGATATTGCCAAATGTTTTAACTCTGTCTTCTGTACGCAGATGACCTGAAATATTTAGCAAAGTTGGTAGTTTAGTTGATACTATAAAGTGTCGGGACCTAGGTGTGTCTGACTAAATCTTCTTATTGCATGCTCGAATTTCTTTTAAGAAACACTAAACAATTTAAAATCTTAGAGCCCCTAATTAACTTCTACTATGCATTTATAAGAAGTAAATTGGAATACTGCAGCGTGGTATGGAATCCATGCCATCAAAAGTATATAAATGAGTTTGAAAAAATCCAAAGGAAATTCTTGAAATACTTCTATTTCAAAGCACATGGACAACACCATGTTCAAGGCTACAGATTTTTTGGACTTGAAAGAGAATTTGGCATAATATCGATACAAAATAGAAGACGTATGTCTCAAAATTGTTTTTATTTAAAAACTAATTAATTATCAGTTGCATGATTCATACCTCATATTTAGACTAAAACTTTGCTGTTCCCAGGTCAGGTCGTAGACATGCCAATATTTTTTATAATAATCGAGCAAATACAACACACTATCTCAACTCACCCATCATGTCTAAGTGTAACTCGGTAAATATTCTGCCTCATGATATTGATATATTTCATATTAATTCATCAAAGCTCACTGCTCATATGAAATCATATTACATGTTTAATAACACATACAATTTTCAGATTACGCTAGATGTTTTCATTTAATTTCATCCTAATTATTTCTTTTTTTTTAGTTCTTAAGTTATGTTAATATCCTTTTATTATATTTTAAGTATATTCATTATATACTCATTATGTACTTATTATGTCTATATTATAGCGTATATAATATAGACATAATTATTTAATTATCATTGTATTTTTTTCTAGTTTATCCTGTAATTACATCTTATCAATCTGTTGGATAATAAATAAATAAATAAATGCACATTAAAACAACTACTTCCCGGCTATTGAATTACATGTTGTACACGTGCTGCTGCATATCAATAAAATATTGCATAATGCAAGACATTTTTAATCCGAGAAAAAAATAATACAAAAACAAAAAAAAGTACTGCATTATGCAATATTTTATTGATATGCATCAGCAGGTGTGCAGTATGTAATTCAATATCCGGCGGGGAATTTTCCCGGGAAGTAGTTGTTTTAATGTGCATTTGTTTAACGGACTTACGTAGCGTAAGTCAAAAAAGTTACAAAGCTAAATGTGGAAATAATTTATTAATTATTTTCAAATAATTTTTATAACTGCGACCAAGTGAATGAATACTCTTTTTAAGTATTTTTTTCTGTATATTTGAATCTTTAAAAATGTTTCACCCAGTGTTAAGTGAGAAATTAATTAAATATTTACATGTATAATATTTATAATCATGGTTGATAAGTACATCAGAAACTGCCTAATTTATTCATATTTCTTTCTGCCTAATTTATCATATTTATTATTTTAAAATAATTTATATAAAGATATAAAGAAAGAAAAATTTTACTTTTTTATACCACTTAAGGTCTAAGAGTTTTTTTTTTTATTAATATTTTATCCAAACTTACAAGCATTTGTTTGGATTCGTCCGAGATGGAGTTTCCCAGTTTAAGTTTCGCCGCCATTAACATGATTTCCCTGACTGTGAAAAGCGGGCAAAGTCTGTCGTCCTGCAGGATGTAGCAGGAATCTTTTTTATACTTGATTTTGCCGTCGAACTTTTTGTCCTGGCCCGTGCATCGGATCATTCCCGACGTTCCACTTTTCCTGCAACAAAAAAATGGACATTTACTACTACAATATTTTGAGGCTAGGGGCCTTTTAGGCCTATGCACAGTGCTTACAGCACACCTTTACACACACATACATACTACAATATCTTTTATTTATTTATTTTACATATAATTACAATAAATAATGGTATCTTTGTTTTTTTTTCTTGCTTGCTTAAACAGGCCATCGACCTATGGTCTTTCCGCCAATATACATTTATTTAGTTGAATTATATTAAAACTAAACCCGGTGGTTATTTTTTCAACAAAATTTTTGATTTATTTAATTTAATAATAATAATAAACAAAAGATATAATATATAGTGATAGTGATATAAAAAAGTCAGTTTAATTAATCGGAAAATTTAATTTGCTTATGGTAATTATTTCGTCGTTTTTAATTGGTTGTAAAAAGTAGAATTTCGCTCTGAGCTGTTTAATTTTTTTTGCAAAAAAAAAATAAGTTCTTTCAGACTTTTAACATTTGTTTTTGATTTATTTAATTTAATAATAATAATAATAAACAAAAAGATATAATATATAGTGATGGTGACATAAAAAAGTCAGTTTAATTAAACGGAAAATTTAATTTGTCTTTCCGCCAATATACATTTATTTAGTTGAATTATATTAAAAGTAAACCCGGTGGTTATTTTTTCAACAAAATCCCCCCTCCCCTCTCTCCAGCGTATTCCTACCACGAATTATGATTCTTTTTTTTTCTGTTTAACTTTGGGAATTTTGCGATCGGTCAAAAATTGATTTTATCGTATCAACTTCGCCCCCATTAACACCAGAGGTATAGAAATTGACACAAATATTTAATTGAGCAATGGCTTCTACTGTTGAGTCTAAATATTAACAAATTGTCAACCTCCTAGCCTCATTTTTTATTTTCCCCGGACCCCTGTCCAAGGGAAAGTATTGTGATCGTGAAAATTTTCGAACCAATTAATGGACACATCACCATTTTTTCTATTATTTCCATTACCATTAAATTATTTAAACAAAAACAGTTTGTTTATTCTTAACCATGCACACGGCTTCAGAATAACCTTCAACGTTTTTTCCAATTCCTGCCGAACCCACCAATTTACAAAGAAAAGCCAATTAAAACATAACGAAACCAGGAAGCCAGGTTACGCCCATTAAACCAGATACAATTAATAACAGCAATACGTGTCAAGTAAAAGTCGCAAAATCGTTAAATTCAAATTTAGATAGAGCACTAAATTTGAATTTAACGATTTTGCGATTTTTACTTGACACGTATTGCTGTTATTAATTGTATCTAGTTACAGATAATTTTCCCAGTATCATCATAATTATTTAATAACGCTTATAAAATATTATTCGAAACGGTTTGATATCAATAAACGCTCGTTTAATTATGCAGTTTGTATCGAAGCCAAGCGCAAAAAAAAGATAATACTGGGAAAAGGTGGTAATTATGTTTTAGTGCCGATTTTGTAATAACAATTGTTTGAACCTGCCGCCGTAAAATATTAGCATTAATTATAAACAATCAATACTATTTTTGCTTCTAATTAGAATTAATTGCATTTTTTTTAATTGATGTGGAATAATTATGAGTGATATAAAAAAATCAATTTAATTAAAAGGAAAATTTAATTTGTTTATGGTAATTATTTCGTCGCTTTTAATTGGTTGTAAAAGTAGAATTTCGCTCTGAGCTGTTTAATTTTTTTGCAAAAAAAAAACGAGTTCTTTCAGACTTTTAAAATTTGTTTTTGATTTATTTAATTTCAATAATAATAATAAAAAAAGATTTATTCAAATGGTTCTTTCAGACTTTTAACAACAAACATTCTGAAGGTCATTTTTAAGTAGTTCTTGATCGACAGTAGTTCTAATAACTTGATATCATCAGCAAACAGAAGAAAGCTACAGAATCTAATACGCATATAGATGTCATTAATAATAATAATAATAATTTATTATCCAACAGTTCACAAAAACTTATTACAGGATAATCTTACAATTTACAGACTATGTTTATACGTACATACACATATAGATATTCACGTAATACAATTAGCGCAGTTTTATTATTCGAACACTAAGGATTTATTTAATGCATGCAAATTTATTGAAAATAAGTCAATATTACTTGCCAATTTATTCACCGTTTTACAGATTGAATTTATGGGTGAATTTAAGTAGTGTGAAGTAATAATAAATAGCAGGAATAAAACTGGCCCGCAATGAGAGCCCTGTGGAACACCCGCAGCAAAATTTATCTTCCTAGAATAGCAGGATCCAATACGAACGCACTGAATCCTATTTTGTAAGTAATCATCAAGCCATTTAATAATTCCCATTGCTCTAATTTTGCTAAGTAAAATATTATCCTGTACACGATCGAATGTCTTGGAAAAATCGGTGTAAATTGAATCAACTTGTAGACCATTTTCCAAGGCATTTGATAGGAAGTTGTATATGATTAGTTGATATAGATCGCCCTTTCATAAAACTGTGTTGTTCGTTGATGAAAATGTTTTTACACGACCAGATAATTTGCTGTGAAATTATATAATCCAGCAATTTCGGTATCGCGGATTGTATACAAATACTCCTATAATTACTGATATCAGATCTACGACCACTTTTAAGTACAGGCATTAAAAAGCTTTCTTTCTAGCAGTCGGGGAATGCACCAGAATTAAGGGAATCAGAGAAAAGTCCGTAAATGGGTTTTACAATTGTAAAAACACACCGCTTTAAGAAATATTCAGGAATTCAATCAGAGCCCACGTTACACGAATCTGATAATGCTAAAATATTATCAACCATTTCTGTAAGAATAACGCTGAAATTACCTAATTTAACAAATTCTTCAATATTACTAAAATTAGTATTATGTTGGGTATCATTGGGAGCAACATACACGGATGAAAGATAAGAAGCAAATAAATTTAAACAATCTTGTAAATTGTCACTTATATTCTCATTCAGGTACATTCTCTTAGGGTAACCACAAGTCTTACGACAAATATTAACATGATCCCAAAATCTTTTGGGATTTAAGGTTATGTTTTCCTCAAGGTGTTGTAAATACTCATTATATAGCGAGACATCACACAGAGCTCTTACTTTCTTAAATATTAAAAAGTCAGATTCTAAGCAATTAACTTTAATGTATAAAATAAAAATGATTTGAAAATAATTAATAAATTATTTTCACATTTACGTAAGTACGTTAAACAAATGCACATTAAAACAACTACTTCCCGGGCAAATATCCACGCCGGACATTGAATTACATAATGATGTTGCACATCAATAAAATATTGCATAATGCAACAAATTTTGATCCGAGAAAAATTTCTCTAATGCGAAAACAACAAAAGGAACGTTACTTAATTTAAGGCCATCTGCCGACACGTGTTTCGGGATCTATCCCTCGTCAGTACAGCTATGCCTTACATAATTTAAAGATGTTAAAATAAATTAATTAAATTAATTCAAATACAATCAGCAAAATTAAATCAATTATATTAAATCAAATTAAATTAAACCAAATTAATTCAATTTAATGTATTTATATGCACTTTTCTTATATTTAACTAACTTTATTAATTTTCTGTTAAACCAGGGAGGATAGTTTTGATGATTTAAATATTTAATGGGAATAAACTCGTTAAAACAATAGTACACAATATTGTAAAAATTTTGTACATTTTCATCAATACTTGCTCCGGATAACACTTCATTCCAATCAATTGATGCTAATAATTCCAATGTAATTACCCAATTTAAAATTTAACACCCAATCATCAGAATAATTAACATAATTGTAGTTAGATAAAGGTAAATTAATACAGTAAAAAATATGATGACAACTTACAGAAGTTAAAATATCACTTGCGCGACAAGTGTGTAAAATTCAATAATTCCCGGTCTATATCTACCCCTATTGTACAGGGTGTACCTCAAGGATCAGTCCTTGGACCCCTTTTATTTTCTATTTATAAGTGTACAATTTTGAATCAACTAAAGTGTTGTAAGGGTCATATGTATGCCGATGACAACCAATTATATCTTTCTTTCTCTTCGGACGATTATTATAATGCTGAATATTGTATTAATTCTGACTTAGAAAACGTTTATATTTTTTCAAGTTTTTTTTATTAAATCTAGCGAAAACATCATTCATGTTATTTGACAAAGATAAAATCTGTAACAAACTAAAAACGAAGTTAAATATTAAAATTAATGGATCAGAAATTCCTTACAGTGTTTTGTAAAAAAAAATTAGGTGTATATATCGATAACACATTCAGATACAAAAAAACAAATAAATAAATACATTATTTACATGTTATTATATACATGTTATTTGGCAAAGATAAAATCTGTAACAAACTAAAAACGAAGTTAAATATTAAAATTAATGGATCAGAAATTCCTTACAGTGTTTGTAACAAAAATTTAAGTGTTATCGGTATAACACATTCAGATACAAAAAAACAAATAAATAAATACATTAGTCTTGCATATGGAAACCTGAGAAAATTGTACCGTTATAGATCTAGTCTACCTATTATGTCAAAAATCACATTATGTAACGATTTTGTTCTATTTCATTTCAATTACAGTTCCTCACTCTACAATCTAGCAATTGATCAATTTACAGCAAATAGGATTCAAAATGTACAAAATGTAAATGTTGGGTTTCCTACGTTTGTATTTTCCACGTGGTTTATCATAACCTTAAAATTGTGATGACTTGTACAGCCATGAAAAAATAAAGAAGCTCTAACCAAAAAACTGTCCATTTTGTTATTTTCCAAAGTCGTAACAACTAAGTGCTCTTACAAAGCACAAAATACAGCAAGTTAAACACAAAAATATTCAGTAAATATATAATATATATATTTATAAAATAAAAATATTAACACATAAAATATATTTTTTTTAAATTTATGTTCAAAAAATAGCCTTAGCAGCAACAGAAATTCAAAGGCGTTCCTTAAATTATTTATTGTAGTATACAAATTCTCTCTGGGAATTTTATTGAATTTCGAGACGATATTATTAATATTTTATAATCTCATAATTTATGTTCTGGCTATACAAATTTGACCAAACATTTACTTTAAAGGGTCTTATATTCAAGCTTTATTTTGCCTTTAAATCACTTAAAAGCCTATAAAATTAAGTACATATTTATAAAAAGACAGTCTTGGTAATAAAAACTGAACGATTTAAATATTTAATTTAAAATTTATTATTTTTATGTAATAAATTTATGAACATACGAGTGAATGTTATTAGTCTAGACGTGCCACAGTTTCTGCCGGCGTGGTGGCAAGGAGAAATGGGAGATTTCTATCAGGAAGTCAGTTCGATCGGCCCGTGTTGCACTGTTACATGAAAATTGTTCGAAGTGTCCACATTACGCAATCCGAATGAGTCGTCATATAACACCCAGCCGATTATGCTATTTTATAATAATTATTACTTTTTTCTTAATTATTTCCAATAAGTCCCCTTCTAACTAACATGCATGCACACGCACGCGTGTGAAAGAGAGACCATATCATCACGCACCGTTTAAATTATCGTTGTATAACTTCAATAAGCTGATTA
Source organism: Philonthus spinipes (assembly GCA_963082785.1). Taxonomy (NCBI): domain Eukaryota; kingdom Metazoa; phylum Arthropoda; class Insecta; order Coleoptera; family Staphylinidae; genus Philonthus; species Philonthus spinipes. The sequence goes on from OY720311.1 coordinate 21,401,106, forward strand.
ATTACTGAGAATAGTTGGTGATGTAACTGACGAGGGCGATAATTGTTTTGTAATTAAGTGTTTGGGTTGTAATTAAAAGAGATTAAATAGAAAAAAACGTATTCATTCACTTGGTCACAAATTATATTAAAATGGAAATAATAGTTTGAAAAATGAGTCATTCTTTTGGATTTAATAATATGGATATGTATTTACATTTTTTTATCTACCAAGTATAAAGTATCAGTCAAAATAAATCGTTAATTTTCGTGTATTACGTCAATTTACTAGTTCAAGTTAGAAAAGAGCATTGCAAGAAATAATGAAATTTATAGGTTATGTCTGCTAAGTTATTTGAATGCAGAATTTAGTGAAATCCTTTAAATTTTCATTGCACAAGTTTTTAATAGCAAAAATATAATTTGAAATTTGCTATAAATTTGATCAATTTTCATTATTTTTCATAATTGATTTTCACATAAACTAAACATTAAAATAATTTTTAATTCATCTGATGAAATTCCCGCTTATTTTAAGATTACTTTAATGTATAATACAATATTGTTCATTGATCACAACAACAATCTAACTCGAATTAGTGATTGCCAATATTTATATAGCTATCTCTTTCGTCTAAACCGCACCCTTAAATAAAAATTATTTGAAAATAATTAATAAATTATTTCCACATTTAGTTCTGTGACTTTTGATTTACGTTACGTAAGTACGTCAAACAAATGCACATTAAAACAACTACTTCCCGGGCAAATATATTATGTAATTCAATTAAATAAGGAGTTGGGTCATGCCATTGTTGTAATCTAGTTGTTGTTATTATAAGTTGTTATGTTATTGAGCACTTTGTGTCTCGAAATGTACATCTAACATAAAAATAAATTGTGAAGTAAGGAATAACAGTCTTTCAATTTGTGATTAAACACTTCACTTAAACTCAAAAAACCATTCAATCTAGTTGTTGGTGACTGTTAAGATTTTTTTTCTTTTTGCGTTTATATTTGCGTTCAAAGTATTTGCTATTGTGTTTCAAATTAGTTAGTAATACATATAAATTTATTGCATTTTTCATGTATATCTTATATTTGTAAAAATTGTATATTCCGTTAAATAAATAAATAAATATATAAATATCAGGCGTGGGTATTCGCCCGGGAAGTAGTTGTTTTAATCCGCATTTGTTTAACGTACTTACGTAACGTGAGTAAAAAGTCACAGAACTAAATGCAGAAATAATTTATTAATTATTTTCAAACCATTTTTGTTTAATTTATTTAAATAACTGTTGAAATTATCCTGTTATCTATATTAGCACTAAAACAGCATTTCTAAAGCGAGATAACAAATGTACGAGGCGAAATTATGTTTCACGAGTATTTAGTATATTTAACATTTATCAAGCATACGTGCGATAAGTTAACGTGTAAAAATAACTAAATCAATAATACTCGTTTTGATATTTAAGCGAATATTTTATTGATTATTATTCAAAAGGATTTAAAAAATGTTAGTAATTTATCGACAACAATGTAAACAATATTAGAGCATTTATTCAGTAATTCTTGAAAATTTTTGTTGAGAAATTATTAACAATCAATTTTAAATTTAAATAATAAAACACTTTTTTTTTGCAGTTTCGCAAATTTTTTTAATATACAGGGTTATTATAAATGATGGACCCATTTTTAAAAAAAAAATCGTAATTATAAATTTTTTTTTGCAGTTTCGCAAATTTTTTTAATATACAGCGTTATTATAAATGATGGACCCATTTTTTTAAAAAAATCGTAATTATAAATTTATAAAAATAAAAGATATAAATGGGCTAAGTCTATAAATCACGCAGAAAATCAAGAAAACAGACTTTTGCGTAAGCAGTTACTATAAAATGTGTATTTTTATTTCATTATCAATGTCATTACACTGCATATTATATTATAAATAACGAATCATAACAATAATATTGTTTGTGCAATCTTGTAAATTTAATAACGCAAATTTATACGCCACCTATTATTCTTTTATCTGAAGTAAACGTTTATTTAAAAAGGAAACCTAACAGAAAGGTTGTTGGCCCATTGCCTGTAATATTCATCATTCTCTGTCGTATTTTAACAATTTTCAACATTCTATAGAAGATTTCCTAGACCACGACGGACTCGCCCCCATTGTCTGTAATATTTTGTTATTATTTTCTACTTAAATATATTTCTAATTATACATTACATTTTTTTGTAATTCAAAAATGTTGCCAGTAATTCCAGTAATATCTAATTAGAATTATCAACACAAATTCATCAAAAAATATATATACAGAGAGGTTTTTTTTTATCAGTATACATGGGAAGTGTATACCTGCAAAAAACGCGAGTCAAACACATTGAACCGATTAATGTGTGCATGTTTAGTTGACTATTTGACATATGTGTTTTCAGTTGCGTGTTATAGGCAACTAAATACACATACATTAAGGCATTTTACTCGCGTATTTTGCAGGTATACATAGGGGAAATGTATACTGATAAAAAGAACCATTCACACTTTATGTAACGTCCAGCTATCCATACTGTTTACACACGCCGATGCAAATGAAGGAATTTCTAATTTAAAAAAAGAGTATTTTTCAAATACTTTAACAACAGACTTAAATTTTATTTATTTTAAATTCTCAAACACCTTAACAGTGCAGTTGTATATTATTTCTTTAATTTATCAAACAATTTAACAACGGAATTGTAATTTTACTTTCCCCGTTCGTCTGTGTTATTATTAATACAAAAAAATGTATATACAGAGAACATTTTTTTGTATTAATAATAACACAGACAAACGGGGAAAGTAAAATTTCAATTCCGTTGTTAAATTGTTTGTTTTGTAAAGAAATAATATACAACTGTACTGTTAAGGTGTTTGAGCATTTAAAATAAATAAAATTCAAGTTTGTTGTTAGAGTATTTGAAAAATACTCTTTTTTTTTAAATTAGAAATTCCTTCATTTGCATCGGCGTGTGTAAACAGTATGGATAGCTGGACGTTACATAAAGTGTGAATGGGTAAAAGTAGAAATTGAACGCGGCTTATTTTGATACAAAATAAAAATACAATCGCGGAAACGCGCATGAACTCATTTACATAAACCAGAAGTGCGATACCGTATTTCGAGGCCGTCTATGCCAAACATTAAATTTATGCGATATTCACAGACATATTTTCATGAGTTTAACCATCATGTAAATACTTATCAATGTTTACAAAACATGAACGGGTTTATTTGCATTTAATTAATTATTGCGATAATGTTTTTTTTTATAGAAAAAACATTCTCTTTTAATAACACTTTTTTCATTCAGTTGTCCTCCTCTTCTCCCCTCAAAAAACAACGTGGTAGCTCTTTAATCGTGATAAGCATAAAATTAGTTAAAGACAATTCTTCCAGCTTTGCCAATTTAATGATTTGTGTTATCAATCCACAGTTCCAACTCCATATATTCTTTGTTTGCATCCAACAATTCTTCTAGTTTTACAAATTTAATGAATTGTCCCACTGAGCAAAACGGACATAATAATGATGCACCAATGTTACATTAACGTTTAATGTTGTTTTTAATGTTGATACAACGTTATTTGTGAACATTTTGTTCAGTGGGGTGTTATCAAACTACAGTTCCAAGTTCATATATTCTTTGTTTACATCCACAATTCCTCATCCATAGAAGATACCATCCAGACGAAAACCCTTTTATTCGATCACGTAATTATAATCGGTGATTTTAACTTTAACTAAGACAGATTCCTCTTTTATTTCAAATTCGAACTTTGTCCGCATCCTAATTTAGAACTGAGTCGATTCTCCTAAGTGAGCTGGATCTTGTGAGCCAGTTCATTGCATCCACACAGACCTAAATTTAGAACTGAGTCTATTCTCTTAAGTGGATCTTGTGAGCCAGCTCATTGAAATGAGCCATTTCGCCCTTTTTTTCGGACCTTATGCTTTTTGCTGCGCCATCTGTCGGTGGAAATTATGTCATTCTGGTGGCGGAAGTTTTTGTGTGGCGCTCGGGTTCCCACAAAATGCAACACTTTAAATCCTCCAATACAGCTCATCAACATCCTTGATAAATTCGATAAATTCCTACAAATTAGAGTACGTCAATTCTCATCAAATCCCTTAACATGGACTTCTTCAAGGGTCCTCTCTCTTCCTGCTTTTGTACAACCTCTTAGTCCACGACCTATATCATCAAGATTCCAAATTCATTAACAAATCTGCTACAAGGACTTCTTCAAGGCTTCTCTCTCTTCCCGCTTTTATACAACTTCTTAGTCCACGATCTATATCATCAAGATTCCAAATTCATTAACAAATCCGCAACAAGGACTTCTTCAAGGTTCCTCTCTCTTCCAGCTTTTGTACAACCTCTTAGTCCATGATCTATATCATTAAGATTCCAAATTCATTAACAAATCCGTAACAAGGACTTCTTCAAGGCTTCTTTCTCTTCCCGCTTTTGTACAAACTCTTAGTCCACGATCTATATCATCAAGATTTCAAAATCATTAACAAATCCGCAACAAGGACTTCTTCAAGGCTTCTCTCTCTTCCTGCTTTTGTACAACTTCTTAGTCCACGATCTATATCAACAAGATTCCAAATTAATTATCAAATCCGCTACAAAAACTTCTTCAAGGCTTCTCTCTCTTCCTGCTTTTGTAAAACCTCTTAGTCCACGACCTATATCATCAAGATTCCAAATTCATTAACAAATTCACAACAAGAACTTCTTCAAGGCTCCTCTCTCTTCCAGCTTTTGTACAACCTTTTCGTCCACGATCTATATCATCAAGATTCCAAATTCATTAACAAATCCGCAACAAGGACTTCTTCAAGGCTTCTCTCTCTTCCCGCTTTTATACAACCTCTTAGTCCATGATCTATATCATCAAGATTTCAAAACCATTAACAAATCCGCAACAAGGACTTCTTCAAGGCTTCTCTCTCTTCCTGATTTTGTACAACCTCTTAGTCCATGATCTATATCATCAAGATTTCAAAATCATTAACAAATCCGCAACAAGGACTTCTTCAAGGCTTCTCTCTCTTCCTGATTTTGTACAACCTCTTAGTCCATGATCTATATCATCAAGATTTCAAATTCATTAACAAATCCGCAACAAGGACTTCTTCAAGGCTTCTCTCTCTTCCCGCTTTTGTACAACCTCTTAGTCCACGACCTTTACCATCAAGCTTCCAAATTCATTAACAAATCCGCAGCAGGGACTTCTTCAAGGCTTCTCTCTCTTCCAGCTTTTGTACAACCTCTTAGTCCACAAGCTATATCATTAAGATTCCAAATTCATTAACAAATCCGCAACAAGGATTTCTTCAAGGCTTCTCTCTCTTCCAGCTTTTGTACAACATCTTAGTCCATGATCTATATCATTAAGATTCCAAATTCATTAACAAATCCGCAACAGGGACTTCTTCAAGGCTTCTCTCTCTTCCAGCTTTTGTACAACCTCTTAGTCCACGATCTATATCATCAAGATTCCAAATTCATTAACAAATCCGCAACAAGGACTTCTTCAAGGCTTCTTTCTCTTCCCGCTTTTGTACAAACTCTTAGTCCACGATCTATATCATCAAGATTTCAAAATCATTAACAAATCCGCAACAAGGACTTCTTCAAGGTTGCTCTCTCTTCCAGCTTTTGTACAATCTCTTAGTCCACGACCTTTACCATCAAGATCCCAAATTCATTAACCTTCTTCTTTATGGTGATGAAACTGCACTCATAACACATGTTCCCATTCTTTATAAAATAAAACCATCCTTCAGGGCATCATTGACATTTTACAAACAAGGTTTGCGAAATGACACATTTTTTTAGCCATAAAACATATTTTTCTTTATTCTGCGTATTTTGTGCTTGATAATTATTTTTATCGCACAATTAACAGAATTAATTAATTTTTTTTAAATCGCAATTCATTTTTCAAATTTACATACAATCTCGGGATATGAATTTCCCACACATTTTTAATAATCATAATACATGTTTCTTTTTTATTCTGCATATTTTGCGTATTCGATCTCTGTACTTGATAATTCTTTTCCTCGCATAATTTTGTAATAAAAGCAAACCGATTCCACGTTTTCCACGTGGTTTTATGGGCAACTTAAGAAAACCGGTTGGCTCGCATGAAATCACGTTGAAATTTAAATTGCTCTGTTTCTTTTTCAACACGAAATACACAAAGGATTCGAAATAAATAAAAACGTGATATAGAAACAATGAGTTTTATTATATTTATTTATTAACGGAATATACTTTTTTACATGCAAACAATAAAATAATCTAATAAAATGTATTAAATATTTTTGTGGATACTATTTGAAACTCTAAGAAATGTTTTAATACTGAGAATATATAATTAATATCAAGAAATTGATTAGTAAGATGCTAAATAAAGATTATTATTAGGTTGATGCAAAAGAAATGTCGGATTTAATATTATTAAACTTTATGGTTTAAAAAAATTTAATTTTTTTTTTTAATAATTATTGACATTATATACAGAGAGCTTATTTTATCGGTATACATTTCCCCTATGTATACCTGCAAAATAGGCGAGTCAAACGCATTGATGTATGTGTGTTTAGTTGCCTATAACACGCAACTGAACACACATATGCGAAATAGTCAACAAAACATACACACATTAATCGGTTCAATGCGTTTGACTAGCATTTTTGCAGGTATATACTTCCCCTAATGTATACTGATAAAAAAAAACCTCCCTGTATATTATTTTAAAGCTTAGAATATGCTCTATATTATTCATATAAATATTCTATGATTTTGTTATATTTTGATCATTTTAAAAATGATAGAAAAGAAGCAATTAAGAGCGATATTTTTGTATGGTTTAAGCTAGGTCAAAAGGCAGCTGAGGCGACTCGCAATATCAACGAAGCATTTGGCCAAAATACTGCTAATGAACGTGCTGTGAAACGATGGTTCGTCCGATTTCGTAATGGTGATGAGAGTCTTGAAGATGAAAAACACGGTAATCGACCATCAGAAGTTGATGATGACCAATTGAATGCCATTAAAGCTGACACAAGCAAAACAACAAGATAAGTTGCTGAAGAGCTTAATGTTGACGAGTTTACTGTTGTTCAACATTTAAAGAAAATTGGGAAAGTGAATGGGTTCCGCACGAACTGAATGAAAATCAAAAAAAAATCGCCGTTTTGTTGTGTCATCTGCACTACTTCTTCGCAACCAAAACGACCCGTTTCTCAACCGAATCGCCACCTTCGATGAAAAGTGGGTTCTTTATGATAACTCAGATCAATGGTTGGATCACGATGAAGTGCTTGGGCACTTCCCCAAGCCAAATATGCATCAAAAGAAGGTTATGGTGACTGTTTGGTTGTCTATGGCGGGTTTGATATATCACAGCTTTTTGAATCCGGGCGAAACTATCACAGCGGAGAAGTATTGTCAACAAATCGAGGAAATGCACCAAAAACTTCGACAAAAACAGCCGGCATTGGTCAATAGAAAAGGCCCAATTCTTCTTCATGACAACACTCGGCCACATGTTTCAATTATGACAAGACAAAAGCTGCATGAGTTGGGCTACGAAACTCTCGACCATCCACCATACTTGCCCGTACTGATTTTCACTTTTTTAAGCATCTAGACAACTTCTTGCGTGATAAATGCTTCAAAAATTAAAGAGATGCTGAAACCGCCTTAAATTTTTTCGTTGCTTCAAGAACTCCAGATTTCTATGCTACCGGCATAAATAAACTTGTTTTTTTTTGTTGGCAAAGTTGTATTAATTCTAATGGTTCTTATTTTGATTAATAAAGTTTATTTTATAAAAAGTTATACTCGATTAAAGTTGATGGTTAAAACCCTACATTTCTTTTACATCAACCTAATAACATTCCCAATAGTCATATTTTATTTAAATGAATTATGCAGGGTGTCTAAAATGTAATGTCTGGAGGATTAAAGGAGCAAGAATTAACATTTGTTTTAAAGTACTCACGTAACGTAAGTCAAGAAGTCACAGTTAGCTGAAGAGAAAATGATTGATTAATATTTAATCATTTTCAAATTCTTTATATTTCGTGTGTCGGGTGAATGTTTCAATATTAAAATATATTAATTATATTAGTGTGAAAATTAAAATAAATAAAAAAAAACTGAACATACTCGAATCCGGATAATATATTCAGCAGGGACGATTTTCCAGCTCCTGATGGCCCCATGATTCCTGTGAGTTCACCGGATTTGAACGTTCCTGAGATTGCATGAAGAATTTCTTTCTTGCCTAGAAAATAATAAGAAGAAAAAAATAATTATTATTAGAAAGAGAATAATCAATCAATTTAATATTAGGTAAATTGAAACTCTTGTTTTGTTCCATGTTTTTATTTTTATATATATATACAGAGAGCTTTTTTTATCAGTATACATTTCGCCTATATATACCTGCAAAATAGGCGAATCAAACGCATTAATGCGTGTATGTTTGGTTGCCTATAACACGCAACTGAACACACATATGCCAAATATTCAATTAAACATACACACATTAGTCGGTTCAATGCGTTTGACTCGCATTTTTTTGCAGGCATACACTTCCCCTAATATATACTGATAAAAAAACCTCACTGTATATATATTTACCTAATATTAAATTCGCGTTCCATCAAGAGTGTAGCGAAAATAGTATAAATTTTAATTAATCAATTATTTATTTTCTTTTAATTCAATTAAAACTTCAATGTGAATCATTTTCAAACATAGGGATAAGAAATTTAAAATAATTCGTGTATTTTTCTCAATTTTTCTGTTCATGTTATTTCTAATATGCATAACAACATGTTTATGAATTGATTATAATTTATTCTCACGAAAAACAAAAATATACATACAAACATACAAAATATAAAAAAGTCCAGACGGTCGAAATTAACTCTGTATCATAATGGTTTTATTGCTTATACAAAAAAAAACTATTAAAAATAACAGGTTGGATCGGTTTTGAATTGTTATTTGTTTGTGTTCATGGTTCATAATTCGTAATAATTTACATGCAATGAATTATTTATTTTATAAATATAACATCTCTATTCGCGTAAATATTATTTACTATACATATACAGGGTGAGTCATCGAAGTGCCCATATTCGATATCTCCCTTGTCAATTAAAAATATAACACTTTGTAGTCCTTTCTTCACTTGTTTATATGTACGCTATAAGTACAGCTAATAGCTACCAAGGTTAACTATTGATAATGGACACATAGTGCCCGAAATGTACATAAAAAATAAAACATTTTTTAAATCATTTTTATTTTATTTAATTTAAAAATACAACATTGTATTCCTTTCTTCACTTGTTTATTTGTAACAAGCCTTAACAATTAACAAATTAAAAATAAAACATTTTTTAAATCATTTTTATTTTATTTAATTTAAAAATACAACATTGTATTCCTTTCTTCACTTGTTACAAATAAATTAAAAATAAAACATTTTTTAAATCATTTTTATTTTATTTAATTTAAAAATACAACATTGTATTCCTTTCTTCACTTGTTTATTTGTAACAAGTGAAGAAAGTATTGTATTCCTTTCTTCACTTGTTTATTTGTAACAAGTGAAGAAAGGAATACAATGTTGTATTTTTAAATTAAATAAAATAAAAATGATTTAAAAAAATGTTTTATTTTTAATTTGTTAATTGTTAAGGCTTTCACTTTATACATTTTGAGTTTATTAAATAAATCACAAAAGAAGTTATACAAAGTTGGAAAGTGTTTTTTTATCATAATAATAATATATTTATTTACGGTATCTCCTTTTTACAAAACATATGCAACAAAAATCAATATTACAAATAAATATATAAATGTATGTAAATCAAACTGAAATATAATTATAAATTGACAGTGAATAATACTAATATTTTAAATTGGTCATAACAAAAGTATTAATTCCGTTGATATCAACTTACATAAAAGCATAATTTATGACAACAGTTGATTATTTTATTTTATTTATAATTGTTCGAATCGCTTCACGTAACTCACAACAATTCATCGATCTCTTTTGTCGTTAGAAATTCAGCATAGACCTAAATCGTTGACGATGCCACTTGAAATTAGACAAAAGGTGGCGCTTGCGTCGTCTTTAATTTATTATAGGGTTATTAGCCCATTTTTAAGAGAATTTAAAACTCGAAACTTTAATCTGTGTTTAATTGTTTTATTGGTTGATTTTTAATAATCTCTTCATATTTATTACCAATGTTTAAATATTAAAACTATTAATTGCATTAAAGTTGCAAGTTTAGAAGAGCAAAAATAAATGTCATATATTTATTTGTTTATGAATTATTGCGAATCAGTTTTGCGTTTAATTTAACAGACAATTAGTTGCACTTATGCGATTTATTCACTTTTTTTTGAAAAGCGTCTAATGATCGGTTCGCGTGTTGAAACTTAATGGTTAGCTGCGTCTTAAGGCACTAAAAGAAACATTACTTAAGCGGATTTCAGGGAAGTAATTGCGTGGTATTTCGACCGGTCGTTAAAATCGATTTTCTTTTCCACTACTTCCTAATCGCAGGCAAGCACAAGGCTAAAGCTGGTAATCGGTATAATTTAGCATAAGTAGTAACAGAAATGTGTATGAGTTATTAACTACTGACGGCAGCAAAACAAATTAATATTCATGCAATAAAAAAAATTTTATTTTATTAATTAACTTCTCACTTAACCCACGGTGAAACAAATTTAAATCTATTTATATATTCTTTAAATAAAACACTCGGTTTGTTTCACTTTCATATTTATCTATCCGACTAGTTTCGCCCATTGGTCATCTTCAGGGAGGAATGTACAGAAGTGCTTAAAGCTGTTATAAAAAATAACTCAGATGATTCATAAAATAATACAATTCGTGATTGCGATTGAGGAGTGTCAAATGCCCTGGGTTTATCGTTTTAGCGCCTTAATTTCGAGCCCTTCACGGAGATTTAATTAGCCTGAGTATAAATAATTTTTTTTCACTTCATTTCATTTATTTACGGTAAATCACCTTTATACAGAATAATAACAATATTCAAAATGTTTAGATAAATAGCATGACTGTAAATCACATATAAACAGAATAATACAATTTTACATATATAACATATTTTAATATCAGTAGCGGAAACTGCAAAATAAAAATTAACCCAAGTTGTCGACTGTAGCGATGAAAAAAATAATTGAAATATCAAAAACGGTAATCTCATTGACATTAAAATTAATTAAATTGAACTAAATAGATAAATTATAAATAAATATTGTTAAATAAATAATAAAATAAAATAATTACTAAATAAACAAAAAAATAAATAAATAACATTTCGCTTTAATATTTTTATTCAGTTGGTGACAGCTGTTTAAATAAATTAAACAAAAAAAATATATTAACACCACTATAATAGGAATTTTCAGGAGTTACTCTTAGCCAGTGAGTTTACAAAACAGGATTAGACCTATAGAATGGTTTACCCATGGACCTAATCTTGTTTATGTAAACTCATTGGCAAACAGTAACTCCTGTTAATTCCTATTATAAACGCATAATTAAATATAAATATATGTTTAAATCTAAATAATTACATACGAGAAATACCTGTGGTCAAATCTACTCCAAGACTATTAGTATTAAAAGAAAAATCGATTATTCTCCTTTTCAATAATAATAATAATAATAAATGTCTTTATTTCATTAACAATTGTACAATAGAAATATATTTTGCAATACTGCAAAAATTGTTTACACTGTACGTTTTTGTCAAACATCCTTTGAAACAACTACTTCTCGGGCCTATACCCCACCAGACATTAAATTACAGAAAATGTATTTGTTGTTGCTTGGCATGCAAATGTGTGAATCTCCTCAGTTTTTTTTAAATACAAATAATTTCAAAATTTGCTTACGTTAAGTTTATTATCGTGTACACTCGTGTACAAAAAAAATCTGCACACCGAAATGAATATCTGTTAGCATAAGAAAAATGTCTTTTTTTTCTGTTTTTACGTGGGCGATCCCATAAATACTTAGCCTCACCGGCCACTATTGTGAGGAAGTTTACTATATTTATATTCTCCTAGACTGTCAAAATTGCAACCGAATCGGACTCGTAGTTTTGTTTTGACAGCGGATTTTAGAACAAAAGAATGAAAAAAAAGCAATATTGGTAGTGATTCGATTCATGTTTTTGGAAGCGAAATCAAAGAGCGCTCTTTATGTAAAATATTTTCAGATTTGTAACGTCTTTCTTTATGTAATCTACACTAAAGGGTGAATTGGATGAACGGTACAAAGGAATTGTGATTTGTATTTGGCTAACTACGTTTGAATTGTGTCTATGAGGCCCTGTAAGGTGCTTAGGGCCCTTCCGAAAGCCCTGAGCATTTTACAGGGCCTCATACACAATTTAGAACCGTGAGAAATTATATACCGAATTTATTTATATAATTGGGAGGAGAGGAGATAAATGGGGAACCGACCTTGTTCGGGAGTGAAGCAACAGGATGGGGAATCTTGAAGTTTTATTTTCAGAGATCGTTTATAAAGGAAATTGCTAAGTATGGAGGAATATTATGGGGAGTAACACTTATACAACAAGCCTTAGTGCTAAATGGAGTTAAACACTTGTTTGATGTCGACAAAAAGCGGACTTTTCGCCTTCGAGGCTTGCTGATTGCCAGTCGGATGTGATGATGGGGCAAAATAGTAGAGCGATTTTCAAAGAATCCAAATTGATAGGGTGAAATAAGGTGTTAATAATTTATTTTTAAGAATGGATTCGAAACACAAAATGTGGTTGAATTATTTTGTATATCTGTGTAAATATTTTTTTTTTTAATAGAAAAGAATATTAATTCACTTGGTCACAGTTATTTAAATAAATTAAATAAAAATGATTAATAAATTATTTCCACATTTAGCTCTGTGAAATTTTGAATTATTTACACAGATGTACAAAACAATTCGGATGGAGAAATTGATTTGCAAAAATGATTACTCTTTTGTATTCGTTTTTATTTATCTATTTTCTATTTGTATTTATATAATAAAAGAGGATATATCTATTTGGTGGCGGTCTTTCGGGCTTTGAGGACCATCACAACGATATTCTGTTTCTCAAGCAGGACAATCTTCTCCTTGACGCTCTTGTGGCGCCGTAGGCGCTCTTCATATTAAAAAAAAAACACGAAACGACGTTTTTACGCAATAATTATCACCAAGCTTCTCATAATTAAGCCTCGAACGTCGATTAATTAAAATTATTTAAATGTACTATTCCACATAAACACTAAATGTCTTTCAGATGGTGCAAAATACCGGCCGCAACCTTGGCATATATAGATAATTAAGGTGCATTGCATACAAAATAAAACTAATTCCATCCGTTCCAATTACATAACCGTAATTAAAATTAAAAACATTACACAAGCAGCAGTTTTCTTTTTTTTTGCGAAATATAGAGATCAAAAGTTGTAAATATTTCCAAACTGGCCAGTTTATTAAATGTGGCATTTATATTAGCCAGATGACGGTTGTCGTAAATTTAATAAATAATATTCTTATTATGAATATTCAAAACACAAGGATTTCCAGCCACGGATATGTCCGGCTCCTCCATTATGGCGGAGGCGCCGGGTAAATTATTTATTTTAAAAGTGATTCACAGCTTATAAACGAATGGAAATAACTCAATTATACAAGAACAGTGACGAGATATGTCCAAATTATTTTAAAATAATTTTTACTTTCAATTATTTGCCTTGAATAAAGACTTGGACAAATCAGATTCAAGGTCCAAAACAAAGGTGTTTATCACATTTGAGAAACTTGTTTTTCTTCTTAGATTGTTGTTAAAGGTCTAAATAATCATTTAAAATAATAAAATCAGAGGTATGTATTTCGTAACTTTTTTTATAATTTTTTCAATTTCAGCCAAGGATTCCCTATAAATAGACGAACTTTTCTAAGTACAAAACGAATATGTTTGTCACAATTCAGGAACTTGATTTTGTTCTTAGATTGTTGCTAAATGTCTAAATAATCATTTAAAACAATAAAATCAGATATATGTATTTCGTAACTTTTTTTATAATTTTTTTAAATTTCAGCCACGGATTCTCTATAAAGAGACGAACTTTTCTAAGTACAAAACGAATATGTTTATTACAATTCAGGAACTTTATTTTGTTCTTAGATTGTTTCTAAAGGTCTAAATAATCATTTAAAACAATAAAATCAGGGATATGTATTTCGTAATTTTTTTATATTTTTTTAAATTTCAGCCACGGATTTCGTATAGAGAGGCGAACTTTTCTAAGTACAAAACGAATATGTTTGTCACAATTTATGGACTTGATTTTCTTCTTAGATTGTTGCTAAATATCTAAATAATCATTTAAAACAATAAAATCAGAAATATGTATTTCGTAACTTTTTTTATAATTTTTTCAATTTAAGCCACGGATTCCCTATAAAGAAACGAACTTTTCTAAATCCAAAACGAATATGTTTGTCGCAATTCAGGGACTTGATTTTGTTCTTAGATTGTTACTAAATGTCTAAATAATCATTTAAAACAATAAAATCAGAAATATGTATTTCGTAACTTTTTTTATAAATTTTTAAAGCTCAGCCACGGATTTCGTATAGAGAGGCGAACTTTTCTAAGTACAAAACGAATATGTTTGCACAATTCAGGGACTTGATTTTATTCTTAGATTGTTGCTAAATGTCTAAATAATCATTTAAAACAATAAAATCAGAAATATGTATTTCGTAACTTTTTTTATAATTTTTTCAATTTCAGCCACGGATTCTTTATGAAGAGACGAACTTTTCTAAATCCAAAACGAATATGTTTGTTACAATTCGTGAACTCTATTTTGTTCTTAAATTGTTGCTAAAGGTCTAAATAATCATTTAAAACAATGAAATCAAGGATATGTATTTCGTAACTTTTTTTATAATTTTTTTAAATTTCAACCATGGATTCCCTATAAAGAGACGAACTTTTCTAAGTACAAAACGAATATGTTTGCACAATTCAGGGACTTGATTTTGTTCTTAGATTGTTGCTAAATGTCTAAATAATCATTTAAAACAATAAAATCAGAGGTATGTATTTCGTAACTTTTTTTATATTTTTTTAAACAACCAATACGGGTATAAGAGGATAAGATTAAGAAAGAAGAAAGAGCAATATTTCGTGTGATGCGTATATTTCGAGTTATTTCGATTTGTAAGTTTAAATGGTACACCCGGTATTTTCGAAAATCTCGACAGAATGGCTTAAGTGTGCGCCAGTATCCCTCGCTATTGGTTTACTCTACTTATTTCGACGTGAAAACTCATATCCTATTTTTACATAGAAAAATCCTTGACACAACTGACATTAAAATACAATGGAAGTTGTTCGCGACTGGGAATAATTAAAGAATAAAATTGCGGTCAATTTTATTGTTTCGTTTATACCACCACATAATAAAAACAGAATAAAATGTATTATAACACGTGAGGTTATACATTCAATAAAATGGAATGCTTTTGCTTTAAAAGCAAATTACGTATTTAAACAGGTATGTTTTAATTTCATATAATTATTCCTATTTTTTCATTCAATTTTCCATACTGTTAATAAATCATCAAAATTAGAATAATTAAACGCTCGCGCGCGTCGCAATGAAAATTATGAAAATTACCCGTCGAAAATAATCATCCAATTAATTTTCCCGTGTCGCGCTTTCACAGACACTATTAAAATTTCAACATTTAAAACATTTCAAATTTTACGATCGCCACTCGATTTATAGACACTTAATTTATTTATTTTGTCGGTTCATTTCTGCGCACAAAAAATAATAAACATAATTTTCCACTAAAAAAATAGAGAGTTCAAAGGGTTATCGTATTTAAAGTTGTTTATTTTTATTTAAATAGGTCAACACTTTCTGTTAGTCATATTTTGATAATCGATGTACCAAGGACGGTGGACGCGAGAGATGCAGGTTCTCGAAAGTGATGATTTTCAAAAGGGAAAGATTTTTTTTATTTTCATTTAGCGCAGGGTAAAGCGTCGCTTCATTAAGGGTGCTGTTTAGACGACAGAGACAGCTATATAATTGGTAATCACTAATTAGAGTTAGATTGCTGGTGTGATTAATGAACAATAATGTATTAAATTTAACTAACTTTGCTTGTACTCTTCTTATATTATGATTTTGATTGTATATTTTCCCTTGTTGGATTCTTCCGTTGGAAAATAAAATTATTATTATTATACATTAAATTAATCTTAAAATAAGCAGGAATTTCATCAGATGAATTAAAAATTATTGTAATGTTTAACTTGTGTTAAAAACAATTATAAAAAACAATGAAAATTGTTCAAATTTATAGCAATTTTCAAATTATTTTTTTGCTAATAAAAACTTGTGCAATGAAAATTTAAAAGATTTCACTAAATTCTGCATTGAAATAAATTAGCAGACATGACATATTAATTTCATTAAATCTTACAATTTTCTTTTCTAACTTGAACTAGTAAATTGACGTAATACACGAAAATTAACGATTTATTTTTTATTTAGACTGATGCTTTATACTAGGTAGTTAAAAAATGTAAATACATATTGATATTATTAAATCCTAAAGAATGGCTCTTTTTTCAAACGATTATTTCCATTTTACTATATAGCTATCTCTTTCTACTAAACCGCAACCTTAATATCTTTATTGTACAAATTATTCTCGGTTGCGTTACTTAAAAAAATCATACACACATGAACAATTACCACCGGTAAATCGTGATTTAAAAAAATCATTTTGTGACGAAATATTCGCTTCTCTACTTAAAATTACTACGATTTTTTTTGAAGCTCTGGTTTCTGAATCGAACCTAACATTATTAATAACTGCAATGAAAAGCGCGTAGAGTGTACGAGTTGATTTATCTGAGTGAGTAATGCCTTTCTCGCGAGTTGAAAACTATACTTTTTCTACTCGTATTAAATAATTATTGAATTAAATTATATTATCAAAAAGTATTAACAAAATTATAAGAAAACATTAATTAATCGTTCTTATTTAAATTTAACCGTTTCATATTTTATTCCCGGGGCTCCACTGGCAGTAAATAAAGGATGATATTTTTCGTAGTTGTTTCAACATCCATAATAATAATAGCAATAATAATAATAATAGTAATAATAATAATAATTAAGAACTAAAACTTGTAATTATACCGTTAATTCTTAAAAAAAGAAACCAGTGTACAAATGAAAAATAAATAAATAATAATAAGTCTTTATTGCTCAACAGGAAATATATATCCCAATTACAAGACAATATACATAAATCCATAGCCGTGTTTGTAATAATAATAATGCAAGAGCATAAAAACATGGACATCAGGGAAAACATCTACTACTTAGATTTACAAAAATCTGTTATTCTGAGCACCTGCAATATAACAAGAAGATTTCTAAATAGCGACTAAATATACCTGTATATTGGATAAAATCCTGTCAGGTATTTAACTCACCGCGAAAAGCGAGATAGAAATATTTAACAATAATAGTAATCGTTTATTTTCTCAACAGATTATAGTCCAATTACAGAGATAATATCATGTTTACATAGTCGTAAATAACAGAAGTAAAATATAATAAAATGCAATGGTCTCAATCTCAAAAGTTCATTTTCACAAAATCATATTTAATTGGAATTGTTTTTTTCGGAATTTGACATTTGAAATTAAATTTATTGACTGGATTAAATCATTTTATAAAATCGAAATAAACAGAAATTGTGTAATGGAAAATTCGTCATATGATAGACGGAGACTTTGGAGTAATGAAAAAAAAAAAAAATCGGCATGTGATTAATAAAACAAAACAAAATTGGCTCAATTGACCAAATGTACATAATTTTGACAATATATACATATTTCACTCTAATTCCTAAATTCAAAAATCCTTCACAAATCCTATTCCAATTTATCACTTCCCTTAACCGGCAATAAGACACACCCATAAAATGCGCGAACTTTGGCAGAAAGGCTGTTGGCCGATAGCCGATTGTCGGTAAACAAAATAATAATATTTATTGTTAATTTCTTTCACATTTATATGTATATTGTACTGACAATAAAGATTCTTTATATATATCACTCATTAAATTCATTTCCTTATTTATAAAAATATTTTACATTTTCAACAGGCGGCATATCCTCGATTCATTAAATGTATTGAGTAATAAAATATTAATAAACTATATGTATAATGTACAATTACCTCCATTCAAAATACATTAGTAATTTATGTATTATTTAATATGAGTAGAAAAAACAACTTTCAATAAAGTTGAATAATGAAGCAGAAGCCTTAATAATTAATTAATGCATCTTAAACAAGCACCATAAATTCTAATTGAATTTGTTTTAATTGGTTTGTTGATTATTGAGGCCTCTACTTTGTTATAAATCGTAATTCGTTATAATAAAACACGTTTAGTATGTTCAGTTATGCAAACAAAGTGAAAGTGTTTTTTTATTTATTATTATTCTAATTATACCATATGATCGAAAACCTCTTTCTTCTAGATTGTTTTGATTTACTTATTATTTATATTTATCAAAACTTTTACTAATGAAGATGGAAACATAGTTTTAGAAAAATATCTGATTTAATAAAAAATAAGTAGGAGAAAGGATAACTATTTTTATTTAAATAATTAGAGTCGCCTCAACCAACATAACGAAGTTTAGAATTTTACATTTTGTAGGCACAAGTGAATAAAAACAAATAAAACGACACATGTTTTATTTTTTATAATATTCTTGACTTTTTTCGAATAACATGTGGTTATTTTTATTGCCAACATCTATTTTTTAATAAAAATTCAAAGTACTCTATTTCTCGAATTTTCTCAAAATTTAAACATCTGATTAAGCAAATTCAAAATTTTGAAAACTGAATCGAGAAAAAGGATATGGTAGGTTTGGTATAAACCTCGGCAAAGCAGGAGGATTGGGAAAATGCGAAAAAAATATTACTGATGGGCGGAAAGATTTTCGGTCATTAGCCATTTCATGTATTATATGTGAATATAACTCTACAAGTATATTGTAAATAATTATCCAAACTATGTATAAATGTTAGATAAATAAAGATGTTTAGTTAGTTATTACCGATGCAGTGCTAAAAGTAGCCTCCATTTGCCACCTCTCTCCCTTAAACCTCACCCCCATCGTGCTAAAAATAGCATGTTGTATAAATGATATTTTTTGGTTTCAAAGATTTTTTTTTTTCAGTTTTCAAAGGTATCAGCAAGAAGTAGAACGAATGGGTATCAAGGATGGAATAAAATGTGAAAGCATAGAAGGAGAAGAAGATATGGAAGGCATAGTGTGGCTTAGATTTAAAAAGTGTGCATATAAACAGGAAGTAGGGGTAGTATATGTAAGTAAATATTGAATGCAAATAAGGAAGGTATTGGAGAAAAAGGTGGACATCGGAGAAACCTATATTGTGGGAGGATATTTAAATGCGCGAGTCGGTGGACGAACAATTAAAAGAAAATCGCAAGATAAGATTGATAATAGAGAGGGTAGGATCTAAATAAAATATTTTAAAATTATTGATCTTATCATCAATGGAATAATCATCGTATTTAGATGATTATCAAAAATTTATTTTGGTCAAAGAAATTGCACTTCGAATGTTTTTGTTTTGTTTTTAATTGAACATTTAAAAAAAAGTGTACTCGACTTGCGACACATTTTCTCGCAACAAATTAGCATACGAGCACACAATAAAAATTACAAATAAACAGCAAAGAAAAATCAAGTAAAAGCTGAAGGCCAAACGAGTGCTCGGTTTCAACGACCTCACGTGTGAAAAAATTCATCCGATTCTTCTCCCTATCAGAAAATTATCAACCTTCATTCGCCACACTGGTGATTTACTTTCCAATCGTTGGTAACAATTGACTAATAGTAAATATTAATATATATATATATATACATCCCGAAACACGTATTTGTGGAAATAATTACTTAATTATTTTCAAATCATTTTTATTTAATATAATTATTAGTGTTGGGCAAAATCGAATATTATTAGTAATCGAGTATTACTAAATGTGTCATTTTAAGTATTTAAAACGAAAAAGTAACTTCAAATTTATGTTTATTAATAAATGGGAAGTTATTTTTGATATTTTTATAATAAGTAACATTCATAAAATTATAATATACTTAATTTAGAAATAATAAAAGATCGACTTTGCCCATCACTAATAATTATAATATTAATATACTATATAGAAATCTTTATTAAGAGACAATCATTTTACATACATTAATTATACATATGCGTAATTATAATTTACGATTGCGTCGTGTAGTCATTTTTATTATTTTTTGTTCCAAACTTATTTGTAAATTATTTAAAATGTGTTTAGTGTGAATATGGTTATCATTATTGTTAAATATAATGTCAATAAACTGTATTGACTTGACTTGGGATAAATCCGAAACTAGTCGAGAATTTAGTTATTCAATCCAATCTGTGTTTTATTAGTTGATTTTTAATATTTTATTCATATTTATTTCATACAATATGAACTACCAATGTCTAAATATTAAAACCATTAATTATATTTAGTAATCATTACTTCGATTTTTTAAAATTATTATTACTTATTAAAAATACAGAAAATTATTGAATAAAAAAAAATATATGATTTGGCAACAATCCATTTAGAATAATATAATTCTTTCGCGTTTGTTCATGATGATTAAACTAAGGTTTGTTTACATTATTCTTATCAATTAAAGAAGTTTACGATAAACGTGTAATTAATACGTTATTTTTAATCACTAAAGTGATGAAAATGGGTTAGTTCTAATAATAGGATGCATTGTTGTTAATGGGAGTGTGTTACAATTGTTAACTGTATTTTTTTAAAATAAAAATCTGTAAATAGATTTCTTAATATTAAATATAAGTCATGATTGTGTTCATGACTTAAATTTTCCTTTAATTGATTTTGTAAATATCTTTAAGAGTTTTTTTATTCAATAATTAGGCAATAGATGGCGCTTGCGATATTTTTCTAATTATTATGATTCATATTTAGCCATTTAAGTCGTGAAGCTAATGCATTATTTGAAGATATTTTTTTTATAGTCTGTTCAGTATTATTTTTCTCTTCCCTTCTTGAATAAGCTTAAATAATTGTTTTGAATAATGTGGTTATTTTATTTAATTTAGTTACTTTCATTTTGTTTTGGGAACTTTTCATATATTTTAATTGTAGTATTATATTATTTATGTATGTTTACTCTGTTATAATTTGGAATTTTTGTTGATCTTTATGTTCTAAATTGGTTTATCTGTTGGACAATAAACGTATTTATTTATTTATTTATCTTTAAAAGTAGCAGCGAAATAAAACGCTGTGAAAATATATACCCCGTGTCAGTTTTCAGTTTCGAGGAATGCATAACCGTTGGATAATGGGTGTAATGTTGGGCCAATTTTAAGGAAAGGGTCTTTAATCGATATGAAATGGTGCAAAACTATTTTTTTTTAAATCATTCTTCCTGTTTAATTTTGGAGAATAACTGAAAGAATTAAAATGTACTGAGATTTTTTTTTTATTTTTTGCACCGAATTTTTCTCGGATCAAAGCAAAAATATATATATTTTTTTAAAAATCCTTCTTCCTGCTTAATTTTGGAGAATAACCGAAAGAATTAAAATGTGCTGAGAATTTTTATATTTTTTTGCATTGAATTTTTATCGGATCAAAAGCGCAATATTTTATTAACAGCTGGTGTACATTATGTAATTCAATGTCCGGCGGAGTACTTACCTGGGAAGTAGTTGTTGGGCATTTGCTTAATGTACTTACGTAACGTAAGTCAAAATGTCACAGAGCTAAATGCGGAAATAATTTATTAATTATTTTTATTTAATTTACTTAAATCACTGTGATTTATTCAGAATACATTTTTGTTGTTTTGATACACAATCACAACAAATTTATCGAAGTAAAATAAAACACAATGAATTTTCGTTGTTTGTTGGCAACATTTTGAAAGGTAGTAATTAATTCGCGTAAAGATATTCATGACATTGAATAAACAAGCAGTAAAAAAAACACACATTTCCCATCGCATCAACTTTATACACTGACAATTGATTTGTACATGGGTTCCGCCTTCATAACCATAAAAAGCTATTTAGATAATATTCAAATTTAATCGTTCCTGTGGATGTAATTACGACAGAATTTTAGCCTGGGTCCGCTTGGAGCAACAGGAGGAAACCACCTTGAGACTAGAATTAATTATTCTTAATTACGAAGTAAACATTTGAAATTTACGAATGTTTTCGTTGATATTGGGATTGTTTTTGTTTTGGTATAATTATGCCAACACTATTTGGCATTCCTGTGTTTTTTTTTTTAATTTATTATAACCTTTTTTTGTAGTTTATTTAATCATTTTCTCTTATAACATTTTTAATATGTAATTATAATTGTAATTTATAAATGGAGATTTCGTTAATAAAGTAAATTGAAATTTAAACCTTATTTCATTCATTCATGAACATAATTGTATGTTCATGAATGAATTGAACATAATTGTATGTTCATGAATGAATTAATTATTTATGTTATATATACAAATAATATGAATTGCTTATAAATAAAGTATCCACGTCCTGATAAAAATTAATTAGTAATAATATCAATAATTATGTTGTTTAATGTCTTTATTTGTGTTCTATTCAGCAATTTAATAAGCATGAGCTACATAAATTTATGTATAGCTAATTGTGTTTTTTTACATTTGTAAAATAGGTGAATTCCGTAAATAAAGATAATAATAATAACAAGGCTGAAAGACCACTGGTCGATAGCCAGTTTCAGAGTTGGAATTATATTGTGAACGTTAGTGTATTGTTAAATATTGTATTGTAATTGTATATTCCAATCTCAGAAATAAATATGTTTATGTTTGTAATAATAACAATCGAGGATGCTGTATGATTACCGATTTTTGTGCAGTTTTATATACGTTTAAATATAATAAATAAAAATTATTTGAAAATAATTAATAAATTATTTTCATAATGAATAGATACTCTTTTTTATTTACGTTTAAATAATTATAATATCAATAATTACAATTTTTATTTCTTTATAACTACAGATTTTTGTTGTATTTTTTTGTTCGTACAAATAATTATTAAATAAAAAAAATATATGGACTAAATTTTGTTAGAATCAACACAGTGATCAAATAATAATAATTATAATATCAATAATTAAAATTTTAATTTCTTAATAACTACAGATTTTTGTTGTATTTTTTTGTTCGTACATACAAATAATTATTAAATGAAAAAAAAATATGGACTAAATTTTGTTATAATCAACACAGTGATCAAAAATTAAAATTTTAATTTCTTTATAACTACAGATTTTTGTTGTATTTTTTTGTTCGTACATACAAATAATTATTAAATAAAAAAAATATGGACTAAATTTTGTTATAATCAACACAGTGATCAAAAACTTATTTCCATCGCGGGATTAACCAATAGATGGCGCCAGAAATATCAAATGCGCTTTTGTTTTGGGAAGTACCAACGTTTAAAAGAAAAGTATCAAAATTTCATGACATTTCGTTCAGTAGTTTTCGTGATATTCGGGGCTATTCCGCAAGGGAAATGTTAAGTTTAACGTACACGTTATTTTTTATCATTACAGTCTAAACAGCTCTTTTTATATAGATTGTGAATTTATTTAATAACGTAAACGGTTAAACTTAATATTTCCCGTGTGGAATAGCCCCGATTGATGTTGAAGTGACGCACCCTTAGCAATAAATTTGCAGCCACGAAACCCGGCGCCTCCGCCGTTTAGAAAAATATAACTTTCTGGATGATTTTTTACGCAGAATGTATTCTTTTCGCCCTAACAAAAGGAGAATTAAACACTTTTGTTTAAATAATTTATTTCCATCGCGAGGATCTCACGATATGAGGAATTTTAAAAAAACTAAAAATATAACTTGGGCGCCCCTTAGGGACGATTTTTTATGAAGAATGTATTCTTTGCACCCTAGTTAATAGAATTAAGTAATTTCCAGAGTACCATTTTGTTTATATTTTGTTTAAATAATTTATTTCAATCACGAGGTTCTCCCGATATACAAAATTTTCAAAAAAAAAAAGAAAAATATAACTTGCGCGCCCTTTAAGGACGATTTTTTACGCAGGATCTATTCTTTGCACCCTAATAAATAGAATTAAGCAATTTTTAGAGTACCATTTTGTTTCTATTTTGTTTAAATAATTTATTTCCATCATAAGGATCTCTCTATATAGGGAATTTTCAAAAATCGAAAGGAATAACTTGGGCGCCCTTTAGAGATGATTTTTTATATATAATGTATTCTTTGTACCCTAATTAATAGAATTAAGCAATTTTCAGAGTACCATTTTGTTTATATTTTGTTTAAATAATTTATTTCCATCACGGAAATCTCCCGATATACAAGATTTAAAAAAAATTAAAAATATAACTTGGGCGCCCTTTAGGGACGATTTTTTACGCAGGATCTATTCTTTGGATCCTAATTAATAGAATAAGCAATTTTCAGTGTACCGTTTTGTTTCTATTTTGTTTAAATAATTTATTTCCATTAAGAGGATCTCACGTTATACAGAATTTTCAAAAATCGAAAAATATAACTCTGACGCCCTTTAGGGACAATTTTTTATACAGGATCTATTCTTTGCACCCTAATTAATAAAATAAGCAATTTTCAGTGCACCGTTTTGTTTCTAATTTGTTTAAATAATTTATTTCAATCATGAGGATCTCTCTATATAGGGAATTTTCAAAAATCAAAAAGAATAACTTGTACGCCCTTTAGGGATGATTTTTTATTTATGATGTATTCCTTGCACCCTAATCAATAAAATTAAGCAATTTTCAGAGTACCTTTTTGTTTCTATTTTGTTTAAATAGTTTATTTCCATCAAGAAGATCTCTCTATAAAGGGAATTTTCAAAAATCGAAAAGAATAACTTGGGCGCCCTTTAGGAATGATTTTTTATATATGATGTATTTTTTGTACCATAATTAATAAAATTAAGCAATTTCCAGAGTACCATTTTGTTTCTATTTTATTTAAATAATTTATTTCTATCACGAGAATCTCCTATTATACAAAATTTTCAAAAAACGCCATTAAGTATACTTAAAAAAGTTGCGCACTTTAGCCAAAGCTAATTTTTTTCACATGGTGGATGCGCCGGTATTCGTGGCTGAAAATTTATTGCTAACTTCTCATAGGCAAGTGACGCTACTTTTGTGAATTTGTAAACATTGAATCAAAATTGCTATTCAATGGGTAAAAATACTGCACAAGCCCAGAAAATGGCTTGGAAAATATTACCTGAAAAATTCTCCGTCGAAAACAACCATTTGCCGATGGTGTGTTAATTTCAAACGTGGTCGTACGACCACCGAAGACGCAGAACGCTATGGAAGGCTAAAAGAGGCGTCTACGCGAGAAAACATGAAAAAAGTGTTGAAAATTGTTATGGGTGATCGAAAAATCGATGCAGCAGTTGTACATTATGTAATTCAATGCCCGGCGGGGTATCTGCCTGGAAAATCGTTGTTTTAATGTGCATTTGTTTAACATAATATATCAATAAAATATTGCATAATGCAACAAATTTTGCTCCGAGAAAAATTTAATGTAAAACCTAACCTTTTCGCATTTGTATTGGTTGAAACAAAAAAAATCCTGGGACTATTTTTTGACTCACGTGTTGAATAAAAATAATTATAACACAATTAATAATCTTTACACTTTTTTATTGCTGAATAACGAATTGGACAAGTTTTTTTTTTTTGCGTTGAGATTTACAATGCCAAATAGTTGTTGACATAATTATATAAAAAAACAATCACAATCTCAACGAAAAAAACTTGTCTTTAATTCATTATTCAGGAATAGGAAAGTGTTGAGATAATTAATTATAATAAACAGATTATTAATTATAAAAAATTATAAATCTCGAATTATAAGAAAGTGTAAGCTTTAATTATTTATATAATTATTTGCACGAATAAAAAAAAAACATCACATTTTTGTTATAGTTTTTCTAGTTGTTAGTTTTAGAAAAACTACAACAAACATATATCAACATATTTTTGTTGTGGTTTTTTAAATTATATAAATAATTTTGTCTCAATAGTTTAAAAAAAAAAAAATAAAAACAAAACCCTCACACAAAGGTTTTGTTTTTAATTTTTGTTTCAATATTGATTTTTCTTCTTGCTTTAAATACTCCGTGCAGAACCTAAGGATTGGAATTATATAGCTTTAATTATTAATTATTATTGATAAATTAAATTAAATAAAAATAATTAATTATTAAATTATTTTCCTTTTAGCCACTTTGACATGATACACGACATGGTATGCAAAATGGAGAATCACTATCAATCTCAATAAAACACATCTCCTCATTCCTTTCCAGCGTTCGAAAAATTCCCTATTTGATATCTAAATTAACAACGTTGTTACAAAAAGGGCACTGGATTTAGTATTTAGTGTGGGCGATAAAGGAAAGGTTTGTTTCCTTTATCGCCCACACTAAATACGGTCAAAATTAATACCACTTGGATTGTCCAAGTTTTATAAAAGATCAATTTTGTTTTCTTTATATACTATAAACTTAGTTTGTTTCACTTTTTTTAGTTTCGCTTTTTAAGGCATTATCAAGAGTATTATTATTATTATTATTATTTGATTTGCGGGGCTTTAGTGATTATCAAGATTAAGTTACAAAAGAAACTGACAAGGTTATATATGAAAAACTGTCGACTGGTAATTAAGGGTGCGGTTTAGACGAAAGAGATAGCTATATAAATATGGGCAATCACTAATTCATGTTAGATTTCTGTTGTGATCAATGAACAATATTGTGTTATACATTAAAGTAATCCTAAAATAAGCAGGATTTTCATCAGATGAATTAAAAATTATTTTAATGTTTAGTTTGTGTGAAAAACAATGAAAATTGATCAAATTCATAGCAAATTTCAAATTATATTTTTGCTAATAAAAACTTGTGAAATAAAAATTTAAAAGATTTCACTAAATTCTGCATTCAAATAACTTAGCAGACATGATCTATTAATTTCATTATATCTTACAATTTTCTTTTCTAACTTAAACTAGTAAATTGACGTAAGACACGAAAATTAACGATTTATAATTAATGGTTTTAATATTTAGACATTGGTAGTTCATATTGTATGAAATAAATATGAATAAATTATTAAAAATCAACCAATAAAACACAGATTAGATTGAATAACTTTAAATTCTCGACTATTTGATTTTTAATAATTTATTCATATTTATTTCATTAACGATTTATTTTTTATTTAGACTAATACGTTATACTTAGTAGATTAAAAATGTAAATACATATTCATATTATTAAATCCAATAGAATATCTCTTTTTTTAAACGATTATTTTCATTTTACTATATAGCTATCTCTTTCTACTAAACCGCAACCTTAACAAGTGTATATAAAACCAGGCAATAAGAGATTTTAAGATCGGGGATTTTCTTTGTCGGTGACCAGATTTTATTGCCTTGTTTATTTCTAGGCCATCCTTGAGATTTAACTAACTGGTCGAGTAAATAGAGAAAAAAGTGAAACAGACCAAATGTAATTTAATTAAAACTTTCGGCAGTAATAATTAATAGTATTTTATTTTTCCGAGTAACGAATTAAAGACATAATTTGCGATTTTTTTTAATAATAATAATAATAATTTATTGTCCTACGGAATAATCCAACAAGGGAAAATATACAATCAAAATCATAATATAAGAAGAGTACAAGCAAAGTTAGTTAAATTTAAACAGAAAAAAAGAGAACAAAGTATAAATTAATATTAGCAAACAAAATTAAACATTTTTTTTGTTGACATTGGAATTGTTTTTTAATTAATTAATAATATTTGTTTTTCCAATATAAAATAGTTGTTGACATAATCGTGCAAAAAACAATTCCAATGTCAACAAAAAAAAAAACTCCCAAATTATGTCTTTAATTCGTTATTCGGAAAAATAAAATACCATCAATTATTACTGCCGATTAATTAAAAATTAATTAAAATAATAATTATTATTTTAATTAATTAATTTTTAATTAATAATAATATTTATTTTTGCAATATAAAATAGTTGTTGACATAATTATAATTATTATTTTAATTAATTATTTTTTAATTAATTAAAATAATAATTATTATTTTCTTTTGCAATTTTAAGTATAATAATTGATTTTTCCTTATAACTATAGATGTTAGTTATAAGGAAAAATAATTTTTAATTATTGATATTAATAATAATAATAATAATTCATTTATTTCCCAACAGACATACAGTAATCCTATTACAGGGAAAAATATACAAAAAAAAATCGAACTAACAAATTAGCAAAAGCGTGTGTACTTAAGATATAAATAAAATAAAACAAAAACAAATAAAATAAAAACAAAACAAAAATGTTTTCGAATAAGTTACGAGGTACAAAATAAATCCACAATATAATTGAAATAAATTTGAACTTAGTGGAGATTCGTGATTTGCTTAATAAAGCATTTGTAACTGCAGTTATAAATGTCTATACAACCTAGGATACTATTGTTATAATTTCGCATCATAGTGTTCAACGGAGAATTATAATATACGTTAGTATAGCTGCGGTTACATAAAAATGACATGCTGTTCCTACTACAAAATCTAGGTACATAAATATTAATTTGTCTAAGCAGATTGGGATCATCAATTCTGTTATGTATTATTTGATACAATGTGCTCAGAAACCGTATATTACGCCGTGCAACCAAAAAATATTATAATTATTTAATCGTATATAAAACCTAAACTGTTGTAGTGTTTTTTTTTATTCATACAAATAATTATTATATTATACATTACATAAAAAATGAAAATAATTAATTATATATCATCTTTACAATTAAAAACGTGATTTGTTTGTGAAACAAACCACGTGATTAATTTTACATTATTGTAAAGAAGATTATTTTAATTCTTTACCTTTTTGTAAAAATTGTTTAAACATGTTTCACCAAGTGTTAAATACGAAATTAATTCAAAAAAATATATCATCTTTATTGTAAAATTTACATTTTTTGTAATACAATACATTTTATATAATATTCTTACTAAATAGCTATCGACCATCGGTATTTCAGCCATAATTAATTATTCCTCTTTTTCTATTGAAATTATTATATCAATAATTAAGACTTAAATTTCGTTGTGATTATTTTATTACTGATTCTTTGTTACAGTTTTATATTCGTTCAAATAATATATTCTTTTCGATTATCTCGGAGTTCTGTAAACATTGAAAAGATAGATTACTTTATAATTGATTTTTTTTATCATTAAGTTAAATAAAGCTGTTGATTAACGGAAAATAATGGATGAAAGCGTATATAAATTATCAAATAATGTTTTTTTAATAAAAAATAATAATTATTAAGAGATTAATTCCTGGTACACCTGTTTTATTACTGGATTGTTAATATTACTTCTAGAAACATTGTTTAAACTATTTCTGAAAGAAAATTGCGAAAAAAGTGCGCCGTTTGGGAAATTTGACACTTTGAAAATCGACGTCAAGTGTTGGAAATACGACTCAGCAATGGATTTGTTTGTAGACAAACTATTAACGGGCTCGCATTTCTAATTGTTTATATTACTTCTAGAAACATTGTTTAAACTATTTCTGAAAGAAAATTGCGAAAAAAGCGCACCGTTTGGGAAATTTGACACTTTGAAAATCGCCGTCAGGTGTTGGAAATACGACTCAGCAATGGATTTGTTTGTAGACAAACTATTAACAGGCACGCATTTCTGATTGTTTATATTACTTCTAGAAATATGGTTTAAACTATTTCTGAAAGAAAATTGCGAAAAACGTGCACCGTTTGGGAAATTTGACACTTTGAAAATCGCCGTCAGGTGTTGGAAATACGACTCAGCAATGGATTTGTTTGTAGACAAACTATTAACGGGCACGCATTTCTGATTATTTATATTACTTCTAGAAACATTGTTTAAACTATTTCTGAAAGAAAATTGCGAAAAAAGTGCGCCGTTTGGGAAATTTGACACTTTGAAAATCGCCGTCAGGTATTGGAAATACGACTCAGCAATGGATTTGTTTGTAGACAAACTATTAACGGACACACATTTCTGATTGTTTATGTTGCTTCTAGAAACATTGTTTAAACTATTTCTGAAAGAAAATTGCGAAAAAAGTGCGCCGTTTGGGAAATATTGTTTATAAAAAAATCGCTATTTTCCGATTTTTAAAGTATATGTATTAGGAATATTTTAGAAATTATAGGAATAAATTTGATTCTGTTGCATTTACTTGACCTTGAATTTAGTTATAATTAAGAATAAACAATTACATAAGTGTTGTTTTCCTTTAAATAAATATTTTTGAAAAAAAAAGTCTCAGTGTGGAGGCGCAGGCTTTATTGCTGGATTCATTGCCAGCTTCACATACATGAAAAAACTCAGGTTATGATGCTATCCCTAGATCAATCTTAAAATCCCTCCCAAATTCCATCCATACCTATCTCTCTACTCCCAGTGCTTGGCAAGCTCATAGAATCCATAATTCAATTCAAAATCCTTTCCGTAATAAATGATAAAATACCACCCTATCAATTCGGATTACTTCCAACACTCAAACGGCACACCTTGAAGGAAAAAAAAAGCTATCGCTCTATTTGACATAAAGAAAGGTTATGATTCAGTTTGGCATCGAGTATCACTCGATAGGCATTCCTCCAAATATTGTTAGAACCTTAGACAGCCTAAACTCTATCGCTCTATTAGACATAAATAATGCTTATGATTTACTTTGGCATATCAATTCGGATTTATGAGACAACGCTCAACCTCCATCCCGCTCTCCATCATTACTTCCAACACTCAAACGGCACACCTTGAATGAAAAAAAAAAAAAAAACGCTATCGCTCTATTAGACATAAAGAAAGCTTATGATTCAATTTGGCATCGAGTATCACTCGATAGGCATTCCTCCAAAGATTGTTAGAACCTTAGATAGCCTAAACTCTATCGCTCTTTTAGACATAAAGAAAGCTTATGATTCACTTTGGCATCGAGTGTCACTCGATAGGTATCCCTTCAAATATTGTTAGAATCTTAGATAGCCTAAACTCTATCGCTCTATTAGACATAAAGATAGCTTATGATTCAATTTGGCATCGAGTGTCACTCGATTGGCATCCCTCTAAATATTGTTAGAACTTTAGACAGCTTTAACTCTATCGCTCTATTAGACATAAAGAAAGCTTATGATTCACTTTGGCATCGAGTGTCACTCGATAGGCATTCCTCCAAATATTGTTAGAACCTTAGACAGCCTAAACTCTATCGCTCTATTAGACATAAAGAAAGCTTATGATTCAATTTGGCATCGAGTGTCACTCGATTGGCATCCCTCTAAATATTGTTAGAACTTTAGACAGCTTTAACTCTATCGCTCTTTTAGACATAAAGAAAGCTTATGATTCACTTTGGCATAGAGTGTCACTCGATAGGCATTCCTCCAAATATTATTAGAACCTTACACAGCCTAAACTCTATCGCTCTATTAGACATAAATAAAGCTTATGATTTACTTTGGTATCGAGTGTCACTCGATAGGCATTCCTCCAAATATTGTTAGAATCTTAGATAGCCTAAACTCTATCGCTCTATTAGACATAAAGAAAGCTTATGATTCAATTTGGCATCGAGTATCACTCGATAGGTATCCCTTCAAATATTGTTAGAACCTTAGTCAGCCTTCTAAGCAACAGAACCCTAGCTGTTAGAATTCGCAAATTCTTATTTCCGGCCATTCTCCCCCCAACTAGGTTTACCACGCGCTGTGGATATTTTGGTTATCTCTATCAAGTCTAATAAAAAAATTTAAGCAAATAGTATAATCAATTTGATAATTATTTGAGATATTATCAGGGATAATATTTTAATTAGGAAACACGGCAATAGTTGTCCACTTGAACACTGGAGTAGCTGTAATCTAAAGTGGAAAATTTGAGGTATTTTAATTGAGAGTTTTTCTAAGATAATTTGTTTAAGCATTCGTTTTAAATTTTTCATTAAACATTAGATATGTTCTGATTAAGGATTAATTTACTATATTTTAATTTGATTGATATGCATTACACAATTATTTTTGTTAGCTATCTTATACTTGTCAGAAATTATATCATGTTTTACTACCACTATAGCGTATAAATAAAGGTGAGTTATTCTTTATAGTTTAACAACTTGCGTTGACCTACCCCTCCTTCCTTGAGGCACAGAATATACAATATTCTCAAATTCAGTATCAATCTTCTCTTAATTACATAATTAATTTAATTTTTATTTTCAATGTAATTAAAAAAGAACTACCCTTTCTTCCTTGAGGCACAGCATATACAAGATTCCTAAACTAAATTTCCATGTTCTCTTAATTACATAATTAATTTAATTTTTATTTTCAATATAATTAAAAAAAAAAACTACCCTTTCTTCCTTGAGGCACAGCATATACAAGATTCCTAAACTAAAGTTCCATATTCTCTTAATTACAGAATTAATTTAATTTTTATTTTCAATATCACTTAAAAACAAATTCTAAAACCTACCCCTCCTTCCTTGAGGCACAGAATATACAATATTCTCAAACCCAGTATCAATCTTCTCTTAATTTCATAATTAATTTAATTTTTATTTTCAATATAATTTAAAAAAAACGTACACTTTCTTCCTTGAGGCACAGCATATACAAGATTCCTAAACTAAATTTCCATGTTCTCTTAATTACATAATTAATTTAATTTTTATTTTCAATATAATTTAAAAAAAAAAACTACCCTTTCTTCCTTGAGGCACAGCATATACAAGATTCCTAAACTAAAGTTCCATATTCTCTTAATTACAGAATTAATTTAATTTTTATTTTCAATATCACTTAAAAACAAATTCTAAAACCTACCCCTCCTTCCTTGAGGCACAGAATATACAATATTCTCAAACCCAGTATCAATCTTCTCTTAATTTCATAATTAATTTAATTTTTATTTTCAATATAATTTTAAAAAAAATTCTAAAACCTACCCCTTCTTCTTTGAGGCACAGCATATACAAGATTCCTAAACTAAATTTCCATATTCTCTTAATTACATAATTAATTTAATTTTTCTTCCTTGAAGCACTGAATATATAAGATTCTCAAACTCAATATCCATCTTCTTTTAATAACATAATTAATTTAATTTTTATTTTCAATATAATTTAAAAAAAATCTAAAAACTACCCTTTCTTCCTTGAGGCACAGCATATACAAGATTCCTAAACTAAATTTCCATCTTCTTTTAATAACATAATTAATTTAATTTTTATTTTCAATATAATTTTTAAAAAATATCTAAAACCTACCCCTTCTTCCTTGAGGCACAGAATATACAAGATTCCTAAACTAAATTTCCATCTTCTCTTAATTACATAATTAATTTAATTTTTCTTCCTTGAGGCACTGAATATATAAGATTCTCAAACTCAATATCCATCTTCTTTTAATAACATAATTAATTTAATTTTTATTTTCAATATAATTTAAAAAAAATCTAAAAACTACCCTTTCTTCCTTGAGGCACAGCATATACAAGATTCCTAAACTAAATTTCCATCTTCTTTTAATAACATAATTAATTTAATTTTTATTTTCAATATAATTTTTAAAAAATATCTAAAACCTACCCCTTCTTCCTTGAGGCACAGAATATACAAGATTCCTAAACTAAATTTCCATCTTCTCTTAATTACATAATTAATTTAATTTTTCTTCCTTGAGGCACTGAATATATAAGATTCTCAAACTCAATATCCATCTTC
Source organism: Philonthus spinipes (assembly GCA_963082785.1). Classification (NCBI taxonomy): domain Eukaryota; kingdom Metazoa; phylum Arthropoda; class Insecta; order Coleoptera; family Staphylinidae; genus Philonthus; species Philonthus spinipes. The sequence continues at coordinate 21,435,290 of OY720311.1, forward strand.
TTTTAATAACATAATTAATTTAATTTTTATTTTCAATATAATTTAAAAAAAAATCTAAAACCTATCCCTTCTTCCTTGAGGCACAGCATATACAAGATTCCTAAACTAAATTTCCATCTTCTCTTAATTACATAATTAATTTAATTTTTCTCCTTGAGGCACTGAATATATAAGATTCTCAAACTCAAAATCCATCTTCTTTTAATAACATAATTAATTTAATTTTTATTTTCAATATAATTTAAAAAAAATTCTAAAACCTACCCCTTCTTCCTTGAGGCACCGAATATACAAGATTCTCAAACTCAATATCCATCTTCTCGAGTTTAGGCAGGTTCAGATGCACCTTTCTCTGCTGCTTCATTTTAACAGTTCCTCACCACAGTCGAAACAAACACCAAAAACACAAAAAAAAAAACAAATATTTTTTCAAAACCGCGCTGCGTTATTTTTTACGTGCTCGTTGCGCACCGGTTGAGGGCCAACTGACTTGACTTAAGCTGGTGCCTCTCGACGTATCACCAACGAATGAACGGCCGCGACTGAGCCAAGTCACAGATAACGTTAACGACGATCGTCAAAATCGCTATTTCCCCGTGTGCACGCGTAAAATGTTTCCTTCTTCGAAAAGGAAAGTGAGCGCGCGTGTAGTCCGCGTCCTGCTCTCGAATGTCACCGGCATTTTTCTTATTATCAAGTTCAATGTCGCCTCTTCAACATTCCGCGTCGTCGCGCCGGATTCGTCGATTTTCACGGGCTTGTTTTCTCAAAATTGCATTCGCGAGATAACGTTCCTGCGTCGTGTTCCATGTGCTGATAAGGGGTTATCATTGATTGGATTTGTGTTTAAGCGGTAATACTACATAGCCGTTTGATGCGGGAACCAGTTTAGAAAGTTTGTTTGTGCGCTGTTCGGACGATAAATCATCGAATTTTAGGTTTTAGTTAGGTTGCGTCGGCTTTTGTAAGATTTTGTCTGCAGATAAGAAAAAAAAATTGAAAAATTTTGTAATAACCAAATTATTGAGAACGCAAAAAGTTACAACATACAACCTTTTTACAATTAACTCTGCATGCTATTGCTGAAACAAATATCCGGCTGAACAATTTATGAAATGTAGAAAAAAAGAAGAAAATGAACATGTGAAAATTGGAAAATATAAATTTGACGTGGTTGATAAATTTAAATATCTAAAAGTACAGATAGTAAGCAACGGGAAAAGACAAGAAGAAACTAAAGAAAAAAATACAATCAGCTAATAGAGCAGTATACGCTAACATTAACATACTGGAGAACAATTTCAATTCAATTCATTTATTTACAGTAAATCACCTTTATACAGAATAATACAATTTTATATATACAGGGTGTTTCAGCGTGCGCGCCGAGTAACTTTACGGCTAAATGGTAACACCCTGTATATTTGAAACTAACTTTAAAATGTGGTCCTAATAGACCTACATAGGCCTGCGAAAGCCGATTTTGAAAAAAATAAACCATTTAGCCGTAAAGCTACTCGGCGCGCACGCTGAAACACCCTGTATAACATATTTTAATATCAGTAGCGGAAACTGCAAAATAAAAATTAACCCAAGTTGTCGACTCTAGCGATTAAAAAAAAAATAGTTGAAATATCAAAAACGGTAATCTCAGTGACATTAAACAATTAAATTATGCCATAATATAGCAACAAACAAAATAAAAATGGACGTTTACAAAACTATGATCAAACCAATTATGACTTACGCTGGCGAAGCAATGACTAAAAAAAGAAGAAAATCAATTTCTAATAATAGTGAGAAAAATAATGAGGATGATACTTGGACCCATAATGAAAAATGACAATGAATATCGCAGAAGGACCAACAGGGAAATAAGACAAGAAATGGGAGAGGAAGATATTGTAAGTATCTTGTATGGAGATCAGAATCGACAGCGACAATAAGAACTATAGCTGAATGGAAGAAGGAGGTAAGAAAGGCCCAGATCAAGATGGATAGATGAAATCGAGGAAGATCGAGAATTGAAAGAGAAGATAATAAACAGAAAACAATAAGAACTATAGCTGAATGCAAGAAGGAGGTAAGGAAGGCCAGGATCGAGATGGATAGATGAAGTCGAGGAAGATCGAGAATTGAAAGAGAAGATAAAAAAAACAGAAACCAATAAGAACTATAGCTGAATGAAAGAAGGAGGTAAGGAAGGCCAAGATCGAGATGGATAGATGAAGTCGAGGAAGATCGAGAATTGAAAGAGACAGAAAACAATAAGAACTATAGCTGAATGGAAGAAGGAGGCAAGGAAGGCCAAGATCGAGATGGATATATGAAGTCGAGGAAGATCGAGAATTGAAAGAGAAGATAAAAACAGAAAACAATAAGAACTATAGCTGAATGCAAGAAGGAGGTAAGGAAGGCCCAGATCGAGATGGATAGATGAAGTCGAGGAAGATCGAGAATTGAAAGAGAAGATAAAAAAAACAGAAAACAATAAGAACTATAACTGAATGCAAGAAGGAGGTAAGAAAGGCAAAGAACGAGATGGATAGATGAAGTCGAGGAAGATCGAGAATTGAAAGAGAAGATAAAAAACAGAAAACAATAAGAACTATAGCTGAATGGAAGAAGGAGGTAAGGAAGGCAAAGAAAGAGATGGATAGATGAAGTCGAGGAAGATCGAGAATTGAAAGAGAAGATAAAAAAATAGAAAACAATAAGAACTATAGCTGAATGCAAGAAGGAGGTAAGGAAGGCAAAGAACGAGATGGATAGATGAAGTCGAGGAAGAACGAGAATTGAAAGAGAAGATAAAAAAACAGAAAACAATAAGAACCATAGCTGAATGGAAGAAGGAGGTAAGGAAGGCAAAGAAAGAGATGGATAGATGAAGTCGAGGAAGATCGAGAATTGAAAGAGAAGATAATAAACAGAAAAAAATAAGAACTACAGCTGAATGGAAGAAGGAGGTAAGGAAGGCCAAGATCGTGATGGATAGATGAAGTCGAGGAAGATCGAGAATTGAAAGAGAAGATAAAAAAAAACAGAAAATAATAAGAACTATACCTGAATGCAAGAAGGAGGTAAGGAAGGCCAAGATCGAGTCTGATAGATGAAGTCGAGGGAGATCGAGAATTGAAAGAGAAGATAATAAACAGAAAAAAATAAGAACTACAGCTGAATGGAAGAAGGACGTAAGGAAGGCCCAGATCGAGATGGATAGATGAAGTCGAGGAAGATCGAGAATTGAAAGAGAAGATAAAAAAAAACAGAAAAGAATGGAGAGTAATAGTAAATAAAGTGAAAGGACTTTTATAAATGAAAATAGGAAGAGAAGAAATAGACTTAATGGGAATTGATCCAGCTCCCAGAAATCGGATCATGAAAGCTTCAGAAAAGAAGCAGCCAGACTCCACATGGAGTGTAGTGCTACTATACAGGGTGTTTCAAATTCGAGTCTCACCATGGGGATCTCGCTTATTAGGGTAGGTTTAAATTCGGTACTTTTACAGAATTTCATGCTGATTAATATTCCGTTGAGAAAACTGAGACTGTGTTTATTTATCAGAATAAAGATATCATATGTGGTATCATTGTAATCAGTAAATATAAATATTTGAAAAGAATTGTAATTCTGCTGTCTGAATAAAGATGTTTGTGTATATAAGTCATTGGATATTTTTTAGACTTAAAACTTTTATATTGCTTTTATTTAATTTTACTTACTTTTCACATACAGAGAGGTTTTTTTATCAGTATACATTATGGGAAGTGTATACCTGCAAAAAACGCGAGTCAAACGCAATGTGTGCATGTTTAGTTGCTTATTTGGCATATATGTGTTCAATTGCGTATTATAGGCAACTAAACACACACATCTCAATGCGTTTGACTCGCGTATTTTGCAGGTATATATAGGGGAAATGTATACTGTTAAAAAAAGCTCTCTGTATATTTGTTATATCATGACTTATTAAGTATAAAAAACAAAAGAATAATATAAACGTTACTCTAAATTAAATAAGAGATTTTACAATGAGAAAACTTCTGGCGAGCCTTGTACTTACTCAAGTCGTTAGTATAACACATCAATAAAAAAGATTTATATTTATTAATTAACTGACCTATAGAAAAAATAAATTCGCATCATTGTTCTTATTTTTTTATTGTAACTGGATTATACTCGAAACTAAATATTAACATACCAATAACTTTATTATTTGTATTTTTTGTGAGAGTGTATAATAACTTTTTTTCTTAAAAATTATCTTCTCTATCAAATTACGATAAAATTATAGGGTGTTTCAATTAAAATGTCATTGTTTTGTAAATACATCAAGTCTAATTGATAATTGGAAAAGTAATGGTTGCTCGAAAAAAAAATTATTTATAAATTTGTTTTGCATTTTTAATATACTTATAATATCTTTAAAAAACACTTACGAATGAGTGTTAAAAGAAGATATATTTTTGTTCTTTTAAAATTTGATGCATTTTAAAAGGACAAAATATATCTTATTTTTGTCCTTTTAAAATGCATCAAAGGACAAAAATATATCTTATTTTTGTCCTTTTAAAATGCATCAAATTTTAAAAGAACAAAAATATATCTTCTTTTAACACTCATTCGTAAGTGTTTTTTAAAGAAATAATTTAATTCGATATTCTCTTAGCTCGCTTAAATGAATTCCAGTTCAAATACAATAAAATTAATATTATGCAGGTTGGGTTATCGGAAGCTTTTCATATTAAATACATTTGGTAGGTGTTTGAAGTCACTATACTGACTTATTTCTATGGATAAAGTTGAGGGTACATTACAATTTTCTAAATTAACTGTTAATTCATTCATTTTGTCATTATTATTTGACACTTCAGTTGTGACTTCTTTGCCAGTACGACTTCTTTGCCAGTATGATTGTTGTTCTGGGTTTGTCAGAATTTTGTGTGAAACTTCAAACTTATTTTGGTTTATTGTTTATTGTTTATTAACGGTAAGTCCATTTAAATACATATTGCTTTATACTAACTATACATTAAAAGATAAAGGAGGGTTACAATATTTGGTAAGCACTCGTCCATATATCCTTCAGCAACTGCAGAAAAACTCAAACCTCCATGCTTTTCGAGTTTTATCAAATCACTCTGCAATTCTCTTCTACCTTTCTAGCTAAGGATCAATGTGCTAGGATTGGGAAGTTTAAAAAAGACGCAATTTTTCCTAGAATTTTGCTGAATGTGTTCTTTCCGACCGGCTGAACTGTATATTAATGATGAGTGATATCAATAATCGATTATCGAGATTCGAGAACAGTTGATAATCGAGAGATCACTCGAAAAATCATGCCGAGTCATATTTCGAGATATATCTCGAGCAATGTCTCGAGACATATCTCGAGATACGTCTCGAGCAATATCTCGAGACATATCTCGAGATAAGTCTCGAGCAATGTCTCGAGATATGTCTCGACATTAGTTAATTGACAACTAATGTTAAGATTGGATCAAAAAACTTAGACAAAATATTTTTTCTTAATAGTTCTTTTTAATTGTAAAAATTTGTTTATACAAATTTATGCTACCATACTATTTAATTGCTATAGTTTTATAAACTTCGTAAATTTCAATTAAATGTTTATACAATTAAATTAAAATTAAAGTATTTGGCAAACATTTAAGCCACTTATCAATATAGAATGTTTATTTTTTTATTATACATATTTACACAAAATAATTATGAATATTTATGTTCTTACCGTTTGTATGTTATATCGACCTTAGGTCTTTCAGCCATTCTCTTTTCTATTACCTTTTAAGTTATTAAATTAAATTATTTAAACATACCGTGCCTGCTGCAATCTCAAGTGTAAATCCTCCCTATTGTTGTGAAGTTCGACTTTGAAATTAGATACCCGACATAATAACGTCTAAGTTCGTTAACATTAACCAAGATTTATTTTAAAGCAGTTAGTAACAATAAATCTCTTAAAACTCCGCAGACAACGCCACTAAATTACCTCCGGCCTTTTTTTTAATACTGGATGTTCGTTTGCAAAAAATGTTGAGTTTTTTTTTAACGAACAAAAACACAAAAAAAGTACTTGGTAAACGTAAACAAGGATAAGGTCGTAAGAAATATTTTATAGCGAAAACAAGATGGTCAAAATATAAAAATAGTGGAGAAAAAATATTGAACCTGTTCTTGTTGATATTATTCAGCACATAGGAGGAAAGGTGTTTTTAAAAATCTTTAATTTATTATTAATGATATATGTTACAGAAAAACATGATTCATACAGAGATTTCATTTTTATTGATCGACCATATTTCGCTGCACAATAGATGATTATTTTTATTATTTGCTTGTTTGTGTGTAGGTTTATTAATAACACTTATTAACTTTATTTCACTTAATTTATTTATTAGCATGCAATTTTGTTTACTTCGTGATATTAGTGGCAACCCGTTATTTTTTGTTGTTGTTCTACAAGCAATGGAAGTATGGAACAACTACAGAAAATAACGGGTTGTCACTAATAATAATAATAATAATTATAATAATCAGTTTATTGTCCAACAGGAAACATTTCCCAATTACAAGACAAATACAAAAACATAGCCTAGTATACAGGTATATAAACATAAAATTACAATTACAATATATATGTAATAATGTCATCAATAGCTAAATGTTGAATACATGTTCTGTTAATATCACGAAGTGAACTTCGTAGCGAAACCGTATACTTATAAATAAATTAAGTGAAATTGTACTTCTTCCATAACTGTTCTTAATCGAAAAGTTTGGTCTCGTCTGCCAATTCCAGCAGCTTTCTGATCATTTTTTCCTTTCGGGAAGTGGCGGCATCTTCTTTACATTTATAACGTTATGCTCTATGCGTCTAGCGAATCCCTTGAAACGGTTGAAGAGTATACTAACGAGATTGGTATTGAACCTGGGCTGAGTAAATGTACAATAGTGCAATTAAAGAACCACGATTTCGATTCCAATATGATTTAGACCATTCGCCTAACCCAAACTACAATCGTGTGTAAAACGCTATTTACGAAACTTGTTATATAATATACTATTAAATTAACTTTCTAACAGCAAACTCATGTTGTAAAGTAATACATATCACATATATCAGATAGGCAAAGTAATGCTGTACCGACGAGGGATAAATCTCGAAACACGTGTATAAAAATCAAGCCAAGGTCACGTTTTATAGGATTTGTGGGACATTTTACAACAAGGTCTGAATAATTGAGATAACATTTTTATACACAAAACGGCAAACAATACTAATTACTAAAATTATTTAATTAATTATTTTGATTAAAAAAAATACATGGTGTATTAAATAATAATTACTTAATACTGTACGGCATTACGCAATAAATGAAAATTTCAGGTCGAATTAATTACATACACAAACCCGAAACTAACTGCACATTTAATCGCTCGTAAAGCAAATTTGAAAAGAGAAAGAAAGAAAGGAGAGAAAAAAATAAACCCGTATATAGTTTTCCATATGGTACAACAGCAAGGATGACTTTTGCTCGTGCCATTACACAACTCGAAATTGTACACGTTCGTGCCGACCGACATGAGCAAAACCTATAATACACGATCATTACCATTTACAATTTTAATTTCGCAATCGAGCCCGTTTCGCGCTGAATCTCGAAATTGTCCTGAGCCAATTAACCACAGCACCGAACTTGTCCTTGTCAAGGAACGAAAACACGCAACGCGTTTTGAGGAAATTTAACTTTTTTTTATTATGCGTATGTTTTTTTTTATATTAATAATATTCAGCTGATTATGCCGCTCGATTGCGAAATGGATGGACTCTAATGGATTTTGTAGTTGGTGGAATTGATGTCAATTTGTATGTCTCGTCGTTGTTGCCGAGTATTTTTCAAGCGGTTGCGCAATTGTTGCGCTAAGAAAATGGGTAAATGTTGGCGGAGATAATAGTTCATTTTTTTTAAAAATAATATACATTAAAATTATATCAATGGCCTCGTGAGTGTTATTGAAGAACCGTACAATATTTTTTTTTACTTAAATTTTCTACTTGAAATTAATCAATGAATCACTTTACCGGAAGATTATCATACCTTTTCTGGCCAAGCGGTTCGCAATTGTTGCGCTAAGAAAATGGGTAAATGTTGGCGGAGATAATAGTTCATTTTTTTAAATAATATACATTAAAATTATATCAATGGCCTCGTGAGTGTTATTGAAGAACCGTACAATATTTTTTTTTTACTTAAATTTTCTACTTGAAATTAATCAATGGATCACTTTACCGGAAGATTATCATACCTTTTCTGGCCACCTTGTATATATATATATATATATATGAAAAAATCAATATCTTTAGAATCACATTCCATTATGAATAATTGGAATTGTAAGAGCATGAAAATTGATTCTTTTAAATATATGTTTTTTTAAGGAATATTATCTCCGCCAACTAGGAAAAAAATATATTTTCCATGTCCTTACGATCACATTCCATTATGAATAATTATATTGGAATGGAATTGTAAGGACATGGAAAATTGATTTTTTTCATTTTTTCTGCTTGGCTAATCTCGTGTTGTTGTTTATGATTGATTGGATCACAACTAAAATAGAAATGATGGTCAATGTTTGACCTTTCAATTAATGCTGTTGTAGTACGATTTCCTAATTTCGAGTTGCGCGATAGATCTGAAACAAATTATTACACACCGAAACTTTAATATAATTAATGATTTTAATACTGGTAGTTCATATTGTATACAATAAATATGGATTAATTATTAAATATGAACCAATATCCAATATATTATTGGTTGAAGCCATTACTTTGCGATGCATGTTTAAATTAATTAATTTTTGAAATTAAACACTTTGCTGGTATCACGTATACAATTTATTTTTTATTTGTTTCAGAATGACCGTATAGGTCGAAACTGGTTGTAAATTGTCCCTTATACAAACTTTATTATTATTTATTGTATATTGTTCTGTATACCTACCGATTTTAATGCGTTTACTTTGTTTTGTATATTTTATTTATTTTTTACTCATTTTAATGCGTTGTGTTTATTGTCTTGCTTATTTCACATTGTATATTTTCTTCTGACGTGTGTAAAGTATATATGTATGTACTATGTACTATTTGGTCACAAAAATAAATTATGTACGTGGTATCAGCAAAGTGTTTAATTTCAAAAATTACCTTATTAATGAACCAATAAAACAATTAAACGCAGATTAGATTGAATAACTAGTCGAGAATTTAAAGTTATTCAATCTAATCTGTGTTTAATTGTGTTATTGGTTGATTTTTGATAATTTATTCATATTTATTATATAAAATACCGAATTTTACAAAATGTATCTCGCGTTTTTTAAAAAAATGTATTTCTAAAATGTATATTTCTTTAATATATATTTTTAAGCCAGCATTTATCCATTTGAAAAAATAAAAAATAAACAATTTCCCATGTCCTTACGATCTCATTCCATTGTGCATAATTATATCGGAATGGAATAGTAAAGGCTTTCTTTCATATATATACATATTTAATGGCTATTATCTCCGGCAACATTAACCTATTTTGAAAAAAAAAAAAAAATAGAAATAATTTTTCATGTCCATACGATTACATTCCATTATGGATAATTATATTTGAATGGGATTGTAAGGCCATGGAAAATTGATTCTTTCTATTTTTTCTGCTTGACTAATTCCGAGTTGTTATTTGCGATTGAATAACAACCAAAATAGAAATTATCTTGAATGTTTGACCTTTTAATTAATGCTGTTGTACCACTGTTTGTAGATTTTTTTTAAATTATTTATTCGCTTCCAAAATATTTTAAAAATTATTTTAAGTTGACTTTTTAACAGCAAATAATTAAATAATAACAATTGGATTAATAATTTATTATCTAATCCAAATGGCATCGTCACAAATTTGTGTCTACAAGGCAGACGACCGTGAATCGTTGTTTCGTCCACTAAAGCAAGTTCGCCTTCCCAAAGAGGATATTATCCTCTTTGGCCTTCCTTTATTCAGTAAATAATGCAAATACACAAGATAATACACATTATAAAAGAATATTGTCAGAGCCAAAATATAATAATTAATTAGCGCGAAGAAGAACGAAAAAAGTTAGTTATCCATACGCTAAATGAATGCTGGTCGAAAATTTTCTTATAAAATAATAATAATAATAATAATAGTTTATTTAACGGATAATTCCTCTTTACAAAAGTAATACATATAAACTCAAACATTACAATAAATTAAATATATATATATATATATATACAGACACGCACACTAGTCACACAATATAACACATTTCACCTCATTGGCAAACATATTAAAACTAACTCCAAAAATATTAACTAATATTAATTATTAATATTGTTAATATTTATTAACAATGTTAATCATTCTCGCCAATGGACTGTTCATAGCATAGTTAACTCTATGAAATTCAGTAGCTAATAATGGCGGAAGTCTAGTAAATCTGGATGGAACATACAAATAAAAATAATAATAATAGTAGTAATAACCTGATTGTATGTTATAAAAAAAATAATCCTTACAGTGAAAATCAAAAATCGTCATCCCTAAAAAAAAAAAACAGTTTAGATTTTATTTGATAAACACAAATATAATCTAACACGGTTTTTGAGGATTTTTAGATTATATTTGTGTTTATCAAATAAAATCTAAACTGGTTTTTAGGTACGATGATTTTTGATTTGCACTCTGAAAACAACACATTTTTGTATTTTTTTTAATTCTTCACTTCTATAAACATTCATCAATTCCTTTCTTGCCATTAATATTAATTTCCGTCATTCATAATCTGTTCGGCCTTAAACACGTCTAAAGAAGCAAGATGTTATTTATTTGTAGGCGACTTTTATTAATTTATTAATAACCGAGGCTTTAACTGAAATGAAAATAAAATTATGGAAAGAAGAACTGACCTAACAAGAAATAGAAGAGGATGAAAAACACGGAAATGAAGAAGAAACACAAGAAGAGACACATATAGAAATGACGGAGAAGATAAAAGAAGAAGAGGTGAAAGAAGCAAGTCAAAAACACACTTTTGTTTTTTTTTAATTCTTCACTTCTATAAGCATTCATCAATTCCATTCTTGCCATTAATATTAATTTCCGTCATTCAAAATTTGTTCGGCCTTAAACACGTCTAAAGAAGCAAGATGTTATTTATTTGTAGGCGACTTTTATTAATTTATTAATAACTGATTCTTCAACTGAAATGAAAATAAAATTATGGAAAGAAGAACTGACCTAACAAGAAATAGAAGAGGATGAAAAACACGGAAATGAAGAAGAAACACAAGAAGAAACGATGGAGAAGATAAAAGAAGAAGAGGTGAAAGAAGCAAGTCAAAAATGGTAAGACGCCATGAAATAACTGCAGATATGCATGGAAGATCGATTGGAAATGACAGATTTACTGAATGAAATAATGGAGACTGAAAAAACGCCAAGAGAATGGAACGAGGGACTGCACAAGAAAGAAGATAAAAGAAATTGTGGAAATTATAGAGGGATTACACTAACCCAGCAAAATTCTGACAAGGATTATAGAAAAAAGGTTGCGAGATAAACTTGAAAAAAACAATAGACGATAACCAATGTAGTTTTAGAAGAGGGTGAAATTCCATTCTTGCCATTAAATAAATAAATAAATAAATAAATAAATAAATAAATAAATAAATAAATAAATAAATAAATAAATAAATAAATAAATAAATCTTTATTAACGGAATACACCTTTAAAAAAAAATATAATAATAATAATAAATTTATTTATTTATTTATTTACATTAATATTAATTTCATTCATAATTTGTCTAAAGAAGCAAGATATTATTTATTTGTAGGCGACTTTTATTAATTTATTAATAACTGATTCTTCAACTGAAATGAAGATAAAATTATGGAAAGATGGCGACAATATTTTGAAAAACTGACTTTCATATAAATTTTCATGTCAAACAGTCGGCCGATACAAAGCAATTGAGAATCTCATAAATGGTTAACCACTTAAGCATCTCAAACGAGACCCTCTCGTGGATCAAAAGTGTTTGTTTCGATTTGCGCTATCCCAAGTACCTCTCGCCACTTATAAATATTATGTTTATATTTTTATCTGGAGCGATACCTTTTCGCCCGTTTGTATTTCATAGAGCTTTGTGTATATTTACTGCGCACCAGTAGCATGCGTATAACAAAAGCACATCAGATGTGCTTTTTCTTTGCATTCACGGTTTTATGCAGTGTTTTTCAGTTGCATATTTTAACAATTAAAAATAAAACACTTTGAATTCCTTTCTTCACTTGTTTATTTGTACTCTATATGTATATTTCGGACACTATCAATAGCTAACAAAGTATGATCCCAAATCAAACAAATTGTTGTATATATAAAATGTAAAATTATACGTAAAAACCGGGATGTAATTAGTGAATTGGGAATTTAAGAGATTAAGATTTCGGTAGTCTTTTTTCGGGGTGCGTTGACAACAGGACAAAAGGCTTAATAGAGGTTTATTTATCGGGCTTAGGTCGAAGTTTAACAATTTTGATTCTTGTTTTTTTCATTTCTATTGCCTCGTTAAAATTTTAATTATAATTACTGGATTTCTGCAACAACTGTACATCATCTATAGAAAATTTATGGCGATGTGCATATTTTAAGTAGAGATGGGCAAAGTCGATCTTTTCGATCTTTTTTGTCACTGCAAAATGAAGTTTATGACAATTTTCTTAATGTTATTTATGATATTAATATTGGAAAGTTTTACATATTGATTAATAAACTCCATTTTATTGTTATTTAATAATTTTAGCTACTTAAAATTGGTTATTCAGAAATACTCGATTACTAAATTCACTCGATTTTGCCCAACACTAATTTTAAGTGTATTATTTTGCAAATATTTTTTTTTTATTTATTTAATTGTACATAAACTTAATTATAATTTAGTTTGGATAGTACGCATTTATTTTATTATTTTATGTTATAGCAAGTTCAACAACTTTACCAAGTTTTTATAAATTTCTTTCTTTAAGGAAATCTTATTTTCTTCTTACAAAATATGAAATCAGAAAGATTTAAATCAGTTATCCATAAGAGTTCTTTTCGGCTTCCACTATGAACAAAGATTGAGATATCGAAATATTTAAAAATTCATAACTTAATGGTATATTTGCCCTGAGCCGATTTTCGATTTATTTGCCCAGTAAACAATTAAAAATGTATTTCCCATTGAATTTTAAATTTCTAGTTTAAATTTAATATTTTAAAAATATCGCATATGAATTTTAAGTAAATATACTCTAAAAATGCATTTGCCATTTAATTTTAAATGTAACATTTTAAATTTATTTTATTTTCAACTACATCATTAAGCTAATGATGTAGTTAAAAATAAAATTCTCATTATTTCAATGGTACAATTGATAATGAGTACTTAGTATCGAGCGTATAACAAAAATCGACGACGAAGTTGGCGTTGGAAGTCTCGAATCAGATCACACACGTAACTTCATGACAACTAGTACTTTACGCGTATGCGTGTGATTTTAGTTCAGACATGACTTTAGATTTCCAATGCCAACTTCGTCGTCGATTTTTGTTATACGCTCTATATATATTATAACTTGTTAAATTTGAGTCAATAACCTTTCTTGTTAATATTACGCACCTATACAATACCACAGAGGTGCAGCATAATTGTAATACATGAATTTATTTATTTTTCAAATACGGCACAATAAACAATTTCATCATTAATAATTCATTTTATATGAAGCCACTTAACATTCAACAGATTGTAAATACCGTAAAATCCTTATCGGAAAATAAGATTACTAAGCAATTTTTGTGGTGTTAACTTGTAAACGGATTAACATAATTTTTACGTTTTACTCATTATTGTAAAAATTATTCGGCGATATTACAATAAACAAATAAAAACGTATTTACGTGAAAAATAAATGTTTTTCTACGGGAAACGATAAGAGCCACATCATGAAGTTCTTCTGACGTCTAATTCCCTGACGTCAAACTCAAAAGAACTTCAGAATATATATACAGGGTGAGTTTTTTTCGATGTTCTCTATCCCCTAGGAAACTATAAGAGATAGAAAAACGGTTAAATGGGGAAAGAAGTGTAGTTTTATAAGACGAATAAAATGACACTTTCAAAATATTTGAAAAAGTCAAGGGTAACTAGATATTTTGAAAAAAGTAAAATGTGTCAATTTTTTGAAATCAATATATCTCTATTATTATCATAGATAGAAAAAAAACTGTAAAGGACAAAGTTGTGGAAAATTTTACAGATTAATAACAAAAAATCAAAAAAAGTTTCGCCCATATTTTGGGAGATTTGACACAAACATACCTTTTTTTTTAAATGGAAACAATAGTTGGCTATGACTTTATTAAAGGGGCTATTTTTTCACCTTTAATCCAATATAACATATGCCATAGTTATTTTTATTGTATTGTTTTATATACAAAGAGGTTTTTTATCAGTATACATTAGGGAAAGTGTATACCTACAAAAAACGCGAGTCAAACACATTAAACCGATTAATGTGTGTATGTTTAGTTGACTATTTAGCATATGTGTTTTCAGTTGCGTGTTATAGGCAACTAAACACACATACATTATTGCATTTATTTATTTATTTATTTATTTATTTAAAAAAAAGCTCTCTGTATATTGTATTATTTTGTTAATTTTTAAGGCTTCCACTTGGTTGTACATGGTTTATTATAACTCAATAAAAACACTTTTAACTTTGTTTGCACAACTATTTTTTTATTATTTAGTGACTATAGTTTCGACAACATTGCTTAACAAAGTTAAAAGTGTTTTATTGAATAATTATTGTATTATTATTATATTACGCTTGATTCTAATATAATAATAATACAATAATTATTATTATATTACGCTTGATTGTTGTATATTCACACTCAAAGACATTTGATTATAATTGGTATGTTTTAATGTTATGTTAAATTATTATTAATTGGCTATCGACCAGTGGTCATTCCGCCTGGATTTTGTATTTTCGTCGTTGTCAAAATATACGGATAAAATGTGATGATCGTTAACAGTTTGACATAGACTGTTAACGATCATCACATTTTATCCGCGAAAATATAATATAATTCATGATTATTGTTTCATTTCGATTAAATTTAAGTTAAATAAAAAAAACTATGCATAATAAGCTAAAAAATATTAATACGGTTATTACTAATTTTGTGCGTATTCATGTATTTTCAACTCGTATGAATATAATTAATTATTATACACATTTATGTATTTGTGACGCAACTTCTATCTTCTAGCATATTTACATTATTAGTGATAAATAGCTTGTAAATCACATACTGCAATCACCTTGAATTGGTTGTGAAAGGTCTTTGGAACAACTTGATTGCGATCAATGAAACTCGAGTACGCGAAGGAGTGATTAGCACAGTTTATATTTGTTGAAACATTTTATACAATTATATCTAACGTCTAATTAAGTTCTAATTGAATCCGTGATTGGGAATTATTATTAGAGCGAATTTTCCATCAGAATAATTGAACCGCAGTAATCTGTTCAGCCAGTTCAAGGATTATGCTTGACATAGGCCCACTTTTACTATCGTTGCGTAAATAATGCTTCATCTGGCATCCAGAAAAAATAAAATTTAAAAAAAAACTAATCGAAAAGAGTATTTATTTAAATCTCGGATAAAAATTTTAGATAAAAATTTGTTGCATTATGCAATATTTTATTGATATGCAACAGCAGGTGTACGTTATGTAATTCAATGTCCTGCGTGGGTATTAGCCCGGGTAGTAGTTGTTTTAATGTGCATTTGTTTAACGTACTTACGTAACGTAAATTAAAGAGCTAAATGTGAAAATAATTTATTAATTATTTTCAAATCATTTTTATTTAATAAAAAAACTAATCGTTTTCCCTTTAGTTTTTGTGTTAGATTTGATACTATTATATCTAAAATTTGATTAACTTATACCCACGAAACAAAAAAAAAGTTTTTGTGTTATATTTGATACTATTATATCTAAAATTTTATTAACTTATAACCACGAAACTGGTTGAAATTCTTCCGTTTGCTATAATTTTGTTCGTCGTGTGAACTATAATCAATGCGTGCTATCCCCATTTTAAATAATACTAGTAGTAAAAACGTATTCTGAACTCTTTAAATATTACAGTTGTAGTAAGGAGACCTGATTACAGAATGGTATTCCAAATATGGCCTCACTAAATTAATATAAAGTGTTAACTTTATATTAATTTAGATTTTCGAAACATTTATAATAAAGTTAACGCTTTATATTAATTTAGCCTCACTAAATTATCTCTTTCTTTATAAACTTAACACTTTATATTAATTTAGTGAGGCCACAAAATGTTTCGAAAATCTATTAAGGGTGTGGTTTACAAGAAAGAGATGGCTACATAATTATTGGCAATTAGTAATTCGAGTTACATTGTTGTTGTGATCAATGAACAATATTGGATCATACATTAAAATAATCTTAAAACATACATGATTTTCACGAGATAAATTAAAATGAATTGTTATACTTAGATTTTATAGAAAACAATTATGTTCTTGTTAGAATGCAAAATTGGAAGATATAATGAAATTAATAGGTAAGGAGTGTAAGACTATTTTAATGAAGAATTTAGTGTAATGATTAAAATTTGACAGATTTTCAATATTTCTTTCATAATTGTTTCTTAATTCTTGTTAGAATGCAAAATTGGAAGATTTAATGAAATTAATAGGTAAGGAGTGTAAGACTATTTTAATGAAGAATTTAGTGTAATCATTAAAATTTGACAGTTTTTCAATATTTCTTTCATAATTGTTTTCTATAAAATCTAAGTATAACAATTCATTTTAATTTATCTGGTAAAAATCCTGTATGTTTTAAGATTACTTTAATGTATGATGCAATATTGTTGAATATAGTGAATTTGGGTGAGATGTAATAATTGACTGTTTTTTTTTAATCAGGCCGATATTTTTCTACCTAACATATATAAAATGCAAATACATATTCACATTATTAATTCTGTAGAAGTATTCTTTTCTATCAATGATTATTTTCACTTTATTGTATAGTTATCTCTTTCTGTTAAACCGCAACCTTAATGATAGAGCTTTACTAGAAATATTATTCAAATGGACAAAACAAGTTAATCTAGAATCAATTGTATCGAAATCGCACGCAGAAAATTTAATATCATTAATTGAATTAAATAAAATGAAACAAAGATGATTCACACGTTTGCAGTTATTTAAATTACAATGAAATTAAACAAGGAACATTTCTGGCAATGATCAATAAAATTCGATCAATCCCTTTTTCCAACTGCAAAAAAAAAAAAATACTTACACTGTAAGTTTTACAAACATCTATTGAAACAACTACTTCCCGAGCATTTACCCCGCGGGTAAATTATTGAACAAAGGAAAACAAATCATGAAATGTACATCTAATTTCAAGCACCATAATTTTCAATAACTGATGTTATTTAAATATAATTCAACAGTGAAAAATATATTAGTGAACAAAGGAAATCAAATCATGAAATGTACGTCTAATTTCAAGCACGAAGTTATTTAAATGTATAACCAACAGTGAAAAATAAATTAGTGAACAAAGGAAATCGTGTTTTATTGACGATGTACAAGGCTGCGTTTTTATTTTTTTAATGAATCTTTAATAAACAGCCTAAAATTAGCAAATATTTACTACATAGTCTTTCAGCAATTATTGAAATAAACGATCAATCTTCATCATAATTAAATTAATTAATTAATTTAATTAATTAATTGGTGCTTGAAATGTACATTTCAAGCTCCAATGTTTTCAATAATTGAAATTATTTAAATGTATATCCAAAATAAATTAGTGAACAAAGAAAATCAAATCATGAAATGTACGTCTAATTTCAAGCACCAATATTTTCAATAATTGAAATTATTTAAATGTATAACCAACAGTGAAAAATAAATTAGTGAAGAAAGGAAATCAAATCATGAAATGTACGTCTAATTACAAGTACGAATGTTTTCAATAACTGAAGTTATTTAAATATATATCCAACAGTGAAAAATAAATTAGTAAATCGTGTTTTATTAACGATGCACAAGGCTGCGTTTTTTCTTTAAATAAATCTTTAATAAACATCCTAAAATTAGCAAATATTTACTACATAGTCTTCCAACAATTATCGAAATAAACGATCAATCTTCATCATAATTAATTAAACTCAATTTCGTGGTATAATTATTTTTAATTGAAATAGTGATTAATCTACACCACAATTAAATAATAGACGATTAAATTTTACCTGACATCAAGATTATATTACCTTTTTCTGTCGAGTCATCAGCATAATGGGTAGAAATAGTCATTTACATTGTATCGGAGAAGCAGAGAGAGTCTCGTTTAAAAGTACCGAGAAAAATGCCAACTGATTCGATTGAATTAAGTGGCTAGGAGCTAGTTGTGGAGAATGTTTTTAATAAATTAAATAAAATTAATTTAATCTTCTTTATGTTGGTTGTTGGTCGTGGAGACTTTAATTATTTAAATAAAAATACTTGTCCTTTCAAGTATTTTTATTTAAATAATTAAAGTTCCACGACCAACAACCAACATAAAGAAGATTAAATTAATTTTATTTAATTTAAATAATTTAATTTATAGATTTTTTTAATTAAATTATAATTAAAAAAATCTATAAATTAAAAAAAAAAGATCAATGAGAAACAAATTAATCATAAATCGAAATAACTCACTAAATACAATAGCAAATGTCCGTTATTGAACATTTGTTTAAAGTACACTTATGTGCAATAAAATTAAGCTCAAAATGTTATGTTATAGTTTAAGGACATAATAAGTTTCCCAGTTACGAAAAAATGTAAATATGTCAATTTCTTTAATTTAATTTAAATGTTATGTTATAGTTTAAGAAGGACATAATAAGTTTCCCAGTTACGAAAAAAATGTAAATATGTCAATTTCTTTAATTTAATTTAAATGTTATTAGTGCAGTAGTAGTGCAGTACTGGCTCTTTGTTGTTTCAGATTTCTCCAAAACGGTGAAGTGTATCCTTTACACGTATAACGTTTGCGGCCGTGTTATGTTATAGTTTAAGAAGGAGATGATACGTTTGCTAATTACGAAAAAAAAAAATGTAAATATGTCAATTTCTTTAATTTAATTTGATTTAAATGTTATGTTATTGTTTAAGAAGGACATGATAAGTTTGCCAGTTACGAAAAAAAAAAATGTAAATATGTCAATTTCTTTAATTTAATTAAATGTAATTTAAATGTTATGTTATAGTTTAAGAAGGACATGATAAGTTTGCCAGTTACGAAAAAAAAATGTAAATATGTCAATTTCTTTAATTTAATTTAGTTTATTTTTTTATTGAAACTCTTGCTAGACAATTAAAACAGACCCGAATTATACAACTAGAATACAACTTTGATTTGTTTCTCATTGATAACTTGAAACATTTTAACTAATATTGAATTTGAAATTAAAGACACTTGGTTTGTTTCACTTATTTAATTTTTTATTTTTATTTTCCAACTAGTTTCGACTTATCATCATTAACAAGGAAAATAATTAATTGAATAATGTGAAAAATTATTATGAGACTTGTGCTTAATTTTATTGCACAGAAGTGTCAAAATGAGTCAAAATGTCACAGTAGCTAAAGGAACTCAAAAATAATTAATAAATTTGACAGAAGTGTCAAAATGAGTCAAAATGTCACAGTAGCTAAAAAGAACTCAAAAATAATTAATAAATTTATCATTAATAATTAATAAATTATTTAATTTATTAATTATTTTCGAGTTCTATTTATTTAATTTATTTAAATAACTGCGATCAAGTAAATAAATCCTTTTATATATATATTTTTTAATATTATTTGTATTTGTATTTATTTATTAACGAATATCGCCTATTTAACAATATCTATTATTGTTAAATACGCGATGTTCGTTAATAATATAATAATAACAAAATAATAAAATAATAATAAATACAAAAATGAAACTATAAATAAGTATTATACATAATAACCCAACATAAGATCTGTTCAGCCGCCTTCAACAAGACAGATGGAACACACTAGTCTGATGAGGATCGAAAAATCACTTAATTTTACGAGAAGCCAATAACTCTGAGAGAGATCAATGAATTCTCAGAGGAGGGTCAGTGATAGAGGTCAAAGAATTCTGTGAAATTTCAATGAATCAATGAACTCTGAACTGAGTGAACTTCAATGAACCTTTTCAACAAACTTTGAAAAAAAAAATGCTGCGAATTATAAAATTATTCTCTCAAATAATTATAGGATTATTCTCTCCTATAATTCGTAGCATTTCTTCAGACTTCATTGAAAAGGTCAATTCAGGCTAAGTGAACTTTGAAAGGGTCAAAGTTCATTGACCCCATCAGAGTTCAATGAACCTTCTCGAGGTTCATTGATTCATCGCAGAGTTCTTTGGCCTCCAGCTCAGTTCACTGACCCTCCCTCAGAGTAAGGAAGGAATTCAAGAAGGAACCAATAAATGCAACGAATTATTAGAAGATTGATTTTTGTGCGAGAGGTTAATAAGATTAAATAAAATTCAATGAATTCCGCGAAGAGGAAATCTGGTGGAGATTAATAAATTCGTTTTAGGAGGATCAGTAAACCCATATAGAGGTCAAATAACTCTGCGAAAGTTCATTGAACTCTGAGGAGGGTCAGTGAACTATCTCTCTCATAGTTCAATGACCCTCAATGAACTCGTAGCATTAGACTTCATTCAGTTCTAGGAACTCTTGGATAAATCAATAAATTCAATTAACTATCAGAATAGTGATTCTTTTGCTAGAGTTGAAAATGGTTAAAGTTAAATACAATTTAATGAATTCATTACAAGACAGATGGAACACACTAGTCTGATGAGCTTGTAGAAACTGTACGAGATTGTTGAATTCTCTATGAAAGACCAATTAAATCCTACCAGCGTTCGCATTCTCAGATTTTACTTTTTCTTACAGTCTTTCATTGAGAGTTCAGTAGTCTCTATCAGAATTTACTGACATCGCGTAGAATTCATTGAATTTTATTAAGCTTCATTGATCTCTCGCAGAAGAATAAATCTCATAATTCATTTGCAGAATTTATTGAACGAATGAATTCTGCGAGAACTCAATGAACTACCGGTAGAATCAATGAACTAAGCGAGAGGTCGATTTAATTTGGAGAAGAGTGTATGATCCCTCTAAAAATTCAATTAACTCTCAAACAGAAAGATATATCAACTTTCTGAAGGATTAATAAAGATCAATACAGTTTGAAAAACGTCAATGACTTCTGAGAGGAATCAATGATTTATATAAGGTTCAATAAAATCTGGAATGAGTTAAAGATATTCTCTTTTATTGATCAATAAAATCAATAATGTTTGGAAAAGTTCAATGAATTCTGAGAAGGATATAATTATCCATATGCTAGATGAATGCTGGTTGAACATTTTATTAAAAGTATTATACATATGATAAAAGACTAAATCAATAATTTCAAACATTATTTTTTTATATTTTTGCCAGTATGAAGCACAGCTAATACTGCTGGTTGAAGAACAGAACTATAATATTTATTTATAACTCTTTTGTGAGTTAATCATGCGAAATGTTTTTAATATTATTTTTATTAAATTATATTTCTAGATAGATATCTAAAAACAAACTGTGAATTGTTTTTAGATATTTATTAAGAAATATAATTTAATAAAAATAATATTAAAAACATTCCCCATAATTAACTCATAAAAGAGTTATAAATAAATATTATAGTTCTGTTGTTCAACCAGCAGTATTAGCTGGGCGTGTTTTCTGTTAAAAAATATACTCTTTCACGTTTGAAAACAAACAGGCGGTATGTACAAATTATTCAACGGTGAATTATCATTTTCAATTATGCAATTGCACATATGATGTTAATCGCGATTTTCTTCAGATAATGGCAATTACACGTTGCTTTCGAATCCGGCAGCACTCGACTCAAGTCCTTGGAGTAACGTTGCGAATGCTCGCGATTCGATCGCACCGCTTTCTTAACCAAGAAAGCTCTCTTATTTTTCTTTGCATTCTTTCCTGTTTGCTTGCGCGTGGGTTAATTTCAGTTTCCATGTGTACATCGCGTCCTTGAATTGTATTCCTTGTTGTAAATATTATATACATATACATGTACATTCCGAAATAAGGAATAAATGGTGTTTTAATTGTGATTAATCATGATTAACTAATCACAGAATTTAATGGGATCCGGTGCAAGTAGGATTTTATAATTGCTGGAAATCTAAGTAATGAAATCCGTAGTTTTCTCAACAGTTTCTTGTATCCAATTATCAACTGGTTAATGTAGAGTAGAATTTGTTCATCTGGGATATGTAACTCTTGTCGATATTTGATCGACTGTTAGAATATTCCACGAATCAGAGTGAGAAAAATCGATGTTGCTGGAAAACTAGGTGATGAAATCCTCGGTTTTCTCAGCTGTTTTTTTGTAGCCAATTATCCATTGGTTAATATAGAGTAGAATTTGTCCATCTGGAATATATAGCTCTTGTCGATATTTGACTCGACACTTATTATTCCATGAATCGGACACCCAATGAAATTGTAATTGTCAGATATTAGGAATTTCAAAGTTGGCTCATTTCAGTTTAGTTCACATCATTGTTAATTTTATTTTAAATTTGATGTCATCTCAAGATTTTAGGTAGATGATTGAAATAATTACAACGCAATTAAACAAGGAAGCTTTCTGGTAATGATCAATAAAATTCAATCTTTGTTTCATTTTATTTAATTTGATTGAAATAAATTAGCAGAGACTTCTCGAAAGAGCCCAGTAGCTAAGGCCAATAATCAAGAAGAATAAGATATTAGGATTCACGTAATAAACTAAATAATAAATTTAAATTAAATATAAATTTAATTTACGAATGTTATTAATAATAATAACAGTCGTATTAATTAATAATAATAATAACAGTCGTTAAAATAAAATATTCAAAAATAAATACGTGTTATTATTATGTAAGCAATTTATGAATATATTGTAAATTTGGTTACCTGTGTAATAAGATATCCAATTTGATTTTCTTCTTTCATTTTAACAATTCAAATTGAGCTTATTTTAATTGAGCCTACAATAATTAAATAACTCAGAGGAAAATAACACAAAAAATAAATAACATTTATTTATTATGTATTTTACAAATAATAGAACTACTATGAAAACATTGTAAATTTGGTTGCCTGTATAATAATAATTCCAATTCAATTTTCTTTTTTAATTCATACAATTCAAATTTAATTTATTTAAAGCAAAATGAAGATAATTGTAATGATAACAATTGTTATAATAAAAGGTAAAAATATATTTGTTTTAATAATTTTAGCCTATCAATGTGTATATTGTAAATTTGATTCCCTGTTTAATAAGATATCCAATTTTTTTTTCTTCTTTCATTTTAACAATTCAAATTGAGTTTATTTTAATTGAGCCTATAATAATTAAATAACTCAGTGGAAAATAACATACAAAATAAATAACATTCATTTATTATGTATTTTACAAATAATAGACTATCTATGAAAACATTGTAAATTTGGTTGCCTGTATAATAAGAATTCCAATTCAATTTTCTTTTTTAATTCATACAATTCAAATTTAATTTATTTAAAGCAAAATGAAGATAACTGTAATGATAACAATTGTTATAATAAAAGGCAAAAAAATATTTGTTTTAATAATTTTAGCCTATCAATGTATATATTGTAAATTTGGTTCCCCGTTTAATAAGATATCCAATTTTTTTCTTTTTTCTTTAAATGTAACAATTCAAATTGAGCTTATTTTATTTATATGGAAAACAAACTTAATGATAAATAAAATACAAAATAAATAGGTGTTGTTTATAATAGATTATCTATGGATACGTTGTAAATTTGGTTACCTGTGTAACAAGACTTCCAATTCAATTGTCTTCTTTATTACAATTCAAATTGAATTTATTTAAAATAAATTGAAGATAAATGTAGTGATAACAATTATTATAATAAATGATTACAAATAGTTTTTTTTTAATAATGTTAGAATATCTATGTATATATTATAAATTTGATTGTCTGTTAATAAGATATTGAATTTAATATTCTTCTTTCATTTTAACAAATACAATTAAACTTATTTCAATTAAATTTAAAATAAATTTAGTGATAAATAAACAAAATAAATATGTTTAACTTTTTAAAATAGAATATCTATGAAAAGTTTGTTAATTTTGTTGCATGTATAATTAGATATGTAATTAAACTTTCTTATTTAGTTTGAACAATTAAATTGAATTTCTTTTAAATAAAATGAAAATATAAATGTAGTGATAACAATTATTATGATAGAAGATAAATAATAAATATATTTATAAAACATCTATGAATATATTGTAAATTTGGTTGCCTTTATAATAAAATACATAGAAATAAAGTTAAAATATAAAATTTATATTTTCTTCCTTGATTGGTAGAATTCAAATTAAATTTATAAAATATCAATTTAAAGTAAATGTAGTGATATTTAGGGCTATTCCCGATCGAAAATGTTACGTTTGACGTGTACGCTATTAATTAATTAACATTCTATGAATACATTATTACAAAAGTTGCTTAGACTGTGATGATAAAAATAACGTATACGTTAGATTTAATATTTTCATTACATAGTAACGCTGAATAATTGTTATATTAAAAATTAAATATAAGTAATTAAATGAAAATAGGCTATCTATGAATATATTGTAAATTTGGTTGCCTCTATAATAAGATTTCCAATTTAATTTTCTTTTTTAGTTTCTACAATTCAAATTGAATTTATTAAAAATAAATTGAAAATTAATGTAGTGATAACAATTTCTGTGATAAAAGATCAAAAAATAAACATTATTTTATTAAAAATGGCTATCTATGAATATATTGTAACTTAGGTTGCCCGTATAATAAAGTCTCCAATTATTATTTTATTTTAATTTAATTTTAATAATTTAAATTGAATTTATTTTAAATTTATTTTCATTTTAAAATATTATATAGAATAATACTATCAATTTGTGAATTTTTTAGATATTTTATTTTTATTTTGCATTAAAATCTATTTTTTTACGATTGTCAGCATTGATAAACAAAGAACTAACCTAAAATACATTCAAACTTCAAAATAATCACAACAAACAAGTGCACCTTTAAAGTCTACTAAACAACACAGAACAACCCTCAAAATTTCAAGAAATGGAAGAAAACCGCGTCCAAGTCACCCCCTTGAAGAACCTCCTCGCCGAGTCGGGCATCCGATTAGACCATTCAATGGGGGTGAATTCCCCGTACATAAACCCCATGCTAGGGAATAAGAGCCTGAGCTCGACACCCAGCCCCGCTGGGAAAATATCTAGGACCCCGACGATTCGCGTGGGATTATCGAGGTATGTGAAGAATAAAAATTGGTGTCCGTTCGTTTCTGAGAAGAAAGAACCGACGCCGGAAAATAATGATAAAGGAAGTGGAAAGAAGAGGAAGTTGGAACCAGCGAAATTGTTCGGCGATGGAAAGAAAGATTGTGTTCGAGATTCGGGTGGAGCGAGTGAGATTGAGTCGAGCTGTTCAGGTTCGGAAACAATTGCCGGATCGAATTTAAAGAAGAGTAAATCGGAATTGAGAGGAAAGGAAGGTGTAAGTGAAATTAATAATTCCGGATTAAAAGAAAAGGAAAATATAAATAGAACGAATAATTCGGGATTGAAAGAAAAAGAAATTGTAAATAAAATGAATAATTCAGGTTTGAAAGAAAAAGAAATTGTAAGTAAAACGAATAATTCAGGATTGAAAGAAAAAGAAATTGTAAATAAAACGAATAATTCAGGATTGAAAGAAAAAGAAATTGTAAATAAAACGAATAATTCAGGATTGAATGAAATAGAAATTGTAAATAAAACGAATAATTCAGGATTGAAAGAAAAAGAAATTGTAAATAAAACGAATAAATCGAGATTGAAAGAAAACGAAATTTTAATTGAAAAAAATAAGTCGGGTTTGAAACAAAAAGAAATTATAAATAAAATGAATAATTCGGGATCGAAAGAAAGTATAAATAAAATGAATAATTCGGGAAAAATATTAGATCCAATTCAACATAATATTGTAGTAAAAAAATTAGAATTATGTTTAAAATCAACTGAGAATCAAAACACAAACAGCGATCTAGCAAACGTCGTTTCAACATTAAGTAATAAAGATCCTGAATCAAATATAAATACAGCACTTGATTCAAATATAAAAAAGGATACAAATTTTGACTCAAACAATCGTTCGGATAAAAAATCTAGTAATAATACAAAAGTCAGTAACGAAACGAATAAATCGTGCAACAAAAAATCGGTTATAAATAAGTCCTCTAAAAAGCAGACTTTAAAAAGAAAGAAAACTTCGACGCCGATTAATAGCAGCGATGATGAGTTTGTCGTCGACGAGTTAGAGGAAGAATCTCCGGAGGTGAAAAGTGTAAGGAGAAGTAGGAGAAGTCGAGTAACGTCTTATCTAAATGATGATGATGATGATGATGAATTGTTAAACGAGGTTTTAGAAAGGAGTAAGTATGATTACGCGGAAAAGACGAAATGTGGGGGGGATAATGTTGTCGAAGAAGAGATGAATAAGAGTAAGTCAAAGACTGAGGTTGATCATTTTGGTAAGGGAAAGAGGAATAGGAAGAAGAGGATCCAAAAAATTGACGACAGTGATGAAGACGATGTTAGTTTGCAGGCTTTAAAAAAACAAACTGATCACAAACAAAATAGTGATGATGATGCGAGCGAACAAACCGATGCAAAAAATGCAACAAAATATTCTGGTTTTAATGAAACTAATAAAAGACGATCAATCGAAGAGTTTGAAGATGATAATTTAGATGAGGAAGTGAAAGGGGGTAGAAGGAATAGAAAAATGAGAATTCTAAAAATTGAAGACAGTGATGATGATAACGATCTAAATTTAGGGAAATTAAAACAACAAACTGAAGAGAAAAAAAATGCAAATCAAAATTCGGGCTTGGATTTTGATGTCACCAATAATTTAAAATCTGGTGCCAAAAAAAATTTGCATTTCCAAAAAGAGGAGAATATGGATTGTAAAAACTCTACCGAAAATACAATTATAAAGGAAACAAAGCAATTCTTGAATCAGAGCCCTTCCGGAAATACGATTATAAAGAAAACAGAGCTATTCTTAAATGAAAACTCTACTGAAAATACAATTATAGAGAAAACAAAGCTAATCATAAATGAAAATCCTACCGAAAATACAATTATAAAGGCAACAAAGCAATTCTTAAACGACGATGACGATTTCGATGTTTCGGTAAATGACAGAAAACAATTGAAGGGTGTTAAGAAGAGCAGTAAAGAAATTGTTGAAATAAAAGTAAAAAATTCCAAAAAGCGCTTGAATCGAAATAAATCGAGCGACATAAAAGAAACAGCGACTCCGAAAAAGAGCTGCATTTTACAAAGAATCGATTTTCGCAAAGACAGTTCTCCGCTGAGTGAAATGAACGATGACAATGATTTTCTGGATTCGCCGAAAGCTAGGGTGTTTAAAAAATCGGAGGAGAAAAAGCGGGGGAGGATCACGAAATTACAGAGCGATTCCGATGAGAGTGTTTCGAGTCAGGATGTTAAGAAAATCGGAGGATCTAAGCAGGAGGGGAATTTAAGGGGGAAGAAATGCATCAATATTGATTCTTCATCGGATGAAGAAGTCGATGAGGAGAAAAAAAATGTAAGGGTTTTTTCCGTTGCTTTTTTTGTTGTCGATAATTTGATTATTTAAAAACCAAATTTTATTTGCAACAAAAAAAAACTTAATTCAGGATGATTTAATTAAAATTAAAACACTTGGTTTGTTTCACTTATTTATATTTTCTCCAACTAGTTTCAACCATTGATCATCTTCAGGAAGGAGTGATTTAATTTTAATTAAATTATCATGAATTAATTAAAAAATGTTCCACCTCGGGTTAAGGGGGGATGCCTACTAAGCAGGCCAAAACTATGATGTTTTTGGATAATTTTTTTTAGACAGTAGGATTGTAGGAATTGCTTTGGGTTTTCTATATGTTATTGAGAGATATTTCAACTTTATTTAACAAAATTTTCATCCTAAAAAAAAATATTTTTTTGCCATGATGAGTTTGGGTTAAGGGGGGATCCCTACTAAGCAGGCCAAAACTGTGATGTTTTTGGATAATTTTTTTTAGACAGTAGGATTGTAGGAATTGCTTTGAGTTTTCTATATGTTATAGAGGGATATTTTAACTTTTTTTAACAAAATTTTCAGCCCAAAAAAATTATTTTTCTGCCATGATGAGTCTAAGAAAAACTAGGTGGAAGTGATGCTTTTATCACTTGCAGGACAGCGTGTTTAGTGCTGAAACAACCGACAGAAAAACCGATCAGTATTCCGAGATAAATACTAAATAATCTGAAAGATAACATAGGATTTTTTTCGAAATTCGCAAAATTACCAAAATGGCGGCTCTCGAAAAATAAGTTCGATTTTTCGCAAAACAAAATCGCATAAAAATCGAAAAATTGGAGTATCCAATAAATAATATGTTTAGACAATTTAATTTTCCACAAAAATCACAAAGAATCATTAAAATTAGTCGAGAAGTTTAGAATATATCAGGAATTGTTAAGTAAGTTTCACTTGGTTTGTTCTACACGCAATTTTTTTTATTTTCGACTAGTCTTGATAATGGCAATGTGCCGAAACTAACCTCTGTTAAGATAGCAGGGCCAAATGAGTAGAATGCACTGAAACTTATACCAGAATTAAGGACTAATTAAGGGCTATTTTAGTGCCCTATTCCTGATTTTAGTGCTCGATCCTCAAGGGTGAAAACCCCAACATAGCTATCTTAACGTTAAGGTAGCAGGGCCATTTGAGCAAAATGCATTAACACTTGTACCAAAATAAAGGGCTAATTAAGGGCTATTTTAGTGCCTTTTTCCCGATTTAAATGCTCCACCCCTAACTTGGAAAAAAAATATTTTCCACCCCAATATTTTGTTTCTCAAAAACCAGCGATCAAACCAAGTGAAACTTACTTAACAATTCCTAATATTACTAAAATGTTTTACCAACTGATTAATGAGACTCAAATTGGAAATATTAGAATATATCTGTCTCTCGAGGTAAAAAAATATCGTTTCGAGAAAAACGCGATTAAAGATTTGAGTTGCATTTAAATACTTTTAACGGAAGCATAAAATTTTTCGCTGTATCTTTGTAACGGCTTCGGATACAGAATTGGCATTTTGTCACAACATGCTAGACAGTACAAGGATGCCGATAATGCAAAAAAAAATGTTTTTTTTTAATTTCAATGTGGGGTCCCCCCTTACGTGAGAAATTAATTAAGCATAAAACAAAATACTTGTTGGAAATAAAATATAAATAAAAAATTATCTTATTAAATTTTGATTCAGACAATTGTTCAGATAAAAAATCTAGTAAATTTCGATTTTTTTTTAAATTTCAAAGTGGGGTCCCCCCTTACGTGAGAAATTAATTAAACATAAAACAAAATACTTGTTGGAAATAAAATATAATTAAAAAATTATCTTATTAAATTCTTTAATTAAAAAAATGACTGTACTTAAATAAGTATTTAATAATAGCACTAATGGAGAATCTGAATTAATTTTGTGGTTAATTTTTTTTCTGTTAAAGCTTTCAATAGCTAGGTACAACTCGAACAACAGCATAAACTCGAGTGCATCAGAGGGTAACAAAAGTAAAACTTTTAAACGCAGGACACTGTCTTTAAAGAAGACGATTAGCAACACCACGCTGACTGAATACGAGGATGATGATATTTTAGATGATTTTCGAATGGCTAACTGTAAGGTGCTGTTGACTCAAATTCCGATACAGGGAGAAATTATAATGGAAAAAGGTATATTTTGCAAAGGGTCTGCTCAATTATCAATCGATATGTAATGTGTTACAATTATCAATAATTATTAACGAGGTGATTTTTTCAACAAATTTGAGTTGAGTCAGGTTATCCTTCCGTCTACCGTCCCCCGAATGGTAGACGGAAGGATAACCTGGCTCAACTCAAACTTGATTTTTTTGTGAATCCTTAATAATTGACGGAAATTCCGAAATTTGCGCCCTCCCATGGAGTGGTTCGACAAACTAAATAAGTTTGAGAAGTATATATATCTTGTATTGTGGGTATATACCTGATATTAATCATAATAAATGAAAGTCGACGCGAACGCCATCTTTCGCCACATGGAATTAGGCGAAAGATGGCGCTTGCGTCCTTCCGTCTATCGTCCCTCAAACGGAAGGATAACCTGACTCAACTCAAACTTGATTTTTTGTGAATCCTTAATAATTGACGGAAATTCCGACATTTGCGCCCTCCCATGGAGTGGTTCGGCAAACTAAATAGCTTTGAGAAGTATATATATCTTGTATTGTGGGTATATACCTGATATTAATCATAATAAATGAAAATCGATGCGAACGCCATCTTTCGCCACATGGAATTAGGCGAAAGATGGCGCTTGCGTCCTTGCGTCTATCATCCCCCGAGCGGTAGACGGAAGGATAGCCTGACTCAACTCAAACTTGATTTTTTTTGTGAATCCTTAATAATTGACGGAAATTCCAACATTTGCGCCCTACCATCGAGTGGTTCGGCAAAGTAAATAACTGAGAATTATATATATCTTGTATTGTGGGTATATACCTGATATTAATCATAATAAACGAAAGTCGACGCAAACGCCATCTTTCGCCTAATTCCATGTGACGAAAGATGGCGCTTGCGTCGTCTTTCATTTATTATAATTATTATATTGGTTTATTTTATGTAACTGCAGTTTCAATAAACTTACTTCATAATGGATAAAGACGAGCTAAATTTGTCGAAACTTTAATTACATAAAATAAATCAAAGCAAATTATAGAATCAAATCAATAAGTGTTTATTTATTTATTTATACAAACCCAACAGACATAGTCCATTGACAGGGTTTACAATATTTACAAAATTATTTTGTATGGCGAGTACAAAGTTCATAAATTCGGTTTAAGACAATCTAAAAGAACGCGTTTATAGTAAAGTAATAAGACTTTTTAGTTTGTATAACTTGGATTATTTATTTTTGACTATAAATAAAAGTTTTGTTTTGTGTATTGTTGACTGTAATTTCAACAACTTTACTTTTATTGTAATAATAACCCATCAATAGATTATCTCGTACATATAATGATTTTTGCAGAAATATCAATGTTTTGCAGAATTTAAATACAATCTTTTAACACTTTCAAAAATTATATAACATGTAAGTTGATTTGTAGTAACCTTGTTACTTACGTTGTAGTTATAATGAGGGTTTACATTGGACTTTGATTTTTTTTGTATAAATAAATAACACGATCAGGTTGTCGAAACTATAGCCAGCAATAAACAAAAGAAAACAAAGCTTCTGTTTTGATAATAACAGATTAAGGTTGTCAAAACCATAGACAACATTAACAATTCAAAACAATGCTTTTGCTTTGATAATGACATGTTAAGGTTGTCAAAATTATGGTAAACAAAACTTTTGTTTTTATAATGTTATGTTAATGTTGTCGAAACTACGGTAAAAAAGAACAACTTTTGTTTTTATAATGATATGTTAATATTGTCGAAACTACAGTAAAAAAAACAACTTTTGTTTTCATAATGATATGTTAATGTTGTTGAAACTACGGTCAAAAGCAAACTTTTGTTTTTATGATGATATGTTAATGTTGTCTAAACTATGGTAAAAAAAACAACTTTTGTTTTCATAATGATATGTTAATATTGTCGAAACTACGGTCAAAAAAACAAACTTTTGTTTTTATGATGATATGTTAATGTTGTCTAAACTATGGTAAAAAAAACAACTTTTGTTTTCATAATGATATGTTAATATTGTCGAAACTACGGTCAAAAACAAAACTTTTGTTTTTATAATGATATGTTAATGTTGTCGAAACTACGGTCAAAAAAACTTTTGTTTTCATAATGATATGTTAATGTCGAAACTACGCTCAGAAAAAACAAAACTTTTGTTTTCATAATGATACGTTAAGGTTGTCGAAACTATAGTCAGCAATAAGCAAAAGAAAACAAAGCTTTTGTTTTGATAATAACAGAATAAGGTTGTCAAAACCATAGACAATATTAACAATTCAAAACAATTCTTTTTCTTTGATAATTACATGTTAAGATTGTCAAAACTATGGTGAAAAAAACTTTTGTTTTTATAATGATATGTTAATGTTGTCGAAACTACGGTCAGAAACAAACTTTTGTTTTTATGATCATATGTTAATGTTGTCTAAACTACGGTAAAAACAACTTTTGTTTTCATAATGATATATTAATGTTGTAGAAACTACGGTAAAAAAAACTTTTGTTTTCATAATGAAATGTTAATATTGTCGAAACTACGGTTTAAAAAAAACTTTTGTTTTTATGATGATATGTTAATATTGTCGAAACTACGGTCAAAAACAAATTTTTGTTTTTATGATATGTTAATGTAGTCTAAACTACAATAAAAAGCAAGTTTTGTTTTCATAATGATGTGTTAATATTGTCGAAAATACGGTAAAAAAAACTTTTGTTTTTATAATGATGTGTTAATGTTGTCGAAACTACGGTAAAAAAACAACTTTTGTTTTCATAATGATATGTTAATGTTGTTGAAACTATGGTCAGAAAAAAACAAAACTTTTGTTTCCATAATGATACGTTAGGGTTGTCGAAACTATAGTCAGCAATAAACAACCCAAAAACAAAACTTTTGTTTAGAAAAAGACACGCTAAACAAGAAACAATTCAAGTTATACAAACAATGTAAAAAGTTAATGAAAGTTGACACTTGAAAGTAGGCAAAAGATGGCGCTTGCGTCGTCTTTAATTTATTATAATGTAAAAAGTGTTTCATTAGATATTTTTATTTATTTATTCATTTATTAACAGAATCTCCTTTTTTTATCGATATATATATATATATATATTATTTTAAATAAAACTCTTGGTTTGTTTCACTATTTTTTTTAAATACATACAAAAAATAATCAACAATATACATAAAAAAACATATATATTTACATAAGCTAACCTCCAAAAACATTTAAATATAACCTCTAACAATATTAACAGAGTATCATAAATCACTTAATTTGTATGCCATTACAATAAATATACAATTAAATAAAATAACCTAACCTAACGTAACCTTAATTGCAAATTGAACAGTCCCTTTATTTCTATACCAATATTCCAAAGCAGCTTGTTTTTTTATATATAAATATTTATCTTAAAAGTTACAGAGAATTCAAAGCCTGAGATTACAGTTAAACCAACAGATTCAATTTCCGTCATTGATAAAGCGTCTTTGTCTAATTTGAAATTGGATGAGAGCTTCGATTATAAATCCGAGGATGACTTAAATGATTTTCAAACACCGGTTAAAAAAGTGAAAACGCTTAGTAAAACGGATAAGAAGGGTGGTGTAAAAATTTTTAGGGATGAAAGTGAAGTAAAGACACCGACACAGGGGAATAAGAGTACGAATTTATCGGGGGTGATGCAAAATATGGTGAGTGTTAGTAGTTTCGTGTAGATTTTTTTAGATTATTATTAATTTGTGTTATGCTGTTATTGGTTTAGATAAAATAAAACATTGAAAAAGGATGTTAAAATATTTTGACATGACAATTTTAAAATTTCGTCTTTCTACACTAAATTCGTGTGTGGAATTTAGACATTTTTTTAAAGTTATGAAACACATATTCTTGATTTAATTCTTGTTAACAAGTTATGCAAACAAAGTGAAAAAGTGTACAAAAAAGTACATTATTTTGCAACAAAATTAAGCAGATAAAATATTTTATCTTAAAACTGACGTAAGAAATCGCGTAACTCAAAAACACAATCCTCTAACAAAAGAATCCTCCGAAAATCTAATTAACATATTTCATTTCTAGTAGTAGTTTCTCCTAATTTAATAATCAATGTCATTACCACAGGATTTACAAGAAACAAATGAAGATTCAACTTTACATAGCTTACGAAACGAAGTCTACGATCTTGAAAGCACCGTCCACGAAAAGCAAAGAAAACTCGAAGAATTACAGCGAGCTGTACACTATAAACAAATCCACAATACCACCGATTTGCGCAAAAAGACTGATATTTGGAAAAACGGCTGCAAACAAGCTTTATGTCAACTTCTAAGCAAGCTGAGGGAAACTGTGCCCGGTATGAATTTGAAAATGCTTATGGCGAGGATGAGCATCACGCCGGAGTTTTTGGATTACGATGAAGAAAACGATTGTTTTAAATAGATTTAAAATGGACGTGAGATTTTAGCTGAAGCTAATAATAAGAGGAGGTTTTGGAATTTTCTAGCCGCTATTTATTTCACAGGTTTTTGAATTTTGTTATTTATTTAAGTTTTTAAATAATGTTAATGTAGAATTTATTTTCTAAAAAAAATAGTAATTAGTTTTGAATATGTTTGTTTTTTTTAAGATGGATTATTTTTCCTTTCCTTATTACTATTATTTTTCATAAGAATATATATACAGGGTGGCGCAAGATTCCGATGAAGTCCAATATCTCAGTTATTTAGAAATTTACAAAAAAATGTTACTGACATAATTTATAGCTACTGTAAAACTTCAAATTTTAAAATTAGTTTCATATATACAGGGTGTCCAATAATCACTTGACGTATCAAACATATGATTTTTTAAATGGAATGCTATATTTTCTATGTCGATTTTAGATTCTATGCTTAAAATTATAATCATTTTTGATAAGGTTTATTAGGTCAATTTTTAATATTTTAAAAGTTATAAACAATTTAATGTTGAAATCAATGGAAGTTTAGGGCCTTATTTTTCAAAATTGAAAAACGATGTAAACTTTCTGTTAACGCAATTTAATTGAAAAAATGCTTAATAATATAAGGAATAATCATTTGTTACCATAAAGTAAATGTTGTATACAGGGTGAAACAATACGCAAAATGATTTTTTCTTTTTTCACTTAAATGGAACACCCTATATTTTTTACACTATTTCGATAGAAAATTGGTTGATCTTTAATTTTTGTATAAAAAACATACCTCTATCTGTTACAGTTTTTTAAGAATTTCAATTCAAAGTACAAAATTATAAGTTTCGCTTATTATCTATAATTTAAGTAGGCTATTATTAAAACAAATGCAATTCATAATCGTTAAAAATTCTGTATCAAATTTGTATTTGGGATTAAATATCTCAAAAACGGTAGCTATTTAATATGTTATATAAAAAATGAAGAGTGATCAATCTATTAAAATAGCATAAAAAATATAGGGTGTCCCATTTAAGTAAAAAGAGAAAGAAATAATTTTGCGTATTGCTTGACTTTGTATATAAAAATTTGTTTTAAGAGAAAAAAAAAGATTACTTCTTTTATTATTAAGTATTTCTGCATTTGTATTGCGTTGACAGAATGTTTATTTTATTTTTCATTATTGAAATATCAGACTCTAAACATCTATTGATTTCAAAATTCATTTGTTTATAACTTTTAAAATATGAAAAATTGACCTATTAAATCTTATATAAAAATGATTATTTTTAAACGTAGAATCGAAAATCTTCATAAAAAATATAACATTCTATTAAAAAAAAAACATATGTTTGATACGTATTTACAATATTTTATGGTACATTTGTTTCTTTCTTGCTTGCTTGAACAGGCTATCGACCTATGGTCTTTCCGCCAATTATATTTCTTAATAACTGAGATATTGGACTTCATCGGAATCTCGCGCCACCCTGTATATACAAATATCTTTATTCAAGGGACTTTTACATTATATTAAGTACAGTATTATATAGTATATAGTAGTATACGGTATATATTTTGAGGTCGTCCTTTTATAGGCTATCGACCCGAGGTCTTTCTGCCATTATAAGAATATTTGATAGCGTTTGGCAAAATCGAGTGAATATTTAAATATTAGAGATGGGCTTTTTTACTGCAAAATTAAGCACATGACAATTTCCTTAATGTTATAATATTAATATTGGAAAGTGTCGCCTATTTGTTAATAAATTCCATTTTAATATTATTTATTAACTTTAGTTCCTTAAAATTGGTTATTTATACTAAGTTACTAAGAGTTATTCTAAGTAACTAACTAATACTCTTAGTAATCGAGTATGTAAACGTGAACGAAAATTAGGAATTAGTTTGTATTAAAACATTTATAATATTTCGAAAGATTCGCCTCGTGGTTACAAACACTGCATTGATTTAAAAGCCATACGCTAATTTCTTGAAGAAATTAAATCTACAATAAAAATAAATCAATTATTTATCCTTTCTTTTATCTCCCACCTTCTAAGCTGATTGAAGTAGGTCATGAATACGAAAATCATTTTAAAAAAATACGTATACGCATGCCTGTAGCCTGAGACCAAGTACAACTATTTTTTTTTATCTAAAGAATGCGTTCGAATTGTTTTTTTTTTGCGATAAGAGCGCTTGCAGATTTCAATCCAGTTTGCCGAAGACGCGCGATTTGTTCACTATTCCGGTTTATTTTTAAACGTTTTAATTTGTTTATCCGTAAGCACGCGATTTATGTTGTTTGTAAAACGTGATAATTAGCGAGTCGAGTTAATTTGTGTGTTTTCGATGATTTTGATCAACCAGGAATGGATTAGCATTTATAAAGGTATGTTAAATGTTGTATCACGTTAAAGAAGGAAATTGGGAGTAATTTGAAGAGTATTATCGTCACTCCTTTGGCAAAATTTCGGCCGGTATCTTATCAATGACATGAATAATGTTGTCTTCAGTGGCAACAATAGACGAGTGACTTCACGTAGCCCCACAAAAAATAGTCTAGTGGGGCCAAATCGTACGATTTTGCGACAGTTGACGCATAATTCGTGACATGTGTCAAAGCCATACATGCTTGATTTGGATTGACAAGTAATACATATAAATTTATTGCATTTTACATGTATGTCTTATATTTGTAAAAATGGTATATTCCGTTAAATTTCAATTTACTTTATTAACGGAATCTCCATTTCCAAATTATAATTACATATTAAAAATTTTATAAGAAAAGTGTGACGCTCTAAAAAGATTACAAAACATATGTATAAAAAAGGCAAATAACCAATCACAATTAATGAAACGTTCAGTCACCATTCATCTAGCGTATGGATAACTAGTGATGGCCATTTCGGTTTTTCGAACCTCATCAGACTAGTGTGTTCCATGTGCAATGCCTTGATGAAGGCGACTGAACTGAAATTGTACTGGAGTTATATACCCGATATTAATCATATCGCGTCGTCTTTAATTAATTATAACCAATCACAAATTACGACAAAATAAAAAAAAAAATAAAAACAACAAAACAAAAAAAATAATTATAAGCGTTTTATCATATGGTATTCAGTGTATGGTGTGGGGTTTAATAAAGTGTGTTGGGGTTTAACAATAAGAGTGTCATTTCCCACAAAAAAAACCTCCCGAGAATACACCACAAAATTAAAACTTAACATTGAAATACCTGATAGCAAAAAAAATGCATTAAATATTCTCAAATACAAATTGTTGCATTATACACTATGTCATTGCTACGCAACAGTAAATGTTCATTATTTAATTCAATGTCTGGAGGGGTATAGGCCCGAGAAGTAGTCGTTTTAATGTACCGGGTGTCCAGATAAGAAAGGTCACCGGCTATATCTCAGGAACTATTAGTGCTAGAGCTTTCAAATAAAAAAATATATTAATAAAAGTGACCATGAGAAAATGTTGGAAATATATTTCAAGTACGTAACTCTTCCGGTAGGGGGCGCAACGAACAGTCGAAAAGTAATATTGCGATTACCTCAAAAAATGTTTAATAAAGGCATCATAAAACTATACTTTTTGAAATCATGATAAGTTCGTGAAATAAAAATGTTACAGAATGTTTTTTCTTACTCTTGAAATAAAGGGTGGGGGAAGGTCAGAATTTATAAAGAGCAAATGTCAAATAATTCTTTTGTTTTTTAACAGATCTTAATGATTTTGATTTCATACGAAAGAACTTATCATGCTGATTAAAATTATTGGTAACAATCAGAAAAATAACTAACTTTATCGCCGCTAGGTGGCGCCAACTTAAAGTATAGATAAATAGAAAAGAGTATTATTCATTTACTTGGTCACAGTTATTTGAATATATTAAATAAAAATGATTTGAAAATAATTAATAAATTATTTATTTTCAAAAGTTACAGAGCTAAGTGTGAAAATAATTTATTAATTATTTTCAAATCATTTTTATTTAATATAAAGTATAGATTATTTTCCTATTTTTTTTAAATTTCAAATAGAATGATATATTTTTCTTAATGTTAGTAGAAAGAGGATTAAAAAGTAAGAAATTTAGTGAAAACCGGAAGTCTATACCTAAATCCTATCACAAGTTATAATTAAAAGAATTTTTAGAATTAAAAATTATTTATGTAACTTTTAAGAATTTTATGTGTTAATTTAAAATAAATGAAATTATAACTAAAATAACGAAATTAAATTATATTGTCACTAATAGGGGGCGCTTTTTAATTTTAATACAATTTTTCTCATTTTTTTTAAAGAAAGAAATAATTCTTATAGTATTATAAGAAATATTTCTTATAGTATTATGAGAAATATTTCTTTATTTTAATTTTAATACAAATTTTCTCATTATTTTTAAAGAAAGAAATATTTCTTATAGTATTATAAGAAATATTTCTTTATTTAAAAAAATGAGAAAATTTGTATTAAAATTAAAAAAGCGCCCCCTACCGTTGACAAAATAATTTAATTTTGTTATTTTAGTTATAATTTCATTTATTTTAAATTAACATATAAAATTCTTAAAATTTCCATTAATAATTTTTAATTATAAAAATTCTTATAATGCTATAAGAAATATTTCTTTCTTAAAAAAAAATGAGAAAATTTGTATTAAAATCAAAAAGCGCCCCCTACCGTTGACAAAATAATTTAATTTTGTTATTTTAGTTATAATTTCATTTATTTTAAATTAACATATGAAATTCTTAAAATTTACATTAATAATTTTTAATTATAAAAATTCTTATAATACTATAAGAAATATTTTTCTTTAAAAAAATGAGAAAATTTGTATTAAAATTAAAAGTGAAAAGAGTATTAAAACCAAATGGAAAAACATTTTTAATGTCAAAGTTATATCAAAAGTTTTTTTTAATTGTATTTTAATACAATTAATAATAAAATTGAAATAAACATTAAACAAATTTGAATGACTGCAACTTGATTTATTTAAATGGAATGCCATATTTTTTAAGCTGTCATTAAATACACTTTTTAATTATCTATCAAAAGTTCCCTATAACTCTTATTTCCAACACTTCGCGTTTTTACAGAAAATGTCTAATATCATTTATTACTCCATTTCGTTATATTTTATGAGAGTTTTTAGTTGACCATAAAATTTAAAAATGTCACATTATTTATAAATACAAGAAAAACAAATGAAGAATTACAAATTATGAATTTAATTTATTGTTTGAATTTACGAAAGTAATTCTTATTCTCCAATAACAAGATTAAATTATAAAATTACATCAACTGTTCGAAATGTCTGCCGTCCATTTCCAAGCACTTGGTTATTCTACTTTGGAAATTATTTCGTACTCTACATAACATTTGTAGAGTTACAGTTTGAAAAGCATCTCTTATCCGACTTTTCATGTCTTCTGGTGTTGTCGGTGTTGTATTATATACTAAGCAAATAATTATTTATACTTTTAATATTACTAAAGCTAACGTAGACTCATGACAACTACTTCAATGTCCGGCGTGGGTATTTGCCCGGGAAGTAGTTGTTTTAATGTGCATTTGTTTAACGTACTTACGTAACGTAAGTCAAAAGTCACAGAGCTAAATGTGGAAATAATTTATTAATTATTTTCAAATCATTTTTATTTAATATAAATTAATTATTTTTATTCGATTTATAATCTAAGGTTTTGATAAAACGATTTAGGTGTTGCAATAAGAAATGAATTCATTATTCATTTCTACTTACACCTGAGATGATATATTGCGAAATAACACTAAAAAAAAAATGAGAGTGCATTACGTGCGGAGGCGGCAGTATCGGTGACGGTAGACCGTCAGCAGCGTGGAGGGGGCCGTCCGTTAGATAAAGACCGACGGTGGCGGCGGACGCCGGAGTTCACCATTCGACACCCCGACACCGACGCTGGTGGTGCTGCACGCGACGCCCGTCGCCCCCTTTAGCTCAGGTGAGTCGAAAATTCCCCCACCATTCCGGCGGCCAATTAAACACCCCCCCGGTTTCGGGATCACACCTGCCGCCCCCCTATCACTGCGCTCTCGGAGCCCCCGGAAAATGATAAACGTAAAGGGCGACTTCCGGTTAATTGGCCGGATAACGAGGTAACTTCTCGCTGGCGGGTTTAATTAATTCGCGTCGACTTGTTGCTTTAGTAAAGTTTTGCTTAATGTAAATTATTTTGATTATATTATTATTATTTTCATTAACATAATGCTTATCTTTACGTTAAAATTTTTGCGCATCAAATTAAATCTTCAAAATAAAATAATAATAAAAAAAACAGAAAGTGTAGATTAGAAGAGCGAATTAATTACAATAATTAGATCTTAAAGGCATTCACGTCGTGGTACATTTCGATATTAAAAAATAAAGAAAAAACTTATTTTTTAACTAAAATTTAAAGTGGTATTAAAAATAAACGTGTTTTTCTTTTTTTAATTAGAATACTTTCATTAACATACACTCTTGTGTTTGATATTTTTATATTTATTCAGAATAAATCTCTATTATAATGATTATAATTATATATGGAAACACTTTTCTTCACTTATTTATATATATAACATCTTTATTTCTGCAGACAATTTTATATACAATAAATTAACAATATAATTTTTATAATATGTTATACGTTGTCCTTAGAAAACGGCTATCGACCATTGGTCTTTCTGCCTCACTTATTTATTAATTTAACAGATGTACATTTCGATCACCATGTGATCATTATCAATGTTTTACAAAACAATCAATCGAAATGTACATCTGTTAATAAATAAATAAGTGAAGAAAAGTGTACAAAGTGTTTTCATATATCTTTCAAATCTTCAGGAAACTCACATTTAATTAAGTGATTATAATTATACTTGAAAAAAAAAAATAAGATCTGATATTTTCGATGTGTTCTTTTTTTTCTAGTATAATTTACTTAATATTAAGTGGTATCCATAACAAAATAAAATTAGTCGATTATGACATTACTTGACAGTCAGGCAAAGATATCCGACTACATAGTACACTAAATCAAATAAAATAATTTAAAAATAACTGTTTAAATAAAAATAGTTATCCTCTCCTCTACTTACTTTTTTATTGAACTAAATATATTTCGTAAATTATGTTTCCATCTACAGTAGTTGAAGTTTTTATAAATATAAATAAAGAGTTGTTATGACGTTGTAAACGCTATAGTGATATAAAATTTAAATAACAAATTTTGTCAAATATAAACTATTATAAATTAAATAAAAATAATTTAAAAATAATTAATTTAATAATATAAATAGCATGATGCAATAAACGATATAGTGATAAAATTTAAATAATCACAAATTATGTCAAGTATAAACTATTATAAATTAAATAAAAATAATTTGAAAATAATTAATATAAATGGCATGATGCAATATTTAATTGATATGCAACAGCAGGTGTGCAATATGTAATTCAGTGTCCGGCGTAGGCATTTGCCCGGGAAGTAGTTGTTTTAATGTGCATTTGTTTAACGTAATTACGTAACGTAAGTCAAAAGTCACAGAGCTAAATGTAGAAATAATTTATTAATTATTTTCAAATCATTTTTATTTAATTCAATTAATTATTATTATATATTTATTTACGGAATTCACCATAATTAATAAATTATTTTTCCTTTAGCTACTGTGATATTACGACTTATGTTGCATAAGTACTTTAATAAATGTCTAATAATAGACATTTTCTGTTGCATTATAATCATTTTAATGATTGTTTGAGTTACGTTAAGATGAACTAAACTATTAAATGAAAGATTGAGTCTCCTTTCTTCACATTTTTTTTTGTCAAGAACGGAGACTCAATTTTTCATTTAATAGATTATAATCATTGAATAAATAAACACTTACGTTTTTACCACAATTATGTATTGAGGACCTACTCCTCGCGTCCACAAGTCGGCTCAGCAAAGGCGCACCCCCTGAAGGCATGAATATTAGGATAATTCAGGAAAAATTGTAAAATTGTTTTTTAAAAATGATGGCTTAAATATTTCACAAATTATATTGTTTATTTCGATGGCTAATTATATTAGTTATACTTTGATGAGAAATAAAATTTCGATCAAATGTACTTATGTATGTATTTATTAAGTCTTATATAACATCGTCATATGTTCCTCTCTACTTCTCAGTGTGAGGTGATCTTAGATTGTAACTACATTTATAAAGTAATAAAAAATTTCTATTATAATTTAAAGGAAATATGTTAAGTAAATTAACACTTGTACACCTAATGAGAAGTCAAATATTTAGGAAATACTTACTGTTACATAATTCACTTTGAATATGAATAGGTTATTGAAAATCTACTAATAAAATAAATAAAATACAGATTGAGTTGAATAACTTTAAATTATCGACTAGTTTCGGGTTATGAGCTCATTTGCAAGAGAATTAAAAATTGAATATAATTAAATTTATATTGTTGGTGTCTCACCGAGAAATCACATTACGAATATATAGATTTCCTATAGTTGGATTGTAATGAATTTTCTTGCAGTTCATGTAAAAAGGTATGTTCTTTTTAATCAAAATATTTTCAAAATTCTACCACTTCCGGATTCAAAACTTTGCTACTTTAAATGGAACCCTATACTTTTTACTTCAAATTTGGATTATACGTATGTTTTTATTACAAAATTCTAAACCTTACTGTTTATGAGATCATTCAATATTTATATAACTTATTAATTTATTAGACATCAATTTAAAATATGATATCACAAAGTAGAATGAATAAAATATAATATTTTTATTATTTTTGTTAGAAATATTTAGGCCATTAATTATACAATAAATGTATAAAAAAAAAACAATGGGCTGATATTCAGTCACATTTTTTTTTTTTTGGTGTTGCGAATTTTTCTATGTAAAGAAAGAAATCTTTACGTAGAAGCACCTTAAAACTTTCCAAACATTTCTCGGAATTTTAATTAATCCCCTCGATCACCGATTCCCGTAATGCCCCGCGCAATTTTCCCACACCCCCGTCCGTCGCGCCGTTTTCCGCCGATAATTGGTTAATTACCATACTTCGAAAGCCTATCGTAATCAGAATTTTTGATCCATTAGAGGCGCCCGGAAAGGTAATTACCGGCGTTCTTTGTGCGTCAACACGCCGCATTATCCGATTGCCAATTTTCAAAATATCCCACTCTGTACATTTCGAATAATTACTGGTCACGCGCGTTTTCCACCTTCGGCCATTCATTAATCCGCCCCTGGGATTTCGTGGAAATCGAAAACGCACACTCCGCGCGCATCCACCGGGCTTTCCGGGTTACATCGATGTTTGTAGATGTTGATGCATTTATCAAATTATGGATTGAGATTGAAAACCTGCACTTATTTTTTTGTAATTTAATATTTTGCTTCGTTGGAAACGAACGATACAATCGTTCAATCTTAAATTGAATAACTGCGGCTACTTTATCTTATTTGTGTTATTATTTTGTTTATCTAATATATACCAATGTTGTGTTATTGTTAAACTGATGTTACCCTTTTATTGGATGTACTGTATCTGTTAAATAAATAAATAAATAAAATAATTTCTTTATTATCGCATTCAAAGTTGTAATTAACAACACAAATAATTAAAAGAAAAAATCAACTTGGCATAAATAGCATAACGCTTATTTATATTTTACGCCAAGTTTTAAAGTTTGTTTGAAGAACGAGTAAAAATTGTATCGGTGTACATGTAAAAGGGTCCAGTTTGAAACTATTTATCTATGAGATAATCATTTGAGAACAAACTTTAAAACTTGGCGTAAAATGTAAATAAGCGTTATGCCAAGTTGATTTTTTCTTTTAATTATTTGTGTTGTTAATTACAACTTTAAATGCGAAAATAATGCAATTTTACTTTTCCAAGATCAGCAACTTTTATTTGAAACATTTTTCTATCCGAATAAAAAGAATAATAATCGTTAAGAGTATATCTCAGGAACTGAAGATGATACAAGAA
Organism: Philonthus spinipes; assembly: GCA_963082785.1. Lineage (NCBI taxonomy): Eukaryota > Metazoa > Arthropoda > Insecta > Coleoptera > Staphylinidae > Philonthus > Philonthus spinipes. Next base: position 21,480,016 of record OY720311.1, read on the forward strand.
AAATGGTGATGTGTCCATCATGGTATTTTCCCCGGTGAATTCGGTAAAATACGTTTTTGAATGAAAATTGAAATGTGTATATCCTTCTAGCAATGTGCATTTCGTAAAAAATTTTGATTTATTAATAAAACCAAAAAAATTCTTACAAATTTCGACCCGGTCCAATTTTACCATGTAAATCCCATACTTAGTGTATACGTTTATTTCACAATTATCTAAACATTTTTTATTTAGATATCATTAAGATATCTTAAAAAATATAATTATTGCGATTTTTTTTTGAAAATCCAATTTTTAATTGAGAAATTATTGAGGATTTTAAAAAAATTATTGGAGATTAAAATCTCCTTAAAAAACATTAAGATGAAATGATTTATTTTAAAAATAATTGGTCGAATTTAATTCCAGCTAAAAATTAATTAAAATCAGCGATCTTAAATAAATTAATACCATTTGTAGATTATTTTGTATTGCTTATTTGTAACAAATTTTCCGTGGAAGTAGAATTAAATTAATACAAATCTTGGGTTAATTTATTCCATAGCCGTGGACATTTATTATATATTTATTTGATAAAGCTTTAGTAATGAAATTCCTTTGATTTGCTTTTTTATATAATCCAAAGTTTTTTAGGTATTTGCAGTGGAAACCAAAATGATTAAAATGATTTCAGAATAAAAGTAAAATTACCCCTTTCACAGTTTTTGAGATATTTCCAATTGAATCCAAAAACGACGATTTTTATTGCATTTTTCTATAATTTGGATTTTCAAAAAATCGCAATAATTATAATTTTTGAGGTATCTTAATGAAACTTGCTGTAGATATTAATCAAAATCTGCTCTTTCAGAATATGCCAAAAAGTAAAATTACCCCTTCCACAGTTTTTGAGTTATTTCCAATTGAATCTAAAAACGACGATTTTTATTGCATTTTTCTATAATTTAGATTTTCAAAAAATCGCAATAATTATAATTTTTGAGGTATCTTAATGAAACTTGCTGTAGATATTAATCAAAACCTGCTCTTTCAGAATATGCCAAAAAGTAAAATTACCCCTTCCACAGTTTTTGAGATATTTCCAATTGAATCCAAAAACGACGATTTTTATTGTATTTTTCTATAATTTGGATTTTCAAAAAATCGCAATAATTATAATTTTTGAGGTATCTTAATGAAACTTGCTGTAGATATTAATCAAAACCTGCTCTTTCAGAATATGCCAAAAAGTAAAATTACCCCTTCCACAGTTTTTGAGTTATTTCCAATTGAATCTAAAAACGACGATTTTTATTGCATTTTTCTATAATTTGGATTTTCAAAAAATCGCAATAATTATAATTTTTGAGGTATCTTAATGAAACTTGCTGGTGATATTAATCAAAACCCGCTCTTTCAGAATATGCCAAAAAGTAAAATTACCCCTTCCACAGTTTTTGAGATATTTCCAATTGAATCAAAAAACGACGATTTTTATTGTATTTTTCTATAATTTGGATTTTCAAAAAATCGCAATAATTATAATTTTTGAGGTATCTTAATGAAACTTGCTGGTGATATTAATCAAAACCCGCTCTTTCAGAATATGCCAAAAAGTAAAATTACCCCTTCCACAGTTTTTGAGTTATTTCCAATTGAATCTAAAAACGACGATTTTTATTGCATTTTTCTATAATTTAGATTTTCAAAAAATCGCAATAATTATAATTTTTGAGGTATCTTAATGAAACTTGCTGTAGATATTAATCAAAACCTGCTCTTTCAGAATATGCCAAAAAGTAAAATTACCCCTTCCACAGTTTTTGAGATATTTCCAATTGAATCCAAAAACGACGATTTTTATTGCATTTTTCTATAATTTGGATTTTCAAAAAATCGCAATAATTATAATTTTTGAGATATCTTAGTGAAACTTTCTGTAGATATTAATCAAAACCTGCTCTTTCAGAATATGCCAAAAAGTAAAATTACCCCTTCCACAGTTTTTGAGATATTTCCAATTGAATCCAAAAACGACGATTTTTATTGCATTTTTCTATAATTTGGATTTTCAAAAAATCGCAATAATTATAATTTTTGAGGTATCTTAATGAAACTTGCTGGAGATATTAATCAAAACCCGCTCTTTCAGAATATGCCAAAAAGTAAAATTACCCCTTCCACAGTTTCTGAGATATTTCCAATTGAATCCAAAAACGATGATTTTAATTGCATTTTTCTATAATTTGGATTTTTAAAAAATCGCAATAATTATAATTTTTGAGGTATCTTAATGAAACTTGCTGGAGATATTAATCAAAACCTGCTCTTTCAAAATATGCCAAAAAGTAAAATTACCCCTTCCACAGTTTTTGAGATATTTCCAATTGAATCCAAAAACGACGATTTTTATTGCATTTTTCTATAATTTGGATTTTCAAATAATCGCAATAATTATAATTTTTGAGGTATCTTAATGAAACTTGCTGGAGAAATTAATCAAAACCCGCTCTTTCAGAATATGCCAAAAAGTAAAATTACCCCTTCCACAGTTTTTGAGATAATTCCAATTGAATCAAAAAACGACGATTTTTATTGCATTTTTCTATAATTTGGATTTTCAAAAAATCGCAATAATTATAATTTTTGTAGTATCCTAATGAAACTTGCTGTAGATATTAATCAAAACCCGCTCTTTCAGAATATGCCAAAAAGTGAAATTACCCCTTCCACAGTTTTTGAGATATTTGCAATTGAATCGAAAAACGACGATTTTTATTGCATTTTTCTATAATTTGGATTTTCAAAAAATCGCAATAATTATAATTTTTGAGGTATCTCAATGAAACTTGCTGGAGACATTAATCAAAACCTGCTCTTTCAAAATATGCCAAAAAGTGGAATTACTCCTTCCACAGTTTTTGAGATATTTCCAATTTAATCAAAAAACGACGATTTTTATTGCATTTTTCTATAATTTGGATTTTCAAAAAATCGCAATAATTATAATTTTTGAGGTATCTTAATAAAACTTGCTGTAAATATTAATCAAAACCTGCTCTTCCAGAATATGCGAAAAAGTAAAATTACCCCTTCCACAGTTTTTGAGATATTTCCAATTGAATCCAAAAACGACGATTTTTATTGCATTTTTCTATAATTTTGATTTTCAAAAAATCGCAGTAATTATAATTTTTGAGGTATCTTAATGAAACTTGCTGTAGATATTAATCAAAACCTGCTCTTTCAGAATATGCCAAAAAGTAAAATTACCCCTTCCACAGTTTTTGAGATATTTCCAATTGAATCGAAAAACGACGATTTTTATTGCATTTTTCTATAATTTGGGTTTTAAAAAAATCGCAATAATTATAATTTTTGAGGTATCTTAATGAAACTTGCTGGAGATATTAATCAAAACCCGCTCTTTCAGAATATACCAAAAAGTAAAATTACCCCTTCGACAGTTTTTGAGATATTTCCAATTGAATCCAAAAACGACGATTTTTATTGCATTTTTCTATAATTTTGATTTTCAAAAAATCGCAATAATTATAATTTTTGAGGTATCTTAATGAAACTTGCTGTGGATATTAATCAAAACCTGCTCTTTCAGAATATGCCAAAAAGTAAAATTACCCCTTCCACAATTTTTGAGATATTTCCAATTGAATCCAAAAACGACGATTTTTATTGCATTTTTCTATAATTTGGATTTTCAAAAAATTGCAATAATTATAATTTTTGAGGTATCTTAATGAAACTTGCTGGAGGTATTAATCAAAACCCGCACTTTCAGAATATGCCAAAAAGTAAAATTACCTTTTCCACAGTTTTTGAGATATTTCCAATTGAATCCAAAAACGACGATTTTTATTGCATTTTTCTATAATTTGGATTTTCAAAAAATCGCAATAATTATAATTTTCGAATTGTCTTAATGAAACTTGCTGTAGATATTAATCAAAACCCGCTCTTTCAGAATATGCCAAAAAGTAAAATTACCCCTTCCACAGTTTTTGAGATATTTCCAATTGAATCCAAAAACGACGATTTTTATTGCATTTTTCTATAATTTGGATTTTCAAAAAATCGCAATAATTATAATTTTTGAGGTATCTTAATGAAACTTGCTGAAGATATTAATCAAAACCTGCTCTTTCAGAATTTGCCAAAAAGTAAAATAACCCCTTCCACAGTTTTTGAGATGTTTCCAATTGAATCCAAAAACGACGATTTTTATTGCATTTTTCTATAATTTTGATTTTCAAAAAATCGCAATAATTATAATTTTTGAGGTATCTTAATGAAACTTTCTGTAGATATTAATCAAAACCTGCTCTTTCAGAATATGCCAAAAAGTAAAATTACCCCTTCCACAGTTTTTGAGATATTTCCAATTGAATCCAAAAACGACGATTTTTATTGCATTTTTCTATAATTTGGATTTTCAAAAAATCGCAATAATTAAAATTTTTGAGGTATCCTAATGAAACTTGCTGGAGATATTAATCAAAACCCGCTCTTTCAGAATATGCCAAAAAGTAAAATTACCCCTTGCACAGTTTTTGAGATATTTCCAATTGAATCCATCAACGACGATTTTTATTGCATTTTTCTATAATTTGGATTTTCAAAAAATCGCAATAATTATAATTTTTGAGGTATCTTAATGAAACTTGCTGGAGAAATTAATCAAAACCCGCTCTTTCAGAATATGCCAAAAAGTAAAATTACCCCTTCCACAGTTTTTGAGATATTTCCAATTGAATCCAAAAACGACGATTTTTATTGCATTTTTCTATAATTTGGATTTTCAAAAAATCGCAATAATTATAATTTTTGTAGTATCCTAATGAAACTTGCTGTAGATATTAATCAAAACCCGCTCTTTCAGAATATGCCAAAAAGTGAAATTACCCCTTCCACAGTTTTTGAGATATTTGCAATTGAATCGAAAAACGACGATTTTTATTGCATTTTTCTATAATTTGGATTTTCAAAAAATCGCAATAATTATAATTTTTGAGGTATCTCAATGAAACTTGCTGGAGACATTAATCAAAACCTGCTCTTTCAAAATATGCCAAAAAGTGGAATTACTCCTTCCACAGTTTTTGAGATATTTCCAATTGAATCAAAAAACGACGATTTTTATTGCATTTTTCTATAATTTGGATTTTCAAAAAATCGCAATAATTATAATTTTTGAGGTATCTTAATAAAACTTGCTGTAAATATTAATCAAAACCTGCTCTTCCAGAATATGCGAAAAAGTAAAATTACCCCTTCCACAGTTTTTGAGATATTTCCAATTGAATCCAAAAACGACGATTTTTATTGCATTTTTCTATAATTTTGATTTTCAAAAAATCGCAGTAATTATAATTTTTGAGGTATCTTAATGAAACTTGCTGTAGATATTAATCAAAACCTGCTCTTTCAGAATATGCCAAAAAGTAAAATTACCCCTTCCACAGTTTTTGAGATATTTCCAATTGAATCCAAAAACGACGATTTTTATTGCATTTTTCTATAATTTGGGTTTTTAAAAAATCGCAATAATTATAATTTTTGAGGTATCTTAATGAAACTTGCTGTAGATATTAATCAAAACCCGCTCTTTCAGAATATACCAAAAAGTAAAATTACCCCTTCCACAGTTTTTGAGATATTTCCAATTGAATCCAAAAACGACGATTTTTATTGCATTTTCCTATAATTTTGATTTTCAAAAAATCGCAATAATTATAATTTTTGAGGTATCCTAATGAAACTTGCTGTAGATATTAATCAAAACCTGCTCTTTCAGAATATACCAAAAAGTAAAATTACCCCTTCCACAGTTTTTGAGATATTTCCAATTGAATCCAAAAACGACGATTTTTATTGCATTTTTCTATAATTTGGATTTTCAAAAAATCGCAATAATTATAATTTTTGAGGTATCTTAATGAAACTTGCTGTAGATATTAATCAAAACCCGCTCTTTCAGAATATGCCAAAAAGTAAAATTACCCCTTCCACAGTTTTTGAGATATTTCCAATTGAATCCAAAAACGACGATTTTTATTGCATTTTTCTATAATTTAGATTTTCAAAAAATCGCAATAATTATAATTTATGAGGTATCCTAATGAAACTTGCTGGAGATATTAAACAAAACCTGCTCTTTCAGAATATGCCAAAAAGTAAAATTACCCCTTCCACAGTTTTTGAGATATTTCCAATTGATTCGAAAAACGACGATTTTTATTGCATTTTTTTATAATTTGGATTTTCAAAAAATCGCAATAATTATAATTTTTGAGGTATCTTAATGAATCTTGCTGGAGATATTAATCAAAACCTGCTCTTTCAAAATATGCTAAAAAGTAAAATTACCCCTTACACAGTTTTTGAGATATTTCTAATTGAATCCAAAAACGACGATTTTTATTGCATTTTTCTATAATTTGGATTTTCAAAAAATCGCAATAATTATAATTTTTGTAGTATCCTAATGAAACTTGCTGTAGATATTAATCAAAACCCGCTCTTTCAGAATATGCCAAAAAGTGAAATTACCCCTTCCACAGTTTTTGATATATTTCCAATTGAATCCAAATACGACGATTTTTATTGCATTTTTCTATAATTTGGATTTTCAAAAAATCGCAATAATTATAATTTTTGAGGTATCTTAATGAAACTTGCTGGAGATATTAATCAAAATCTGTTCTTTCAAAATATGCGAAAACGTGAAATTACCCCTTCCACAGTTTTTGAGATATTTCAAATTGAATCCAAAAACGACGATTTTTATTGCATTTTTCTATAATTTTAATTTTCAAATAATCGCAATAATTATAAGTTTTGAGGTATCTTAATGAAACTTGCTGGAGATATTAATCAAAACCTCCTCTTTCAGAATATACCAAAAAGAAAAATTACCCCTTCCACAGTTTTTGAGATATTTCCAATTGAATCGAAAAACGACGATTTTTATTGCATTTTTCTATAATTTGGATTTTCAAAAAATCGCAATAATTATAATATTTGAGGTATCTTAATGAAACTTGCTGTAGATATTAATCAAAACCCGCTCTTTCAGAATATGCCAAAAAGTAAAATTACCCCTTCCACAGTTTTTGAGATATTTCCAATTGAATCCAACAATCACCTTGGCTACTTTTAACACGTCCGGAAATGTTTTCGTACGTACAATTTCGTTTATTAACTTAGTAAGTGGCATAACCAGTATGTCTTTGACACACTTAATAATGTCTATGGATAGGTTGTGGTACACTTACCATTTTTAATTTTCTGAAGAGCATCTCTCACAATATTTGATCTAACATCACTAAAGCAAAAATTTAAATGATTTGAAACATTTATGTTTGGATTTGTATAGAATATTTATTTAGTAGCAATTAGTTAATTGTAATTAATATTATATATATATATATATATATATATATATATATATGGTATTTTTGTTTTTATGGTGTTTTTAAATTTTAATATATAATCATTATAAATTAAAGACGACGCAAACGCCATCTTTTGCCTAATTTCAAGTGGCATCGTCAACGATTTGGGTCTAGAAGGTAGACGACCGAGAATCATTAAATTTAATATATATTTCTTTACGATAATGCAATTTTTCGTTTCTTTTTTTTTCAGAATGCTGACTTGGTGGTTTTTAATAACCGCCGTATCTCTGTCCAATGCGTTCCTGTCCACGTCAGTTTCTGCCACGACCTGGCAAAAACCGGGCTGTCATAAAGTTGGTGAGTCAATAAACAAAACACAAAGACTGTAATGTAACATAAGTCTTTAATGATTTTAAAATAGTTGAAACAATAAGAGTAAACGCAATATGTTGTCTAATTATTATTTATTTATTAATTTAATAAATTAATTAAAAATAATTAATAAACTATTTCCATATTTAGCTCTGTAACTTTTGACTTATGTTACGTAAACAAATGTACATCAAAACAACTACTTCCCGGGCAAATACCCCGCCAGACATTGAATTACATAATGCACACCTGCTGTTGCATATTAATAAAATATTGCATCATGCAATAATTTCACTAGGTCTTTTCTATTTATATTATTTTTACCTTTAATATAGTAAAAAAAAAAAATATACAGAAAATTATTTTTTTCACTTTCAGTATTTGAAATACTAATAATATATTTAAATTAATAACACTAATTATTTTTTTTTTTTTTGGATTCACTTTTTATTTTTACGGTAACTAGTTTCGACTCGTCAAACTTGTACTTGGTTTGATAATGATTCGCCGACGAGTCGAAACTAGTCACCGTAAAAATAAAAAGTGAATACAAAAAAGTAATTAGTGTTATTAATTTAAATAGTTAAAATTGATCAGAAAGTAACCGCCTCCACCACTAAATATGAAATACTAATAATTAATAAATGATTGCATGAGTTTAAAACAGATCACAGTTTAGCGACTTAAAACCAATTAAAACAATTTCCTGTGTAAACTACAGTTAAGTTTTAGCAATTGCTACTGTAATATCTAATAAATATAGTATACACAAAAAATTGTTTTAATTTGTTTATGGTCATTATATTGTGGCCTGTTTTAAAATGATGCCATAATTTATTAATAATATCTATAAATCCCGAATAAATTTATTTCTGATTTTAATTTTAATAATAACAAAACATTCATCTCGCATTTCAGCAATAATCAGACTCGCTAAATAAACAAATATCAATTACCTTGCCGTAAATAATTAAACAATGAATAATTGCCGAATCACCGGCGCGGAAAATGGACGGATTATAAATTGTGATTTTCGTTAATAAAATTCGATCATTATTATTACTTTTGGGCCGTCGCATGTTTGCATTTAATATCGAAATTGATTAACGTCGAGCAAACTAATTGATTGTTTGTGCCGCGAACGTTGTTTTTATTATACTGTTGTAGTTATTCAATTTTGACTTCGTGTTGTAATTTACGTTTTGCGCTGATGGCAGCGAGAGTGCATTCATTAATTATCGCGGTAATTAGATTTAGGTTTTAAATAGAAAATGGCGTTTATGTTGGAGTTTGCCGGATTTGTTGATAAATGTCGGGGATGATTTTGTCTTTAAATGGACGTTATGTAATGGACGAAAAATACATTCATTCATTATAAATTAAATAAAAAATAATTATTACATTATTATTTCTATTGTATATTTATATAAAATGCCGTATTTTTAGCAGTAGCGTAATTCCATTTTCATACATTGTACTTTTCTGTTAAAAAAATTAATTCAAGTGATAAAGCCCAACATTATTAAGAACTAGAACCTGGTGAACCCGGTGCATCCACGAAATGTGCATACACAGACGAGTGACTAGATATTAATATTGCCCGGTGCATCCACCAAAATGGGCATGCATAGACGATTTGGTGGATTTTCAGATTCCCCGATGCGTCCACCAAATGTGCATATGTAGATGATTGAATAGATGTTAATAATATTTCGTAAATGAACTGCGGAAAAGTTGAACCAAATAAAATAAAATGTGGATTATCACCTATTACATTTGCGTATCGAGATATACGATTAATTGGATTATTTAATCCATAATTGGTTGAGTGAAACCCTAGGCAAAACTGCCTACTCATCGATTCGATGGTCCGAGGTATATTAAAATTTAAATAATTGAGCAATATAAAATATACTTATTAAATAAAAATGATTTGAAAATAATTAATAAATTATTTCCACATTTAGCTCTGTGACTTTTGACTTACGTAAGTACGTTAAACAAATGCACATTAAAACAACTACTGCCCGGGCAAATACCCATTCTGTGAAGTAGTTGTTTTAATGTGCATTTGTTTAACGTACTTACGTAAGTCAAAAGTCACAGAGCTAATTGTGGAAATAATTTATTAATTATTTTCAAATCATTTTTATTTAATATATTTAAATAACTGTGACCAAGTTAGTGAATAATGTTTTCTATTTATAAAATATACTTTTGATTTTGTAATCTTTTTTAAATATTTATTTATTATTTTTACTGTATATATTTATTAATAGAGATTATTATTATTTATTAATAATGAGTGATAGCAATTTTGCAATATATTACAAGTATATATTGTAATAATAATAAAAAAATAGTTTACATAAATAAAACGAATTATGAAACAAACTCTAGTATTTACGAAGCGTTTCTGTATTATGCAAACTATTTAAAAATAAAGAAATCATTAAAATCAAAATTTAATTCGATTACAATTGTAGGAAAAATAACTGTATTAGGTAAAAACATTTTTAGATCTAAATTATGCGACACTAATAGGGCTTAAAACAGTTCACAATTTGAATTACAAACAATTCAATAAAACGTAATTACGTTACGAAAGGTTTTCACCACTGAATGGAATTTGTTGCGTTATGAGGTTATTTAATTCTATCACTTAGCATCGAGTGTTGGAAAGTTGTTAATGGTTCTCTTAATTTAATTGTGGGATGTTTATATAGATAGTAAATTTCTCTTGTATTATAATAATAAATATGAATAGATTATTCAAAATCTATTAATAAAATAAATTAAAATGAGCCGATAACACGAAACTAGTCGAGAATATTCAATTTAATCTGTGTTTTTTTTTATTTATTTTATTGATTTTTAATAATCTATTCATATTTATTATTACAATATTAAGTACCAATATTAAATAAAAATAATTAATAAATTATTTTCACATTTAACTCTGTGACTTATGACTTAAGTTACGTAAGTACGTTAAGGGTGCGGTTTACAAGAAAGAGATAGCTATACAAATATGGGCAATCACTAATTTGAGTTAGATTGTTGTTGTGATCAATGAACAATATTGTATTATACATTAAAATAATCTTAAAATAAGCAGGAATATCATCAGATAAATTAAAAATTATTTTAATGTTTAGTTTCTGTGAAAAATAATTATGAAAAACAATGAAAATTGATCAAATTTATGGCAAATTTTAAATTAAATTTTTGCTAATAAAACCTTGTGCAATGAAAATTTAAAGGATTTCACTAAATTCTGCATTCAAATAACTTAACAGTCATTACCTATTAATATTATTATATCTTGCAATTTTCTTTTCTAACATGAACTAGTAAATTGACGTAATACACGAAAATTAACGATTTATTTTTTATTTAGACTGATACTTTATACTTGGTAGATAAAAAATGTAAATACACATTCATATTATGAAATCAAAAAGAATAGCTCTATTTTCAAACGATTATTTCCATTTTACTATCTATCTTTTTCCACTAAACCGCAACCTTAAATAAATGCACATTAAAACAACTACTTCCCGGGCAAATACCCACGCCAGACGTTGAATTACATAATGTACACCTGCTGTTGCACATCAATAAAATATTGCATAATGTAACAAATTTTTGATCCGAGAAAAATTTAATGTAATTTATTAATTATTTTCAAATCATTTTTATGTAATATATTTAAATAACTGTGACCAAGTGAATGAATACTCTATAAATAGAAAAGAGTATTATTCATTCACTTGGTCACAGCCATTTAATCATTTGAATGAATACTCTTTTCTATTTGTATTTAACTACCAATGTTTAAATATTAAGAGTATTTTCTTTCGTTAATAGTAGTAGAAAATATCTTTATTGTCATACGTTTGCGCAATAGTTTTTTAAAAAAACTCTATTAAGTAGTACATTTTTATTTTTTTCGCCTTTCTGTCAAGGTTGATGATTTTTATGGATATTATGGACGTATTTTGAGGTAATGGTGATTTATAGATGAGAAAAGAAAAAAATGTATGTTTGAGGTGATAGTTCTTGTTATGGTGAGTGATCAGTTGGAACAGAGTTTGTGTTTTTTTTTATGAATTTGGGATTAACGGAGTAACGGAGTCATTTCGGTGGATGCAGAATTCGGAGAGAATTTCGAAGTTGATTTTGGGAGAATCTTTTGGATAGGTAAAGGATGCGTTCATTGATGGAAGTAATTTTAGTCCAGTTATAAAGAAAGGTATTTGATGGATTATGAAACGGATTAAGTGGATTTTTCTTTTGTTATTTTTTTTTATACTTTTCATAATCAAATCCGAAAACAACCGGAATTTGTATTCTGTTTAAAGACTTAGGATAAATCTACCGCTAATGGATTGCTCCTATACTAGGGTTTATACCTGAACCTCGTTGGCTTTGCGCAGGAGCGATGTAACCAATAAAGTCTATCCGAGGTATGATTATTACTAGTTGAAAATTATACTTTTTATAATGAAATATAATTCTGAAAAAAAAAAAATCGCAAATGATACCACGTTCGGTCAACAAGTGTGAGTATGAGCATTTACGCCACCCCCTTTATTAACCATCATGCTTAAGCAAGGGTGTAAAGAGGGAAATTAGTCGCAGTCTGAGTTTAAGCAAGGACACATTGAAAGAAATATTTCCAAACAAGTTGGATTTTTACCTGTTTGGCAGTTTCTTGAATCGAATAATCATAAAAGCGTTTAAAGTAAACACCTAACCATAATTATCGGAATGAAGTTAAAATGATTAAAATTATCTTGGTACGTGATTGGTAATTTCCACCAAATATTCTCTCTTGACCAAGTATTATAATGAATCTTGTTTTTCTATAAACATGATCAATACATTTTATTAAATCTTAAGAAAGTTAGAATTTTTGCTGGAAATACGTTACTTGGCATGCTCTCAGGCCGACGAGTTAAATGGTGAGCGTAATCATTATCATGTTTAAAATGATCACCTATTTCTTTCAGAGCACCACCGCCAATTAACGATTATGCTTAAACAAGGGGGTGTATAGAGGGAAATTACCACGTCAATCAACAATTATGCTTAAACAAGGGTGTATAAAGGGAAATTACCACCACCAATCAACGATTATGCTTAAACAAGGGTGTATAGAGGGAAATTACCACGCCAATCAACAATTATGCTTAAACAAGGGTGTATAAAGGGAAATTACTCGCAGTTGTATTCGTCAGCCAGAATCGTTGTTTGTATTAATGTATATGATAAATTGAAACTTTTAAATGAATACTTTATTAGCTTTGGGAAAATCAATAAAAATGTTTCATTTTCACAACAGCTATCGACCATAAGTTGATAGTACAGTAAAGTAATAGGATGTTTTTGTATTTAAGGATTATGTTGGTGTTTTTAGGGATGCACATTTTTCAAAATGTTCGTAATTCGATTCTTTGCATGCAAATATTGCGGCGATTTTAATTAATAAAAAGTTATTTGCTGTATCCCTATAGTAATTCCATGTTGTATTAGTTATTTTTTTGTGATCAGGTCATACAAGAAAAATCAGCATACCGGACTGCGTGGAATTCCACATGAAGACAAACGCATGTCGCGGGTTTTGCCAAAGTTGGGCAGTCCCTTCCGGCTCTGAAACGAGCCCCGCGCAGCCAGTCACCTCGGTAGCCCAATGTTGCAACATCATGGACACCGAAACCTTCGAAGCGCGCGTCTTTTGCATCGACGGGGTGCGCACCCTCACCTTCAAAAGCGCCACGAGCTGCTCCTGCTACCACTGCAAAAAAGACTAAACTCTACGCGAATGCTAATAACAAATCACACTAATTTTATTTAAACGAAATTTCAAAATTATTTAAGGCCGAAACGTTAGCTGCAATGCACTCAAATAATGTAGATATAATATTTAAATTAAATGAAATGTTAATTATGCATGTTAGGTTAACAGCACTAGACCGCTTGTTCGTGCAGCTAATGTTTGAAATTCGCCTTAATTATTAATGATGTTTTGAGGATGGCGGGAGGATATTTTCTTACAGTTGAATAAACGAAAAATGGACCAGATTGATTGGATTTTAAATTAAATGGGGAAGAAAATTTGAAAATAATTTTCTTATTTTCATTATGGATTCGATTTATTTGGGAAACGTCGACGCGGAAATGGGACGAGGTTTAGGTTTAATTGTAACACTGTATATAAGTAAGTGTAAACTGTAAATATTATACTGACTGACTGATAGTGTGTACACTTCATAAAATAAAAGGTGGTTTCTTTTTATTCTCAACGTTTGCGTTTTATTTTATTTCATGCCCTTTAAAATGTAATTATTTTATTGACTCTAAAAGGTGGTTTATTTTTATTCTCGATGTTTGCGTTTTATTATTACACTAACGGACTAATAGTATGTATACTTAATAGAATAAAAGTTTTTTTTATTCTTATAATTTGCGTTTTATTTTAATCCAAGCACTCTAAAATATAATTATTTTATTGACTCTAAAATGTAGTTTATTTTTATTCTCAATGTTTTCGTTTTATTTTAATCCATGTCCTTTAAAATGTAATTATTATATTAAATGACTAATAGTGTGCAGACTTGACAGAATAAAAGGTGTTTTATGTTTTAAATATTTACGTTTTGTTTTAATTTAACCCCTATAAAATGTAAATAAAATGCTAACTGACTGATCCTGTGTACACTTGATTGAATAAAAGGTGGTTTCTTTTTATTCTCAATGATTGTTTTATTTTAATTATAAGCGCCCCACTACCCCCCCCCCCCCCCCACCCAAAAAAAGTAACGAAGACAAGTGGGATTACCAAAAACACCCCCTACATAGTCTGCGTCGAGAAATTTTTTAATTATAGTCAACAGCTATGACTTTTATTCACCTAATTTGGAAATGATAAGACTAATACTATAATTTCCAAATTAGTTAAATAAAATTGGTTACTGTTGAATATAATTAGGAAATTTACAGTCGCAGACTATTTAGAGTGTTAAGATTTGAAATATTTCCGGGGGTAAGTAGTATTCAATATTTTCTTATGGGAGGAATAATCCTAAAACAGACATTAACTCATTCAACATTTGGGGAAGCATTGTTTAAAACACCGAATTTAAACGTGGTTTTAAAAATTAGCAAAACACTTGGTTCTTGTTTCACTATTTGTTTTTTTTTTATTAAAAGAAAAGAATCTGACTAGTTTAGGTTAGACGAAAACGGTCAAAGTTATTGCAACACTTGTTAATTTTTTAAACATTTTAATTTTTTTACATTTCACTGAATTTAAACTTGGTTTAAAAAATTAACAAGTGTTGCAATAACTTTGACCGTTTTCGTCTAACCGAAACTAATCAGATTCTTTTCTTAATATAATAATATATTAATATAATATTATATAATATAATATAATATAATATAATATAATATAATATAATATAATATAATATAATATAATATAATATAATATAATATAATATAATATAATATAATATAATATAATATAATATAATATAATTATAATAAATATATTATTATAATAAAATAATGATTCATTCATTCACAATCGACACTAATTTACCGGCATTAGTCAGTGTTGAGTTCAGTGACATTAACTACTTCTTGTTACATTAACAATGGACAATATTATCCAATTCATTAATATTTAAATATTTTGGTTTTTAAATTAAATTCACTTATTTTTTAGTATTTTATCAAATGATTAATAAGACGAAAGTAACCGATTAAAATCCTGTAAGTTTTAAAAATTCTTTAATGAATTGTATAATAATCGATGGTCAGCCGATTGTCGGTAAATAAAATAATAATATTTATTCTTAATTTCTTTCACATTTTTATGTATAATGTATTGACCGTAAAGATTAACTGAAATTTATTTAGTGACTTATTTCGACGATAGTTTGTGTGTGTGAAATGAGTTTGATGAGCATTGATGGCTACATTGATTGGCCTGAAATCATACTTAATTTATACATCATATGCGTTCGTGAATTATAAATTAGTAATATTAGAAATAAACTAAGACATTCCAACAACCCACTCCAAAATTCTTACAACGAATACCTTTATGAATTCACCCAAATTCCACCCATATCCCAGCGTATATTAAGCAAAAAATTGCCAATAACCCTGATAACCTACCCCTTCTTTCAAAATTCTGCATTCCCCGTAACCCTAATATCCTTCCTAAATACAAACACCCTCTCATCACCATCCATCAAATCATTTGTGCGAATCATCAGGACAGTTCAGCTAGCTAACATTTTTAACTTTATCATAAATTCTTGATAGGAAAGAAAGACTTACGCGAATATATTGGAACCTCACGAACTCTTCGATCGATCCCTTGTTACATAAGCAATATAAAAATATATTCCTATATATAAACATCTTTATTACCAAAGTAACGAACACATTCATATTTTATGCAGCATATTTACAAACAACAATCAGAGAAACGGCTTTAGACCAGAGGTTTTTCAGCCTGTCTTTGTCTTGTTCATGTCACTATTTATATATATATTCCAATTTATACAATACAATTGTTTTAAGACACATTTATGGAGGAACAAATATATTAGGCAAAAATGTAGGTTTTCAAAATCCCGGCGCATTCGCCATTTATTCGTATAGAATAAATTTAATATACCATGGAAATTATAATCGCGCGGGTCTTTCAACTTAAGTTTTAATGAAGTTGAATAACCCGCGCTGTTACAATTGCCGGGTCTTTCAACTTAAATTTTAATTTCAGCGTCATTAAAATTTAAGTTGAAAGACACTTGTGTAGTTTGGTTTGTTGCATCGTCTTGATGAAACCACAATTCAGTAATATTTATGTCAAACCGTTGAGAACTCACACACATACTCGTGCAGTGTGATTTGTTGCTCCATCTTGCTGCAAGTACAATTTATTCATATCTCTGCAAAACCGTTAAGAATTCACATACATACTCTTGCAATGTGATTTGTTGTGTCATCTTGCTGTAACCACAATTCATGGCTTATCTTTCTCAAACCGTTGAGAAATCTCATACAGTACGATTTGTTACTTTATCTTGATGAAACCGCAATTCAGTCATATCTCTGTCAAACCCTTGAGACCTCACATACACACTCGAGTAGTGTGACTTGTTCCATCTTGTTGAAACCACAATTTATATCTCTAACAAACGGTTGAGAATTCCAAGTATACCAAAGGGTTGTTTGTAAACTGCATAAAGTTGTTCAGGCGATCAGCAGGGAATATTTTTGTTAACAAAACCTCCCGTTTTTACTACATGGTAGACGTACTAAAATGGGAGGATGGAATTCAGGTATTTAATTTGTTTGGCCGTTGCAGCAACTATTTTTTTAAAAGGTCTTCAATACCCTTTAGAAAATCCCATAAAAGTTGTAATTAATGATTTAATTTATGATAAGGTAATCTGTTATATGATAATCAAATCTTTGATTACAAGTATTTATCGAAAATAAATAAAATGTATTTTAATAATTTTTTATTTAAAAGTAAAGTTACAAAAATGATTACTTCATACAAATTCGGGAAGTAGGATATAAATTCAATTAGTTAGCAATTATATTGAAAAAGTGGCACAAAGAGCCATCTTTTACCTACTTCGCAATTTGTAAATATATTAAAAATTATAAAATACCTTTTTAACACTATTTATAATTATATATTAAATGTCAATATTGCAAATAGACCAATTAAAAGAAACTGCATCTTATTTACAGAACAATGTTTATTGTTTTAATATCCGAGTGGATCCCCCGTTTCTGAATAAATGGGGCGTTTTACGGGGACAGGTAAATGATCCGCGTAATGTGGACGTGAATACATTAATGACAATTCGTTTCTATTAATTTCGTTTCTCTTTTCGGAACGAGAGAAAAATTAATATTCAGTTAATATTTTTTAAATGCGTTTTAAATTGTAATTTAAAGTTTTTTTTTTATATTTCAAAAAAACTTTTAAATTTTGCATTAAGAAAAAATCCTTCAAGAGGGTATCTTGAAGGATTTTGTTTAATATTTAAAGGTTATTGTTTGATATTTAAATTTAAAATTTCTTCCTATGTATATGATTTATTGACATTTTTGGTACATATGACACCCATGTCTTTTACATGCAAGTAATTTGAATTTAATGATATAAATTTTTGTGAGTTGTATGAAGATTTAAATGATTAATATAATTTTTTTTTCTTATATTAATGATTTGAATCATATATTATATAAATAAACATTTGCAGAAGTCGTTGCCTTCCCTGTCTTTACCTTGGGTATTTTGGATAGCATTCGTTTCATTTCAGGCTAATGGTATTAGGGAATACATATTAGTTTTTAAAATTATATTTGTCTTCTATTTATTAATTAATTTATTAATATACATAATAATCTTTTTTTTGTAATTATTAATATGAATATTTGTTAGAAAAATGAAACAATTTCTTCCAATTAATTTGATTACAGAGCCCAGGGTGCGGATTTTCAGTGTATTAAGGGCAATCAAAAATAATGACTTGTCATCCTTACAGAAAATCCCATTTGAAAATTGCGGATTGATTGCCCTGTTTTACGAACACGTTAATAGTATTAACAAACATTTCAAATAATATTAAAAAAATGCAGCAAAAAACGAGCCTTAACAATTTTTAATTTACTTTAGATCTCCTGATCTTCAATTTCAAAATATTCATAACCTTTAACTCTGCTGCTTTCCCCACTATTATCTTCCCTTGGAATTTTCATATTCTGGTTTTGACGAACCAGAAAAAAATCGACAATCTCATTTTTTCTATATAATATGGCATATTTGATAGATAGGCTATGTAAGGAGGACTCTGTGGGAGTAGTCATCCAAGCCTTGGGCGCAGTCGGCAGCAACATCGCAGCCGGTTCCGGATTTCGCGACTGATAAGGATCATAGCTACGCAGGTCCCCCTACAGAACCATCCTATAGAAAATCATTCAAGGGAATTGTTTTCCATTTCGATTCCTTTCCTGAAGAAGCCATGTTGAGGGCTTATATATTTTACACTTCACTTCAAAAATATTTCCTCTCCATCCAATTTCAGTCAGCATTTTATAAATGCTTAAATGAAACCCATTTTTACTGTTGTTATTCAATATTGTCGGCGGCGTCGGTTTTCTATTGTTTTTCGATTAAAACGCGATTTTTGCGGCCCGCGGGGAACGACGTTAATCAGCTTAAGGCCGCCACCCCCCCTGTATTAACAATAATCCAATTAAATTTCGGACGATAATTGCCGTCAGATAAGGTGACACACTGATCCGATTATTGAAATAATTTCACGCCTAAGAAAAAAAAAAACAGGGGATTAAAAAATGTCTTGGACGTTTATGATTAAACATAAATTTAATGTAGAAATACCTTTAAACTTTGTAATATTAATTAAAATTAAAAAATATGCAAATAAAACTCCGGATACTTCAGATAAGGTGACGCACTAATACGATTGTTTAAATAATTCCACGCTTAAGAAAAAAATTAAATAATAAAATAAGGGAAATTATGAATTATTTGTACCAGTTTCATCCTCCGTCCCCTCCACGGTACACAAACAAATTCGGTTATTTTCAACTGAGTCTACAGATTCATCAGTTCTCTGTATGAGTCTACAAGGTAGACAACAGAGAATCGTTGATCGCGTTCAGGTGAATTTTAAACATGTAGCGCTTGTTGTTCCATGAACGGACAAATGGTAGTTGTCTGTACTGAAAATATGGCGGGTTTTGTTTACAGCTGCACGACTTGAAAAGCGATCCAGCGGAAAAAGTATATGCTTTACCGCTTGATAAAGCGCTGCAGCGTCACACATAAAGCGGTACCGTTTAGCGACACCGCTTTCGTAAAGCGCTGCAGCGCTACAGTTCCCTGAACGCGCCCGTTGTTTCGTCCACTAAAGAAAGGCGAACTTGTTCTGTTTATGAGATATTATTATTTAATAAATATTATTACTGACGCTCCACAGAAATAACAAAACTTGGCAGAAAGACCTCTGGTCGATAGCCATTACATTACAGTTACATTATCTTTATTTATTTATTTATTTACGGTATACACCTTTCTTTTTCTTAACTCGTGATTACTACAAATGTTGTCTTATTTTTTTTTGTAACGTATTCAAGATCATTAAATTTGAATAATGCAATATTTCATCTCGTCGTTTGCGAATAAATTAATAACAGTTTTACATCGGGATTTACGGTATACACCTTTTAACAAATGTTATTGAGATATTATTATTTAATAAATATTATTACTGACGCTCGACGTAAATGACAAAACTTGGCAGAAAGACCTTTGGTTGATAGCCATTACATTACAGTTACATTATCTTTATTTATTTATTTATTTATTTATTTATTTACGGTATACACCTTTTAACAAACGTTTACATAAAGTTTACAGCTTAAATCTAATAAATACTAATGTAAAAATAATAGTTATACAGAGCTTACTTACTTATTTAATGTTTTCTTTTTTATGTTCAAATAATATAATAACAATAAGTATACATGTATCTGTGTATTATTAAAGATGTTGAATATATAAATATTATTATTATTTAATCAATAATAATAATATATATTTTTTAGAACAGAAGAATATTATAAATACATACCATCTCAAATTTTAGAAATATACCCAAAAATTACATTCTTACAGTCGTACGTAAGTACGTTAAAAAGCTGTGACCAAGTGAATAAATACTTTTTTTTCTTTTAATATGAATAAAGATGTTTAATTATATTAAATAAAAATGATTTGAAAATAATTAATAAATTATTTTCACATTTAGCTCTGTGACTTTTGACTTTTCAAATCATTTTTATTTAATATATTTAAATAACTGTGACCAAGTGAATGAATAATATTCTTTTTTATTTAGATGTTTAATTAGTTAATTTATTCCGAAACTTTCGCAAAAGCAAACGCAAGCAGCCCTCCAACATTTACTCCCTTTTATTTAATCACGCCATATGCAGAAGGTGATTTATTTAAAATAAAGTAACAATGGGGGAACTAAATGAATGAAAAGGCTCAACATTCTATTCGAGTAAAAGTACACCAAGTTAAAATTCGTGTGTGTGTGTGTGGGTTGTCGGGAGCGGAGATAATTTCCGGGAGAATCCTGGGGTTTTCCTGTTCTAATCGTACGCTTCCATGCAGGAGTGAATCTTACAGGTGTGCGCCGTTGAATTATTTAGAGGCGGCGGTGGTAATTTTAGAACTTGCGTTTCGGAAAATAGACCGGGGGAATGGAAAATGAATGGGTGTAATAAAGTGTAATTTCCGGGGGAGTTTTGTATAGAGAAAAGTCGCTGGTGTTTAGTTGTGTTTAAATTACGGGCTTATTAATTTGATATTTTAATTTTTGCATACATTTCTTACTTATAATGTAGTAATATTTTATTCCTTTCTTAAATTTTTTTATTTTTATCACTATATGTACATTTCTTACTTGATGACGTTAGTAAAAAAAATATTTTTTTTATATAATTATATCTTCATTTAGATATTTATTTTATTTATAAAAGTGTTAAGTTTAATGTGTACGTTATTAATTAATTTCACAATCTATGAATACATGTCTTTTACAAAAGCTTAGACTGTGATGATAAAAATAACGTTTTAAATTTCAACTCACCTCCGATGTATAGTTTTATGTTAAAAAAACAGGGAGGTCTACAACATCATCATCGACTTCAACATATCGAGTCAGTCTCCGCCTAACCAACCATAGCATCAAAAAGAATCAAATAAAATGAAACAAAGATGATTCACACATTTGCAGTTATTTAAATCACAATAAAATTAAACAGGGAAAATATCTGGCAATGATCAATAAAATTCGATCAATCCCTTTTTCCAACTGCAAAAAATTACTCCTTCACATCCTTAAATCGGTTCCCGGTTCTTTTTCCCAGCGCCTACTTTGAGTAATCGCCAATGTTTCAATTGGAATGGAAATTTCGGTTTTCCGGATTAACACAAAATAAAACAACACAGGCTGAAAGACCTAAGGTCGATAGCCATTTATATCGACCTTAGGTCTTTCAGTCTGTGTTGATAGCCATTTATATCGACGTTGACGGTGTGAAGTCTGGTGTTCATCTCTCCCACGGGTGTTTCACTAAAATCTCCGTTTGTATATTCAGAGCGCATGCGTGGTGTGGCTCAACACGGCCGGCCACGCTTCCCAAGATCTTCTCCCGTTTCGCCGCAATCCGTCCAACCGTTCCCAGGCCCATTCCAAGGTTGGGCTACGGCTGAATATCAGGTAAAGCCGCAACAATACAAAAGCTGCTTAAATTATAATGATAAACGTACACGTTAAACTTAACATTTGCCGTACTGAATAGCCCTGATTGGAAGCATTAAATCTCGCGGCCGGATAAATGTAATCTACACAGGCTTTTCTCGCGTTTTCGATATCGTGGATCATAATATACTCAACAATCTAAAATGATTGTATATATAAAACAACACACTTTAAAAATATTTTTTTTTTCTCGCATGAACTTCCCCCGATTATTTGTATATACGGATATATCCTTCTTTGAAAAGATAATTTTCTTAACTCGTGATTTTTTTTTGTAATGTATTCAAGATCATTAAATTTGAATAATGCAATATTTCATCCCGTCGTTTGCGAATAAATTAATAACAGTTTTACATCGGGATTTACACCTCCTCAATTTCTAATGGACCATTTTTACAGTCAATATCACGCTTATCACTTGTTTACCTTTCTCGACTCCTTACCATAAATTTCATCCCTCGCTACTCCTTTAATAAAAACACTACGTCATTGTTTACGCACGGCGGATTTTATCGCCGTTTTTTTTATTTTCGTGTAATTGCACGGTTTACAAGTGACATTACGATTTTATTAATATTACTTACGATTCATGGGATAAAAATTTATGAATTTTTAAGAATTATATATATATATATATATATATATATATATATATATATATAACATCTTTATTTGTATACAGAGTTACAATATTTACCACTTAACATACGAGGTGTGGAAATTAAGTGATGCGACTGATTTTTTAAATTAGTTTTATTCGAATAAAATTACAATTGAATGTTGTCTCCTTCAAAGTAATTCCCTTGGGAAGCCACACAGTTGGATACGTTTCTTCCACTCCTCATAGCAGTGCTGGAACTCGGATACTGGGATAGCCTTCAGCTGGTCGGTTACAGCCGTTTTAATGTTTTAGAGTGTCCAAAAATGACGTCCCTTCGGATGAATTTTCAATTTAGGGAAGAGGAAAAAGTCAGCAGGACTCAAGTCAGGTGAGTAAGGAGGCTGAGGAGCCACAGGAATATTTTTATTAGCCAAAAACTGGTTTATTGATATTGCTGTGTGATGTTATCATTGTCATGATGCAGGATCCAATTGTTCTTGATGTGTGATCTCACACGAATGATCCTTTTTCGGAGTCTTTCAAGAACTTCGCGGTAAAAGTGTTGATTTACTGTTTGGCCTTGAGGCACAAACTCTTTGTGGACGACTCTTGTGTTATTATTTATATTAACACTTCACGTGAACTCAAAACTCATTTATTTCACCTTCATTAAGGCATTGTGCATGGAAAATATTTTTCTTGCGAGGTCCGAAAGATCGAAATGGCCATCACCACGCTGGATTGCGGTTTAGTAGAAAGAGATGGCTATATAGTAAAATGGAAATAATCGTTTGAAAAAAGAGCCATTCTTTTGGATTTAATAATATGAATATGTATTTACATTTTTATTTAGTATCAGTCTAAATAAAAAATAAATCGTTAATTTTCGTGAATTACGTCAATTTACTAGTTCAAGTTAGAAAAGAAAATTGTAAGATATAATGAAATTAATAGGTCATGTCTGCTGAGTTATTTGAATGCAGAATTTAGTGAAATCCTTTAAATTTTCATTGAACAAGTTTTTATTAGCAAAAATATAAATTTGCTATAAATTTGATCAATTTTCATTGTTTTTCACAAAAACTAAATATTAAAATGATTTTTAATTCATCTGACGAAATTCCTGCTTATTTTAAGATTACTTTAATGTATAATACAATATTGTTCATTGATCACAACAGCAATCTACCTCGAATTAATGATTGCCAATATTTAATTCCTGCTTATTTTAAAATTACTTTAATGTAAAATACAATATTGTTCATTGATCACAACAGCAATCTAACTCGAATAAATGATTGCCAATATTTATATAGCTATCGTCTAAACCGCACCTGTAAACATTTTATTAAATGAATTCTAAAATAATCGAGGCCTGGTATGTTTTCATTCGCGCTAAAAATAAATCGAATTTTAACAAACAAACAAAAAAT
The DNA here is from genome assembly GCA_963082785.1 of Philonthus spinipes. Lineage (NCBI taxonomy): Eukaryota > Metazoa > Arthropoda > Insecta > Coleoptera > Staphylinidae > Philonthus > Philonthus spinipes. The sequence goes on from OY720311.1 coordinate 21,504,218, forward strand.
ACTTTTCATTCATTCGTTCATTCATTCATTGATTTAAATCGAATTGTTTGTTTTTTTTTTCTTTAGCAAACAATTTCGATAAACCGAAGAAAAGGCGTGCGTTTTTCGGCGACAGGTGATTAATTAAAATTCAGCTTTAGATGATCCTAATTCGAATCTATGCGCCGCGACTGTCAATGCTCTGAATTCCAAAATCGGATTACTGACGACCGACGAGCGGCCTAATTAATGCGCAGACATTTTTCATTTTCACACGCTCTTTTCCTTCTTCGACGTCAATAATATCACGGTGCCGTATCCACGTTTGGAATTTACATGAAATGCGCTTACGATACCACACACATACAAAAAAAATACAGATTTCGATGAATATGGTTTGTATTATATTATGATATAACGTAGGTTTATTTATTTATTTATTTATTTTTAATTAAAGGGATGTTATGCTGAAGGAAATGAACAATACCTTGCTTGAGTTATATACCAGGTATTGACGCTATAATAGCTGGTATATAACTCAAGCAAGGTACTGTTCATTTCCTTCATCATAAAATCCCTTTATTTAAAAATAAATAAATACACCCACGTTATATCATAATATAATACACTGTATACCATAATAGTGGGTTTTGGGTGAATGAATAATAATTCCAGTATTTCCGGTTTGACCATCATCTGCTACGTTTTATTTAATACTGAGTCTATTGTACGTAAATTTCGTGCTTATTAACTACTTTAGCAATGGTGTTGCTAAGTGAATTATAAGCATTCAGCTTTATGGGTTTGCAATTTATTCCAATCTGTTGTAATAGTCCATTAAAATACAAATTGCAAACTCATCAATACTTATAACTCACTACAATATATAAGGATTTTACATGTAAAAACATTTTTTTTTATTTTAGAGTCAAACTGAAAGAATTAATACGTGCTTAGAATTTAATATTGTAATCCATTATCAATGGATTAATCCATCATCAAAATACGATTGCAATTTTTTTTCTAATTGGTTCTAATTGTAATTCTAAACCTTCTTTATATTCTGCGGTAATTTTCAAATACAATCACTTTTAATTTATTATTTATTAATTATACAGCGATAAAAATCACTAATATCCTTTCTTCACAATTTTATTTTTATTCCATATGTACATTTTGGATACAATGTGTCCATCATCAATGGATTAATCCAATCAAAAAAATCAAAAATATTTTCAAAATTACTGTTGGGTTAATTCAACTACATTGATCGCTTAACTAGACTCTGAACAGAAAGATAATATCAATTATTTGTTCCTGGTGTACCTTCCAACTCATGTATGGCTTCTACAATTTAATTTAACTTCGATTGAGTCGATAGATTAATTCATTGATAGTAAAAATAAAATTGTGAAGAAAGGATATTGGTGATTTTTCATCGATGTATAATTAATAAATAATAAATTAAATGTGATTTTATTTGAAAATTATTGCAGGATATAAAGAAGGTTTAGAATTTTACAGTTGTAAAGATTAGAACCCATGAGAAATAAAATTTCAATCATTTATTTGATGCAAAATTAGAAAATTTATTGAAATTAATAAAATAAATAATAATAAGGCATGAAGAGCTCCGGTCGATAGCCCATGACACACTACTAACCCAGCAATATGTATTGTAAATATAAATATTTGTAAAGAATTGTAATTCTGCTGTCTGAATAAAGATGTTTGTATAAATAATACTATTCCATATGGTGGAAGCGCCGGGATTCGTGGCTGGAAATTTAGTTAGCAAATAAATTTCCAGCCACGAATCCCGGCACCTTCGCCATGTGGAATATATACAATCATCTTTATTGTGGTACAATAAATATATTTAATATAAACTTATAAATGGCTATCGACCTTAGGTCTTTCAGCCCCATGTGGAATATTATTATTTATTGTATTGATTTCAATAAATTTTCTAATTTAATATAAATTTTCTTATCTTCTTTATGTTTGTTATTGGTTGTGGAGACTTTAATTATTTAAATAAAATTACTTGCCCTTTTTCCTACTTGCCGAACAAGAAATAACAAGTATTTGTATTTATAGTTATAGATTTATGTTGCCACGTATAGCATTAATTTAATTTAATATAACTATATAAATTTAATTTAATTTAATATTTATTTATTTAATTAACGGAGGCCATTAAATACAGTAACATACATACATGATACAATGAATAGTTACAATAATAATATAAATATAATATAAATATTTCTCACAAATAATTTTTTTTTTTTCATTATTCTGTATTTTCGAAATGTATTATAGTTTTCCTTGCATATTGTAGTTAAATATTTAGTTTGTCACGTATAGCAATTGTATTGATTTGTATATTTCACACTGATTTATGTTAAACTATGATATTATTATTATTAATGTTTCTTAACTTTAATTTTATAAAGTAATATTTAAAATATCCTGTAATTGGCCTTTTGGCTGTTAAATTAAATAAATGAATAAATAATTATTTTTATATAAATAATAAAATTTCTTATTAAATAGAACGATTGCAATATTTTAAATCATTATTTAGACTTTAGTAATAATCTAGTAACAAAAACAAATACCCGAATTGTGACAAATACTTTCGTTTTGGACCGTGAATCATACATCAGATTCATATCCAAAACGAAAACATTTTTTGTTATTATTCAGATACTTGTTTGTTTAAGTCTTGATTCGAGGCTAATAATTTTAACTAAAAAATTATTTTAAATTAAGCTGGAGTTTTAGGATTATTTTGATATATAATATGATGAAATTCATTATTCAGGGTTTATTTGTTAGAGGAATTCAATTCGTACAAAATCGCTTAATTTTACATACGATAAACGCCAGCCTTAATAGAAATGAAGTAATAATTTATAGCGCTCAAACAGTTTTAGGAGTAAGTCGCGCTGATTAACAAAATTAGCAATAAAATATTTTTTTAACTTACTGCATATGATAGAGAAAACCTTCAGTGACATTTTGATAGTAATCTCTACCCTCTGTCTTAAAATAATGATTAATCTGATCCATATCAAAATCGAAAAAAAGTATAAAAAAAACGCGCCTTGTTTAAATAATTATAACAATTGATAAATATTCTTAATTAATTCATTCCACAGTGGTATGTTATCAAAAACTGTTTTTTTTATTTTAAAATCTTGCAAGTATGGTGAAATAAATAAGGAACATGAAATGTGCGTATAGGATTGCTCAACCGTTTCGGCGGTATAGGGTCGCGACGAATAAACAAAATCCTAAAAGAACATCGTTTAAAGTTTAAATAAATTTTCAAAAATATAAAAAAATGTTAAACCACACTTGTAAGGAATAAAGATGATGAATATATATATATATTGTCACAGTTCTTGTATAATTGGATTAGGCAGAAAGACCGATGGTCGATAGCCATTTTCTGAGGCTTAACTAAATGTTTATGATTGTAATATTGTAAATAGTGTGATGTAATTTAATATATCTCTCAGAAATAAAGATTTTATATATATATATATATAATTGGATTATTTTCAATCGCTTTTAAATTATTAATCACTTAAATAATTTGCCCGGCGCTTCCACCATTCTGTAGACGCCGAACAAATCCGTGGGAAAGTTCACATCGGTATTATAAAACTGTCAACAAAACTCCCAATCTCTGACAGAACAAATCCGCGGGTAACTTGACATCGGTAATATAAAACTGTTGCAAAAGAATGCGTAGATCTGTGGCCTAGGATCGCCTTCAACGCCAGCAGTATCGCCTGATTTCTATAATTTGTTTATTTAAAAAAATGTAGGCAGAAAGACCGATGGTCGATAGCTATTTTCTGAGGCTTAACTAAATGTTTATGATTGTAATGTTGTAAATATTGTAATGTAATTTAATGCATCTCTCAGAAATAAAGATTTTCTATATATAAAAAAATGTGAAAATTAGGGTATCGAATAAAGGCTTTATCCTTAACAATAATAATAATAATAATAATAATAATAATAATAAACTCACAATTCCTGACAATTCGATGGAAATAATATATATACATATATATATATTAATAATATTATATAAATATATATATATATATATTATCAAAAACCCTTGTACCCTTACGGGTGTTGAGCTGGAAATACTAATTTTCTAAATAAATGAAAGACAACGCAAGCGTAATATTAAGCATTTTATTAAATAATTTTCTATTTTATTTTTACTTATATGTTAATTAGTAGGACTTAAAAAAAATAAAATGATGATCATGCAAACAATTTTCTTACCTTTTTCGAAAGCCTTGTTGTCAATCTTCTTAATTAAAAATAATATATTGTTCTTTCTCTCATTTATTTTGTTTAACTAAAACTAAAGTGAGGATTTTATTTCATTGAATATAGTCCTGTGCACAATTTAATAAAATCCATGACGATGCATTGCAGATATTATTTGAACAAGGTCACATAATTTTAAATTAAATAAAAATGATTTGAAAACAATTAATAAATTATTTACTCATTTAGCTCTGTGATTTGCATTTTATTAATTTTCTATTTTATTTTTACTTATATTTTAATTAATTGGACTTAAAAAATAAAAGGATGATCATGCAAACAATTTTCTTACCTTTTTCGAAAGCCTTGTTGTCAATCTCCTTAATTAAAAAAAATATATATTGTTCTTTCTCCTATTTATTTTGTTTAACTAAAAATAAAGTGAGTATTTTATTTCATTGAACATAGTCCTGTGAACAATTTAATAAAATCCATGACGATGCATTGCAGATATTATTTGAAGAAAGTCAAATAATCTTAAAATAAATAAAAATGATTTGAAAATAATTAATAAATTATTTACTAATTTAGCTCTGTAATTTTTGACTTACGTTACGTAAGTACGTACTTACTTAATTATTTCCACATTTAGCTCTGTGACATTTTGAATTAAATAATAAATTAAAAAAAAAACATTTGACTTACGTTGAATTACGTAACGTAAGTACGTACTAAATAATAATAAATAATTAATTAATTATTTCCACATTTTATTTTATTTAAGTCAAAATGCCAGAGAGCTAAATGTCGAAAGAGGTTTGTAGGGCGCTTCTAAATGTAGAAATAATTCATTAATTATTTTCAAATCATTTTTATTTAATTTATTTAAATAACTGTGACCAAGTGAGTAAATACTCTTTTTTATTCAAATAATCTTATTGATAATAATAAAAAAAGAGTATTTATTCTCCTGGCCACAGTTACTTAAATTAAATAAAATTAAATAAAAAAAATTGAGGATAGAAAGTGTTAACTCTGGTCGATAGCCGAGAAATATGTGTAAAATTTATTTTTATTTAATTTAAATTTATTAATGTCAAAAATGCAAGAACCAACTCTCAAGTTCAAACTCATTGAGATATTAAACCTTTGAAGAACTCAAAGGAAAAGAGTATTCATTCACTTGGTCACAGTTATTTAAATAAATTAAATAAAAATGATTTGAAAATAATTAATGAATTATTTCTACAATAAAAGTGATTTAAAAAAAAAATAATGTGATAGATAGTAAATGTGGAAATACATTTACTATCTATCACAACGCGCGGCAGGTGAGGGTCGCTCTTTTTAATTAAACGAAACGAATTGAATTAAATTCGTTTCGTTTAATTTGAATTGAATTAAATTCGTTTAGTTTAATTTTATTCGGTTTTGATTTACATTGTATTAATTTGGTTTAATTTAAATCGATTTAGTTTAATATGATTTAATATAATTGATTTAATTTCACTGAGTATAGTTGAATTAATTTAATTGATTCATTTTAACATATTTAAATTATGTAAGGCATAGCTGTACTGACGAGGGATAGATCCCGAAACACGTATCTGCAGATAGCCTTATATTACGTAACTTTTATTTCATTTTTTATTTTTTGTTTGTTTTTTGCAATAAATATTTTCGATTCAAAAATTGTTGCATTATACAATTGTTATTGTTATGCAACAGCATATGTCTATTTTAAACACTTTTTAAAGTAATGTCACTAATGTCACAGTAGCAAAAAAGAAAATAATTTATTAATTAATTATTTTCAAATTTAATTAATGGTTTTAATATTTAGACATTGGTAGTTCATATTATATGAAATAAATATGAGTAAAATTAATTTAAAAATTTTAAATTCCCTTGAAAATGGGCTAATAACCCGAAACTAGTCGAGAATTTAAAGTTATTCAATCTAATCTGTGTTTTATTGGTTGATTTTTAATATTTTATTCATATTTATTTCATATTTTAAAATTATTTAATTTAATTTATAATTTATTAATTATTTTCAAATAATTTTTATTTCATTTATTAATAAATTATTTAATTTTTTGGCACTGTGACATTTTGACTTGTTAAAGTACTTACAAAACGTAAGTCAAAATGTACCAGAGGTAAAAGAGGAAATAATTACATGAATTCAGAATTTACCTGTATCCTGTTTTCTCATAATCTACACTTCACTCGCGCGAGTCTCCACTAATAACTAATAGAAAAATCAGTTAAACAAAATGTCTTTTATTATTCTGAAACGGTTGTTTCTGACAGTTTATGAAATTGTTGTCATGTACTGCCAAAATAAGTCACTAATAGAAAAAAACAGTTAAACAAACTGTATTTTATTATTCTCAAACTGTTCATTCTGACAGTTTATGACATTAATGTCATGTATTTCCAAAATAAGACACTAATAAAAAAAATCAGTTAAACAAAATATGTTTTATTATTCTGAAACGGTTGTTTCTGACACTTTATGATATTAATGTCATGTATTGCCAAAATAGTTTGTTGAATTGTATGTTGTATGAATGAATTTGTGATTTTTACGATGCTTTGAAATATTGTGTAATTCGCGTGGATTCTTATAAAATTTTATTCATTGTGTAGAATAATTATATTTTCTTAACATTTTTTAATATTCGCGCTATTTTTTGCGTATTTTTTCTTTAACTTTACCAGAGCTCGGCCGTTTTCTTCACGACATTCTATGTGATCACTTGTGCGAACCGTGAATTTCTTTCTGTCGGCAACCTCTGACGTGACTAGTAATTGTTTGTGATATTAAACAATTTACACAGCCTGGTGTTAAGTAAGTTAAATAATTTATTGTGAACAGTTGTGTAAATACTTATGTTGTGTTTCTTTTGTTAGAATTTTTATCAAGAAATAAACCAGAATTCATTTGTATGTTTGCTTTAAACATACAAATGAACTTTGGTTTATTTCAAGGAATTTCATTTATTGATGTTTTTAAATGTATGTTATAGATTTCATTTGTATGTTTAAAGCAGTCTTGTTCTCAAAAATATTGTGTTTCCGCAATCCTGAGCCTAAGTAAACCTGTACCCAAATCATTACGTAGCAATTGTAACATTATTATGTGAAACAATTAGGATATTTCACATCCTAATGTTACAATTGCTACGTAACATTAGGATGTGAAACAATTAGGATGTTTCAAATCCTAGTGTTACAATTGCTACGTAATGATTTTGGGCGCAGGTTTACTCAGGCTGAGGGTTGCGGGAAACACAATATTTTTTTAGTAAAAGACTGATTTGGGATTTTAGGAAATTTAGAAAATACTACTAGAAAATTGCTTGCAATAAACTCACGTACATTAACGAACTTTATTTATTCAATAAAATATATCATTATATAGACACAATCACAAATAAACTATATAATATCATTATATACAAACGACGCCAGCATTATTACCAGCCCTTAATAATAATGGCGGCATTTACAATTTTTCGTGTATTGTTTGTGTGACTTGGTTGAATTTACTCGAGGAAGCCGAAGGCGTCGGGACGGCTCCTCTGAGGCCTGGATCTGAGCCCCTCGCAGCTGGTGTCCGCCGAGGAGCATTGCTGGCAACGGCAACTAGCCGCTTCCATGTATTCGTATTTGGCTGCAGAAGGAAGAGCTCCGCTCTCGCAGTATCGCAGAATAGCGACGGCTCGGTTTCTTCCGTGGTGCAGACATACTGGGTGGTAGGATTTCTTGAAGGGGAAGCGATAATCGGAAATCTGAAATTAAACAAAAAAAAAAAAAACAAAGATTAAAATAATGAAAAATAATAAATAAAAGGCGTAATCACGATATATCGCAAAGATTGGGCTATAGAATTGTTGATTATTCCATCTATGATATTAGGTCTAAGACTAAACGGATCTTTTCATTTATTGATTTATTTATGAAATATAAATATGTATATACAGATATAGTATTAAAAATGCTAATGTCCTCAGCAGACGATGCGCTGTAATTATATAAATACAGAGAGTTTTTTTTTATCAGTATACATTATGGGAAGTGTGTAACTTCAAAAAAAAAACGCGAGTCAAACGCAATGTGTGTATGTTTAGTTGCTTATTTCGCATATATCTGTTCAATTGCGTGTTATAGGCAACTAAACACACACACATCAATGCGCTTGACTCGCGTATTTTGCAGGTATACATAGGGGAAATGTATACTGATAAAAAAAGCTCTCTGTATATGTATATATATATATATATATATATACAGGGAGGTTTTTTTTATCAGTATACATTAGGGGAAGTGTATACCTGCAAAAAATGCGAGTCAAACGTATTGAACCGATTTATGTGTGTATGTTTAGTTGATTATTTGGCATATGTATGTTCAGTTGTGTGTTATAGGCAAACAAACATGCATACATCAATGCGTTTGACTCGCCTATTTTGCATGTATACATAGGGGAAATGTATACTGATAAAAAAAGCTCTCTGTATATATATATGTGTATTTCTATTATCAATATATAAATATATATGTATTGATAATAGAAAAAGGATTTATTCACTTGATGACAGTTATTTTTTAAATATTTTCAAAATCTTTTTAATTTCTTCTATACAATTGTCATATATTTTGATTTTTTTTTTTTTCTTGAAAATGATAACCCGACTCTTGTCGAAAATTTAACGTTATTTCAATTTCAATTTACTTTATTAACGGAATCTCCATTTCCAAATTACAATTATAATTACATATTAAAAATTTTATAAGAAAAGTGTGACGCTCTAAAAAGATTATAAACATATGTATAAAAAAAAGGCAAATTACCAATCACAAATTACGACAAAATATTTAATTGCAACTGTTTTTTTTTTAATTAATATTATTGGTAGATTTTTAATAATCTATGCCATACATACGAAATGAGTGGGAAAACCTATGATGATCCACAAATTGAGTAATCCGAAATGAATAAAGTGTACATTTCCTGTTAACGCGCTATTGCGTGTGTTAATTAATAAAATTAAGTCTCATACGAATCGTTACTGGAAGCGATAACTAATCTTGTCTGTAGATGAGGCCATTCGATAAGCAAGGAACTTTTTTTCCTGTGATTAATGAAGACTTTTACAACAACCATCAACAATATTAAAATCACATACAATTTTTAATGTGCATATTTTTAAATCATTTATTCAAAGTACTTATTTAACAAATAAATCAGGCCATGGCAACGACCTTCATTGGTGGGAGAATATTTTTTTTATTTAAAATATATTTTATAAAGTGATAATTAATAAAAAAAAATAATAAAATTACATTTTTTTTATTAATATTATTAAAATAAAACAGAGATGATTCACACATTTGCAGTTATTTAATTTAAACAAGGAAAATGTCTAGCAATGATCAGTAAAATTCGATCAAACCATTTTTCTTACTGTACAAGAAAAATACTGTAAGTATTTTTTGCAATTGGAAAAAGGAATTGATTGAATTTTATTGATCATTCCAGAAATTTTCCTTGTTCAATTTTTATTGTAATTAATATTATTATGTAAAGAAAACACTTAACTTTTTTTTACCAATTATTATTTGGCTGAAACAAGAAGCTAAATTGTGTTTCAAACGAAGTGATATACTCAATACATACATCAAAGTGCTACATGAAGAATTGGCCAACAATCTCCATCCGGCAGAATTCGGCCTATTCGAAAATAAAAGTGGTATAAAAAAGTTAAGGGTTTTATTTAATCTTATTTATGTTCGTTGGTATGAAAGTCTCCAATAATAATGCCGTGATTGTACAAGGAAGTTTTGATAAAGATAGTGTCTTCTACAGTGAAAGTGGGTTTTATGTTTAAAATGTTATTAATTCTCGGTGGGTTAGCTTTGCCCAATTTAGTTTCTGGCCTAGATGCGATAATCGATCCACTTCGCGAATTATTATTAGGGATTGAAGAAGGAATTGTTTATTTTATTCCAAATACTATAAAATCGATACAATTGTTTTAAAATTTTAAAAATAAATAATTTTCTCTTTCACTTCTTGAGTTAATTCTCTTGACTCAAAAGTAATGAACGAACAACTTATTTATTTTTAAAATTTTATAACAAATATGAGAGACTACTAAACCATCAATATGTATTGTAAATATAAATATTTTTAAAGAATTGTAATTCTGCTGTCTGAATAAAGATGTATGTATATAATATAATTTTAAGTAATTAACTCCAATAAAAACAATTTTAATTAGATTATTCGCCAGGTAAAGTTTCAAATGTTTTTTTTTAATTAAATAAAAATGCACGCATTAATGCAGCAGAAGATTTCGCAATTAAAAAGGCTGTGAAATATAAAGAACAAACGGATAGTCCACGAGATCATCTAATGGAGTCTGAATCTAAATCAGTGCTACAAGAACTTAAAAAAAGACATTACCGTCTTCTGAGTTCTATCAGAGTGTTTTGAGTACTTACGGTGTAGTCACTAGGAGTGATAGAGGCAATAAAAAAAATGCTAATCAATAATAATTTATTATTTTTTCAATCAGTATTCTTAATTATTGTTTATTTATCTACCACTTATATTAAAAGTTATTATAATTTTGTAAAATATGAAATTTCCGTAAAAATAAAAAAAATAGGCGAAAAGACCAACGGTCGATAGCCAATTGGCAGAAGAATTTATTTTTATGTTAGTTATTTATTGTATTCATTTATTATTATTACTTTGTTAAAAATAATCTGCCAATAAAGATTTATATATATATATATAAAAAAAAATATGGAAAGAAAAAAGAATCAATGATTTTACGTTAGTAGTTATTATTAGCAAATTTCTAATTAATGTTATTAATAATAATCACACAAATTCATTTAACAAAACAAATTACCTTTACCGACAAAACAATAACAAATTTTCATATTTTCCTCCACTATTTCCTCGGATTGATTGCCTTTATTGATGTTGCATGTTACGAGTTCGACGGACGTTTATTCTACGGCGGAAACTTAATTATGGATTCGCCCCGAGGCCACGGTTCCTTGAGGGCTTTAATCACGGACAGCTTCATCACGCGTATCGGAATTGGATGTTTATATAAAATATTAAGGTTGTATAGTAAACCTCTATTTACAAAAGGAGATTGATCTTTGCACAGCCCGCCCTAATTTCGCCATGATTTTTTTATATATATATTTTTGAAACAACTAATAATAGTAATTGAATATGCGGTAGTGTAAAAAAAATATTTCACAACAATGTGCAAAATAAAAAAAAAGAATTAGAGAGGTGCGTTATGTAAATTAAAAAGTTAGAGTAGCTGAAGGAAAAATAATGAATTATTCAATTGTGTAAATAAATTATTTACAATTATTCTTTCAATTTAATTTAAATAAATTGGACACTTTTATTTAATTAATTTTATTTTATTTAATAAATTATTTTCAAAATTCTTTCAATTTAATTTAAATAAATTGGATACTTTTATTTAATGAAATTTATTTTATTTTATTTAATAAATTATTTTCAAAATTCTTTCAATTTAATTTAAATAAATTGGACTCTTTTATTTAAATTAAATTTATTTTATTTTATTTAATAAATTATTTTCAAAATGCTTTCAATTTAATTTAAATAAATTGGACACTTTTATTTAATTAAATTTATTTTATTTTATTTAATAAATTATTTTCAAAATGCTTTCAATTTAATTTAAATAAATTGGACACTTTTATTTAAATTAAATTCAAAGAATTTTGAAAATAATTTAATTAAATACTCCTAATAAAAAAAGTGCTATACAAATAAAGTGTTTTATTGTGAAATTAAAATGTATAACGAAGTAGAAGCCTCCACAATATAGAATAAATACTCCTTTTCTATTAATTAATAATTTAGATAAGAATGATAATATATAGAGTAAGACCGCATATTCATTTCTCAACAAGAATTTATAACAATTGTTACATCTATTGAATTTAATTTATTTATTGAGTATTTCAGCATGGCTTAATCAATTGATAGATTTGTGTGTAATAAAACATATCTATTAATTGATTAAGAGATGCTGAAATACTCAATAAATAAATTAAATAGGCAGAAAGACCTCGGGTCGATAGCCTATGAAAGGACAACCTCAAAATATATACCGTATTATACTATACAATACTGTTCTTAATATAATGTAAAAGTCCCTTGAATAAAGATATTTGTATATAAATTAAATTCAATAGATGTAACAATTATATAATAGTTCAACTGTCACGTAAGATAACAGTAATAATCCTCACAGTAATCTACACTTAAATAGACTTAGTTCTCTTAAATTCCTTCGGTTTAGCTTCTATTTTTTTATAGCCTATAAATAATATTGCCTGTAATAACGAATTAGAAGCGGGGGCAAATAATCTCTAAATGCACGCGCTTTTATAGCGGTAAGTCTATCTTTCCTAACACCAGCTTTTATCATTATCCATTTTTATATAACGGTGATGTTTAATACCGAAAATACACTTTATTTCTTTTTTTTTTCTAATAAGTAATTTTTAATAAGAAAAGGAGAATTTATTTTTTTTAGCTTTTATCATTATCCATTTTTATATAACGGTGATGTTTAATCCCAGAAATACACTTTATTTCAATTTTCTAATAAATAATTTTTAAAAAGAAAAGGAGAATTTAATTTTTGTTGAAAGCGAAATGTAGCAGGTTTTCATGTTATTTGAATAAATATGTTTTTATGTAAATGGGAAAATATACTCAAGAACAAGAATCTGTGTAACTTAAAATTTATGCGTTCCGCAAAAAAAGATTCATTCAAAAAATTCTTAAAGTTATTTTTAATTAAAAATGTGATTAATATATCAAGAATCTGTATAACTTAAAATTTGCGAATTCTTAAAAAATATTGATTTGAAAAGTTCTTAGAGTTATTCTTAATTGAATTAAGTGTGATTAATTTATTAAGAATCTGTATAGCTTAAAATAACTTAAAATATATGCATTCCTGAAAAAATATTCATTCAAGAAGTTTGTAGCAAAAAAGATTCATTCAAAAAATTCTTAGAGTCATTCTTAATTAAAAATGTGATTAATATATCAAGAATCTGTATAACTTAAAATTTACGCATTCTTAAAAAATATTGATTTGAAAAGTTCGTAGAGTTATTCTTAATTCAAAACTGTGATTAATTTATTAAGAATCTGTATAGCTTAAAACAACTTAAAATTTATGCATTCCTGAAAAAATATTCATTCAAGAAGTTCGTAGCGTTATTATTAATTCAAAAAAGTGATTCATATATCAAGAATCTGTATTACTTAAAATTTATGCATTAAAGGGTAAATAAAGTAAAATTAAATTCACTTAGTTTGATTATTCTCCTATTGCTTTGCTATATTTTGGTATATCATTAGGCCATTTGAAAATATCTGATTTTCCACGGATTTTTCATATGTAACTCAAATTAAGAAAGTCGTGGAGGGATTTTAGGGTTTGACAAGTACAAAAAATTGATAATATCTTACCATACAGAGTCTAATTAAGCGATGGCTGTAGTTGAATTAGCCCTGTAGCAGTTTCTGAATTATTTTAGATTTTTTTAATTGGAGTTGAATCTACTGACTCCATCGAAAATAATCCAAATTAAGGGTGCTGAGAAAAGGTTGTAGTGTGAGTCAATTACATAAATTTGACATTATGTCACTGACTAAAGTCTAATTAAGCGATTGGTGTAGTTAAATTAGCCCTGGAGCAGTTTCTGAATTATTTTAGATTTTTGTAATAAGAATCGAATCTACCGACTCCGTCAAAAATAATCCAAATTAAGGGTATCGAGGAAGGGTTATAGTGTTAGTCAATTACAAAAAATTGACATTATCTTATTGACTAAAGTCTAATTAAGCGATTGGTGTAGTTAAATTAGCCCTGGAGCAGTTTCTGAATTATTTTAGATTTTTTTAATTAGAGTCGAATCTACCGACTCCGTCGAAAATAATCCAAATTAAGGGTGCCGAGAAAAGGTTGTAGTGTGAATCAAGTACAAAAAATTGACATTATGTCACTGACTAAAGTCTAATTAAGCGATTGGTGTAGTTAAATTAGCCCTGGAGCAGTTTATGAATTATTTTAGATTTTTTTAATTAGAGTCGAATCTACCGACTCCGCCGAAAATAATCCAAATTAAGGGTGCCGAGAAAAGGTTGTAGTGTAAGTCAAGTACAAAAAATTGACATTATGTTACTGACTAAAGTCTAATTAAGCGATTGGTGTAGTTAAATTAGCCCTGGAGCAGTTTCTGAATTATTTTAGATTTTTTTAATTAGAGTCGAATCTACCGACTCCGTCGAAAATAATCCAAATTAAGGGTGCCGAGAAAAGGTTGTAGTGTGAATCAAGTACAAAAAATTGACATTATGTCACTGACTAAAGTCTAATTAAGCGATTGGTGTAGTTAAATTAGCCCTGGAGCAGTTTCTGAATTATTTTAGATTTTTTTAATTAGAGTCGAATCTACCGACTCCGTCGAAAATAATCCAAATTAAGGGAGCCGAGAAAAGGTTGTAGTGTAAGTCAAGTACAAAAAATTGACATTATGTTACTGACTAAAGTCTAATTAAGCGATTGGTGTAGTTAAATTAGCCCTGCAGTCGTTTCTGAATTATTTTAGATTTTTTAATTGGAGTCGAATCTATCGACTCCGTCAAAAATAATCCAAATTAAGGGTGACGAGGAAGGATTATAGTGTGAGTCAATTACAAAAACTTGACATTATCTTACTAACTGAAGTCTAATTAAACGATTGGTGTAGTTAAATTAGCCCTGAAGTAGTTTCTGAATTATTTTAGATTTTTTTTAATTAGAGTCGAATCTACCGACTCCGTCGAAAATAATCCAAATTAAGGGTGCCGAGAAAAGGTTGTAGTGTGAATCAAGTACAAAAAATTGACATTATGTTACTGACTAAAGTCTAATTAAACGATTGGTGTAGTTAAATTAGCCCTGGAGCAGTTTCTGAATTATTTTAGATTTTTTTAATAGAAGTCGAATCTACCGACTCCGTCCAAAATAATCCAAATTAAGGGTGCCGAGAAAAGGTTGTAGTGTGAGTCAAGTACAAAAAATTGACATTATCTTACTGACTAAAGTTTAATTAAGCGATTGGTGTAGTTAAATTAGCCCTGCAGTCGTTTCTGAATTATTTTAGATTTTTTAATTGGAATCGAATCTATCGACTCAGTCAAAAATAACTCAAATTAAGGGTGCCGTGGAAGAATTGCAGTGTAAGTCAAGTACAAAAAAGTCGACGTTATCTTACTGACTGAAGTATAATCAAGCGATTGGTGTAGTTAAATTAGCCCTGCAGTAGTTTCTGAATTATTGCAGATTTTTGTAATTGGAATCGAATCTGTCGACCCAGTCGAAAATAACCCAAAGTAAGGAGGTTGTGGAAGGGTTAAAGTACGAAAAAAATGACATTATCTTACTGCTTGAGGTACAATTAAGTGATCGATGTAGTTGAATTAACCCTGCAACAATTAAAATGTATAATTTCTTCTGATGAGATATTAGAAAATTTTTCTGTTTTATAATTTCCAACAATTGGATTTTTTGCAGCTCCTTTTGTTCTTATTAAAAAAATAATAAAATAGGCTGAAAGACCACTGGTCGATAGCCAGTTTCAGAGTTGGAAATATATTGTGAACGTTAGTGTATTGTTAGATATTTTATTGTAATTGTATATTCCAATCTCAGAAATAAAGATGTTTATGTGTATGGAATTACTTCTAGTGAGATTTTAAAATTTGTTTCTCTTTTCTTTTTAGTTTACAAAAATCAGATCTAGTTCTTTCAGTGCTTGTTAAAAACAATTAAATCTAGAATTTCTTCTGTTGACAATTTAGAAATTGTTTGATTTCCAACAACTGGCTATATTTGTAGCTCTTTCCGTGCTAATTAAAGGCAATTAAATATAGAGTCTCTATGTGACCTTTAAGAATTCGTTTCATTTTCTTAAATTTCCTACAGTTGGCTTAATTTGTAGGACATTCTAGCCTTGTTAAAAGTAATTATAAATAGAAAGTAAACACATTTCCGGACATACCTCATTAGAGTCGCAACGTCCTAAACAAGCCCACACGGAGAGAGTATCCCAACATTGTTTTCCGTTCTCGTCGGTCTGACTCACTTTGTACGTGTACATCTTCCTCTGGCATTCCAGGGCGTCCTGATAATCGATTGATAATCCTTGAGGGACGTCGATTATGTTCACTTGACATCGGGACAGTTGCGTCAGGGATAATAACGCGAAGAACGCTATCACTAGTCGAGAAGACATTATTCTGAAAACAAAATAAATGTATAATAGAACAAGTGAATTTATTCACATGATCACATTTATTTAAATTTTAAATGAAATTAAATAAAATAATCAGAAAATTAACATAAATAATTTTAAAGAATATTTATTCAAATTAAAAATTACAAATAACCAACCTTTACTTGTTGTAATTTTTAATTTGAATAAATACTCTTTAAAATTAATTATATTAATTTTCTTATTAGCTAACTAACCATCTTTATTCAAATGTGTATATGTATGTACAATAATATACAAAAATTAGAATTATATTCTGTAGATGAATCGGCTATCCACCGGAGGTCTTTCAGCCCTTTTCTTATTATTTAATTTAATTTAATTTCCTGAATGGAAACGCTGATTAAATTTATTGTTTTGATGCTGGGATTATATATGTCGGAACAGAAGAAGGAGTAGGGATAGAGAATTATTTTTGTTTAATATAATTTAAATAACTTTGAATTAAAGAAGTTGTTAAGCAATAATATACATACATTCATATTTACTTAACAAGGATAAATATTGTGTTAGTCGTTCGGGCTATCGACCTGGAGTCTTTCTGCCCTATTTCTATCATTAACGTAATAGTAGAATTTCAAGAGTTTTAAATATTCTGCAGATATTTTAGATTTGTATTTCTTCATCGGACGCAAATTATTCCGCTATTATTACTTCCCTTTTTCTTCCGTTACATTATTCATCGAAACGCTACAATGGTGAATGCGCCTGGCGTTTAATTTCAAACAAAGTTATCCTTGAAGAGAAAACCATATATAAGAAAAATACAAACAACAGAATACGCTTAATGCGGACGCAGCAAACATATAATTAAACTAATTTAAAAGTTTCTCCTAGGAAATCATGAAATTCCTTCGTTGGGCGAAATTAATAAAATTTTCATACGCAATCGTAAACTTGCATAAATAAATAAATAGCGTTTCGCGTTGTTAAAAAACTTTCTATAAAGCAATAAGTAAAATCAACAGTTTTCAATTTATTGTTGGAATTTTCGTATCAAGTTTAAATGAAGATTGAGCAAAACAAATAATGAAATAAAAGGGAATTCATTTGGTACGGTTATTTACTCGTTTCATTTAAACTTCGTAACGACTTTGTTTCCAGTGAGGTGAACGTTTCGTTGCACGAATTTTGCTATTAAAGTTGGTTTTACATTTTGCAAGGATGTTTTCGTGATTCTAAATAAAATTGAATTGTATGCCATACAAGATTTTCCTGCGTATAAACACATTGGCTTAATGTATTTACACACACAAAAAATCTTGTTCAATTTTGTACTGCAGTGTCCAGTTATTGCGATTAACTAATCTCTACTAAATAATTTAATTATGTTTTTCAAACCTTCAAACCTTTTATTTAAATATGTAATTCTTTACAACTAACCATCTTTATTCAAATGTGTATATGTAATATATATGTATATAATTCTAATTTTATATATTATTGTACAAATAATATATAAAATTAGAATTATATTCTGTAAATGAATCGGCTATCGACCGGAGGACTTTCATCCTAATTCTTTATATTTCTAAATACATCTTATTTAATAGTATGTTATATTAAGTTTGTACTTATTGCTCTGTAATTTGTTTTTTTGTCTATTGGGTAATAAAGATTATTATTATTAAGATTATTTTTATTAAAAACTCGCTGGTGTGTTTCGTGTGATATTACTGCCCTTGTAGTGGTTATTTTAATCTATACGTTCATTTCGGTTGCATATTTTTTAAACTGTCTCAAAACCTTCAAATAAAAACTCGCAAGTGTGTTTATTGTGATACTACCGCCTTTGCAGTTGTATTTCCGGTGAAATTACCGCCCTTGCAGTGGTTATTTTCATCGATACGTTCATTTCAATCGCGCATTTTTTATGTATTGAATATTCCCGAAAAGACTGAAAATTTTAACATTTCTTTTATTAAACAGTCTTCAAGCCTTCAAATAAAAACTCGAAGGTGTGTTTCCTATGACATTACCACCCCTTGCAGTTCAAAATTATAACTCGCAGGCGTATTCCCGGTGACATTACCGCCTATGCAGTGGCTAATTGAATCAATACGTTTATTTCAATTACGCATTTTTATATGCATTGAAATGGCCCGAGATGACTGAAAATTTTAGCATTTTTCTTTATTAAACCATCAACAAACGTTAAAATGAAAATTGGTAGGTGAATTTCCGGTGATATTACCGCCCTTGCAATAGCTATTTTAATTTCAATCGCAGATTGAAACTGCGTTTTTTTTTAACATTTTTTTTTCTTAAACCGTCTTTAAACCTTCAAACCAAAACTGGTAGGTGTGTTTTCTGAGATATTACTGTCCTTGTAGTTCAAATAAAAACTTGCAAGTGTATTTCCGGTCACATTACCGCTCGTGCAGTCGATACGTTCATTTCAATCGCGCATTTTTCTATGCATTGAAATCGCCAGAAATAGCTGTTTAGCATTTTTTTTTGCTTAAACTGTCTACAAATCTTCAAATATAAATTCACATGTGTAATTTTGATGAAATTACCGCATTTGCAGAGGCTATTTTCATCGATACGTTAATTTCGATCGCGCACTTTTCTGTACATTAGAATCGCTCGAAATTTCCGGTGACATTACCGCCCGTGCAGTAGTTATTTTCATCGATACGTTTATTTCAATCGCGTATTTTTCTATGCATTGAAATCGCCCAAAATAGCTGAAATTTTAGCATTAAACTTTTTTGCTTAAACTGTGTATAAATCTTCAAATGAAAATTCGCAAATGTATTTCCGATGAAATTACCGCCCTTGTAGTGGCTATTTTCATCTTTTCATCGATACGTTCATTGCGATTGTATATTTCTCTGTGTATTGAAATTACCAGTTTTTTTTTTTAGGAAGGATGATTGAATGGATATTAAGGTTAAGGAATGATGAAATAAGGAATTGTATATTGTATATATATGTCATTAATCTAAGGTGAGGATAAACACAATATCCATGGACCCGGTTGAAGTAAATTTCGTTTAGAAATATCTTTTGCCTCGGTGGGATTCCAACCTGAATTCTGCCCCCAATTACCAGAAATGATTGAAAATTTTTCTCTTTTAAACCGT
Organism: Philonthus spinipes; assembly: GCA_963082785.1. NCBI lineage: Eukaryota > Metazoa > Arthropoda > Insecta > Coleoptera > Staphylinidae > Philonthus > Philonthus spinipes. The sequence goes on from OY720311.1 coordinate 21,524,008, forward strand.
GGGGGTAATTCTAATGACATTACCGCCCTTGCAGTGCTTATTTTCATCGATACGTTCATTTTGATCACGTATTTTTCTGTACATTGAAATAGCCCGAAATGACTGAAAATGTTACCAATTTGTTTATTAAACAGTCTTCACGCCTTCAAATCAAATTCGCATGCGTGTTTCCTATGACATTACCGTCCTTGCAGTTCAAATAAATTAGCAGGTGTATTTCCGGTGACATTACCGGCCTTGTAGGGGTTATCTTCATCGATACGTTCACTTCGGTCGCGCATTTTTCTGTGCATTGAAATTACTGAAAATTGTTATTTATTTAAAAACTAAACAACCAATGTTATTTTTAGTATTTTATCAAGGGTCTTCCAGATTTATTTTTTTTTTTCATTTTTTTAAATAAATAAAATTGACCGAAATTTTAAGAAATTATAATTATCCAAAAAAAGTGAAAATTCATCGGAAATTCAAAAAGCTCCAAATTACTTCATATTATACTAAACTGTGGCTAAAGAATAGAAGCATAAATTTAGAGAATTTGAACTACATTGAGGAATTAGTTTTGACTCAGTCCGATCACAAAATGAGCCTTTCCAAATCGTTGATTTTTTTTCTAAAACTCATGCTTTTTTTCTGATAGCCACACTCGGAATAAAAACACGATTTTTTAATGAAAACTTGACTACATTTCTTAATAATCTAATGCCCGAAACAGCATCTTTATAGATTATCTGTGAATTTAGTAATTTTGGTCAAAGTGCAGTTACGTTCAAAATAGCCTATGGGTGGGACTTGTTTAAACCATTCCCACAAGGCTTCATGTTAATTTCAGGAAGCAATTGAAAAGGCTAGAAATGTCTGAAAATGATTATTTTTCTGGAAATTAAATAGCCAAGGTTGTTTGTACTTTCATCGAGTGGCGTAATTATAATGGAGCTAGAATCTGCATTGCGGGGGCCCTAGAAAGCCAAAGGGATCATCTGAATCGGAAAAACAACAGATATTTGTTTGTTTTTCTTTAAGCACGAGTATTGAATTTTCTTACCACCTATGTACCCATGTAGGCGCAACACTTTTAAGTAAACTTAATGTCGTAGTTGATAGTCAGCACTTTTGGGCCTTGACCTTTCGTGGCCCCCCTACGAAACTACGTCTCTGCTATCATCAAGGGTTTTCGAGATTAAACTAAAATATTCCCCTTTTGTACATGACGGAAAATTTTAAATTATATTGAATTACAATCCCGAATGGATAAAACAAATATTGTGTGAAATATGTGATGTCCTCCGTTCAAATTACAAAAAAAAAATAATTACACAGATTCCACTGAGCCGAATAAAATCCCCCTCTTTTAATAAACATCTGAATGAAATTTATTCTGTACATCAAAAAATATATGCATGTGAAATGTGTGAAATTAATTTTTATTTAATCATGAGTGCAGCGCATGTTATAGAATAATTTGCATACTTATAAATCTGTTTGAATATTAATTATTTCATAAATAATTAATTATTAAATAATATGTATTTCGTATTAATCACTAAATCGATTTAATACTAAACTATTTTTTTTAATAAATTAAAGAAATACGTGTTGTTCTACGTTCAAGTTACACAAATAATAATTATACTAATTTCAATTAGCTGAATAAAATCCCCCTTTTTTAATAAATATCTGAATGGCATTTATTTTGAAAATAAATATATATATATATATATGTTTTGTAATCTTTTAAGAGCGTCACACTGTTCTTATAAAATTTTTAATATGTAATTATAATTGTAATTTGGAAATGGAGATTCCGTTAATAAAGTAAATTGAAATTGAAAAAAAAAATTTGGTCGATAGTCATTTAACAATTAATTAATTTTTGTGTGATATACATAATCAATCATTATTGTAAACTTAATTGTTAATATATATATAAAAAAATTGCACGTGAAATATATGAAATTAATTTTTATTTTATTATAAATGGAATGCATATTACACAATAATTTTATGAAATAAATATGAATATAATATTAAAAATCAACCAATAAAACACAGATTCGATTGAATAACTTTAAATTCTTGACTAGTTTCGGGTGATTGGCCCATTAATCAGAAAGCAAAGTGCAAGATTATATCAATTTTGTAATTGATGAATCCACAACCACTCCAAAGCCTTCTCAATGTAGATTATTTCAATAAATTATGTTCGAATTAATAATAAATTAAAAAAACTGCTGGAGGCAATGAATTGATTGTAATTGAAACATTCCCCAAGCTCTCCACAGCACCCTCAATTTGAGTTTGTTTTCTCTCTATTTTCTAATAATTCAAATAATTATTTCACATCTGAACAAGATCTTACTTTTGTGTTTGATAATTCATTACTTTTATCTTTAAGATCCAAGTGGAATTATCTAAAATTCATGCATTTCCTTGTGTAAGAACTTAGTGGGTGCTCAATTTAGATTATTTCAATAAATTATGTTCGAATTAATAAATTAAAAAAAAACTGCTGGAGGCAATGAATTAATTGTAATTGAAACACTTCTCCACAGCACCCTTAATTTGAGTTTGTTTTCTCTCTATTTTCTAATAATTTAAATAATTATTTCACATCTGAACAATTTCTTACTTTTTTGTGTTTGATAATTCATTACTTTTATCTTTAAGATCCAAGTGGAATTATCTAAAATTCATGCACTTCCTCGTGTAAGAACTTAGTGGGTGTATACATATCCGTCTTAGGGATTTCCGGATTGAATAAACACCCACGCTTTCGGATTAATCACCGCGAAATTTCGGCGAGCACGTCCCGCAAAAACCGCTGCTAATTGTTGCGTAGAGAATTTTAATCTATTGTATATTGAAAATTTAACTCGCCAGCTCTTTTTATTTTGTTTTTAATGTAATGGCATAATGCTATTCAGTCTCATTCAGCGCAATATTAACTTGTTCATCTGATAGTTATATGGTTTTCTTTTCTCAATGTTATTCATTTTTCTTCCATTATTTACTCCTAAAATATTGGAGAGATTGATGCGGGAGAATTATGTGAATCTATCCAATATTTTAAATATAAATAGTGGAAGAGGATTATTGAATAACAGAGGGGATTCGCACACAGAATAATTCTTTGATAGTCTTATTATATTTTTTTTTTATTGTAATAAAAAAAATATTATTTATTTATTTTCAAATCATTTTTATTTAATTTATTGTAAAAAAATGATTTGAAAATAATTAATAAATTATTTCCACATTTCTAGAATGCATTATTTATTAATTATTTTCGAATCATTAATCATTTAATTTATTGTAATAAAAAAAATGTTTGAAAATAATTAATAAATTATTTCCACATTTCTAGAATGCATTATTTATTAATTATTTTCGAATCATTAATCATTTAATTTATTGTAATAAAAAAAATATTTGAAAATAATTAATAAATTATTTCCACATTTCTAGAATGCATTATTTATTAATTATTTTCGAATCATTAATCATTTAATTTATTGTAATAAAAAAAATATTTGAAAATAATTAATAAATTATTTCCACATTTCTAGAATGCATTATTTATTAATTATTTTCGAATCATTAATCATTTAATTTATTGTAATAAAAAAAATGTTTGAAAATAATTAATAAATTATTTCCACATTTCTAGAATGCTTTATTTATTAATTATATTCAAATCATTTTCATTTAATTTATTTAAATAACTGCGACCAAGTGAATGAATACTCTTTTCTATTTAAATTATTACAATATTACTTAATTACATATTTGATTAATTTCGTGATAAAACATGTTTGAATTAAGTAGGTAATATCTAAATTAAAACACTTGGTTTATTTTACAATTAACTTCTCATTTTCCGCCTAGTTTCGGCTCATAGCCATGTTCATTCCCTGAAAATTACCTACTTATTACTTAATTCATGATATAATACCATTTTGTATAAAATTCGCTGATAAAACCCATTCACGATTTATAATAATATATTTTTTTTTCATATCCACTTAATATATTCGCACCTATCTTTTTTTTCTGGCATAATATAAATCCATTAGTTAATATGAAAAACAGCGTCTGTGCAACATTCCGTGTAATATAATTTTTTTTGACACAAAGTGTCTCGCGTTAAGTGAATTTGTAAACATAATTCAGTTGGATTTCATCCGTGAGATGACGCCTCACAATCCACACCGGAGCACTTCGAAATAATATATGATGTTGTAATGCATGTAAATTCGGTGTCGCAAGAAAAATTATGCATGTGTACTTCTCGCGACGGGAATTCATACATTCGTTTCGGTTCCGGTTGAAATAATTAAAATAATTAAATTATATTATTTATTTTTTTTTTAGGTTTTTTAGAAGAAAAAACATAGTTTCCATCTTCAGTATTGAGGAAAAATATTGTTATTTAAATAAAAATAGTTGTCCTTTCTCCGACTTATTTTTTATTAAACTAAATATATTTCGGCAACAATGTTTCCATCTTTACTACTGAAGTTTAATAAAAAAATAAGTCGGAGAAAGGACAACTATTTTTATTTAAATTTTATTTAAATATTTTTATTTAAAATATTGTTAAATTTTATTTAACAATATTTTTCTTCAATACTGAAGATGGAAACTATGTTTTTTTTTTTCTGGAAGAAAAAAAAAACCTGGAAAAAAATAGAAATAATCTCTAAGATGTTATAAAGAGCTTTGGATATTTATTTTACCAGAAAAGTTTTATTTTCGATTCATTAATACCATTTGAATTATTGTGCCTCATTTACATGGAGTCTTATGAGAACGATTTAAGCGAGACGCGCCGATTGACGCTTTTGGACGCGACGTTGATTAAGCTAAGATAACTTTTTTCACATAAGCGATAGAATCTTAGGAGTTGAAGGGTAGGATTAAGAAAGAATTTATCTACGCTACACTCTAAAATTCATTTAAATAACATTTGTATGCTTGCCTACAGAAATTCTTAAAGTTGCACGATTTTTTCGCTCATTTTTCAAAGGCCCAATTTACACCTCTGCTGTACTAAAACTATTTACTCAAAGTTTGCCAAATTGATACAATTAGTGCTTCCATTCATTGGGAATATTTTGGTATAATTTTAAGTTATTTCGCGAGTTTTGGATTTTTCGCCAAAATCCACAATTTTCCAGGAAAATATTCAAAATTTGATGATTTTTTTTTTCTTCCGAAAAAATCTGAAAAAAATCTCAAAGACTCTTGACGATGTTAGAAAGAACGTGGAGTATTTATTTTACAGGAAAAGAAAATAATTTCAGGTTATTTAAGGACTTTAAAATTGTTAAATTCCATTTACATGGAGCCTTATGGGAACGGTTTAAGCGAGGCGCGCCGGACAACGCTTTTCGATGCGCTCTTGATTAAACTAAGATAACTTTTTTCACAAGAGCGACAGAATCTTGCGAGTTGAAGATCAGGATTAAGAAAGAATTTATCTACGCTACACTCTAAAATTCATTTAAATAACATTTGTATGCTTGCCTACAGAAATTCTTAAAGTTGCACGATTTTTTCGCTCATTTTTCAAAAGCTCAATTTACACCTCTGCTGTACGAAAACTATTTACTCAAAGTTTGCCAAAATTATAAAATTAGTGCTTCCATTCATTGGGAACATTTTGGTATAATTTTAAGTTATTCCGCGAGTTTTGTATTTTTCATCAAAATCCACATTTTTCCAAGAAAATATTCAAAATTTGATAATTTTTTTTCTTCCGAAAAAAATCTGAAAAAATCTCAAAGGCTCTTGACGATGTTAGAAAGAACGTGGAGTATTTATTTTACAGGAAAAGAAAATAATTTCAGGTTATTTAAGGACTTTTAAATTGTTAAATTCCATTTACATGGAGCCTTACGGGAACGGTTAAAGCGAGGCGCGCCGGACTACGCTTTTGGACGCGCTCTTGATTAAACTAAGATAACTTTTTTCACAAAAGCAACAGAATCTTGCGAGTTGAAGGGTAGGATTAAGAAAGAATTTAGCTACGCTACACTATAAAATTCATTTAAATAACATTTTTGTGCTTGTCTACAAAAATTCTCAAAATTGTACGATTTTTTCGCTCATTTTTCAAAGGCCCAATTTACACCCCTGCTGTACGAAAACTATTTACTCAAAGTTTGTCAAATTTATACATTTAGTGCTTCCATTTATTGGGAACATTTTCGTATAATTTTAAGTTATTCCGCGAGTTTTGTATTTTTCACCAAAATACACATTTTTCCAAGAAAATATTCAAAATTGGATGATTTTTTTTTTCTTCCGAAAAAATTTCAAAAAAAACTTGAAACAATCTTAATTTATTATTAATTTTTGTTATCTATTCAAATTATTTTAATAAAATTTCATGTACCACTTAGGAATTTACGTAACTATTTGCTATTGCATATCGATTTTTAAAGAACCATATACAGTGTAAATTGTCTGATGACATGTCCATCGTGCACTGCAAATAGCATTTGTGGCAAAATTGATTTACATATTACATCATTAAGGGTCCTAAAGATGCGTCAAAACGAGGTGTAATTTTTTTTTAATTTTATTTATATATGACTTATACTCATGTTAATGTATACTTGTGTAATTTTGTTAAAATATTTTTTTTGTTAAATTTTTGTTATGCATGAAATAAAAAAAAAAATAAATAATGGTCTGTAAATGGCCTGTTCGTAAATAAAACATTATTATTTTTATTTAAATAATTAAAGTCTTCACAACCAACATACAGAAAGATTATTATTTTTATTAAAATAATATCATGGTGGCCCGGCGCATTCACCAAATATGCAACTAAAAAATACTGTGTTTTATTTAATTTGTAAATCAAGTGACTGCCTCAACGATTAAACTCTACACTTTGTTAAATAGACATGTGTGAAAAGAAAAATAATTGGGAGACACGAATTCATATTCCATCAGAAATGTTTGTTTTTTACTCGCAATCTAATTAATATAAATTAATTTGATAATAACGTTAGTGATCGTGACGATTAGATAGACAACATCAAGAACGAGACATAGACAGTCTGAAAGACCTCCGGTCGATAGCCGATTCATCCACAGAATATAAATTATATATTATATTATATTATATTATATTATATTATATTATATTATATTATATTATATTATATTATATTATATTATATTATATTATATTATATTATATTATATTATATTATATTATATTATATTATATTATATTATATTATATTATATTATATTATATTATATTATATTATATTATATTATATTAATATTATAATTATACACATAATTTTTGTTACAACATAAAGAAGATTAGTGTTACACACTAAAAAAAAACTTCGATTTCATTTGATATGTGATTTAAAATATTAAATAAATCGGAGTATCTCGGAATTAGCTTTCATTTATTAATCACCAATTCATTATTTCATTCAGCGGATATAATACTTCGAACTAGACTTTATAATGAAAAGCGGCTTCCCGCGTACTAAAACAATAACACATATCCGCTTCTATAGCTAACGCACTCTATCCGGATCAAACTCTCGTTGCAAACAGTTAATCGAAACTCGACCATTATTATCTAGATTACGAATTTCAAAACGGAACTTGAACCGTGAATTATAATTTATAATTAATACGATTTCTATTGCCGGGAATTCGATATCCGTATGTGTGTGTGTTATGTGAAGAGTAAATAACGACAGAAATTTCTGTTTCCGAACTAAAATCAAATGTAACAACTTTTAAGGTTTAATTAGGTAAAGCTGTACTGATGAGAGATAAATCCTGAAACATGTGCCATTTTGTTAATGAAAAGACTACCTACAAAGCCTGGCGATAGATTTCAATTTCAATTTACTTTATTAACGGAATCTCCATTTCCAAATTACAATTATAATTACATATTAAAAATTAAAAAAAAAACATACATATTAAAAAAACTGGAGAATAAAAAAAATGTTATTTTTTAATAAGCTTATTGTAAAAAACAAGTTTCATGATGCAATATTTTATTGATATGCAACAGCAGGTGTACATTATGTAATTCAATGTCCGACGTGGGTATTTGCCCGGGAAGTAGTTGTTTTAATGTGCATTTGTTTAACGTACTTACGTAACGTAAGTCAAAAGTCACAGAACCAAATGTGGAAATAATTTATTAAATATTTTCAAATAATTTTTATTTAATATATTTAATTAAACGGTTTTATTGAAAGTCTCATAAAATATTTATATATATTTATAGTCTAATATTAATGGAACTCCTTTCTCGCAATTATTTTTTTACCAAATTTGATGTTTACTCTAGTAAATATATCCCCATTTTATAACAATTACTCCTTACTATTGACACGTGCTTTTTTCTTAACCTTTCAATATTAATTTTTCCGGACCGGTAAATGAGTTTTCTTTTACCTTTCGTGGCATTTTGAAATAATAATTTCCCGATGATGGCGGTTCACCAATTAACACGCGGTATTAGAGGAATCGATCAATCGTTTCGTAATTTGCGAAACAAACGCCATCATTCGAGGACTCATCGTAAATGTCACAAACGGTGCTTCCACGTAAAAAAAATATGAATAGAATACAGGTCAAATACACACACAGAGAAAAAATTCAACGTAAATCGTAAGGAAATTGATGGATTCAATCGAGTTTTTCTATTCAATTTTCAATGGGTTTAATAATTATATGCATAAATTATATATAAAGTTAATATTCATAGAGCACGTTTCCTCTATTACTGTGAAGGCCAGTAAAACATAAGATTTTATTTAATTCAGCATATTTAATTAAACTTAAAATACTTGGTTTTAATTAAATATCCCGAATTATTTAAAAAAATGGTTCACCACAGAAAATTCGGTATTATTTGAAAAATTATTCGAGTAACTATTAATAAAAAGTTATGCTTAATTAATTTAAGTGATAAATTAATTAAGCATAACTATTATTTGAAAAATTATTCGAGAAACTATTAATAAAAAGTTATGCTTAATTAATTTAAGTGATAAATTAATTAAGCATAACTTTTTATTAATATGTTATGCTTAATTAATTTAAGTGATAAATTAATTAAGCATAACTTTTTATTAATAGTTTCTCGAATAATTTTTCAAATAATACCGAATTTTCTGTGGTGAATCATTTTTTAAGTGATAAATTAATTAAGCATAACTTTTTATTAATAGTTTTTCGAATAATTTTTCAAATAATACCGAATTTTCTGTAGTGAATCAGTTTTTAACTAATTCAGGATATTTAATTAAAACCAAGTATTTTAAGTTTAATTAAATATGCTGAATTAAATAAAATCTTATTTATCACTTAAATTAATTAAGCATAACTTTTTATTAATAGTTTCTCGAATAATTTTTACCGAATTTTTTTCGAATACCGAATATGAAAATATTTGCATATTTTCTTGTTGCGTTCAAGTCTTGAATATACTACACCCACCATAATTAATAAATTATTTTCAAATCATTTTTATTTAATATATTTAAATAACTGTGAACAAGTGAATAAATACTCTTTTCTATTTATGATTATTATACATTTATAAAACTTTCTTCAAACAATAAGCCTCCTAAATAAATATAACATATTTGTTGTTTATTTCCGAGTTTGTTTGTTGTTTATATTTATTTTTTCCTTCATGCAAATCCACCGTCTGGCTTTGTAGGTAATCTTTTCGTTTACGAGGCGGCACGCAAATATAACGAGAGAGCTTAATTACGTAGTGATTAAGTAATGAAATAATTACTACGTTGCGGCCAGATCGTATCTTGTGCGTTAATATACGCTGACCACTCTTCATTTACTTGTTCCAGAATGAGGCGTATTTTTCCTTGAATTCATTCAAGATTTAAATTAGCGAACAATGGCAGTTATTTAGTACAAACGGACAATTTTAATTAGTGCATGTTGATTTCGGGAATTTTACAGTAATTTATTCGTAATGATTTTATTTCACAGCCTAAATAAATAAATTACATTTGGATCATTTAAGGCTGCGATTTTACTCCCTAATAGACGGTGCGATTAAGGGTGCGGTTTAGATGAAAGAGATAGCTATATAAATATGGGCAATCACTAATTCGAGTTAAATTGCTGTTGTAATTAATGAACAATATTGTTTTATACATTAAAGTAATCTTAAAATAAGCAGGTATTTCATCAGATGAATTAAAAAATATTTTATTGTTTAGTTTGTGTGAAAAACAATTATGAAAAACAATGAAAATTGATCAAATTCATAGCAAATTTCAAATTATATTTTTGCTAATAAAAACTTGTGCAATGAAAATTTAAAGGATTTCACTAAATTCTGCATTCAAATAAGTTAGCAGACATGACCTATTAATTTCATTATATCTTACAATTTTTTTTTCTAACTTGAAGTAGTAAATTGACGTAATTCACGAAAATTAACGATTTTTTTATTTAGACTGATACTAAATAAAAATGTAAATACATATTCATATTATTAGATCCAAAATTAGCATTTTAAATTGAAAGATTTATTAATTACTTTAATTAAAAATTAGTGTTAGTAAATTTTCGTACTGCAATTATTCAATCCATTAAAGGAAATTTACATCGTTATAATTCCTGCAAATAAATGTAATTATATTATTTATTTGTGGAAAATGTAACCTCCAAGTAATCCTTATCAATTTACTTCTCTATGTAATTATCTTTTACATTATTTTTAATCAATTTGTTAATTTAATAAACTATTGAATGTAGAATTCAGTATTTATCATTTATTCTATTAAATTAAGGCGAATTTTGCAATACTTAAGGAAGGTCATTCAATTTATTTAATATAGAAACACTATTACGAACCAAATGAAAAATATAAGAGTAATAAAAATGGTATATTCCGTTAAATAAATAAATATTACTTAAGAATTGTGCAAGTGGGCATAATTGTCTCATTTAACTACAATTTGCATTTTATAAATAAATTTAATTATAATAAATCCATACTATTTAAAATGTATTTATTAAATTTAGATGCTGTTCGTATAAACTGCAGTGAAGACATGGATACTGAAATAATAAAAATTATCAGTAGCTGTCTATCTACTTCATCCGACTGGTTTATTTATTTAACGGATTTACCTTTTTACAAATCTACAATATAATTAATAATATTTATGTGTAGTGGATTGTACAACAAAGAATTATCCATGATCTTAGTCCGAAAGACTCTTGGAAGAGGTTTTTCAAATCCTCAAATATTTTTTTTTCTTTTTACAGCCTGTTTATATTCTTTCTTTCTTAATCTTATCCTCTTTTAGCCGTATTAGATGTCGAGGTTCTGTTTATATAATTATTTATTTAACGGATTTACCTTTTCACAAATCTACAATATAATTAATAATATTTATGTATAGGAGATTGTAGAATAAAGAATTATCTATGATCTTGACCCGAAAGACTCTTGGAAGAGGTTTTTCAAATCCTCAAATATTTTTTTTATTTTTACAGCCTGTTTATATTTTTTCTTTCTTAATCTTTACCTCTTTTACCCGTATTGGGTGTCGAGGTTCTGTTTATATATTTATTTATTTAACGGATTTACCTTTTTATAAATCTACAATATAATTAATAATATTTATGTATAGTGGATTGTAGAACAAAAATAAAGAAATAATAACAACGACAAGAAAAAAAAAACTAATTGGCGCCGCTAGATGGTTTTGTGGAAGAAAGTCGAAACGTGCTATTCTAAAAGAGTAAGTTAATTAACGCTTTATTTATTGTGGTTATTTTAACAATGTTTATTTGTTTCAGAAAAAAAAAACGAGAAGTGCCCCTTATGCGTTCCATTCGAGAGAAAAATAAATTTATTTTAAATTATAAATAGAAAAGAGTATTCATCCACTTGGTCACAGTTATTTAAATATATTAAATAAAAATGATTTGAAAATAATTAATAAATTATTTCCACATTTAGCTGTGTGACTTTAATGTGCATCTGTTTAACGTACTTACGTAACGTAAGTCAAAGTCACAGAGCTAAATGTGGAAATAATTTATTAATTATTTTCAAATCATTTTTATTTAATTTATTTTAAATTGTTATTTTTTTTAATAAAAATTTGTTTGTCTAATGCGAGGTTTTATCTTATAGATTATAAATTGATCCCAGTAGTTATAAAAATTATATACTGAATGTTAAAAACCAAAATGTAACCACAACAAAATGGGATTCATTGGAAAGGTAATTATAGTGCATTTTTGTTGAATATGAAGTTGATTAATTCATTTTTAGATTTTTATAAAAAAATGTTATATTACGAAGTTTTAATGATTCAAATTATTGCTTTAAATTTCAGAAAATGCACATAATTAAGTGTAAATCATTTTGCTTTGACTTAATTTTTTGCTTCACAATCAGTTTATATATACTGATTATATTTATAAAATTTAGTCAAAGCAAAATGATTATATATATATATATATATATAAAATATATAATATATATATAAATATATAAATATATAATTAAATAAAAATGATTTGAAAATAATTAATAAATTATTATTATAAAACAGCGAAATATAAATTAATTTAATTTATTTCAATTTAATTTACTTTCATCAAGAAATGATTGAATAAACAACATGTTTACTTACATTTTCTAATAGAAATTAGTTAATGAATCACTCTACCTTAAGTTTCTTAAATATTTTCTGACCACCACATACAAGGTCATATATATCACTATCATCGAGAACTTTTCCCTTTTTCTAAAGAGGATTTGCAAAGAGGCAGTAGCTGCGATTTACCAACGGGAGGTTTTCCAAAATGTAAAACTGTCCAATAAGCTCTTCGAGTCGATTTATTCACTCGCTATCGGCATCGTGGAGACTTCCATGAAATGCAACGCGGCCGCTACGGGGAAGACGGCGAAAATTATGTCGCAGTTTAGACCGAAATGTCCAATTGTTGCTATTACTAGGTATGCTAGAGTTGCTAGACATTTGAAATGGACATCACTAGTCGCTAGATGAATGCTGGCTGAACATTTCATTAAACGTGATTTTGAAGCTGTATCGTGGTGTGGAATCATTTTTTTTTTGTTGGCACCCATGAATAAAAACAAATCGTCACATTTGTCAATACTTATCAAATAAAATCAATAGTAAAATTTTTTTACTACCGAACATAAACTACCGAAAGATAAATTTAAGTGATAAATAAAACGCCATATTTGTCATTATTTAACAAATTAAATTCTTCAGTTTGTTAGAATAACATAATCTGTAGCGTATGGTTTCTTTTATTGCCAACATAATTTTTGTAATAAAAAAATCAAAGCACTCTAGAGCAAACAAGTTCTCGATCATATTGTACATTTGTCAAAGGGACTTTATTTTTTTACATAGAGGAAGATTTTAATTTAACTGAACATAATAGCCCTTTGTGCAATTTAATAAAATCCACGTCAATATGAATAATCAGTAAAAAATTGACTGATTATTTATATTGACGTGGATTTTATTAAATTTTACAAAGGGCTATTATGTTCAATCAAATTAAAATCTTCACTGTATATAATTGATTGATGAGGCTGATAATTGTTTAAAGTTTATAATTACTTATATTAAATATCACTATATAGTATTTCTATATCTGTTGCAATCTTGCTACAATTATTTTTATTACACTTCAGGCGAAGAAATTATACACTACACTATTCTATTCGGGTATTTATGCAAAAAAAAATATAGTGACATTTAATAAGTTCACTGTATATGTTTTTTAAACGAAAATTATTCGAAGCTTTGAAAAATGTAATAAATAATATGGGATTAATTATTTAAACAGGGAGGTGAGGAAAATTCACCAATCGAGAATGTTTGCGCCAAATAATTACGAGCGCAGGTAAAACATTTCGAGACGGGTTAATTTTAATAATTAATTCCTCCCTGTTTAAATAATTATTTTTCGCACTATGTTAATTCGAAGAAGCGATTAATACATACAACTTTTAAACCATTATTTCACACCTGGATCGAGATTAACTTCAACCGCAATAAAAAAAATAAAAACAACGCAAACTATCCAAACACTTTGATTGATTCGCGAAACTTTCGCGTGCAACAACCACCTGTTTGCGGCTTTCCTGGCGGGCGTCTTACCTGTTCGTCGGCGTCTGCAGGTGATGAGTTGCAGTTTGCGGAAGCGTCCGGGTTTGCTTAATCGCGACCGGAAGTGCGATAACTATGAAGACGACGCCGGTTTGAAGTTGGCGGTCGGCGCGGTGTTGTGAGCGGGCGTCGCAACGCCTCTTCGCACGAGACCCTCCTCTGGTTGTTCCATGCTGGCGCCGGCGTCATCGGAAGGACGCAGGTGTGCGCTGCGTCACACATTTTTTTTTTTGAGCTCTTTTGCGTAACTGTTATGATTATGTACAATAGAAAGATCACTGATGCAAAAAAGGATTCGTATGCAAATTAATTAGATTCAATGCTGTTATTATTCAGTTTTAATTGATTTCAAGGAAAATAATGTAATTTTTTTAGTATGCAGAGTTTTTTTTTAAATTATTTGTAAGATCCCATGCGAAGAAGGGGAAAAATGTTAGAATATTTTTATTTTCGCGAAGAAGAATTAAGATCCCACGCGAAGAAGGGGAAAAATGTTAGAATATTTTTATTCTCGCGAAGAATGAATAAAAATGTTCTAACATTTTTTCCCATTTTTGTATGTTATTTTTATTCTCGCGAAGAATGAATAAAAATATTTTAACATTTTTCCCCTTCTTCGCGTGGGATCTTACAAATAATTTAGAAAACAAACTCTGCAGACTAAAAAAAATTACATTATTTTCCTTGAAATCAATTAAAACAATAACTGCATTGACACCTACTTACATTAGTTTCCCGAGAAAATTGTAATAAATCTTTGAGTATTTGTCGAAACTGAGGCTTATTTTGACAGCAAAGATAAATCGTTTTACATAAAATGCATCGTTTATATTTTATTTTAAATGTTTAATGTATTTATTATTACTATTTTATTATATTTTTATTGTAATATTCTATACAAATATAATATAAATAAATTTAAAAAAAGATAGAATAAATGTATCATCCTTGACTTCACATTTAAATAGAATTTCTTTTTAGTGTAAATATTTGTTTTTCTTTTTCCATTTATAAGGAATGTAACGATATTTTATTTGCCATTCAGCGCTCCTGCTAAATATTCCAGAGCGTTTCAGATTCGGTTATGTATGATATGCAACTTATTCGACAATTCTCGAGTTTATCAAGCGTAACATTTATTAAGCACAAATTTATACTTCGTTTTAGTGTTTATACACGCAGTAAAACATTCGTTCAACTACTTTCATCAAGGTACAACAACAACAGCAACATACTGTTTTAATCAATTCTGAAATAGCTATCATCGGACATTAAAATACAATTTATAGACAAATTATTACAATACAATAGTTACAACATTGCAAATTAGATAAATTATATAGTATTGTATAAATATTGAATCAAAACGATGTTTAATTAATGGTTTTAGTATTTAAACATTAGTAGTTCATATTGTATAAAATAAATATGAATAGATTATTAAAAATCAACCAATAAAACAATAAAACACAGATTAGATTGAAAAACTTTAAATTCTCGACTAGTTTTAATCATGAATTGACTTCCAAACCATCACTAATTTAGTCAGAAATTGACTTTAAAGCTATTGTGATTTACTAATTTAATTAGAAATTGACTTTAAAATCATTGTGCTTTACTATTTTAATGAAAAAAGACTTTTAAGACATTGTAGCTGACTATTTTAGTCATAAATTGACTTTAAAGATATTGTACTTTACTCTTTTAATTATAAATTCACTTTAAAGTCGTTAAAGCCCACGAATTTAGTCAGAAATTAACATCGAAGCCATCTTGCTTTACTATTTTAAGGAAAATATGACTTTCAAGACATTGTAGCCGACTATTTTAGTCATAAATTGACTTTAAAGATATTGTACTTACTCTTTTAATTATAAATTCACTTTAAAGTCATTAAAGCCCACGAATTTAGTCAGAAATTGACATCAAAGACATCTTGCTTTATTATTTTAATCATAAATCGACTTCCAATTCACTAATTTAGTCAGAAATTGACTTTAAAGTCATTATAGCTCACGAATTTAGTCAGAAATTGACTTTAAAGCCATTGTGATTTACTTATTTAATTAGAAATTGACTTTATAATCATTGTGCTTTACTATTTTAATATAATAATGGCTTTCAAGACATTATAGCTGACTATTTTAGTCATAAATTGACTTTAAAGCCATTATGATTTACTAATTTAATTAGAAATTGATTTTAAAATCATTGCGCTTTACTATTTTAATGAAAAAATGAGTTTCAAGACATTGTAGCTGACTATTTTAGTCATAAATTGACTTTAAAGCCATTTTGATTTACTCATTTAATTAGAAATGGACTTTGAAATCATTGTACTTTACTATTTTAATGAAAAAATGACTTTCAACACATTACAGCTGACAATTTTAGTCATAAATTGACTTCCAAACTACCACTAATTTAGTCAGAAATTGACTTTAATGCCATTATAGCTCACGAACTTAGTCAGAAATTGTCTTTAAAATCATTGTGCTCTACTATTTTAATAAAAAATGACTTTCAAGACAGTGTAGCTGACTAATTTAGTCATAAATTGACTTTAAAGATATTGTACTTACTCTTGTAATTATAAATTCACTTTAAAGTAATTAAAGCCCACGAATTTAGTCAGAAATTAACCCTAATGTCATTATAGCTCACGAACTTAGTCAGAAATTGACTTCGAATTCCTTTTGCTTTACTATTTTAATTAAAAAATAACCTGAAAATCATTATACGTATTTTTTTTAGTCGAAAATGGACTTTAAAGCCATTGTGATTTACTAATGTAATTATAAATTGACTTTAAAATCATTGTGCTTTACTATTTTAATGAAAAATGACTTTAAAGACATTGTAACTGACTATTTTAGTCATAAATTTTCTATAAATATATTGTACTTACTCTTTTAATTATAAATTCACTTTAAAGTCATTAAAGCCCACGAATTTAGTCAGAAATTGACATCGAAGCCATCTTGCTTTACTATTTTAATCATAAAATGACTTCCGAACTATCACTAATTTAGTCAGAAATTGACTCACGAACTTAGTCATAAATTGACTTCGAATCCCTTTTGCTTTATTATTTTAATAAAAAGATTAGATTGAAAAACTTTAAATTATCGACCAGTTTTGGCTTATTATTCTCTTTAAAATGGGCTAATAACCCGAAACTAGTCGAAAATTTAAAGTTATTCAATCTAATCTGTGTTTAATTTAAAATAGAAAAGAGTATTCAATCACTTGGTCGGAGTTATTTAAATAAATTAAATAAAAATGATTTGAAAATAATTAATAAATTATTCTCACAATGTGATTTTTAATAATCTATTCATATTTATTTTATACAATGTTTAATAATAATATAACATAAATCTATAAATCGCTCAATTTGAAGATTATGATTCCTTTTTTGATCACCTTCTATTTGGCGGTCAGAAAATGTATTAAAATCTTCAGATTGGGCGATTTATTGGTTATTTTCTAGTAAAAAAATTAAAAATATTCATTCATTCTTTATAAAATGTCACAATTGTTGAACAATTAATTTACTAAAACCAATTGATACCACAGAACCATCAGATTCTAATTATCCCGTGTTGGAGCAAAAAATTATAATTTTACACGTTGGTTTTCTATTTGCTCTTGTAAACATTTTTTCTGTATTACTCCTTAAGAATGACGATAAGTCGAAACTAGTCGGAGCTAATAAAAATAGTAGTGAAACAAACCAAGTGTCTTTTATTCAATTATCAATATTGTAAACATGTTTCATCAAGTGATTAATGAGAACCAAATTGAAGATATTTCATTAAATGTGAAATTTCTTTTGTTTAAAATTTTCAATTGCAACTCTGAAAACTCGTAAATTACAAAATAAACACGTAGTTCTGGGAGGATATAAAATCAATTAAGAAAATAAACAATAAATGAATGTAATAAAATAAAAATTGTATAATAATTTAAATATATGCAGACAAATACAGTTACGATATTAATGATACATAGAATAGTTATGTAAAAATATAAATATTTGAGCCGTATTTATTTCACAACCAGAGCTTCTAATTGTAAGTACATACAAACACCCTACTTATCATTACATTTTAATTTTCGTATTAAAAAAAATGTAGACGCTTCCTTAAACTACATTATTGTCAGCTTCCTCGGCTTCCATTCGCTGGTCCTCGTTCTCGTTCATTGTGTTGTTGTTCATCAAAGCGTTATTTACATTAGCAAGTTGCTGGAGAACGTTCAGTTGTTGGATGTTTTGGATGTTCTGCGCTTGTTGGACTTGAAGGATATCGTTGTTGTTGTTATTATTGTTGTTATTCGCGGCGTCTCGTTGCGCTTCTAACGCGATCATTTTCTGACGTTTTTCCTCCATCAATCTTTCTCTGTGTTTGTGGATGTAGTCTTTCACGTTGGGTAAGCCTTGGATGACGCAGGCGGATAAGGCGGAACGGTAGATGTTCATATCGGTGGCTTCGTACCACTCGTTTGTGCGTTCATCGTAGCATTCCACGTGGTAAATCGTGGTGACGCCGTTGAAGCCTCCAATTACAAAAATCATGTCGTCGATTACTTCGATTGCGAAATTCGAGCGAGGGTTGTACATGTCGGGGATTTGCGTCCAGGTGTTCGTTGCCGGGTTGTATTTTTCTCCACTGCACATTCTGGAGATGCCATTAAAACCACCAACTACGTAGACCTGCCCGTGGTACGCAATACATGATACGCCGGATCGTCGGGATCGCATTGGGTTGATTAAAGTCCATTGATTGGTTTCCGAATCGTAAACTTCAGCAGAGTGCATACATTCTTGTCCATTGAATCCACCAGTTATATAAATTTTTCCTGTAAATAAAAAAATGTTAGTACCGGAGAGAAAAATAAAATAAAGACAAGCAAAAGTGGAAATGTGATTTGATTGATTTTTAATATTTAGGGTTCCGAACGCGCGAAAAGGTTCTTTTTAAGTTATTTAATCGAGTGAGAGAATAAAAAAAAAACAATTCCCAATTGTTGTCATTTGTTTGTGGATACTTTTTAATTATTTAGATAAAATTCTTTTATTTATTTGAAAACGAAAAATTGAAATCTCTGGATCAGATCACCCGAAAAATAAGGTATTATAAAAAAGGATTCACTCATATGGTCTTATTTAATTTAATAAGGTGTTCCAGAAGGTTCAGTTATATCTACTGTATTTATTAAATTTTACGTACCGTTAAGAGTGCACGCACTAGCATCGGAACGTTGCATATTCATCGGACTAATCAATGACCATTGGTTGGTTTGCGGATTATATTTCTCGGCAGTATTCTGCCTGTGATGTCCGTCATATCCACCCATAGCGTAGATAATATCATTCAACACAGCCGTACTGACGTAACATCTTCTCGCGTGCATCGGCGCAGCTTCTTTCCAGACCTTGGTAACAGCATTAAAACGCCTGCAGGAATTAAAATAATCCATCCCGTCAAATCCACCGATTACAAATATTTCAAAACCGACAACGGCTGTCCCATGGTAAGCCCTGGGTCCACTCGGATCGGTTTCCTCCACTTTAACCCAACGATCCGCTCGAGTATCGTATGTCTCAACGTAATTCGTAGGCGACCCGCCACTCCATCCACCCAAAGCGAAAAGAACCTCGTGAGGTACTCTAGGCCTTGCGATTTCCGGCGTCGGAACTTCACCATCCCTATGCGAAATCGTCTCCAGATCATACAAAAACTTCAACGTCTCAATAATCATCGGCCTGCTGTCATCGCAACTCGTCACATAAGGATGATCCTTCACATGCTCCAAAAAGAACTGCGTGTCCAACAACCCCAACCTAATACACTTCATCAGCGTAACTACGTGATTTTTCCTTTCCTCCGGCTCGTGATTAATCCACCGCAAAATCGCCTCCCAGACAATCTCCTCACTCTTCACATTCAACTCATCAGCATTAATGATCCTCCTCAACTCATCAACGCCCAACAGAAGCAACTCGTTGCTCTCCGTAGCAATGGCCGGGAAGTAACGCATCATGTACTTCCAGCAGGAGTCGTAGAGTTTCTGCAGGAATTGCGCCTTCGCGAACTGCAGTATGCCGACGCAGTTCGCGGGCGTTAGGGTTTTTTCGAGGAAATCGCAGCAGCGGTCCAGGATGCCGAGGATGCTCAAAAAGTCGGCTATCGCTATAATTTTATAGACGTTGTCAATCGTCAGTTCCAGTTTGCGTAGGTAAGCATACTCGATTAGGATATGCATCATGCTCGAGG
Organism: Philonthus spinipes; assembly: GCA_963082785.1. Classification (NCBI taxonomy): domain Eukaryota; kingdom Metazoa; phylum Arthropoda; class Insecta; order Coleoptera; family Staphylinidae; genus Philonthus; species Philonthus spinipes. Next base: position 21,544,496 of record OY720311.1, read on the forward strand.
ATACACCTGGGAGGTAGACGTGGGTTTTGTTCTTTCCGTGCAATGTAGTTGTGAACACGGCTCTGGTAAAAAAGAAAATTGATTAGATTCTATAAATTATTTAAACGCTAAGTGATGGATTTTGAAGAATTTTAATCAATATAAACCTGATTTCCTGTTGTTTTTTTTTTTAAGTAAGTTGTTGCTTATATTAAGGGTGGATAACGACAAGATATTCTACACTGGAAACAGGTCCAATTAAAAAAAAATCATAGGTAATTCTAAAAAGAATGGATATACACATAGAAAAAAAAACCTTTATTGACATACTCAAACATTTCTTCTTTTCTCCCTCTTCCACACACCAGATATTTCGGTGTTTCGGGAGGTGTGCTACCCGCACATGCATGCAGAGGCAACGTTAGACCCCTAATGTTTCCTCCCTTTAGGAATCCATTTCCATTCCTCAGCACTGCCAGCCCACGCTGTCTAAGTAAGCCAACAGTGCAGAGATGGGTATGTCCCTAATTTTCGCCATATCTGGCCATTCCTCTCCCAGTATGGATTTCATATTGGATTTTAGTGCGGGACAATATCCGAGGATATGCTCCGCAGTTTCATCCTCGAGATAGCACCCTCTGCAGTCTGGCGATTATACGATCCCCAGCCTATAGAGATGAACTCTGAGTCTGCAGTGTCCCGTTAGAATTGCGACAATACGTCTTAAACTCTCAGGACAACCGCAGGTACTCATTGGCTGTTCTTTCATTCGGATAACATAGAGTTTCCTTGGAAAGTCTACAGTCTGAAATGTCATCCCATCTACATCTAAACTTGGTTAGGGTATTGGCATGAATTAGTTCGTACAGGAGTTTTGAAGTCGACGACTCTGTTAGTGTGTTGAGGGCAATTTGCATCCTGTCGCAAATTAAATCCTCATGTTTACCGCTTACTAGGATTGCTAGATCGTCAGCGTAAGCCGTTACAAAAAAATCCCTTTTGAGCTGTTGTTCTAGAAGGCTGTCCAGTACTAGGTTCCAAAGCAATGGAGATAAAACTCCTCTCTGTAGACAGACTATGTTTATCACGCAGGTTTTTTTGTTGATGGCCTGCATCAACTTTGACTGTTCTGTTAGCAGTGCGTCACTGGACCCAGTCACATAATCTAGATGGTAGACCACGTTTGTTAAGCGCGTTCCTTATCTTGATATTGGTCGTTTTATCAAACGCACCTTCTATATCCACGAAAACACCTAGGGTGAGCTCATTCGAGCTCATCGATTCTACTCACTACTTCATGTAGGGCTGAATCGGTTGATCTTCTCTTAGAGTATGCATCTTCAGCATGCATTAGTGGATTGGCTACGAGCAAAGTAGCTCTTATGAATTTTTCACACAGTCTCTCTAGTGTTTTTAATAGAAACGATGAGATACCTAGGGTGAGCTCATTCGAGCTCATCGATTCTACTCAATACTTCATGTAGGGCTGAATCGGTTGAACTTCCCTTGATATATGCATGTTGAGCATGTATAAGTGGATTGGCTACGAGCAAAGTAGCTCTTATGAATTTTTCACACAGTCTCTCTAGTGTTTTCAATAGAAACGATGAGAGGGTGATTGGTCGGTATGCCTTGGGAACAGTATAGTCTGCTCTACCAGGCTTAGGAATGAAGACGACTCTGCCTTTTTTTTCCAAGCCTTGGGGATATACCCTAGGGCCAAACTGGATCTGAATAGCATAACCATCTGCTCTAATAGTTCCTCTTATCCCCACTGTAGCAGGGCCGGGAAAATACCGTCAGATCTGAGCGCTTTAAAAGCAGAGGAGCTATTAATAGCAGCTAGGGTGGTTTCCCTATTTACCACTCGATTAGCCAGCGTCCAGTCAGGAGCTGCATCTTGTATGGTTGTCACTACTTACTTAGTTGTCGGTTTAATATTGGTGCAACCTGGGGAGTGGGTTCTGAGCAGAAGAATCAGACTTTCTTGGAGGTCGACAGTGTATGTGCTGTCCTCGTTTTTCAAGACTCCCACGGATTGTCGTTACACACCAGATATAAACTTAGAATGTTAAAGTGATTAATTAATCCTTAATGGTGGCTTAGTGGTGAAGGTTCGTAGTTTGACGAGCAATAGTAGAACCTAAATTGTTTTACCAAACTGTGTAGGCTTTCACGGCCAGTGCGAAAAGTAATGTTAATTCCGGGCTATTTGGTCGTGGTCTGTTGAAGTTTAATCCAAACTCTTCATAGATAAGTCCTGATCATCAGTCAGTAAAGGACATCGATGAGTTCATACGCCCTTCGTCCACGGAGCCACTAAAGATGCCGATCGCAGTTTTCAGCGAAACCTTTGGTTTAAACTCCAACAGACCACGGCCTAATAGCCCAGAAATCAACACTACTAAATTGTTTTGCTAGAAAAGGACATCAGGTGGCCATTTAGTTCTTTCTTTCTTAATCTTATTCTCTTTTACCCGTATTAGGTGTCGAGGACCATTTAGTTAAGGCAATAAAATTGGTTATATGATTGTAGTGTTTAATTATTTTTATTTATATTTTGCGCGCTTTATTTCTTTATTGACCTTTGTAATTATAAGCGAATACAAGTTAAGTTATTGTTTAATTGTTGGTGTTTTACTTAGCCACCCGGTAGTACACTTCAATGATATTATTGTCATTACTCCCAGCTTTCGTACTGTCTGGAATAAACGTAAGAAACCATCGTTAAAGTAATCAACACGACTTAATTGTTTTGCTAGAAAAGGATATCAGGTGGCCTTTTTTTTGAAAGAAATTCTTTATTTACAATACACATATATATATTTTATTACATATATCATAAATGTATTCCTGGTTCCCTCCTTCTTCCTCACCGCGGGATATTTTGGGGTTAATCTCGGACTGAAGGACTTATAGGATGTTGTATAATGTTCCGTTGAGTTTGTTAGACGATGTTATTTAGGATTAGATTTATTATTTTAAGTTTAGATAAGACAATCAAATTGGTTATATACTATTGTTATTGATTGATTGAGTTACGTGAAGATCAAATTAATTCGACGAATAAAGCACTAATAACCTTTCTTCACACTTTTAATGGAAAGTGTGAAGAAAGGTTATTAGTGCTTTATTCGTCGAATTACTATTGTTATCATTGCTCCCAGATTTTGTACTGTTTCGAATAAACGTAAGAGACAATTGGAATAATGGTTTGGGAACTCTGGCTGATGAGCCGTAGCTTCCAAAATCATTACTCCAACTGTTCTGAGGACATTCCCTCAAGAGCAAACCCAAAATCCATGATAGAGGCATAGCCTTTTCTATAGTATCCGCGATGTACAGTACTAATTAGGAACAATAGGTCAATCTAGAATGGTAGTAGTTTGCCAAGTATAGGACAAGTGTCTGTGAAGTAAAAGACAAGTGTAAACTTTTCATGGAGGAGGTGAAAGAAATTTAGAGAGCAGATTGGATATAAAATCTAAAATGTATAACTACCATATCTGCTAAGCATAAGGCAAGTGTAAAGCTTTCCTAGAAGAAGAGAAAGAAATCTTCAGAGCAAATTTGATATAAAATCTAAAACGTATAACCACTGTGTCTGTGAAGTATAAGAAAAGTGTAAACCTTTCGTGGAGGAGATGGAAGAAATTTACAAAGCAAATTGGATATAAAATTTAAAAAGTATAACTACCGAGTCTGCCAAGCATAAGACAAGTGTAAAGCTTTCGTGGAAGAAGAGAAAGAAATCTACAGAGCAAATTGGATATAAAATCTAAAACGTATAACCACTCTGTCTGTGAAGTATAAGACAAACCTAAACCTTTCCTGGAGGAGGTGAAAGAAATTTGCAGAGCAAATTGGATATAAAATCTAAAAAGTATAACTACCGTGTCAGCCAAGCATAAGACAAGTGTAAACCTTTCGTGGAAGAATTGAATGAAATCTTCAGAGAAAATTGGATATAAAATGTAAAACTACCGTTTCTGCCAAGTATAAGACAAGTGTAAAGCTTTCGTGGAGGAAGTGGAAGAAATCTACAGAGCAAATTGGACGTAAAACCGTCAATGCTTAAATTATCATTTAATGTTGTTTCTAATTCAACCCTCCTTATTAGGGATGATTATAATACTGTAGGTACTAGTTCAGAAAATTTGAAAGACACCAATGGAAAATACATTCTCAACGATTTCTTGGAAATCGCTAGGAACATTTTACTGAGGGACCAAATGACGTCTTTGGTCAACTTAAGATGGAGGGAAGAGGACACCTGTCACACAACAAGGCAATTATGGCCTATGTGTGATATGGAAAATAGTAAAAGGTTGATTGCTCTAAGCAGAATCGACATTAGGAAGACAGTGGGTATCATAACGGGACACTGTCTTCTAGGCAGACACGCACACAAGATGGGTCTCAAATTCAATGGTTTTTGCAGAGAATGCCTGGATCAGGAGGAGGAAGAAACAGTACTCCACTATCTAGGACAATGTCCTGCTCTTGAGGGGAAAAGAATTAAGTACCTCGGTTTGCACTATGTAAATGAGCTGGCAGATCTTTCATCTATTAGGGTGAATAACCTGATCAGGTTCATAAGGTGCTTAAATTGAATTGTATAGAAGGAAGGATCTACATCTCTATGGTATCACAATGGGCCCTATGGGACTAAGTGAACAGTCTTTAGGCTGTTGCCATTGTAACCTAACCTAACCTAACCTAACCTAGGAATATTTTAAAACAAGGAGCCCACTTCCATTTATGGATTATAATATACGTGGAAATGCTTTCTCTGAATCTACAATCTATTTGTCTATGTGGATTTTCAATGGTGTTTAATTTTCTTAATTAATTAATAAATTGACATTTGTCATTAATTTAAATTTAAATAACTTGTGTTGAAAATTTGTAATAAAAGTAGAAAAAAACGTGTCAGTTTTATTTAAATTACAATCTAGTAATTATTTGAACTTACCTAAAATATGTGCTACATGCGCTCAGGACGACTCTGTGAATGGGAACGGAGCTGCCGTCGTCGAGGAGGATCTTCGCGTCGCACAGCTGATCGCTCTGCTGCAGTTCGTAAAGAGCGTGCATGGCCGTGAGGCTCAGCCGTCGTCCCTCCTCGTCCTTAACGTCTTTATTGGCGGAAGATGCCTCTTCCGGCATTTTCACAGCGCGCCCTTCTGGCTCCTCTGCTAAATTCGCACCGAGTGCGCCCCCTTTTCAATTCATTTAGAAGACGTTGCTTGTTGCTTGTAAAATAATGTACACTGATAATTTAGGTGAACCTCGTGTCGAATGGTATGTGTTTGTAAAAAAAAGTGTCAAAAGTTTGAAGTCTGTAAACAAAATATCGTAGAGCCCACCCAGATTATGGGAATTTATTAATGGGAGGGTTTGCGGAAGTGTTTGATTGAAAATAGCAATAAATTTTTTTGTAATCCTTGGAATATTTAGAAGGTGCCCTTGATATCATTTTTTTTATATTCAAATTGGTTTTTGTCTGAAGTCTAATTAAAATCATAGAACTCTTATAGTACTTATAGTGTACAGTAATTAAATATGTGTTTCGGTTATTTCATCTTGTATAATTCTTGAAGCTTATAATTCGACCTTCAAGAGTTATACATTATTTTTTTATTGCCTAATATTTATTGGATCTAGTAGAATAGTTAAATGGAATAAAAAATCAACTAATATTTTATTCGTTATATCTTACCATTTAGAATATATCCATGCATGGAATACTACAGTGGGTCAGTCTGTATATTTGTTTTAAAAATAATGCATTTTTTGTTTATTTTAATATAAAAGCTTTATTAAAATTAAATAATAAGAAATAAAACAAGAATGCCTTGATAAAATGTATTACGCCATATGTAGTTTAACAACGATTAAGTGTTTTACATAAGGATATAAGTAATCGAACTGCCAAACTAATACTATTAAGACAAACATTCACGCAAGGATTTCCACTCAAAGCGTTTTAGTGGATATGGAAAACGCTTTCTACATAAAACGCGCCCATTATCCCCCCATTTAAATAAAACTCCGCGCAAACATCTTCAGTTGTTACGCTAAAGCCCGCTCCGGGAACAAGGACAAGTTCCAATTGATCTTAAAATCGGAATTGCATAAACGTATCGTCCAAGTGACCACGGTGAAAACGGCCGCGTTGACCGGAAAAGCGCGGACTAAAGCTGGAGCTAAACCTCTGTAGAGGAATTGGGTCCCTTCAAAAGCGACGCTCTTCCTCAAGCAGTCAATCGCTCCAGTGTACCTCGGCTTTCCGCTGAATCCATCGAACTGGACGCGGGATTTTAAAACATCAATCGGGTAGGTGATTATCCAAGAGGCGACTCCTGCTATACCCCCCGCGAAGAGCATCATGGCCGTGCTTACTTGCTTCCCATCCCCTGATCTAGTTAAATATTCATAAGTTAGGAAATACGAGGAAAAAGCGGGGATTTCCCTCATTATCGTGATGTTGATCCCTCTGAAGATCCCTGTGAAGCCCTCTTGCCTGTAGATGTTCTTCATACACTGCATGGGGCCTATTGTGTCGTTTGCTACTTGGACGCGGAGCTTGGCCAGCTCGATGGGGCTTACCAGGAAGCTCTGGAAGAAGCCGGCTGCTGCTCCGGCTAGGAAATGGGTGCGAAGCGCGTCCGGGTCTTTGAAGCGGCGCTGCGTGTTTCCGTAGATGCCGAAAACGACGGCGTTGATTCCGGCGACGCCCGCCAGGGGGCTGGATATGCCTCTGTAGAGGCCTCGGATTCCCTCCTTCATCATGAGCTGTCGGATGCAGTCCATGCTGCCACTATATCGTGGGTTGCGGTAGTCCTGGGTTTGGAGGTGTACCTTGACGGTGTCTAGTGGATGACCCACTATTACACCAGCACATCCTAAAAAAAAATAATTAAATACTATGAAACAGAACATATAAAAAAAATAACAATAATCAATTTATACAATTGAATAAATTATTAATTAATAACTGCTTCATATTTTCTGGAATAAATGCACGAACCGTAAATCCTCGGAGGTTGTTCTGACAAAATTGTTATTAATTAAAGTGTAAAATATTTAAAGATAATTATTGATATTTGTTTGAAAACATTTTCCCTTTAGTTACTGCAACTTTTTGACTTACAACTACGGTTTTATGAGAGGCCTCATTAGGCTCCCAATGCTTTCCCCCTGTAGATTTGAGACACTTATTTAGCACAGCCAGCACACCTTCAATTACAACTTTGATTGATAAAGTAAAGCTGTACTGATGAGTCGTAAATCTCGAAACACGTGTCTCCTGATGGACTTATGCTACATAAAAATTTGTTTGCATTAAATTTTCTCCAATAAAAAATTGACAGTTAGAATTGAAAATACACCCCTTTTCTTTCTGTCGGCCCTTTTTTAAACTAGCTGAAGGGGGATAAAAAAATAACACAACTAGACCTTGATAAAATGTATTGGGCCATACGTAGTTATTATTTACAATTTATGAAAAAAAAACACGAATTTTCGATCTAATTTAATCATAAATTAATTTTATTGCGGGGTAGCTTCATGAAACTTTGTGGGGATATAGTTTAAACCTCCCTCTTTCACAATATATAAAAATCATAAAACACCCCATCCATAGTTTTTGAGATATTTTCAATTATATACGAAGAAACACGAATTTCAATCTAATTTTATGTTTGTTGAAAATAAAAAAAATCGTAATTTCCTTTCTGTGCGGGGTAACTTCATGAAAATTTGTGGGGATATTATCTAAACCTCCCTCTTTTAGAATATGTAAAAATCAGAAAATACCCCATCCGTAGTTTTTGAGATATTTTCAATTTGATACTGAAAACACGAATTTCAATTAAATTTTGTGCTTGTTGGAAATACAAAAAAAATCATAAATTAATTTCATTACGGGGTAGCTTCATCAAACTTTGTGGGGATATGGTTTAAATCTCCCTCTTTCAAAATATGTAAAAATCTGAAAACACCTCATCCGTGGTTTTTGAGATATTTTCAATTTAATACAGAAAACACGAATTGCAATTTATTTTGTGCATGTTGGAAATACAAAAAATCATAAATTAATTTCATTGCGGGGTAGCTTCATGAAACTTTGTGGGGATATAGTTTAAACCTCCCTCTTTTAGAATATGTAAAAATCAGAAAATACCCCATCCGTAGTTTTTGAGATATTTTTAATTTTATGAGGTAAACATAAATTTCAATCTAATTTTATGCATGTTGGAAATAAAAAAAATCATAAATTTATTTTATTGCGGGGTAATTTAAACCTCCCTCTTTCAGAATATGCAAAAATCAGAAAACACCCCATCCGTAGTTTTTGAGATATTTTCAATTCTATACGAAAAAACACGAATTTCAATCTAATTTTGTGTGCTGGAAATACAAAAAATCATAAATGAATTTTTCTGTGGGGTAATTTCATGAAACTTTGTGGGGATATTGTCTAAACCTCCCTCTTTTAGAATATGTAAAAATTAGAAAATACCCCATCCATAGTTTTTGAGATATTTTCAATTTAATACAGAAAACACGAATTGCAATTTATTTTGTGCATGTTGGAAATACAAAAAATCATAAATTAATTTAGTTGCGGGGTAGCTTCATGAAACTTTGTGGGGATATGGCTTAAACTTCCCTCTTTCAGAATATGTAAAAATCAGAAAATACCCCATGCGTAGTTTTTGAGATATTTTCAATTTAATGCGGAAAACACGAATTTCAATTAAATCTTGTGCATGTTGGAAATACAAAAAATCATAAATTAATTTTATTGCGGGGTAACTTCGTGAAACTCTGTGGGGATATGGATTAAACCTCCCTCTTTCAGAATATGTAAAAATCAGAAAATACCCCATCCGTAGTTTTTGAGATATTTTCAATTTATTGCGGAAAACACGAATTTCAATTTAATTTTGTGTGCTGGAAATACAAAAAATCGTAAATTAATTTTATTGCGGGGTAGCTTCGTGAAACTTTGTGGGGATATGGATTAAACCTCCCTCTTTCAGAATATGTAAAAATCAGAAAATACCCCATCCATAGTTTTTGAGATATTTTCAATTTAATGTGGAAAACACGAATTTCAATTTAATTTTGCGCATGTTGGAAATACAAAAAATCATAAATTAATTTTATTGCGGGGTAACTTCGTGAAACTCTGTGGGGATATGGATTAAACCTCTCTCTTTCAGAATATGCAAAAATCAGAAAATACCCCATCCGTAGTTTTTGAGATATTTTCAATTTAATGTGGAAAACACGAATTTCAATTTAATTTTGCGCATGTTGGAAATACAAAAAACCATAAATTAATTTTGTTGCGGGGTAGCTTCGTGAAACTTTGTGTGGATGTAGTTTAAAATTCCCTATTTCAGAATATGTAAAAATCAGAAAATACCCCATCTGTAGTTTTTGAGATATTTTTAATTTTATGCGGAAAACATGAATTTCAATCTAATTTTATGCATGTTGGAAATATAAAAAATCATAAATTTATTTTATTGCGGGGTAGCTTCGTGAAACTTTGTGGGGATATTGTCTAAACCTCCCTCTTTCAAAATATAATAATATATAATACCTTATTCGTAATTTTTGAGATAATTTCAATTTAATGCGAAAATACACAAATTTCAATCTAATTTTGTCTATGTTGAAACACAAAAATGTCATCAAGTATAAACCTCTACGATTAAAACAAGAATTGTTTATAAAACGCGTATTTGATTCATTCATTTAGTACATCCTCATCCTAACTACTGAAACAAAATTCCGAATGAGTCGATCCCGTCTATTCCTACTAAAAACGAAGTCGGAGCAATACCAAACAACGGTTGATAGAAAGAGACGCAGTCGCAATACCGTCTTATTCAAAATCCCCTTAGCTGTTGTGAATCTACACACGTTTTCAGTCACGTTTGTGTTGTATAACAACTCGTAAGAAAATTATCGATATAAACAAACGTGACTCATACCGGACGGTTAGACGCATTTATGGGGCATGTTTATGTTTTGCAAAAGTGTGTACATTAATTAAAAATAATCTTAGCGAAATGCGTTTGGGAATTGTGTAATATCATATAATGTGCTCGTGCTTAGGTTCAATCCAGTTTCCAAACCGGCTAAAGTTCACAATGTCAAGTACGTTTATTTAGTCGAATATTTACAATGATAGGATTGATTTAGTCTAAATAAAATGTAAATAAAAAAATGTTTAGTTGTATTCTTTTTAAATTCATCATCATCACGAATGTTTTATTGAATAACTGCGGTTACTCTATTGTTGTTTGTGTTATTATTTTGTTTATCTAATATATACCAAATTTGTGTTGCTCTTAAACTGATGTTACCCTTTTATTGGATGTACTGTATCTGTTGGGTAATAAATAAATAAATAAATCACTAATATTTTGAAACATCATCCAAGAGAATTCGGTGTGATTGTAACATTTTATTTTCAGACTGCCATTCTGAAATCGTTGCCTTGTTTTTACAATCCTATATGACAATTATAATCAGTCGCCAATAAATATCACATACATTTTAAATAGTACGAGATAAAGAAATATTATTTAAACGCAACATTATTCCGTACAGAAAATGTTAAGTTTAACTTATACGTTATTAATTAACTTCACATTCAATGTATATCTATTATAAAAATTGCTTAGACTGTGATGATAAAAGATAATGTACACGTTAAATTTAACTTTTCCCTCAGAGAATAACCCCGATTATGTTCATTTTACTCAATAGGTATAGATTTTTTATTATTTATTTTTTTAATCTATATATACAAACATCTTTATTGAAACAGCAGAATTACAATTCTTTACAAATATTTATATTTACAATACATATTGGTGGGTTAGTAGTCTGTCATGGGATATCGACCGGAGGTCTTTCTGCTCTTTTTAAATCTAATTTTTGGCTATGTAAAATAATTTAAAGAAAATACACTTGGTATTGTTTCACTAATTAATATGTTTTACCAAGTGCCAGATGAGAAATTAATCCAAGAAACTAATTTTTGGCTATTATAAAAGGGATTCTAAGAGAATGAGTGCTGTTTTATTTTTATTTTATTTTTTTCTTGAAAATTAAATTCGTAGAACGGTATTGTTTGAAAAATATTGAGATATGAGTTTGTTTTTAAGGATTATTTCAATTTTTATTACAATTCTCTGAGATATAATGACTTAAACAAGCCGGAGGTAAATATTTAAGTACAAAAAAATAAGAAAACAAGCAAGTGTAACAAATCAAACGTTTTCATTAAAACTTTATCGACTTTATTGAATGGAGATAATGCGATACTGATAAAGACGAGAGAAATGCGTACGTAAATAAATGAATACATTCATTTACAGTACAAACACAATAACTTTCCGTTTCATTACATTGATAAATGAGACATAATGATGGGAACCACAATTTTCCATCATATAAATACGATAATTCGTTATTTTTCAATCGGCTGTTAAAGAGGTGAAGGAAGAAAAGGAAAAATTTAAATAATAATTATGTTTAAGGAAGCTTCCAAACATGAATAATTCTGTTCATAGATTATTCTCTCTAACGAAAAATTCTGTTTTCATTTCTGTCGATAATTCTGAGCCATTATTCTCGAAATTAATCGCAACCAAAGAGGATATTATATAATATCCTCTTTGTCGCAACTGTCAAATTCACATGTGTAGTCGGGGATGGCCTCTTCGTGATATTCCAGATTTTTTGCCTGTTGAGTAATAAAGATTATTATTACTAATAATAATTTATGCTTCATAAAAGAAGCTCAAGGAATATTCCATATTTTTTGCCTGTTGGGTAATAAAGATTACTATTACTAATAATAATTTATGCTTCATAAAAGAAGCTCAAGGAATATTCCAGATTAAATTATCGCAAAATATCTCTTCATATTTAGAACGGCCACAATTTCAGAAAATAAAAAGGGCACAATTCGATAAACCGTTAATCAACTCGCTCCAATTTATTGAGCGCATGATAAATTTGGTTTAAAGTTCAAAATACTAAAGATTGACAAATATTAATAAACGGATTTATTTCGTTTTTCTTTTTAAATCAATGCACAAATTTATTAATTTTTTTTTTTGTGGAATTTCCACGCCAACACTTTATGAATATACAGCGGCGTTGATTAAAAAAGCCCTCTGTTTGTTTTCGATTACGATTCTTTCACGAACACGCCGGTCCTATACGTGGCCGAATAATGCAGAGTACATTCGAAATGTGATTGTGTGATAATTGAAAGTTTTATTCTATGACCATATAGTGTTATTTTTTGTTTTATTGTAAATTTAAGTATGTAAATACACAAACAAATAATACTACTGCAATATCTTTATTCAAAGTTATTTGTTTTACATATATTTACAATATATTATGGTATATTTGTTTCTTTCTTGCTTGATTGAACAGGCTATCGACCTATATCTTTCCACCAAAAAAAAATAATAATTTTTTGAGTATTTCATTAAAAAAAGTCATACAAATACATGTAAAATCATAACAATTTACATTTTTTTTATGATTTTACATGTATTTTTATGACTTTTTTTTATGAAATACTCAAAAAATTATTATTTGAAAAGAGAAAAGAGTATCATTCGTTCACTTGGTCATGGTTATTTAAATATATTAAATAAAAATGATTTGAAAATAATTAATAAATTATTTTCACATTTAGCTCTGTGACTTTTGAGATTTCTTCTGTGTCAACAGTCACAGAGCTAAATGTGAAAATAATTTATTAATTATTTTCAAATCATTTTTATTTAATATAAAAAAATGTATATAAACTTTATAAAATTAAATAAAATGAAACAAAGATGATTCACACATTTGCAGTTATTTAAATTACAATGAAACTAAACAAGGAAAATTTTTTCTGGCAATGATCAATGCAGTTGGAAAACGGGATTGATCGAATTTTATTGATCATTGCCAGAAAAAATTTTCCTTGTTTAATTTCATTGTAATAAACTTTATAATTTATAAAATATAATTAATTGATTTGTATATAATTTTTTCTAATATTTGTCCTTTTATGGTATATCTGTTGGACAATAAAGATTATCATTATTATTATTATTATTAAAATATGTACATTCCTTGATAATAACTGTTGAAATTAGTCGGAATAAATACATAAAATTAAGTGAAACCAATTAAAAAAAATAGATCACATTTTTTATTAATTTTTATAAATGAAAACAAATAAAATTTTGTATCAGTATATTAGACTAATGGGTGAATATTTTAGACTATTTACAGGAATTTATAACCTTAAGATGTTTTGATAATTCAATGTACCTCAAGAAACACTTTCAAGGTCAAAATTCGTGCTTAGATTAAATGGCACGCCCTATATCTAATCGGCCTATCTTTTAGAAAATTTCATTATCTTTCAAAAATTATAAAGGTATTATACACCTAATTCTAATAGTTTTTGAGATATATCTATTTTTGTTAATTTTTGACATAATAATTATTAGTGTTAATTATTGGAATAGGACAGAGTGTAGCTTTTGTTTATAAAAAAGGTCAGTTGACACAACTAATTATTTTAGAAGTATTTTCAAATTAACACACTAATTGAATAATTTATTTACACATATGTACATGATTAGATAAGGTCTTTTTAGAATTGTTAAAAAACCTAACGAAAAACAACAAATGAAATTTACAATATATATATATATATATATAATCGATGTCCCCTTTTACCAATTAGTGTCGGGGTAATTTACAAAATAATAACATTTATTTATAGCATATTCAAAAATTCTATTCTTTTTTGAAACGATTTTTTTACATTTCTTAGCATATTAGCTTTAATTAATCTAAATGCATTCCTAATTCTATCCTTCATATCTTCAAGTGTTGTAGGAGGAGTACTGTATACTTGATTTTTAATATACCCCCATCAAAAAGAAATTCATGGGGGTTAAATCAAGGGATCTAGGTGGCCAAGCTATGTGACCTCCTCTTCCAATCCAGCGTCTATTAAATATCCTATTTAAATATTCACGAACCGATAATGAAAAATGAGGTGGCGCACCATCGAGCTGTAACCACATGTTTTGGCGAATATTCAGTGGAATATTCTCTATTAATAATGGAAATTCTTCTTGAAGAAGTTGTAAAAATATCTGAGCATTCAAGTGTCCATCGAAAAAATAGATCCAATAAATATTGAACACAATTGAAAAACTACATTTTTTTTATTTCAAATAAATTTCCCTTTGTCCCAAATAAATAATGCCTCCGAATACATTAATACTCCAACGATGATGTCGATCAACTATTTGAAATTTGTGGAAATTTTCGGTGCTATAATAATGGCAGTTACGTCCATTAAAAGATCCGCTATTATTAAAAGATGATCTCAAAAACTATTAGATATATACAGAGAGGTTTCTTTATCAGTATACATTAGGGGAAGTGTATACCTGCAAAAAACGCGAGATAGACGCATTGAACCGATTAATGTGTGTATGTTTAGTTGACTATTTGGCGTATGTGTGTTCAGTTGTTATAGGCAACTAAACACACATACATTAATGCATTTGACTCGCGTATTTTGCAGGTATACATCGAAGAAATGTATACTGATAAATAAAGCTCTCTGTATATATATATATATATATATATATATATTTGATAGGCAGAAAGACCTATGATAGATAGCCCATGACAGACTAACACAACTGTACATATTGTTATTATACATTTTTGTTATCTTATTGTCTGAATAAAAATGTTTGTATACGTATTTGATATAAAGTGAAATACAATCGAAACCCCCTGTAAAAATTCTAAACCTTCAATCTTTAAAATGTTGTATGTATGCCAATTGGGAATCTCAAATATTTTTCTATTTTTTTTTTTAGTTATTAATTAATTGAATTGTATTTGTTTTTTCTGATATTTGTCCTTTTATGGTATATCTGTTGAACAATAAAGATTATTATTATTATGCTTCCTCTGTATTTTGAAACAAATTATTTATATGGCTCATTTAAAAATGTATACGAATTCTTCTCGATGCAGAAATAATTTTATAATATTTCATTAAAGATTAGTTAATTTTCTTACCTCCAAGACAACCTGCAGCGAAATCTAGAGCCATGGACTTTCAATGTGGTAGATATCTACGAAGATGACGAGATTGAGCAGGTACGTAGACACGGTGCACAGGTGAGACGGGTACAAATCCGGCGTTATCACTCTGGACCACTCCATGAACCAAAAAGGAATCTGTGGAGATTATTGTGCTGTTAGCTCGCTTCTTCCCTGATCAGAACAGCGCCATTGTACCGTACTGGCTTCTCGCCGAAATCCGCGCAAATTTATAACACGAAAAAGGTGGGCAATTAAGACGTTATCAGGCGAATTAGCGAAATTGTCCTGTTGTAAAGGGGAATTAGAATATTCGCGAAACAAAGGATCAAGTGCAGATTTAATGAGGATCTAATTAAAAATAATATTTTTTTTTATTAAATACTTTGTAGTCGCGTGTATCCGTTTACATTTTTTTATTATTATACATAAAAAGCTTTTCTTTTTTTTGCATCACTCACACATGGGCATTGGTTTATCTTTAACCATGCAACCCAGTAACCTTTGTATTTTTGTAATTTCAAATTTGAGGGACAATCACACAATTTATACAACGACCAACCCACTCCCGGAATCAAAGCTTTTCTCATATATTACTAGACTATAATTAATATATATATATATAAATATCTTTATTTATACATTTTGTACAATGAGGTGTGTGTTTACATTTTAATATATGTTATAATACTGTCTGTTACAATAAAGCAAAATTCACAGGCTATCGACCAGAGATCTTTCAGCCTGTCTTTGTCTTGTTCAGGCCAGTTTTTAAACGTCATGATTGCTAACGTCGTTGTCCGAGTCAGGGTGATTAAATGAGATGAATTGATGGATCGTTTATAATTAATATTTTATTAAAAAAATGCTTTTCGTAATGATTTCATATTGATATGTATTATACTTGAAAGCGTTGATAAAAAGATAATATTTATAGAAAAAGGACAAAATTTGCGTTGATAAAACGATTATATTTATATAAAAAGGACTAAAATTTGAATAATTACAACATCCCCGAATTGAATATTTTAAATAATGTGAAAATAAATGTAATAATATTTATTTTGAATAAAAGAAATGTGTTATTACCGCGAAAAAGTTGTTTTTAATATTAAAATAATACATTTCGTCCTTACAAAATTCTGTATTCCCCGTAATCGTAATATCCTTCAATAAAAAAACACTTAGAATCCTCTCTTCACTACTTTATTTGTTACCAGATGTACATTTCCGACACAAAGTGACCATTATCAATGGTTGATACTAATTAACAAAAATATATTTAACACTTATATATGTACAGAAAAAGTGGGTGAATATTCCTTCATAAATACAAACATCCTACAATCACCATTCATCAATTCATTTGCGCAAATCATCAGGACAGTTCAGCTAGCTAGCATAGATTTTTCTTTAACTTCATCATAAATTCACGACAGGGCAGAAAGACCTCTGGTCGATAGCCCAGACAGACTAACACTTACATGTATTGTAATTAATTATATTGTTAAAATTATCTATACAGTCTGAATAAAGATATATATATATATATATATATATATATATATATATATATATATATATATACAAAGAGCTTTTTTTATCAGTATACATTTCCCCTATGTATACCTGCAAAATAGGCGAGTCAAACGCATTGATGTGTGTATGTTTGGTTGCCTATAACACGCAACTGACACACATATGCCAAATAATCAATTAAACATACACACATTAATCGGTTCAATGCGTTTGACTCGCATTTTTGCAGGTATACACTTCCCCTAATGTATACTTATAAAAAAACCTCCGTGTATATACATTTCGTCCTTACGCTCATTATTTTTGTAAAGATAGTATATTTTTAATTGCTTCATTGATCTGGTTAAAATAATTTATATAACAATTAAACTAATGGATTTTTGTCTTAATAATGTAAGTCATTAATTCCAGTAGCAAAATAAGGATTAAAATATAATCTTTATATGTTTAATTAATTTCTCACTTAACCCGTGGTGAAACATTTTTTAATTAATTCAGGATGACTTTTTTTTTTCACTTATAAGTGAAACAAACCAAGTGTTTTAATTTCAATTAAGTCATCCTGAATTATAATCTTTATGTTGGCTGTGAAGAATTTGAATTATTTAAATAAAAAAAAAATACGTAATTTCACAAAAATATTTAGTTCAATAAATAATAAGTGGAAGGAAGGACAACCATTTTTATATAAAAAATGTAAATAATTACTTTCTGAATGTTCTGAATATAAATTAAAAAAATAATTGGTATTGTTTTCTCAATATGTTTTTTTTTTTTATTAATTAGCCAGATATATTTTACAAACGATGTGTATAAATTAAATTAAACATTCAACATTTTTTTATATATATTAATTAGCCAGATATATTTCGCATACTATGTATATAAATTAAATTAAATAAAAAGAAATTCGAAAATAATTAATTTACACAATTAAATAATTAATTAAGGCGTCGATCTATAACTGGATTTCCCCTTCCATAGCCCCCCCCCAAAAAAAATATGGAGGAAAGACCATAAGTCGATTTCCAATTAACAGATATTAAATATATTTCATAAACCTTGTAACATAAATAGAAAATTCATTCACTTTGTCATAGTTATTTAATAAATTGGTTTAATTGATTTAATTTAATTGAGTTATTTTAACATTATGTAAGGCAGAGCTGTACTGACGAGGGATAGATCCCGAAACTTGTGTCTACAGATGGCCTTATATTAAATAGCATTCTTTTTGTCGTTTTTGCATTAAAATTTTCTCAGATCAAAATTTGTTGCATTGCGCAATATTTTATTGATATGCAACAGCAGGTGTACATTATGTAATACAATGTCCGGCGTGGGTATTTGCCCGGGAAGTAGTTGTTTTAATGTGCATTTATTTAACGTACGTAACGTAAGTCAAAATGTCACAGAGATAAATGTGAGAATAATTTATTAATTATTTTCAAATCATTTTTATTTAACTTTGTAACATTCATTATATTTGTATATCTGTTAATAAAGATTATTATTATTAATTAATTATTTTTCCAACCTCGACACCCAATACGGGTAATTAAAAAAGAAAATTATTTTTCCTATAATTATCGCAACTTTTTGACTTACATAACGTAAGTACTTAAAAAAATTACAAACATCTATTGAAACAACTACTTCTGGTTTATGGAAAATACTTCGCCGCACATTAAACTACACAATAGACATTTTCATTTAAGGTTGCGGTTTAGTGGAAAGAGATAGCTATATAGTAAAATGGAAATAATCGTTTGAAAATAGAGCTATTCTTTTGGATTTCATAATATGAATGAGTATTTACATTTTTTATCTACCAAGTATAAAGTATCAGTCTAAATAAAAAATAAATCGTTAATTTTCGTGTATTACGTCAATTTACTAGTTTAAGTTAGAATGGAAAATTGTAAGATATAATGAAATTAATAGGTCATGTCTGCTAAGTTATTTGAATGCAGAATTCAGTGAAATCCTTTAAATTTTCATTGCACAAGTTTTTATTAGCAAAAATTTAATTTAAAATTTGCTATAAATTTGATCAATTTTCATTGTTTTTCATAATTATTTTTCACAGAAACTAAACATCATAATAATTTTTAATTCATCTGATGAAATTCCTGCTTATTTTAAGATTATTTTAATGTATAATACAATATTGTTCATTGATCACAACAACAATCTAACTCAAATTAGTGATTGCCCATATTTGTATAGCTATCTCTTTCTTCTAAACCGCACACTTAATATAGTATATTGATATATTTAATATACCATATTGAAAATGTACCAGCATGTTAACGCCGACAAAATTAAAGAATTCTTATTTAAACTAATTTTAAATAATTGTGACCAAAAGAATAAGTGCTCATTTTTTATTAATTTTCTTTGAAAATACAATACAATTTTGGAATATTTTTTCTTGGATAAATTGCCCACTTATCATTTGGTGGAAAAATGTTGTGAAAATATTTAAGGTAAACTTAAATTATTTCACTAATTTAACTCGAATAATTGGATACAGTATAAGGCTGTATGCAATTAAGGTTGCGGTTTAGTAGAAAGAGATAGCTATACAGTAAAATGGAAATAATCGTTTGAAAAAAGAGCCATTCTTTTAGATTTAATAATATGAATATATATTTACATTTTTTATCTATCAAGTATAAAGTATCAGTTTAAATAAAAAATAAATCGTTAATTTTCGTGCTTTACGTCAATTTACTAGTTCAAGTTAGAAAAGAAAATTGTAAGATATAATGAAATTAATAGGTCATGTCTGCTAAGTTATTTGAATGCAGAATTTAGTGAAATCCTTTAAATTTTCATTGCACAAGTTTTTATTAGCAAAAATATAATTTGAAATTTGCTATAAATTTGATCAATTTTCATTGTTTTTCATAATTTATTTTCACACAAACTAAACATTAAAATAATTTTTAATTCATCTGACGAAATTCCTGCTTATTTTAAGATTACTTTAATGTATAATACAATATTGTTCATTGATCACAACAGCAATCTAACTCGAATTAGTGATTGTCAATATTTATATTGCTATCTCTTTCGCCTAAACCGCATCCTTAAAGGCGGAAAAATCAACGAGTTAAAAACATAATTACTTGAAATGAAATCATAATTTTATATTATTGTAAAATGGAGATTAATATTATTGTAAAATGAAGATTTATATTATTGTAAAATGGAGATTCCGTAAATAAATAAATAAACTTAGCTAATTAGTTCTACTTTTTAAAGCATTTAAAAAAAATCTTGTATTTTTATAATTATGTAGTTTTTTTGTTATATTTATCAAAAACAATTACTTACTTGCAATTTAAAGAAACGAAAAATGTTGACTCCCACGAAGACCAAAAAGTCTTTTTATAAAAAAATCCACTAACTTAATACGCGATTAACAAACAACCAAAATCTCTTCTTTTAAAAAAAGAAAATTTTCAAAACTAAAACGCTTTCGCTTCCAGAAACGAAAATGGGTTACATTTGTGGTCGATATCCGGATATGAAATATCTCGATTTTCGAAGGAAGTGAGCGCACGCTGCGGCTGGTATCGATCGTATTTTAGACTGCACGGATTGTACACAGTAATTGGTGTCTTCGCGTGGTAAACGAGAGGTCAATTCTTATCGGCTCAGAAAAATTCTATGACATGTCCCTCCGGTGATACGTTGCGTTGCGTTCCGATGACGGATGTTTATGTCCAGACTCTCGTATTTGTTTATTTGGTTATTATTTACTTCCATTGATTGTAAATATTTAATTTGAGATTCTTAATCGTGATGATTTGTTGTTCCTTTAGTGACAAAAATGAAATTATATTAATGACTTTTATAATTATTTGGAAATAATTGGAAGTATTCGAATATTCTACAAGAGAAATGTTAAATTTAACGTGTATGTTATTTTTTTATCAACACAATGTTGTTTTAATAAATATGTATGCATAGAATTTATTTTATAATAACGCAAACGTTAAACTTAACATTTTCTGTACAGTATAACCCACAATATTTTTTTCAATAGAAAATATTATTGATTCATTTGGGCATTGTTATTTAAATAAATGAGGACACTAACTAAAGGAAGTGTACTCTCTTTTGCTGCTAAGTAAGACTTAACTGAGCATGTAACTGTGCTAACTGTAACTAATCATCCGGCGCCGTGGCTTAGTTGGTTAAAGCGCCTGTCTAGTAAACAGGAGATCGGGGGTTCGAATCCCCCCGGGGCCTGAGGATACAAGCTAAACGAAGTGTTCTCTCTTTTGCTGCTAAGTAAGGCTTAACTGAGCTTGAAACTGTGCTAACTGTAGCTAATCATCCGGCGCCGTGGCTTAGTTGGTTAAAGCGCCTGTCTAGTAAACAGGAGATCGGGGGTTCGAATCCCCCCGGGGCCTGAGGATACAAACTAAAGAAAGCATCCTCTCTTTTGCTGATAAGTAAGACTTAACTGAGCATGTAACTGTGCTAACTGTAACTAACCATCCGGCGCCGTGGCTTAGTTGGTTAAAGCGCCTGTCTAGTAAACAGGAGATCGGGGGTTCGAATCCCCCCGGGGCCTGAGGATACAAGCTAAACGAAGTGTCCTCTCTTTTGCTGCTAAGTAATACTTAACTGAACATGTAACTGTGCTAACTGTAACTAATCATCCGGCGCCGTGGCTTAGTTGGTTAAAGCGCCTGTCTAGTAAACAGGAGATCGGGGGTTCGAATCCCCCCGGGGCCTGAGGATACTAACTAAACGAAGTGTCCTCTCTTTTGCTGATAAGTAAGACTTAACTGATCGTGTAACTGTGCTAACTGTAACTAATCAAGCGGCGCCGTGGCTTAGTTGGTTAAAGCGCCTGTCTAGTAAACAGGAGATCGGGGGTTCGAATCCCCCCGGGGCCTGAGGATACAAACTAAAGGAAGCATCCTCTCTTTTGCTGATAAGTAAGACTTAACTGAGCATGTAACTGTGCCAACTGTAACTAATCATCCGGCGCCGTGGCTTAGTTGGTTAAAGCGCCTGTCTAGTAAACAGGAGATCGGGGGTTCGAATCCCCCCGGGGCCTGAGGATACAAACTAAAGAAAGCATCCTCTCTTTTGCTGATAAGTAAGACTTAACTGAGCATGTAACTGTGCTAACTGTAACTAACCATCCGGCGCCGTGGCTTAGTTGGTTAAAGCGCCTGTCTAGTAAACAGGAGATCGGGGGTTCGAATCCCCCCGGGGCCTGAGGATACAAGCTAAACGAAGTGTCCTCTCTTTTGCTGCTAAGTAATACTTAACTGAACATGTAACTGTGCTAACTGTAACTAATCATCCGGCGCCGTGGCTTAGTTGGTTAAAGCGCCTGTCTAGTAAACAGGAGATCGGGGGTTCGAATCCCCCCGGGGCCTGAGGATACAAACAAAGTATCCTACATTTTATTCATTACTTGAAAAATATATTATAATTACAGCTGTTTAATTTTATTAAACTATATAGTAGACAAAATTATAGTAATCACACATTCTTCTTCTGCGTTCCATTATAAAGTAAGTAGAAACAATTCTTACAAAGATCGTCGTGTTTGTAGTTTGTAAACAAAATATATAAATTATGACACTTGATTTTTATAAAATATAATAATAATAATAATATTCTGAGCATCTGCAATATAACAAGAAGATTTCTAAATAACGACTAAATATAAATAAATATATACCTGTACAATGGACAAAATCCTGTCAGGCAGAATTATATAATAATAATAATAACATT
The DNA here is from genome assembly GCA_963082785.1 of Philonthus spinipes. Lineage (NCBI taxonomy): Eukaryota > Metazoa > Arthropoda > Insecta > Coleoptera > Staphylinidae > Philonthus > Philonthus spinipes. The sequence goes on from OY720311.1 coordinate 21,566,972, forward strand.
AATTGCCAGTTTAAGAGTTTATTAAAGACTTATTAATTATGCATCGATTTTAAAAGTTAATGTAATAACGATTTTCACAGATTTTAACATTTTGAATACTAAATGAGAAAATAATTTATTAATTACTTTCAAATCATTTTTATTTAATATATTTTGAATACATTTCAATCCTTGTAGTTTTTCTCCAAAATGAACATTGAAGCAGGAATTCGCATGAAATTGCTTTTATATGTAAAATCCTTGTGTATACCTGCTCGGTCAATTGAGAATTCAACAGATTTCGTGAATACATTTGATTGAATTTGTTGTTGGTTTATTATGGACTTTTAAATATATTTCTGGAAGAAATAAAAATGAAAAATTGGTACTTTCAATTTTAATTAATTTATTTATTTGTATGTTTATACAATCACGAAACAAATAAATATTCATGCAAATTGATATATAATATAATATAATATAATATAATATAATATAATATAATATAATATAATATAATATAATATAATATAATATAATATAATATAATATAATATAATATAATATAATATAATATAATATAATATAATATAATATAATATAATATAATATAATATAATATAATATAAAGTAATTACAAATCGTAACGGAAGTAATAAATATTATTTTTTTAAAAAAAGCTCTGTTTTATAAATCGTGTTCATTTTAATGACATAAAAAGCTAAAATTTATCTAAGCAAGAATGCACACATACAAATATAATCCTTTGGCTCGTTATCGCAATCAATAATTCTGATAATTTAGTTCCAACAGATACTTCATTGATTTAAAAAAAAATATTATCTATTTCTTAAGGTCAATGCCATTGCCATTAAATTACTAAAGGAATAAAATTTATGTTAAGTTTCAGTTCACGATTAAGACAATATATATATTGTTCGATTATTTAAGAGAAGTTTTTCCCCTCAAAAAAATATATTTTTTTGTGGAGTGATAATAACGAAATATTTTACACAATTAAATAATCTTGTATGAGGAGAAAGAGAAGTTGTGTTAAAATATAAATAATATATACATATATATATATATATATATATATATATATAATCAAAAGAAAAACCACTCTACCCAAATTTGGATGTGTGGCCAATAATAAATTGAAATAAATCATAAATTTCAGGGTGAGGGTTTATTTATTAAATAATTATTAATGTTATTTTTGCGCAGTGGCGATGTCGTAATCAATGAGGTCTATCCAAGGTGCGATTATTGCTAGTTGAAAAAGTTGAAAACTATTAATGTTATTAATGTACCAAATCAACTTTTTATCTCATTGACTCTCATTGTTATCTTTTGTTTTACACAAACATCTTTATTTAGACAGCAGAATTGCAATTCTGTACAAATATTTATATTTACAATACATATTGGTGGGTTAGTAGTTTGTCATGGGCTATCGATCGGAGGTCTTTCTGCCCTTTTTTTCATTTATTTATGTGTAATTATTCATGGAAAAATTGTGTATTTTTTATATATAAATATAGTTTTTATTAATTTCGATGCATCTCTGTAACTAAAAAAAATTAAAACACTTTGTAAAATTGTGCGCGTGCGGTTCGTGACAATAAAACGCGCAAAAACAAACGTTGTAAAGATAAGCAAAAACGTACGCAAATTAAAGAAACAAACAATCATCAACTACTTATCACTCATTAAAACCGGCTATTAATAATCGCGAAAGAACAATCAATCGCTCTGTTCCGGTTATCGAGCGGAATTTAAATTTAGCGCCGGGAGAGCGTCGCGACGCCGCCGCCTCTGCCTCCCCTGTCACGCCGTCGTATCCAACGAAAATCCTCTCGCGATCAGCTGTTTTGTATCCAGCGATGACCGTCTGGAATAGCTCTTAATTAAGCCCAATTAATCCGAATTGTAAGTACGCATTTGTGGGAATGAAACAAAAAAAATAATAATACGCGGATTGTTGCACGAAGTTTTATATCAACTACGTGAATCGCATGTTAGAATCTCGGCCATATTTATAAATAGTCTTTATTTTTTTTTTATTTTCATTTGAAGCGGAAATTCGTGGGTCGCTGCTTAAATGATGTGCACTTTGGGGGAGTCGAGTGCTGTGAGTATTCTGCGGGTGTTCGGATTTTTTTGGGGGCGATTGTTTTGATAGCATGGGCGAATTTAATAACAAGGCTGTAGTGAGTGTGCGTGCTGATTCGGTTGCCTAAAATACATTTGCCTGCACGATTAAAAAAAATTAAAATATTTTTGAAAAATCTCATTTTCTGTTATTAAAAATCTTACATGAACTATAAAGGTAAAAAAAAATAATAAAACACTTTGCTTCTATGACATATTTGATTTTTTATTCCTTAACTAGTTTCGACTTAGTACAGTCATTATCAAACAGTAAATTTAGCCGGTATAGCGTTTTACCGTTTGTACTAACTTAGTACTACTAAGTCGAAACTAGTTACCGAATAAAAAAATCAAGTAAGTGATACAAGCAATGTGTTTTATTATTTTATTACCTTCATATTAATAACAAACATGTGCCATAAAGTAATGGCTTCAACAATCAATTATATGTTCCATGAACTGGTTGCGGAAAATATTCTTTATTTTAATAAAAATAAATGAGAAAAGAAAAACGAGATTGTATAAATTAAATCATTTTTAAATATCTCGTTTTTTTAATATCATTAAAAACACACTTTTCTTATAAAATTTTTAATATGTAATTATAATTGTAATTTGGAAATGGAGATTCCGTTAATAAAGTAAATTGAAATTGAAAATTCCATGAATTTATTGTGGAAAATATTTTTTATTTTAATAAAAATAAATGAGAAAGAAAAAAGAGATTGTAAAAATTAAATCATTTTTAAATATCTCGTTTTTTTAATGTCATTAAAAATATTCCATTCGTTTATCGTGGAAAATATTCTTTATTTTAATAAAAATAAACGAGAAAAGAAAAACGAGATTGTAGAAATTAAATCATTTTTAAATATCTCGTTTTTTTTAATATCATTAAAAATATTCGATGAATTTATCGTGGAAAATATTCTTTATTTTAATAAAAATAAATGAGAAAAGAAAAAAAAAACGAGATTGTAAAAATTAAATCATTTTTAAAAATCTCGTTTTTTTTAATATCATTAAAAATATTCCATGAATTTATCGTGGAAAATATTCTTTATTTTAATCAAAATAAATGAGAAAGAAAAACGAAATTGTAAAAATTAAATCATTTTTAAATATCTCGTTTTTTTAATATCATTAAAAATATTCCATGAATTTATCGTGGAAAATATTCTTTATTTTAATAAAAATAAATAAGAAAAGAAAAACGAGATTATAAAAATTAAATAATTTTTAAAAATCTCGTTTTTTTAATATCATTAAAAATATTCCATGAATTTATCGTGGAAAATATTCTTTATTTTAATAAAAATAAATGAGAAAGAAAAACGAGATTGTAAAAATTAAATTATTTTTAAAAATCTTGTTTTTTTTAATATCATTAAAAATATTCCATAAATTTATCGTGGAAAATATTCTTTATTTTAATCAAAATAAATGAGAAAAGAAAAACGAAATTGTAAAAATTAAATAATTTTTAAAAATCTCGTTTTTTTAATATCATTAAAAATATTCCATGAATTTATCGTGGAAAATATTCTTTATTTTAATAAAAATAAATAAGAAAAGAAAAACGAGATTATAAAAATTAAATAATTTTTAAAAATCTCGTTTTTTTAATATCATTAAAAATATTCCATGAATTTATCGTGGAAAATATTCTTTATTTTAATAAAAATAAATGAGAAAGAAAAACGAGATTGTAAAAATTAAATTATTTTTAAAAATCTTGTTTTTTTTTAATATCATTAAAAATATTCCATAAATTTATCGTGGAAAATATTCTTTATTTTAATCAAAATAAATGAGAAAAGAAAAACGAAATTGTAAAAATTAAATCATTTTTAAATATCTCGTTTTTTTTCAATATCATTAAAAATATTCCTTGAATTTATCGTGGAAAATATTCTTTATTTTAATAAAAATAAACGAGAAAAGAAAAACGAGATTGTAGAAATTAAATCATTTTTAAAAATCTCGTTTTTTTTAATATCATTAAAAATATTCCATGAATTTATCGTGGAAAATATTCTTTATTTTAATCAAAATAAATGAGAAAAGAAAAACGAAATTGTAAAAATTAAATCATTTTTAAATATCTCGTTTTTTTCAATATCATTAAAAATATACCTTGAATTTATCGTGGAAAATATTCGTTATTTTAATAAAAATAAACGAGAAAAGAAAAACGAGATTGTATAAATTAAATCATTTTTAAATATCTCGTTTTTTTAATATCATTAAAAATATTCCATGATTTTATCGTGGAAAATATTCTTTATTTAAATAAAAATAAATGAGAAAAGAAAAACGAGATTGTAAAGATTACATCATTTTTAAATATCTCGTTTTTTTTTTTCAATATCATTAAAAATATTCCATGAATTTATCGTGGAAAATATTCTTTATTTTAATAAAAATAAATGAGAAAAGAAAAAACGAGATTGTAAAAATTAAATCATTTTTAAATATCTCGTTTTTCTATATTATTAAAAATATTCCATGAATTTATCGTGGAAAATATTCTTTATTGCCGCAATCCTGTTCCACAATCCAAATAAAAATTCCCTCCACAATTTAGAAGTAGCAGAAAGATCCGCTTTAAGAGCAATGACTAAAATCAGACACCCCCTCAACCCTCTTCACAACCCTTCCAACACCATCCTGTATGAACTATCCCAGATCCAACCAATTCAACACCGTCTGACCATCCTTGCCGAAAAATTTGCCCTCAATCCTTTCAATTACAATCTCCTCAAAACCTTATGTATCCCTCTCAACCCAAACACCAGATCCACACCTAAAAACCCATCAACATCATTATTTCAATTCATTTCATCACTTCATGACAAAGACAGAGACATAGACAGTTAAATCGAATACATAATACACACACAGATTTTTACGAAGTCGGGCTGAAAGACCGTCGGTCGATAGCCGATTAACAGGCGAAGAATTATATGTTTACATATATAAAAAAAAAATGTTTTGATATACGTATTGTATTATGTGTCTGTTAATAAAGATTTCTGTATATATATATTCTTTATTTCAATAAAAATAAATGAGAAAATAAAAACGAGATTTGTAAAAATTAAATAATTTTTAAATATCTCGTTTTTTTAATATCATTAAAAATATTCCATGAATTTATCGTGGAAAATATTCTTTATTTTAATAAAAAATAAATGAGAAAAGAAAAACGAGATTGAAAAGATTAATTCATTTTTAAATATCTCGTTTTTTTAATATCACTAAAAATATTCCATGAATTTATCGTGGAAAATATTCATTTTAATAAAAATAAATGAGAAAAGAAAAACGAGATTGAAAAAATTAAATCATTTTTAAATATCTTGTTTTTTTTTAATGTCATTAAAAATCTTACGTGAATTTATTGTGGAAAATATTCTTTATTTTAATTAATAAAAAAAAGAGAAAAGAAAAACTATTATAAAAACAAATATATTAAAAATCTTCCATGAACTGGTGGTGAAGAATATTCTTAATATAATGAAATAAAGAAAATCTTTAAATTAAAAATAATCTATTATTGTATATTAAACGTAATAACAAGTGTTTGCATTTCGGATTACTTTTATTTAAACACATCCGCGCTGGAACAATATTTTTTCGGAACTGTTTCTTTTATGGCCCCAGCAACGCGCGCGCGGTTTTCTATCGCATGATTCTGATGGTGTTAAAAATCGTCATCATATTTACATTTTCCTGTTAAATTACTTTATTTTTGACAATGAGGTGTGTCGGTTATGATTTTATGTTATCTTGTTTTCCAGCTGTGTTTATTTCACTGTGTGTGAGGTAATTCCATTTAATTACAATCGATGCAAAATTTAATCTTTAATTTTTTAAGAGGATTTTATTCAAATTACTAGCGAACAAAAAAAGTTGGAGAAAGGACAAGTATTTTTATTTAAATAATTAAAGTCTCCACAACCAACAACCAACATAAAGAACACTAGCGAAAAGTTGAAACTAATTTTAAATAATATTTTAATAAAATTTGAGGTTTTTAAATTAAGTTCCAAAATGAAAGGGTGAAAGATATTTTTATATTGTCCTGTAATTGTGTATCTTGTTTCCTTTTGGGCCTTAAAAAAATTATTTATTTAAAGAAATTTAATTCTAATAGTTGCACATAACATGTGTGAGATTTCTTAATAATTTATTCATCTTTATGTTGGTTGTTGCTGATTTAAAAAGAAAGAATCATATTTAAATATATTGGACCACGCGAAAGATGAGAAAGTTATTTAATAAGTGAAAAGAATAAGTGAAACAAACCAAGTCTTTTAATTTCAATTAAATCATCCTGAATTAACTTATTTAAGATTGGTTGTTGGTTGTGGAGACTATAATTATTTAAGGGTGCGGTTTAGTAGAAATAGATGGCTATATAATTATTTGCAGTTAGTAATTCGAGTTACATTGTCGTTGTGATCAATGAAAAATATTGTATTATACATTAAAGTAATCTTAAAGCATGCAGGATTTTCACCAAATAAATTAAAATGCATTGCGTTAATTAGATTTTATAAAAAACAATTATGAAAAATTTAATGAAAATCTGCCTGTTTTGTGTCAATTATTAATGTATGGTTTTAGCAACAAAAACGTGCTTAATGACAATTTTAATGATTTCACTAAATTCTTCATTAACATAGCTTTACACTCATTAGCTATTAATTTCATTATATTTTCCATTTTTTTTATTCTAACAAGAACTAGTGAACTTGGGTGATATGTAATAATTTCAATTATTATTTTTTTTTTCAATTCATTTATTTACGGTAAATCTTCTTTATACAGAATAATAACAATATTCAAAATGTTTAGATAAATAGCATGACTGTAAATCACATATAATTGATTGTTTGTTTTTTTTAATCAGGCCGATATTTCTACCTTAAATGCGAATACGCATATAGTTAGCTTCTGTTTTCCATCAGAAGCTAACTATTCTATTATTAATTCTGTAGAAGGATTCTTTTTTATCAATGATTATTTGCACTTTAATGTATAGCTATCTCTTTCTGCTAAACCGCAACCTTAAATAAAAATAGTTGTCCTTTATCCTACTAATTTTTTTTTATTATTAATTATTGACGTATTTCTTGAATGATTTTTTTGTTTGTTTCGTTGTAGACCAGCATGGATGGTTTCCTAAGAGTGGACACCTCAGCTACCACTCTACCTGGATCCCCGACGAACCTTTTTCTGGCCGACGAAGTCGCTTCGACGTGCCCGCTGATAACGCCCTCTCCGCCGACGAACGATTTGATCAATCCCCCGCTGGAAATCACCGAAAAGCCGACGTTTTTAATAGGAGACGAACTCGCCTGCAAATTAAATCAAGTTAAAGGTACATTTCAAATAAAATGCGCAAATTTTCAAAGTGATTATTCTAATAATAACGAAGATGATTCACACATTTGCTGTTATTTAAATTGAAATCAAACGTGGAAAAGTTGTGGATAAAATTCGATCATTCCCTTTTTCAACGCAGCAAAAATTACTTATACTGTTAGTTTTTTTGTCAAATATCTATTGAAACAACTACTTTCCGGACATTCAACGACAAATATCTATTATGTCATCTTCTTTGTGTTCGTTTTTGGTTGTGGAGATTTAAATTTGAAACAAATTGAAACAAAATAAAATAGGCCAAAGACCTTTCTGGCAATCACGATTTTATTAACAAAAATCATCGCTGGTAATAGCTATGTATTCCGACAACTTCTGATCCACCGCGAGACATTAAATTATATAATCGATTATTTAAATAAAAATAGTTGTCCTTTCTCCTACTTATTTTTTTTTAATTAAATTAGATGTATTTCGAAAGATTTACTGAAGATAGAAATATAGTTCAGGATGATTTAATTGAAATTAAAACACTTGGTTTGTTTCACTTATTTATATTTTCTTTAACTAGTTTCGACCATTGGTCATCTTCAGGGAGGAATTTAAGTGAAACAAACCAAGTGCTGTAATTTCAATTAAATCATCCTGAATTAATTCAAAAATGTTTCACCACGGGTTAATTGAGAAATTAATTAAACAGATAGGAATATAGTTTCAGAAATATATTTAATTTAATAAAAAAAAAGTGGGAGAAAGGACAACTATTTTCAATTAAATATTCCATTATGTAATTTAATGTCTGACAATGTAATTCCCCTGGATCAGTAGTAGGAATGCATAGCTATTACCAGCGATGAATTTTTTTTAAATAAAATCGTGATTGCCAGAAAGGCCTTTGGCCTATTTTATTTTCACAATTAAAACACTTTTTATGTTTTAATTGTGATTAACTAACTTCACATAACTCAAATTTAAACAATTAATGCTATTTTATTTTGTTTCAAAATCCATAAAATTGAAATGTATAAACATCGTATCAAAAAAGTAATAGAGAAGTTTTATATATTTATATATATATATATCGTTTTTAATTTATCATCGTATCAAAACAGTAATAGAGAGGTTTAATATATATATATCGTTCTTGATTTTTTTGTGGAAACCAGGGGAAGAAAACGCAGCCGCTGATTCTGGATCATCCAGCTCATCAGTCCTCGCCGAGCCGGTCTGCGCGCAATTGTTGAATCATAGGCATCATTACCAGCATATCATTAAAGATGAAAATGCGCAAGCACAGGTAAATAATTGCAATTGCTTTTTCCATAAACAAGTAAAGTTCAAATGTCTTCGTGTACGAAAAGTTTTAGGCAGTGGTTCTTAAAAAGGAAGAGGAAGAGTTTTCTGGCGTGATGGATGTGATGGTTTTCCACTAGAAGCTAACTATTCTGTCCACTCCTTGAAAGACAAAATTCTTTTTACACACAGCAGTGTGATTTCTAGCAATTCTTCTTGTAAGGGAAGTTCTTCGCCGTAGTTTAGAAAAAGGAAGAACGTAGGAATGTTTTTCTGAAGGTTTTCCACTAGAAGCTAACTATTCTGTCAACTCCTTGAAAGGCAAAATTCTTTTTACCCACAGCAGTGTGGTTTCTGGCAATTCTTCTTGTACGGGAAGTTCTTCGCTGTAGTTTAGAAAAAGGAAGAACGTAGGAATGTTTTTCTGAAGGTTTTCCACTAGAAGCTAACTATTCTGTCCACTCCTTGAAAGGCAAAATTATTTTTACCCACAGCAGTGTGGTTTCTGGAAATTCTTCTTGTACAGGAAGTTCTTCGCTGTAGTTTAGAAAAAGGAAGAACGTAGGAATGTTTTTCTGAAGGTTTTCCACTAGAAGCTAACCATTCTGTCAACTCCTTGAAAGGCAAAATTATTTTTACCCACAGCAGTGTAGTTTCTGGAAATTCTTCTTGTACAGGAAGTTCTTCGCTGTAGTTTAGAAAAAGGAAGAACGTAGGAATGTTTTTTTTTCTGAAGGTTTTCCACTAGAAGCTAACCATTCTGTCAACTCCTTGAAAGGCAAAATTATTTTTACCCATAGCAGTGTGGTTTCTGGAAATTCTTCTTGTACAGGAAGTTCTTCGCTGTAGTTTAGAAAAAGGAAGAACGTAGGAATATTTTTCTGAAGGCTTTCCACTAGAAGCTAACCATTCTGTCAACTCCTTGAAAGGCAAAATTATTTTTACCCACAGCAGTGTGGTTTCTGGAAATTCTTCTTGTACAGGAAGTTCTTCGCTGTAGTTTAGAAAAAGGAAGAACGTAGGAATGTTTTTCTGAAGGTTTTCCACTAGAAGCTAACTATTCTGTCCACTCCTTGAAGGACAAAATTCTTTTTACCCACAGCAGTGTGATTTCTGGCAATTCTTCTCGAGCGGGAAGTTCTTCGCTGTAGTTTATAAAAAGAAAAAGTGAAATATTTTTTTTAAAGATGGATTTGAAGCTAACTATTCTATCCACTCCTTAGAAGGAACAATTCTTCTTACCCTTTAAAGCATATAGCACACTTTCAACTATGATCTCTGGTAATTCTTTTTGTACAGAAAGTTCTTCGTGTTGATTTTAAAAAGGATGAGTGCAAGTGCAAAGGTGTTTTCTGATATGATGGATTCGAATGTTTTCCATCAGAAGCTAACTATTCTATCGAGTCCTTGAAAGGCAATGTTCTTCTTACTATTTAAAGCAGACAACACGCTTTCAAGTAAGATTTCTGGCAGTTCTTCTCGCGCGGGAAGTTCTTCGCTGTAGTTTGTAAAAAGAAAAAGTGAAATGTTTTTTTTTTAAGATGGATTTGAAGCTAACTATTCTATTCACTCCTTAGAAGGAACAATTCTTCTTACCATTTCAACTATGATTTCTTGTAGTTCTTGCACAGAATGTTCTTTGTATTAGTTTTAAAAGGGATAAGCGCAGTTGTGTTTTCCGATACGATATATTTGAATGTTTTCTTTCCATCAGAAGCTAACTATTCTCTATTCTATCGAGTCCTTGAAAAGCAAAGTTCTTCTTACTATTAAATACTCTTTTCTATTTATATTTATTCTCCTCACTATTTAAAGCAGCAAATAAGATATCCGGTAGTTCTTCTCGTACGGGATCACCCTCTTTGATTGTGGAATCAATTTTGATCAGGAATGAGTGTAAATTGCCTTTTTTGATGGATTTAAATCTCACAATAAGAATATTTGGTTTAGCTCAAATAAAATTCTTCGATTTGTTTGTAGTTATTTTTATTGCCGACCTCATTTTTTAATAAAAAAATTCAAGGCATTTTAGAAGAGAATAGTTTTCGATCATATAAGCACCATATGATCGAAAACTGTTCTCCTCTAAAATGCCTTGAATTTTTTGTATTAAAAAGTGAGGTCGGCAATAAAAATGTGTATTATTAGAAATGATGAAATAAAAGTGTATTTGTGAATATTATTAAAAATGATAATAATGTTCCTAAATATTTAATAAAATATCAATATTATAATATATTTAATAAAAACAAAAGTCACAGAGCTAAATGTGGAAATAATTTATTAATTATTTTCAAATCATTTTTATTTAATATTTAATAATATATTCAACCACTATTCCTCTATGGATAACATGAAAATAGGCAAAAGATGGCGCTTGTGTCGTCTTCTATTTATTGTGATTATAATATATTGATTGTAAAAGTTTATTATGTTTAAGGAAACTAATGGTAAACTGCAACCAATGCAACTGACCTTCAGAAATCCCCCAGACGATTTCTTCTTCATGAAATGGAACTGGCCCTTGATTCGAAAAATGTCCCTGTGGACCTTCATGTCCGGTCTGATCGCAATGACCGGCTTGGTGGTCACAATGATTTCCTCCCTTCCACGCACCTGCAACCCGCCGACGCAATGGTATCAAGGCAACTTACTCTACGAAATATTCCCAGCCAGCTTCCACGACGCCGACGGCGACGGAGTCGGCGACCTGAAGGGCATATCCTACTACGCGGACTACATCGAAAAACTGGGCGTCAGAGGAGTGAGGCTGAATTCGATATTCCCCTCACACCCGTATCCAGAGAATTACAAAAACGTCTCCACGATTTTGGAGATTGAACCGAAATTGGGGACTTTAAAAGATTTTAAAATATTGGTTGATACGCTGCATTTGAGGAATATCTCGCTGATTTTGGACTTACCGGTTTATCCGTATATGAAGAAAATCCCTTCTGATAAAATCCACGAGTTTAACGATAGCGAAATACGCCCCTTTGAGTCGCAGAATCACGTTCCGGAAAACCCAAACTCCGACGCGATTTCAGAAGCGATCCATTTTTGGACTAAGCATAAAGTAGATGGGTTTTATTTGAAAGGCTTGGAGTATTTGGTTGAGGATCCCCTTTTTGCTTCCCTCTTGAGGAGGTGGAAGAAATTTTTAGGTCCAGAAAAAGCGATTATAGTCGATAACGAGCTAATAACACGCTGCCCGAAAGATATAATCAATATAGTTCTAAACAACGTTGATTTAATCGACATTAAAGTCCATATAGATGGAGGTGTTGAAAGATTGAAAGAACAGCTGGAAAGTGTCCAAAACGGAACGTTATTTTCAAAACCCTCGATGCCCTGGGTGCATTGGAGTTTGGGTGATGTTGATACGGTAAGGCTAGCAACCCGCCTGCGTTTAGGGAATGCGACTTTAGGGGCAACCCTGCTGCAGCTGATGCTACCAGGTACTCCGAGCATGTTCTACGGGGATGAGGTTGGAATGCAGCAGGTTGAAGACCCGCATGGGGATCGCGAAGACACGAAACACCTCCACCAGTTAGGGGCTATGGTATGGGAGGAAACCCGGTTTAAATTCACGCAAAAATCGATTTTGCCCTGGATGCACGGCCAGCCTACTCATTCGAATTTCAAACAGTTGGATTTGATTTCGAGGATGGTTGCGTTGAGGTCTGAATCGCCTTCGATTTACGTGAATTCAGTGCAGAAAGACGGGCATAATAAAGCAAACTCGGAGGTGAAGTACTCTCAAGGAGATCTACTGGTAATTCAGAGATATTACCCGAGGAGGAGGTCATTCGTTGTGGTCAGTAATTTAGGTTCGCATTTGCAAACTGCTGATTTATCGAAGTTGTTGTACAGTGGAACCGTCGTTGTAGGTCCAAAAGCTGATTCTAAATCAGAAACGATTTCGTTTAAGGAAATTTCACTGTGGCCAGGAGAGTCGGTTGTTATTAATTTGGATTAAATCTTGCCATTTAAATCCTAGATTAATCTACAACTAGAAGGAAATAATCATAATGTAAATTAACTATGCATAATTGGTTAATCCAGAGCCTACTAAATATACAGGCCGGAATATTTTGTTTCCAAATCTTTGCTCCTTCAGAAGGGCTTTCAATGCAAAACGATAGGATCTTGGTTTCCTTCTTTTTTGACAAACCAATACCAGCAGCTCGAAAAGAGTTGATTAAGTTTCATTTCACGGCAGATTTTTGGCCAGGAGAGTCGGTTGTTATTAATTTGGATTAAATCTTGCAATTTAAATCCTAGATTAATCTACAACTAGAAGAAAATAATCATAATGTAAATTAACTATGCATATTTGGTTAATCCAGAGCCTACTAAATATACAGCCCGGAATATTGGAGTGGGGTGTTCGAAATCTCGAAGTCCGCTCATTCGCCTACGAATCGTTACAGAAACATCTCCCGTTCACATTCATTTTGTTTACCTAATTTGAAATTTTATTTTCATTTAAATAAAATAATTTTAATTAAAGACCACAAAACATTGCCATGAGCAAGCACTCCAAAGGTTATGTATACGTATGCTTCTCGGAGTCCTCCACACCCCGATATTTCCGTTTGTATTTTTAGTAGGCTCTGATTAATAACGAGCAAGCACTCCAAGACCATGTATATGTATGCATCTCGGAGTCTTCCCCACTCCGATATTTCGGCCTGTATTTTTAGTAGATTCTGATTAATCACGAGAAAGCTATGTATACGTATGCATCTCGGAGTCTTCCCCACTCCCATATTTCGGTCTGTATTTTTAGTAGGCTCTAATTAATAACGAGCAAGCACTTCAAGGCCATGTATACGTATGCATCTCGGAGTCTTCCCCACTCCGATATTTCGGCCTGTATTTTTAGTAGATTCTGATTAATCACGAGAAAGCTATGTATACGTATGCATCTCGGAGTCTTCCCCACTCCCATATTTCGGCCTGCATTTTTAGTAGATTCTGATTAATCACAAGCAAGCACTCCAAGGCCATGTATACGTATGCATCTCGGCGTCTTCCCCACTCCCATATTTCGGCCTGCATTTTTAGTAGACTCTGATTAATCACGAGCAAGCACTCCAATATCGGAGTGGGAAAGACTCCGAGATGCATACTTATATACGTATGCATCTCGGAGTCTTTCACACTCCGATATTTCGGCCTGTATTTTTAGTATGCATCTCGGAGTCTTCTCCACTCCGATATTTTGGCTTGTATTTTTAGCAGGCTCTGATTAATCACAAGCAAGTACAAGCAAAGGTATACGTATGCATCTCATAGTACTCCCCACTTCGATATTCCGGCCTGAATTTTTAGTAGGCTCTGGTTAATCATAATATGCATTACCTCTCAATACTTGGATAACAAATAATATGCATTAGCTCTCCATGATCTAATTCACAAAACCTGACACACACCGTTAAAACCCGAGTTTTCACATTATCGACAATATGAACGTATGTTTTAACAAAATCGATCAAGTCTCAAGTTTTGTGAATTCATTCACGTTCACATCTAGTGTGTATTAAAATAATTTTTGGAAGGTGTATAAAAATTAGAATATAAAATACAAAAAATCAACGGTTGCATTTTATTTTCGGTTGAGAATATTAAGCATTATGATTTCGAAAAGCCATGATGTAATGTTTGAAATTGCTTTAATTTTAATTTAGTTGTCTTCTCTTTGTAAGTCGTTGCCACATTTATTTGGAGATTAAACATTTGATATTTTTTGATTTGGAAATGTATATATGTTGGATTCCTTTTCTGTTGAATATTTTATTTAAATAAATGGTTTACTACAAATGTGAATTTTAATTAAACAAACAGCTGAGGTTTTTTGAAACGTGTCTTTAACCACAGAATAATTGATGATTGGTTTTGAGTTACGTGAAAAGCATAATCAATATAATTAACACTGTTGTATCCTTTCTCACACTTTAAACACACTTAAAGAGTGAAAAAAAGATACAACAGTCTTAATTATTACTTTAAACACACTTAAAGTGTGAAGAAAGGATACAACAGTGTTAATTATTACTTTAAACACACTTAAAGAATGAAAAAAAAGATACAACAGTGTTAATTACTACTTTAAACACACTTAAAGTGTGAAGAAAGGATACAACAGTGTTAATTATTACTTTAAACACACTTGAAGTGTGAAGTAGGATACAACAGTGTTAATTATACTCTTCACGTAACTCAAAATAAATTTTCAGAGAGTAATTGTATATTTTTGTTGTTGAAGGGTTCATTCATAATCACCCGGGAACAAGAATGAAACGGGAAAAAATAATCGTTGGAAAATTCATTAGAATTTACACATATTGTGTAACAATGATTGCATATGCATAAGTAGGCAACCAAATATACTTGTTGGTACAACTTAGGCAGGATTCTAGTTTAATCGTTAGCGACTCAAAATGAAGATGGAACCATTCCAAACAACGGTTAATAGAGAGTGAACTACGATTCGCTGTCGCAATATCGTTTCATTTAGAATTCCATAGCAGATCATATGAAAAGAAAATTCCCTAGATTGCCATTGGCATAGCAAATATATTTTCCCAAAATTAATTAAATATTTAATCATAACTATATTAAATAAATTAAATAAAAATTATTTGAAAATAATTATTAAATTATTTTCGCACATAACTATATATTTAATTTTTACAATTTTAAATTAAATATACAATATATTCATCCAAAACATAAAAACTCTTCATCAACTATTTATCATTTCATCTCATCAAACAATGCGTCAAAAATACGACGATTAAAATTATTATATTTTATATTGTTTTAAATTTAATTCGTTATATATTATTCATTTCTTACCGTTTCGTATATAATTTGTATTTATCTTATTACTATCAAGTTTTGATTATAACTTTCTGGCTGTTCTCAGATATTAGTACTTTTTCCTGAGTATGAACTTGTAACTCCCCAGATTTTTCTACAAATTTGTCCACAATCATTCTTGATCATTCTGTATAATTTTCTCTATTTTTTTTGTGGGGATATCAAAAACTCATTTTTTAGGAAACCATCAATAAAATAAATCATCCGTTTCAGGATTCTAAAAAATAATTATAAAAAAATTAGGATACATTTTGTAAGCAAGACACATAAATAAAAAAAATCGATAAATAAGAAATAAAGACAACTTTATTTTTAGACTGTTGACAGCACCATACACTTGAATGAAGCCTTGTCTAATTTTGGAATGCGACAAATAAAAAATAAATAGAAAGAAAAAATAATCCAAAAAAAAACATATTACACACAGAACTTAGTTAATGAGTAATAAGAACAAAATAATAAAAAAAATCATACAAAAATAAGGTTGAGCAAGTGTATACATTATTGCTAGTTTAGAACTTAAAATGAATTACTATATATACATTGTAGCGTTTTTCTCTCTTATTTATCCGAAGAATAAAAAAATAACATTAATTAATTACCGTATTAAAAAATTAAACAAACAAAAAATAAGTGCGGTGAAACCCTCGGCAGAGTACGTACTTCGTAGTATTTCGTAATCGGCCTAGGATTTTCCTCTAAATGCTAAATGCGGGGGATGTATATGAAATGAATCATGTGGAAATACAACACTGGAAATTTTTCAATAATAAAATTGGGGTAAGTCGTGTGGGTTATTTCGCGATAAAGAAGACTAAACCGCAATCGTTTGCACCAGTTTTGTTCTTAAAGTAATGATTCAGATTTGTTGATTGTTTTCACTGTTTTAGCTAATTTAGTACGACGTCTTGTAATTTCTTACATAAATGTAATTATTAATTTTGAGGCACAAAAAAATTTTAAGCCACAGATTTATAAAAAATAAATCAGAGCCACAAAGCCACAGATTTATAAATATGACCTATTATATATTAAGAATATATATTTATAAATATGATAAATAACTTAAAAATATCTTACTTAAAAAAATAATAATTATTATTTTTTAAGTAAGATATTTTTAAGTATTCAATTTATCATATTTATAAATCTGTGGTGATGGATTTCATCAAGTTATTCAACATACTCTTGATGTAAAGGATAAGTTGTTTTATCTTGTATTTTTACAATCATTGGCAAACTTAATTGTCAAATATGATTTCAATTATAAAATCAAAAAAATCCTTCATATCACATTTTCATGTATATATTTTTTTCTTTTAATTATTTAAACATGTTTTTATGTAGAATAGTAGGTGTGGTTTATTACGTGAATTATGTATGTGATGCTACGCCCACTAATATCCCAAAAAACACGCCTACTATTGTGAATAATTCATTCTTCCCATTATAAAACGAAAAACATCCTTTATACAACATTTTCGTGTATTTTTTTTTCTATTCATTATTTAAACATGTTTCATAAGAAACCGATTCATGTTCTTATATGAATAATATGAAAGGTGCAATAGTAGGCGTGGTTTATTATGTTACTAATGTATGTGATGCTACGCCCACTAATGTCCCAAGAAACCACGCCCACTATTGCGAATAATTCATTCTTCTCATTATAAAATCAAAAATATCTCTCATATAACATTTCCAAGAAATAAGTTAAACAATCGAATTATTAAGTTTTTCTTATTTATTTCTTAACGGAATCTCTTTTTTTTACAAAGAAATTCAGTTACAGGATATATGGAATCAATCTTAAAATCGTAAACGCAAATTATTAAAGGGAAAACTGTATAGCGAATGGACAGCCTCAACTTACTCTATGACTGAGGCTGTAACTTGAAAACTCTATAATTAAATTTGTATTTCACTTAATAATCCAATGGTTATACAAATGTAGGATACAATAATTAAGGGCCGATTCACAATGGTCCAATGGTTATTTAGTTACCAAGTTACAACCTCAACCATAAAGTAGGTTGAGGCTGTAACTATTAATTAAATTAAATACAAATGTAATTATCCAGTGGTTGTTCAGTTACCAAGTTATAAGGTTGATGCTGTAAATGTAACTATTAATTCTGTTAAATACTAATTTAATTTTCCAGTGGTTATTCAGTTACCAAGTTACAGTCTCAACCATTGAGTGGGTTAAGGCTCTAACTGTAACTATTAATTGAATTAAATACTGATTTAATTGTCCAGTGGTTATTCAGTTACCAAGATATAGCCTCAACCATAGAGTGGGTTAAGGCACTAACTGTAACAATTAATTGAATTAAATACTGATTTAATTGTTCAGTGGTTAATCAGTTACCAAGTTACAGCCTCAACCATAGAGTAGGTTAAGGCTCTAACTGTAACTATTAATTGAATTAAATACTAATTTAACTGTCTAGTGGTTATTCAGTTACCAAGTTACAACTTCAACCATAGAGTAGGTTTAATAACTGTTTAATAAGTGAAATACAAATTTAATTGTCTAGTGGCAATTCCGTTACCAAATTACAGCCTCAACCATTGAGTGGGTTAAGGCTCTAACTGTGACTATTAACTAGGTAAAATACGGGTTACAAAGTTACAGTCTGATCTATAGAGTAGGTTGATGTTGTAACTGCAACTATTAATTAAATGCAATACAAAATTAATTGTCCAGTGGTTATTCAGTTACCAAGTTACAGCTTCAACCATGGAGTAGGTTGAGGCTTTAACTATTAATTAATTTCAGTTACCAGATTACAAGGTTGAGGTTGTAACTGTAACTATTAATTAAATTAAATTCAAATTTAATTGTCCAGCAGTTATTCAGTTACCAAGTTAAAGCTTCAACCATATGGTAGGTTGAAGCTGTAACTGTAACTATTAATTAATTTCAGTTACTAGATTACATGGTTGAGGTTGTAACTATTTCTTTTTTGTAATTTGAGTTTGCGATTTTAAAATTGATCCCATACAAAACCCCAATTAAACATTATGAATTAGCAATGAATTAATTAATCTGACGTCATTACCAACTTGGTGCGGTACTAAAGAACCAACTTGAACTAAACATCCCTACAGCCCACAAAACGTAAGATTATCCCTCCCTCGAGACGAGCAACACTTTTGCGAAAGCAACAAAGTCCGTAAGCGCACTCCCACATTACACGATGACAATCTTAGATTCCGTGAGCTGCAATCAAAATTTTTAGCGTTGTATTTGTTAATGTTTCATCTGATATATAAAAGAAAAGTGTTTGCGAATGATGGCACCCTGAGTTATTAAATTATCCTTATTAAGCACTGGTCACGAATGCGATTGCATAGTCTTGTGTTTGGCGCGCGGGTCGGTGAGGACGTAGTTGTTGGGCGTGGCGCGCGGAATGTCCGAGGTGAGTTTCTCCCGTGGGATTTCGGGGAGTTTGTCGCCGGGGTGCCGATGGCTGATGCTGGGCGCTTTGCGCGCCGTCTTGTTGATCCGGTTGCTGCTCAGGCCGGAAACGGGGTACTTCCCACGGACGGAGTTTGATGTGGGTTGTCTTAGGTCCGTCGGGTGTTTGGGCATGACGAAAGCCTTGGTTTGTTTGATCAGGGATCTGTCGTTGCAGAGGGCTGATATTAGGGGTAGATCCATTTTTTTGCTTTTCTCTCGTAAAGTGCGGATGTCCAGTGGAGTGCTTTTGTTTGGGGTCGTGCTTGTAGTGGGGTCTTCTTTTTCTAGAGGAGGGGGAGGAGGTGGGGGAAGTCTGCGGAATTTGGGCGGTTGGGGGGTTTCCAGGGAATTCAGGATGTTATCATCGGAGCGTGTGCGCATGAACCTACTAGGCCGGCTAGGAGGAAGCGGTGGGGGAACTGGATCTAAACTACCAGTCGAGGATATGCTAGGAGCACCATAAACCGGAAGTTGCACATAAGTATCCGATAAATTCTGACTGGAAGCGTATCTTCCTAAATAAGGAGTTGAACGGTAAAACACGGGTTGTTGTGCTAAAGCTGCTAATAAAGACCCTTGTTTCGCTTCAAGATATTCCTGCTTGCTAATCGCTGGTTCTTTTAAAGGAAACACAACGAAATCAACATCGCTGTACATTTGCTGCTGATACTGCTCAATCTGCGAACGTGATAACTGGCTTGTATAAACAGTAGCTAAGGGAGGTGGTGGAGGAGGTTGTCTAGGCGCCGGTTGTGGAGGCGGCGGCAAAAACGTACAAGGCACCAAAACGCTAGCTTTACTCGCGGCTATATCCAAATAATTATTAGGCGTTATAATCGCACTCATCGTCGCCCCTCTTGGAATCTTCGGCGGAATCGGTGGAACAATCGAATTAGGAATCGAATAACTAGGCGAAGAATTCACACTAACTACACTAGTATGCGCCGTGAGCATACTAGGAGGTCGCGTTGTAATAAACCTAGCCGCTGCTTCCTCCGAAGGATAAACCGGCGGAGGAACCGGTGTAGGATTATCCGGATACGGAGGCGGATCCCGCAATAAAATCTCCGAAATACTCTCATCGAAATCCGTACTGATGCTCGCACTCTTCACCAGCTGATGCGCACCATAAGGAGGCGGCGGCGGCCTAAACCTAGGCTCAGCCGAATCAATCCTCTTCGGCGGAATAGGCACATACCCCTGATAAGTCGACGGCAACGTAACATAATCAGAATCCGAATCCAACGTATTACTAACACTCTTACAAGACGGATATCTCCCAACGATCAAATCCGACAATTCCTCAGCCGAAAGCAACGTTTGCTGATTATCAGTCGGATCGCTTCCATCTCCTCGGAATGAACCCGAGTTGCTCACGTTGGAATTCGAGCGGTCTCTGAAGCCATCCACCTGGTCTTCCTCGATGGGCACGCTGTATTGCTCACTGGGGATCGTGCTGTACTGCTCGCTGGCCGTCGTGTATTGTTCGCTCGAGCTTAAAGTGTAAACCCCGCTGGTGTGGCTGCTCGGAGCCGGACCTGAGGTGTAAACAGGTTCCCGGCTATCCAGCTCGATGCAGGTGGCGTCGCTTACTACTGAATTCTGGGCAGTGTGTGAGTACCCTAACTCTAGACTGCTGCTAGTGGAGGGTCTTCTTCCTTTAGCTTCTGAAAAATAAAAACAGGAATTTAATTTAACTCGAATGGATTACAATTGTTGATTAATTCAGAATGCTCGACTGAAATACATAGATTTTTATATTCGATTCTTTATTGTTACTAGAAATGCCTATTGGAATATGTGATTTCGAAGGAAACGCGTTTTTTTTTTTTCGATTTCATAAATTCCAATAGATAAACGCGTTCAATTCGAAATCACATATTCACGAAACCAAGCGCAGCTCCATAAAACAAAATGAATCTCATCACATTGGACAATGCTTAGTTTCAGTCGCCAGTTCTTACTCACTGCCTTTTTATACGAGAAGAACGCAACCAACGCGTTCCGTACTTGCTCCTGAATATTGGGTTTCCAGCTTAGCTTTTCATCGACTAAGATGGCCAAATATTTGGCTTGCTCTTTTACCACAAGTCCCGTAACGTTTAGGATGGGAGCTTTGAAGTTTGGTGTCATTATAGTGATGGTAACATCTTTCTATTTATTGGGTAAGGTTTAATGCAATAATGTTACATTATTTTTTAATTTTGGTACTTAGTGATTCAATCTCATTAATTTTTAACCTTATTACTTTCAGTAGAAGCCAAAATTATCAATTACAAACAGAAGTTGCTACAAAAACAATTGTTTTACCTTTTGGCAGATTGATTAAGTTTCTACAAAAACACATGTTTTATTTTTTGGTAAGATGATTGAGTTTCTACAAAAAAAACACATGTTTTACTTTTTGGGCAGATTAACCGAGTTTCTACAAATACACATTTTTTTTGGCAGATTGTTTGAGCTTCTACAAAAGACACATGTTTTACTTTTTGGCCAGATTAACCGAGTTTCTACAATTTATTTTTTTTTTTGGCAGATTGTTTGAGTTTCTTCTTTTTGCGCAATGCATTTCTCGTAAATACTTACTTGTTTGTAAAGGTGTGACGACAACAGTACTACAAGAAGAACTGCATTGTGATCCAGCGAACTTCAAGCTGATTGCCGTTTTAGCAGATGTATCGCTGCAAGTCTGCTTCCCGCATTCGGATTCCTCATCCTTGATGCTGAGCGCGGCTAAAGCGGCCGTCGCAGAAGCATTTGACGTCCTGCTGCTCGCAGGCGCGCTGTCCAACAGATGCGCCAGCGCGAGACTCTCCGTAGATGGCGCCGGTGGACTGGTAATCATAATTTCGAGCTCATCTTCAGAATGCACGCGATCGCTCACAATCCCCGAGGTGGTATTCGAAGAAGTGCTTGAAATGACGGAAACGCGCTGATCGCAGTCCCACCGCTGGCGCTCTTCCTCTTCGCGCTTTGCCTCGCTCAACCTAGGCGCTACGGCCATGCTGAATTGATGCGCGGCTTTGCAAAGCGCGAGAAGAAGCCGGCTTTTTTCGTCGGAGGTGGTGTAGAGGGTTAGTTTTTCGTGTCCGGTGCGTATTTCGAATTTCTTCCGTTCGAAGCTGAGCTTCCCGATGGAGCTCCAGAGGAACATGGAGGGCGGGTTGTTGTCGGGGCAGACGCGGAGCCCCCTCGCGCAGACCGCGAGCAGAAGGGAGCCGGGTGCCGATTCGGTTTTGGACGCTCTTAGCCTAAATAGATGGGCGTTGACGGGTTCTTGGAGGGAACAGGCGTCGGCTATGAACCTGGCCCTGGCTTCCAGCTTGGATACGCCCCTGAGGCTCCGATGCGCGTTCTCCACGAGCCTGAGCGCGGCCGGCTCCCGCATGTTCGGCGGGACGTAGTCCTCAGGGCGGAAGCATGTCGCCTCAGTGCGGTCGCCGAGGTCCGCTTGGAGAGCGAGACCGGCGAGCTTGGCCGCGTGCTCCCCGGCCGCTCCGGAAGTAGCGTTGAGCCGCAGCTGCAAGTAATAATGGTGTCTTGTTGTCTCATCTCTGAGTAGCAGAGGGCTGTCCACGTAGAACTGCACGCGGAAATAGAAGGCCAGCGCCGGACGCCCGTTTGCGTCAAGTCCATGGCTGTGCGAAGACCTCCAGCTCTTCGGTGCGTATTTCGATAGCTTACTATCGGGCTCTGCAAACAAATACTCTCCATCTAAAACAAAAAAATAAACATTAGCACGAAAACATTAACAATAAACATAAAAGAATCAAACAATTTATTGAAGAGGCTGATAATTGTTGAAAGTTCATAATTACTTATATTAAATATCAGTCTTTCAATGTCTATTGTAATCTCGCTACAATTCCGAAGAAATCATTTCTTCGTCTGAAGAAGCCACAGTGTGGTGAAACAATTGTAGCGATATTACAATAGACATTGAAAGACTATATAGTGATATTTAATTTAAATAGAAGAATCTATCTTGTTCTGGCAAAAGCTATAAAACACCTCAAGCAGTCGTAAAAGGGAAAAGTAAATCTAGATCCTACATAACCGCCTAATACTAGAATATTTTTAATTTAATTTAAAAATCGACCAGCACTTACTACTGGAGCTTTCTCTTAAATAAACAAAGGCATACTGTTGAAGTGAAATGAGTGTGACCAATACCAACATCAATTGAGAGTATCTACTATTAGTAGATCCACCAAGGCAAAGGAAAAAGTAAATCTAGATCCTAGATAACTAGAATATTTTTAATTTAATTTCAAAATCGACCAGCATCAATTGAGAGTATCCTGGTGGAACTATTAGTAGATCCACCAAGGTAATAAATTATCAACAGTAATAAATGCTTTAAATTTATCAAAGCCCAATCCACACGGTTACTGCAGAAAAACTACTTGTACTATATTTCTCAAATTTATACAATTGATGTTCCCATCCATCGAGAACACTTGGTGTAATTTTAAGTTATTCCGCGATTTTACCGAGAAAATATTAAAATTTCGATGAGATTTTTTTTTCTTCCAAAAAAAATCTGAAAAAAATTACAAAGACTCTTGACGATGTTAGTAAGAGCGTGAGATATTTATTTTAGTCAGAAAAAATCATTTCCGGTTCATACTCTTACTATTAAAGATGTTAAGAAAACAGCGTGGAATTTATATTTTGCCAGAAAACATTAATTTCCCCTTTATTAAAGCCATTTGAATCAATGAGTAACATTTACATGGAGTCTTATGGGAACGGTTTAAACTAGCGCCCGATCGACGCTTTTTAACGCGAACTTGATTAAATTAACATAACTTTCTTCAGAGACGCGATAGAGTATTGAAACTATAAGAATTGTATTCAGAAAGGATTTATCTACATTTCGTCTAAAAATCATTAAAATTGTACTTTTGCGCTTGTCTATAAAAACTCAAGAAATTAGACATTTTTTTGTACATTTTTCAAAGGCCCAGTTTACACCCCTGTTTTAAAAAAACGTTTTATTCAAAGTTGCTCAAATTTATACAGCTGATGCTCCCATTCATTGGGAACATTTTGGTATAATTTGAAGATTTTCTGCGAACTTTGGATTTTTGATAAAAATCCACTTTTTCCAAATTTCCATGATTTTTTTTTCTCCCAAAAAAATCTGAAAAAATTCACAAAGACTCTTGACGATGTTAGAAAGAGCGTGCGATCTTTATTTTTCTCAGAAAAAAATCATTTCCGGTTTATTAAGCCCATTTTAATAGACGAGTCGCATTTACATGCAGTCTTATGGGAACGGTTTAATCGAGACGCGTCGAACGACGTTTTTTGACGCGACGTTGATAAAACCAAGATAACTTTGCTCATAAATGCGATAGGATGTTGAAACTTGAAGAATAGAATTCGAAAAGGATTTATATACATTCTACCTAAAATTTCATTAAAATAAGGGTTTTGTGCTTGTCTATAAAAAATCTTAAAGTTGGACATTTTTTTCGCTCATTTTTCAAAGGCCCAATTTACAAGCCTGCTGTACGAAAATTATTTGCAGCATACAGCTTAAATTTACACAGTTGATGCTCCCATTCATTAGGAATATTTTAGTGTAGCTTGAAGTTATTCCGCGAGTTTTGGATTTTTCACCAAAATTCAATTTTTTTCTAAGAAAATATTCAAATTTCGATGATTTTTTTTTTCTTCCAAAAAAATCTGAAAAAATCACAAAAACTCTTAACGATATTATAAAGAGCGTGCGATATTATTTTTATCAGAAAAAAAAATATTTCCGCTTCATTAAGCAGATATTAATAGATGAGTCGCATTTACATGCAGTCTTATGGGAACGGTTTAAGCGAGACGCGTCAAACGACGCTTTTTGACGCGATGTTGATAAAACTAAGATAACTTTTCTCACAGATGCGATAGGATGTTGAAACTTGAAGAATAGAATTCGAGAAGGATTTATCTACATTTTACCTAAAATTTTATTAAAATAAGGGTTTTGTGCTTATCTACAAAAATTCCCAAAGTTGGATAATTTTTTCGGTCATTTTTCGATGGCCAAATTTACACGCCTGCTGTACGAAAACTATTTGTAGCACACAGCTAAAATTTACACAGTTGATACTCCCATTCATTGGGAATATTTTGGTATAATTTGAAGTTTTTCCTCAAACTTTGGATTTTTGACCAAAATCCCCTTTTTTGAAAATATTCAAATTTCGATGTTTTTTTTTTTCTTCCAAAAAAATCTGAAAAAATCTCATAATCTTTTGATTATGATTTTTCTTGTTCCAATTCCTTCCATTGTTTTCCCGTGTCTTGCCATTATTTTCATTTCTTCTAGTGTTATTCCCTTGTTCATCATAATTTCTTGAATTTAGTAAATCTTTTTTCTTCTCGGTAGAAGTTTTTTTCAAATATTTAATATAATGATTATGTTTCATGAAATGATTAATGGGAAATAAATAGAAGATTATTTTTTAAATATTTAATATTGTGATTGTTTCATGAAATGATTAATGAGAACTAAAAGGAAGATTTCATTAATTTCTCTTTTAAATTAGTAAAAAAAACCTTTATTGGCATAAATCCCCATAAACCACAATTTAACAACCACAAAAGACACAACAGGTATCCTTTATACATATATTTATAAATTAAAATTAGTATATTTGTGGTGTTATTTTTCAGTGTTTTCTAAAAAAAAAGTATCTTGATAAATTGTTATTTGACTTTTTGAAATCCTCTGAAAGGAATTGATGTCGAATGTTTTTTTTTTGTTTGTGTTAAAATTCAAAATGTGGTTTTGTGGTATGATTATAAGGGTATTATTTCGATATTAATTTGTTGGTGTGTAATTGGAGTTGATTAGTGTAGATGTTATCGGCGTGTCGGTCCTCTCCTCTCCTCCCTTCTCCCCGTCTCTTGTGAGCGCGTGGTGCGACGAGGTACCGCGGGGCGAGGAGAGGCCGCTCCGAAGGAATGCTGCAGCGCCGGACAGCATTCCTCGCCGACGGGTACACTCTGCTGCAGATACACATACCACACCACTCTCAATAGGTACACCTCTGCCTCTCTTCCACGAGAGTACCGAGAGTACGACGGCGTGCGTTGCGTGCCCACCTTTTCTCCTCTTTTCCTCTTCTCTTCTCTCCTCTCCGATCTGATCCTCGTCGATTTGGCGCGAACCGGCCGGCTGGCCGCATGCAAAACGGACCATTTTTTGCCCCCGATGGGCACTGCCTTTGCGTAATGGGCGCGCCCATCAAATTCCGCGCATATCGACCCATTCACTAAATATCAAGATTCAATTAACTGGTACCTAAATTAAATAAAAATTATTTGAAAATAATTAACAAATTATTTCCACATTTAACTCTGTGACTTTTGACTTACGTTACGTAAGTTAAAAACAACTACTTCCCGGGCAAATACCCCGCCGGACATTGAATTACATAATGTACACCTGCTATTCCATATCAATAAAATATTGCATGATGCAACAAATTTTTGTTCCGAGAAAAAATTAATGCAAAAACAACAAAAACGACGTTATTTAATAATGCTATCTGCAGACGCGTGTTTCGGGATCCATCCCTCGTCAGTAGTTTTGCCAAATTAATATTTACCATTGTCCTGCTTATATTTGATAAAATAATGAAGATACAACAATAAATTTACTATTACATTTAGTATACACTACTAAGAAAAGGAATATAATATAAATATTACTAATCAAGCAAACTTCACGTACTCACCAATAAATATCTTCGATACACAACCTACCTAAATTTTTGTATGATACCAAGAACTAAACCTACATCAGTAGGTCTGATCTAGTAATCTTCTACGAGCTGATTATAAAGACTGATCTTTAATTAATTAAATAAAAGCAATGATAAAAAAATTAATTAATTACACGTGCTACACTTTTTGCACTGATAGCAATTTAAACGTTAGAAATTTCTACTCAAATCAGTGCAGAGCAAGATCAACAAAATCAAAACAATAAGAACAAAAATATTGTATTGATTCTTTCGATCATCAATATGAAATGGATTAAGTGAGAAATTAATTCAACACATCAAAGTGAATTTTTAAATATTCAAAATTGTGTTTTATTTATTTACAGATTCTCGAAATCTCCATATTACAATATACAGAGAATTTTTTTTATCAGTATACATTTCCCCTGTGTATACCTGTAAAATACGCGAGTCAAATGCATTAATGTATGTGTGTTTAGTTGCCTATAACATGAAACTGAACACACATATGCCAAATAGTCAACTAACATACACACATTAATCGGTTCAATGCGTTTGACTCGCGTTTTTTGCAGGTATACACTTCCCCTAATGTATACTGATAAAAAAAACCTCTCTGTATATTTTACTTACAAAAAAACTAATAAATAAAATCCCCAATCTAATTGGTGCATTAAATTTCAAAATGGTACAATAAAACCTTATTAATATTAAGATAATATAAACAAGTCTTCTGAAAAGAAAGATCTAATCGGCCTGCAGATTGAATTAGATCCTATTTTTCAAAATGCATTAGAAGCACTAAATATAGTTTCCTTCTCAAAAAATCAACATAGAATTTACGTCAGAAATTCCTGCAATATTTATAAAATCCTCGGTAATTTTGCTGTTTAAAAGCACAGTAATAAAATTATTCTAGCATCCAATAAAAGTTTACGTTCGATTTTGTCCTAAATAGAGTTGACCCTTTGCGGTTTTCCGTACAAAATTAAATAAAATAATAAAACATGTAGTAAAATTGTGAATATCCCGGGAAGTAAATAAAATACACAATCATATGTTTAGAATATTTATTTTTGTTAGAAAAAATCATTTCCGGTTTATTAAGCCCATTTTAATAGACAAGTCGCATTTACATGCAGTCTTATGGAAACGGTTTAAGCGAGACGCGTCGAACGACGCTTTTTGACGAGACGTTGATAAAACCAAGATAACTTTGCTCACAAATGCGATAGGATGTTGAATCTTGAAGAATATAATTCGGGAAGGATTTTTATACATTCTACCTAAAATTTCATTACAATAAGGGTTTTGTGCTTGTCTACAAAATATCTTAAAATTGAACATTTTTTTCGCTCATTTTTCAAAGCCCCAATTTACACGCCTGCTGTACGAAAACTATTTGCAGCATACAGCTTAAATTTACACAGTTGATGCTCCCATTCATTGGGAATATTTTGGTATAATTTGAGTTTTTTCCGCGAACTTTGGATTTTTTACCAAAATCCACTTTTTTGAAAATATTCAAATTTCGATGATTTTTTTTTTCTTTCAAAAAAATCTTAAAAAAATCAGAAAGACTCTTGACGATGTTAGTAAGTGTGTGAGATATTTATAATATATATATAAATAAATAATAAAACATATAGTAAAATTGTGAATATCCCGGGAAGTAAATAAAATACACAATCATATGTTTAGAAAACCAAATTTTCTTCATAAAATATTGACCTTCTAAACAAATGCTTCATCATTAATTTGCGTCTGGTCTCTATAAACTTAGAGGACATTCATAGAACGATGTCCTAGCTCTAGCTTGTGTTAGTAACGCAGTTTGAGGAAATGTTTGTAACTGAACTGACGCATGTTATTTCAGGAAAGAAGAGAGGAAGTTGATTTTTTTTAACTACATTCTATTGGATTACGCTCTAGCTGGTGTTAGTAACGCAGTTTCGGGAAATGCTTGTAACTGAACTGAAGCATGTTATTTCAGGAAGGAAGAGAGGAAGTTGTTTTTTTTTTCTAACTACATTCTATTGGATTACAGCCTAAATCGAGTCGTGCTAATCTACCTAGCCCCCAGAATGTAGAGTGGGTGTGCTCTAGTTGTACATTCTGGTGATTCCAGAATTTTTATAAAAAATCATAATAAAAAAACGAGCTTTTCATTTTCTGGTGATTCCAGAATTTTTATAAAAAATCATAATAAAAAAAAAACAGCTTTTCATTTTCTGGTGATTCCAGAATTTTTATAAAAACTCATAATAAAAAAAACAGAGCTTTTCATTATTTTCATCCAAGTAAATAATATACAATCATATTTATTAGGCAATTATTTGCTTAGGCAAAGAATACCTAGTAGTTGTTTTAATGTGGTTAGGCAAAGAATGCAATAAATTGTGTTCGAAGATTGATTTTATTTGTGTACCTTACAAAACATTTAAACGTCAGCTAATTCTTTGTCTGCAATAACTATTTTGTATCATCATGATCAATTTGTATATGTATCCCGATCATTGTATAGCTATGTAAGTATATATTATGTATGTAACTGTTTACTTAGTATTAATGTCTTGTAGACGTGGGATTTATAATTTTTGTTAGTTATTATATTTTGCTTTTTCTCTTTTAATTAATAGTTAATAGCAATCTTTATTAACAATTAAGTTTACAATAACGTAAAAAACATTGATTGATCACACAAAAATTAATTAATTGTTAAATGGCTATCGACCAGAGTATGCTTTGTAATTAGTTATAATAAATGTATTTCATAATGTAAAAAAGATGATTCCGTGAATAAATAAATATTTATTGTAAAAATTACATTAGGTTAAATAAAATGAAACAAACATGATTCACACATTTGCAGTTATTTAAATTACAATGAAATTAAATAAGGAAAATTTCTGGCAGTGATCAATAAATCAATTTTTGCAGTTGGAAAAAGGGATCCGATTTTAGCGGCATTTGGTTAAGGAGCCAATTTTTGTGGGTCCAAAATTTTGAGAACCACTGCTCTAGATAATGGTGGTTAAATAAAATTAGATTAATTTTGATTAAACATTTTATCAATATTATTCATTGGTTGATTCACACATTTGCAGTTATTTAAATTACAATGAAATTAAACAAGGAAAATTTCTGGCAGTGATCAATAAATCAATTTTTTTGCAGTTGGAAAAAGGGATTGATCGAATTTTATTGATCATTGCCAGAAATTTTCCTTGTTTAATTTCATTGTAATTACATTAGGTATAATACAATACATTTTACATAATATTCTTTACTTGACTATCGACCATAGGTATTTTAGCCAAATAAACAATATTTTTTTTATCAAAAATTACAATAATAAACCAAACATCATAATTACATTCCCGAGAAACTCTGAAGCCTGCAACAATCTACAAGCGAGAAATTTATAGCAAACCCATCATACCATATATGAATGTTAAACACGCATAATTTATGCTATATTTGGATTTTATGAATGGCACCATCGGATTTGCCACTTTGGTTATGCTATTTTTAACGTCGAATAATTCACCCAAAAGAGAACGATTAATATCGCCAGCGAGGAAAAAAAGTGGCAGTAAAATCGCCGAATTAAAATTCATGAATGGGTTGTCGTAAATTAAATTTGGCAAAAAAAAGAATGGAATGTGGAAAAATAATGGCAACGGGAAGTCGTGCTCGGTGGTGCGTAACGCATTGTTTTATTTAATATATATATATTTTTTTGTGGTGTTGGCAACGCAATTTGGGGAAATGCTTGTAACTGAACTGACGCATGTTGTTTCAGGAAAAAAAAAGAGAGGACGCTGATTTTTTTTCTAACTGTATTACAATCCTGCTTCAGGAGAGAATATAGAAAATTGAAAATTGTCTAACTGTATTACACTGAAATGATACATGCTGTTTCAGGAGAGAAGAAATGAAGTTGAAGACGATTCACGTTCAAGGTAGGACCTTCAGAATATGGCTCTTTGCCACCCTTAAGCGCTGCAGAGTGAAAATCACTACTTACCGTATGGAATTTCACGAAAATGAATACAAGAAATTTCTGAATAAGCCGTATAATTTTTGATCTATTTAATGAAACGGAAAATTATTATTTTTTCAATAATTGCATTTTATTAAATTTATATCAAACTTTTCCGTAATTTTTTTGAATTGAATTCTCACTTATCCCGTGGTGAAACATTCTTTTATGTAATAATTATGAAGTATTACAATAAATAAACCCTACACCCATATGGGTAGAAAGGGTCATAAATATACTTGGTCGTTCGTTTCACTAAACGTTTAGTTATTAGAGAGTAATTATTACATAAAAAATGTTTCATCACGGGATAAGTGAGAATTTAATTCAAAAAAAATCAATTTTCACTAAACGTTTAGTGAAACGAACAACCAAATGTATTAATTAAAATAGTTCATAATTATTCTTTTTATTAAAAGATTTAACTTCCTTATTTTCGGCATTTGATTTAGGAGCCGATTTCTTCGATCTCTTACAAAAAAAAAAATTCAATCTTGTCATATTTTTATCGGTTTTGGATATTTTATATATTATATGAATTTTATATATTTTTGTCAAGTTATCTTGAATAGGACCTACAGAAATAGCCTCCTAGAGCAGAAAGACCTCCGGTCAATAGTCCAGGACAGACAAACATACAAACCTTTATTATAATTTATATATATATATATAAATTAAAATGAGTATATACTCAATGTTTGTAAAAGTGTAATTATCTGAATAAAGATATTTGTATATAAACTCCTATACTAAAAGACGCAAATAAGGAGCTTAGAAGAGCTTAGCACAAAGTTTTATAAAGTATGATCGTTTCAAAAAAAAAAAAACGCAGCGTGATTTGTGGAGGTTACAATAACCGATCCACATTTCTATATGAACCGACTGCAATTGGCTTTCCTTGGACCCCAGATCAACCAATAGTTCAGTTTAGAATAAAAGATATTATGTTTGATCTTCGTAATTAATCGCTTAGTCTTTCTATTCACGAATTTCTTAAAAGTCATATATGTGGATTAATTTTATTTATTAAAGAGATTTAATAATTACTTTTCATTTAAACCGACTAGTTAAAAGAATAGATCCATTCTCAAGCAAGGCTACTACTTAAATGTTATGATGAACGTTCGTTTTTGCGGCAAGGAGCCGATTTCTATAGGTCCCAAATTTTGAGAACCACTGCTTTAGATAATGATGGTAGAAATAAATCAAATCGATTTTGAATAAACTTTTTTTCAGTATTATATAATGGTTTTCGGTATTTACGACATCCGATTTTTGTGGCATTTGATTAAGGAGCCAATTTCTGTGGGTCCAAAATTTTTAGAACCACTGCTCTAGATAATGGTGGTTAAATAAAATTGGATTAATTTTATTAAACATTTTCTCAATATTATTCATTGGCTTTAATAATTTACGTCAGATTTTGCAGCATTTGGATAAGGAATCACTTTCATTAGGTCCCAAAAGTTTGAGAACCACTGCGCCGGATAATGGTGGTTCAATACAATTTAATCAATTTTGAATAAACATTTTTAGGATGTAAAAAAAATGCGAAAACCAGTGTATAATGGTTTTCGATATTTACAACGTCCGTTTTTGTGGTATTTGGATATCCCAAAAGTTTGAGAACCACTGCACTAGCTTTTAATTAAACTTTTTTTGTTTCGATGTTATACATTGGTTTTCGGTAATGGTTACGTTTGATTGATGGCACGCGAAGAAAGATGATTACACGTTTTCCGAATAGTCTCCAGTTGCATTTTTCGACCTTCACGGTTTTGGAAGAAGGGCGGACGGCGCGCGTCCGACCTTAACCTCGTGCCCATCGGCCCCGAGTTACAATTTTTGTTTCGTTCCGTTTCATTTCTCATTTTTTTTTCTTCTTTCTTTCTTTCCACTCGGATGCCCCGAGGGGAGAAGAACGCTGGTGGAAGAGGAGAAATATTTTCCGAGGTGTGGCCGCGGCGCGGAGGCCTAAGGCTGATGGGATTTCTTATTATAATTAGGTAATTAAAATGTAGCAATTTTAATACGGGCGAGACTCGTTATTTGTATAATATCGTGGCCGGTCAATGCAGTGGCCCCATCATAAATATTATTTAATAATAATCCGCGCCGGCTGCCCCCGGAGAAATGGGATTATATGCGCGCGAGAGATGATGGTTGTGTTGGTGTGTGCGCTGAAGGGGTGGGGCGGTAAAGGGGGAAATTACACGCGTCTTCTTTTTTTTTCTTCTTCTTCTCCTCCGAGATGATGTTGAGAAAGAGAGAGAGGAGGAGGAGGAGAAGGTAGGAATTTGGTAGCATCGTTCGATAAAAAATGACAGCGGCCTCGAGGCACGGCCCAAAAAAACAATACGGAGCTCAAGACAGGTAGCTGTCCGAGGGGGGGACAGGGCGGCGAGGGGGACTGGTCATTTGTATACCTGGGGAATGCGCCCAGCCCGGTACACTCTGAGGAATCAACGCTGGCTCGGCTCGCTCCGAGCGACTGAGGTTCTGACATACCTCCACTCCGACCATTACACCATTCAATGCTTTCTGTTCTTCGCTTTGCTTTCCTATCCTGTGGTTACGGTCGTGGTATGCTCTTTTACTATATACTTCTGCACGCCACTACACCAGGTATGGTCGCGCTGCACCAAAACAAAACAACGCTCTCGTCAGGGAATGGTGAAAGTTATTTTTACAAAACTCAATTGCTCACATACAATAACATTTTTTCAACAAAAAATACTTCATTCCATACCCACATACCACATTTACATAATTACTATTTAATAAATTAGCTACTCCGAATACCCTATGTACTTTAAAACAATTAATTATTATTAACAAAATTATTTGGAATACCACATACCTTTAAATAATTAAACTACAGAAGACTAGACTATTAATCTTGTGCATTCTTTCATAAAACAAATCCCCAAAAAATAAATCAACAACCGTTAAGAACACCACGAAAAAAGTATTCGAGCTCGGTTTCTGGTTTTCGCAAAGTGCATGCCGTATCAAAGTAACTCGAGCATCGAAAAGAGCATTATCTCGGCCCGCTAAATGGAGACTCCTTGTAAAAAAAGCCCGCGTTATCTGTTTGTAAGAAATTTAGCACCGGCGATGGAATTCCATTGAAATTCAGTTATCACCTCGAATTTACTTACACACTTATCGCAATTTACGATTGACTAAAAGCCGCGTTCACACGTATGCGATTCACAGTCACGCTCACGTTTGATTAGAATGGAATTTCGCCGGTGCTTGCTTGCACCGCCGTTTGTAAACAATTTGTAGGTAATGCTTCGATTTTGTTCTTACTGAAAAAAGAAGAGATTTTTCTTTCTGTCAATTTATTTATTTCCAAATAGAATAATACATTCATGGGTGTGTCATATTTGGTAAGATGCAAATGTATAGTAAAAATAGTAATATAGTTTTTTTAATCTTTTTTCCTTTCTACAGTTCGGTGTAAATAGTTTTTGTTTAGTGTCTGTTTCTATATTTTTCTCTCCATGTCTTTCTGTCCTTGGTTAAAATAGTTAAAATAGTAAATAGTAAGTAAAATAGTAAATATGGATACAATATTATATAAAGAAAAGGGTAACTATTACAGTTAACTTTAACTTTATTTTACGGAATTCTCCATTATAATTGATTACATTATACAATAATTTATATATTTGTATTGTTCCCATTATTCTGAAATACGATGAATTCATATTAAAATGGTAATTTTTTAAGATTACATTTTGTTCAGCCACCGAAATCTAGCGTTTGAATAACGATTTTTATTAACAAAAATTAAATTTAAGAAAATATAAATCTTCTTTGCTCTCCGTGCAACAATTTTATACACAATAGTGAAAAAAAATATTACTTTATAATGTATATTAACAACAAAAAATGGTTTTTAATTTTTAATTCAAGTTAAGTACTCGTTATTCTTTACTTACCGCAAATTAGTGCTAGTCCGAATAGATCGGTGTCGAGCATGCCCTGTTGGGCGAAGTGAAGGCATGTCTGGTGATAGAGTTCGCGTACTCTGGATTTGGCCTGGACTATGAAGTAGAGGGTCTGCTGGTGCAGCAGGTGGAGGGCCAAAAAGCGGGCGGCCGGTGGGAGCGCGCCGGCAGGGCTGCACGCGGCCAGGGGGGCGCTCACCGTGCACAGCCCGGCACGCATGACCCCACCATCTCTAACCGGGGCTCCTCGCCGCGTCTCACCTTCAAAACAAAACAAAAATAAGATAAGAAGAAAATTTGAATAAGGCAAATAAAATTTCTGTTAAAACTGAAGGGTATAAGTAATAATTTGTAAAAGCGGATCTTAATCCACTAGCATCCAGCTCGTTCTGTAAACTTTGTCTGTTATGATTTATTGCCTTCATAATACACTTGTAAATAATATTAAAATATTCCACCACGAATATTAATAAATGTAAAAACAGATCTTAATCCACTCGCATTCAGCTCGTTTTGTATTTTTTTTTTTCTGTTATGATTTATGACCTTCATAATACACTTGTGAATAATATTCAAGTATTCCACCACGAATATTAATAAGTGTAAAAACAGATGTTAATCCACTCGCATTCAGCTCGTTTTGTATTTTTTTTTTTCTGTTCTGATTTGTGACCTTCATAATACACTTGTGAATAATATTCAGGTATTCCACCACGAATATTAATAAGTGTAAAAACAGATCTTAATCCACACGCATCCAGCTCGTTTTGTAAACTCTGTCTCTTATGCTTTATTATGTTCATAACACACTTGTGAATAATATTCAAGTATTCCACTACGAATATTAATAAGTGTAAAAACAGATCATAATCCACTCGCATCCAGCTCGTTTTGTACTTTTTTTCTGTTGTGATTTATGACTTTCATAATACACTTTTGAATAATATTCAGGTATTCCACCACGAATATTAATAAGTGTAAAAACAGATCTTAATCCACTCGCATCCAGCTCGTTTTGTATTTTTTTTTCTGTTGTAACTTATGACCTCCATAATACACTTGTGAATAATATTCAAGTATTCCACCACGAATATTAATAAGTGTAAAAATAGATGTTAATCCACTCGTATTCTGCTCGTTTTGTACTTTTTTCTGTTGTGATTTATGACCCTCATAATACACTTCTGAATAATATTCAGGTATTCCATCACGAATATTAATAAGCGTAAAAACAGATCTTAATCGAGACACATCCAGCTCGTTTTGTAAACTCTGTCTCTTATGATTTATTGTCTTCATAATACACTTGTGAATAATATTCAAATATTCCACTGCGAATATAAAATATTCGTCAATAATTTAATTTTCTTTTAATCAACTAATTTCCATCATCCGTAATTTACCTCCGGTTCGTTTTTTAAATTTCACCTGTTGTGATTTATGGCCATCATAATACACTCGTAGATAATGTGCTAGTATTCTTCTGTGAATAAATACACTGTAAATATTCTCAATTGATTTTTTATACTCTAATTTCCATTATCTGCAATTTATCTCGTTTAGTAAACTTCGCCTATCGTGATTTATATTCATCATAAAACACTCGGGAATCCGCGAAAAAATGATTTATTACGTAAACTTCGCCTATCGTGATTTATTACCATCATAATACACTTATGAATAATATATTAATATTCATAAACTTCGCCTATCGTGATTTATAACCAACTTAATACACTCATGAATAATGTATTAATATTCGTAAATTTTGCATATCGTGATTTATAATAATAATACACTCGAGGATACGCGAAAAAAAAAATTTGATATTATTAATATTCGTAAACTTTGCCTATCGTGATTTATATTCATCATAATACACTCGGGGATCCGCGAAAAATGATTTATTACGTAAACTTCGCCTATCGTGATTTATAACCAACATAATACACTCATTAATAATGTATTAATATTCGTAAACTTTGCCTATCATGATTTATATTCCTCATAATACACTCATGAATAACTTACTAATATTCACAAACTTCGCCTATCGTGATTTACAACCAACATAATACACTCATTAATAATGTATTAATATTCATAAACTTTGCCTATCGTGATTTATATTTCTCATAATACACTCGGGGATCCGCGAAAAAAAATGATTTATTGCGTAAACTTCGCCCATCGTGATTTATAACCATCATAATAAACTCATGAATAATATATCAATATTCATAAATTTCGCCTATCGTGATTTATAACCAACATAATACACTCATTAGTAATGTATTAATATTCGTAAACTTTGCCTATCGTGATTTATATTCCTCATAATACACTCGGGGATCCGCGAAAAAAATTATTTATTGCGTAAACTTCGCCTATCGTGATTTATAACCATCATAATAAACTCGGGAATAATATATTAATATTCATAAATTTCGCCTATAGTGATTTATAACCAACATAATACACTCATTAGTAATGTATTAATATTCGTAAACTTCTCCTATCGTGATTTATATTCATCATAAGACACTCGAGGATCCGCGAGCGAATGATTTGTTTCGCAAACTTCGCCAACTGTGATTTATATCCATCATAATACACTCGTGGATTTGCGAATGAAAAATACGGCAGTGAATATTTTTAATTGATTAATTTTTTTAATCAAGATCCGCAATTTACTTCCGGATCGTTTCATAAACTTCACTACCATGATTTATAGCCTTCATAATACACTTGTGAATAATACACTAATATTCCACTACGGGAAATAGGAAAATTAAATTAGTTACGAATATTTAATATTAATATTCGTAACTAATTTAATTTTCCTTTAATAAACTAATTTCCATCATTCATAATACACCTCCGACTCGTTTTGTAAACTTTGTCAACCATGATTTATAGCCTTCATAATACAAGTGTGAATAATATAGCAATATTCCATTGCGAATAGTAATATATTAAATAGTCTTAATTAATTTGATTTTCTTTTAATTAACTCCGTAATTTAATTTCAACTCGTTTTGTCTATTATGACAGCTATAAATCGCGATGGATGAAGTTTGCCATCGTGATTTATAGCCATTATAATACACTAGTAGATAATATACTATATTGCGAATAAACAATACGACATTAAATATTCTTATTTTTTTTTTAATTATTCATTTTCATCATACATAATTTTCGTTTAGTAAACTTCGCTTTTCGCGATTTATAGCCAACATAATACACTCGTGGATAGTATACTGAGAATAATTAATTCAACATTAGATTTTGTTAATATGGCAGAAAGGCCTTTATATTTGATTTCAAAATCCATTAATTGTATTGAAACAATAATAAAGATTTAATATTCTCATATTCAAATCGTTGACGATGCCACTTGAAATTAGGCAGAAGGTGGCGCTTGCGTCATTTTTAATTTATTATGATTGATAAAGATGTTTAATAATAATAATATTCTAGAGCAAATAATAATATATTAAATATGCGTAATTAATTTAATTTTTTTAATCTAATCATTTTCATCATCCGTAATTTACCTCAATACATTTTTTGTCGTCGTCCAAACCGCAAGAATTCACCACAGTAGCGATTGCGTGCCGTCCACTCGAGAATTCCGTTCTAATTAAATTAAGATTTCTCGTAAGGAAATGTCATAATTATTGGGTCTCGCTGTAAGTTATTACCACTGTCTTTTTTTTTTTCTTCACTTCTTTCCTTCGCGATGCAGACGCACACACTTTCGTGCGACTCTGCTCGGTGGAGAACTCGGGCTTTAATTAACCAGAAAAATATAGAAACCACAAACCGTTTATAATTCTCCGGACCAATTAAAGCCTAACAGTATTCTTCGATGAGGAAAAAAATATGAGAATCAATGCGGGATAAAGAATGAAAAAGAAAAAAAAAAAGTGTGCGGATTTTGTATGGGATCAATTTTAATCGGGAGTAATTATGATTTGGTGTAAGAATTTTATTGACTAAATAACCTAAATAACTTAAAATAGGTGAAAGTTTCAAACTCCGAAATTAATAAAAGTAAACGCATTATTTTTTATAATAATAATAATCTTTATAAATAGGTAACAGTATGTATTTATCATTTTCGTATTATACGACAACTGTGTTTCATGGAAGATTTCCTGGACCACGCCGGACTCCCCTAGGAAACAGTATTCTATTTTGCTTCTGAATGAAAATATTTTCAGAGACTAAAAAAAATAGACATAACAGGATTTAATCCCTCCGTAGCATTACTGAATAATCGCATTGATAGCTAATAAACCACCCACGGCGAAAATTCAACATACATCAAATTGTTATTCCCGTCGCGGCTCACATTGTATTACATATAGCTATGAATGATTAATTATCATCGCCATTTCGTGAATGATTGGCGGGCGTGGTGGCTCCATCTCCAGACCGGAAGTGATTAGAGCGGCGTCTGGCGGTGGGAATCCGGCGGTTTCCGGTGCGCGCCACCTTTCCCATGGGACTGCGATTTAATTAATTCGGAATTAAATGCGAGATTTCGTGTGGAATCGAGAGAACGAGAGAAAAAAAAAATAATTGTAATAGTGAAATAAGCACCGGCGGTAACGAGGTAATTAAAACGCACGGGTGTTGGAATTATTGTAGTTTTGATGATGATTGGGTGTTATGTTATAAATTGTTTGATGGAATTAATTATTATTCAATTTACGTACGTAGTGATGACGCACTGTTTCACCTAGACATATAAAATATAATTAGTTCATATATTATTGATAAACTAACATATAATGGATAACTTTTCTACTTTAGAGGGTAGTGTTTCGGAATGGTGTCACGGAATATATAAAATTTTGAAAACGGAATCATGGGCAAACGTGCGTGAAATGAACGAATCCGAAGTTAAAATCTGTAGGAAACTTACCGTTTGGTCACAATTCGCATTTAAAGTCCCAATTTTGAGGTTATAATTGATCCGATTTTCGACTAAATAAGCACATTGCGCGTATAAATCGTACACATGATGAAATAATCTTCTAATTTATGACGAAAGTTAACAAATTTGTTGCGATTTTTTCATTTACTCGGCCAAAATCACGATTTTAATTTTATACAGAAAGTGACGTTTATGTAAAAAAAAAACAATATATATTTTAGATCCATTTGTATACATAGATATAATAGGGGATAAAAACGAATAAAACGTCACAAATGTCATTGATTTTTTAATTAAATTATCTAAAAAAACAATGTACTGTATGATCGAGAAGTTTCCTTCTCTAGACTGCCTTGCATTTTTTTATTAAAAAAATTATGTTGGCAATAAAAATAACCTCACGCAACATAACCTATAACGTAAGGTTATTTAGAATTATCAATTCAATTTGCCAGAATAACATAACTTATAAAAAATCAATTCCACCATTCATCTGGTCTAGATAACTGGTGGTAGCCATTTCAATCTACTAGACCTAGTGTGTTCCATTTATCTTGATGATTATAGGCACAGAAAATAATTGTTCAACCACCTTCATCAAGATAAATGGAACACACTGGTCTGTCTGATGAGGTCCTATAAACCAAAATGGCCACCACCAGATGAATGGTGGTTAAACAACTCATATAATGAATTTTTGTTTCCTTTTGTAAGTTCGCCTTTATTTTTTTTTGCTTTTCTTTAGTAGACGAAACAACGTTTGTTTGGTTAATTAGTTTCTTATAGTAATGTTAGATAAAATCCCAACCATTTAAAACAAAATGCATGGTTAAATATTCGAGAAGTGAAGGTTGAAAATACACCATTATTTTGTGATAACCTAGCCTAACCTTACCTTAACTAACCTAACCATCTATCACAAAGTGCGTGATTAAATATTCGAGAATGTGATGGTTGAAAATACACCGTTATTTTGTGATAACCTAGCCTAAACTTACCTTAACCAACCTAACCATCTTTTACAAAGTGCGTGGTTTACTATTCAAAATGTGAAGGTTGAAAATACTCCATTATTTTGTGATAACCTAGCCTAACCTTACCTTAACTAACCTGACCATCTATCACAAAGTGCGTGGTTAAATATTCGAGAATGTGAAGGTTGAAAATACTCCATTATTTTGTAATAACCTAGCCTAACCTTACCTTAACTAACCCAACCATCTATTACAAAGTACGTGGTTAAATATTCGAGAATGTGATGGTTGAAAATACACCATTATTTTGTGATAACCTAGCCTAACGTTACCTTAACTAACCTAACCATCTATTACAAAGTGCGTGGTTAAATATTCGAGAATGTGAAGGTTTTAAAATACTCCATTATTTTGTGATA
Organism: Philonthus spinipes; assembly: GCA_963082785.1. Classification (NCBI taxonomy): domain Eukaryota; kingdom Metazoa; phylum Arthropoda; class Insecta; order Coleoptera; family Staphylinidae; genus Philonthus; species Philonthus spinipes. Next base: position 21,608,242 of record OY720311.1, read on the forward strand.
ACCTAGCTTAACCTTACCTTAACTAACCTAACCATCTTTTACAAAGTGCGTGGTTTAATATTCGAGAAGTGAAGGTTAAAAATACTCCATTATTTTGTGATAACCTAGCCTAACCTTACCTTAACTAACCTGACCATCTATCACAAAGTGCGTGGTTAAATATTCGAGAATGTGAAGGTTGAAAATACTCCATTATTTTGTAATAACCTAGCCTAACCTTACCTTAACTAACCTAACCATCTATTACAAAGTAAGTGGTTAAATATTCGAGAATGTGATGGTTGAAAATACACCATTATTTTGTGATAACCTAGCCTAACGTTACCTTAACTAACCTAACCATCTATTACAAAGTGCGTGGTTAAATATTCGAGAATGTGAAGGTTTTAAAATACTCCATTATTTTGTGATAACCTAGCCTAACCTTACCTTAACTAACCTAACCATCTTTTACAAAGTGCGTGGTTTAATATTCGAGAAGTGAAGGTTAAAAATACTCCATTATTTTGTGATAACCTAGCCTAACCTTACCTTAACTAACCTGACCATCTATCACAAAGTGCGTGGTTAAATATTCGAGAATGTGAAGGTTGAAAATACTTCATTATTTTGTGATAATCTAACCTAACCTTACCTTAACTAACCTAACCATCTATAACAAAGTGCGTGGTTTAATATTCGAGAATGTAAAGGTTGAAAATACTCCATTATTTTGTGATAACCTAGCCTAACCTTACCGTAACTAACCTAACCATCTATTACAAAGTTCATGGATAAATATTCGAGAATGTGAAGGTCAAAAATCAATACACTTCCGATTTTTTTTTTGCATAATAAGCAAATTGGAAAAAACTTGCAATTAGTGAAAATGAACTGCGGATGAATTATAAATAATTCCACCGGATTTGCAAAGCTAAAAAGTGACAATCACTTGCAGCGCCTAGACCTCGTTTCCACGTAATGTCAACTTAGGTGTTTCATTGCCGAGTTCGAGCGGACGAATGAATGCACAGAAATGCAAATATCAATTTTCCGCCGTCCGTATTCGGCCGAGATTACACGCAGCGAGTTTAATTAAAAATAAACCACTTATAATTTCCATTACGGGTTTTGTAACTATTAAACTCAATTAAGTTAATGGACGTCGGTTGGCGTTCGAATTACCGGCGATTGTAAATACGGGAATGGGAATATCTTTTAGTGGGATGCTCGGAATATTGTATGAAAAATAAAAAAAAAAAAAAAATATAAATTGACTCAAGTAAATAATTTATGCAGAGTTTTTCAATTGTGTTTTAATATTCGGCAGATTCGCTAAATCTTAATTATATTTCCTGTTGTTAGATATATACAGGGTGGCCCATTTTATTTCATCCAGTGAGAGTTTTTCAATTGTGTTTTGCTATTCGGCAGCTATATCTCAAATATATTTCCTGTTGTTAGATATATACAGGGTGGCCCATTTTATTTCATCCAGGGTCGGATGTACCCTCGAAACCATTAAACTTTTGTCCGAAACATTTTTTTGTGGAGATATTTCACTGGATGAATTAAAATGGGTTACCCTGTATATATATAACAACAGGAAATATATTTAAGATATAACGAATCTGACGAATAGCAAAACACAATTGAAAAACTCTGCATAAATTATTTACAAAAATAACTTTAATAATTCAATGACTCCACAACCAACTTACATAAGATTACAAGATATATATCAAATAATTCCTCGATATATCAACTAAATTTTCCTCAGTAATAAAATATTGTTCTCTTTACTTATTTTATTTATAACTAAAATTGTTTCTCAGCATATTATCTAAACTAACTAAAAGGACAGTTTGTTAATAATATTAATATTTTTATGTGGCAAAGAGAATGGATTACTTAATAAATATTTTATTTGCTATGTATAGTTTTATAAGTGTATACAAACCAGAAGCAACTGCACGCATTGAAAAGGGATGAAGTGTAAATATGATACAATTTCTCGCTTGTTAAAGCGCTGCAGTGCTATATATAGATCGATGCCGTCGAGATAAACAGTTTATAAAGTGCTATTATAGAGAAAGAACTTTTTTTTCTATAGTGCTATCCTGTTTTCTTAGCTCACAACTAATTGTGACTGCAGCGCTTTAATAAGCGAGAAATTGTATGATATGTACATTAAATATTTTTTTGTAGTTTACATAACATCCGACACCTGAAAGGGTATAAGGATTCTTGAAGAAGTAGTAATTTATATAACCAACAAATAATCTCCGTCTTAAATCAATTTGCATCCTGTTACAAAAGAACACATTTCACTCCGTTGGGAATCGAAAAATAAATAAAAAAAAACCTCAACATCCTGCAATCTTGAGATTCCACGATGCCCAATAAACTCTCGAAAAGACATTTCGCCTTGAATCGGCGCGAATAAATCAGAATCCCAAGAATGACACCGTTTACGCATTCATAACTGGGCATCGCCGACGCGAAACGATTACGTGAAGAAATACGACGGGGCCCCCATCTCGCTCCGTCTCGGAGGAATGCGATTCATTAAAAATATATAACCACGATTTGCATACACATCCGGATCTAGTAAAATGACTCAATGTTATTATTATCGTTATTATTACTAGCTAGCGCCGTGAGTTATTAGCGCTCGACAATAACTCCGGAGTTATTGTTATTGGTTCGTGGTTATTGGTGTGAGTTATTGTTATTGTTTGTTATTAAAATTATTATGGAGTGATCGTCGCCTTTGGTGGGTTTTAATTAAAATGCACGAATACACCGGAGGCTGGTGATAATTTCGTAACAATGAGATTTATTTCAACGAATTTGCTCGCAATAATGATATTATATTATATACTTAATGATACAATTAACTTTCTGGTTGTTGTTTTTTTTGCTAGCGTTATGTAATTCCTACAAAAAAATTTCATTGTCCTTGTTTATGGCTTACGCATTTCATTCTTGGATAATATTATGATTTAATTGGCTTTAAACTGTTTATGAGAGTAACCTAGAAATAAAAATATTGATTGTTTAATGAATTAGCACGTGGGAAGAACAAGTTTAGCGTTGATGATGGTTGTCTAGGTTGTTATTCCTTTTCTACAAAAAAAAAACTCGTCGAAGAAGAGGAAACAATAAAAAATATTAAAAAAAATATTATTATTGTGGATCGAAACGTTGGTATTCTCTTAAAGGAGGGAGGCAATGGTCCAGAAAAGTTTTAGATTCAACGCATTTATGTCATTCTTTTCGGTTTATGTATATCGGGTCAAAATGTGCATGTCGAGGTGGATTCGCATTTGTGTAACGTAAACAAATTTATTTATAATTGGTACGTTACAAATAGCGTAACTGTACATTGTGTTTTCGGGCGTTGGGTCCGTTGAGGCCGCAACGCGTCGTGCGGGCCTGAAAGAATGCGACCGAGGAGGGATCGTCCGGCGGCCGACACCGGAGAAGATGGTCCTTCGAGCCGGGCACGCGAATCCATCCTTCAACCTCGGCTCGACCTCACGAGGTCACTTTTCGTCAAGGTCACGCCACGTTCTCGTTACGCAACTAAATCTTCAAAATACTTTTAAATCCTCAGAGTTTATTAATAAGGACCTTAGCAAGAAATTCACTTAAATAAAATAATAGTAGAAAAATATCAAATTTCAATAGCTAGCCAGTTATGCGAAAATCAAGTTTCCGATTCGCAGAAACGACTCGCGCGTCGCGTTTCGTGCGTGTTTCGCTTTTATGAAGCAATTAACCCTTCGCGCGTTAATTGGCTTAATTGCGCGAATCACACGCGCTGATTGTGTGAAACTTGACTTTCGATTTAATTAAGAGCGGGTTTTCTTTTAGTGCATTCCTGAATTTTTAATGAGCTCTTTTACGGTTAGCCCGAGTTTTCCAGCCGCGCTGCGTTTTCTCTGCGACCAGCCGGACTGTTCCGTATATGGACCTTGATTCACCTCGATATTTCAGCGCGCTGAAACTTGGTTCTAAATGTTTACAATTGTAATTTAATAAAAAAATTTAGCTTTACTTAAAACTTCACGTACTCAGCAACAAATATCTTCAAGAAGCTTTTATTTGAAACGCTTAATGTAAATTAATCTAAGTATTTTTTTATTTTATTTTTTATACGATTCTGAACATTCTTAAAAACACATGTAAGAATTATTTTTGCTCCACGAATTTCTCGAAAAATGTCCTAGGAAGTCCTAGAAAATATTTTTTGTAATTCTTCTTTTTTCTTTATATTAACATTAATTTTTAATTTGGCAGAAATTGTCCTAGGGAGTCCTAGAATATACTTTTTGTAATTTTTAATTTTTTTCTTTATATTAACATTAATTTATAATTTGGCAAAAATTGCCCTAGGGAGTCCCAAAAAATAATTTTTGTAATTTTTTATTTTTTCTTTAATTTAACATTAATTTTTAATTTGGCAAAAATTGTTCTAGGAAGTCCTAGAAGATACTTTCTATAATTTTTATTCTTTTTTTATATTAACATTAATTTTTAATTTGGCAAAAATTGTCCTAGAAAGTCCTAGAAAATACTTTTTGTAATTTTTATTTACATTAACATTATTTTTTTAATTTAGCGATAATAGGAAGAAAAAGCGAGGAAACAAATAAAACCATCCATCATCTAAAATAGTAAAACTAACGACTGTTTTATTTTCCCGTAATTTACAATTGTAATTCTCTCCCGGGCCGTATATATCGCATGCAGATAAACTATTATTGTTATCCACATTCCATGCTCAATAGACTATGACACGCTGTGGGCCGTAAACGCACACAAACAACCACACGACCAGCAAACCATCAACCAAACAACCATACATACTTACAGTAATGTATAGTCACGACATAGGAATCCGCCGCTCAGGAATTCGATTTCGCACACGTCTGCACTCTTTCTCCTTCCTTTACTCTTCAATAAACGGTACTATTTCGTTTAATTATAATAAACATCTTTATTTAAAGGTAATGGTTGCAACATTTGGATTAAAAGTTGTGTTATGGTGAGAATGAAACAATACCTCAACGTAAAACACTAAACAAAAATTGCTTTTTCGGAAAGAAAATGTTGCCGTAAAAGGTCTAAAGTTTGATCATTTAAGACAAACTTTAGGCCTGAGGTTTGAACAATTGTTGCCGCAAAAGGCCAGAGGTTTGACTATTTAAATGAAAAAAGCAAGAATATCGCAAAATTCTCAAATCAAAAATTGTTGCCGCGAAAAGTCTGAGGTTTGACTATTTAAGTCTTTTTTTTTAGACTTTTTGCGATATTTTCGAATCAAAAATTGTTGCCGCAAAAGGCCTGAGGTTTGACCTTTTAAATGAAACCTCAGGCATTTTGCGATATTCTCAAATCAAAAATTGTTGCCACGAAAAGCCTGAGGTTTGACCATTTAAATGAAACCTCAGGCCTTTTGCGATATTCTCGAATCAAAAATTATTGCCGCGAATAGTCTGAGGTTTGACCATTTCAGTCAAACTTTAGGCTTTTTGCGATATTCTCAAATCAAAAATTGTTGCCACGAAAAGCCTGAGGTTTGACCATTTAAATGAAACCTCAGGCCTTTTGCGATATTCTCGAATCAAAAATTGTTGCCGCGAAAAGCCTGAAGTTTGACCATTTAAGTCTTTTTTTAGACTTTTTGCGATATTCTCGAATCAAAAATTGGTGCCGCAAAAGGCCTGAGGTTTGACCTTTTAAATGAAACCTCAGGCATTTTGCGATATTCTCAAATCAAAAATTGTTGCCACGAAAAGCCTGAGGTTTGACCATTTAAGTCAAACCTTAGACCTTTTGCAATATTCTCGAATCAACAATTGTTGCCGAAAAAGGCCTGAGGTTTGACCATTTAAATGAAACCTCAGGCTTTTTGCGATATTCTCGAATAAAAAAATATTGCCGCGAATAGCCTGAAGTTTGACCATTTAAGTCAAACCTTAGGCCTTTTACGATATTCTCGAATCAACAATTGTTACCGCGAAAAGCCTGAGGTTTAACCATTTAAGTCAAACCTTAGACTTTTTGCGATATTCTCGAATCAAAAATTGTTGCCGCAAAAGGCCTGAGGTTTGACCATTTAAATGAAACCTCAGGCTTTTTGCGATATTCTCGAATCAAAAATTGTCTCGAGTCTCGAGTATATCGTGATACCACTTCTTCTAGTATATAAAACAAATAGATACTACAATTCTAAAAATATAAATAATTATCCATTTTAATTACCATTATAGAAAGTCTATTTTTTTTTTAACAAAAATCATCTATTTGGTTAACCAAATTTTACGATAATTATTCACGAATAATAAATGCCCATGTAACGCCCGCATATTACGCAACTCCGCCATGTGGTAAAGTACAAACACGCGGCACTTGCGACAATTGCGCCCCTATTAGAAGCGTCGCGAATGACAAAATCACCTTTGACTAATATCCGTACGTGTTTATCATGCTGAAATCGTTTCGAAACCAAATATTGGCTCGGACGAAGCGCAAACAATGCGCTGGAATGCAACGCCGAAACCAATCGGAACGCGCACGTTACCTTTTGCTAACGTAACACACGAAATCAATCCCATTTCAGAGAGGAAACCGTGAGGTGGACAGAGAGGAGGTGACCACCAGATGGTGGTGGTGGGGCGGGAGCAGAAGGTCGTCTGCATTCCAGGCATTGCGGCGCCCGCGATCCCCATTATCAAAATTATTGCAATTAGCTTCAACTTGTCAGCTAGATTTTCAGGGGTTTTGGTTGAAATGATCATGGTGGTGTTTTCTGGAAAAGTCGTTTCTAGAAATTTCGGGACGGGTTATGCTTATTGGTTATTAGGAAACAACGAGAATATCTCTTCAGGAATGTTGGAATGACATTGGTGTTTTCGAAACAATCAACAAAACATATTTCATCCATTTAGCAAGATTTATATAATAGACACAACAGTTTACCATTAAAAGAAATATCTCCAGTGAATCAAAACTTTAAAAACAAACAAATATTTCAAGAAAAGAGGGAGAACTAAAAGCACTTCTTCTTCTCGAATCATTATACCCTTTCAGGTATTGGATGTGGCTTTAACAAAACATAAAAATTAGTTAAATTTAGTAAATTCAAAATATTAATTTGAAAACCATTGTAAATTGTATATTTTTGTCAAATAAAATCATAAAAAAATAAATAATAAATAATTTATTTATTATATTTTTATTTAATATAAATAAAATCACGATTTATTTATTTCTTTTTTTTTTCAACAGAATTTAGTAACTGACGACTAAATCCAAAAATATCAACATATATTGACTATTAATTTTCAAAATCTATTTCGTCACGAAATGCAAAGAATATCAGCATATCAATAGAAAAATCACTTGGTCATAATTATTTAAATAAATTCAATATAAAGAATTTGAGTGTAATTAATAAATTATTTTTTCCTTTCTTTTTCCTTTATTATTTTTAAATTTACATAAGTTATGTCTGCCAAAATTGTATTTTCTTGATGATAAAAATCTAAAAAAAAACATTGATTTACATTAAATCGTAATTTAATGTTTTTTTTTTAGAGATAAATTATGTCCTTCGAAATTAATTTTGTTGATGACAAAAATTTATAACGTATTCGCTTTATATTTACAAAGTGTTAAAAATAATTTTTGCCATCAAAAATCTTAATGTATTTACAATAATAAATTGTTAAAATAATAAATAAATTGTTAAATAACACTACATTTTATTTTTTTCGAGATTATTTAAGAATCAGGAATTATTTTTTAATAAATAACATATTTTTTATGTTGTAAACAATTTTAAAAAAAACCATCAAAATTGATGAATCATAATAAATGGAAGACGACGCAAGCGCCATCTTTTGGCTATTTTTATGTGGAATCGTTTATTAAAAATTAACGAGTTTTAAAAATTTGTAAATATAAAGAGAATACATTATAAATTGCTAAAACTCATATTTTTCATTAACAATATCAATTTTTGACTGACTTAATTTAAAAATCTTAATGTATTTACAATAATAAATTGTTAAAATAATAAATAAATTGTTAAATAACACTACATTTTAATTTTTTCGAGATTATTTAAGAATCAGGAATTATTTTTTAATAAATAACATATTTTTTATGTTGTAAACAATTAAAAAAAAAACTCATTTGTATCATCAGCAAAATTGATGAATCATAATAAATGGAAGACGACGCAAGCGCCATCTTTTGACTATTTTTATGTTGTAAACAATTTAAAAAAAAACTCATTTTTATCATCAGCAAAATTGATGAATCATAATAAATAGAAGACAGAGCAAGCGCCATCTTTTGACCATTTTCATGTGCAATCGTTTATTAAAAATTAACGAGTTTTAAGAATTTGTAAATATAAAGAGAATACATTATAAATTGCTAAAACTCATATTTTTCATCAACAATATAAATTTTTGGCTGATTTAATTTATCTTTAGAAACCATTAACACCCTAATCTCACCTTTAATCAATCCTCACCTCAACATCCCCTATTGTATGTTTCCCTCAGATAACAACTACACCTCTGGAGAGAAACAGGAATGCGATTTAACGACCACCTGTTGGCAGGTGCCGACAGCGGGGGTGCGCACCCCCCGTCGAGGTATTGGGACCGCACGATTCCGACCCACGCGATGGAAAGTCGATTTCCATACGTTGCGCAACGGAATTGAAAGAAGACCCAATTTGTCACGTCTCTTTTGGCGTTTCACCTTGAGACCGTTGGGCGTACGAAGATGTTTAATTGTGTTGTTTTGTTGTGACATGCTCCATTGGTATGCGAGTGTTTTTAATTGGATTTAGTTTTGAATTTGCAATCGCGAACGTGCGTTTGCCGTTGTGTAATGTCCAGTTGATGCTTTTTTTAGAAGCGCACGAAATGAAATAGTAAGGCGAAAAAGAAAGATGCAATTAAAGTAGATCGAAAATACAACTCATCCAGTATTAATAATATAATACCTACATAGAACTACAAAAGGCTAATACTCAACACTTGTCGCAAAGTCTTTATTATATCTACAGGAAAAACAAAATTACACAAATAATATAACATACAGTTAGATTAGCAAAAGCAATTGCTATGAAATAAAACAACTGCCAAATGCAAACGTCAAAATGTGTAATTTGAGGTAATGCTATATTGACAACCGACTGATATTTTAGTTCATACGAAGTTTTAAATGCCTAACAATAAATTTACAAATGTCTACTCTAATTACAATTGTTTGATAGCGAATAGAGCCTTCTGGTGGAAACGTAACATAGAAACTTTAAAACCCCCTAATCAAATGTGAAAGCTGTCAAAATGTGTAATTTGAGGTTATGCTGTATTGACAGCCGACTTATATTTTAGTTCATACGAAGTTTTAAATGCCTAACAATAAATTTACACAAATATCTACTCTAATTACAATTGTTTGATAGCGTATAGAGCCTTTTTAGTGGAAACGTAATATTAAAACTTTAAAACCCACGAATCAAAGGTCAAAGCTGTAAAAATGTGTAATTTGAGGTTATATTTTTTGCAAATTACCAATAAATGACTTACAATCAATTCCTAGATGTCTGTTCTAATTAAAACTGGTGTTTACAGCGGTTCCCTCTGAGCGTGGAAGCCAAATTTCAAGCAAGTTCCAAGATCCGCTGGAAGGGAAGTTGTTCTCAGTATTTCAGTGGTTTCTTTCGAAGTTTGTCCACTTACTAAAGAGTTGTTCTTTGCAATTTTTGTTCTTTGTATTTTCATTGGTTTCATTTAAAGATTTTTCGGTAAGCTACAAGAACCACTGGCAAGAGAGTTGTTCTTTGTATTTTCTCAAGTAAGCTCCAAGAACCGCAGATAAAAGAGATGTTCTTTGCTATTCTCTTGTCAGCGGTTCTTGAAAAAAAATTGAAAGAAACCAATTCTTTCAATTTTTTTTTTCAAGAACCGCTGACAAGAGAATTGTTCCTTGCATTTTCATTGTTATTTTGTTTGTTTTTTTCAAAGTTTTTCCAGCAAAATCTAAGAACCACCGGCAGGAGAGTTGTTCTTTGCATTTTCATAGATTTCGTTCAAAGTTTTTCCAGCAAGCTTCAAGAAACGCTGGCAGGGGAGTTGTTCTTTGTATTTTCAATGGTTTCGTTCAACATTTTTCCAGCAAGCCTCAAAATTCGCTGGCAAGGGAGTTATTCTTTGTATTTCGTTGGTTTCTTTCAAAGTTTTTCCAGCAAAATCCAAGAACCAATTGCTAAAGAGTTGTTCTTTGCAATTTTCATTAGTTTCATTCAAAGATCTTTCAGTAAGCTCCAAGAACCGCTGACAAGAGAATTGTTCCTAGCATTTGCATTGTTTTTTTTTTTTTTCAAAGTTTTTCCAGCAAAATCTAAAAACCACTTGCTAAAGAGTTGTTCTTTGCAATTTTTATTAGTTTCGTTCAAAGTTTTCCAACAATCTCCAAGAAAAGCTAACAGGGGAGTTGTTCTTTGTATTTTCATTCGTTTCATTCAAAGTTTTTCCAGCAAGTTTCAAGAAACGCTGACAAGAGAGCTGTTCCTTGCATTTTCATTGGATTCTTTCAAAGTTTTTCCAGCAAAATCTAAGAACCACTGGCAAGAGAATTGTTATTTGAATTTTCATTGATTTCGTTCAAAGTTTTTCCAGCCGCTGGCAGGGGAGTTGTTCTCTTTATTTCAGTGCTTTCTCTCAAAGTTTGTCCAGCAAAATCCAAGAATCTCTGGCAAAAAAGTTGTTCTTTGCATTTTCATTGATTTCGTTCAAAGTTTTTCGCCCAAACTTCAAGAACCGCTGGCAGGGGAGTTGTTCTCTTTATTTCAGTGCATTCTCTCAAAGTTTGTCCAGCAAAATCCAATCTCTGGCAAGAAAATTGTTCTTTGCATTTTCATTGATTTCGTTCAAAGTTTTCCAGCAATATCCAAGAAAAGCTAACAGGGGAGTTGTTCTTTGTATTTTCTTTCGTTTCATTCAAAGTTTTTCCAGCAAGCTCCAAGAAACGCTGACAAGAGAGCTGTTCCTTGCATTTTCATTGGATTCTTTCAAAGTTTGTCCAGCAAAATCTAAGAACCACTGGCAAGAAAGTTGTTCTTTGTATTTTCATTGGTTTCCTTTAAAGTTTTTCCAGCAAGCTCCAGAAATCTCAGGCAGGTGAGTAAGTCTTTGAATTTCCATTGGTTTTATTCATATCATGATATGAAAACTAATGAAAAATACAAAGAACAAATCCTCTGCCAGCGGCTCTTGAAGCTTGCTAGATAAACTTTGAATGAAACCAAAAAAAAATCCTCTGTCGGTGGGATTTTTCCAGCAACCAACAAGAACCGCCGTTCTTCGTTTAAATCAATGAAAATTCAAAGAACATCTCTCTCGCCACTGTTTCTTGGATTTTGCTGGCAAAACTTTGAAAAAAAAAACAATGAAATACAAAGAAGAAGTATGAGAGTTGTTCTTTGTATTTTCAGGCTACTTCTTTTCAAAATTGCACATGGCATTCTGATGTACCTTTAAATGGTGAGTAATATTTAATCCATTGAATCGTCAACAGTCGTTAACAATCCGAAAACTCGTAATATTTAAAAGTTGGGAAAGTTATGAGGCAACATTGATAAAATTAATGGTTTTAGGAAGATGATTCGAAATATTAAACTTTTATGAAGAGTGGAATCATGTAATTTCCTGCTGTAGGATTAAATATCAACCAGTTTCTATAAAAGTGCAGGCACTTTATTAAACAGAAAGCCCACTCAAAAACAATTAATCAACAAAAGTATTTCAAATAACTGATGGTTGAGACTTTTACTTGATGAAACTCCACTAATTGTAAATTTTAAGTCTCACAAAATTTATTGCTACAATTGTTTCGCCAAAACAGTTGCACCAAAAGCCAGATGATTAATAAAAAAAGTATTTTAACAACACGCCAGTGCAAAAATCAAACAAACCGCATAGGACTCGTATTACGAAACAAGACAAATTGAATTGTAAAGGAGAATCCACTCACTCGCTCATAACACTCGACTTCGTCGTGCGTATGAGTTTCTAAACGGTCGGCTCATCTGCATACATCGCGACACAATCGAGGCATTGACAGCTCGAGTGCTTTGGCAGAACATGGAAGGAACATGCGGCACGACATGGCGGCACTTTCTACTCATTGTGTCTCCGTTTCTAAACGTGCCGCAATTAGTAATGTAGAAAACTCCGAGCTTCCCACCGTTATGGATTGATATTTCATTGAAACGTGAGCCGCAATTAGAGCCCGCTAAAAAACCAGAGTGGAAATTAGTCGGTTGCGCTTATATGTGTATCACACGTGCTGGGAGGTAAGGAGAAGACAAGGGAAATAAAAAAAAATAATAAACCGAAAGGTAATAAAGTGGAACAATGGGAGCTACTGTGTCGTATGATTATCTTTTTATCCCGTACGTTGGGGATATCCGGGTAATTGCCGTTACTTTCTGTCTGTGTGTGTTTTTGCTATGAGTCTGCATGCAGAAAATTGATTTTTCATCCTTTTTTCATCCATGTGCAATGCCTTGATGAAGGTGGCTGAACTGAAATTGTGTTGGGGTTATATACCCGATATTAATCATATTAAATTAAAGACGACGCAAGCGCCACCTTTCGCCTAATTTCAAGTCAACGATTTGGGTCTACAAGGTAGACAACCGAGAATCATTGTTTCGTCCACTAAAGGAAGGCGAACTTGTCCTGTTTAAGCAAACAAGGAAAACGAAATTCACATTTAATGAAACAATGATTCTCGGTGGTCTACCTTGTAGACCCAAATCATTGACGATGCCACTTGAAATTAGGCAAAAGGTGGCGCTTGCGTCGTCTTTAATTTATTATGATTCTTGTCGTTGTTTTCTTTTTTTAATTGTGCCAACCGTTTCGGCAACTTCAGCTTGTTTTTAATCAGTATTAAAATTTTGAATTTATTACAATACAATTTAACAAAATAATTAAAATAAATAAAAATTTAATTAACAATATTTAAATATTTTCACTGACTATCCGTAATCAATGTTTACTTGCTGTTTTTTATATCCTTGAAAACTAGTCCACATGGCCAGCTCCGGGCGATTAAAAGTATCCGAGCGGCAATAAAACACGATTTGATTTCCTTTCTTGATTGATTCATTTTCCATTATTAAATGCCCGAAATTCGTACCTGAATTATAGATCAGTGACACGTAAACTAGTAGAGGAAAATAATATTCAATTTTACTAGAAACTCAGCACTTCAACGCTGGCAAAAATTTCCATGATAGAATAGAGTAGAATTTATTTCACAATACAAATTTACATGCATACATTTTGAATAAACTCTTGAAACTGGCAACCAATAATTATTGATCAATGATTATTAATTAGTAGTCAAAATAATGATTAATTTTATAGCATTTATTTACTTATTACATATTAGTAACACATTAATTAGTAGAGAGAAAACAAACTAAATTTTACTACAAACTCAGGATGTGGAAACTCACAAGCTTGAATTACAGATCAGTGATACAAAAATTAACGAAAAAAAAATAAATAAATAAATAACCCATCCTTTATTTTCAGGAAACTTACAAAATCTTGCTAATTGTTAAGGTTTCCACACTTCAGAGTGAAGAAAGGTTGTTAGTGCTTCATTTATCAATTTAAAGTGTTTTATTCACTTAAACTTTGTACAAAATTAAAGTATTTTATTAATTTATTACAAGATCTTGTTGACTGCAGAAATGAAAAGTAATTATTCTCAGCATGAATGGCGGGATTACGTCGAAGACTTTGTTTTTATTGGGGGATTTAAAAACCTCGGACTTTCACTGTTTCTTCAATTGAAGACATGATGCATAAATACATTTATAATTGATGCTCATTATGTAGATGCATACATGTTTTTATGAATGGAAATTTGCATTGATTTATAGTATTTCCACGAGTGAAGATTAATTCTGCATACGGCCAATTTGGGTTTAGAATATTTGCGTGTGTGATTTAATTTTCAATTAATAATAAAAGAAGGATTTATTCACTTGGTCACAGTTATTTAAATAAATTAAATTAAAAGAATTTGAAAATAATTAAATTATTTTCAAATTCTTTTGGGCAAGATCGATCAAAAAAGATCGACTGCTCTATCCTTGCACTAGTGTTTCATAATTAGCACCCAAATTCAGGTTTATTTGCTTTTAGATGTTTCTAATAATTATCCTACAGAAGCATTATAATAGCCATAAATCACTAGTGTTTCATAATTAGTACCCCAAATTCAGGTTTATTTACTTTTAGATTTTTTTTAATCATTACCCTACAGAAGTATTATGATGGCCATAAATCACTAGTGTTTCATAATTAGTACCCCAAATTCAGGTTTATTTGCTTTTAGATGTTTCTAATAAGTACCCTACAGAAGCATTATGATAGCCATAAATCACTAGTGTTTCATAATTAGTACCCCAAATTCAGGTTTATTTACTTTTATATTTTCCTAATAACTACCCTACAGAATCATTATGATAACCATAAATCACAAGTGATTCATAATTAGTACCAAAATTCAGGTCTATTTGCCTTTGTTTTTTGCGTGCTATTTGCATTTGCTGAACTCTTTTGGTTTATAATTTGCTATATGTGATTGAGTCAATTCAAATTACCTCAAAATTTATAAAATAATGTTATTTATAAACACATAGACAGTTGACAACTGTCAGTTGACAACAGCTGTATTTGAATGCCCTCTATTCAAATACAGCTGTCAAAACAAACAATTTCGCGTGATGTTGAAATGTTATCTTCTTCATAAAATTGTGTAAAAAAATAAACGAAACTATTTGTACTCAATTAAAAATTAAAAAGGCAGCGATGGAGTACAAGTAGTCTTTTTAGTTATCAGTACCAATTAGTCATTTGTTAGTGGCAAACTGTAAGGAGTATTATAAAAACGTATGGGATTTATTCAAAAATAGGAAGGAAATCCAAAAACATAACTTCTTGATCTGAAACTGCACTTTTTTGGAATCGTGAATAAAGTATAGTATCCCATTATAGTGTTATGGCAATGCAATAGGTTTGTTTTTGCACTAAGATTAACCACGGACATACTATATGTGTGTTTGTGATTGAATTAGATGCAAGTTTTGTGATTGAATTGCATTTTTGATTGAATTGGATGCAAATTTGTGATTTCATTGCTATCTGTGCAAAAATAAAAATAAAAACACTACTTCATATAATGACCAAATCTAGAGAGTCATTTGTTATTATCGACATGTAAGGAATATTCTCAAAATGTCTAGGATGCATTTCAAAATATTGAAGCAAAACATATATTGAAATCGTAAATAAAGTGTAGTACCCTACGGGTGTACGGTTTACTCCACTCGCCTACGGCTCGTTCCGTAAACTACATGAAAATGACCACAAATGTAGTTTACGGAACGAGCCGTAGGCGAGTGGAGTAAACCGTACACCCGTAAGGTACCACACTTTATATACGATTTCAATATATGTTTTCCTTCCATATTTTGAAATGCATCCTAGACATTTTGAGAATGGCTATTCTGTAAGAGAAATGTTAAGTTTAACGTGTACGTTATTTTTATCATCACAGCTTTTTTAATTGAGATATGTTTACATGGAATGTGATTTTAGTTAATAAAAATTCCAACCTTCTCTTCCTACAGGAACCTCCTGAAAATAAGGGTCTTGAGCGTTTAGTATATATAAACCGAGCTCAACTTTGTGCAAAATTTCAACCCCCTCACCCGATGGGAACCCACCGAACTTGACATTGGCCTTACGCGTTTAATGAAAATACAAATTAAGAAAAAATAACCGTCTTTCATGATTTATAGCCATTATAATACATATTCCGGGCTATTCCGTACGGGGAATGTTAAGTTTAACGTTTACATTATTAATTTAAATATACTAAACGCGTAAGGCACCCTCCTATTTTCAGGGTGTTCCCGTAGGGCTAGGAGGTTCATTAGCTCTACGGGAACCCCCTGAAAATGGGGGGTTGCCTTACGCGTTTAGTATATTTAAATTAATAACGTAAATGTTTAACTTAACATTTCCCGTCCAGAATAGCCCGGAATATGTATTATAATGGCTATAAATCATGAAAGACGGTTATTTCTTTTAAATTTGTATTTCCATGTAATGATTACGATATAATTTATTTGAATAAGTTAAATTGATAATTAAAAATTGTTATAAATCAGTGGTCTTTCATCCATTTATATAATGTTTTTAATTTACAGATAAATTAAACAATTTTAACATGAAAATATTTTGTTTTGTACAATTTTTATTTAAATATATTTTTTGTGTATTTTTTTCGGTGGATTTTCATTAAAACGCAAATGCCGGAATGTCCGTAAATAAAAAAAACATAAAATCGGTAAATAAATAAATAAATAAAAGTCGATTCAACACGGACATAAATTGTAGTGCAGTAATTGGTCGTGGCATTTAAAATCCGCATTGTTTACATATCCAGGACGGATTGGTAAATTGTGAGCGATGTAAAAAATGCGGTGTGCCCACGCCTTCGTTACACCGCGTAATGGAAATTCAATCGAAACGAATCGAATTATCTAAAGCAAACACACATACAAATATTACACTATCGGAATGGAATGCGCCGCGCTAAACGAGAACGTGAATTTTCCGCGTGCGTTGGACTCCGGAAAACCGCACTTTACTACGCTGGCTGGTCCGGAATCAATTGGAATTGGGTTAGCCGTGCGCGCCACTTGGGTTTAATCGAGTTGACTTAAGTCGAAGTTTTGTTCGGGTTTTACTTACCATGTGTTTTTTTTAATTAAAAAAATCCGAGATTAGTAAACGTGCTCTCCCATAGGTGATCTATTTAATCCAAAATGCGTGTATAATCCGGAAAATAAGTTTCGGAGCACTAAAGAGGGGTTGACAGACACTAGGGGTGCGTTCCGGCGAGGGCACAACTAACAAACAACACTCTCGAGGGGGGATTTTCACGTGTTCTTCGTGGAGAGCGCGCGATTGCGGAGAGGTATCCTTCTGCCGGCTAAGATATTTTTCAACTAAAATCCCTTAGCAGTTTTACTGCGGTCAGGTACACTCTAGGGCAAGACATGATTGGAATGCAGCAGACCGGTTGTGCGGTGGAGGTGTACAGGCGCGTTCAAAGCGCTCACCTGCGCGGTACGACTGGGCCGTAATTGCGTACAGCCAACGCTGGCGCGTTTCGTTCCGTTCCGAGGCGTTCGTGGCCGCAATTGTACTCGCCTCACTCAGCTCACTCTCCGATTTGCTCCGACCGCGGCAACATCGTACCCGCGCCGGTACCACGTATCTATGCTATGCTATGCTATGCTTCGCGGTACCAATGCTACGATCGAATCGGGCAGTACCGCGCAGAGGCTACATTCCACGGCTAAACTCCACATTCCAACCGGAGAAATCAACTGAGCCTCTAATAGGGTACTCCCATACTCACCGACAAGAGTTACAAAATTTTACTTATAATTATTTTCAAAATACTTTGACCCCGAAAAAATTATATATATATATATACATCGAAATTAATTCTACGATGTTCTTTTACGTACTTTTATAAAAAAATGGTACTCACTTCAAAACTTCACATCACTTTTTTCGTTCATCCATATTCACCGACAAGAGTTTACAACATTTTATTTATAACTATTTTCATTAAAAAAAATGTACGATATTATACGTACTTTTATAAATAAATAAAAAAAATGGTACTCACTTCATAACTTCACATCACTTTTTTCGTTCATACAAATTCACCGACAAGATGTTACAACATTTTATTTATAACTATTTTCATAAAAAAATAATTGTACTATATTATACGTACTTTTATAAATAAATAAAAAATGGTACTCACTTAAAAACTTCACATCACTTTTTTCATTCATCCATATGCACAAACAAGAGATTACAACATTTTATTTATAACTATTCTCAAAAAAAATTGTACGATATTATACGTACTTTTATAAATAAATAGAAAAAATGGTACTCACTTCAAAACTTCACATCACTTTTTTCCTTCATCCATATTCACCGACAAGAGGTTACAACATTTTATTTATTACTATTTTCATAAAAAATAATTGTACGATATTGTACGTACTTTTATAAATAAATAAAAAAATGGTACTCACTTCAAAACTTCACATCACTTTTTTCCTTCATCCATATTCACCGACAAGAGGTTATAACATTTTATTTATAACTATTTTAATAAAAAATAATTGTACAATTTTATACGTACTTTTATAAATAAATAGAAAAAATGGTACTCACTTAAAAACTTCACACCACTTTTTTTCGTTCATCCATATTCATGGACAAGAGGTTACAACATTTTATTTATAACTACTTTCATAAAAAAATAATTGTACTAATATCGTACAATTATTTTTTTATGAAAGTAGTTATAAATAAAATGTTGTAACCTCTTGTCCATGAATATGGACTTTTATAAATAAATAAAAAAAAATGGTACTCACTTCAAAACTTCACATCACTTTTTTCGTTCATCCATATGCACTGACAAGAGGTTACAACATTTTATTTATAACTACTTTCATAAAAAAATAATTGTACGATATTATACGTACTTTTATAAATAAATAAAAAAATGGTACTCACTTCATAATGTCACATCATTTTTTTCGTTCATCCATATTTACAAGAGTTACAAAATTTTATTTATAAATATTTTCAAAATATTTGGACCCCGAACAAAAATTACGATATTATACGTACTTTTATAAATAATAAATAAAAATGGTACTCACTTCCAAATTTCACATCATTTTTTTTTTCATCCTCTTTATTCTTCTTCTCGAATCCTTATACCCTTTCAGATATCCGATGGGGTTTCTGTTTCTGGTTTCTCTAGCTTCCTGCCATTTTTTCCTGTCTCTTGCAAGTATTTTCAGTTCTTCTAGTGTTCTTACCTTCGTCCTCATTTCTTGAATTTGATCAAAAGGATTGATCAAATCTTCATTCTAATTATGTGCATATCAGTTCAATTGTTTCTTTTTTAAATTCTTAATAGTTGAGGCTTCTACTTCGTTATACATGTTAATTTAATTTAAAGAATATTTAAACAAATAAATAACACTCTGTATATTTATAAATACAACTGCAGTTTCGGCAAATCAGCTTGCCATTATCTTTCTTTTTTTGTTTTTCTTGCAATCTGTTCTTGGTTAGTTATTTTTCTAATGTTCATCCATATTCAATTTTATTAATAGACACTACCATAAGGTGATCACTTCACCTTATGGTAGTACTATTTTTTACGTAATTTTAAAATAAATGGTTTATAATAGATAGGCAAAGTCGATCTTTCTTGTCACCGTAAAATATATTAAATGACAATTTTCTTAATATTATTTATAATATTAATATTGGGAAATGTCATCTATTTATTAATAAACTCCAATTTATTGTCATTTTTTAACTTTAGCTACTTAAAATTAAAAAATACTCGATTACTAAATTCATCTGATTTTACCTAACACTATTTTATAATCATCGACGAATCCTCGAATCTGCAAAGTTCTTCTTGAGAGCTACCCTTGTTCCAAATCCCGCAAATCCGTGACTCGTTCAGATTGTTCAAATACGAGAGTACGATTTGAATAATCTGAACGAGTCCTGATATTCAAACATAACTGAGACTCGTTCAGATTGCTCAAGTAGTACTCGCCTATATTGATAGGCGAGTACGACTTGATCTTCATTGGAAGTTTTTTTTTTAAATTCCAGAAATTATGAATGGTACCCATAAAAGAGAAAGTACTGAGGTGGACATTACGATATTTTAGGTGTATTTATTTCTTACGAATCGTATTCGATTCGTAAGAAATACGATTCGTAAGAGATGGTGAATCGAATACGATTCGTAAGAAATGGTGTACTTTCTTCTTACGAATCTCTTATTCGAACCAATAATTTTAAGCAAACGTTGTAAACGCTTTTTTTTAATTCTAGAACTTATTAGTGGTACCTATAAATAAGAAAATACTAAGATATTTTTGGTGTACCTATTAAAAATCGAATAAAGTGAACCGCAAGTCGATCGAAACAAACAAAACAAAAAATACCAAAAATATCGGTTTTCTGAATTAGTTCAGAATTTAAATCAGAAGTAAATATCTTCTGAACTAAATCAGAAATTTCGATATTTCTGTGTTTTTTTGTTTTATTTCAATCGACTTGCGGTTCATATTATTCGATTCGTAAGAAGGTACACCAAAAATGTCTTAGTATTTTCTTATTTGTGGGTACCACTAATAATTACTAGAATTTAAAAAAAGCGTTTACAACGTTTGTTTAAAATTATTGCTAATGTAAAATCCTGTTTTCTTAAAGCTATCTTCAAACATTTTAAACTAGTTGTGCATTCACATAGGCGTAGAATTTAATCTTTGATTTTGTTGGCGTTAACTTTGTGGTACATCTTGATAAAATAATATTAAAACACTTAACTTTGTTTTACCACTTTTATTTAATGTACATCCATAATTTATATAGGCAACCAAATATTATTTAGTGCTTTTATAATTATGTACCAGTAAAAATTGCCTATAATGTTACATCTTTCATAATTTGTTTATTTTATTTCTGCATTAAAATTTAAAAATAATCACCGTGTATAATACAATTTCATATTATTGTTAACACACGGCGTTCCCACTCGTTTCCTCGAATTCAATTTAAACGCGATATGTAATTAATTTATCCTGGAATCAATTTGCATGAAAACACGTCGTCCGATGTGATTCATCAGAAAAAATATATATATTCACGTTCACGCCAATTTGCTTAATTGAGTATTTAAATTAGGTATTCGCGAACCGTGTCATTACAGCGTTTTCCTTTTCGTACTGTTTTCGTTTTACTTTTATCGCCCGAATTTAATGGAAAAGGGTGGCCCGTCCTGTCTGGTCTACTGATGACCCACACATTGTATTTTGATTAGTTAATATACAAAAAAGGTTGTCTGGTAAATAGGTTCGTATAATGGGAAAACGCTCCCTAGTGATTCATTTTGAAAGAATGGATGGAGATTGAAGGAGTTGGGATTTTGTGTTTGTTTTTTGGATTTTTACACTGTGCTTTTATTGTGGTTGGGGGGATAATTACAGAGGACTTACAACGAAATGTATATAAAATTATTATACTGATGATAAAAAAAGTTATTAAATAAACATACACCATATATGGTATACACCATATATGGTGTATGTTTTATATATTTTAAAAATTAATATTTTGTTGTAATGAAAACAAAATACGTCAACAATATCTATAATTAACACCAATATGGAATGCATACTTAATTTTAATAATAATACTTTCCTTTCTTCTAGTTTATTTTTGTAAAATACATAATATATATATATATATATATATATATATATATATTTAATGACCCTTTCTACCCATATGGGTGTAGGGTTTATAATATATTTTGTAAAAATTAAAACGAGTAGGAGAAAGGTAAGCATTGTAATTAAAATTAGAAACATTTTTTACAACCAGCACATAAATTATTTCCAATGCATCACTTGTTTTGTAAATATTCCAAATTGGTCTTCGCTTCGGCCAAATCGGCTTCCAAACCAACAGCTGTTGTGAAATACGCCTTCGCCAAATTGACTCTTCCCAGTTTATGCTGGAGCACGGCTAAATTATTATAAGCAGCTGCATGATTTGGATCGCTGGACAAGCAAAGATTCAAACACTGTAAAGCCAATTCGATATCGCCAGAACCCTGAAAAGAATAAAACAGTTGGAAATTGCTTATTAATCCAAAGCAGGATGAATTAAATTACAATAATAAGAAAATAAAGGGCAGAATCTGCGAAGTCAAGTTAATTTTAATATGTTAAAAACTTGTTTTTTTTTAATGGAACACCCTATATATTTTCACAGAAATATAGAATTTATTTCTGCATTCATGTACAATAGAACTCTCTACACCTATCTCTTTTGAATTTCAAGATATTAACATATTTGTAAATAGAATCACCAATACTTTATTTTTTAAGTGGAACTTCGTGTATATTTTGACATAATTTTATTCATCTCTTGCATAATAAAAGAATTAATATTATTACTTACTATAGCTACGTGGGATAAGTTGTACCAAACTTCGGCTTTAATGAGAGGATCTGTCGCGAGGTCTAAGGCCCTTTGGAAACACACCAAGACAAGGTCCAACTGCTGGGAATATAAGCAACATAAGCCTAAGTTGTTGTAAAGTTCGGCTGAGTGTGCTCCCATTGCTAATACTCTCCTACAAATTAATCATTAATTTTTATTGAACCTGTTTGGGTCTAAGCAAGCATGAGCAGAAATCCTTCATCGATTTTGAGACACTCTACAAATTGAAAATACACAACACTTTTAAAGTTGTGTAATATCTTAAACATGTACAGCCAGACACGTC
The DNA here is from genome assembly GCA_963082785.1 of Philonthus spinipes. Classification (NCBI taxonomy): domain Eukaryota; kingdom Metazoa; phylum Arthropoda; class Insecta; order Coleoptera; family Staphylinidae; genus Philonthus; species Philonthus spinipes. The sequence continues at coordinate 21,630,778 of OY720311.1, forward strand.
TTCAGTTTAAGACATTCCACAATTTAAACGTGTTGTGAGTTTCAATTCGTAGAATGTCTCAAAATTGGTAGAGTCTGCAAATTTGAAGACGTGTATGGCTGTACATGTTTAAGACATTACATAACTTTAAAAGTGTTGTGTATTTTCAATTCGTAGAATGTCTCAAAATCGACAGAGTCTGGAAATCTGAAGACGTGTCTGGCTGTACATGTTTAAGACATTACGCAACTTTAAAAGTGTTGTGTAGTTGAAATTTGTAGAATGTCTCAAAATTTGCTGACTTGTGAAAGATGTTTCTGGCAGCGCATGCTTATTTATTTCAGCCATTAGGTCTGCAGAGTTTAAGACATTCCATAAATTTGAACGTGTTGTGAATTTCAATTTGTGGAACGTCTCGAAATCTGCAGACTCGTGAAGGATGTTTCTGGCTGCCCATGCTTACTTATTTCAACCTCTGTAAAATTACATTTTTTTGTGTAAAAAAATGCCACGGTTAAAATTATGTAGAATTATTATGTGAAACAAATCAAGCAACTTCTGAAGGGCCCCTGAACATGAAGCGATTTATTCATGTATGTTCCTTTAGGTTATAAACATAATTAAATATTACATTTATGGTAATTAAGGTAAATATTATAAACAAATTTATTGTTACTGGTTGATAGGCTGTTTCCAACAAAAAAATCGAGGGTTTTATTTGTTTTGAGTTATGTGAAGTAATAATCACTAATAAAACACTATTTTATTTCCTTTCTTCACTAATTTATTTTTCTGTTAGATGTACAGCTATTGAAAATGAGCACATGGTGCTCGAAATGTATATAAATTAGTGAAGAAAGGAAATAAAATAGTGTTTTATTAGTTTCATATTTACACTTATAATAAAATATAAAATCACTTCCATTGGATTATACCTGTAATAACGCAACGCTAGCTCAGGTTGGAAGTTGTAAAAATGGTAAACGCCAATGCAAGCGATCGCTTCCGTGTTCATTGCGTCTTCAACGACAATGTTTCTGTAGTGTTTGATTGAAGTCGGGATATCACCAATTGCCTCGCTCAGCCGCGCTAATTCCGTAAGAATGGAGACGTCATTTGGAAATATTTCCAACCCCGATTTACAAATTTCAGTCGCTGAAAGAGGCTGATCTACAAAAAAAAACATTTGTTGGTTGAATTAAACGCAAAAATATGGAAAGAAATGATTATATGAAGGTGTCCAGTTATGGAAATGAGATGATGAATTAATCTCCCATTGAATTCAAGCAATGAACACGAATTATGTAATTCAATAGGTCTTTCTGCCAAAAAAAAATATGTTATTTCTTTTATAAATTAACAAAAAAAAAAAAAAACACAACTCAATTAATCATTAGCAACTAAAATTTCATTCATTACAGAATTAAATATCACACACTATTTTAAACATCATCAAAAGTCTTGAATATTTTCAATTTTTTCGGAAGAAAAAAAATTTCATCAAAATTTGAAAATTTTCTAAGCGAAAAAAGTGGATTTTCGTGAAAAAATCCAAAAATCTCGGATTAACTTCAAATTATACCAGAATGTTCCCAATGAATGGGAGCATAAACTGTGCAAATTTAAGCTACATGAAACAAATAGTTTTCGTACAATATGTGTGTAAAATGAGCTTTTGAAAAATAAGGTCAAAAATTGCTCTAATTTGGAAATTTTTGTAGACGAGCATTTAACCCAGATTTTAATAAATTTTAGATGAGAATATGGATAAATCTTTTCTGAATCCGATTCTTCAAGTTTCAACATTCTGTTGCATCTGTAAACAAAGTTATCTTCTTTAAAGCAACACCGCGACAAAAAGCGTCAATAGGCGCGTCTCGCTTAAACCGTTTCCATAAGAATCTATGTAAATAAAACACATGAATTCAAATGGAATGAATGATTCGGAAATGACTTTTTTTCTGGCATAATTATAAAAAAAGACCTTTATTGGCATCATTATCAAAATTCTAACATCTACTTCTAGCATAATAAATATTCATTTCTCTTTTTAACGTTTTCAAGAGTATTTCAGATTTTTTAAAGATTTTTCTAAGAGAAAATTTTCAGCAACCTTTTATATCAGGGAAGGTCGTCTCCATAATTCTGGTCTTTAGTTTATCTTCGAGGCTGAAGTTGTCAGATTTGTACGCTCTTTTGTTAATATTACTATATTGACAAATTAATTTAAATTGGTCTCTAGTTTATCTTCGAGGCTGAAGTTGTCACATTTGTACGTTCTTTCGTCAAAATTACCATATTGACAAATTAATTTAAAAAATTTCTAAAAACATAATTTATGTTGGTCTGTGTTATTCTACACAAATTGGATTATTCTTTTCTTTCACTAAGTTGTCTGAATTTAAGATGATTCAAATAGCGTACACAATATACTTGACACTTCCAGTACAGAGGACTTTAATAAGAAATGGATTCGTCCTTGAAAAAAAATCATTTATTTTTTAAACTAATCACTTAGGTAAGTTCTTCAAAAATTTCCCCGTTTCACTTATCACATAGAAAAGTTTAAAAAAATCTTAATGTTTCCAGTACGGAAGGGTTTAACATTTTCTTGATTAAAAAATCTTTTTTTAGCATAGAATTCTCTCCTATCCACTAACTACAAATATATCTCACCTAATCTTAAATAAACCCTAATCAATCTAATAAACTAATCACTTAGATAAGTTCTTCAAAAATTTCCCCATTTCACTTATCACATAGATAAGTTTAAAATAATATTAATATTTCCAGTACGGAGGGGTTTAACAGTTTCTTGATAAAAAATCTTTTTTTAGTATAGAATTTTTTCTAATCAGCTACTAACTACAAATATATCTCACCTAATCTTAAATAAACCCTAATCAATCTAATAAACCCCTCGACGTGATGCTGCTGCTTAATGGCACTCCTCAACTGCTGCTCGCCATCCCTCACCAAATTCAGCGCGATGTAACATTTGCCCAACTGCACCTTCCACCACCAATCGTTGAATTCGTGAAACTGAGTAGCCTGCACCGCCAGCTCCATGGCACTCCGCACATCCCCTTCGTGGTAAAACAAGTACTCGAATAGCGGTTTCGAAAGGCACACGTTTTTGGCGTATTTCGATAAATTCAGTCGAGAGACTTGGATGAAAGGTCCGTCTTTTTGGGAAAGGGTCGCGGCTGTTCCCAGACGAATAGCTCTGGCGGATTGGCCGGTTATCGGTCGGGCGGTTTTTAGTCGATCTATTGCCGATCCTGGACGGTTCTGTGTGCCTGGACGTGTTACTCCGGAAATCGGTCGGCCTGTTGAGGTTCTTGGTCTTGCACTAAAAATTTATTTATCTGTACATCAATAAAATTTCTAACGAATTAAAAATTCGATTTTTAAAATAAAGAATAAATAATTAAAATAATTGGTAAAGGAGTGTGTTTGAGGGATTACGTAAGGGGTTATTAGGATGTCGAATTTTAGTAAGTACTCTAATTGCTTCAAGATCATAATTATTCAATTTGTTAAAATAACATAACCTATAGCGAGTGGTTACATTTATTACCAACATCATTTTTTTAATTATATAGGTGAAAATAAAAATTTCTTACTTCACTTTTAAAGTTTATATCACTTTAAAAGTGAAGTAAGAATTTTTTATTTTATTTTATTTTTTTTACAACATAAATTATTCAGTGGCCATTTTTTTTTAATAAAGAAATTCAATAGAAGAAAAGTTCTCAATCATATCTTATTTAAATATAAAATTTGAAATAATCCTATAGCAGGATTTGGAATTCAATAGTTGGACGAATAGGAACAAAAAATCATTCATGAAGTGTTGAAAAATGCTTAAATAGAATATTTTACATTTTGTTTTCTCGGACTGTAATTATATTTAATTGCTTCGATAACAATTGCTATTAAATTGATTATTTTTTTAGTGTTCTGCTGTAATGAAATTAATTTTGTACCTCATAGGACCATTAACACCTGTTGTTGGTGCAGTCCGCATGCTGGTCCCCGGCCTTGGAGCGGAAGCCACAGCTGTCTCGTCCAAAAAATCAGTCTCCGTGATATCCTCACTTTCCAAATCATCGACGTAAACTCGCTGAGTGAGCGCCTTCATTTTCAAACACCAGGCTGCTTGATCCAGGGGCTGCTTCTCTAAAATTTGCGTGCAAATATCCGCGCATTTTTCGTAATGCCGTCTTCTGTATTGGCTCAAGGCGAGATATAAAGGATCCATTTTTCCAAACACAGAAATTATTAAAAAAATCACTGAATTTTTATAGTTTTATGTATAAAGTAGTGTGGATTATTTTTCAGGTAACAATATTGAATCCTTGGTGTGTTTATAGTTTCGTTGTTATGGAGATGGAACACGCGAGCAGCATTCAGCGCACCCTTATAAAATGTCATATCGTTCCTTCAAAATAAAAATTCTGTTTGAAGTTAATTTAATGCAATAAAGTTGGATATCTGACATAATTGGATTGTCAATGCACTTCCAAACGTAATAAAAATTCATAAAAATAACTTCAAAAAACTTAAAACAAAATTAATTGAATTCTTAATTGAATGTAAGTTAAGTAGATGTAAGTTGTATTGTACATATGTTATTTTTTAGAAACTAAATAGATAGTGTTAAGCTCTAATTAAAACTAAATATAAGTTATATTAAAAATAGTTTGTAAATTTTGACGAAATTTTCATTTTGTACATGCATATGACATCTTGAAAATAAATAGATATTATTATTATTAAATTCCAATTTTCATTTTGTTTTGTAAAATTATACTCTAAAGCGCAGACTGTATGTATAATAATAAAAATTATTAAAATGTGAGTAAAATTATTGATTCTAGTATTATATAAGATCGAAAACAGTGTGAATAAAAACATCATTTTTTTATACCAACATTGCATACAATTTTATATGGGGAAAAGCGAAGTGCTTTTGTGGTGCTGACATTAATTGTACAGAATAATAAAAAAAAAGTAATCGATGTTTTGAACAGCCTTATAAAGGCTTATAAAAGAATATATATACTCAAAGCCTGCAGTTTAAAAGACTATACGATTTATTGTTGATTGCAGTACTGAATGCTCATCTTATTTAATCTAAAGAAACTATAAAGAATTTATAACAAAATGTCCGACGTGGTCCAGGAAATCTTCCATGCAATGGTGGAAATCGTGAAATACGACAGAGAATGATGAATAAAACCCATGTGGTTATAACAAAATGCTTATTTTTAAGATAATTCATATTTCCAATATTAACTCTGCTATTATTATTTTTTTATAAATTATTTTCATCTGTAATATAACAAACAACCAGGATTAAAAATAATGCCTGTCGATCTGAAATCGTCGAAGCAATCATTTAACTTAATTGTCAAAAGTGATGGAAACTCAACGGAAACGTCGACTCAGAAAATCGAAAGAGGATCCGATTATTGATCTAGGAACCAAAAGTTTACACGAAGTTTTAACAGAGACCCGAATCGGCGCCCTTCACGCAGCCTTCCTTCACGATGAAGAACACAAACTGGATCCTCCTAGTTTACAAAAGGCTTTACTGGAATTCGGAAAGATTAAAGTCGACGATGAGTATTTCGAGACGTTATTTTTGAGGATGAACATCAAAAGGTATAATATTCAATAAATGAAACTTTATTGACTTTGTATAAATAAGAAAAGAATTTTGGAAATAATCGTCAAATATCATGATTTGTGGTTCTTCCTAAGTTGTTTATTATTATTTTGAATTCCTTGATCCTTATGTCTCGTGATTGTCTGTTTATAAAAGTATTCTTGAATCAATTATTGATAGCACGGAAGTCAATATGATGAATCTTGTTATTCGGGGTTATTCCATACAGAAAATTTTAAGTTTAACGAGTATGTTATTAATTATCTTCATATTCTATGTATATACATCTATTATAAAAGCTGCTTAGACTGTGATGATAAAAAATAACACGTTAAACTTAACATTTCCCTTATTTATCTGTTTCATTTCTTAATAGGAAGTAAACTCTTGAAAGACTTATATTATCGTGATATTAAATTATTAAAGACTTATGTTATCTATTTCTGATATTTATTCTTTTAAGAGATGGTTATGTGACCTGGGACGATTTCATAAGCCACCTAATCCTAGGCTTCAGAATCCAAGAAGTGCCCACCGAAATCACCTCCTTAGACGATCCGATCTCCAAAAAACCCACATTCTACCGAAGCTACCACAGGCACCCGATCAACTGCATCGCCTTCAACTTTCAAGTCAAGTCGGACCGTTCGTGCTCCTACGGCGACGGCAGCTACATAACCTGCAGCAAAGACGGCATCATCAACTACTGGTCCTTGGATATGCAACTCGAACGCTCGGTGGTTTCTAAATCCCCGGATTTAAAAATAACGGACACTTTCGTGCTCTGCGTGGCGTGCCTCCCCGATGTCAGCGTTATTTGTACGTCGAGTACAGAACGGGATATCAGGTTCTATGATACTTCGGCGAGGAAGTTCGAGCTTCGGGTGCAGTTCCTTGCGCTGGATTTCGCCGTTTGCTCGATGTATTACGTTTTTAACCAGGATATTACCGAGGATTCGAAATTGATTATGGGGGATATGGGTGGGAATGTTATAATCGTTTTATTCTCTCCGATGAACCGAGGACCTTTTCGCAGTAAATTAGGCATCCCGTTGCTGACGGTGCGTTATGAGAATGTCGCAAAAGGTTTAGTGGAGGGTTTTAGGTCGGTTGAATTCAGGCACCAGCACAGTGATTGGGTGAGACAAGTCGAGTATTATCACACAATGAGCTATATTGTGTCGTGTGCTGCGTCACCCAAAGCTTTGGTGATGCGGGATTTTAGTGAAAATCGTGGAATTTACAATTACGTAATCGGAGCTGGAGCCTGGTGTTTCGCGACTGCTGAAGGTTTCCCGCTTATAGCAACAGGCAGCCCTGATTGCTTAATCCGCTTATGGAATCCCCACGTTACTAAAAGACCTATAATCATCCTTTCCGGGCATCACACTGGTGTAATTGCGCTGCTTTTACAAGATAAAGCGGAATTCATGTGCTCTTTATCAGAAGATAAATGCGTTAAAATATGGGATGTTACAAAACAAGTATGCGTGCAGAGTTATTTAGGCCTAACTGCCGAAATAGGGGAGTTTATATTGTTAACAATGTTTTACAACCCCGAGAGTAGGCAGTTGATTTTTGGTGGATTGATGATCGCTGTTGTTCCATTGAGGCCTTTACAAAACGGCGAACACACTGATGGTAATAGCCATTCAGGACCTATTTCGGTGATCCTCTACAACCCCCTTTTCAAAATCATCCTCACCTGTGGTTTAGACAGCCTTATAATAGTCTGGGATCCATGGTCGGGGAAACGCATTTCAGTCGTCAGAGAAGCCCATACGAGAATGCTCCACGGAGAAAGCATACCAGTAGACATAACAGCAGGAACATTTGATCCAGGCTACCAATTATTGCTCACAGGAGCTTTCGACGGGACTTTAAAAACTTGGAACTTCAACACGGGAACCTGTTTGAGGAACATGCGAATTGAAACAGGATGCGAGGTAACCGGAGTTGTTTGGGTCAAGGGTAGGATTTTGGCGATTGGTTGGAACAAGCACGTTACTGAATTCTCGGAAAGTGGGGGTGCTGCCGGCCCCGGTGGAGCTTTCAGTAAATCATGGGCTACCAAACACACAAATGACGTCTTAGCAGTAGCCGCCAGAATCCCGCAAACATTAGCGACTAGTACATACAACGGGGAGTTAATCCTCTGGCAGTTGGAAACGGGGCAGCCTTATAAACAATACAACGTGGCCGATCCCACGGAGCGCATTAAGGTCACCTTTAATTTCGAAAAGAAACCCAAGCATGCGAAAAGTAAGGCTGTTAAAAAAGGAAAAGATGCTCCTACAAGTTCTTTCGTGGATAAACCAGCTGATCATAGGAAACATTCGACCATAAGAAGTAGTAGGGGTAATATCGATAAGGTTTTGAGATACACGAAACTCCGACCTGTGGCTTTGCCTTCATCGGTAATTCCGATTAGGGGTTTGGCGGTGAGATGCATGGTGTTCCTATCAACTAGACCAATGTTACCGAATGTTGCGACGCTTTTCATTGCTTTGGAAAATGGAGATGTGCAGTTTTGGTCGCATCATCCAAGTGGCGGTTTTATTGGAGCCTTCCAAGCCATTCATATGATTGGAGAATATGTCGTTTCAATGGCCACGGATAAGAATAACGATTACTTATTTTTAGGTAAGTATTTGCCTAAAATTATTATTTATCCCGATTTTTAATACACTGTAAAAAATACTTATATTGTCTTTTTTAATAAATGAAACACTTTTTTAACTTTTTTACGTTGTCTGTATAATTCGGACTCGGACAATAAAATCAATCCGAGTTATACAAACAAAGTAAAAAAGTGTTTCATTTATTAAAATTGAAGTAAAGTAGAAGCCTCAACAATTAACAACTTATATTGTCTTTAAATTACTGTTTCATAATTTGAGACTCATATTTTAGGTTCAACTGAAGGCTACGTCAAAACCTTTTTAATGAAAAACTTCCACAACGCCAAAGAAGAGAAAGTCTGCATGCCCCTTCTCCGGCTACAGTTTCCATTCTTGTGGAAGAGATTCATAGAAGGCCGCGCTAAAAGGGCGTTGCAATACCAAACCAAACCAATCCTGCTCAACAGTTACAAGGCCCACAGAGCAATTGTCTGCGGATTGATATACATTGACAGTCCGGAAATTCTGGTTTCGTAAGTTATTGTTATAATTCGAAAATTTATTTGTGATCATACATACTGGGAGATAACGCAAGCGCCATCTATTGACTCATTTCATGTGGTATCGTCAATGATTTTGGTCTACAGTTTTAAAAATATATCGAATTAAAAAAATGAAAGAGAGGAAAATATTTTTAGTAAAATTAAGAATATCAATGGAAAAGAGTATTCATTCACTAGATCACAGTTGTTTAAATAAAAAGAATTTGAAAAAATATTAAAAAAAAGGAATGCCACAAAGCTAATATTTCTGGAATTATTTTCTCATTTATCCCTTGGCGAAACATTATTAAATTGATATTTATGGAATTAATAAAAACGCTTGGTTTGTTTCACAAAATAATTTTTGTGAGTGAGTATTTCTACAAAATAATTTTGTGAAACAAAACAAGTGCTTTTATTAATTCCATAAATATTAGTTTAAATAATTTATTAATCATTTTCATTTAATTTTAGAACATTATTCGTAATCACCTCATAACATATTTATTAATTTTATCAAAATATTGTTTGCAGGAGTAGCACAGATTTCACTGCACGTTTATGGACTTTAGGTGGGCGTTATTTGGGCACTTTAGGCACTTTTAAGCCTTGGGTTCCATTGGACGCGGATAAGCCAGTTGATAAAGATCATAAACATACAATTCCACCTGACATCAAACGGGTCATGAGTTCAACAACATTTCGCGTGAGCATTTAATTTTGTATTTATAAACAAAACTAAGTTGTAATGTTTGGTTATAAGCCAAAAGATAAAGCTGATTTTTTTTATTCAAAATCGTCATTTACTATAATGTTGGTGTAGGGGTGTTTTTATTGTAGAAATATTTATTTATTTATTTACGGAAGTCCATTTACATATTATTACTTAATTACTCTCTACCAATAGAAAATGAATCAATGAACGCTCTCGTATTGTGAATTGGCTATTAAATTAATCAATGTTGTAGGTTTTAATGGGACACGATTACAAGAAACCTCTGACTAAAAAACAAGAAGCGGCTCAAGCGGAAAAAGAGATGTGCTTCAGAGAAGGCGGGAAAGGGATTTACGGGCAGAAATTACAAGATCCCATCCTGGGGCATTACGTCCACCTTCCAGAGAAGAACACGCAGAAATTCGAAATCACTTTAGATACGACATTCCCTTATGTAATTTTTTATTATGCACTTAAATCCTTGATTTTGTTACAATTTTTTTTTTCAGATCCCGGTTTATCAGCACATCAACCGACCTTTACCGAAAGCAACGCCTGTTATATCTGATATAGCCAAGGAGAATTATGCGAAATATAACAGGACACAGAAAGAGAGAGTAAGTTGGATAGATTAATAATTTATGCATATTTAAGAGCAATAGCTTTACGATTTTTTTATTAAATATATTTTTATGTTCTCAAAATGCTGAAAAGTTTTTGGTTGAAAACCGAAATAGGTATTTTACTTTTATTGATTAAATTGCTAAAAGGCTATCGAGCATTTTTCTGAGTTGAGTGTATTAATCTAACTTATGCAAAAATAGTGATTTTTCTTAATCCTTATAAACATAATTGTAACTCGCGTAAAAATCCAAGTAGGCTGTACAATTCTCTCAGTTTTTATAGACATTTAACTCATAAATTTCTCCAGCGCATTGGTTACATTTTTTTTTTTCATAAGAATTATAAAATTTCAAAGCCTAATTTTATCCAAATTAAATAAAAATGATTTGAAAATAATTATTTCCACATTTAACTCATTTTAACTTACGTTACGTAGGTACTTTAAACAAATGCACATTTAAACAACTACTTCTCGGGCAAATACCCACTCACTCTTAAGAAAAATCTGTAAAAACACTTTAACTCTCCTTTTTTACAATTGACCTTAGTAAAGGTAATAAAACTAGCTTGTTAAATGAATAGAAATCACAGTCAGATTTTTCTAAAAATTTATTCATCAACGATTATATAGTTAAAATCTCTGGTAATTTTTATTTCAACATAAATATGCTTATTTTTATAAAAGTTGATATTTTAACTTGACTAAATATTTACAAAGGTTTCTCTTCTTTTTGTTTTGGGACGGTCACAGTCCTTTCCAAGTGGAGGCTTATATTATTTCAAGTCTTGTAAAGCCGAACACGCTTCCAACATAAGACATGCCAGTTTGTATTCGGGTTGGCTTTCCTCTAAACAGCGTAGGCAGTGAGTAATCAAGGTCATTATGGATTCTAAGTCACTTGGCGTGTGCCATTCACCATCCTAAAATAAAAGGGATTTTTGATATTTTAAGAACAAATTAAAAATTATAAAAACAAAATAATTACTTTTAATAAAAACCACTGATTCACTTGGTTTGAATAACTTTAAATTTATAATCTGTTATTAATTACTCTTAGTTTAAGTTATACTAAAAGTATAGTCTAACTATAGTTTCAATATTACAACTTAAACTAAGAGTAATTAATAACAGATTAAAACAATGTATTTATTTTAATACTTATCTTGTTTAATTTTTAGGAAATAATGATCAATCAACCGATGACCATAAACACAGCTCTCACAGAAAGCCCGAAGACTAAAAAATAATTATAAATAAAATCTTTTTACAACTCACCAGTGTGTCTAAATATTTCGTCAAAGTCGTACTGAAAGCACCCATTTTCTCTCCCAAATCCTGCGAGCTGGCCAGAAACTGAGCCAACCTTTTCCCGGCAATAGAAACCAAATCCGGGCCCAATTTTTCTAATTCCGTAATCGTAGGCAGCAATTCCTCCCCGAGGGCATCGAAACCGTTTGAAAAAATTTGCGTCACTTGATATCGTTTCAATAAATCGACGTCCAAATTCCAGAATCTCGCAAGCGAAACACACTTCGCCATCCAACTGACGTGATCAGTCGAATATATTTTGTCGTCGTCGATCGTTACTGTTTCCATGCTCGCGGATATTACTTTGATTAGAAATTGCAGGCGTGAGGTGTTTACTTTGGAATCAGTTTTATGGAAATTCAAACTTGCTTTTTGTTGTAAATCAGTAAAAAAATAGGGAATATTGGATATGTCGAAGAGGTTGCTGATTATTTTAGTGTGTTTAACTGTAAAAACCGTTAACATGTGCATTACTAAAGATAATTGGTAATGTAGAAGCAGCAAATCGTAATTGATTTCATTTTGCGTGAGAGCTAATTCCGGTAGAGGTTTAGAGTCGCTTTCCCAAATGGGTTCGTATTGAATTTGCGGTTTTTCATAATTGTAACTATCAGAGAGGGTTTCCATGAAGTTATTAAAAAAATCTGTACAAATATTCATAAAAATAGTAATTTGATAATCGGATAAATCTGTATCTTGCCTGCACAACCGTTCTTTAGGAAGCTTCCCCACTTTATTAATCAGTTTACAAGCGCTTTCGAAAACTATTTTTAAATGTGTATTCCACATCAAATTATAAAGCCCGACTTTTATGTGGAAATTAGGGATGTGATTTAAACAACTAATCGAAGCTTCCAGTAAATTTATTTCTTGAATATTTTTCTGCCAGGCCAGTGCGTATTCCCAACACATATTAGTCAAAAGCATGCTGGGTTCTAAGCTATACGGAAACTGTTTTTTGATTATGTTTAATTGATAAAAAATCGGGTCGTCTTCATTCTGATCAACACACACTTCAGCTTCGCTCGATTGTGAAGGATTTTTACACAACTCGGGTTCAGTCGATTGTGATGGATTTTCCTGCTCGGGGTTTTTAGATAAATCATTTAAAATAATACTCTCAGGACTCACACCGCCCATTGTTAACCACTGCGAGACGATTTCACTAACTGAACCTTTACCCTTTTCTAAAATATACTTCAAGCTAACTTCAGGGCGATCGTATTGCAGTTTAGGCAACAAACTTTCACAAACCGGCTTATTAGCAAGGATTATATTCAAAAGCGAAACATCCTCTAATTTCCCAATAATCAAAGTCCATTGACAACTTTCCTGACTCAACTTCTCCCAAATTTCAATATTCTCTTCCTCTAGACTAGTTCCTGAATGCTGCAAATCTTTCTCGTTCTCCACTCTTTGTGCGACTGATTTACATAAAATAGCCGCCATTAAAGCAGGGAATGGTTTGGGGGAATTAGCCAACAGTTCCCGCACTTTCACCCAAAATTCCGATAAGCTATTATACTCGGCTATTAATTTCTCAACCGGGATACTTTTCGTGAGGGTGAATAAAGTCTGACTGAAATTCTCCATCTCTTTTTCTAAATTCAAGTGCATGTTTAAAGGACGATTCACCCAATAATGTAAAAGCATATTAAATAAATCATTCGGGTAAATTTTGCTTCTCTTCACATGCGTATCTAAGTCTTCGTAATTATTAACTCGTACGACATATCTTTTGAAGACTTTTTCGGCGACTTGATACATTTTCAAATCACTCAAGTCGTGTTTTACTTTAATGCAATCGGGGTTTGAAGAATCAAAAATCGAAATAAATTCGGATATCGTGAAATTAAAGCCCTCATCAAACCACACGGATTTGTGCTCCTTTAAATCATTCAACGTGCTTAGATCTAATAATTTCTGCAAATTATTCATTTCCTTCTGCGGTAGCACTAATTTCGTATCGCTTGCACTTTCCGGGTTATGCATGTTCCCGTTCTTCAAATCCAGTTCCTCATCGGAAACCCCGGAGATAAACACGTAGAAATGTGTTAGTAAATTAACGTTCTCGCACAGCAACTTAAGTTGTTTCATATCCGAATCCAATTCACCCTCTTGTGTTAAAATCTTCTCCAAAAAATAATCGGCCGCGTTTAATATAACATCAGGTTGCATTTCCTTGCAGGATGTTATCATTTCAATGAACTGGAGTTTGATTTCGGTTGTTTTCAATTCGGCGCAGGTGTTCGAGGTTTCGGCCAGGAGTTTCTCCGGGGAGTAATCGCTGCTTTTTATGAACTGCTTCAGGCGTTTCAGTAAGTGAAGGTCGCGAGCCCGCTTGCTATTTTTTTCGGAGAGAGCGAAATGGTAGGGTATTATTATTTCTTTTATTTCTCCACTTGGATCCATTAAAACACACGTATACTGACATACATATCTAAAAAAAAATTATAAAAAAAAATTTGCCTTAGCCGAAAAATTTATTTTATAAAATATTTATTCTATTTATTTAGTCTTATATAACATCCCTATTTCTCAGTGTGAGGTGAATTTATTTTATGTTGTGTTTATTTTAGTTCCCTGTTTTTCCATCTTATTTTTTTAAAATAAAAACTGGAATTTATTCGATACCTTGATTTTGAAGTAGTTTGAAAACCCATTAATCCATAATTAATATAAAGCAAAACACTATGCTTTGTTGATGTAAAAGCTGCAATTTTCGTCCCTTGCTGTGCGCAGATAATTTCAATTGTCCCCTTTTTCGGTGAATAAATCAGCAGGAATAAAGCAATGGCGTTTTTCGTTGAAGAACGTTTTTTCCTCTCATCGGGCACCTGAATAAAAGCACACTGAGCTTCTCTGTAGCCCTTGAACATCCGCAAAGCTATCCCTCTGTAGGTGTCAATAAGGAGCACTCTTCCTAAAGCATCTGAAACTACAGCTAACTTTCTGTCCGGGGATAAAACCACATTGTTGGCAACTCTGCGTAAATCACACAACCCGTACCTACAGGCCATTACTTCAGCCGGTTGTGAAGACACTGACTGGGTTTTATCGGGGGTTGATTTAGAACCAGTTAACCAACCACTAAAAATATTTGATATTAATTTTTCAACATTACTCTCTTCAAGTACAAATATTGTTCGACACTTACGGTAAGGCGGATTTTAATTTATTAGCAACCGCTTTAGCCACATCGCTCAGCACAGGTTGAGACCCACCTTCGAGGGCGTAATGAAAACCTAAAAACGGCTTCGACCCAGCCGCTAGGACTAAACTATTATGTGGAGGCATTGCCCTGTACTTCGTCTCAAACCCCCCGCAAACCGACGCCGTCAATAAATGATTAAAAGTATTTGTCAGATCCAACCCCACAACGGCAGCATCATTTATTTGCACCTGATCGGTGAAACCCCATTTTTTCGGATTAGTCGACACCAAAGCCGACTCCAAACTGTGCCCTAGTGCTGAAACTGTGTATCATCCTCAATAAAAACCAGCAATTTCATTCCACACTCAAACCTTTAACCTTTTGCTAATTGACTTCTGCAGTTTCGCAAAACGCTGAATAAGTGCACACCTCCGATGACGCAAACATTGTTCGGATAAATAACATAGAGTTCCTCGGGTTTTAGTTCGGGACTGATATCGGGGCGAGGGCTGTGTTGGGACTGGCACTTTAAGCTTTCCACAGGCTCATTGTGTAGCTGCTCCTCCAAGAGCACACTGCAGTTTTCCGTCAGGAATGTTACATTACCGGATTCGAATCCTAGGACTATACAAGTCCAATCAGTTCCCACCTTCAAGAAAAGAAAATCAACAAGTAGTTATAATATTTTTTTTGGATATTGAAAGCATTAGCTGAAAAAAATATAGAAAAATAGCATTACAAATTTAAAATCATATTTTTAATAAAAGCAGATGATTGAATTAAACAAATTCATATTTAAACTGAATAGTCTATTTAATTCTTACAGAACTGAATGAGTCTATTTAGTTTAAATACGAATTTGTTTAATTTTCTTTAAATAATCAAGCTTTACTTTATTGTTATACACTTGCCTGTGAGTCCGACGACTCGGTGACATAATCGTATCCGCTATGCCACTCCGTCTGTTAATTCGGTTAACGGTTAGTAAACTAAACTTACGAATCGTGCACTTAGGCAAATCTTACTTGAGAACTCTGACTCTGCACAACGATGGGGAGACACAATACGGCGTTGACGTTCTCCCTGTAATCCAGGTAGCCACCTTCCGTTGGAATGAATTGAGTGCGGCACGTCTGCGAGTCCCAGCGACCAGTTAGCACCACGAGACGCTTCTCTCGCGCGAGAACCAATAGATCTCCGGTTGGGGAAAGGGAGATTTCGCAGCATTGTATCCAGTGCTCACCACCTTTAAAATATTGCAATTAATTTCGGCATTTAGGAAAAGTAGTAAATTATCGCAGAGACGTTTTAGGCTTTTATACACTAAAATAAACTGTTTTAACTATAAATTCTAAGAATTGTCGGTTACATAAACTGGTGCAGAACTTTTTTCCACTTTGTGCACTAACAGCAATGTAAATTTTGTGGGTGACGTCTCAAGCTTGCACTCAGTGCAATTTTGTATACAAAAACAAGCAAACCTATAGTAACTATAGAAGATAATAAGAAAAAGTATGGGCCGATTCACAATTACCCCGAAACAAGAATGGAAATAATGAATTACAGGATTTACATGTATCAGATCTCAGTCACCTGGGAAGGGGCCTTACTGTATATAATCTGATTCCGTTCCCACCTGGGAAGGGGCCTTACTGTATATAATCTGAATCCGTTCCCAGGTAACCATGAGAATCGAAATGATGTATCACAGGATTTTATAACAGATTTCAATCGCCTGGAAATGAGCCTCCTTTCTGCATACGATCTATTTCCATTCCCGGGTGATCATGACTTGGCCCTACAACCCTTAATTTGTAATTTAGAAAGCTGCTTTAGTTGAGTTAAGATTTATAAGCAATTACATACACCTCAAATAAATTCTACATAAGAAGTTTAAATCATTTCGTAACGAACTCTTTGTTGTGTGAAATTTATGGTTGAATAACACTAACCTCTGTTATCATCATGGGGGTATAAATGCCTGCGGATTGCTGGCACGTCTACAATATCAGCCGTGGGTTTTATTTGGCACGACATTTTCACTTGTGCCGCCAAATCTAGGTTTTTTCTAAATCCATATGATTTTTTGACGTTTATTTGTCAACACACGCAGATGATTACAGTCAAGAGACAAACCTGCAGAAGAATTTTGGGTTATATTTGTTTGCAGCAATAGTTTTCTTTTTATCTTGCATACAGTTTTCTTTAAATTTAAATTAAAGTTCTCTATAATTACAGCAATCTGTAATTACAGTGTTCTTTAAATTGAAATTACAGTTTTCCATTATTACAGTTTTCTCTATTTTGAAATTACAGTTTTCCGTAATTACAGTATTCTTCATATCGATATTACAGTTTTCCATAATTACAGTTTTCTCTATATTGAAATTACAGTTTTCCGTAATTACAGTATTCTTCATATCGATATTACAGTTTTCCATAATTACAGTGTTCTCTATATTGAAATTACAGTTTTCCATAATTACAGTGTTCTTTATATAGAAATTACAGTTTCCCGTAATTACAGTTCTCTCTATACCGAAATTAATGTTTCCTGTAAATACAATTTTCTGTAAAATTATAGATTTCTGTAAAATATTTTCTTTTTTTATATTGGCAATTCTGGGCGGCCATCTTGGGAGAACTGTCACCTTTTTGTTTATACGACGTGAGAGAAGTTCTTTGGGATTAAAATTTTCTGAGGTTTTTGAGTGAAAATTATTTGCAAGAGTGCGAGCTGCACTCGAAGGAATCATGTCCAGATCAATACGTGCCGAAACGAGGAGCAGAGCCAAAGATGATATTAAGAAAATTATGCAGGTTGTGGATAGAGTCAGACATTGGTGAGTAAATCTTGCACCAATTCATTTATATTATTTTACAATGTTTCTGTTGTATTCTTAATAAAAATAGTTAAATTTGAATTATACCTTTGTCTGAATGTAATTTACACAGTTTGTATGATATCCAAAATGGAGAGATATAAAATAAATAACAAATTTTCTTTAAGATTCCTTCTGAGCAATATTTCTCTTCTTTTCATGGTGGTAAATTATTTTTAAATAACTGCTGAAGATGGAAACATAGTTTTTGTAATATATTTAGTTTAATAACAAAAAAAAATAGGAGAAAGTATTACCATTTTTATTTCAATAAATAGCCATTTGATTTTATTATATTATTCATACAATAAATATATCTTTTATAGGGAGAAAAAATGGGTTACTATTGGTGATACAACCATGAAAATTTATAAATGGGTGCCAGTTGCGAGCAGTGAACCTAAGAAAATGAAACATCGAGATTCAAACAAAGAAAATATGCGTAAACCTCCGACGGAGTCTTCAAATTCTAATTTTAGTATGGCAGAAGATTCAAACACATGTAAGTCTTACATTAGTGAATAAATTAATAAATTTAAATTAAATTGTTTCCATTATCAAAATCGCAATTTTCTTTTATTCAAGACAGAATTATATAGAGAAAGATAAATCATAGGATTTATGTGTATCAGTTCTCATTCACCCAGGAAAGGGCTTTACAGACTCTGTATATAATTCGATTCTCTTCCCAAGCAATCAGCCTTATTTTGTTACTAATTCTTTAAAAAAATCACTATTTCATTTAACTAAATTAAATTAAAATGTGGTGGAATATTAAGGTTTCGTTAATTTTTTTTATTAGGTTTTTCGACAGTCAGTGATTCTCAAGGCCCAACTGACTTCTCATCACACATGACATTCTCAGAGGATTCGAATTCTCACAGCAGTGAAATTCCAGCAAAGCGCATGAAGACTGAGTGAGCCGAGTCATATATCTCTATTTTATTAATTTATGTACATTTGCTTAATGATAAGACTAAGATTCAAATGTGAATTCCAACGAGATGAATTCAATTATAATTCGTATTTGATAACTCTATGTTTTATATAAGTTAAATTAATATACTTTAGTGTCAAATCACTGAGACTTACTTTTTTATATAATCAAAAAACCCTTTATATCCTTAAGAGTGTTGGGTACTTATTTTTTTATGAACCGTAAAATTATATAAGTAAAGTTGAAGAAACGAAACATGGATTCTGAGTTCTTGGGGTGTCTCTTCTGTTTAGAAAAATAATTTATATTTGCAATAAATTATATCGCGGAGTGGAGTATTGTGAAAGGCAAAAATAATAATAAAAACTTATGTGGTTATAATATTAGTCGCAGAGTGCGACATTAAAATCATTAAGATCTGTCAAAAAACAAAAGAGTTATTTGACATTAGCTCTCTACAAATTCGGACAATTTATTTTAAGAGTAAGACAAAAAAGTCTGTAACATTTTTGTTTCACAAACTCACCATGATTTTTTTAAAAAAAAGTTTTATGATGCTTTTATTAGAACTTTTTTCAGATAATCTTCAGATAATCGCAGTATTACTTTTCGACTGTTCATTGCTCCCCCTACCGGAAGAGATACGAACTTAAAAATTATTTTAAAATGGCCAATTTTATTAACATATTTTTAATTGAAAGCTCTAGAAGTCATTGTTCCTAAGATATGGTCAGTGACCTTTCTTATTTGGACAATGTAAGTCAAAGTGTCGTAGAGCCAAAATAGGAAATAATTTATTAATTATTTTTTTATTTAATTTAATACAAATCTATGTGGTTAAAATATTATAATAAATTATGTTGCAGAGAAAGGAAGTCTTCATTGTTCTATTTTATTTAATTTCATTGTTTTTAATTATCCTGTTTTTTTCTTAATTGTCTTTTTAGGGAATATTTAATTTACAACATATAAGGGAAGAAAATGAAACATAGTAAATCGAAGTAAATATTTATTACAGTTGTACAAAAAGAAATTCAAGTACATAATCGTATAAAAAAAATACCATCTAATGACTAGAAAAAAACAAAAATAATAATAATAATAAGAAAACGTAATAATTAATAGTAAAAGCTGAATTTAAAAAAAAAACATCTTCACTTTATATCGTAATATAAACAACAAAGTTGGCTTACGTTTACGAACGATCCAAAATGTACAGACATCCTCCTTCGACACAATTCGTAACAATTTTCTAACGTAACTAATTAAAAAAATTGCTTGCGATAATAAAAAGTTATTGTTTTCCTTAAGTACACGTTTAACAAGCTAAAAGAAAATATCTGCCCTACGGGTACTTTGAACAGTTTTTTTCTTTTGCGTATATCTACAAATGGCGCGTGTTTTCTTATTTATTTATTTTTTTAATTGTATGAGAAATGTACATTTAATCACAGATTAAAAATAATATTTAAAATTATTAAAATGGCCGACGACGAATGACGATGTTTTGACGGTAAGTCATGGATGTGCCATTTTATTTGCGGGAATTATGAACACGTGTGCTTTATTGTAACACCTTTTCGAACAAATTGAATCGATATTTTATTTCAATCTCGATTAAGAATTCTATGTAAATATTGATCAACGATAAAAATATTTGATCAATCATATAGTTTTCCCTTCTATCTTAAACATTCTGTTATTTGCACAGAACAATAACATTACGTTATTTGTAGAGAATAATAACATTTTGTTATTTGCACAGAACAATAACATTACGTTATTTGCAGAGAATAATAACATTCTGTTATTTGCACCGTATAATAACATTCTGTTATTATAATAATAATCAGGGCTATTCTGTAAATGTAAAGTTTAACGTGTATGTTATTTTGTATATTTTGTATCATCACTGTCCAAGCTGCATTTTAAATAGAGAATGTGAATTTATTTAATAACATTCACGTTAAATTTAACTTTTCCATAAGGCCCTGAATATTCTGTTTTGTGGATAATAATAACATTCTGTTATTTTCACAGAATATTAACATTCTGTAATTTTCACAGAATAATAAAATTCTGTTATTTGCACATAAGAGTTTGTTATTTCAACAGAACAATAACAGTCTGTTAACAAAAATATTTTGTTTTTTACATAGAACAACTGTGCCATAACATTTTTTATAGTCAATTCTTATCTCGAAGAATAACCTCATCTTATTTCTTGTCCCAATCGAGATTTTCTCTTTTGTCTCACTTCGAAACTTCTTCTACGTTCTGTTATTTTTTTTTCTATTTGTTTTGTGAAAGGTGTAAATTTATTATGCTGGAGGGTATCTTTAAGCAAAACACGATGCGATGAAACGAGATCGAGTATTGTGTTTGTTTTCGTCAATCTACCAATAACGGTACTTTTTGATGCAGTTGTTGCCCAAATCTACGACGATGACGTGGTGGTCATTTGTGACGGCTATTCCGCTGGGCCGTTTCAATTTGCTCTCATTGGAGTCTATCAAATTGTTTAAATTGTTGTCGACCAATGATAAGAGCTGAATGTAGTTGCGACCCTTTTGCTCGGATTTGCTGGCTAGGATTCGGTTATCATTGTCGACTGTTATACCCCCATATCGTCCCTTTACTAAAGACACAGATAAAAGCAATATATTATTAGTAATATATAAACATTACTTATTTGAAATAATTATTAAATAATCACTATAATAGTCACGCAACCATCATTTCCCCCTTAGTAATAATTTATATTCATTCATAATAAAATATTGAATTACAATGAAATTAAACGAGGAAAATTTCTGATAATGTTAAAAAAAATCAATCAACCCCTTTTTCCAACTGCAAAAATTACTTACAGTGGAAGTTTTTGACTAAATTTTGAAAATATTTTTCCTCGTTTAATTTCATTGTAATTTAAATAACTGCAAATGTAAGAATCATATTTGTTTTATTTTATTTAAAATATTGAATGATATGTATGTATATTAAAAAAACACATATATACTCTTCACAGCGTGTCTGTTAGAATGATAAATATTATAAAAAAAATTATAATGTAAATAAGGTAGTACAGAAAATGTTATTTTAATATTTAGTACATTGCATTAAAATAAATCTTTACCTTTTGGTTCATCATGAACAACTTCTAGGAAGTCACCTTTAGCGGAGAATACTTGTATCCTAGAATCAGCCACTACAATTTCCCCACTGGGCCCAACGGTCACAGCAGAAATTAAACTGAAAGTTCCTTTTTTCCCGACCTGCAAGAAATATTTTCGTGGGTTAAATTAACCAAAAATCTTCCTTGATTTTTATTTAAAAAAATAAAATAACTCTTATTTACCTGGAATAATATTTTTCCATCAGAGTCAAAAACAAACACACAACTCATCCCATTGTCAGCCACTAAAATGTGACCGTAACTTCTATCTACAGCAACATCTATTGGCTCTTGGAAAGCGTTGTATGTAAAAGTCTTCAGTGTATCTCCACTTGTTGACATTTCTGTAACTGCTTTCGTTCGCCAATTCACAACTACCAAACCATTGTTTGAAACTGCAATTCCTGAAATACGATGAGATGGCTTAGGATTACTTTCAATTAAGGTTGTTTGATTTTTGTGTAATATTAAAACATTAATAATCCTTGACAAGTGCGAAATTTTTAAAAATATTTTTTTTGGATAACCCTACTGTTCATGTTAGCCTTAAAATGAAATGCACTTACCAGTACAACTTCTCCCCATTAATCCTTCATTTGTAATATGCGTAATAAATTCTAAATCATAATTAAGTACTTTGATCCTTGTATTTCCAGTATCCAAAACGTATATCCTCCTATCATTCTCATCAACAGCGATACCCACAGGCTGCATGAAATCATCCTTTCCGGACCCCCTCCCCCCGTAAATGCAAACTGGATTATTATGCTCCGTGACATCGAAGTACAACGGAATATCCTTAATCGGCCTATCGAACACCGAAATCTTCACCCCGTACTTCCCAGGCTTCGTCGCCCTGAAGTGAATCCTATAAGTACCATCATCACAATCCGTTATAGTACTCGGAATTTCGACCGTGGAACTCAGTTCTGTGGAAACGGGCAGGACCTCCGCTTGGACCGGATCGCCGCCGTTCTTCCTAGCCTCCCCGTGGTAATCGACGGTGGAAAGGAGCACGTAGTTTTCTATGCCGGCAATTGTTTCGCCTTCAATTTGTGCCTTGCACAAACTGGGGAACGTCGTGCTGGTCCTCACTTTGCCCAGCTTATTCAGGTGCTCTTCGATGGACTTGATGCTCTCGTTTTGCGAGAAATCACAGGTGAGGAAGGCGTTCTCCCTGGGTTCGCCCAGCGTGGACGCAGCGTCCAGTTTTTCAGTCAGACTTTCGATCCTTTGCGTTATGTTCCGGACTTCCACTTGATATTGTAAGCCCTGACATTCTTGTTCAACCTAAAAAAAATGTTAAGAAGTTGGTAAATTTATATCAGTTTTCCTTAATAATTTATGATTATGCACAGAACCATTTTTGTTCTCAAGTTGATGTAGATTAATTTTGTATATGACACCTTTTGTGCTAAACCGCAGTTTTCGAAATATTTAAGAAAAACTGATAAAACCTACTAATTTACCACTAAACACTTAAAATGGTGTAATTTTTTACCAAACAATATGTGGACTGTATAAAACAATTTGGAGCTGGAGGGAAACTTTTACTTTGTAATTATGAACTGTGGAGGCTTACTTTGTATGTTGAGGTTTGGTTCTAATTGCACTGCTTATATCCTAATAATAAAACTCCATTTCATCAATAATGCAACGAAGTAAATATTTTCCATATAAAAAAAATATTTAATCATGCTAAATATTTTTGTATAGCAGTTTAAAAACCATCGACTTACTTTATTTTTTTCACATTCAATTAAAGCGTGCTGTTCCTCCAATACTTTCCGTTTCTCCGTGCAGGCCGTGTTCACAGCTTCTATCATCTCTTGTTTTCTCTTATCTACTAAAGCTTGTACTTGTTGGAAAACTGCGTTGACTTGGTCCAAACAGTCGTCTTTGGCCGCGTCTAATCGCTGCAGTTCTTTACTTACACCCTCCTGTGCTTGCGTGAGCTGTAAACAAAGAATGTAGATGTAATTTGGCCGCGGTTATAGTGGGACAGCACGATGTAAGCTGCATAATACTTCGGTAGAAGGCTAATTTAGTAATTAGAATTACGCTCCAAACATTAGTCTCTTCCAAAGTATGGAGTCTGGTAGCGTGCTACCCAACTATAAATGGGATTTAATTAATTTAATTCTTATAAGGGTTCTTAGCTTAGGCTGCAAACAAAAAACTCATATATGAATTAAATCAATTAATTACCCATTTAGGGTTAATTATAAAAAAATAGTAAAAACGTAGCAATACTTTGAATTTAAGGCAAAACATAAAATGTTAATTACAAAAATAGTTAACATTTTATGTTTTGCATTAAATACAAAGTGTTGCTATGTTTTTACTACTTATATAAAGTGGTGGTAATAAAATAAAAGATAATATTTCTTAACTTCAACATTTTAGAAGATTTCACTATTTTATAAATGTTGTATTTACATTATTATCATCATTTTATAAAAGTACAGTATGCGGCAAAATTAACTGTACTAAAATCATATTAAAAATTCTAAATTTTCACTTTTTGCAGACGATCTAATATATATATATAAGAGAAATTTATAACTAATAAACAGTACTGAAATGCCCGTATGTCAAATGTGTGTCATGCGCTGAAACGCACCGAGTGATATCCGAACGTGGTTGCAATGTCTGGGAATATCTTTTTAATATTAGTTACTTCACGATTAACTGTAAATCAGGAGCGATACATAGAACAGGTTATCGCACCATTTCTGCATTATTTTGAGCGATTTGGTCGTGCCAGTAACCTACCGCGTAATTAACATGGCTCCAATAGGACGGGGCAACCTGTCACCGGCTAGCAAATACATAAATAATAAACGTTTCATAATTTTAGTACTGTTTATTTTGCCGCATAGCGAGATAATAATTCGTATCCATACTTTTGATTTAATTTAAAATGAATAGCACATCTTAATGTTTAAGGATTGTAATGTTTTGTGTTTTTAATAATAATTTACCTTTGAAATACATTCATTCGCTTTGTACAACAAAATCTCGGACATCCTCTTAATCGCGATCGAAAACGGTATGATGGTATGTTCGCAACTATTCGTAGCATCGTTGTGACTGCCCCCGGTGCAAACCGTGCAAAACACGGTGTCGCACGTTTCGCAGAAGAGCAGCTCCTGGTTGATGTGGACCGAGCACTTCGGTATCACCTCCCGCCTCTGTCTGGACATCAGATCCAAGAGCTGGTTGACGAGGAAGGACGGCGGCAGTGCTGACACCCCACCGCGGGGTATTGTGATCGACTCCCGGCATATCGGACACCGGAACGTGCCCGTGTCCCTCGTCTGGGAGGCCGCTATCCTCGTCAGGCAGTGCAGGCAGACGGTGTGTGAGCATTGTAGCAGTTTTGGTGTGTGTTCGTTTCCGTCGTACATACCTATAAAGAAAGAAACATAATAGCGTTATTTTGAGAATAACGCCACAATGCTCGATTTTTTTAATAGATTTTATGGAATAAAGAGCAATTTCTTTGGCTTGGAATACACTTGGTGGCTGATATTCACGGTTTTTAAAAAGAAAAGTAGAAAACTGCCCAACAACAATAATAAAACTCTAAAATTGGTTTTAATAATTAATTGAAATTAAAAAAAAGCTTGAAATTTTAGTAGTATGATTTTCAAATTAAATAAGTTCATAATAAAATACGATTTCCAATTGTTCAGTCTAGAAAATTAAGATTAAAATATTATTGTTATCCCTTATAATTTGCCATCGAGCGATAAGATTGACAAAATTTGGATTAGGGTAGTAGAGGTCATGGCATAATAGATTGTATAACAATGGAGATAGAGGAGAACCTTAGGGGATACCTCGTTCTTGGTGAAATACAGATTGTATAACAATGGAAATAGAAGAGAACCTAAAGGGATACCTTGTTCTTGGTGAAATACAGAATGTATAATAATGGGGATAGGGGAAAACTTTGTTGGATACCTTGTTCTTGGTGAAATATAGATTGTATAGCAACGGGGATAGAGGAGAACCTTGGGGGATACCTTATTCTTAGTGAAATACAGATTGTATAACAATGAGAATTGAGGAGAACCTGGGGGATACCTTATTCTTGGTGAAATATAGATTGTATAACAATGGAGATGGAGGAGAACCTTGGGGGATACTTGTTCTTGGTGAAATACAGAATGTATAACAATGGGGATAGGGGAAAACTTTGTTGGATACCTTGTTCTTGGTGAAATACAGATTGTATAGCAACGGGGATAGAGGAGAACCTTGGGGGATACCTTGTTCTTAGTGAAATACAGATTGTATAACAATGGGGATTAAGGAGAACCTTGGGGTATACCTTGTTCTTGGTGAAATACAGCTAATATGGCTTGGATAAGGATTTGTAGTGAGCAGAGTTTTGGATGAGTTGGAGGAAAACGTAAAGGATACTTTTAATCATAATTTTCTCGATTATTAAAAATTACAAATATTTTAACATTTATTACATTAATTCATTCCGTGAGTAATTAATACAATTTAATGTGTGTTGGTTCCAGTTTTTTTTTTTAATTAAGGATGTATAAAGGAAACCAAAACAAAACTTTTAACTAACTCATGAGAAATATACCAAGTGTATTAAAAAAAATTGGGCCAAAACAATAATTATACTTTTCACTAATTAATCATTTCCTTTTCGCGACTTTATTCTTAATTGCACGTGTGATGGACTCTGTAATTACGCCAAATTACATCAATTTTCGTAAACAAAATAAAAAAAAAAACGAATAAACAATGTAGAGAGAAAGAGGTTACACCCATGCAAAACTACTACACGATTTTTGTCAATACTCCCACCAGTCCATAAGCCATCTGGAACAACGGAAATGTTGTTTAAAATACTATCCCCTAAAATAAAGCAAGTTAGGAAATAAAAGACACATTGTTTAAATATCGTTCCTAAAAGTATTTAACAGCCAATACATACAAAAAAATTAAACAATTTGGGAGTTGAAGATTTTAAAAAGTATGTTTCATTCTACTACAACACAATGAAATTACAAAACGAAAACAATCAATTATTAACAAAAAAATGTTGTTTTGTTAAATTTTCATTATAGTAAATCCTTGATAATTTACATTTCACTAAATAATAATAAATAATAATTTATTTATTTTATATATATATATATTAATTAAAAATATTGGCAGAAAGACCTATGGTCGATAGCCCATGACAGACTACTAACACAATTGTACATAAATTTTGTAAAATTTTGTCTGAATAAAGATGTTTGTATTAAAATTATTGGATCTCTTTGTAGAACAAATCATTCTTATGAAGCAAATTATCAATGGAAATGTTATTTTTACGACAATGTTAAACAAAACATTCCTACTATCAAGGCTTTACCATATTTATTGAAATAACAATTTTGAATATTCTATTTTTTTACATAGCTACAACATTTACTTACAAAGGCAAGTGCCGCAGGTGAGGAAGCTCTCGTTGAAGTCTTCATAGTTTATGCTGACGGTTTCCACGAGGGTCGAGTTCATACTGACCATCCTCTCCCCAAGGCTAGTTCTGGAACCAAAAAAACAAACCACAATGAATATTTTTGTATTTTATTCTTGCATATACAAATAAAGTTATTATTATAATATTGTCTTCAAAGAAATGTCAAACACTTTATAACGCATTTTTTAAGTATGTGAATGCCGTGTAGTTTTGTAGTAAAACTCTGTTGGCCATTTAGTTTGATTCTTTTTGGCTACTCGATAAAAATTATCTTATTTTATATTTTTTGAGAATATTGTATGGCTTTGATTGTAAAAAATCGATCTAGCTGGTAAACAATTACATCGAATTTGCTCAACAGGAACAACATTATATTCGTCCAAAAATTATTTTTTTTATGATTTCTCTCTTCAAAAATGTACAAAATTTTCCGTTTTGGAAAATATAAACTTAACTACATTTTCCAAAACCACTTTTATTAATATTAATAAAAATTAATAATAAAAGTGGTATAAAAAATTTAAGTGTTTTCTTATTCTCTTATTAATATTAATAAAAATTAATAATAAAAGTGGTTTAAAAAATTTAAGTGTTTTCTTATTCTTTTATTAATATTAATAAAAATTAATAATAAAAGTGGTTTAAAAAAATTAAGTGTTTTCTTATTCTTTTATTAATATTAATAAAATTAATAATAAAAGTGGTATAAAAAAGTTCAGTGTTTTCTTTATATCAAAATTGAAAATGTACAACGAAGTGAACGCCTCCAAGATCCAAGGAAAAACTTATTTGACAGAATTCGCCAGGGAAAGTATCATGATGGGACAAATTATAATTTTTTTAAAAATATTAAACTATGTCATGATCTGTTGATTTGTATCGAACATATGATATACAATCAGTTGTATTGAAAATGCGATGGACAATCAAGAGAATACAAATTCTTGAAACCGTCCTTGATTTCCAATTCAATCATTTATTCGCACCGAACAAAACAATTCATTTGAGAATTACATAACGATCGGTCTATAAACCGCCATTAAAAACCAATTGGGTGACCCATTTACCATCTTCGGAACACGGGCACGCAACAAAACAATACTAAACCACCATTGAAACCAGTAAAACGACAACAATGGAGCCGAGGTCGGGCCGCGCGAAGCGTTTCCATATAGGAGCAAAAACTCGTTTGCGGAATGGACAGAGGATAAAAAGACGGTAAACACAATTACGAGATTAATGCCGCCGAAAGGAAACCACTCGTTCCTCTTGCTTTTGCGGCCGTCGGCGTTGTTGTTGTTTAGTCTCCAGATAGGGCACAACCTGTGGGTGGATCGTTGCACCGATCGGAACGTGACTTCGTGACCGTTGCCGGGACATGACCGAACCGCCGATACACAACTTGTGTTAATTAATGTGAATTATTTATTCTTGTATGTGTTTTTTTTTTGATTGAAAAAACGAGAAAGTTTTATTCGTAATAATTGATAAACGATAATTCGCAGGAAAATGATAAAAATATTTATGTGCTTTTTAACTGAGAAAAAAAATAAGAAAGTCGTGTGCTCTCATTGGTTATTCTCTACTCCTGATAACTTATAGAGAATAGAACTTGCAAAAAGAAAGAAACAACAGAACAGGTATTTTGATTTGCATATGTACGTCAAAGTGTCACAGTAAGAAAAAAAGAAGAAATAACAGAACATACATTTTGATTTACCTACGAAGGTCAAAATGTCACTGTAGCTAAAGAAGAAATAATTTATTAATTGTTGTTGAAATTCCTTTTATTTATCATAATAAATTAAAGACGACGCAAGCGCCATCTTTCGCCTAATTTCATGTGGAACGATTCGAGTCTACATACGCTAGAGGAATGGTGGCTAAACAATTTATTAAATCCTTTTATTTAATTTATTTAAATAACTGTGACCAAGTGAATAAATCCTCTTTTCTATTGATTTCACCAAAATAGTTCAGGGATTTGATCAAGTTGGTGCGAAATTCAAATGGGATATTATTTTACAAAACGTCGGTAGTTCCATCTTTATTCAAATGTGTGTATGTATGTACAATAATATATAAAAATTAGAATTATATTCTGTAGATGAATCGGCTATCGACCGGAGGTCTTTCAGCCCGGTAGTTCCATTTGAGCAAAAAATCGCAATGCTTCAAATTAATTTGAATTATAAAGTATACATTTTACTGTAATGTCGTTTTTCTTATTTCCCGAACTACTACAGCTAAGTGCGCATGAAGTTTGTTGATTATCTTGGATTGTCATGCGGATGTCTTTCAGCGATTCACACGCTCAGACATACCGGTTGCATTTTAATGAAGGCCGAATCCAAATACGCCTGTAGTTTCCCACTCACAAGAAATGATAACCTTTATTGTTTTCATCCTTCTCACACGTGATTTAAACGCGTAAAAACATTAAACTTGTTTGGGCATTGACATAAAGCAGTACCATACACTAATCTTGACTCAATGGTAAAATTCTAAGTCAAAAAAAATCTAACCCTGTGTTGGATTCTCCCATTCATAAAAAAAGGAATTATTATTGTTATTTATAACTTATATTTTCTTGGTGGATACTTTTCAAGTATAAATATTTCTCCTTTGAAACATCAATCACGCAATAAATACTTTCGGCAATATATCATTCAAACGTAACAATGTTTCACTTAAATCCGCGTCCAGTGGATTTTTTTTTATATTTTGGGGTCACATTCAATATGAATAGAGCGGTATGTGTTTGCTTTAGATATTAAGCTAGGTCGTGTTTATTTATCCGCAGCGAGCAAATAGTTTCTATTCCGATATCCAAACATTTGGCAAGACACCGGCCAAATTGAAATCCAAACATTTCGGCAGATATTTATCGCCCGTTTCACACGTAAATTACCGCGGTTCGTTTATTCAAAGTCCATTCGAAAACATGTTTTCTTTTGCGTTTATTAGTATTTGTTATTAACAATTGTAATTCAAGACCTTTTGTGGTTTAGGCAGTTCATCGTTCATTATTTCCGAATAAAATTTAATGTCGAATGTCTTGAGTGCCGTCGTTACAAGTCTAGTATCTCATTTATACATAAACTATTCAATAATCATATCGATAGCCCCGATATTTTACATATTCCTGATTTGCATATTCCTACTTTTAACAGTAGATATAAGACTACATTTAATATCAATCATAATAGATTAAATTTTGGCGCTAAATCACCCATCAGCATAATTTGTTGTTATCTTGTATATTGTCTTGTAATTGGGAAATCTTTGTTTCCTGTTGGACAATAAATATTATTATTATTATTATAAAATAAACTAATAACTAGAGTCCATAAACGGAAGGGGAGATTCATCCTAAAATTTATAGTTATAATATAATCAAGCAAGTTTATATACGGTTAAAATCCATTGGAATGATTCATAAAAACATTGGCTTCAAGTATGGATCACATCAAAGGACGAAATATTTTATTTTTGAATTTGAAAATTCTCTATGAGCTTAAAAATAATCAGTTAAATTATGTTCTTATTTTTTGATAACAAACAAAAAAAAACAATTATTTTGTGTATTCCCAACACTCACCAAAAAAATCGTTATAATTTAGAAAATAACTATCTCATTTAATTTCCCATATTTATTAGGAGTTATACAGTATCCTAACGAATATGTGAAATATAATTAATATCTTGTTACTATACGATGTTTACATCATAACTTTTATTGTTGTATTTTATGGCCGCTTTAACGAACGTAGTTTGCATTGAGGTTGATTGCGCAGTAAAAACAGCTTTTAAAACAATCTTTAACAACCGGATATAACGAATTGATTTTTCGCATTAGCAAATTCTGAACGAATTTTTGCAACTAGAAAATGCTTTGTATAATGAAGTAAAAGGCGCAATGGTGTAGAATGTTTAACGGTTCAGTATTTAATAGTTTTTAATTTATAAATTTTAAAAATAAATTAAGGCGATGAAAATTAAACAAAACAGAAAACAATCAGTTGCTTTACGCTTCTACAGTTAATTATGATTTGGATTGGATAAAAAAAATCATTGCCTTGATTTATTTTTTAAATTTATAATAAATCGGCGCACAGTGTGTTATTTTTAAGGGATTTTCACGTATTTTTTACCAACAAAATAAATTAACACAAAGTATACTTAATGGTTTTAATATTTAGACATTGGTAGTTCATATTGTATGAAATAAATATGAATAAATTATTAAAAAATCAACCAATAAAACACAGAAACTAGTCGAGAATTTAAAGTTATTCAATCTAATCTGTGTTTTATTGGTTGATTTTTAATAATTTATTCATATTTATTTCATACAAAGTATACTATTTTGTATGCAAAAAATTTAAGATTTTTTGATGGACTCTACGAAACAAAATTGATCCTCAAAGTTGAGTATTATCGTATATCTTGACTATAATACTCAACTTTGACAGAAACTATAATAAAATAAATTGGTGTACAGTCCAATCAAATTAATTAATTAGAATCCTGGTTATAATTAATATAAAATGAATAATTTTAATACTTATACTTTATTTTTATCGGCTAATTGGTTATAAATGCATTTTCCGTCGATTTTGCATTCGCTAAAAATTGATAAAATAAGCCAGAATGCATATCCCAGCACATGCTTCGGCAGATCGATTAGTACTTTTAACTGCGCATCTTTTTCAATAATTTTTTTATAAGCAGGATGTCCCATAAATCCTGATATAAAGTTACATTTTTGAATTCTTCAACTATTAACCAAAAATTCACCCAAATAACTCCCATATCCGAGCGTATATTTACCCTCTCCACAAAATTTGCTCAAAACCCTCACAATTTATCCCTCCTTACAAAAAATTGTATTCCTCGCAACCCTAATATTCCTCCAAAACATAATAACATTAACTCATGCATACATGACTGCTCAGCTAGCTAGCATAGTTTTAATTTTGCAAATCACCATAAATTCATACAGGGCAGAAAGACCTATGGTCGATAGCCCATGACAGACCACTAACACAATTGTACATATTGTTATAATAAATTTTGTAAAATTTTGTTGTCATATTGTCAGAATAAACAAACAATGTGTTTTTCTGTTAATTCTATTATTTTATTATTGTAACTATTCATTGTATCATGTATGTATGTTACTGTATTTAATGGCCTCCGTTAATTGAATAAATAAATAAATAAAACATCTTTATTCAGACAATATCATAACAAAAATTTATAAGCCAGAATGTTGTATGCAAGGTTTTGTTTAATATCAAAAACCCTCGACAAAAAAACATAAATCTGGCATTTATAAATTCCTATACAATAGAGAACGATTGTTTTGTCCTATTTTATTGTCTAGAAATTAAAAAAACACATTTTCGGTTTTTTTTTTTATCGCGAGTTTTCGATATTAAACAAAACCTTGCATACATCATTCCGGCTTGTTTTATGTAAAAAAATATATGCAGCCTTAATTTTCCGCGCAATCTAATCGCGTTGCTTGCTCTGTTAATTAATTAAATTTAACACCAGGCCAGGCCAGACGAATAAAACGCCATATGCTCGATGGCTCTGTCGGCCGCACTCTAAACCCATTACAGAAACCTAAACACATCACGGCGATAAATCATCAATTTCAAAGGGAGCTCATAATTACATTGTTTACGGCCCCATCTGGCGTTTTCGTCTGCACGAAATGCAAATATAAATAAATAATTGCGCGGCTCGCCGGAGAAGAGGAGAGATCAACGCACCGAAGAGGCTGCCCGTGAAGTGCACGCCCGAAATAGGCTTCCCGTAATATTTTGAATGCCATGTAATTTTTAGATGATTATATTGATTATTTTTGATTGATTTTGAAAAGATTAGTTTTTTAATAAAACAAGAATAAGTGATTACTATTTTTATGAAAGCCAACAAATTTGTACAATTTCTTGATCACTACATCAACTAATCCATCCAACTTAGCTTCGATATTTTTTTTTTCTCATAAATCTCAATGTTAATTATTAGAAAATTATGGGTTTATTATTAACACAAAATCAAAATTATAGAATCAAATATATAATTTATACGCTGAAAGAAGACCTAAGGTCGATGGCCATTATAAGTTTATATTAAATGTATTGTATAATATATGTATATGTAAATACCACAATAAAGATGATTGTAAAATGTCAAACTTCTAACTTAATTTTTAGAAAAAAAAAAATGGGTCAGAATGTACACTTGACAGCCTGATGGCTGAAACATTTTATCGACTAAGGGCAAGACCCTGTGTATCAGCATATTTGTACTTTTTAATTATTCCTTGATAATGACCACTCGTTGAAACTAGTCGAAATTTAAATGAAGTAATAGTGAAATGAATAACCAGTGTCTTAATTAAAATACATCCTAATTATTATTTAGTTTTTATTTAATGCTTGAAGATTCACATGCAATGGTGGTTCTAAATCATTAAACTGCATCCTTATTCATTTCGTTTCAAATAATTTATTAAACCTGAAAACTTTGAATTATTTTAATTAATTATTTGTTGGATGCTGCTGTTAAGGAACGTCGGCCTCAATGGCAGTATCATCACAAATAATTAATTAAAACAATTCCCGCACCACATCCATCCATTCAAACCCAATTAGAAACTAGGTTACGGCCACCTTCGCCCCGATGCAACGCCGTTTTTGCAGTTTAGCGCATCTTGTTAACTTGCAACTTCCTCTCGCACAAAAAAAAGTTATGAATTTCAATGCGGCATAAATTTATTCGCCAATTTCCCCGCATTAACATTGACACAATTCGAGCAGTTTACCCGCTGCACTGAACCGCATAAAAAAATGCACGTGAGCGTGCTCGAAAATCGTCACGAAACGCCCAGGGTTTATTTTAAAACTGGTTTGCTATTAATCCTGAAAATCCGGCGATTAACATGAAATGCGTTTGGGTTTAATCGGAAAACGGCCCAATTATTACGGAATGGGAAGTGTGTGTGTTTTAAAACTGGTTTACCTTCAGTTAATTTATGTAAAAAAATAGGCATTTTTATTTAATCGAGAATGTTATCAATGATTTGTATGGGAACAAAACTAATTAAGTTAAAATACGTTCTTCAAATTCATGGTGTTCTTTAAATATTTTATATATCTAAATAATATAAATAGAAAACAGTATTCATTCACTTGGTCACAGTTATTTAAATATATTAAATAAAAATGATTTGAAAATAATTAATAAATTATTATTTCCGGCGCGGGTATTTGCCCGGGAAGTAGTTGTTTTAATGTGCATTTGTTTAACGTACTTACGTAACGTAAGTCAAAAGTCACAGAGCTAAATGTGGAAATAATTTATTAATTATTTTCAAATCATTTTTATTTAATATATCTAAATAATTATTATTTCTCTAATAATTAAAATTGTTTTCAAAATATTGAAAACGAAAAGCATTCTAATTTTTCTCTAGTAATTAATGATTTTATTTTGATTTTATTTTGAAAAGAAAAATACAAATAACATCATTTCCACTTTAATTAAACAAACCCAGACTATCATTTCGAAAGTGTGTATTTTCCATTTGTTTACAATATTCTACCGATCTTGATCTTAAATTACTCTAGCTTTAAAATGTTTTTTTTAAGTTTAAAAAGCCTTTATATATATTGAGTCATAATAAATTGAAGACAACGCAAGCGCCATCTATTGCCTAATTTCATGTGGCGACGTCAAAGGTTCGAGTCTAAATGAAATTAGGCAATAGATGGCGTTTGTGTCGTCTTTCAATTATTATGATTCATACCAGGTATTTAATCGCAATCCACAGTCTAAATTCGACAGGACAACTCCTCGCACTTTCAATGTTACATTACAACTCTGCTCACAAATTAAACACAACATAAATCAAATCAAATCAAATTAGCCCCGATTGGTATCTAATGGTGTCACACACCTACTCTGACATTTATTTATTTGGCAAAAATGTCAGATAATCCCGAAGTTCAATTAACGCTCATAACAAAAAACTAATTGAAAATCACAACTTCTTCAATTTATTTGAACAATCTGTAAATATGTTTAATTCTTTGTACATAAATGTTACCGCCGTTTTCTTTTAGTTTTAAGTTTTGTTTGAAATAGTCAAGGTAGTTTAAGTTATTTCTGTTAAAATACATCATAAATAAAAAATAATTATTTTTAATAAATACGTTTAAACAACCTGTGTAATTGTCTATTTTATGGAGTTCGTCGCCTCCTCAACTAACTAAGTCCCAGAGTAAGGTCGCTAAACTCCCTAAAATAGACGACCTTACTCTGGAAGTTAGTTAGTTGAGGGATATTTTGTTTTTGTAGGGTTTTGTTTAAGGCAGTGTTTATTTTGTTTTAATTCTAACTTATTTCAACTTACCTTATTCTAACGTTTTTTTTATTAAACAACATCTAAACAACCTCGACAGGGGACTGCGATTAAATACCTGATATGAATCATAATAAATGGAAGACGACGCAAGCGCCATCTATTGCTTAATTTCATATAGCATCGTCAACGATTTGGGTCTACATGAAATTAGGCAATAGATGGCGCTTGTGTCGTCTTTCATTTATTATAATTCATATCAGGTATTTAATCGCAGTCTAACGACTGACTGAAACCCCATTGAAACAAGATATTTAAAAAATAATAATATCAAAGAAGATTGAATGTATCACACTTCTGTGTAAGGATCGATGGCCGCGATCTCCGATAGGGAGTCTTTCTTTCAAACTTGTGCCCATCTTCCGAGGAGGAAATATTATGCAGCAACTGCCGACAAATTTCGGAGGAAATGATAATGGTCATAGCGTGAGGGCTGAAACCATAGAAACAGACTTTATTAAAAACGTAAGGTTATGATGTTAGTAATCAAGATATTTAACAAATTTATTGGCTTTTCCTTCTCTACAATCCTACCAACGTATTCCTTTATGAATCCACCAAAGGCACACCTATATCCCAACTGAAAAATTCTTATCAAATTTTATATTCCCCGAAATCTAAACATCCCTCCATCCTATTCTCACCATTAATAAATTTATTCAGACGTTTCAAGACAGTTCAGCTAGCTAGGATAGATATCCCGATGGTTTCGACTGTTACTACGTGGTAATCATTGAATTGGATGTGGATTATAAAAAGTGGTAAAATACATAGTAATTATTTTTCATTGAATTTAACCTAATTAAAGTGTATACAGTCCCAATTATGAAACCTTAAATACCCCAGACGTAAACAAAACCACAACAAGCACCAAAAAAAAACCCGAACCTAATGCAATTTTAATGATTAACGTCCAGAAGTAAACGTCCTCTCATCTCGCGCGTCAACAACCGTCCAAAAATAGCCATTTTTTCGCGTCGGTCGATAAGATTGGCCCCAGGTTCACGAACCCCAACCGTCTGGCCGGTAGAACGCCATAAAGGGACCCGCCGACAACAGGTGTCCGTTAATGGCGAAAAACCGGTTCAGGGGAAAAAAATAATCGGCCATTTGATTTTTTGTTTTGCCCCGCAAAATGGACCGTGGCCAAACGCGATCATTGGCGTTAGGTAACGGTACGTCCAAAATGCGCAGTTTCTACAAATATGCGGCTCCCATTTGCCTTATCAACTGACCTCACGTATTTATTCGTTTATTAATCGCGGTTCGTGAATAATTCGCGACTTTTTTGTACATAAATATCAATTGCAAACATTTCTTAAACTGTGATGATAAAAAATTACGTTCACGTTAAACATTACATTTTCTATACAGAATAGCCCCGATTATTATTGTAAACAGTAATTAATATAATAAAAAAGAAGAGAATTTTACGTACACTTCCTTCACTTTCGTTAATTTTTAAAGCTTCTACTTCGTTATACATTATAAATCACAATAATGAATTTCACTTTAACTATAAGTTCTTTCACAACAGACAGTTCACTGAATGAACGAAAATGAAACGAATGGGCGCATTCATGGAACTGTAGCGCTGCAGCGCTTTGCGAAAGCGGTGTCGCTGAACCGTACCGCTTTATATGTGACGCTGCAGCGCTTTATCAATCATTTTTCCTACTGGGCCGTAAGCGTGTTTAGGGAATATCAAGCGCTTTGCGCTGCAGCGTTACATGTCTAAAATTTCCCTGAACGCGCCCAATAATGGAAACACTTCGACTGTTTATAAACCGAGCTTTTTATTTGTGACTATAGTTTCGACGTTATTGGTCACAAATAAAACGTTAGATACAAAGTCAACGTTGTTTCTTCCCTTTTGTTCGTTCAGTGAACCATCGGGAGTTAAAAAAAAATCTTTTTCTCTCTCCACCATGCCGTTTTCATCCTATTTAGTTCCAGAGATTCGAATTTTCGATAAATTGAAGCCATCCAATTAAGAACGATGAAATCCACGTCTGCTTGCCCGCGTACAGGTCGCGACAAGAAAGTAACGCGTCGCCTTTTTTTCCTAGAACCGTAACATCTACGGGATACGCTCGCTTGTAGAACATGGAAAACTACTTTCCATAAAGTACTTCCAGTACGAATGTCAACGAACCTTTTCTTTATCGGATTTTTATATGAAAGAAAAAAAAAAGGAAATCAACAACGCGTATATGGGGATTACGCTCGGAGTTGTGCAGGAAATGATTATTTGCGAAGAAAAAAATGCGCGCTGGACTTACATAGAGGTAGCTAATTGCAATTGTGATGTTCTGTACAAGAAATAAAATGTTCCTTTAATTTTTGTTGAGTGTTTGAGCCAAACGAAATAAATTAATAAAATTAACAGTATATTATGATATAAAGAAATATAACACTTTTATAAAGTGATATAAAAAAGTTAAGTTAAGTTAAAAACTTAAAGAAAACACTTAACTTTTTTATATCACTTTATTAAAAGTGGTATATTTCTTTATATCATAATATACTGTTAATTTTATTAATTAATTTCGTCTAGCTCAAACGCTCAACAAAAATTAAAGGTACATTTTATTTCTTGTACAGAACGAAACATCACAATTGCAATTAGCTACCTCTATGTAAGTCCAGCGCGCATTTTTTTTTCTTTTATAAAAGTGTTATAAAAAAGTTAAGTGTTTTCTTTATATCAAAATTGAAAATGTACCACGAAGTGAACGCCTCCAAGATCCAAGAATTAACAGTATATTTTATAATAACTATGATTAAAAGTTTAGAGTGTTTAAACTATTAAATAAAATGCTTTTTAGTTGATGAAACTCCAAAATACACTATTTGCTAATAAAGCAACGGCAATGTTCGGCGAGGTGTATGCTCGGGAAGTAGTTGTTTCAATAGATATTTATCAAAAACTTAGTGTAAGTAATTTTTACTAGTGTTGGGCAAAATCGAATAATATTAGTAATCGAGTATTACTAAATGTGTCATTTTAAGTATTTAAAACGAAAAAGTAATTTCAAATTTATGTTTATTAATAAATGGGAAGTTATTTTTGATATTTTTATAATACGTAACATTCTTAAAATTATAATATACTTAATTTAGCAATAATAAAAGATCGACTTTGCCCATCACTAATTTTTAC
Organism: Philonthus spinipes; assembly: GCA_963082785.1. Lineage (NCBI taxonomy): Eukaryota > Metazoa > Arthropoda > Insecta > Coleoptera > Staphylinidae > Philonthus > Philonthus spinipes. Next base: position 21,669,493 of record OY720311.1, read on the forward strand.
AGTTGAAAAAAAAAGGGATTGATCATTGTAATTTAAATAACCGCAAAAGTATGAATCATTTTTGTTTTATTTTATTTTAATTGATGTTAATTTCTGTTTTGCAGGAATTATTTTCGAATTAATTGATGTTAATTTCTGTTTTGCAGGAATAAATTTCGAAAAAATCCCGTCGATTTCCCGCGCTTGACTTTCTAAATATAATCCCGCCCGCAATTTCCTGCCGGCTATTCAAACAGTCTCATTCTGCCAATCGAATAATTTGGACTATAAGTCGCTGTGTTTATGTATCGCCAGGAATGTTCTGCATTCATCCAAGAACCACGCATGTTTGGACATGTGCCAATCGGCTTATAAACAAAACCGCCTCCGTGTTTATGTATTTTGCCCGCGGAATACTTTCTTGGGTGGCAAAGCACGCAACGCACGCATCCATTTAGATGCTTAACGGATTATAATTAAGTCTGTTTTTGTTGTTGTATTGCGTAGATTAAATTTTCGTTAAACCTTAATCATACACAAATCTTTATCAATTAATTATGTAGATTACCAAATATATAAAGAATCTTTATTTAGAAAGTCTGCAAAAACTTAAATCTAATTACTGTTGATTTCAGTTTTTGCAGAACTTTGCTTGACTTTTTAAAAACCTATTTTTTCGAAAGCGATTCGCTTTGATTCCTACCAAACAGAAATCAACAGGATTTATTTGAAATTAATTTCATTTTATACATACAGATTTGTATTTAAATAATTTTTGTTTCATTTTAATCCCCACAAAAATAAATAATTTTGTTGCTTTTTTCACACTGTTCTCTTCTAAAATTGAATTAAAACTATAAGAAAAGAAACATTTTATTATTTTTATCACTCCTTCGGATATCCATATAATAATATTTATACGGAAGTCCATTTACAATAATATAATACAGATTCGAATTATGGCTAGTTAATCTAAAACTAAACTAAAAGTAAATTACATATAATAAATAAAATTAAGAAACGCGTGTCTTGTTTTTTTTTAACAGCTTTTCAGCGAGTATAACATTGAATTGTGTCATCCCTGTTTTACTGATTGAACATATAATAAACTATCTCTTGCTACCGACAAATCAAAACAATAAAGTTAAAGAATTCCTAGTAGAGAATGCATTTTACAACTTTGACGATTATTTATACTGTAATTTTAATATGTTGTATAATTAGTTAATAGTGTTAATTTATATCGCTACTGAGAATATTTCTCGAAATTATACTATATTTTTTACTTTATGTCTGCCGGCAATACACATTTGTTTTGCTTATGTAAACTATGTATGTTTTTTTGCATTAATATTATTTTTAATATTATAAGAAAAACATGTAACTCGATACGGAATTATCCAAAAACATTATCACACCCGTTATCTTAACATTACTGTCAACCTTTGACAATAAAACACTTATTACTTTGATTATGTAACATTTGTTTATTTTATTTTACTGTTTCGACAAATTTAGCTTGCCGTTATCAAAAATGTAGTTGGCAAGCTAATTATGAAACAGTGATATAAAATAAACAAGTGTTATACAAACAATATAATAAGTCTAATTATCTTCGTTGACTGTAGAGACTGTAATTATTTAAATAACAATGGTTATCCTTTCTCCCACTTATTTCTTTATTAAACTAGATATATTTTTGAATAATGGAATGGAAATCGAACGCAAAAAAAAGAAGAGGAAGACCAAGAAGCAGATGGCAAGACGAGGTGGAAGTAGATATCAAAAGTATAGGAATTACCAACTGGAAGAAGAAGGCAGAAGACAGGAAGAAATGGAGAGAAATAGCGATGGACATATTTAACACTGAGACAGCACAATGAAAGAAGAATTACGGGGATTAATCCACCCCAATATAAACCGACTTCAATCAGAAGCGGCGAAACTCCACAAGGAGTGTAGATATATATATATATATATATATATTTTGGAAACTATTTTTCCAACTTCACTAGTTGAACATCCGAAATAATATCAATCCCAAATATATCCAATTTAATAAAAAATAAGGACAACAATTTTTATTTAAATAATATAAGTGTTTTATTGTTAATCGATCCTACACACTATTGAAACCGTTGAACTTAAAAGTTGACTTTGTATTGTGAAGGCTTATACTACATTATGCTTGTTAATGTATAATGGAGTAGAAGCCTCCACAATACAGAATCAACCTTTAAGCTTAACATCAATGTATAATGGAGTAGAAGCCTCCACAATACAGAATCAACCTTTAAGCTTAATATTTAATGTATAATGAAGTAGAAGCTTCCAGAATACAGAGTCAACCTTTAAGCTTAACATTTAATGTATAATGAAGTAGAAGCTTCCAGAATACAGAGTCAACCTTTAAGCTTAACATTTAATGTATAATGAAGTAGAAGCTTCCAGAATACAGAGTCAACCTTTAAGCTTAACATTTAATGTATAATGAAGTAGAAGCTTCCAGAATACATAGTCAACCTTTAAGCTTAACATTTAATGTATAATGAAGTAGAAGCTTCCAGAATACAGAGTCAACCTTTAAGCTTAACATTTAATGTATAATGAAGTAGAAGCTTCCAGAATACAGAGTCAACCTTTAAGTTTATTGTTTTTAAAAAAATGTAGGGCCGATTTACAGATATGCCAAATTAATAATAGACAAATTAAGATATCACCAGAAATATCCTTATGTGAAAATTATCTGCCAAATGGCTATCGATCTATTTTTCACTCTATTAATATATTATTTCGTTAAATTCTTAATTCTCTTTTTGTATTTCCAAAAATTACAGACCACCAAGTTAATATAAATACAGTTAGCCGTTTTTATTGCTTCGGTATTTGAAGCGAAACGTTCATAATTCTGGCATCACGTGCCGTTAAATTATTTAATATTAAAGTTCCCTCGATTATTGAACTCCTGCGTGAAACGCGAAACTAGTTCTAGGTCGTAATTAATATTTATTAATTTCTATTTCTGATGCTTTCAGAAAGTACGAGGTAAATATTTTTGTTCCTTGTTTTTTTTTTATACAGAATAATTTTCCTGATTGTATTGCAATCCAACGAAGAATAGACTTTGATTAAATATGTTTATTAGTTATTTTCAAATCATTTTTATTTATGAAATAAATATGAATAAATTATTAAAAATCAACCAATAAAACACAGATTAGATTGACTTTTAATAATTTATTCATATTTATTTCATACAGTATGAACTACCAATGTCTAAATATTAAAACCATTAATCATTTTTATTTAATATATAAAAACGGAATTTATATAATTTAATAAATGCGTAGTAAAATATAAATCTTCTGTATTTATAGTTTCCTTTAATATTTGATTAAATATAATCCTTGCAAAAAAATTGAGAGCTTTTGAAATTGTTATCAAAACAAAATATAATAATAAAATTATATTTCAATAAAAACAACTTTTAAAGTTAAGTTGTTTTTATTAAAACATATTTTTTTATTAATTAATTTTTAACTGATTTAAATCAGTGAAACAAACCAAGTGTTTTAATCAAAGTGTATTAATTGAATATGTTTCACCACGGATTAAGTGAAAAAATAAATTCAAAATATCAACGAATAATATAAAGCGCTTCATGTTACCAACAAAGGCAGAAAATTAAATATATTGGAATAATCTATAAATAAATAAATAAATAAATAAAACACCGATCGGGCAATTTACTTAACTAGCAGGTCGAATTAACGACCTCCCCACTTCTGAAGCGGAAAAAAGATAGTCACGCTATCCCCTCATAAAATGTAATAAAACTTTTATAGAAGCAAATGTTTTTGTAAAAATGTTTTTATTTAAATTCTTGACATGAAGAAGATACAGCGTAACGAAATAATTGTTGGGGCTCACATCGTTGACGATGCCATATGAAATTAAGCAATAGATGGCGCTTGCGCCGTCTTCCATTTATTATGATTCATATATTTAAATAAATTAAATAAAAAGGATTTGAAAATAATTAAATTATTTCCGTTTAGCTACTGTGACAATTTGACTTATATTACATAAGTACTATAACAAATACCCATACACCACCATTATGGTAGTTGGGGATTTTAGATTATATATATACTATAACAAATATCTAATAACATATATTTGCTGTTGCATAACAATAACATATTGTATAATGCAACAATTTTTGAATCGAAAATATTTAATGCAAAAACATTTTTTTTTATTAAAATAAAAGTTACGTAATATATGGCTATCTGCAGACTCGTGTTTCGGGATTTGATCCCTCGTCAGTACAGCTGTGCCTTACGTAATTGCAAAGTTGTTAATTACATTAATTAAAAATGTAAAAAACCTCGACACCCAATACGGGTAAAAGAGGATAAGATTAAGAAAGAAAAATGTGAAAAAATTAATTAAAAAAGCATTGTCACCTTTGAGATTCTCGATGAAAGTAAACGACGCATTCACATAAATTGCGCAAAAACATGTTTTTTTTTTAGGAAAAGAAAGAATGCATTCCCTATTCAACGTTGGAAGATTCTTTTGTTATTCTTCCCTCCTTAATTACGCGATGTAAACAATAAATTACGACACGAAAGGATTTGTAAGGGCGGGCGAAGACACGCGGCAGGATCGCCCACAATTCGGAAATTTACAAATTTCCAAGGCGGGCGAATCCGTTATGCGACGCGATCGTTGCACAAGATTTAAATGGGAGAGGAAGCAATTTACATTGTTAACGCCTCATCAATAATTTATGTCGCCTCGGGAGAGTTGCAGAGCCTCGCGCCGAATAAACGAGGCCATAAATTTTCTCTAAATCTGGGATTGGGTTTAATCTGATCGTAGATGCTTTCTGATAAAATAATAACTTATGAGCCGGTATGAATAAATGAGCACGTTATTTCGTCGTTGTTGCTATTATTTGAAAGTCGATAATCTCCTGAAATAAAAGAACAAAAAAAAAACGGAGAGATTCTGAAAGTGCGCAAGCTCCTTGAAAGCTGGATGATGTAAACTTTCCCATCATTAAAACGGAATTTATATAATTTAATAAATGCGTAGTAAAAAGTAAATCTTCTGGATTTAAAGTTTCCTTCAAATTCATACTTGGTCAGGTACAAAATGTTACTTCAACGACAAAAATGAAAGATATTTTTCCATAGGATCATTACTGGCGATGAAAAATGGAATCACTACGATAATTCTAACCATCACCACCTGGTTCACCTAAGCTAGAAGCCAGTTGAACCAGGTGAAGCGTAATAATCAAGGGTCAAAGGTTATGCTCTGTATCTTCTTTGATATTCGGAATGTCTTAGAGCTGTTGAAATTGTTCGAAACTATCAATTCAATCAATGCTTTTTTTCCTTTTCCATCATTAAAAGGGAATTTATATAATTTAATAAATGTATAGTAAAATGTAAATTTTCTGTATTTATAGTTTCCTTCAATATTTGATTAAAAATAATACTTGCAAAAAAAATAATTAATTTTGAGAGCTTTTGAAATTCTTATCAAAACAAAATGTAATAATAAAATTATATTTTAGTAAAAACAACTTTTAAAGTTAAGTTGTTTTTATTGAAAAATATTTGTTTCATTAATTAATTTTTTATTATAAAAATTGTTGAAACTATAGTTTAACAATTTTTATTAAATGTTATGGTTCCAAAGATATCCTGAATTATTTATTAAAAAATATTTTTTTATTAATTAATTTTTTATTATAAAAATTGTTGAAACTATAGTTAAACAATGTTTATTAAATATTATGGTTCCAAAGATATCCTGAATTAAGTTGATATTCTTTTTAAATTATATTTATATCTATGAATTGTAGAAATTTTCAATCTACAACATTGAGGTATAATTTTAATTAATTAAATATAAAGTGGAAAAGAAACATCTCTGATGGGATTTGAACCAATGTCCCCATCAGAGACTGCGGTCGGAAACTTCAGTGGCTCCGTGGACGAAGGGCATAATAATAATAATAATAATAATAACTTTATTGCCCAACACCCATTACAGGACAATTACAGGACAAGAAAATAAGAATACAGAATTTGTAAAGTTACTTAGTATATATAGGAACTAATACCTATTTAAGAACTTTCTAATGCCCTTCGTCTACTTTTCATTATGTTTTAAATTTGTCAGATAAATCTATTCTTTAAATAATAATTTTTATCCATCACTATTTCTGATACATTCTAATCTTCGTCGGATAAAAGCTCTGCTAATAATAAGTAAAACAAAATATTTTGTAAATAAAAAAAAACTGATGAATAATTCTCTTTCATGTTAACGTCATTTTTTTTTGTTATTAAATGTCGAAGGTGTTAGGTGTGGACAACTTTGCATATAACTCCAATAAATATTCATCAAAAAAGACTTTAATTACACACTCGATAATTCGTTGAATAATTAATGTTCGGCCCTCAAACTGGCGGCGAAACAAAAGAACGACGATAAAAGCACTGGCAGACTTCCTCCCGGGGCGCGTCCTCTTTTTTTCTCAGGACGAGCGCGGCCGTGAACTTTCATGAATTGCCAGCTCGCCCGTAATTCGGTTCAAAGCAATCTTCGCGGATGTTACAATCAAATTGTTGAATTCCACGAAATGAATGAATTAAATAAAATTTCACAGACTCTACTTAAAGGTATTATTTTACTTAAATGATTCTAAAAATTATTTTTATTTAAAAATAATTACAAATGTCTATTGTGCAACCCAATATATGTGGAGGTATTTGCCCACAAAATTACTTAAAAAAAAAAACGGGAAACTTGAAAAATTGCTTAATCTATATCAGACATTTGGAAAATTGTATGCAGTATTGATCAGATATCCAAAGAATTGTCTGCAGCATGAGATGTTCTCTCAGACATTTAAAGAATTATCTGCAGCACACATTTGAATTAGCTAATAAAACTTAATTTTCATTCCAACCTTGTGTAAATCCCGACATATCTCTGTATTTCGCATTAATTAAAAAAAAAAACTCGCTCATGTTCGGCCTTAACAATCTTTAATTTTCATTATAAGCACCGTTTTACGGCCGCGATTTAATTACTCAATTTACCCCCACATGCACACACATACACACTTTGAAAGGAAATTTACTGGTAATTGTAAGTGATGACCTTTTTGTACAATTACATTAAAGGGAAAGTGAAAAGCGGTCTAACCCATGTTGGGAGCGCACAATTTATGGTATATTATGTTGGTGAGGTGACGTGGCGGACACAATGCCAAATTTACATTTTGCATTACATAATTAACAAATTACAATCAGACGGAATTAATAAGTACCTTTAAAAAAATATATAATTGGAAATTAGCTACAAGACAGTATCTTTTATAGAGTTAATAGCAAATTAAGCGCAAATATTAAATCTATATTTGCTCTTAACTTACTGGCAAGTTTATAAAAGCTACTAGCTTGTAGCATTTTTTTTTATTACTGAGCAATCTGTTAATTTAAAAAAAATGGAATTATTATAAATAACTATAATTGATTCGTAAATTTATCGCTCTGTTTTTTTAAGTAGATAATATCTAAATTAAACACTTGGTTTGTTTTACTACATTTTTTTATTTTGAATTAGTTTCGGCTCATAGCCATTTTCAAAGAATGCATTTTTTATGGGAATTGGAATACATATGGTTTTGGTTATACAAATCAGAATAGAAGATGTGCATTAAATAAAAATGATTTGAAAATGATTAATAAATTATTTCCACATTTAGCTCTGTGACTTTTGACTTACACTACGTAAGTACGTTAAACAAATGCACATTAAAAGCTATTTATAGAAGATGTGGCTTAAAAGAGGAGAAAGTGGTGATCCTTGGGGCACACCTTGTTCATGGGTGAATATTTAGGATGTGTGTGCATACTAAAGTTTAAAAAAAGTGATCCACAAACCTTCATTGCTTTATCTATTTCCTATTTTCATTTATTTAATTGCAAAAAAAATATTTAATGAATCAAATAGTTGAATAAATGCCAATACACATGAAATGATTAATAACACGCAGAATTCCCCATAATTAAACAACTACGCAATCAATTTGGTTATTGAGATAACAGCCGACCCAGAAACACTCTTCGCTTTATCACTCACTCTTCCTCGTATTAATCAACCCAGTGCTAAATTCAATTACTCGCCGTTTTAATTGAAACGGCCCACGCTTCAACAACACTTTTCGAACGAAATGTCGAAATCCGAAGCGAGCGGAGCCGGAGAAAATGAGGAGACGGTGACCCAAAAAACTGGAAAATACAACGAAATAAATAATAATAAAGAATGCGGATTGTGTTGTGCTGGATGAAAGATTTGTCGCCGCGGCGTGATTCGATTTCCGCCAGCTCGCCGATGACGATTGAATCGTTTCAGATAAGGGGGTCTCCGATTGTTGTCCCGAATTGCATTTGCATATGGTGATGTTGATGTGTTCATTGGAACGGAACGGGTAATCGCGCGGATGTGCATGTTGTTCGATTCGCTTTCATTGTTGATTAACAATTTCGAATGGTTTCACACAAAAAAGGAGGATTTTCACAATTAAGAGTTTGTAAATTGTATCAAATGCTATTTATGGGAATGCAAAAAATAGAATGTACCGTTTTTTTATGCGCATTTTACTTAGTGAGTGTATGTCTAACGTGACCATTTATTTTTGTGATCAAAAATTCCTAATGAATTTTGTAAAAAAAAAGTTTTTACATTTTGCTCAACGACAGACTTGTGGACGCGAGGAGTAGGTCCTTGCGAGGAGTACGTCGCAACGACAGCGTTTGTTTCTTGTAATTTATCCAGTAGATTACAGACAATGTGAGGAAGGAATGGCGAATTCTCTTTAAGTGCTATGTTATATCGTAGACCAGTGGTCCCCAAAAGTTGACTGGGCTTCGACCCACTTAACAAAAAATTCAAATCCTGGGATCCACTTCTTAGCTGTTTTAGAGAAAAGAGAGCATAAATATTGGCAATGCATGTATGTATTTTTTTTTAAGTCATATTTACACTGGCGTGGATCCACTGAATATTCGCTAATGGCCCACTGGTGGGTTGCGACCCAAAGTTTGGGTTACGATTACGGTTTTGTGGGAGGTGCGGTTTTAGCACAGAAACATTAGAGTGCCACATATATCCCTCGTTAGGCCCAATGTTTCCTCCCTTTAGAGCATCTGGACCATGTGTCAGCAGGGACGATGCAATTTCGTCCAAGCGCGGATACCTAAGGGATACCCCCCGGCGAGAAACAGTAAATTTTATTCAAATCGAATGTTCCATTCGATTGTTATCAATAAAATATTTTTTTATTAATTTTTGTATTCACATTTTAGTCTCAGCAACCTAAGGTTAAGCCATTTCCAAAAATTAGCAGGACATACTTTATATAATTGTTTTGTTGATGATGATTATTTTCTCCGACAAGTTTCAACTTTCGTCGAAATTATCCTTGATATTGATGAAAAAATTAATAAAAAATCTCTTTTTTACACAATATTGGTGTTAAACACTTAAGGGATGATTTCTTTGAAAAAGCCGTTTGGACGAAATTGTAAGGTCCTGTGTCAGCAGGGCTAGCCTACCTCATCAAGATAGGCTGGCAGTGCCGAGGCAGGTAGATTCCCGATTTTTGCCATTTCAGGCCCAAAGTTTGGGAAATACTGTCGTAGACAATTAATTTCCTTTGCAGAATCTATCCCGCACACACGTGTTCTCCCTCGATTTTTAACAGGATTTGATGAATTGTGTGTGAATAAAATGTAACCATAATTCGGAGCTGGGATCTCCGAAAATTGATTTTAAAATATTTGGGCATTCATGGATGCTCAGAAAATAGTTTTTCAAAGGCTGGAACATTTTCAAAACTCTCTCAAACGCCGGCACCAACGGAAGCCACCTTCTTTTGCTGTAGCCCAACAGTTTTTGATATAATAAAATGTTCATCCACCATTCAACGAATCGTTGACGATGAAATTAGGCGAAAGATGGCGCTTCTTTTAGTATTATTAGTTTGTGATAGTCTGTGCCAGTGGAATAACATAACCCTATCAGAGTTTCCACTTAAATGCTGTAGATGTAGAAAAATGAATACATTTTCACAATGATTCGAAGTCAGCAGGGAGATAAAAGTGGGAAAATGTTGTTCTTACTGGCGACAGCGGGACAAACTGCCTGAAAACGGGACCGTCACTTTTAAAAAAAAAAGAAAGACGGTCACTTTTATATACCACGTATTTCTTTTGAGGAATATTTAATAATAATAATAACTTTATTGCTTTGAGAAAAAAAAAAAACTAGGTAAAATTTCGACGGAATAACATGGGTATTTAGCTTTTACAAAGCTGAATTTCTATATTGATAATTAAATAAAAGTCACTTGGTTTGTTTCACTACTATTTTTTATTCTCTCCGACTAGTTTCGACTTATCGTCATTATCAAGGAGTAATACAGAAAAAATATTTACAAGATATATATACATATTTTTTTTTTGTGAAGGTCAGGTAATAAGGGCTTTAAGAATTGGAGAGTTCCAGATGTCTTCGTACTCGTTTACAATGTGTTTTCCCTGTTTTATTGCCTTGCTAATTTCCAGGCCTTCTCTAAAATTTAATTCTTGTCCCTTATTACCTGAATATAAAATTTGAAGATCGTCTGAATTGAAAAAAATGATTGGGTGTGATGCAATGTCGGGCAAACCCCGTTGATTGTTTGTTATTTAGGATAGATGAATTTCTATGTTGACCATTGACCACTTTCTTGTCTTTTTTTAGAAGTTCCATAATAAGTTTTGGCAATTGTTTTTAGATGAAGAGTTCGGTTCATTGTGCTATATAAACAATTTGCTGAAACAGCATTTTGAATCAAATTATTCGTCAAGTAACCATTGCCCAAACTCTTCAAGACCCATGAAGCGTTTGAGGCAAGAAAATAGCCAATGGTAGTCTTCTGCAAAAATGGAGTATAATTCCTAGTGCTGTTTAGGCTATATTAGAATTAATCAACAATTTATTGAAACAGCACTATGAACCCAACTATTCATCAAGAAGCCATTGTTAAAACTCTCCATGGATGTTTTAAAACAAGACAGGAAAACGGCCAAGGGTAGTCTTCTGCAAAAAAACTTTAGTGCATAGTGCTGTTTAGGCTATATTAGAATTTATCAACAATTTATTGAAACAGCACTATGGACCCAACTATTCATCAAGAAACCATTGTCAAAACTCTCCATGGATCTTCTAAAACAAGACAGGAAAACGGCCAAGGGTGGTCTTCTGCAAAAAACTTTAGTGCATAGTGCTGTTTAGGCTATATTAGAATTTATCAACGATTTGTGATTTAATAAAATCGATGGCGCTTGCCAACAATTTGTGAATTTAAAAATAAATGTGTGTGTGCCATCCAAAAAGAAACATCATACTTTGCATGAAATTAATTGTTGATGAAACGTTAGAATTAATCAAAATTGTGTTTCTTAATACTAATAATCATGGATTGATTCAGAATTGAGAATTAATTCTTGGATCGTATCAAAATGTATTAAATAGTCAACATAATTATAAATTATTTAGCAAATAATCCATTGTTCAATCAATAATATTCGCGAATCCGGGATTCATCAATCCTAAGACAAATAAATCGAAAATAAATTTCGGCATAGTCAGTAATTTTGCACGATTTTATGTTGAATTTCTTGATTGACGGAAAGAAATTAAAATGTACTAATAAAAAAATAAACTTTTTTTATTCGTTTAGATTATTTATTCGTAAGAATCCTAGTAACACTTTAGAATAAAGAAATTGAAAATAAAGCGCAGAAATGCCCGTAATTTTTGCTCGATTTTAAATTGAAATTCTTGAATGACGAAAAATAAAATAAAAATCCTAAATCCACAATATATTCATACATCTCATCACTCATCAACGACTGATAGACTGACATAACATAAAAATAAGGACTTCCGGCTGAAAGACCAATGGTCGATAGCCATTTAGTTCGTATTAAATCAAATATTGTATTATAGCTAATTGTATCAAAGCCTCAATGAAGATGTTATATAATAATATAAAATAAAAATAAATGATAATTATAAAAAAATATAGGTGAAAAGACCACTGGTCGATAGCCTTTCAACAGATATAAATTAATAATAATAATAATAATTTTATTACGGAATCACATTTTTACAAAAACAATACAATATATACATTATTAAAATAATAAATTATACATTTATTTTTAATTTTAATAATATTTAATAATATTTATTTTGTATATATATATATATATATATATATATTACTGTATATATCTGTTAATAAAGATAATTATTATTAAAAGATACCTTTTTAATTGGCTAGAATTGTTCTTAAGACTCCTAGCAACACTCTAAGATAAAGAAATCGAAATTAAAGTACGCTTAAACCAGTCATTTTGGACTGAAAAATGTACTCAATTTTATAACGTCATACCCGGCGCATACACCATTACGGAGGCGCCGGGTCGAAATAACTGTGGCTGGAAAACCGTGGATAACTTAACGTCGATGATGATTTGATACGTTATTGAAACTGAGACAATATTTATGCTCATTTTTAGAGTAATGTTTTATCAAATTAATCATTTATTTGAAGAGACAAAAAATAAGTGTTGCATTCGAAGCACATTAAGTTATATTAAGGCAGAAATATCGATTATCGATAGTCATTTTCCGAGGCTAAACTAGCTGTAAATGATTGTAATGATGTAATTTAGTGTAACTCTCAGAAATAAAGATTTTCTGTAAATAATGTGTATTTTCTGTATATTTAAATTACATAATAAATTTCTAAGAAAATCAGCAAACTTTTCAGGCAATTTTCGTAAACACTTCAAAATAAACAATTAATTTTTTCAACAATTTTTATTTGGGGGAATTTCGTAGTTCATCGCTTTTTATTAATTGGATTAATTTAGTTGGTTCATAGAGCTCTTTAGGCACTTTATCAACAATTAGTTTTCTACATAACATGATGTTTTTTTTATTTGCGTGGCACACTTGACGGAGAGGAAGCCACGTCTTTATGTCTTCTACCAAATTCGGATTTTCTTCGGGTTAGGTAGAAAACCATGGTATTAAATACAAATCTATTTTATTTATTTTAGTCTTGTATAACATCGTTATATATTCCTCTCTACTTCTCAGTGTGAGGTGAAATACAAATCTATAAATATTTAAATTCACAATTATCCATACTGGCTTGTGTAGATAATCACACAATTATAAACTGAGAAATTAAAATATTTGTAGATTTGTATGCAAGGCCATGATTTCCTACCTAACCCAAAGAAAGTCCAAAATTGGTAGAAAACAACACCAAGTATTTAAAATAATTTTAGGTTTATCTTTAAGGGGGTGAAGAGAAAATTATTGAATTCTCCAATCTGGCTTTATTTTATTCAACCACCACCATCTAACGTTTGGAAAACTTGTGATGGATCTATATATTCTGTGAAAATGTGTTCTACAACATTTTGCAGACCGTATGTTTGTTCATTTGTAGTCCACTGATTCTGAAAAATCCTACTCCAAATAAAACCAACAAGATGAAGAAACTCATCCAATTTCTTGGTATTTAACTTTAAATCCTCCCGAAACGACAAAACCGAAAAAAAAGACCACCAGCACAATTCCAAGGCCGGAACAGAGGCATTTTTCCGCGCGGATCGAAGCGGCGAATTTAAAAATAAAACCTATTTTCCGTGCATCGAACAAAGGATGCACTTAACCTTCAACTTCCTCGCACGCCTCCTTCTCCTCTCACTTATGCCAATTATTTCATTCGGCACTCTCGCGTGACGGATAAATCCGAGTCTCGATTTTACTTTTTTTCGCGCGTTTTAACTAAATCATTGCGATAATTGCCAATTGCGCAACGGATAATGTTCATTGCGTGCGTGTTGGATAAATCACATTGAGGTTGATCGGTATTGGTAATGATTTTGTTAGGTTTTCATGGAAGCATGCGAATGGTCTTATGATTCAGATTTAACTTATATTCGTCAAATCAGAATTCTTAAATATATTTCCTGTTGTCAAATATACAATGAGAATTTTACTTAATTGATTACAGCTCAACCTATTATTCCATTCTTAATGCACTTTTTTTAAGCAAAATCCAAATTCTTAGTATAGAATTTTTCTACATGAGAAATAACATAAAGTTATACTTTTTTATATGGATAATATCTTTGATGTTTAAAACAATATGAAATTATGACCATTTATATTTGAAATTAATGGATTTCAAAACTTTAATTAAGGAAGGAAGAAAATAAGAAAATTTTAATTTGAATTTGATAAATTTCACAATATATATATAAATCTAAGTAAACTAATTGAAGGATAAATCCGGCGTTAATGATTATTATAATAAATTTGGTTCCATCAAGAAAGTAGCAGAACAACTATCGAAGATATTCCTACTTGGTAGTAGAATTGCTTTAGCGGTAAAATTCAAAACGAAGGACAATTTTACTATCCATATTAAACAATATTTATTAGCATAAATTATCGATTTATTTAAAAAAGGTATCCATTCCGTTCGCCGACTATTCCAAAAACAAACACACATAAACCACACACAATCAACGCACATGATTAGAAAACCAGTGAGCGTTATATAACGGAAAATACTGATATGGTGCAAGCTTTCGTCCGGCCGCATAATAATCATCAATCAGAAGTTCATGCCCATTCATTTCCGAAGTTGGAAACACTTCGATTTTTCGACGGAGAAAAATGAGCGATAAATTTCGGCCGTGTAAATCGTGCATTCAAGAAACGTGAGCGACTAGACTGATTTGCATAAAAGTATCGTATTTTGCGTATTTGAAATACCTCGGTTCGAATAATTTAAACAAACAAACAAAACAAAAACGGGGGAATTTGCATAAAAAAATACGGAGGTTTACTTTGTTTGTTTAATAATTATTGTTAACCGGTTCTTTTTTATATTACATGAATTATTTTTTCATCAATTATTAATATCGTTAATAGAAAAGTTAATTATTAATTTAATTTAGAAAAAATTAAGATTTTAAATTTATTGTGAAATAAACCTCCTGTTTAATTTGCACCTTATTGTTTAAAAATGTTCAAAGAAAAAAAAATCATTGAATTTGATATCAATTACCACGTAGTAACGGTCAAAACCATCGTAAAGTTAAAAAACATGTTTCACCAAATTATCATGAAAATTCGTTAAGAACATGAAATATAAAAAATCATGAAATTATAAAATAAATAAATAAATAAATAACAAAAAAATCGTGAAATTTCGTCAAAAAATATGAAAATTCGTCAAAAATCATAAAATTTCTTCAAAATCATGATATTTCTTTAAAAATCATAAAATTTCGTCAAAAAATCGGGAAATTTCGTCAAAAATAATAAAATTTCGTCAAAAATCATGAAAATCTCATAAAAAAATCGTGAAATTTCGTCAACAATGATGATTTTTTTCAAAAATCATGAAATTTCGTCAAAAAATCGGGAAATTTCGTAAAAAATAATAAAATTTCGTCAAAAATCATGAAAATTTCATAAAGAAAATCGTGAAATTTCGTCAACAATGTTTTTTTTTTTTTTCAAAAATCATGAAATTTCGTCAAAAAATCGTGAAATTTCATCAAAAAATATGAAATTTCGTCAAAAAACATAAAATATCTTCAAAAATCGTGAAATTTCGTCAAAAAATCATGAAATTTCGTTAAAAATCATGAAAATTTGTGAAAAATTATGAGATTTTATTAAAAATTGTAGGATTTCGTTAAAAATCGCGAAATTTTGTTAAAATGTAATTGAAAATCTTAATTTATTGCAATGTTTTGTTGTTTAGATTTAATCATTGAGAATTCTTAAGTTATAAATTAACTGAATATTTATTTCTTCAATAATTGAGGGATTTTTAATTTAAATTAGAAATGTAGTTTTATTTAGATTCAGAATTTTATTAAATTTATGTTTTAAGCATATTTATATTTTGTCGGAGTTTATGAGTTGACACCGAAGGAACTTGAAGAAGTTTTAAAATTTTGACATAAAATCCATAACTTTTGAGTTTTATACTGGGGGACCTAGAACAACTTAACGCATCAAGTTGCTGTTTGACAAAAGTTCGCCAATCATTTCAAAAAACAAACACACATATATATTATCGATTATACCATGTGAATACAATCACACCGAAATTTACATGGGATATATATCGCAGATTTCAAAAAGAAGATGATTTTCAGAATCTAGTTAATTTTTATCATTGATTTATTCGCAAGTAAAAATTTTCATAATGGAAATAGAAAAAAAATATATTTTATTTATAATTATTATTTAAAAATCCGAATGCCATTAAAGAATTCCATAAAAAATATCACTTTTTCAAAAGTTTTAAGATATCTTTAGAACACCCCGCATTTTACAACATAATTAGCTAGATATGGCTTTTATGTTTAGTTTTACTTTCATACCTGGAATAAGGTCGCGCTCTTTCAAACAGTTTCCACGTACAATCGCACAAAACAGCCTTTGTGACGAAAGCCTATTTTTGTGTAGTTATTCAAGCGTGAAATATATCTATTCGAGAATTTCTGGGAATACGCAAGATTAGTGAAGGGGAAGAAACAAAAATGAGAGGATTTATGCCACTTTTCTTTTTTTTACTTTACTCAAAGATTATTCTAGTCAACATTATTATTAGTCGAATTGTATAGAGATTTATATTTTTGTGGGAATAAGAGGATAAATTAATTTGCCCACGCACAATTCTGAATTATATCGAATAATTTTTACGGTATATTTTTTGGCAATTTAGTGTAAAACAAACGAATAAACTTGTAAAATATTAGTATAAAAGTATAGTAATTAGCTTGCATGAATAAATGATACGCGAGCCGAATGCGAGTGGAAACTCGCCTACTGCTCAAGTATGATTCGTAAAATTTATAAAATAAAATAATTGAATTTCGCCTTAAGGTTTACCCAGTATCGTAAATTATTATTATTATGTATCTATTTACTACAAATAACGTTAATAACAGATAGAAAAGTACAAATTTAAAATACATAATATAATCGAAGTTCAGTTGATCCAATCGGTCCTAACTGCTCTTCCACTTAACCTAAAATTACTCATTTGTTCTACTGTGACTTTTTGACTTTCGTTACGTAAGTATTTTAATGTATATACAGTAGCAAAAGAGGAATTTTTTTTAAAAATTATTTTTAAAAATAAATAAATGTATATTTTCTATATCAAAATACATAAGATACATACGATTCTTTACAAATATTTTTTTATACAGAAAAAAAGGTGTAATTCAGATTTGTAACAAAGCACACGCTCATCTTCCATTAAACCTTTTAATTAATAATAATAAACTTTATTACCCAACAGGCAAAAAACCCAATTACAGAGCAATAAGTACAAACTTAATATAATGTGCTATTAAATAAGACGTATATAAAAATATAAAGAATATAAATAATAATGTTTTATTTACGGACTGGCCATTTATAGATAATTATACATTTTATACGTAGTATATTTAAGAAAGTAACACAAGTATTGTGTATATAAAAAAACAATTACACCTCTTTTAGAAGCCGATAAGGAATTAAAGATTTTATCACTATTTTTTGTTTCTCCAAAGATGTTTGTTGTTCTGTAAATTAAGTGAAAACATCAAGATTTAACACTAGTTTAATTCTATGTCTTTAATTAATAATTGATAATGAGTTGTAGTCAAAACTAGTCGAAAATGAAATCAAAAATCAGTGAAATAAATACCAAGAGTTTCAATCGGTACTTTATACTAGTCTAATTGTATGGAAACTTATACTTTTGTGGCAATAGGGATAAGAGGATGTGTTAATTTGCCCACACGCAAAATGATAAAAAAATAATTGATTCCTGTGGAACAGGGCAATTATTTATTATTAACTAGATAATATGGATGATTAAACAATAACAACGGCAAACATCCGGCGAGACATGAGAGATTTATTGGCGTGGACTAGCTATCCAAAAAGAAAAAAAGAAACTATAATTTGGTAGTAAAAATGTTTAATTAATACCTTTTACCAATGAACAACGATTCAATAACGAGGCAATTATAAATCACATTTCTTTTATGTTTCCTTTTGAAATAATAAAAAAATGTGTCATCGTCTTGAAGAACTAACCATGAAGAATGTTCATTTTTAAATAATTTGATTTACTTAAAGTGATAAAACTCTCAGCATCTATCGCTAAACACAAAAGCCTTTTTATTTCTTCCTCATCAATGGTCATTGATTAAAGAAGCAATAATTATTATTTAAAGAAGCATTCTCTTAAATTTAAATCTTCAAGGTGATAATTTTGAAGATTACAGTTTTAAAAAGGATTTAAGACGACAACACGAAAATATTCGTAGAAAGAAAGTTTGTATAAGCTTTGAGCATATGTGAAAATCTTTGCTTCTTGAAGGAGCAATAATTTAATCAAACTTTTGTGAACAAATCTTCGTATCGCGTCGAAAAGAATCTATTTAAAATGGATGAACTCTCAGCATCTATCACCATAACAGTTTTCATTTAATCTTTATCAATAGATATTGATTAAAGAAGCATTCTTCACTTTTAAATCTTCAAGTTGATCATTTTTAACTTTACAGTTTTAAAAAGTATTTATTCAGAAATTATTCACACAAAAAGTGTTTATTTACTGTGTTCCTATAAAACGCTTGCGAAAATCTTCGCTAGTTAATCAAATTTTTTCGTGAAATTTTTTGCAATCTAAGTTTGAATAAAATAATTTTAGCGCATGCAACTAAAATTATTTTATTCAATTTTTTTCTATATCGATGATCATTGGCGAAAATAGCATCGTAGAGATACTTTTAACTCAATTTTTAGCGAAAATAGTTACTTATCGCGATTTTAAAGTCATTTTATGACACAAATAGTGACATAAAGTGACTTAAAAAAAAATAGAGACGTTTAATTATAATAGGAAAAGGTAAATCCTTCACTTGGTTACAGTTATTTAAATAAATTAAAAAATTGAAAATAATTAGTAATTTAGTTAGTTTAATATGCATTTCTAGGCAAAATAGTGAAGTAAAATGGCTCTAAATTTATTATTAGACAATATATATTTTTTTAATCTTTTTCCTTTCTACCGTTAGGTGTAAGGAGATTAGACAATATTACTGACGTAAAATGATTTTGAAGAGTATTCATACCAGAAATAGTGACGTACAGTTATTTTAAATCAACGTTAAGCTAATATGTGGATGCAAAGTGACTTCAAACACCATTCCTGGCAAAATAATGACTTAAAGTGACTTTAGTGCGATAATTAGGCTTTAATAGTGAATTATAATGATTTTAAAGATTGCTTATTTTAAAAAACAGTGATGTAATATTATTTTAATGTCATAATTATGCAATGATTATTATGGTGTACATTCAGTTTTAAGTCAATATATATTCGAAAAACACTATACTAAAATGATTTTAAGTTAATTTGTGACAAAAAAGTGACGAATAGTTAATTTTTAAAACAGTGTAATAAAATGATTTAAAAGTCAATTTCATGCGAAATTAATGGTGTTCAATGACTCTAAATTCAATTTCTAGCCAATAGAGTGATACACTGATTTTAAAGTAATAATTTGGAAATACTAGTGACGTACGATAACTTTAAAGTCAATTTGTAGTAAACGTACCCACGTAAAATAGGTGATTTTTTTTCTTGATTTTCTCTTAATAATTAAGCTAAATCAATAGATTAATTTACGTAAATTTACGTAAAAAAGTTTATTTTTATGACATTATGATTAATAAAATTGCATTCCATACTTTCAGAAATCGTAATATAAATGGCAATAATAAAATCATTACAAACATTATTCACATTTAATGGAGCTTGCGTCTTTAATTTATTACAAACATTATTGTTTTTGTGTAATAATAAATAAATATTTATAATTAAAATTTTTATTACAGTTTAAATAATAATAATTTTCAAACAATGTAGAAAATATAAATCGTAATAAATAACAACCTATCAGGTTGATAATTAAAGTCACGTACACGAACCACCTTAATTAAACAGCGCAATGTTTACTTTCGCTATATATATTACCGGTAATAATCCAAACAGTTAACTTCTAATAATTCCATGAACACACGAGGCTCGACGCATGACATGCCAGTAATTTATTTCAATCATGAACAAATATCAAAAATAACACGAACATGAAACTTACTGTATGGCATGCCTAAGTGATTCCATTCCTCAAGTATCCATAAAGAGAGGAGTTTATTGTAATGGCACAGCGAGAAAATTCATAAACAAGCCAGCGGAAGGAATTCGAATCGCGATCGTGGACGCACAGTAGACGGCGTGCGAACGCGGACTGTTTGGTTTGTTTCTGACTAATTTAAATGCGGCTCAGCTGTGCGTTCGCTTTCGTGCGCATGTTCCCCAGACAGCTGTTCTGTTACTCACAAAAGAGGATAACGTAGCCGTAGGCTGGAGGGAAATTTGTGGAAGCAACGTGGTGATCTCTCTCCCGTTGTTTTGGATGCTTTAGAAAATTCGAAACACCTGCTGGAGTGAGCGTGGGGTGTGTTGGAGTATGACAGGGGGTAGGTAAATGGTTTTTAAAAGGAAAGGTGGGAGTTTCAATAATAATAACTTTATTGCTCAATACCCATTACTGGATAAGAAAATTAGAATACAAAATTTGTAAAGTCACTTACTATTTTTATTATACGTAGTAATGTGATTGGCTGGTTTTGAACAATATTACAAATTTGTATGAAATAGACGTTAAATCTTTCCCTCAACAGGTACTCCAACAAATAACACCAGGAAATAACTAGTCAATAGAATTTATGAGTTCAACTTGCGAATCACCTTGACAATTGGAGATAAAGTGACATCACGATTACTACGTGGTAATCCATATCCAATTCAATGAAAATAATTACTATGCTTTTTACCACTTTTTATTAATTATATATATTATTTAAATCGCCAATATTTGCTATGTGTGATATTTACAACAATTTACAATCTGTCGATCCTTCGCTTGATATTTTTAATATGTCTAATGCGAAATTATGTTTTAACCGTATTATTGAAATGATGCACCGGTCTTAAAATTTAGAACTGTAATTATATTTTTGTTAATTAGGCAATAGTTATTATTTAGTGTTTATTTAAATAGCATACAAACTAGAGATAGGAAATTTTGTAAAATAAATTTCTGTGGTTGTATTGCAAATAAATAAATAAATAAATATATATAAAAATTTTAACATAAATATATATTTATTTATTTAATTGTTTATTTATTTTTCAATTAGTTCATAGTTATCTACACATACATTTTGTTTTCTCCTAATTATTTGTAATGTCGATATTTATTGTAAATGGTATTCATCGTACATATATAATATTAAGAATGTTCATTTTGTCTTATTAACGATAAACACCATTTACAATAAATATCCACTTAACAAATAAATTTCATAAATATATACATAAATCCTTTTTACGACTTAAGTTTCAACAGTGTGTCATCATCAATATATACATATATATTATATATAATTATCTCACATGTTGCAATTATATTTAAGTTTCATTATTCGTAGGTTAAGTAAAAGATCAGTAACTGACTGAACTTCGCCTACACTCATAACATTTCATTTTGATTTTTTTTCTGTGATAAATAAAGGTATTATTATTATTATGATAATTATTAAAAAGTGGTAAAAAAACGTAGTAATTATTTTCATTGAATTGGAGATAAGGTGTTTACGATGGCTTCTACTACGTTACACATTTCTTATTTATAAAAAAACACCACACAGTGATAGAAAGGTCAATGATAATTTTTTTTATAAAAAACAGTGTTTTATTATTTCTTGAATAAAATACTCAATTATCACAATCGAACAAACTTGTTTAAATAAGAACATTATGTGTGTGATTTTTCCACAAACAAAATATTCTTGTTTGAACAAGTTTGTTCGATTCTTCAAATGTTCGTTCTAGATCATTGTGCCATTTACCCACACACAAAATGTTCTTCTTTGAATAAGTTCGTTCGATTCTTCAGATTTTCGATTTAGCTCATTAATGCGTTAATTTTAACACTTCCTCTTGTTCCTATTGCCAGAAGAGTGCATTCGAAATATTAAATCGCGAGGATTTAGATTTACTATCCTCGTGATTTATATTTATCAATTAAAATGATGTAATGATGACTAAGCTTTCTTCTTTTGGTTTCTCATCAGGTTCATTACATCCAATTCAATCATACTTAGTAAATAAATGTTGCTATGTACATTGCAATGGATACTGCTCTGCAGATTATGTACTCAGCTGCGGGGTACCCCAGGACTCCAACTCTGAAGGTTATGTACTCAGCTAGGTGGCACCCCAGGACTACAACTTTGAAGGTTATGTACTCAGCTAGAGGGTACCTCAGGACTCCAACTTGGCAAATAATGTACTCAGCTAGGGGGTACCCCAGGATTCCAACTCTGCAGATTATGTACTCAGCTACGGGGTACCCCAGGACTCCAACTCTGAAGCTTATTTACTCAGCTAGGAGGTACCCCAGGACTCCAACTCTGAAGGTTATGTACTCAGCTAGGAGGTACCCCAGGACTCCAACTCTCTAGGTTATGTAATCAGCTAGGGGGTACCTCAGGACACCAACTTGGCCGATTCTGTACTCAGCTAGGGGGTACCCCAGGACTCCAACTCTGCAGATTATGTACACAGCTACGGGGTACCCCAGGATTCCAACTCTGCAGATTATGTACTCAGTTACGGGGTACCCCAGGACACCAACTCTGAAGCTTATTTACTCAGCTAGGAGGTACCTCAGGACTCCAACTTGGCAGATTATGTACTCAGATAGGAGGTACCCCAGGACTCCAACTCTGAAGGTTATGTACTCAGCTACGGGGTACCCCAGGACTCCAACTCTAAAGGTTATGTACTCAGCTAGGAGGTACCCCAGGACTCCAACTCTGTAGATCATATACTCAGCTACGGGGTACACCAGGACTCCAACTCTGAAGGTTATGTACTCAGCTACGGGGTACCCCAGGACTCCAACTCTAAAGGTTATGTACTCAGCTAGGAGGTACCCCAGGACTCCAACTCTGTAGATCATGTAATCAGCTAGGGGATACCTCAGGACTCCACCTTGGCAGATTATGTACTCAGCTACGGGGTACCCCAGAACTTCAATCTTGCACACTTATTGTTTATGCTTTTTTTAAACGTATTGCTCACTTCCTTATCCTGAACAATTCGCATTGTTGAAACAGTTGAAGCCAAGAGTGAACGGTTCGCTAATAAAAATTAACTGTCTAAGCTGTCAATAGATTTTGGTTATAGAATAAACCTATAATAAGATAAACAATCAAAACAAATCGGTTGCTAGTTGTATTCATCAGAATCGTGGCCCCTGTTTAAATCATCCGTTTTTCTATGAAAATAATTTTATGTTGGAAGAAAAAAGAGTATTTTAATTCACTAAGAATACAAAATTCATTGAGGATTTCAGTGTCATAAGGATTACAGATAATCCTAATGGATAAACTTTCGAGGCGTTCAGCTATAATAGAATTATTTCAAATAGAGGAAATAATTAATTATTTATATGAGATATTGAAAATGTACGAAAACGTTTTTTTTTTTTTTAAAGGAAGGAAGATTGTAAGGATATTCAATCTTCCTTCCTTTAAAAAAACTTTTTCATACATTTTCAATATCTGATATAAATAATTAATTATTTCCTTTTACGGAACGATGAAATGAGGGTCATTTTTGGCATAGGTATTTCCATTCAGCCACTAACAAAATTTGTATATTAATCTAAGATGAGGACAAACACAAAATCCATGGACCCGGGACAAGTATACTTCATTAGAAATATTTCTTGCCCCGATGGAATTCGAACCCGAACTTCAACGCTTTGACCGCTCACTCACCGTGGACCCATCACCAAGTTAACGCCGACAAAATTAAAGAAGTATTTATTTTTTCTTTACTCACCGCAAATTTTTGACTTACTTTACTAAAGTACTTTAAAGAGAACGGACATCCATTGAAATAACTACTGTTAGGGTAAATAAAATTGTTAAATTAAATAAAACTAAGAGGGCAGAAAAAAATATGGTCGATAGCCCATGACAGACTACTAATACAATTGTACATATTGTTACAATAAATTTTATATTTTTTTTGTCATATTGTCTGAATAAATTTGCTAGTATATATAAAACTAAGATAATTCGCAGATTTGCAGTTATTTAAATAATAAAGAAATTAAACGAGGAACATATTAAATAACTGTAACCAAGTGAATGAATACTCTTTTCTATTTAAACGAGGAAAATTTCTGGCAATGATCAATAAAATTCGATTAATATCTTTTTCCAACTGCAAAAATTACTTACACTATAAGTAGCTGTACTGATGAGGGATGAATCAAAGCCTTGTAATTATTATTAATAGTTTCCTTTCATTAAACTCAAACCGTTGCAATTCACAGTATTACTAGTATGCAACAAACAAATATCTATTGTGTAATCCAATATCCGGCGAGGTATATGCTCAGGAAGTAGTTGTTTCAATAGAAATTTGTCAAAAACTTACAGTGTAGGCATTTTTTTCAGATGGAAACATTTATTGATCATTTCCAGAAATTTTCCTCGTCTAATTGTAAAATTTGTTAAAATAATTTTGTATTTTATTACAAAAACAGATTTTTTTTTAACGAGCATTTCCTTAATGTCGATTTGCATCTTTATGAAGATTTACGATCAAACAACTACAACAGGATGTAAATATAATATGGACAGCTTGTATGCTTTCTTGTGGAACAAGTTTGTATAAAAGGAGCGAGATTATATCCCGAGAGTAATGTCTGGACTTCATGAGTGTAATTTAATTTCAATAAATGGCTTCCTGTAGGTATACATCTTAACTAACTCGGCACGACAGGCGAAAAAGCAGAAACGCAATTTGCAGCTACCGAAGAAAGACATTTAACTGTTGACGGTGTTTGCAATTGTAAAAGGTCGGTTATACAATGGAATTTCTTCACACAATGTAAGAGCATGTTTGATTAATTGATAATAAAAATGTTTATTAAAATCTGAATCGAGAGATATTTTGTGAATTTACGATAAAAACGCACGCATTCTTCGCGTCCTTTCCCTAAGCCCGGTCTTTTTTATAGAAGAGCGCGGTCGGTTATGTTTGCTCAATTTAATTAAATTAATTCAATTGGTTTAATTTAATTCAATTCAATTTCAATTCAATTCAATTCAATTCAATTCAATTCTTTATCTTTAAATTGTGTAAGGCATAGCTGTACTGACGAGGAATAGATCCCGAAACACGTGTCTGCAGACGGCCTTATATTAAATAACGTTATTTCTTTTTACATTGAATTTTTCATGGATCAAAAATTATTGTGTGATGGAAAATTTCAGATTAGAAAAGAACTTTATTACGGTAATCACATTTGTTTACAACTTTTACAATTATTTAAATATTATAAACTTATATTTAAATAATTATAATACATTTTAATTTATAATTAAATATTATAAACTTATATTTAAATAATTGTAAAAGTTGTAAAAAGGTGATTACCGTAATAAATTTATTATTATTAAAAATGTTATTCTAATATATAATATTTTTAATTATATTCGTGAAGTTTTTACATATTTTTAAGTTTCAAGCTTAATTTCGCTGGGTCCTCAAATAAAACCTCGCCAATACCGTTTCCAATTAACCTTAACACCTGGTCGCGCGTTAACATCCAAATTTACGCTGGCAACAAATTCTCTCGCGTATTGGCACTTTTTTCTCGCCGAAAAATGTCACTTTTTCGTATTTATAGCGCACCGGTTATATAATTAGTGGAGTGCGTGTTATAAATAGGCGTTGCATCTAAAAGTCATCATCTCCTCCGTAATGTACTTGACGGTTATTTCGGGAAGGCAATGTTTTTAATTGCAACGGTGCGTTCGGAAGGTGTTAAATGATGGTGTAATAACGTTAATCTCGGTTGTAAACCCACTGAAGCACTTTTAATGGTTTGCAAGTGATTTATTTGAGTTAAATTGTGGAATTACCCAATTCATATCCTCCTGCTTTATAAATCGGTCAAAATCTAGAGATATAACAATAAATACTTCACATGATTCAATAAGTGAAATAGATCAAGACATGTATAAATTACGCAGCTAATTATTTTCGTCGAAATATTTTTTTCTTAAAAGTTTTGTACACCTATTATAAATCACCCTGTATAAAGAAAAGCGTTTCGTTTTTCAATACCTACTGAATAATTAATTCAAAACAAACATCCCACCGGCAAACTAGATTTCCTAGCGTAAATCCAGTTTGTCATACAAAATCAATACATGACGTAAATCGTATGCTCGTAAATAGAAACGCTCCACGAATACCGAATTCGGGACGTTTATTTTTATACGACTATAATATTCCGTGATTGACACAGAAAAGTATTTTCTGGCGCTTTTCATTTCTCCATAACGATTTCGTGCGACGCGCCAGGAAAAAAAAAACGTATTACGGGTTTAGATTGGAAACATGACACGCATGCTTTACCTTATCGGTCAAAATTATTATGGTTAATGCCATGTAATTTGTTTTATTTGTGTTGCCTTTCACCGCGCGTTTATTACTGCGGAGATGTTTCTCGGGAATTTTCCTGATTTCCTTCGGTATTTAAGGATTTCATTTCAGGAAGATGATTGTTGTATAATTGAAGAATTAAATAAAATGACACCTGAGAAACAACCACGGGATCGTCATATTTTATTTATTTAAAGTTAATCAAGTAGAAGAAACGTTTTGCGAATGTGAAGAAAAATATACCCTCGAATATTTAATTATTTTGCCTGCCCCACAATAAAATTAAAATAAAAATTAAAAAATCAATATATCCATTAATGTAAATATCCATAGAAATTTAATAAAACAAATTTTAAATTTTCTTGAAAATGGGCTAATAACCCGAAACTAGTCGATAATTTAAAGTTATTCAATCTAATCTGTGTTTTATTGGTTGATTTTTAATAATTTATTCATATTTATTTCATATAATAAATATTTTTATATATATAAATCTTTATTGGCAGATTATTTTTAACAAAGTAATATTAATAAATGAATACAATAAATAACTAACATAAAAAAAATTCTTCTGCCAATTGGCTATCGACCGTTGGTCTTTCCGCCTGATTTTGTAGGCGTCTGTCCTTGTCAGTTGCTGTGTCAAAAAGGTTTTGATCGCTAATGTCGTCCATTGTCTTGTGAATTGAATTTACTCGTCGTGATCACTAAAGTTATGAAATGATGAAATGAAATCATGAATGGTGATGGTGAAACGTTTACGTTTGGGAGTGATATTTTGGTTTCGGGGAAGTAAATATTTATTTATTCACTTTTTATACATTTTTTTCTTTTCTTTTTTTTAGTACTTATAGTGGTATTTATAGGATAAATGCCCCTTCGTCTGGCACACCAAGATTTTTCGATTAATCGCCCGACAATTTAATTACACGAAATTAATTACATATCTAATTCTTATGTAAATAATATTCCAATTATCTCCCAATAAAAACAATCATAATTTCCAAAGATAATACGCACCTACGTAGATGCAGCCTTCCATCAAGCGAGCGAAATTTATAGCCCGAGTTTATCGCAACGCACAGATTTACATTTTCCGGCAAAGTTTTTGCCCGCGACTACAAACATAATTATCTAATTTCCAGTTTACACGGCAATATATTTAGTGTGCGTGCTGTAACGTCCAGATAGCTGACATCATCTCATTACAAAGAAATGAGGAAATGCACCTGCTCCGGTGGATTACGAACGGTTTCAGGGCGGGGAAACGGGAATTCTCAGAGAAACATGAGCGCGATAAACTTGTTTGTTTTTCTCCATTTTGATTATACAAATCTTTAGATTATTTGAATTTTGAAGCGTGTGTTGAAGACTTAGTTGAAATTTAAATATTGTAAATCTGTTTATTCTGTTTTCAATTTAAGAAATACAAGATTTTTTCTCATATTTTTTTTTATGTAATCAAATATAATTATATCGATTTAATAATTATATTGATTGAAGAAATACAAGATTTTTTTTTTCATATTTTTTTATGTAATCAAATATAATTATATCGATTTAATAATTATATTTGATTACATAAAAAAAATATGAAAAAAAAAAAAATATTGTATTTCTTCAATTGAAAACAGAATAGACAGATTTACAATATACAATACTTAGTAATATTACGAATTGTTGAGTAAGTTTCACTTGGTTTGTTTTACACCTACTGAAACTTACTGAATAATTCCTAATATTACAAAAAATATCTTCCAATTGATTAATGCGACTCAAATTAACAATATACAATACTTAGAATTTAACGATTCAGAGAGATTTATATCTTCAGCTCAACAATTTTTTCTCACTTACTTATTAATTTTCCATAATTATTAATTATTTATTTAGGTCATATAATTAAAAAGCGCCAGCTTTGGCCTAATTTATAATTTACATCGTCAATATTTTAAGGTAGATCGAATCGTTGTTTTACGCAAAAATTTAACATTTAATTAAATAAATAAATAACCCGCAACTTTATTTACTTATTGTGTTGTAAAATATGATTTGAATATTATATCTTTATATAATTAGTCTGTTTGAAACATCAGAAAATCGTATATTTTGAAATAAGAGTTTGTTTTGTGGAAACGCATTTTGTTGATATCACTTTCGTGACTTGCTACACTGTTTGTTTTCCCATTATCAAGATAATAACAATGTAAATGTTTAACTTACCCACGAGTAAATATTTATATGTATACTTTATGATATCAGCGCAGGTATTTCATTTTTTTTTTCAACAAGGGTTCAACTTTAAAAACAAATTTTCTGAATAAGAAAAAAAAAAATAGAAAAGTGAATCTGAAACTGTTTTTGTAACCCGAAATTAGTCGATAATTTAAAGTTATTCAATCTAATCTGTGTTTTATTAGTTGATTTTTAATAATTTAATATTTATTTCATAAATAAAAAAATAGAACAGTGAATCTTAAACTGTTTTTGTATGATAAAACATTGAAATAATTAAAATAAATTCACCACCACAAAAAAAAACTACAAACTAGTAAGTAAAGAATATTAATAAACTTTTTTTAACGTAAGTAATCATCTTTCTCTTCTCTTTTTTTATATTTACGAGAATAGAGAATAACAATAATTTGAGTTCAAGATAAATAAAAATAATTAATGGTTTTAATATTTAGACATTGGTAGTTCATACTGTATGAAATAAATATGAATAAATTATTAAAAATCGACCAATAAAACACAGATTAATTTGAATAACTTTAAATTCTCGACTAGTTGAAAATGGGCTAATAACCCGAAATTAGTCGAGAATTTAAAGTTATTCAATCTAATCTGTGTTTAATTGGTTGATTTTTAATAATTTATTCAAATTTATTTCATAAACAAAAATAGTTGTCCTATTAAATTTAAAATATTGAAATCAGGTAATAAAGAAATGCTAAATCTTCGCAAGGGCTTGAAAATCCAGAAATACTTCTCGGGCAAATAAAAAATATCAATAGTGTAAATGTATATATATATATATAGTTCTAAGATTTCTAATTTTACTGTAAACTTTCATTCACCTGAAGAAGCAATAAATTTGCGAAACAATTGTTGTGAAAATAATCACACTTTTTGAAAAGTTATTCAGAATTTTATTTATACAAAGTAAAAAAAAATATTGATAAAGATCACATTGTGCTTGAAATATACATTTAGTGTTAGAAAATACAGAAGTGAAGAAAGGAATGAATTATTATTAAATAACAACATAAAGAAGATTAAAATAACATAAATTATTTTTGTTAAATATGAACTTGACGTTTTCCTCCTCCCACTCCATTTACTCTAACGAACTCACTGTGCGTTCTTGTATCAAACAGGCGGCATCCCCTTTGAAAACCACTAGTATAGATTATATAAAAAAAAACATTTTTCAAATTACTTTACAGAACCACTCACAACAACCATCCATAAACACATTCCGATCTAACAACTCAATTCCTCGTCGAATAAAACTTTATTACCCCTTTATTTACGCATTTATACATCTCGACTCACATAAAAACAAACGTCCTCTTCTCTCTCTCCCATCCACTAGAACATCTAATTCCGGGGTTCGTGACCGCGGTGAATTCCTGAATATCCCGACAATGGGCGTTATGCAAGATTTAAAGGGATCAGGTTTGGAGAAGTCGATCCATAAAACCAATTCGGCCCGATGCTAATGGCCGTAATTGTTCACATGCCGAGCTTATTGTTCCTGGCTGAGTAATTCCCCGCGGAAACTTGTAATACTGGTTTGTTTGAAACGCACGTTAAGTGTGTGCTTAATTGGTTGTAAGTTTGTGAAACGTAAAATAACTGGTATTAATACAGATTTTATTTTTGTTATTGAGTGTAAATGATAAAACAAATAAAATCGAAATAGCGAAATTATTCAAATTAGTGATGGGCAAAATTAATTATTTCATTAAGGCTACGATTCCCAATACGTTTCCGTTTTAAGGGATTAACAATTTTATACAGTCATAAAAAAATAAACATTAATTACAGGCAGATAGCTTATTTACTGATGAACGACATCAGATAATTTTTATTTTTTTAAAACAAAAAAAGTGAAAAAAATATTTTTTCAGAAATCAATTTAATTTACAAAAATACATTTAATCTATATTAAATATATCTGATTATACGTGGAAAGTCTTTATCTTAATATCCATATTTAATACAATCATAATATTATTATTTGTATACTCCTTAATCCTATAAAATAGTCAATGAGAACAAATTTAGTTCGACGTCATCATTTTTATTGTGGAACAGTATCTAGTAGTTCAGATGTTTGCCGCTAGGTTGATATATATATATATATATATATATATATATATAATCGATGTCCCCTTTTACCCTTTTACCAATTGGTGTCGGGGTAGGTTGAAAAATCAAATTTGGAATACAATAAACACACACATTTTGTAAAAACCACTACACGCTCTGTCGTTAATCGCACCGTTTATTAGGCGTAAAATCGCAGCCTTAATTGAATTTCGTATTCAATAATAATCGATTATTTTGTATAATTAAACCCTACACCCATGTGAGTAGAAAGGGTCATTGAATATATATATATATATATATATATATATATATATATATATATATATATATATATTGTATAATTAATTTAATTATATATTTTTTTACTTCAGCAATAAACCCTCTGTAACGAACACAGCTTACAAATTAATTGACATTCGCTGCTAAAGCGGGTTGTTTTAATTAAGGGATGGGGTGGCGCCCGCTGACAAATGTTCCCTAACTAACAGGACGACAATTACCATTTGTAAATTTAATGAACCTGCGTCGTTTGCTAAGGCTGTAAATCTATCAGAAATTAGCGTGAATTCTAAATGCAATCGGATTATACATCTGTAGATTCAGTGTATTAATAATTGAATATACCGAGTTTACCATTTAACCTGACAAATCAAAATAACTCGAAATATGCGCATCTAACGAAAGATTTCAAATTTGAAATATCTGTATTAAATAAAAATGATTTGAAAATAATTAATAAATTGTTTTCACATTCAGCTCTGTGACTTTTGACTTACGTTACGTAAGTACGTTAAACAAATGCACATTAAAACAACTACTTCCCGGGCAAATATTATGTAATTCAATGTCCAGTGTGGGTATTTGCCCGGGAAGTAGTTGTTTTAATGTGCATTTGTTTAACGTACTTACGTAGCGTAAGTCAAAAGTCACAGAGCTAAATGTGGAAATAATTTATTAATTATTTTGAAATCATTTTTATTTAATATATTTAAATAACTGTGACCAAGTGAATGAATACACTTTTCTATTTATATCTTCAACTATTTCGTAAATATTTGCAACAAATCTGAAAACTACGTTTTTCAAAAATAGCCCATAACTCCTTTATTATTTTTTTTATTTGACGGAAATTCCATGCTAACTTTTTAAGACCTATTTTATAAAATTTTAAAAACAATTCCTTATTCTTCTTAATTCCTTAAACAAATTGTTGCATCATGCAACATGTTATTGATATGGAGCAGGTGTACATTATGTAATACAATGTCTGGCGGGGTATTTTTCCGAGAAGCAGTTGTTTTAATATTCATTTGTTTAAAGTACTTACGTAACGTAAGTCAAAAGCCACAGTTAAATGTGGAAATAATTTATAAATTATTTTCAATTCATTTTTATTCAATTCTTTATTGTTTTTCGACGCTCAACTTTTTTTTTTCGATTTTCTGTTGGAAATCATGGATGACTTACAAATTGTAATAATTATACCGTTATTTGAAGCAATCTTTCAGGTTACTATTAATATGCTAATGTCTATAAATGGGAAATTATATCCGTGGATGAAACACGAAAGTATGTATTTCCTGTTGGGCAATAAAGATTATTATTATTATTATTATCTTAGTTTGATAATGGCATACTAATGTTGTCGAAACTATAATCACTAAATAAAAAAAACGACATTAAAGTGTTTTATTAAGTTATTATTTAATTGAATTAAATAAAAATAATTAATAAATTATTTCCTCTTTATTTAATTCATTTATGGAGAAAATTAATTTGTTATTCATTTCAGATCTCCACAATTATTTAAAAGCTATTATTAAAAAAAATCTTAATTAAAGAAGCAGCTGTCATCAATCACCGCCGATATGAAATCCATTTAACAATAAACAAAAATTAACCTCTTTATTATTACAATTTTTTTCTATTATAATCGCACGATAATAATATGCAAGGTGAAAGTGTATTCAATCCAACGTGAAGTTTTCACGATCTCCCGTAGATGATAAATTCTCTTTGTCAGGTTCTCGACAGGGGAAAACGTAATACCAAAGTTCAACACCTCGGGATACAAAGCTTTTCACGTCTATCGATTTATCGCAAAGGAAAATCGGCGTTTCACGAGGAGGAGCTTATCGCAAAACGGACACTGTTCATCCAAGATGAATTCGATTATTATATCCATTGCGCAGATAATTTATGGAGTAACAACGGCGTGTCTTGTTTGATTTTCTACAGATGTATTATATGTAGATTTGTATTTAACATCTTTATTTCTACTGATAAATTTTATATAAAGTAAGTTTACAATTATAAGATGTAAGTCCCTTGTGATTTATAATTCGTGCACAACTCCAGGTTTATTTATGAAATTTTTAAAGAAGAGATGTGCATAAATAATACTGACGTTCTACACCAATTATAAATCTCTTGTGATTTATAATTCGTGCACAACTTCAGGTGTATTTATGCATTTTTTTTTTTTTAAAGAAAAGATGTGCATAAATAATACTGACGTTCTACACGGATTATAAATCTCTTATGATTTATCATTTATGCACAAATTCTGCTTTTAAATTATATGTTTTATAAATTTGAAGTTCTACACCAATTATAAATCTCTTGTGATTTATAATTCTTGCACAATTTCCGGTTTATTTATGCATTTTTTAAAGAGGAGGATTAATTTATGTAATCTGACGTTCTAAACACGGGATTTATAATGCGTTTAGAACGTCAGATTAATTTATGTACTCCTCCTCTTTAAAAAATGCATAAATAAACCGGAAATTGTGCAAGAATTATAAATCACAAGAGATTTATAATTCGTGTACAACTTCAGGTTTATTATTGCACTTCTTTATAGAAGAGAAGTGCATAAATAAACCTGAAGTTCCACACGAATTATAAATCCCTTGTGATTCTATAAATCTCTGTTTAAATATGGCATAAAGAAACAGTGCATAAAATTAATAACTGTATTTTTTTTTCTTCTCGATAAATTTTAATGAAAAGTTAGTGGGCGTGTCGATACAAGCATACAACAGCGACTAAACTATTTAAAATAAAACGGCTTTTCGCAACCGAATCGAGTGCACGCACTCCCATGTTTTTGTTGTTGTTAATTTAATGAAAGTGCTCTGACCTATTCGATAACATCGATTGTTGTCCGAAGGCTGAATAAATAAACACAATCAAAACAGTGTGCAGATATCGCGAAAGGCTCGCAATTCCGACGCTTGCCAAATAATCCGTTGAACTTGAAATTCAGAGAGAAAAAATAAGACATGGTAATTTTGGAACGGTGCCCTACCTACATTTGCTGAACTTGGTAATTTCGTGTAAACTTGAGCTAAAATTCAATGGAGTTTTCTTTTTTTACGACGGAAGCGGTGTATTTGGAATTCTGGACGTATTCGTTTAATTTGGATTTAAATTGAAGTGTTGTGAACGTGAAGCGTGGAGTGTGTGCAGTGAATTGCAGCTGTTGGACGGACAATTGCATTTTGTTGCGAGTTTATTGAGGAGATAATGGATGTTATTAGTTATGGAAATACAACTACATTTAAGTTTTCAATTACACATCTTATAGAATTGATTTAATTGTCATTTTATTACCAAAAATAATCGATTATTGAAATAATCGATTTTGCCCATCACTAAGTATAAATATAAAATGGAAAATATAGCCGGAGTTCAGTTGATCAAATTGCAGCTGCATATTTCATGGTGATTTTTTTCTTCTTCTTCAAATTATAGCTGCATTTTTCATGGTGATTTTGTTTTACAAATTACAGCTGCATATTTCATGGTGATTTTTTCTTCTTCACATAATAGCTGCATTTTTCATGGTGATTTTGTTTTACAAATTACAGTTGCATATTTCATGGTGATTTTTTTTTTCTTAAAATAATAGCTGTATTTTTCATGGTGATTTTGTTTTTCAAATTACAGCTGCATATTAGATGGTGAATGCGCCGGTCTATTACCAACTTTATATCCATTTTAATTAAACTAAACGCACAGGTACATAACTAAAAAAATGAACCTGCCCGCGCTGAGCAAACACTCTTAAATTTTGTAAACTCTCTTTTTTTTCTCTCTCAATCGAAACTCGAGGTGCGGTTATTTATTTACGCCCGCCTCACCCACTCGACTCAGGATTTTTATATGACCCTTGTGTAAAGGACGAGGGCCCGCAAAGTGCCACAGCAGGAAGGGTCCTCTCTTTTGTTGATTTTTACCTTCACGCTGGGTGGGCTTTCCTCTCCTGCACGCCACCGAGATCGCGATTCAGATAAACCAGCGGCGCGTTTAGTTCGAGACTCTCGCGCGGGGGATTAAATAAGTGAAATAACGCGAAAGAGGGAAAGGGAGTAGGATGTTGGAGATTAAATGTGTCTTTTTGGTTTGTGGAGAAGATTTAGAAGGGGCGGAGGTTGCTTTTCCGCAGTTGCTATAAATGTCATGAACATGGTGAATAATCCGTTGTATGTCTATACGTTTCCTGCATGAGATTTATAAACTCGTAAAGAAAATGTTATATAAATAGAAAAGAGTATTTATTCATTCACAGTTATTTAAATATATTAAATAAAAATGATTTGAATATAATAAATGTGAAAATAATTTATTAATTATTTTCAAATCATTTTTATTTAATATAAAAAAAATGTTATATGTTGTGGTTTTATGAATTTTAATAAAAATAACTTCTTATTAACTCTGAAGGCATTAATTGTTTAAAAATCTATTATAACTTTTAATGAAACTATTATGTTTTAAAGTGAAAATCAAAAACATAATGGTTTCATTTTAAAAAAAATGAAATCTGTTTCGTTTTTAATGTTAGCTTTCAAAATTGACATTACAACATTTAGTATACGTAAAATGAATATTTTAATATACATTTTGTAATATATACACTGAAATTTAATCATGATTCTTTCAGGTTCAATCGAATATATCCAAGTTTTGTCTCGTTTTTTTTTTTCAACATTTCATGACAGGCGTGTTCATTGTTATCATGAACCATTGAAAAAAAAATCGAGACAAAACTAGGAATTAGAAAATGTATGTGTTGAACCCCA
Source organism: Philonthus spinipes (assembly GCA_963082785.1). NCBI lineage: Eukaryota > Metazoa > Arthropoda > Insecta > Coleoptera > Staphylinidae > Philonthus > Philonthus spinipes. The sequence goes on from OY720311.1 coordinate 21,705,697, forward strand.
CTCGACAATCGAAAGGTTATAAGGGTTATATGATAATATATATATATATATATATATATATATACAGAGAGGTTTTTTTATCAGTATACATTATGGGAAGTGTATAACTGCAAACAACGCGAGTCAAACGCAATGTGTGTATGTTTAGTTGCTTATTTGGCATATGTGTGTTGAATTGGTTCAATTGTGTGTTATAGGCAACTAAACACACACACATCAATGCGTTTGACTCGCGTATTTTGCAGGTATACATAGGGGAAATGTATATTGTTAAAAAAAGCTCTCTGTATATATATATATATATATATATATATATATATATATAATAATAATCGTTTATTTTCTCAACAGACTACAGTCCAATTACAGAGAAAATATCTTGTTTACATAGTCGTAAATAACAAAAGTAAAATATAATAAAATGCAAAAATATTAATAATGCCAATAAAAACTAAGAAACTAACATTGATGGTAAGCTACATAATTGATGTACAACCAACAATGCAATTATTTATAATATATGTGTTAAACTCGTTTAAACAATGCATTGAAATTAAAATATGAGAAAAATAATAAGTACCCCATAATTTTTTCTCTTAATTTATTTCGATTACTTATTTAAGCGACTCGAATAATCTGTAATGAAATCGGTCGTTTCCTCCGCTAATTACAACATTAAACGTCCGCGGTATTGGATTCGCCGCTAATTAACTAAGGATGCGAGCCATTGAGGAGATAAGCGAGGGCAGGATTCAATTTACTCCTCATTTATTATTAAATAACCGTTTATTAGGCGTGCGCAGGATCAATGGGTATCACATTGCTGTAATTAAATGAATCACAAGATGCTGCATACAATGACCTGCAGTTTGTTCCTCCTCGTGCCAACTTCGTAAATTGCCGCATGGATCTAATTACGGATGGTTAAAATACGTTTTATTGAATTGACACACAAAGTGCGAATTAATGCACGCCGTCGCTAATTTTAGCAATAATACTTTCATTGACCTAAATAAATATTGACCTACAATAATAAATATTAATTAATTATAATACTATTTAGTGAGTGAACTACGCAAAAGATATTGAAGCAGAAGACATCCAAACAACTCAACGATATATACAGAGAGCTTTTTTATCAGTATACATTTCCCCTATGTATACCTGCAAAATACGCGAGTCAAAAGCATTAATGTATGTGTGTTCAGTTGCCTATAACACGCAACTGATCATATATATGCCAAATAGTCAACTAAACATTCACACATTAATCGGTTCAATACGTTTGACTCGCGTTTTTTGTAGGTATACACTTCCCCTAATGTATACTGATAAAAAACCTCCCTATATATATATACACCAGGTAGATCCAGAAATAATGCCGCGCTGTTTGCTGTTCATAAGCCTCTTCTTCTTAATCACATTTCATTATTTCCTCATATTCTACGTGCACAGAATAATCATCGTCAATAAACCCACAACAATTTGTATTTTCCTGTACAACCACAAAACGCGTACACACGCAGAATGAATTCGCTCCTTTCTTCCGAAGGCAATTGAAAAAAAAAAATGAAAACAATAATCAAGGTCTGAGGCGCAGGTGTACGGTCTGATGGGACAAAGCAGACTTCCTAGCATTATCGTCCGATCATTTCCTCGCATTAATATTCTGCCACGGATATACTTCATGCCCGCGGAATGCAAATGAGCGAATAATTTCGAATCTATCGCGGGATATAGAAAAAGAGCGGAGTGAAAGGGAAATTGCCGTGGAGCTCCATAAACGTTTTAATGGTCGTATTGAGACCATAAAATTTTCAATTTAGTTTCGTTTTACGATGTGTTTTTTTTTTTTGAGAGAGAAACTAGGAAAATCGTTAGCAAAAAAACAGACATTTTTATTGCACATCACCATCAATTCAAGTCAGGGCAGAAAGACCTCTGGTCGATAACCCGAATCTTCATTTTTGAGTATATACTCAATGTTTGTAAAAATGTAATTGACTGAATAAAGGTGTTTGTATATACAGAGTGTTCGTATTTCGATTGAATAAATAGGGATCTCGGTTATTTTGAAGAGTAAAGTTTATTTTTTTATTTTAACTATTTTTAAAAAAATTTTCTTATCCACGGTTTCCAACAGAAAACCGATGAAATTTCAAAGTTCAAAAAAGTGCATTTTTGGGCATTTTTTACTATTTTTTAGGGTTTTTCGATCATAAAAAATTATTATTAAAGATAGAACAAAATTGTCAATGGCAAAGTTGTAGGTTTTTAAAAGCTCTACAACTCTCTAATTTAAATTTTTATTCCATCTCTAACCGTTTAGAAATTATATTGAAAAAAGTTCATTTTTGGGCATTGAATTATTTTACTACAGTTATTTAAAGCAATCTTTCAGGTTACTATTAATATGTTAATGTAAATAAATGGGAAATAAAATCCGTGGATGAGCCACGAAAATCCCTGCGCATCCACCATGGTGGCCGAAAAACCGTGGATAACTTTACATCGGTAAACAACAGCACATCCTTATTAAAATTCCTTCTTGCAATTTTCGTATCAGTCCATCTTTTGCGAAATGTGAAAGGAAAATCTAGATCCTCGACATCTGGCCGAGCAAACAACTCGGCTCGTTTACCTTTTGCGTGGAATTACTGAAACGTTTTACAATGGCCCATTAGCGCTCGCTATAAATACAGAAAGGCTTAAATGAAAAAGGTAAATAATGGTGGTGATTTAATAAAGCCGGCGCTTTATGAGCGGCGTATAAATAGGGGGAGATACACCTCCCTTTGTTTACCGTAGATAAAATCGCCGATTATTTGTAGTGCTTCCCGATAAATTGGTGTGGTTCTGCACGTAACGATTGTCGTTAGAGATATTAATAGTTTCCGATAATGAATATACAAAATATTTTCGATGTTTTGGGTTTACGTCAAGTGTGAAATAAACGTAAAGATTAGTGATGGGCAAAGTCGATCTTTTATAATTTCTAAATTAAGTGTATTATAATTTTATGAATGTTACTTATTATAAAAATATCAGAAATAACTTCCCATTTATTAATAAACATAAATTTGAAGTTACTTTTTCGTTTTAAATACTTAAAATGACACATTTAGTAATATTCGATTACTAATATTATTCGATTTTGCCCAACACTAGTAAAGATATTAAAATATTGATTTCTATATAAATAAATCTCAATAAAATAAACACTTAGTAATTTTTTATGATTTTGTACATCCCTTATTTATTTATTTATTCATTCCCAACAGAAACATTCCAATTTCATCTCTAGAGTCGAGTCGAGAGTTAATTTTTATTTTGCAGTTTCCGCTACTGATATTATAACTGATGTTATATATGTAAAATTGTATTATTCTGTTTATATGTGATTTACAGTCATGCTATTTATCTAAACATTTTGAATATTGTTATTATTCTGTATAAAGGTGATTTACCGTAAATAAATGAAGGGAAATCTTAAAAGTAACTTATGATTTATAGCTCATAATGGGCGCGATCGGGGAACTGTAGCGCTGCAGCGCTTTACGAAAGCGGTGTTGCTGAACAGTACCGCTTTATGTATAGCACTGCAGCGCTTTACGAAAGCGGTGTCGCTGAACGGTGCCGCTTCATGTATGGCGCTGCAGCGCTTTATCAATCATTTTTTTCTGCTGGGTCGCTTTTGAAGCCGTGCAGCTGTAAACAAAACCGCCATATTTTCGTGAGCGTCCTTAATCCCGAAAGCGTGCGCTACAGCGCTATATGTCTAAAATTTGCCTGATTCCCATTGATTCTGTAGAGAATGAATTAAGTTAAACAAGGACAATTTCTGGCAGTGATCAATAATGTTTTATATAGATGTCGTGTAAAAGATCGACACTTTCTAAATTGAGCATATTTACTCAATTTAGAAAGTGTCGATTTTTTAACGAAGAAACATGGAATTTACGAGTAAAAATGTCTACTTCAACGCTTGAAATACACTATGATTTCGCCGAAACATATAATATGTAATATCAGTATTTCTTACATTATCATAATTCCACGGCTATATCATTTATAATTTCACCCAGCAACCTTTCCGAGTTTAATAAAACCATTAAGGTGCCAACAACCTCTCGGGAAGCGGTGCCACCCAGGCATCGGCGCCCGAAATGATGGATGTCCCAAAAGCCAAACCGTCGATACTATCTGTCCGTGAAAGCCGGATAAAATCCCCGCCGAGTATTTATTGCCGGATAAAGGATCGCTCCAGTTGCTGACGGGCGACAAATTTCCCGCATCCGAACGCTAGACGCTGGAGATCGGATGGACTTGGAAAATGAAACCCGACTCCTTTGATACTCGTGACACATCAAATGTATTCAATTACGTGTAGAGTGTCGTGTAATAGGACATGTTCGCAACGGATGATGGATTTTCATATGTGGGATTTCGTTGTTGTTTTGTTTTTCTGAGGCAGGAATGCTTGAAGACAAAAAGGAAAAATAAATAGCGTATGGTTGAGAACAAAAAGGAGAAATAAATAGTGAATGGTTGAATATAAAAAGGAAAAAGAAATAGCGAAAGTTTGAAGACAAAAGGAGAAAATAAATAGCGAATAGTATTTTTTCTTAATGAGAACATTTCATTTATTTCGTAAAGAATTTGAATTACATACAGTATAGCAACTTAAAACTAACTTAATCTATCCTCCCAGGATCTTGATGAGAACAACGGTCTAAACTAGTTGACGAAAAATAAAATAAACTCAAAATGAGAGTGGCGAATGGTGATCGTAAGATATAGATTAAGCAATGACAGTCACACATTGATTGATTTGTACCCTAACAAATGACGCTATCGTGTTTTGCAGATAATTCTTAATATTTAGTTCTTTTAAAAGAACAATTTATTTCCATCCTACATACCCATTTACATTTCCCAACTTACAAACTATCCAACTTCGAAAAATAAACGAAGCGAACGAACCGCACATGCCATGTTAATAATATTCCCAGAAAACGATGTCAATTATGTGCTTAAGCTCTTAACGTTCGGCTCAGCTCACCAGAAATAACACATGTTCCATTTCGCAAGACGCTCTGGGGGCCTGAAAAACGAAGAAACGATTTTTATCGGCGATCGCACACATTGCTTTCAATACGATTGCAGATCGTTTCCACGCTCGGAAAACGCGTTTGTAAACTCAGACACGTTTCCGCGGAACGATCGCCGCAAACACCTCCCGAGCTCCTGCATTTAAATGCTCGGCGTTGGTGAATTAAAAACAAAAACAACGGTGATTTGTTACGGTACATGGGCGGCAGTAAAATTAGTTATTGTGGTCTGGAAATGTGCGTAATTGTTGTTGGAATGTTTATACGGGTGTTTGTTGTTAATGTTTATCAACAAGTTGGTCGTAAATGTTTATGGTTAAATGGTTTATATTTTTGTAATGGTTATTTACAATGTACCTTACAAATATCGATTGTATTGAGGAACGTGAGGAATGTTCATATTAATCGTTTTCATTCCGTTATTTCTCTAGACTTATTATTTGAAAAGTGCTTCGCCGCTAAGACGGCGTGCTTGTTTCTCGAATTTTCCATTATACCACGTTTATCGTCACGCGATCGCTGGAATATTCCAGAATGTTCTTTCCAGTTGCTTCGTTACACTTTCTACATTTCCCATCAATAATTTAATTTTAGAAAAGCAATGCATTTTTAATTTTATCCTTTAATTAGTTTCTTTTCTGTTGAGCAAACACAGTACTTATTATTATTTTAGTGACTAAAATTTTTAGAATACTATTTTAATTTATATTCATTTTTGTGAAAAAATAATTACAATTGTTTTCGCTATATTTCTCTGTAATTTATCAAACTGAAACACAGCATCTTAATTAACACATTCACACAATCACACCGAGGAGCAATTCGAAATAATGAATAGCCCATTATGTGCAAAAATTAATTATCTCCCGAGACAATCCACTTTTCTCCATCTCCGATTAAAATTGCTCAATTATAACAGTAATCGCGTCCGCATTTGAATCATTACGGTAGCGACGAGATAAAAGGCTCTTTCGGAAAATTCATTATGCATTCGGTATTGTCTCGCAACAATTCCACGGGCATGTTAAATATCTGGGAGAGATTGCGCGGGCGTTGTTGGCGTTGGCGATTGTTGTGTCTATGCGCGCGACCTGCATTGTTCCGAGTCCGGTCGCTGTGGAAAACTCCGGGGTGCGCAACAATGTTGTTTCTTGCTCCGGCGTGCGACTATCATTTTCCTGGATTAACTGCGATATTAAATCTGCATGCCGGATAGGAATTTGCATGAAAATTCCGCAGAGGTTTTGAAATTTCAAACAAAGTTATTCACAGAATTATTTCTGCGATAAAATTATTTTTATTTAATTTTATTTCATTTCAACCATAATAAATGGAACACACTAGTCTGATGAGGTACGAAAAACAGAAATGGCCATCACTAGTTATCCATACGCTAGATGAATGCTGACTGAACGTTTCATTGAATAGAATTAACCCATTTCAAAATTTTGATATGAACAACTTTAAATAGGACTACTAGAATTAAATCACATCAAATCAAATTAGCCCGATAGGACTACTATTTTTTTAGTGATGGGAAGGATTAATCAAAAAGATTGAGCCGCTCGATCTTTGCTTCTAATTGATCGGGTCGAAATTACTGAGCGATGGTTAAAGATCGATTTTTACGGATCGCTACTACCGTGTTTCATAATGCCAAATATTATTCGATCCCCAACACCTGAGGTTTATTTAATTTTATTTCACGAATGCAATAAGCAGAATAAATCTGCAGAGCGAGAAAAAAAATCGAATGAACTGCCGACTTCTCTTTAATTTCTATTTAATCGTTGATTGAAAAGTTATATAGATGCGCAACGAATATGAAGCGACTTGCCCCCTTTCACCTGTAAAGTTATCGCGTGGATATTTAATTGAATGAAATAAAAACTAGTGATGGGCAAAGTCGATCTTTTATTACTGCTAAATTAAGTATATTATAATTTTGTGAATGTTACTTATTATAAAAATATCAAGAATAACTTCCCATTTATTAATAAACATAAATTTGAAATCACTTTTTCATTTTAAATACTTAAAATGTCACATTTAGTAATATTCGATTACTAATATTATTCGATTTTTTCCAACACTAATAAAAACCACGCGAGGAGTAGAGATTTTTATGTTGCCTCTCTATGTATTCGTTACTCAATGATTGAACACTTGAATTTACTTAACCCAGTGGCGGCCGCACTCCTTTAACTCAGTACAATCCAGTGGAAAACACGTAAAATATTTCATTATTGAATTAATAAATGTTACCCGATGCCTTAAGGGACAACAGAGGATAGCAGAAGAAGAATTAATAAATGAATAGGGTTACCAGCATCTATGGCTGAAAAAGTTATGGCTAACCACGCGAGGAGTATACGAGATTTTTATGTTGCCTCTCTATGTATTCGTTACTCAATGATAGAGCACTTCAATTTACTTAACCAAGTGGCGGCCGTACTCCTTTAACACAGTACAATCCAGTGGAAAATACGTAAAATATTTCATTATTGAATTAATAAATGATACCCGATGTCTTAAGGGGCAACAAGGGATAGCAGAAGAATTAATAAATGAATAGGGTTACCACCATCTATGGCTGAAAAAGTTATGGCTAACCACGCGAGGAGTCGACGAGATTTTTATGTTGCCTCTCTATGTATTCGTTACTCAATGATAGAACACTTCAAATTACTTAACCCAGCGGCGGCCGTACTCCTTTAACACAGTACATTCCAGTGGAAAACACGTAAAGTATTTCATTATTGAATTAATAAATGATACCCGATGCCTTAAGGGGCAACAAGGGATAGCAGAAGAAGAATTAATAAATGAATAGGGTTACCAACATCTGTGGCTGAAAAAGTTATGGCTAACTTATATTTGGTGTATTCATTCACTTGGTTACAGTTATTTAAATAAATAAATGAATATAGAGGAAATAATTTATTAATTATTTTCATATTCTTTTTAATTATTGTACAAAAATCTATGCTAACACTGTTCCGCAACCTAACCTATAAAAAAGCTGAAATAAATATTAAAACAGCCACCAACAGTCCTTTTTCCACCTCTTCAAAACCAACCGAATATCACATCCAAGTTAGCGAACGAGCATCCTTGAGAACCCTAACAAAAATACGCCACCCCTTAAATCCCTTATATAATCCTTCGTATCAACTCTCCGACGTGGTTCAGGAAATCTTCCATAAAATGGTGAAAATCGTGAAATACGACAGAGAATGATGAATAAAAAGCCATGTGGTTAAATGAAACTACCCTCATAATTCCGATAGAAGAACGAATTTATAAACATTTTTGGCAATTTTTTATAAATTCTGTATATACATAAATCCTACCATTCCTCCACTAATCAAAAACCCCGCACTAACTATATTAATTCATTGCATCATTTCATCCACCGGACGTACCAAAAAAAAACATTTAATCTAAGCAGAAAGATATAGGGTTGATAGTCATTGACAGTTACAAACAAATAATTTAATTACCAATATATTGTAAATAAATATAATAATAATATTTATTTTGTTAATAGTTAAGGCTTCCACTTGGTTGTACATGGTTTATTATAACTCAATAAAACACTTGATATTGAGTTCTAATATTTATTGCCCAACAGGAAACAAAGATTTCCCAATTACAATTATGTTGCGACAATAAAGAGTTTTTGTCTCTCTCTACGCTAACAAAACTAATCCCTGTATAATTGCACATTATATAATTGGAAAAATAATACAAACCTAGGCTATCTTTTGTCTAATTTATATGTGGCATTATCAACAATTTGGGTCTACAGGGTAGACGACCGAGAATCGTTTCCTTCACTAAACGAAGGCGAATTTGTCCTGTTTATATGACCAGAAAATAAAATGCATTTAATAAAATTTTTAACCACCATTCATCACTAATTATACAAACAATAGAAGTATGGTGCTTGAACATTTTATTAAATTACTCATTAATTTTAGTTAATAAAATAATAAATAATAAAAAAAGAATCGTATTTAATACCCAACTGAAATAATCCGAGCTCTTTTATCCCGTCCTCATTTTTCTTTTTATTTCTTTTTGTAATCAGGAGAGTCCTTCAAGGATCCAACAACACCTTTTATTCTCCGGCTTTGTTCTTAAAAGTTCAAGTCCCACTCGTGCGTTGTCCTAATATTTCAAGAACGAGTTTTTCGAGGGAGCATTAACGCGTTTCAAAATTTAACCGGCCATCGGATCCCACGTGAAAAATGGATCGAGCTCGCCTCCTCCGTTGAACTAATGACCCACTTTTGTTTCTCGGCGATCAATTAGGCCTCCCATCAGAAAATCTACTTGCTCGCACGTTATCTCCCGATCAATCATCGTCCGTAACGACGTAACAATTCGTGGAGTATTCAATTATGTCGCAGGAATAATTGGGTGATATAATGTAATGATATTGATGTGATTCATTTTTTTTTAACAATTATGGCCCATAAAATCAAAAATCGACAGCGCCCAACAGTGACTTTTGACACGTTGAAAATTTCGAATTTTCGATTTAAGTGTCCCACTAAAGAATTGTTTAAACAAAAACAAGACATATGTGGCATTTTTTTATTGTTTTATATTATAAACAAAGCCCTAATAAACATTTATGGCCAATAAAATCAAAAATCGACAGCGCCCAACAATGACTTTCGGCACTTTGAAAAATATACAAATTTCATTGAATTCTTACTGCAATAATTTACTGAAAATAAATGTTTTTAAGGTTTTTAAGTTATTAAAGTATCTGCAGTGTTTGATTATTAATTGGTTAACACTATTTTGTATATAATTGTTTGAGATAATATCAAAATTTTATGTTTTGTCAGATGGTGGAGGCGCCGGATTCGTGGCTGGAAATTCGTGGCCAACTTCTCATCGGTAAATTATTCACGTTTTAAATATGTGTTTTGTATTAAATTTTTCTGTAATTTCTGTATGAATTAATATAATATATTTCTGTTATCTGTTAAAGTAACTACCGTGATGTTTGTTGTCCTGTAAAATTACTATTAAATATTTGTTTCCTTCGTAGCGCCAACTGTTGTTTAGTAATTACTGAATTTATTTACATAATAGAATTTTTGTTATAGGGTTGCTAATTGTCCATAAAACCCCCCTTTCTTTTATATAATTAATAAGGGAGTCATTCGAAACTAACGTGCTTGTTACGTTTTTATTAATATGTCATCGTATGGGGTGAGTGCAATTATCTCCCCCACTGCATTTGGAATCGACCACTCCGTACAACCCTGACCCAAATAACCAGCAATCCCGAATATGTACACAGGTATCCAGTACTTACATGCGAGAACAACAAAACATGCGTGTGCTTTACAGGACCTTCATGGGAAAACTCTTGTTGTTGACAAATAAACGCGCACCAACCGAATGAATCATATGTTGCACACCTCGGCAAGGTGGATGCAACTGAAACACCACTTGACGCGACTGCACCGGAATGCCGAGATCATTCACTCACTACAGATACTAGACCCAGGTAGAACCGTTCCTGTTTGTCTGTTTGTGTTATTGTTCTTCAGCTGGCGTGCTGCGACGACGGAGCAGCTGAGCGCGCTTTTGATCAATATTCCGCACTCCCCCGAACCGGCCAATGTGGCGCCGCCGCCGCCATCGCCATCGCGATACCCGCTCTGACACACTGACTTTTCCGCGCAAACAAAGGGCATCCCTGCGAATAACCTTCCCCGGATTTTAATCCGAAGCTGGTAATGACCCGCACGCGGGGATCTTCATCTTGAGATTTTTTTTCGCTCTCGCCCTTTCGAAGAGCAGGTGCGCGCGTCCAAGGGAGGACTTGTTGCTGGCACTTTCGTGGATCGTGGAGGAGATTTTGTTAGCACTTTCCCCTGCGGCCGTGAAAATGTTTTGCTTTTTAAATGGAATTGCGGATAGCGAGGGGGTTTATCATTGAATCAATACGAATGCACGCTAGATGTTTTATTCAAAGGGGTTAGGTTCTGTACTCACCATGCATTAAACGACCCAGTTCCTGAAACAAGAAATGTCGATTAATATTTAATTGTTGAAACGTGTTTATTTTTATCTACTTCAATACACCATAATAAGATATAATCATGGAAATTACTATAATTTCATAGATGGTTGTTATTAAAAATAAATAATGCTAATAGCTAGAATGACTATTTTTCTTCTATACTGCAGAAATTATTTAAACAAGGTTTCTCCAAAATATGTTTTAGTTTTTTTTTCTTCTGTCAATACATTTGAGAAGCAATTTTTTTCGTTCATAAATAATAACAAATGAGTTTGTATTATTTTTTTGTGATCAAACAATTTTAGGAGAAAATATCAAGAGACAGAAAAGTTGCAGATTGAATCTTTTAGTTTTTTTTTTTCTCAATTAATATATTAGAGAAACAGTTTTTGCTAACACATTCGTTCAATCCCCATATTAGTTTGCATCAGAATTTTTTTAATGCATCCACATTTTTATATTTCAAAAATTGATTTAAATTGTATTTTTGAAATAGAAAAATGTGGATGCATTAAAAAAATTCTGATGCAAACTAATATAGGGGTTGAACGAATATTTTAGAAAAAACTGCAAAAATTGATTTAAATTGTATTTTTGAAACAGAAAAATGTAGATGCATTAAAAAAATTCTGATGCAAACTAATATAGGGGTTGAACGAATATTTAAAAAAAAATAGTGAAAGTTTTAACATGAAGAGTGTAATACATTATTCTTTATCCTATCAATTGCATATCAATAATTGATAGGATAAAGAATAATGTGTATGTAAAATTTTCACCACCTCACACTGAGAAGTAGAAAGGAACATATAACGATGTTATATAAGACTAAATAAATAAATAAAATAAATTTTCGGTATTCCGTGAAAATTTAACTATCAATTATTGAAATGCAATTGATAGGATAAAAAGTAATATGTAAGTTAATTTTTCACGGAATAAAACTCGCTCGGGCTATAACGATAAAAAAAAACAACCTGTACGTTAAATTTAGTGTTGGGCAAAATCGAGTGAATTTAGTAATTGAATATTTCTGAATAACCAATTTTAAGTAGCTAAAGTTAATAAATAACAATAAAATTGAGTTTCTTAATTAATAGGCAAAACTTTCCAATATTAATATTATAAATAACATTAAGAAAATTGTCATAAACTTCTTTTTGCAGTGACAAGAAATATCGAAAAGATCGACTTTGCCCATCTCTAGTTAAATTTAACATTTTCAATTTCAATTTACTTTATTAACGGAATCTCCATTTCCAAATTACAATTATAATTACATATTAAAAATTTTATAAGAAAAGTGTGACGCTCATTTCATGGAACAGCCGCGATTAACTCACATTCGAGGCTATTACGTACGGGAAATGTTAAGTTTAACGTGTACGTTATTAATTAAAATCACATTTCATGCATATATATCTATTAATTAAAAATCTGCCTAGACTGTTTTGATAAAAAAGAACGTACACGTTAAACTTAACATTTCCCGTACGGAATAGCCCCGATTATCTTTTTAACGCATACGATGACATGATTTCTAAAATTAATCCTCACACGTACTCCGACTTTTCGGATTTCATCACCTTCAACGCAAATCCGCCGTTTTATAAACAATTACTTACGTTTACTTCCAATCGAAACGTACAGTTATTTATCTCGCCGCAAACTTCCGTAAATCGATTTTAAATAAACCTTGATAAGTTGATTACCCAAACAAAAAGTCGTTTCTGCGCGTTGCTCAATCACGACCAAAACAATATATTTCACGCCTTTGCGCAATCGGTTCAAAATAAGTATTAATTTAATGGAATTTTTGTTAAATAGGCGATGTCCGTAAATAAATAAATAAATATAAAACGAAGTAAATGATTACAGTAGCTAAAAATAAGGGATGTTTTTGTTTGTATAAAAGTAATTCAATGGTAATGGTAAAATAAAATATTAAATTTTTGTCATAAAATCTTGCATTTATAACAAAAATTTAATATCTTATTTATTTCTACCATAAAATAATTGATATTGTAGCAAAAAGTTGTGTAGAATATATTGAGCTATATTTTCTTAATTAACTTCATCATTTTCAATTTTTGAATTGGCGGTTGGTGCAATGAAATATATTTATATAGTTATGTAGTATATATTATTTAGTTTTATCTATTTTTAAATAAATAGATTATACAAAACTGCATAAATATATTTCATTGCACCAACTGTCAATCCACAAACACTATATCAAATATATTATAATATCCACGAATTTTCAAATATCGCTCAATTTTTTTTATTTTTCTATTTAATTTATAAATATAATGTTACATTATTTATAAATTGAATAAAAATGATTTGAAAATAATAAATTATTTCCATATTTAGCTCTGTAACTTTTAACTTACGTTACGTAAGTACTTTAAACGTAACGTAAGTAAAAATGTCACATAGCTAAACGTAAGTACTTTAAACGCAACATAAGCAGAAATGTCACAGAGCTAAACTTAAGTACTTTAAACGTAAAGTACGTCAAAATGTCACAGAGCTAAATGTGGAAATATTTTTTTAATTATTTTCAAATCATTTTTATTTAATTTATTTAAATAACTGTTACGAAGTGAATAAATCACAAATAAAACGACTGTTATACCTTACTTCAAAATCTATATTTACGTTAAATGTACATTTCGGGACACAATGTGCTCATTATCAATTATAAGTTTGATATTGATAATGAGCAAATTGTGTCTCGAAATATACATTTAACATAAAAAGAAATTGTGAAGTAAGGAATAACAATCTTTTTATTTGTGATTAAACACTTCACGTAATCTCAAAAATTATGTAGTTATGTGAATAAATACTATTTTTTGTTATATTTCCGTTAATTTTATGTATAATTACAATGAAATTAAACAAATTTCTGACAATAATCAATTAAATTCGATCAATCCATTTTTCCAACTGCAAAAACTACTTACATTGTAAGTTTTACAAACATCTATTGAAACAACTACTTTCCGAGCATATACCCCGCCGGACATTGGATTACACAATAGATATTTGTTTAGAAATGTTGATTTCCGGGCTTTCACTGGTCGTGAAAGCCTACACAGTTTGATGAGATATTTGTTTGTTGCAAATTGGAACGGTTTGATTCGTATAATTACTTTATGTTTATATTATTATATCTAAATCTTTATATTTCTTATTGGAACTAATGATGGGCAAATTCGATTATTTGAAGAATCGATTTATTTGAAAAAATACAAAAGAAAATAAAAGATGAAATCCAAATTATCTCAAATAGTTATAGAAACAGCATTTATAATAATTCTGGTTGAGTTTTTAATTATATATTTCACAGAAACGATAAAATTTTCATTCGATTGTCAAAAATAATCGATTATTTCGTATTCAATTATTGAAATAATCGATTTTGCCCATCACTAATTAGAATTATGTATCTGTTGGGCCATCCGACACCTGAAAGAGTATAAGAATTCGAGAAGAAGAAATATCTGTTGGAAATAACGAGTTATTATTATTATTATTAGTGTTGGGCAAAATCGAATATTATTAGTAATCGAGTATTACTAAATGTGTCATTTTAAGTATTTAAAACGAAAAAGTAACTTCAAATTGATGTTTATTAATAAATGGGAAATTATTTTTGATATTTTTATAATAAGAAACATTCATAAAATTATAATATACTTAATTTAGAAATAATAAAAGATCGACTTTGCCCATCACTAATTATTATTATAAATTCATCCTCCTACAGTTATTGACTCATTCTGTTTGTTTTGGCCAGCTGTTGACCCGCGACAATTTTGGCACTGTCCATTCGCGGAAAGAATAGAGACCCCGCGTCCGGAATATTTTTGCATCGTTTGGTGTTGTTTTGTTGTTGGCGTGCGAGGAACGGGCATTCCTTCGGTTTTAGTTGTGTGTTTAGATCTGGGAGATAGTATCCCGTTTCAGGAAGCGTTAGCTTGGTAAACGTATGCAAGTATTTTCATGCAAATGTGTAATGAAGGCGATAGAATGTCACACAAAAAAAAAAATACAGCCCAAGATAGGATTTGATGGACGCATTGGAGTGGAAAAGAGAAATTAATTGAAAATATGTGTAACACAATAAAAAATATATTCTTTTATTTACATAATCTTCGTTCTAAATGCATATATTCAAAGAAAAAATTAAATAATAATAATAATCTTTATTATCCAACAGATATACCATAAAAGGACAAATATCAGAAAAAAAGTATACAAATCAATTAATTTATAACTAAAAATGGTACAATAACTACTGTAAGTATAATATGATAATAGATAAATAGAAAAGAGTATTCATTCACTTGGTCACAGTTATTTAAATATATTAAATAAAAATCATAACCCCGACACCAATTGGTAAAAGGGGACATAGATTATATATATATATAAATTAAAATGATTTGAAAATAATTAATAAATTATTTTCACATTTATAGCTCTGTGACTTATGAAAATTTTATTTCCAACATAATTCTACATTTTCCTATTACATGGAAAAATATACAAAATCAGCTAACTATTAATAAAATCGATTCTGTCTATCAGTAATTTCAAGTATTTTAACTTGCTTCAAAAAAAAAAAATAACTATTTTTACTTTTCTATGACAATGTTCATTCCATAACAACGCAGCTGGCTTACGTGTATATTAAATTTAAAATAAAATAATAAAAATAATTAAATATAAAGTTTTAATTTTATAATTCTTGAATTAATTTCTCAATTAACATGGTGAAACAGATTTAAACAATTAGGTAAAATTAAACACGTGGTTTGTTTCATAATAATGTTTTATTTTTACGAAAAAAACTATAAAATTAAACAATTAGAAAAAAATAAATAAACACGTGGTTTGTTTCGCAATAATGTTTTATTTTTAAGAAAAAAAATATATAAAATTAAACAATTAGAAAAAAATTAAACACGTGGTTTGTTTCACAATAATGTTTTATTTTTAAGAAAAAAAAAAACTATAAAATTAAACAATTAGAAAATAATTGAACACGTGGTTTGTTTCGCAATAATATTTTATTTTTAAGAAAAAAACTATAAAATTAAACAATTAGAAAAAAAAAATAAACACGTGGTTTGTTTTACAATAAAACATTATTGTGAAATTATCTTTCCCCATGTTTCCTTAAAGTCTGCATTTATCCAAGCGTCTTAATTTTGATGCGTTTGTAGCTAGTGTATCGGCAATAATCGGGGCTATTCTTTAAAAGAAACATGCTTCGGAATTAAACCAAACAATTTTGATTTGTATTTGCGGCATTTAATTTCGTGCGTCCAAATTATAATTCCAAGATATTTTGTAAGCCAATGAAATTCCGATTTCCGCTACTTCTACAGATTAAAGTTATTTCGCTCAATCAGAAAGGCACTCTTGCATAGCTAATGTATGTAATTTTACGTTACGCTTTGGTGAAACAGATTAAGCACATAAATTATTCATTTTGGTTGGGCGTGTGTGGACTCGGGGAAAAGTATCATGTACCAAATTTATTCCATGCCCTATTGGAGCGGCTTCAACACAATGCACACGTGCTGCGCTTGAGTATTCTTTATTGAGATCGAATTATAAAATTGTGTATCAATAATTATTACTTTGCATAATAATAATTTATTATTGCAAAAAAATAGTAAATATTGTTTTTACAATAACAAAACAACGCATCTGAGATCGCAGCAGAGATTATTATTATTAATACTTGACTTGTGTGACCTAAACATCTTTTGTGCCTCCCCTTACGAAAAATAATTTAATTAATGGTTTCGTAAAGTAATATTTATACATTGGTAGTTCATATTGTATGAAATAAATATGAATAAAATATTAAAAATCAACCAGGATTGAATAACTTTAAATTCTCTGTGTTTTATTGGTTGATTTTTTAATACTTTATTCATATTTATTTCAAAAAATAATTTAATTTGTTACCTCACAGGATATACCTATCCTTTTGAAGTACCCTAAAAGGTTTTTAATCTTGAAATATCTTAGTTCATCAAGAGTGGGGAAATAGTTCCACAAGAACATTTGTCGAGTTAAGGATTCGCATTCTGTTAGGAGATGGATAACTGTCTCCCTTTCGCAGCAGGGATAATACGTTTAATTAATTTAATATATTTAATTCAAACAGTTAAGAAAACCAATTACAAGATAACTTAAATATTACATTGCATAATTTTAGTAAATTTAGATAACTTAAATTAGTGTCAAAGATTAAGTAAAGAAAGAAAATTAGTGTCAAATATTTAAAATTAATTGGTAAACTTGAATTTTCATTAATAACATGCAGCCGCTACAGAATTAATATAAATAAGAAATAATCTTGTCTACAGAATTAATATAAATAAGAAATAATCTTGTCTATTGATATCCCATCATCAAATTTATCACTTCCTGATTTCACACACACACACGTAAGATATATCAATCTTCCACAGAGAAAACCTTGTGATTGATACGATGTTTGTTGACTCGAGTCCAATAAATCCGTCCATTATTCTAAATCGTTTGCCATTTTACGTCCACTTCACGGATGGTCGGCGGCAAACCGCTGGACGGTGGCAACATTTTTTTTTTTACTGTCCCGCCAGCTAGACATGGGAAACATTCCGCGGCGACGAAATGTGAGAAACAGCATTTGCATTTTAATTTACCGATTCATTGCGCCGAGGCGCTAATTAAGCTTCCAAACGGAAACCACATTGTTCCAGCGATGTGTGTGCGAGAGTTGTGATTTATTATTTTCGTAAAGTAATGGAGTGTTGAACATGATTGATGGCTGAAGCCGTGACTTTGATATACATTGTCGAGTGATTTAAAATGTTTCCTTGTTATATAATTGGAAATTAATCCGTGTTTTATATTCTGGATTAAATTTGTTTTATTGTGGATATATCGATTTTTTTTTTAATTCAAAAGATTCTAAAGTGATTAATATTTTATGAGATGTCCCTCATAACAAGCGTTGGTCGATTGCCAATTTGGTGAAGCCAATTCGGAACTTCACCGAAAAAGTAATTCATTAAATCAAGAATTATACTTAAACTATATTCACGTTGCTGAATTTAATATTTGTTTTAATAGCATTCCCATTTTTTCAACACTGCCTTCATCAATAAAAAAAATAAATTAAAATTTTTAATATGTAATTTAGAAATGGAGATTCCGTTAATTAAGTGAAATTGAAAATTGAAATCAGAGCCGTGAGAATTGTGCTGTGTTGGTAAACTGTTTAGCGGTTATAAAACGAGCTACGTTATGTCTATTTGAGAATAGAAAATGTAAAATTCTAAATAAAATTTCCATCATGGCGGATTCGCCGGGCAAAAAACATCCGTGGCTGGAATCTGTGGCTAACTTCACATCGGTTTAATTGTCGAGACTTCTATATAAGTCAATATTAGTAATGGCTAAAGAGGCTTCAGATGGACACAAAAAACACTACATGGCAAGCATCTATATACTATAAGCAACGAAAACATAAACAAACGAGACTCCTACACCTAGCTACAAAAAGGACACCTCCACCCTGAATCAGAAGATTTTATTTTGGCCATACAAGACTAAGTAATGGACACAAGAAATTATTATGGAAAATCCACTTGAACCATGATACTTCACGGATAACGATCATATTATGTTGAAATAAAGAGGCTTTAGTTGGTATTTAAATAGTTTTTTTCTTTTATTTAAACAAAAATAATGCGATGGTCAACGAGTTGAAGGGAAATATAAATTATACTGAATATTCAATTTGGCTTTCACTAGTAGTGAAAGCTCACTGTAGGTAAATCAGTGTTGGGGGTGAATCTTTCATTTGGTTTTCACTAGTGGCGAATGTTTGAAGTGCATACTCTAGGTAAATAAAAAAAAGTTGACAGAAAGACCTCTAGTCGATAGCCATTTAACAATTAATTAATTTTTGTGTGATATACATAATCAATGTTTGTTACGTTATTGTAAACTTAATAAAGATTGTTATATATATATATATAAAGTTATAATCTTCTTTATGCTGGTTGTTGGTTGTGGAGACTTTAATTATTTAAATAAAAATAAATTAAAAAAAAATAAATAGGAGAAGGGACAATCCTACTTATTTTTTTTATTAAACTAAATATATTTCGGAAACTATTTTCTCAAATAGTTATATTGTTTAGAAGGGAATGATATAGAGGCAAAAAGAAACAAAATTAAAGAAACCGACAATCATAAATATAAACTATTCACTTTTGACTCATCTACCACTTGGTGACACTGCATGAAGTTAAAATGATTCTTTTTTTTTTCATTTTATCAAACACACTTCACATAACTCATACAATAAATTTGACACTGTATGAAGGTGTTTTCTAAAAAAAACCTTTATATAGTGTCATAAACATACATCAAAATAAACCATCCCTAAATTAATTTCCTTTTCTTCTTCTTCTGCTATCCCTTGCGTAAATCAATTACAAAAACCAAATAAACCACGCGCACTAACAACCCCGCAACGGCTTCCACACAAATCCTTCCCCTTTCGGAACCGTGTTCCAGATTCTAAAAATACGAAACTCCGTGGAAAACGGGTGGTTACGCAACGGAATCCCGTTCTTCCAGCGGGAGCCTTTCCCATTCTCTCCGGGCAACTATTTCAGATGCGTCTAATTTTAAGTGATATAAATACGCCGCCATGTTTCTTCGTCTTCCAAATATATTTCGCCGGCCGCCAGAAATTCCGGGATTAATGGCGAGCCGGATCCTCGTCATTATTGTGACGCAACTTCGGTTCGTTCGCAAACAGAAATAAAACCGACGAACAACGAGAGGTTGATGGAAAGCAAGGATGCACAGGAGGATTCAAGGTGCTTCGGATGGAAATATTCGAAGCGATAAATTGGTAAGATAAAAGAGAATATGTTGCCATAGAGGAAATAATATATACATTTTTTTCCCTCTGAGATGCTACGTTGAAATTAAAAAATATATACGTAGTGTGTTCTAAAAAGAGTACAGAGTGAGCGACTATGATATATTGATGAAAGTGTGTTTGATTTATAAATAAAGGCGAGGATTTAATGCGGAAATATTCGAAGAGGCTTTGATGTGTGGGATATTCCAGTGGCTTACGTTGGTTTTTTTTTTATATAAATATTTGTTAGCTTTTAAGAGGGCGTTGACGTATTTAGAACGTGATTTGCTTGACTGTTTTGTTATTTAAAAAAATATATTAGAGGGCTAGTACATCTTTAAATGCCAAGTTTATCTACTTGTTACCTTCATACAAGATTTTAAAATTATCCGATTTGATGTCCACGTCGGACAATGAATTACATAATATACACCTGCTGTTGCATATCAATAAAATATTGCATTTTATTTATTTAATTAAATGTCCACCCAACGTTCATGCCATCACTAGTTATCCATACGCCAGGAATAATTAATGAGGTCCGTTTTTCAAACCTCATGAGAGGTTCCTCGCTGTTTTCTATTAAAATTAATTATTTATCACACCTTTCTTGTAAATTTTTAATATGTAATTTCCGTTAATAAGTAAATATATATATTCACTGACCCTTTCTACCCATATGGGTGTAGGTTAAATCCGTTAATAAAGTGAAATTGAAAATTAAATTATGTTATATCTCAAAGATTAGTGAAGCAAATGTTGGATGTTTTTCGTCTATTTTTAACAGTGGTAATCAATTTTCCACAGACGGGAATAATGAACGCGCTGACAATTATGTGAAGAAGGGTTTCGCATCGGGGATCGCTTTAATGGCTTGTAATCGCGGGGTTATCGCCTTCATGTATCTAAATTGTTTAACCGAATCCGACGTATTTGTAGCTATTCGCCACGGTACATGATTAAATCGGGTTTTAATTGGCGCCTGTCTGGAACTATCCGGAGAGTTTCACTTCCTATTAGCATTTCGATAAATACTAATAAATATTGTAAAACATACATTAAATAAATATTTATGGCCAATAAAATCAAAAATCGACAGCGCCCAACAATGACTTTTGGCATTTTGAAAATTATATAAATTTCATTGAATTCTTACTGCAATAATTTACTGAAAATAAATGTTTTTAAGGTTTTTAAGTTATTAAAGTATCTGAGGTGTTTGATTATTAATTGGTTAACACTATTTTGTATATAATTGTTTGAGATAATATCAAAATTTTATGTTTTGTCAAATGGTGGAGGCGCCGGATTCGTGGCTGGAAATTCGTGGCCAACTTCTCATCGGTCAATACTTTATAATAATAATACTTTATTTAACGCTAACTGCATTTACAAGATAATTATACAGAAATTATTCATAAAGTACACAATATAAGACATATATATATATACAAAAACAAATAACACATAACAGATGACCAGGCATTCAAAATGCCTTAGCTGGGCCTTGAAAGTTGAATAGGTGATCCAAACAACACCTAGTGAAGAACCCGCGCCGTTGACGTTTCTTGCGATCCGCGACATAGAGCCATACATGCCATAATTAGTCCTGTGGTGATTCACGTGCAAGAAGTAGTTACATCGCAATTCACAGCTTGGTATATTGATATTGACTAAATTTAGCAAATACTCCGAGTCAATTCGCCCATTCAGTAATTTCCATTTTCTTTCTTCGAGTATTTAGTGAATCGAAGCCAACGTATGCACTGGATTGCTTGGGTGTAAGGTATATTTCCGCAGTACTAACTTTGAAAGACAAAACTTTAGTAAATTTGTTTTGTACCGCTTGCACGAATGAAATTACAGAATTTGGCGATTTCAATGAACTGAGTCCCGGTAATCAAAAAATTAATTGGTTTTGTTCTTATTTAATGGTATTTTTTTGGTGGTGGTGGTGATTTTTAAGTAGAGCTGCTTCTAATATACTAATAGGCTGTGGCTACTTTAACGTTTCAGTTTATAAAATTGTAAAACATGTCCCGTGTTCATAGTCGTGCTCAATATCACCATCTAAGTAATTTTAATAGAGGTCGCATTATTAGTAAACGAGAAGCGGGATTTTCGGTTCGTGCTATTGTCGAAAGAGTCAGTCGTAGAGTATCGGTACTTATGCGCTTTTGGTCTAGATAGTCCGAAACTGAGGAAAATTTACGTAAACCTGGATCTGGACGACCAAGAAGCACTACTGACCGTGAAGATCGTTTGACATCTTTAAGAGACAGATTTACAACATCACGGGCATTGAGAAATCACTAGTTGGCTCTAAATGGCCAAAAAGTATCCAGGGCTACTGTTTATAGAAGAATCCGCAGTTTTAATATTGGATTCTACCATCCATCATTGTGTCTACCCCGTATATATTATTGAATATAATGGATGTATAAACCCCGCATTACGCAACTCAATCCACCCCAACCAGCCATTCCGATTGTATCTCGCGTTATAATTATTAATTGGCATTAAGATCCTCGAGTGCGGAGATAAAGACGCGAAGCAATTAAGGAGGAGGAAATTCGTGGAGATGCTATCTCGGGAAGAATGGATCTGGACGAGAAATGCGGACCGCAATGCTGCGCCCGTGAAGCAACCGGCAGTAAATTAGCCACATTCCGTCGGGGGGAGAAAGACGGTACCTTTCGCATTCTCGCTCGTTCTCGCTCCATTAATTGTTTTCAGCCGTGCGATTTGATTTGTGCACTGGTCTTGCCTCGGCGGATTAAAATAATTTTCGCAATATAATGATCGACAACGGCCTCAAGCGAATGATTCCGTCGGTGGGGTTTACGTTTGCTGCGCTACACGCTTCATTGGAGTTATCGAGAAAAATGCGTGGTTTAATTAAGACTTTCTGTTATATACGCAGATCACTAATTGCAACTAAATAATTTACATATGCTTCTCTGTGTAATGTTCTTGATTTATTTATTTATTCATCGGAGACACCTTTTTTACAAAAATATTGAAAAAACTTAAACTTAATATTAACAAAGACATATTCGATATACAGAGAGGTTTTTTTATCAATATACATTAAGCGAACTGTATACCTGCAAAAAACCAAGTCAAACGCATTGAACCGATTAATGTGTGTATGTTTAGTTGACTATTTGCCATATGTATGTTCAGTTGCGTGTTATAGGCAACTAAACACACATACATTGATGCATTTGACTCGCGTATTTTGCAGGTATACATAGGGGAAATGTATACTGATAAAAAAAGCTCCCTGTATATAGACATTGACGAGCATTACAACTTATTAGAAATCGATTCTACGCAGTAAAGATTTGAATATATTTATATTTGGAGCGAATTGATGATAATTTATGAGGGAAAGGAAATGATGCACACACATTGACGGCTTAAACTCAACTGCTTTATTCAGCACAAAACATACACAAAAAACAAATCATTTTTTAATGCTGGCGCATAAACACTTAACTACTATACTCTGTGGTTACACAATTTGTTATACCACCTTTGAAAGTTGAATGAAGTTAAAGAATGTCCTCAACTTGATTCAATTTGACTAAAGCTTAGTACACATCTTCATATTTCATTTTTGATAACATCAAATGCACGTGAGAAATCTGTATATATCGCATCGACTTCACCACGAGAGTCAAGAGTCTCAGCTATATACTGAGTTGTTGAAGTTATAATGTTAAGTTCGTCGTTGTAGACCTACGGTGAGATAAAGCTGCGCACGGAATTAAATATATTTCTGTGTAATACAATCTCAAATACCTTGGGCAATATAGAAATAGGACGATAATTGTTAAATAGTGATTTATTGCCCTTTTTGTGTACTGGACAGAGCCTAGCGCGCTTCCACAAAGTAGGGAAAATTGATGAAGAGATAGACTGATTAATAATTATGCTTAGAGGTTTGTAATAATTTATTTCCAACGCGCGTTCTCTTGATATATGAAATTTAAAAAAAAAAGTGTCGAGTGGACTCACAAATGTTATACAAAAGAACGTTTATAAGTATTTTCATTAATATAAAGATTATTTAGTTACATTTTATTATTTATTGATTATACATCGATTCTAAAATTAAACAAAGCATCACAGATTTTTAAATGATAAGTATTTTCATTAATATAAAGATTATTAGTATTGAATTTTCTTGGTTTCGAACAACTTGAAATAAGCATGTACATAAAATAAACAACACAAAATCTCAAGCATCGAGCAATTAATCTCCAGCACATTGAGCAATCCAGCATTGTTACAAAACCCAATCCCAGAAATAATTTCGCAATTCCACAATAAGACCATAACTAAAATCAAAACCGAAAGTGAATCGCACGTAACACATAAATCCCGGCTAAGCCGTTATTTATGGACTGTTTAATTTAACGACCGCCGTTTATCAAAGGAAAATGTTTTTGTATACCTTAACCCAGTTAAAGAAATGTTGACTTTTTTTTATAGGCGCTGTTTACGGGAATGAATTATGGATGTGGCGTTAGTACGAAAAGCGCAATTAATCGCGATGTTTAGGAAGTTTTTCGCATTACCATACAAAACGATGAAATATTTAAATGGTCCGAATGCGGCGCACTGCGATTTGTGTGCGTTTGCATAAATTTCAATTTATGTCAGTGGAAATGTAACGATTATGACGGACTAAAACGGCAAAGATTGAATAAAATCAAACATTTGTTGTATTTTAAGTTTACACGAAGAACTTATCCTCACTATATATACCACTAAAACTTTTTGTTTAAATAAATAAATAAATATACCTGATATTAATCATAAAAAAATTAAAGACGTTATTTACTGCAATTGCTTAAATGGGTTTAATAAGATTTCTCAATAACACATTAACATAATCGATGAGCAAATCCGTCGATTATTTGTATGATTATGCGATTGTTCGCATGTAAAAAAAGAATACAACAGTATAATAGCTCCAATTATATTATTGTATATTTTATATCATCATTATTATTCTCAAAAAACAATTTATTTATACCAAACTTCATATCAATCATGTTAATTTTTTCCTCCTCTACGTCATTATTTTTTTATATTTTAAAACACATCTACAACAAAATAAATTCTTATCTTCTTTATGTTGGTTGTTGGTCGTGGAGACTTTAATTATTTAAATAAAAATACTTGTCCTTTCTCCTACTTATTTTTTATTTTACTAGATATATTTCGGAAACTATGTTTCCATCTTCAGTAAAAAATATTAGAAGATAACAACATATTTATATTTATAAAACTTCAACTACAGAAGATGGAAACATAGTTTCCGAAATATATCTAGTAAAATAAAAAATAAGCAGGAGAAAGGACAAATATTTTTATTTAAATAAAATAAATTCTTATTTGTTTTATTTCCAAATCCGCATCGCTTTCCACTCTCAATACCTGATTATAGCCATCTGAAACAAAACGTGTGATTAACGCGTCAATTAATGTCGCAGTAAAACGTCTCGTGGAAATTGGATAATAACGCCATAAAGAAGAGCAAAATATTGCATAAACCGCGGCTTTGTAATTAATACGAATCTTGAGCGCTGCTTTCTCCTCCCGTAATTGCCCCCCTTCGACTATTAGGTTTCATCACGGGCTGCCCATAAAAATTACCAGTCTAACAGCCAAACAACTGAAATTATGGGTTCGTGTTGCAAGCGATGGCTTCCTATAAAATTAATCGTCGGATAATAAACCACCAACGCACAATTTTAACTTGTGTAGTATAGAGTGATTTATACAACACGAATTTTAACAGTTCAACTAAATAATTGTCTATTTCAATGTAATGTAATTTTTGTATTATTTATTGTTGCACCGTGCACTTAGTACAAAATAATTTAAGTTTGAAAATGTATTATTTTCTATATTGTAACTACTCTATTTTTATTCTCTATGTATGTTACTGTATGAAATGGCCTCCGTTAAGTAAATAAATAAATTTATCTAACAGTTTATTGTCATATTTAACATTGTATTTCATATTTTATAAAATGCATAATTCCGTGTTACTGTATGACTTTATTTTAAATTTGTTTTTTTTTTTATTTGAAAGTCATTACTGATGCAATTTAATTATGCGATAATTTGCATTTTATTATTTATTAATTATACATAGATTCTAAAATTAAACAAAGCATCATTTAAAACAGATTTTTAAATTCTGAACACAATTTTCGTCACTTTTATTGCCTAATTATGATTCTAATGTCACTTTTATTGCCTAATTATAATTCTAATGTCATTTTTATTGTCTAATTATGATTATTAAGTCACTTTTATTGACTAGTTATGGCTTTAAAGTTATTTCATTGCCTAATTATAATACAAATACAAATTTCGTTACTTTTATTGTCGATTATGACTTTAGAATAATTTTTATTCCCCAATTATGATTGTAAATTCACTTTTATTGTCTAATTACGACTTTAAAGTCATTTTTATTGCCTAATTATGACTTTAAATACAAATTTCGTCACTTTTATTACCTAATAATGATTGTAGAGTCACTCTAATTGCTTAATTATGACTTCAAAGTCATTTTTGTTGCCTAATTATGATTGTAAATTCACTTTTATTGCCTAATTTTGACCTTAAAGTCATTTGTATTGCCTTGCTATAACTTTAAATACAAATTTCGTCACTTTTATTGCCTAATAATAATTGTAGAGTCACTCTAATTGGTTAATTATGACTTAAAAGTCAATGTTATTGCCTAATTATGATTGTAAATTTAGTTTTATTGCCTAATTATGACTACAAAGTAATTTTTATTACCTAATTATGACTTCGACGTCATTATTATTGTATAATTCTGACTTTAATGTAATTTTTATTGGCAAATTATGACTTTGAAGATAAGTTTCGTCACTTGTACTGCCTAATAATGATGTAAAGTCACTCCTTTTGCCTAATTTTGACATTAAAGTCATTTTTATTGCCTAGTTATGACTTTAAATACAAATTTCGTCACTTTTATTGCCTAATAATAATTGTAGAGTCACTCTAATTGCTTAATTATGACTTAAAAGTCAATGTTATTGCCTAATTATGATTGTAAATTTACTTTTATTGCCTAATAATAACTACAAAGTCATTTTTATTGCCTAATTATGACTTCAACGTCATTATTATTGTATAATTGTGACTTTAATGTCATTTTTATTGGCTAATTTTGACTTTGAAGACAAGTTTCGTTACTTGTACTGCCTAATAATGATGTAAAATCACTCCTATTGCCTAATTTTGACTTTAAAGTCATTTTTATTGCCTAATTATGACTTTAAATAAAAATTTCGTCACTTTTATTGCTTAATAATGATTATAGAGACACTCTAATTGCTTAATTATGACTTCAAAGTCACTGTCATTGCCTAATTATGATTGTAAATTCACTTGTATTGCCTAATTATGACTGAAAAGTCATTTTTATTGCCTAATTATGACTAAATACAAATTTCGTCGCTTTCAAGGCCTAATAATGATTATAAAGTCACTCTTGTTGCCTAAATGTGCCTTTAGAGTCATTGTTATTGCCTAATTATGACTTCAACATCATTTTTATTGACTAATTATTACTTTAAATACAAATTTCGTCACTTTCAACGCCTAACTATGACTTTAAAGTAATTTTTATTGCCTAATTATGACTATAACACCATTATTATTGTATAAGTGTGACTTTAATGTCATTTTTATTGGCTAATTATGACATTAAAGACAAATTTCGTCACTTTTTCTGCCTAATAATGATACAAAGTCACTCCTATTGCCTAATTTTGAATTTAAAGTAATTTTTATTGCCTAATTATGACTTTAAATGCAAATTTCGTCACTTTCAACGCCTAATATTGATTGTAAAGTCACTCCTATTGCCTAATTTTGACTTTAAAGTCATTTTTATTGCCTAATTATGACTTTAAATGCAAATTTCGTCACTTTCAACGCCTAATATTGTTTGTAAAGTCACTCTTATTGGCTAATTATTAATGTAAAGTCATTTTTATTGTCTAATTATGACTTTAAAGTCAAATTTCGTCACTTTTGTTGCCTAATAATGATGTAAAGTCACTCCCATTGCCTAATTTTGACTTTAAAGTCATTTTTATTGCCTAATTATGACTTTAAATACAAATTTAGTCATTGTCATTGCCTAATTATGACTTTAAAATAATTTTTATTGTGTCTTTATGACTTTAAAGACATGTTTCGTCACTTTTATTACCTAATAATTGCCTAATTATGACTTTAGCTCATTATTATTGTCTAATTATGACTTTAACATCATTTTTATTGCCTAATTATGACTTTAAATTGATTGTAAAGTCACTCTTATTGGTTAATTATTACTGTAAAGTCATTTTTATTGCCTAATTATGACTTTAAAGACAAATTTCGTCACTTGTTCTGCCTAATAATGATATAAAGTCACTTCTATTCCCTAATTTTGACTTTAAAATCATTTTTATTGCCTAATTATGACTTTAAATTGATAGTAAAGTCACTCTTATAGGTTAATTATTACTGTAAAGTCAATTTTATTGCCTAATTATGACTTTAAAGACAAATTTCGTCACTTGTTCTGCCTAATAATGATGTAAAGTCACTTCTATTCCCTAATTTTGACTTTAAAGTCATTTTTATTGCCTAATTATGACTTTAAATATAAATTTCGACACTTGTATTGCTTAATAATGAATGCAGAGTCACTCTTATTGCGTAATTATTACTGTAAAGTCATTTTTATTGCCCAATTATGACTTTAAATGCAAATTTTGTCACTTTCATTGAAAAATTATGACTCTAAAGTCATTTTATTGTCTAATTTTGTGCTTATATACAAATGTTGTCACTTTTTTTATCATATTATGATTTTAGAGTCATTTATATTGCCTAATTCTGACTTTAAAGACAAGTTTTCGTAACTTTTATTACCTAAATATTCACCTCTGTGCAAATCTATTGCCAAATCTTGACTTCCAATTAAAGCCGTTAAAACAGCGAATTTCTGTTGTTTCTCCTGCGGAGTCTGAAAGGGGAAGATACGCGGATGGGTTCATTATATGTTCATCTTTTTCTAACAGTATTCACAATTTTATTCATGGCCCACATACACTCTTACACACGTGAAAAACTGAACGACAATAAAAATGAATTAGACGATGTAGAAGTTAAAATTTAGGAACAAATGAATGAAAATACGATGTGCTGTCCTTTTTAATCGATAAAGGATTAACACATCGCATTCTTAATCCTTTTTCAATCGATAAAAGGATGTCACATCGCATTTTTATTGGTCATTGACATAACGCAAAATTTTAATTCCTAGTATTAAATCAAACTAGTTTCCAGTAAATTTACACATTACCAAGCACTTATTCACTTTCGTGCAACATCTATTGTCTCACCATCTGAAAACCGTCCAGTTCACAGGAGTCGTGCGCGATCGGTGTGGCCGTAACCCTTTATGCACCGTAACGAATGTGCATAATGGACGTTTAATCGTGTTTAGAATACAAAAGTGGCGGTTTTGAACTCCTCCTTTGTTGCGCCCGAGTTGCGACTTTAACGAGACGTCGTTTTCCTAGAATGCGCATCGCGGGGAATTAATGAGCTCGCCGCCAATCTGCATGCTAATATTTGCAATTAGTTGGGGGGGTTTTGGAGGATAAGTCGCCGGGACTTGGATTCGCTCTCGTTCTCCCAGGGTAAACAAAGCTCGTCTCGAACGGTGTTTGAACAGATGCGCGCACCTGGGGAGTCCTTTTTGCATTTCGACGACACAAGTTGTGCAGTGTTCAGAATGTTATCGTATATTTAAAAAAAATGAAGCAATGCAAAGAGTAGAAGTTATTCGACGAAGAGGAATATCCAACATTGTTAACAAAAATAAGTATTATAAACGAAAAAATAAACTTCAAATTTTCCATTTCTTCCTCTCGGCAATTCACAATCAGTCCACAGGACTTTAAAAACAAACGCATTCCCACACCATCACACATTAATGCACAAAAAATTGTATTATCTTGTAATCAAATTCAATTCCCCCACCCTCAAAATGGGGGCTACCAATTATGCATTATAGCATAGAGTCTGTAATGCAAAACTGGTAGACCCCAGTTTGAGGGTGTGGGAATTGAATTTGATTACAAGATAACACCCGAATAATCTTGCTCTAACCTAAAACAACAAACTTATATTACACAGACTAACTTTAAGGTAGACTAAGCTTCAAAGCTTAAATTCGTAGAAGATAATAGACATCTTCTTCTTTTCGAATCCGTTTACCCTTTCAGGTATCAGATGGGACTTCTGATTTCTTTTATATCCATTTATTTCCGTCTCTTGCTTTCATTTTCATTTAGAAAATAATAAGACTTAATTCTTAAAAAAGTCAAATTATAGGTAAATTCTAAAATAATTTGACAAGTTATAATTTACACTATATTTTATTAAATTTTAAATGAATTTATTCCTTTCATAATGAATGAACCGTATAATTCATTCATATAGCTTGATATTAAAAAAAGGATAATAATCCAAACCTAGTTGACAATTTAGTTATTTATTTTATTCAATGCTTTTATTTAATTTATTGGTAGATTTTCTTAAAACATATTTTTATTATTTAATATTATTTATAACAATATCTATTTATTATTTACACATATTTATTATTGTTTAAAAAAAATAATTATTAATCATCTGCCTGATGATGCCACTGTGTTGGCAAAACAATTGTAGCAGTGTCTTTACAATAAACTTTGTGAAACTTAAAAACTGTTCTTATATATATATATAAATATTTAATAACAATTAAGTTTACAATAACGTAAATTGATAATGTATATCACACAAAAATTGATTAATTGTTAAATGGCTATCGACCATAGGTCTTTCTGCCACTGTTTTTTTTTTTACAAATAAAATTTAAAAAAATATTTAATAATTAGGCTGTATTTTAATTAAGACACTTCGTTATTCACTAATAAAATAATAAATAAAAAATACTATTCAAATATTTAAACACAAAATAATCAACCACAAACAACAATTTATTTATTTCTTTATAACACAAATACGAAATTAAATAAATACATTTTTAAATACATATATTTACAAATACGTTTTACAGGTTATGTGCAACAATACTGTGAATTAAAAGTATGCTTTACTCACTTGAGCATTATTATCGTTCGCCTAAATTTGCACAGATCCTCGACGAGAATTTCTTTGAGGCACAACGTGAATCGCACACCTGAAATCCGGCACGTTAGCACACTCGAAAGCGGAAGCGGACTGCTCGTAAAAACACAAACATTCAACATCAATGAACTTCTCGCGCACGTTTCATTAATAAACGTGAAGTTGTAGACAGCTGATCGGACGGGTTTACACAGCAACGAAAATTGTAAAGTTTTCGAAAAAATAATTAGATTTCTTAGAAATGAAAAATTAAATATAATCAGGGCTATTCCCAATGGGAAATTTTACGTTTAATTAATTAATTTAAAAAAAAAACATTGTTTTTCTACAACTTTAATATTCTAATTTGTTATTATTAACATGAATGAATGTTATACGAACAATATAAATATGTTTTTAATTTAAACTTAAAACTGTACATTGTTATATAAATAAATATTTGGGGCTTCTGTAAGGGAAATGTTAAGTTTAACTTGTACGTTATTTGTTACTTTTGTAAATGATATTTATTCATAGAATGTGATATAATTAATTAAAGTCCACCTTAAATGTTATATTTCCAAAGGGGAATAGCCCCGATAAAATTCATTTAAATAAAATATCCAACATAGATATTAATTAAATATGTATTTTAACATTTATGTAATTCAATTTAGATTATCTAAATGGAGAGAGATACGGTTTTTTAACGTGTTCGGGACTAAAAATGATTATTAATAAATAATCATAGATTAACATTTTCTGACATAAGTAATTTATGTAATAATACAGATACTTTTTTGTCTAACAGGAATGAAGATTAACATAAAATGCAACTAAAAACTATATTTAATGCTTTTATCATTTATTCAAGGTTTTAAAACACGATAAAAGGTTTTCAAATTGTTATGAATGTTTTAGTATATATGCAACCCAACTGTCATATTATATTAATATATTTAAATAAAAACATTGTTTTTTTTTAAAAAAACTTTGATATTATAATTTGTTAATATCAAAATAATACAATATAATACGAAAAAAGTAAATCTGTAAACTAAAAACTATATATTATATAAATAATATTTATCAATAAATAATCATAGACTAACATTTCTCAACATTAGTGGTTCATATAATTATAACAATAACACTTAATTGTCCAACAGGAATGGATATCGATATAACTTAATCCTAAATTTAATATTTTTATTAATTTTTTCAAGGATTGAAAACGGAAAAACAGGTAATCAAATTATAATTGAAGCATAGATGTAGAATTTGCATTTTTTTTTTCTTTGTGTAACTTTAATTTAATTATTAAACAAAATCATAACAACACAAAAAGATAAATCGGTGTTTAATATAAAACTAAAACTAAGACAGATTGTTATATAAATTATATCAATCATATAAACAATGTAATAATTGTATTATATTGATAAAAAATATTATGTTAATTTTATTTATACTGTTTATTATGCAAAATCGGTGAACAGTATAAATAAAATTAACATAATAAAATAATTATAAATATTGAAACCTTACTTTAGAATTACGGAGATCATTAAAAATATCAGAAGAAACTCAATTCTTAACACAACAGCCTATTTTTTTTAATTATAATGAGAAATATATTATTTATTTAATCTAGGATAAAAATATAAACACTCAAACAAAAACATAAACATCATATCACCATGATTAGCAAAGATTTTAAAAAATCATTTAAAATTGTAAATTTTTATCTATGATGATTTTTATCTTATTGTAAACCATACTTTTAATGAAGTCCTTGAAGTTGGCGATAATGTAACAGTGACAGCTGTCATCCGCCGAGCAAAATATAGGTTTGTTTTGAATCGACACGTCATTTGATTAATACAACAAAAATTAAAAGTGAAACACACATCCATCCCCAATAAGTTGATTTAAGAAAAAACCGTAAACCTGGCCGGATATTCGGGAAGCATGAGGCGAGCGCACGGGAACTACAGCTACAAGCCCCTGTCGCAGGACATGAACGAGATCGAGGATGAGAACAACCGGATGGCCGACGAGCTGAAGGAGAAGATCGGCGTGCTGAAATCACTGTCGATCGATATTGGAAACGAGGTGAAATACCAGGATAAATTGCTGCGCGATGTGGACGACGATATGGATCGGACTGGGGGGTTTCTGGGGAACACGATGAATCGGGTGCTGAGGTTATCGAAAGGGTCGCATAATTATTATATTTTGTATCTGTTTCTGTTTTCGATATTTGTGTTTTTCTTGCTGTATATTGTGCTTAAGTTTAGATGAATGTGAGATTTCGGTATTTTTATGGTTATTTAATTTTATTATACGAGTTTATAAATCAAACGTTTTGTTTTTTAATTCCAGCGTTTCCCTTTCATGGTGAGTAATTGTATTTATATAATAAATGTGAAAAGTGATGCAGCAAATTGTGCTGCGTAAATATTGTAAGTTATAAACAATCCTCTTTAAGTTGGTTGTGGAGACGTACGTAAATGCTGCATTAAATGATCCTGAAATCTTTATTCTTTAAGAATCAATTTGATCACTTATTAATCGATCTTTCAAGTAATCGATCACAAATTAATGGATCTTAGAAAAGATTGATTTTGCCTCTAGTTTTTATAATGTAGGGTCGATTCACAACCGCCTAAGAACAGAACGGAAAAGATAAATTGTAGGATTTACGTGTATTGGTTTATAATTGTTTAGGAAGAGACTTTACGAACTTTATGTATAAGATCCATTTCTCTTCCCAAGCGATTATGAATCGGCTAATTCACCGATTATTCAATACCTATAATTATAGAGACAAAAAAAAACTATAAACAAGAAAGAATTCATTCTTTCTTTCTTAATGTTTGTTCTCCTTTACCCATATTGGATTTTGAGTATAGATTAAGGACACAGATAAACATATTTTGTCTGTGGTAAGGAGTAATATTCTTAATCTATGCTATAATTCAAGCTGTATTAATTAATAAAAATAACTTTGACACCCGAAAGTTTATAATAATAAAAATAAGGTTTATTTTTTGATTAAAAAGATTAGTTTGTGTAGGGTTAAAAGGAAAAAAAGAAACATAAATTGAATATATATTTTTTGTTTATTTTTATTTAACAATAGTACAATTTTTTAACACAAAAAACAATACATACAGTTTCATTCAAAAATTTCTAAACATATTCTTCATTATTTTCATCAAAAAACTGCCGAAACGTAGCAACATTAAAACATTCACGTTAGTAATGGTCCCATTTTTGGGAATATATCATAATAACAATAACAATAAAATATTGCAACTGTGTGTAATAAGTTTTCATTTTCGTCCCCGTCGAATTCAATTCAAACATTGTAATTTCGTCCATGTTTCACATGCTACGGCAAATAAAATAAAAAAAAAATACTCCGCGGTTCCTTTCGAAAAACAAAACCCATCCTCATATTAATCCGCATTTCATTATTGTTTAATTAATTTGAACCATTTTAAAAATCAATTTATTTATTTTTCAAGAGAAATGTACACATATTCATTTTACAACACGTGGATAAAATTAAACTGCGTCGTCTGGAATGTCTAGAAATCAAACATTCTCTGGGTAAACTCAATCGCCCGCAAAATTCATCGCTCACTTAGGATTAAAAAAAAAGAAAATTAAATTCAAACTGTACAAACGAAACGAAAATTAATAAAATAATCACAGGGAAATTAATTAATTAATTATAAAATAAAAATTATATTACTTTACACACATCACATACGAATCCTCTATCATGCAAATTTACTTTTATACAAGAATACTGTTGTCACTATTAAATAAAATTGTGGTACTTATTAATGTAAATAAAGTTTTCTCTCTTTCTTTTTTTGTAAATATCTCACAAGTTTGATTAAACTAATAAATCGATGAAATCCGCTTAAAATAATTAAATTACGAATACTTTTTAAACTCTAACACATTCAATTTTTGCTAAAAGGTTTAAAAATTAAACACGATACGCAACACGAGCAAAATGTTTAATTGTTAAACCTATTTCTTTTTACGTTAGTTAACAATGTATCACAAAGTAATGGCTTCAACCATCAATTATATCAATTACATTAAATTTTATGTTGGTTGTTGAGACTTTAATTATTTAAATAAAAATAGTTGTCCTTTCTCTTTTTATTTAAATTTTATGTTTACTATATTCAGCTCTTTCATAGAGGAATAATAAAAATAATAATTTTTAGAAGTAGATCTGTGGTCGGTATGTTATCGATTTATGCCAATTTATGGTTTAAAAAAAAGTTTTTGTTTAATTTCGAAGATGTCTCTCGAAATTAACGCCTCAACCATTAATTAATTAATAAAAAAACAATAGATGTAAAAGTAATTGTAGATTAAAATACAATGCAATAGATGGCGCTCTGTGCTATCTATATACTTGAATAATAATTCATTACCCAACAAAATTATTATTATAAAAATGTGTATTATTCGATTTTTTAAACTATGAAGAAATATTATTTCACAAATTAAACCAGTTATATTTTATCATTCTAAACTTTTCTTCACAAAATTTATTTTAGTCGAGATGACATTTCGAAAACGATTTGTTTATCATTCTCATTGGAGAAACATTGAAGAAAAGTTTACAGTGTTTTTATTATATTCATTAATCTTCACTTAACTCACATTTTATGTATGATAGCACAAAATCAAAAAGTATTAAAACATTTAAATTATATTGTAACGAACCAGTCGTCCATCTGCAGCTGAATTCAGGTCCGTCAACGAGACCGCACACGCTGACCATTTATTTTTATTTCCCCCATATTTGATACAAAGGAAAAATATTGCTCCTTGGCCGAAAGACCTTTAGTCGATAGCCGATTCATCTACAGAATATAATTCAATATATTATTGTACATACATATACACATTTGAATAAAGATGTTTGGTTAGTTATTGCTCTTTTTATATATAATTACAATTTAGTCACTTTAAACTTGAGATTTAAGAAAAAAATATATCACAATAACCTGCAGCCATTCTCAAAATGTTTGTAATTTCAAAGTTTTGACCTTGAGAATGACCTTGCACCTTTCCTAAAATCCGTGAGAATGACTTCAAGGTCGGTTTGACCTTGAGGATGACATTCTCTCAAGGCTGTTTTGACCTTGAGCACGACTTTCAGTCGTTCTCAAAGCTGTCTTGATGTTTAAAATGAGGTTTGTGAGAATATGAAGTCTTCTCAAGGTCGGTTCGACCTTCAGGATGACATTCAGTCTTTCTCAAGGCTGTTTTGACCCTGAGCACGACTTTCAGTCTTTCTCAAGGCTGTCTTGATGTTTAAAATGAGGTTTATGAAGCAGAATTCCCCTTCAAAAAAACTGTTTTAAAATTTTTTTTAACGTTATAATGACATGTAATCTTTCTGAAGACTGTCTTAACCTTGAAAATGACTTCAAGTCTTTCCTCAAGGTTTATTTGACTTTAAGAATGACACTTATTCTTTTTCAAGGCTGTTTTGACGTTTAAAATTTGGTTAGTAAAAGTGAATTTCTATTAAAAAAAAAACCTTAACTGTTTTAAGGATTTTTTTGAACGTTAGAATGACATTTAATCTTTCTCGACGTTAAAAATGAGGTTACTCAAGGTGGATTCCCCTTAAAAAACAAAGTTAATTCCCTTAAAAAAAATGTAACTGTTTTAAGATTTTTTTGAACGTTAGAATGACATACAGTCTTTCTCAAAGTTGTTTTGACCTTGAGAATAACTTCAAGACTTTTATAAAGGTTGAGTTAACCTTGAGCACGACATTCAGTCTTTCTCAAGTCTGTCTTGACGTTTAAAATGAGATTAGTGGTTAATGAGAATTCCCCTTCAAAAAAAACTTTAACTGTTTTAAGAAGATTTTTTTACTGAGAGCTGGTCATATGGATGCGTATTCGAAAAAAAAAAGAATTTTTTGAACGTTAAAATGACATGCATTCTTTCTCAAAGCCGTTTTGACCTCGATAATGACTTTAAGTCTTTTATCAAGGCTGTTTCGACCTTTAAAATGACTTTAAGTCTTTTATAAAAGCTTTTTTGACCTTGAAAATGACTTCAAGTCTTTTATCAGGACTGTTTTGACCTTAAAAATGACTTCAAGTCTTTTATCAAGGCTGTTTTGACCTTGAAAATGACTTCAAGTGTTTTGTCAAGGCTGTTTTGACCTTAAAAATGATTTCAAATGTTTTATCAAGGTTGTTTTGAACTTGAAAATGACTTCAAGTGTTTTATCAAGACTGTTTTGACCTTGAAAATGACATCAGGTCTTTTATCAAGGCTGTTTTGACCTTGAAAATGATTTCAAGTCTTTAATCAAGGCTTTTTGACCTTGGAAATGACTTCAAGTCTTTTATCAAGGCTGTTTTGACCTTAAAAATGACTTAAAGTTTTTTATCAAGGCTGTTTAACCTTGAAAATGACTTCAATTGTTTTATTGAGGCTGTTTTGACCTTGAAAATGACTTCAAGTGTTTTATCAAGGTTGTTTTGACCTTGATAATGACTTCTAGTCTTTTATCAAGGCTGTATTAACCATGAAAATAACTTCAAAACTGTCCACAAAGTTTATTTGAATTTGACCTTGAGAGTGACATTCGGTAAAAAAACGTTAATTTTTTTGGCAGTTCCAATAACATCCAATCTCTCTCAACACTGTTTAAATATTTTTTAAATATACTATATTTAATTGGCTGCGTCAATTTAGTGCCTCAACCATAAAATTTGTTTTTTGTTGTGTTTTTAAAATAAATTATAATTTACTTATTTTTTTTGTTTTGAATGCGTTAGAATAATTCGTATTTAATTAATTTTTTTAAGCGGATTTCGTAATGGGAGCCATTTAATTTTGATCCCGTTTACAATTAACAATATTATTTTTTTTTATATCACATAAAAAGAATCAATCTCTAAAGTGATAATGTACAATGAGTTTTTTTTAATTGTAAGGAATTTTGGCTTCTAATTTGTTTTCGTATTTACATGGCAGCGTCATTTATTTATATTCATTTGATTCGAGAAGCTTTTAACATGGATGTTGAGAAAAAAAGAGGCAAATTTCACGTTTTTCAAAAAATCATCTTTGTATATTGCGTGATTCAATCAGGGAAACAAATAAATCAACCCTCTTCTAGGATCTCGAGCAGCAGCCGTTTCAAGCTGTCCAATCCCGTTAAGAACCCGCCGTCGGGGCCTTGATGTATCGTGGTTGGGGTTGAGGAGTGGAGTTCTTTTTTTGTTACGAATGAAGTGTGAGCAAAGTCGATCATCCTTACGTCCACTTGAATCGGTGTGGGAGATCTGGGTCGTCTAGAACTTGCAGCCGCTACTGATAAGTGGCTGTCTTTAACCCGTAATCTTTTCGAAATACTCTTCCGCGAGACCCCCGACGTACCGAGCTCCTCGTCGTCGTCCTCCAATTCCAGATCCTTGAAATGCAAAGACGGGCATGAACTCTTGCTCTTCATCGGGGAGCCCAGCTCGAAATCCGATGTGTCATCGTTCGAACTCACTCCGTTAAACTGTCCCGATAACGAGTACTCGTCACTACTGCTGTTTGAATACACCATCCAGCTGTCCACGGGGCTGGTGGGTGGTGGGAGCATGGAGGGTGAGTCGAGGAACATGGTTTCTTCGGAAATGGGGTAGAAGTTGCTGCACTTGGCTCCGCGCGCCGCTGATTCGCCGAAGCCCCAGTGGTGCGCTTCCTGGCTGACTTCCTCGTGGCTTAAGTCCAGGGAGGAGTTGCTGGTGTCGGCGTCGTAGTAGCACGGCACGTCTCTGCTGTTGTCCGATCCTTGCGTGCAGTCGTTCACCAGGTAGACGGGACTGCTCGAACAGCAAGGCTGGCTTTTCACTGATAAATGCGGCACTCCACCGTTTCCTTCGTAAACCACCAGCAATGAACTAGAAAGATAATAACAAAAATATTTAAATAGAAAACAGTATTCATTCTACTTGGTCACGGTTATTTAAATATATTAAATAAAAATTATTTGAAAATAATTAATAAATTATTTCCACATTTAGCTCTGTGACTATTGACTTACTTACGTAA
Source organism: Philonthus spinipes (assembly GCA_963082785.1). Taxonomy (NCBI): domain Eukaryota; kingdom Metazoa; phylum Arthropoda; class Insecta; order Coleoptera; family Staphylinidae; genus Philonthus; species Philonthus spinipes. The sequence goes on from OY720311.1 coordinate 21,745,172, forward strand.
GTACGTTAAACAAATGCACATTAAAACAACTACTTCCCGGGAAAATACCCACGCCGGACATTGAATTACATAATGTACATCTGCTGTTGCATATCAATAAAATATTGCTTAATGCAACAAAATTTTGATCCGAGAAAATTTTTATGTAAAAGCAACAAAAATTAACGTTACTTAATATAAGGCCATCTGCAGACACGTGTTTCGGGATCTATGCCTCGTCAGTACAGCTATGCCTTACATAATCAGGAATCCAGAGGCGCGACAGAGCAACCGTTACTGGAAAGCTCGAAACGCCTGAAAATACTGTGCCTGTCATCGAGGGACTACCTGTACCTGAGCGGACTTCAAGATCGAACGCGATTCGGCTGGTTTTCAAACTCTCCCGAACGTCTCAGCCTGTATCTTTGTAAGGAAGATGCATTTTATTTTATGCATACCGCTAGAGGCATCATTTACGCGAAGACCCGGCGCGATGATCTACGTTGGAGAATTTCAATATGGAACATGCACGAACAATTCCGTATCGGTGCATTACAAAAAACGATTTGTATACAGATTTTTTGCCCATACACGAATTGTCGTACCTAATAAACATAATTGGAAAAGAGTGTACACCACATCATTTTAATAGTGATGATTTTCTGAGCTTTGTGGTTGAGGTACTAAAGAGGAGAAAATTAAGGAATTTGTTGGCGGAAAGTAAAAAAAAAAATGAATTGAGCAACAACACTTACCATGAATAAAATCTGTAATTACTCTGCTTCTCGATCACCCTCCTCAGCTGCTCCAGCTTATTGATGACCTTCTTTATCACGAACGCCCTCAAGCCGAAACCGTTGTCGAAGAATCTGCACAGCGCGTTCTTGAAGCCCTCCTCGTTGAGCTCCCTGCCCCAGTACTTGTCCTTCCGCAGGTAGTAATCGGAGGCCGCCTGGTAGACCTGCATCCCGCAGAGTCGCACCCCGAGGGAGGCGGACGTGCTGGCCGCGCACTTGGCCATCTGTTTGGTTCTCTTCTCCGCCGAGGCGTCGTCGCCGTGCTGCCGCGTGCCCATCTTCAGGTCCAGTATGCAGGGGTGCATGTAACTCGCCGTGATGTTCTCCAGCATGAGGAAGTATTGCTTGTTCGTATTGTCCGACTGCGAGATGCTCTTCAGCACTTCTTTCGGGTTACCGCTGTGATGGACTCTCATCCTAAGAAAATAATAATAATAAAAAAATAATTTTATTAATTGATTTGTGATTAAATAAAATAAATTGTTGCAAATCTAGTTTAAATCTTCGTTCATTTTTTTATATATTTCATAAATAACTAAAACATGTATGTTTTAAAATTGTGAGATTCATCCTACAAAAGCTCATGAAATTTCCACCCTTTCACTATGAAATTTAATTAATAATTTCCTCTTTTCTATTTATAATAATTTCCATTTTGAGATTTTTATTAAACACAATTAATTTTAGTTGAGGTATTCATTTCTATATAAGTTAATTCTAATAGATCAGAAAACTAAATGGAATGCATGAAACAAGTGCTTATACTTAAAATGTTGAATATTGGACACAATAATTAATCTTATTTAGTAAGATGCAAATTAATGTGATTTAAAATTGTGATTATAAGAAATTATATTTTGAAATCAATACATTTGAATCATTAATGCTCTTACTTGGTGAAATTCCAATTTATTCAGTGTCAACCAAGAACAGTGAAATCTTAACTAAATGTTTTAATTACTAAAGATTAACTCTTTAGTAATTAAAACATTTAGGTAAAAAAAAACAATTTCAGTGTCAATCAATAACAGTGAAACAATTGTTTTATTTTAATAATATTATTTTTTTGTTGTTGTTTTTTACATTAAAATGAGAAAAAAGATTTATTTTTTAATAGTTTTAATATTTAGACATTGGTAGTTCATATTGTATGAAATAAATATGAATAAATTATTAAAAATTAACCAATAAAACACAGATTAGATTGAATAACTTTAAATTCTCGACTAGTTTCAATTTTAAATTCTCTTGAAAATGGGCTAATAACCCGAAACTAGTTAAGAATTTAAAGTAATTCAATCTAATCTGTGTTTTATTGGTTGATTTTTAATAATTTATTCATATTTATTTCATAGAATTATTTTTTATTAAATAAATAATTGTTCATTATTTCTAAGTTGGCTGCACTGTCCCGGCGTCATCCCATCATCAAAGCTGCATCGCCATGTTTCGTCCCCCAGCTTTTCGTAAGTAAAACTCTCTTACATTTTAATAACACCACTCCAATTTATTCCCGTGTATATTTATCGAACATCTTTACTGGGGGCATTCATTTTAATTGCTTAATCAAGCGGTAACAATCTTTACGCCATTTCACAATTGTAAACAACTTTTGTTTGTTTGTTCGCCAGCGCAGCGTCCCTTTTATGACGAGCATTTTCCTCAAATTTTCGCTTTAAGTTTAAAAATACCACCAACAACGCGTTTCTTGATGTTTTTCGTGAGCTTTCATGTGAAAACCTTATTGTATAGTTTCATTTTAATTCCACATTCATTTGGTGATAAATTGTTTATATGCATACGCCATTCCCCGATAATCAACAACTTTTGTTTCTTTGTTTGAATCAATTTCCATCATAAATTAAATATGTTATAGGAATGAGTTTATTTATTATTAATTATTTAATACGGCTTTTGTGTGTTTACGAATAAACTGTTATTTCCAGCGTAATAAATAAAATATACCGATTTATCAATGGCGGTGTACAGCAGACTTCACCGGTCTCACTTAGCTGAGCTGAGCTAATCAAACATCTTGTTTAAAATTTCTATCTGAAGCTTCACTTCGTGAAATTCCATACTAACACTTAATTAAATTAAGTAATTAAAACATTTAATTAAGATTTCGCCGTTATTGGTTGACACTTAAACAATTGTTTTAATTTAATAACAATACATTTTTTATACATTAAAATAAAAAAAGAAAGATGTTTTATTAAATAAATTAATACAAATAATTAAAAATTAAAGTATTCAGTATTTCTAAGTTGGCTGCACTGTTCCAGCGTCATCCCATCATCAAAGCTGCATCGCCATGTTTCGTCTCCCAGTTTTTCGTAAGTAAAACTCTCTTAAATTTTAAAAACACCACCCCAATTTAATTCCGTGTAATTTTGTCGAACATCTTTACTGGGCACATTAATTTTAATTGCTTAATCAAGCGGTAACAATCTTTACGCCATTTTACGATTGTAAACAACTTTTGTTCGCCTGCGCAGCGTCCTTTTTATGCCGAGCGTTTTCCACAAATTTTAACATTAATTTTAAAAACACCACCAACAACGCATTTCTTAATGTTTTCCGTGTGTTTTCACGTGAAAACGTTATTGCATAGTTTAGTTTTAATTCCACATTCAGTTGGTGATAAATTGTTTATATGTGTACGCCATTCCCCGATAATCAATAACTTTTGTTTCTTTGTTTGAATCAATTTCCAACATAAATTAAATATGTTATAGGAATGAGTTTATTTATTATTAATTATTTAATACGGCTTGTGTGTTTACGAATAAATTCTTATTTTCAGCTTAATAAAAAACATACTGAATTATCAATGTTCAGCAGACTGCAACGGTCTCGCCTAGCTGAGCTAATCAAACATTTTGTTTAAATTTCTATTTGAAGCTTTCCGAATTGTTTTTTTAGTATTTATGTTTTACCAAGAACTATGTAATACCTAATTTTGTATTTTGAAATTAGATTTTTTTATGTTGAAACCGAACTAACTTGAAGGAGTTTTGACTGAAAATTCATATCTTTCGAGTTTTATTCTGGGAGACCTAGATATTTTGTTTTAAATTTCTAGTTGAAGCTTTCAGAATTTTATTTTATCTTGGTTTACCAACAAATTTAACACAGCTAGTTTCGTATTTTGAAATTAGAAAATTTTAAGTCGTATCAATTATGTTGTATTTTACAGTTATTTGCTACTAATTGAAGAAAATAGCTGAATTTAAACGTTCGTTTAGTTCCACAGGTGGCGACTATTGATCATGTTATTTCAAAATTTAGAATAAATTTAATTAATTGTAACGAAAAAAAAAAAAAATCGAATATTAACCGAAATTGAATTAGTTTTTTTTAGGAGGCGACTATAGCTCCTGTTATTTTAAAATTCAGAAGAAATTTAATTAATTCTAACAATAAAAAATCGATATTAACCCAAATTGATATATTTTTTTTAGGTGGCAACTATTGGTCGTGTTATTTTAAAATTTAGAACCGGTGGCAACTATTGATCAAGTTATTTCACAATTTAGAAGAAATTTAATTAATTGTAACGAAAAAAAAATCAATATTAACCCAAATTGAATTAGTTTTTTAGGAGGCGGTCCTGTTATTTCAAAATTCAGAAGAAATTTAATTAATTCTAACAATAAAAAAATCGATATTAACCCAAATTGCTATATTTTTTTTAGGTGGCGACTATTGGTCGTGTTATTTAAAAATTTAGAAGATATTTAATTAAGTTTAAGAAAAAAAAAAAATTAACCCAAATTGAATTAGTTTTTTTAGAAGGCGACTATTGGTCCTGTTATTTCAAAATTCAGAAGAAATTTAATTAATTCTAACGATAAAAAAAACAATATTAACCCAAATTGATATATTTTTTTCTGGTCGTGTTACTTCAAAAATTCAGAAGAAATCTAATTAATTCTAACGAAGAAAAAAATCAATATTAACCCAAATTGCATTAGGTTTTCATTATTTCAAAATGATAATTTCAATAATTTCAACAAAGAAGAAAAATTATTCATTATTAACTAAAATTAAAATAGTATTCTACTTAAAACTAAAATACATACTTCAAAACATCTTCCCGTTTCCTCTTGTAGCCGCTTTTCGACCTCGACGTGTCGTCCCGGAAGCTGGGGCTGTAGCGCTTTTCCATTTTCCCGCTGCACAATGTCGCTTGCATGACGCCTGAAACAATCCGCCGGAACATGTAGCCAACAGCATTCGAAAACGCCCCAAAGAAAAAATCAAATAATATATTTATCCATATTACTTAATTAACTTTTTTCTTGTATGATCGAAAAGAATCAACGTGTTACAAGTTTTGACAGAATGAGGATTTGCTCGAAAGAATGATACAAGCGGATAGATATACTCTTATCTTTTATCAATTTGTATTGCAATTATTTTTTTTTGGTTAGGCAATAGCAAAACTATATGATAGGTCATGAATTATGCCATTTAATGCAAAAAAATATGTATTAGTGCAAAAAGTGACTACATGGAAAACAAAAGACAAAAAATAAAAACTTAAAAACAAATTGGAAAATTGAAAAAGGTCTTATTATTAATATTTTTTTCTCTAATATGCGGAATAATTTTGATTATCTTATTTAATAAATTTCATAAATTTCTATCAAGTCTATCAGTTACAAGTTACGATAACGTGCCTTGATATTTGTGTAAAGAAAAAAAGGGGTTTTACCTTTTCTTGCGTAGACACTGGGTGTTATGTATTATAAATGATAGACTTTTTCGAATGTGTGTTTTTTTTTTTTTTGGAAAATAATAGAATAAAATATCGTTCCAACCCTTATGGAGTGCACGTCCATACAAACCCACGGCGAAGCGTAGAGATCAGGAACGGAGAGGCAGCAGCAGCCGACTGTCTGTCTGTTGGTCCAGCAGGGTGAACCCTCGTAATAAAACAAGTAAACGTAACGATTTTTTACAAGCATACCCTCAACCACTCAGGAATTCACTCGCATACCATTTTGATATAAATTATTTGATCTTCAAATACATGTATATCATACTTACCCATTTTAGTGATATTACATTTACCTACTGTACGGGATTTATTTATGGATTGTTTGTTGCGGGGTTCGTTTTATACAGGGTGAGACCGTTAAAAATCTGTATTTATAAATATTGTATTTTTTTTAACTTCTATCGTGGTATTTGTTGTTGTTTGTACTGTTTTATTATTTTTTTACCATTAAAAATAGGCAATTAACATAAAATTTATCAAAATCATAAATAATTTGTTATAATAAAATTAAATGGCTCTATTAGACAAATTATTTATTAACCCATTAATACCCAGTGGTATATATATATAGATCAGTAATAATAATAAACACGTTATTATTTACAATAATTTATATTTATTTATATCACTGTGTATATCGTAAACTTGAATAGTTGGATTAAGTATGAAGGTAGAATTAAAAATTAATAAATCGCCTCTTTCCTCAAAAACAAAAAAAACTAACCCCCTCTTAGTTTTCTTGGCAATTTTTCTCAAACGCTTTCTGAATGAATCTGGCCCTGAGGAAAAACTGTTTAAATATCAACTGAAGTGCAATACACAAGCTGGAAAAAATATTTTATTTTTTTCAACTAAAGTGCAAAGTACAAGCTGATTTATACAGTTTTTCCTCGGGGCCAGATTCAGAAAGCGTTTGATAAAATTTTCCAAGTAAACAAGAGGGGTTATTTATTTTTTTATTTTATTTATTATTTTTTTTTTTTGAAGAGGCGATTTTGTCTTTTTCAATTCCACTTCCAAACTTCGCGAGTTTTGAAAAAAAATCTTATGGATATTACGTTTTTTTCTCTATGGATGTGTCTTAGCATTCATAAGAGATTTGTTGTCTCTATGAATATAGCATCCATAAGAGATTTTTTTCTCCATGTATATGCCTTAGCGTCCAGAAGAGATTTTTTCTCTATGAATATAGCATCCATAAGAGTTCTTTGTGTCTCTTTCTATGAATATGTCTTAGCATCCATAAGAGATTTTTTTCTCTATGTATATATCTTAGCACCCATAAAAGATTTGTTTTCTTTGTGAATATGTCTTAGCATCCAGAAGAGATTTTTTTCTCTATGACTATGTATTAGCAACTATAAGAGTTTTTTTCTCTCTCCATGAATATGTCTTAACATCCATAAGAATTTTTTTTTCATAACTCGCTAACGATGCAGGAAGTACAATTAAAATTTGTTGTTTTGTGGGGGGGAAGACAATCGCTAACTCCCCCGTGGATACGCCTTTAACACTTCTTCATCATTACTCGCTTGTTAAAACATTGTTATGCATTATTTTTTATAAATATTTGCACTGATAGAGTTTTATTAGAAACAAAAAGAAATATGAAGTATATTTAGTTGCCCATATTGATCGGATTTAATTACCTTTTATCCATACCTTTAATAAAAAGAAATGTTTAAACATAAAATTCACCTATTAAATAGATTACACAAAAAAAACAATGGCGATGTACAGAACACTATAATTGCAAAATAAAATCACTTTTAGAGCTGTATTAGTATTTCACAGGAGCAGTAGAGCAGTTTATGCGTTTTGCAACATTGTAGCATCTTTATTGTAACCGTACATATTCCATTTAATCAGCTGCCAGTTATTAAACCAACCTACCTTGTATAGATATTTACAAAGAGTAAAATTTTTTTCTGCCTGATGTGTTCAAAGGCTTAATGGCTTTTTTTTGCAACATTCAGTAGAGCAGTATATTTCAGCATTCATGTTTGATTGGTTCAGAAAACGTACGATTCTCAATCCGCATTTAGTTGAGAAGGATGGGGAATCCGGCATCTCGTTGATTGTCGATTAATCCTTGCATCATTCCGAGTTTGTATTGATTTGATTGGTTAATCCTTAGCGCTAAAAAGCATTTAATATGAGCAACTAAACATATATCAAATTCTGTTTGGTTCTTCTAGTTATTATAATTGATTCATAACCTTGGCTCCTGGGCCCTTTTGATCAGCCTCTATTGAGCTTTTTACTTCTTCAGATTATTTTTATTGAAATCTATTACATTAGAATAATTTATATTAGTAAATTTCTTTTCTGTAAGTTTCTTTTAATTATTAATTTAATTGTCTTGATTTCCTTTTCTGCACAGAGAACTAAATAATTATTCTTACTTATTATATAAATATGAAATTTATGTACTGGAAGGAAAATAAATATTATTTAAATAATATTTAATGGTATCCTTTTATATAATTATTAATTTTAATCCGGCAATAATCATACAAGATATTTGCAGAAAAGCTGCTGCCTGCAGAAAGGCTTCTGACTGCTGTTTAATTTTTTTAACCCATAAAGTTGATTATTATATAAATATTGTATCAAAATAGTAATAATGTTAATAATAATATTCATACATGAGGTAGAAAGTCCGACGGTCGATAGCCATTTTCTGATGTATCTATCAATCATGATTGTAAAAATTCTATGTACAACTTCAGAAATAAAGATATACATATTTATTTTATTTATATATTCATACATGATAAAAATATTAATAACTATGTTAAATGCAGAGGCTAATGTTTTATGAAACTACAACTCACAAGCAAAATTTTAATCAATTTGTGTTTCAGATCACACGTTTTGAAATTTATTCTCGAAAACGTGGATAAATAGAACTTCCAGAAGAAAAAATGTCTTGCCAGTAACTTAAAGAATAAGAAATTCTGAATATTTTTGTGCTTAATTTAAAATTTAAACACTATATATATCTATACACTTAAACCTAAGTCTTGTGAATATCTTTCATTGGATAGATATTTAAAAGAAAGTAACAAATGGTTAGATCCTAGAATCTGTCCTACACCTCTTAGTTTTTTTTTTTTTCAAAAAAAAAAAAAACACTGTAAAGTGATAATTTTATGATGACTGATGGTCTTAATCTTTAAAAATAAAGACGATGAAATGGTAGCTGCCTGTTTATGATAGACATTACTGTACAATTGTTCGTGGGTTACTGATTATACTAACAAGAATCAATTGCAATTTGAGTTTATATATAGTTTATATAATAAACTAAAAACCTTAAGAAGCCTTAACAATTAAACAATTGCAATTGTTTACGTTTATTTTCAAATAATTTTTATTTAATCGAGAAAATAGCTAAAAACAGGCAAAAAAAACAACACTATTATTGCAGTAAATTTTGAACGAAACGTGATTAAGCAAAAATTCAAACGGCAAAGCTGCATATCTAATTAAAATTTAAATGTTTTTATTGCATCATTTTGCTCCAGATACAAAAATAAAACACTATTTGTAAATAAAACAACGTTCTTTTAAACAAAATAGAGCATTCATTCACTTGGTCACAGTTATTTAAATAAATTAAATAAAAATTATTTGAAAATTATTAATAAATTATTACCACATTTAGCTCTGTGACATTTGACTTACAATACACGTAACTACTTTAAACAAATGCACATTAAAATAACTACATCTCGGCCAAATACATAAATTACATAATGTACATCTGCTGTTGCATATCAATTACATATTGCATCATGCAACAATTTTTGATCCGAGAAAAAATCAATGTTTAAGTTTCACAAACAAATAATTTAGAGACACTGTTAAAATATTGTGAAAAAATAATCAACTGCCTCAGGTGCAGTTGATTATTTGGTGCAACAATTGTAACAATAATTTCTTATGAAACATAAAAAACGTTGTTTTATTTGAAAAATAGTATATTATGGAGTTTCATCAAGTAAAAGTCTCAAGTATAAATTATAGAAAAATATAATAATATTGCAGACAAAAATATAAAAAAAATACATTTTTGGCAATTTTCGAATAAAAGATTTGGAAGAAAAATCAAATTGTTGAATAAAAATTACAACTTTGAAATGTGCTTTTTACGCTGTCACATAACGAGGAAAAGATATGATGCAAAAAAGCCAAAAATTAGCTATAAATTTTGAGCAAATTGAAATTGAACAAAAATGTAAATTATAGTGCTTGAAATCAATTGAGATTAAGCAAAAATTTGAATCATAAACTTTCAAACAAATTGAAATTTATATTATTTTGTATATTAAGCCAAAAATTTTTTTTTTGTAATTTCATAACATAATCATTAATGATTCTTTTGTAGAAATATTTTAGGTTTACTAAAATTCTATAATATTATTTTTTTAATACTATGTGTTCTTAATAATAATGTTTGTAGAAATATATATATAACAAGGCTGAAAAAACTCAGGTCGATAGCCATTTGGCAGATAATTTTCGCATATTACTTTATTTGTATATTTTTAATTTGGTATATCTGCCAAAAAAGACATGTTTATTAATTTAAATAACATTACAGTACTACCATCGATGAAGTATTTAAAAGTTAATTTATATGAATCACCCTGTATATTAAAAATCCCCCCTGCGTAAATACAGCACCCTTTAAACCGCCGTTTCAACCACGAAAAGAAAATTTTGGGTGCTTTTATTGTAAATAAAACTCAAAAAAAAATCATCATTTTATTCGTAATCTGATGACGCATAATGCAGAGAAAAAAGAACTTCTTTAAACATACCCTTTTTTGTAATATTCATACGTTTATTTTTTCAAAATCCAACAAGCATTCGGGTAATAATAATAAAGATAAAATTATTTCTTTCATAAAAGTTTATTTAATTAAATATATATATGTTGTTTTTTTATTTTATTAATTCAGTGGTTTTAAAAAATGGGATTATTTTGGGAAAAGTGGGGAGATGGAAAATCATTCATACACCACAAATATACAAAAAACCGCATTATTCAACCCTTAATTATATTTTATTCATTTAGATAATAAAGAACCAACATTTAATTTATATTTTATTTTTCCCCCATAAATTAAAGTTTTTTTTTATTCAAATAATAAAAAACACTTTTTTTAAAAAAAACTTTGTATAACGAAGTAGAAGCTTCAACAATTAATAATGTAAAGCTTTGTGTAAAAATACAGTATCATAAAAAAAACATTTGACCTAAATTTCTAAACCCTTCTCCATTTCCGTTTCGTGTAAACAAACAAATTGAATGATAAATTCATGAAATAAAATATTCATTCAGTGTACTTTCTTTATTAGCATGTTGCAAAAATTTATACGGACACAGTAAATAAATCGCACAATCAGTTTATCAGAACCTTGGCTCAACTTTCACTTTAAAAATTAAAGCAAAAATCATGAGGACACAGCGTAAAAAACAGAGAGCGAAAATAAAAAATAAAACAAACAAAAAAAGAGATGTCTTGTTAATCAATGAACGATTTGTAAATATAAAACATAAAAACATAACAGAGAAATCATGAGATATGTGATTATGGTTTTAACCCTTAATAAGTCTTCGAAATGATATAATAATATTATATACAGAAGTCAGGCACAATTAGATACAAATCAGCGAAATTCGATTTTATATACAGCATTCTCGAAACTAGTCGAGAATTTAAAGTATTTCAATTTAATCTGTGTTTTTTTTTTGGATAAGAAAATACTGATAGGAAAATAATTTTAATTGAGTATACATTTATTAAAAATCTTTATATTTTATGTATATTTTCAAGAAATAAAATATTGCAAAACACTTCATGTTACAATAGTATTGATTGTTTTAATTATTTAAATTAGTTACTTTTTCCTTACTTTACTTTTTTTTTAAAAGTGAAGTAAGGAAAAAACTCTTGTGTTATTATTGATACTAACACTTCACGTGAACACAAAACCCATTTATTAGTTACTTTTTAAAAAGTAACGTTCAGAGATATAATCATAAAAAAACATGAAATGTTTATATTACAAATTTGTATTTTAAAAAGCCTCATACTTCAATAAAGCATTATTATTACTACAACGTAACCGCCTTCACCACAAAATTGTTGATTGTATTTCTTGAATAACTAGGTGAAACAATCTGAATATTAAATAAAGTAAAATTAAAATTCCTTTTTTTGTTTCACAAATATCCCGAAGTTTCGCCTTTTATAGCATTATCAAAAGTCTCAAGAGAGAAAGACATTATCAAAAGTCTCACAAGAGAATCTTGATAATGCTGCAAAATAAACCGGTTGAGTCAATATATAATAAAACTATTTGTGAAACAAACTAAGTGGTTTTTATTTTACTTTATTTACGTTTCAATAGTTTATTGTTTTAATGACTATAATTTTACCATGAAGTGTTTACACTATTTTATTTATTAAGCCAAAAAATGTTTTTTGTAATTTTATAACGTAATCATTAGTAATGATTCTTCTGTAGAAATATTTTAGGTTTACTAAAATTCTATAATATTTTATCTTTAATACTATGTGTTCTTTAGTACTATAATGTTTCAACAACTGGCTGAAAGACCGATGGTCGATAGATATTTGGTAAGAATATTATATAAAATGTATTGTATTGTATTATACTTAATGTAAATTCTACAATAAAGATGCTATCAACAACAACAGAATACAGTTTTTATTCATTACTCCAAAAAAGTGAAATAAGGAATAAAACTGTTTTTTATTTGTTGTTGATTTTAAACACTAAGTAAAATCAAAAACTATCTTCGTGAATACAATATTTATTTATTTTTAATATTATAATTTTTTTGTTGATAAAATTTTAATGACTTTTAAGGGTTAATATGTATATTTCTCCCTTTTAAATAAAAGAAAGAAATAAGAGGTAAAAAACACAACATGCACTAAATAAAATATATATATATTGATATGATTCGATTTGTAAAATATATAAAATACTTTATTGAACAACTCGTTTATTTTAACTCAATCAACGTATGTATACAAAAAATCCTTATCTAATACAAATACAGATTAACAAAAATTCACACAATTTAAATTAATCTTATTTATTTACGTAAAGAAAAAGAAAATAAACGCACACCGATTCTAGAACACCATCCTGCCCATTCCTCGAAAGGGCTCTATACTTACATACCGAACAGGATTTTTGCGCTTGAACGGGCAAACGATGGCGTTTTAGAATCGCAAGGAATAATCAAATTTGCGGCCGTTGTAAGTAAAGTGTTCTCACTCTTATATTTTCCCCCGAGTCTTCGTTCGTTCGTTCGTTTTCGTACGCACTGATAACGTTTGTTTTCGGGTTTTGTCTTAAACTATAAATCTGTCAGCTTACCTTTGTATTTTGGTACAAACATTTTGATATCTTGGTCTTGAATGTTTTGATAGAAGTCCAATTCTCTGAAGTTCAGCGGTTTGCAGATCGTGTTCGGGTTCAGCACCATTAGTCTTGTATGTCCTCCAACCTGAAATAGTAAAATATAAATATATATAAATAAGTATTTATTTGCTAGCGTTAACTATCAAACATAGATCTTTCTGTCGCCTGTTTGTTATAAATAGCAATATCAACGAGAAATTAACTACAGATTTCAAGACACGGATTTTGTAGCCCGGCGCATTCACCATTAATTTAAACCTTCTTTCCAAAATAAAAAAAGTGTTAATTGCCTTGTATTTTAATATTTTCATATTGAATTTTGACGCTGTAACTCTTATTTAAATTATTGTACAATATTAATAATTATTGTAATTTTTAATTGATTCTTGTTAACAGTAAAACTGAGTTTTATTAACATTTGTATGCACTGACTTTATTTAATAAAGTTAAATTCTATATTAAATAAAAATGATTTGAAAATAATTATTTTATTTTATTTATTTATTTATTCACGGGAAAACCCCTTTTTACAAAAACAGTTTACAAAAATATTTTACTTATTAATAAATTATTTCCACATTTAGCTCTGTGACTGTTTTCTATTTCTATTTATAAGTTAAATTCTGTTTTATTTTTCATATTTTCAGCAGAAAATAAAACAAAAAAACATATTAAATAATTCAAGTAGGATCGTTTTTTTTTTTTTCATTAAAGAAATTTTGCATGAAATTTTAATTAAACCAATAAATTATTTAAAAGCCATTATACATCAGGCCTAATATCACTCGAATGATTTATTCCGGTATAGAGCAAAGTAATAACCCCTCCGTCATTAATAATCCCATAAGAGCATTAAAACTTCCCACCCATAAAAACTTGCCTCATTAATAACCCCAGGCGGCTTTATTAATTAATTGCCTTTGCGCAGAGAACACCAACTTCGCGAAATATTTAATATATTCAGAACAATATTTGCTCATAAAACTAATGTAGCATTTTATGTAAGGGGGGAGGTTAATTAAAATTAACGTATTTTTAATATTTCTAGAATCGTCTCCAATTAAATTCTCCTTTAATCACGAAGGTGATGGAATTTTTTCAGTTTCTCTCGTGTAAACACGCGTTAATCATGTGTAAATATTGATGTTTAATCGGCCACACTTTAAAGTCGAACCGAAACGCAGATAATTCGTGCAAATATTTGTATCATAAAAAAAGAAAAAGATATGCCGAAGAGAAATAGTCAATGGTTTTATTTAAATGGGCGTTTTGATTAAACAGGAGCGTGTATTTTTGAACGTATTCATTCAGAGGAATGAATAGAAATTAAAGTAAACAGATAAAATATTATTTCTTAAAAAAAAAATGTGTAACTATTTTAATACGTGTTGAAATGTAATGTTTACACATAGAATTTTAAAAGATGAAACATTTATTGTGTTAAAAATTCAGAAATATATTAATTTATTTTTTAAATTTGTTTAATTATTTAGTATGCTTATTTATTATTTAATTGTTTATTGTGTTAATTTTTATAATATTTTTGTTAATATATTGTATTGTTTTATATATACAATCATCTTTATTGTGGTATTTACATATACATATATTATACAATATATTTGATCTAAACTTATAAATGGCTATCGACCTTAGGTCTTTCAGCCTGTATCGTTTTATTTTGTTTATAATTTTGATTTTACATTATTGTTATCATTAAGCTGTACGTTATTATAATTCTTTATTTATGTACAAATGGTGTTACCGTAATAAACATTTATTATTATTATTAAAAAAATATGACGAATTTTCCGGTATAGAGTTATATTTTGTATTGATAATATTGATAAAACAGATAAAAATATAAGCTGTCAAAATCTCCTGTTTTTTTTATAAACAGACCAACAACTGTTTTGTTGCGAATACTTGTAGGCCTGATTCAAAAGCAGGGATGATATTTGATGGAATATATTTTTAATATATTCAGAAATATTTAATAATAGAAAAAGGATTGATTCACTTGGTCAGAGTTATTCAAATAAATTAAACAAAAAGAATTTAAGGGCAGAAAGACCTCAGGTCCATAGCCCAGGACAGACTAACACCTTCATACAAACTTATAATTGTATTACATAACTGTATATAATATAAAGTTATTGTCTGAATAAAGATACATATAAAGAATTTGAAAATAAATAATTAATAAATTATTTTCTCTCTTAAAAAAAAAAAATTACAATATTCAAATTTAAGAAAAATAATAAATAAATGAGGCTGAAAGACCAATAGTCGATAGCCATTTAGTTCATATTAAATCAAATATTGTATTATAGCTAATTGTATCAAAGCCTCAATAAAAATGTTATATATATATATAAATAAATGAAACGAACTAAATATGGAGAGGATCAACTTAAATGAGTCTAATCGCATTTTTTTACTCGCCCAGCTTTCACCAGGTTTAATGGGAATTTTAAAAATTGAATAGAATACAACAATACATTTTTAATCTCAACTCTTCCAAACCGCCAGATTTTCATTCCCATTCGATTCATCCCGAAAGCGAACTCGAAAAAAAGAAGAAACTCCCACGAAGTGTTTGCTTTCTATTTCTGTGGGTCTCTAAAAATACGCAGTTGTTGCCAAAATACACACGTGGGCGTATTTGTGTCCAATCGAACGGGCAACCTTGTTTAATTAAAACGAACAGGTCGCGTTACGGTTGTTTGTCTCTTTCGAGCAAAAGCTACAAATTCGAAATTTGCTTCGGGCATTACGAAATTCTCGCGCTCGCGGAAATGCCCAGGAAAGATTTACACCGCTTCGCGACTAAGTGGGATGAAATTTGGCATGATTTGAGGATTTGTTTTGGCTGTGGATTTTGTTGTACTGGAACGACTGTTTGTTTTTTTATTAAATGGGTTGTTGAAATTTGAATTAAAAAAAAATGAATTAAGATTTTAATGATTTCATCAATTTTCTCTAACTTGTTACATTTTTTAAATTTTAATAATAATAATCAGGTCCATTCCGTACGGAAAATGTTAAGTTTAACATGTAAGTTATTAACTAATTCTCATTCTATGAATACATTATATATTACTGAAGCTGCTTAGACTGCGATGATAAAAAAATAACGTGTACTTTAACATTTTCCGTATGGAATAGCCTCGAATAATAATAACCGCATTATTATTATTCGTAGACCAACAATTATTATTACCACCTACTAGCAACGGATGTTAGATGTTGATTTTTATTATTTGTTTATAATTATGATCAAAAATGCCAAAAAAATGGTTTTGGGCAATGGTGTCCAATAAAAATGTCTTCAGTAGAACACTATTTTACCAGTAGACTAGTACCAGTGCTCAAATTATCTTCGCTACGATAATGATAATAGAAAAAAAGTATTTATTCACTTGGTCACGTAAGTACTTTAAAGTACCTACATAACGTAAGTAAGAAAAAGTAACAGTAAATAAATAATTAATTAATTGATAATTAATTATGTTCAAATTATTTATATATATATATAATATACATCCTTATTCAGACAATAACTATATATAAAATACAGTTATATAATACAATTATAAATTATAAGTCTGTTCTGGGCTATCGATCTGAGGTCTTTCTGTCCAATTATGTTTATTTAATTAATTTTAAATAACTGTGACCAAGTGAATGAATACTATTTTCTATTATTATTAACTTCCATTATAGTGATGAAACAAACAAAAAGAGTCTATTAATAAATAACATGACCAAGCAACAATATCTTATTGTTTGTAACAACATTGTTTACCTTACTGCAAAAATCCAATGAACTTACGCACATTCTTTATCGCGCAAAAAATGACTCGGTGAATGTTTACTCGCGAATTTATTACAATATTTTCGCTTATATTTTCTTAAACAAAGAAAATCGCACACTAATCAATTGCGTAGTGTATTTTTCTGCAATCATATTTTACGTCATTTCATCACGAATTTGTTGCAATATTTTCGGTTGTAAACAAAGAAAATCGCGCATACTTTAAAATTATAATCAACATCACAAAAAACGGTGTTGACATTCTGTGTACGAGAGAGGAAAAAAAAAAACATAGTGTAAAACGACATGGTCATGTCAGTATCTTGAGCTAACGTATAAATATTTACGCGGCGCCTGACATTTGCAACGAAAATAAATTATTGATGATGGCCATAACATCCACGTGCGTGCTCCCGAATGCGTCGCAAAATAATTTCATTGATGTTTGGAAATTTGGATGGTGTTTTCGGATTAGATAAAAAAAAAATAAACTACGAGATGAATCATTTGTGTTGGCAAACAAATAAAAAACGTAGTTTCATTGATGTAATTGTTGGGTCAATAAACGTTACTTGAATTACTCTAGAGAAAAATTTTGATAATTCTCAAACTTCCAGCAAATAACGACATAGGTAGAAGCCTCCAATATCAACATGTTAAAACTTATCGTTTGTTTAATTAACCTTTAAATTGACGCAATTCCATTAAAATCAAATTAAACGGTTTCCTCATTTAACAAATGTGATAAATCTGAAACCGGAATCAACTGGTATTTCGTGTAAATGGCATGAAATTAAATGATAATAACATTTCCCAACCGGAACCACAAGGATGCTTTTGAAGGTTTATTTCATGTGGTATGAATATTTACAGATTTTTTTTATTTATTTGTCGGTTTGAAATAACACAAACATTCTCAATATAGTAAGTAATACTCACTAAAATCGAATCACTAACTATAATCTATAATGGACAAGAAACAGCTATATAACCCTACATAATAATTTTCCAGAGCACTCTGTGATTGGGATACGGATTTTTTTAGTATTTTTACGAAGCTTCCAAATTTATTAATATTCATTAGATATGGCATAAAATATTAATTTGTGATTTGTGCATTAATTATTTTATTAATATTAATGTATATGTTGTAACTCGCTTACAATTATTTTTAATTCTTCTTCTTTATTGAACTATAGGATAAACATGCTACTTATAGTTAAGTCAAATTGTTCTAACAATGTGTTAATAATCCTTTTAGTATTAAAATTAACAAACGAGCTTGTTTCTGTTAGATTAATCATTTTGTGTAGTCCCACAGATCTGCAAAAAATCATCCAGTGTTTTGTTTCAAGATTTGCTTGATTGTTTGTTTGAATACAGTTGATTTCTATCTAAATTATATCTATGTTCAATTCTCACTTAACCCCTGGTGAAAGAAATTAAAATATTTTAAACACCGATTTTAATTTATATTTAATCTCGCAACTATGTAATATTTCATAATATTTTTTCATCGCGTAAAAATACTTGATGAAGACTGACGTGTAGAGGTTGCGAAATTCGGTTTCGGAACAAATGATCATTAGCTGTTGTGAAAGCCGGACCGCCAAAAATTCAATATCCATCATCGCTCGTGTCAAACGCATAATGTGTGTTTACTGCTCCTCGGTGTGTTTTGCTGTGAACCACCCAACAAAACGAGTCTTTTCGAATTTTTCTTTGGCGAAATGTTACGACCCACGTGATTTCATAATTTGTTTGTGGATATCTTTACGCAACGACGCAGATGGGTTATTAGTGTGTGTTGAACACCTGCAGGAATTTTCTGTTTGGGTAAACACTTCTTATTTTAGAAATAAATAAGAACAATGCTAGAACAGGTTTTTGTAGGTTGGTTAGTGGTTTTTCTGTTAGGCTGAGATTTTATAACAGCATAAGAAGTTTGTTTTAGGAATGGGCTGGAATGAATTTGATCCAGCTATGTAAAAATACTTTTAAGATATTTTAATTAAATGGGGATTTAAAGTCCTTTCAATATAGGAAAAAAAAAATTACCCCGTAGTTTATAAGTTATTTTCAAGTTTATACGAGAAAATTTAAATGACATATTTAACTTTAGTCTGAGTGAATTCAAGGCATTCCTTTGATTTTTCAGAATACTGATAATTTCCATAAAAATTTAATTTATTGCATCAAATTAAAAATAATTCAACTTATTTTTAATTTGATGCAATAAAGAAGAATTTTTTTGTAGAAAAGGGATTTTTATGGAAATTATCAGTGTTCTGAAAAATCAAATAATCACAACTTGAAAGATTTTCGGGATAGCTTCATAAAATTTTATAGGAATATTGTTTTCAAATTATTTGAAATTTTCGTCTGATTTTTGACAATTTTTTTGACTACAACTATTTTATTTTCTTTATTCTAGAATAGAATTATGTTTTGCATTGTTTAACTTTTTAATCAGAATTTTTGTTTACCTTCAAAACTTATTATTTTTTTCCATTTTTTTTTTGTAATTTTGCGAATTCTGTAACTTTGCAGTTAAAGTAAAAACTATGTCTCATTTTTTTCCCAGAATATGCATTTTTGTCCTAAATTTTTTAAATTGATTAATTGAAAAAGCTGCCATTTTTTTTTTTCAATTTCTAATAAAAAATAGTAAAACTCTTTGGTTCGTGACAATAGTTCTCATTGGTTGTGCTGCAGAAAGGTTGAACAGCCCGGGGTAATTTGGCTAATCAACCTTTCTGCAGCACAACCAAAAAGCACATAAAAAAAATCTTTGGTAAATGTTAAAAAAATATGTGGTTTGTTACATTATACAAAAATTTGTAGCTGATGTAATTTCCATGAGTCAAATAGATACAATTTTGGAACTTCAAAGCGCTAACATAAATCTTATTTATAAACAGCCAGGTGTGACACGTGAAGACAACAAACGTTAACATCACCTGCTATTTCAAAGACCACCCACGACTTTCCAAAAATGCCCATTAAACAAATCACCATCCACCGTAAACAATTTAAACACCGGAATAAAAATTTAATCAAAGAGATTAACCCGAGGTGGAGGGCTGAACCGTTTGATCCGGATACACGCGCAAATTGTCCGATCAGAAGGTCCCTGCCTTCGCCTTCAATTACTTCCTCGTTTCGTTTTATTTCTCCTCCTCTTGGATCCGGTCCAGGCCGGAAGCGTAAGGTCGAAGGGAAGCCGTTTCGAAAATTGCGCCCTTGAACTTAGCCGGGCAGAAATGTGCGAATTTTGGCGAGTGTCTGTGATTAAGCGCAGTGCGAGAAACGAATAAAGTCGGTGTGTGCGAGAGTGGGTGGGATTGGATTTATTTCGCACCTTTTTTCACGGTCTGTTGGCTACGTGTTGGCAGATTTCGTGTATTATTTATTTAAAGATGCTCCGACAATAGGGTTTCGCGATTTATTGGGTTTTTAGTGGATTTGCCGGCTGTTCACAGCTGTGAGTATTTTTCGCGAATTATATTCAGAATTCATGAAATAAATATGAATAGATTATTAAAAATCAACCAATAAAACACAGATTAGATTGAATAACTTTAAATTCTCGACTAGTTTCGGGTTATTAGCCCATTTTCAAGAGAATTTAAAATTTGTTTTATTAAAATTATATTAATTAAAATAATCTATTCATATTTATTTCATACAATATGAACTACCAATGTCTAAATATTAAAACCATTAATTCAGAATTCATTTTGAGTTTTGAAATTTATAATTTCACATGTTTTTTATTTTATTTTTAAACTAGTTTATAATTAAATAATTAATTTACAAAACAATTTTGATTTAGAAAATTAATTTCACTTAGATTTTGTTTTATTTAATAAAACAAAAATTATTTCATTTATTAATTGTTATAGCTTCCACTTCTTTATACATTATTATTCGATTTTTTTAACTTTGTTTATATAACTGAAATTCATTTAGTGACAATAGTTTCGACATCATCAACACATCAGTTAACAGATACACTAGATGACAAAATTTGCCAAAAACTTTAGCCTGTTTTTGTAAAATTCAAGCAGATCAATTTCACAGAAAGATATTTTTTGTTATATATTCTTAATTTAGTATATGTTAAGATGTGTATATGTAAATAAATAAAAGAGTTGAATACAAATTTTAATAGATAATAGAATATTTACCATTTTCTGAGGCTTAACTAGAGGTTTATGATTTAATATATCTCTCAGAAATAAAGATTTTCTATATATATATAGAATATTTAATATAGTAAAAAATGTCAAAACTTACTTGATTACTAAGCGGGTGAAGATCGACTTCATTGTTGGCATCGTGCTGGTTCTGTTCGAGACGAAGCAAATCACGGGATGATTCCGCATAATTTCGGCCTCGTGTTTCAGAATCTCCCATACCCCAGTCCGCCAACAAGTACACCATCCCCCTTGTCGTTTTTTCTGTACACTCTCGGTGTCCTTATTTCCGCTCCTGCTCCTTTCGGCGAAATGGTCAAATCTAAAGAAACAACTATTCCTGCAACAAAAAAAGAAGAAAACGATTTATTTCTTGAGTACAAATATTTCTATTAAAAATTAGAAGCTTTGGCTGAACATTTCATTAAATGTGAATTTCGTTTTCCTTGTTTTCATAAACAGGACAAGTTCGCCCTCCTTTAGTGGACGAAACAATGATTCTCGGTAGTCTACTTTGTAGACCCAAATCGTTGACGATGCCACTTGAAATTAGGCAAAAGATGGCACTTGCGTCGTTTTTCATTTATTATGATTAGTTTTCGGATTATCATCCTATTTTCAAGAGTTTGTATACTCTTGAAAATTGGAAGATAATAAAATAATTTATTTAAATTTCTATGATTATACATTTTTTTTAATCTTTTTCCTTTCTAACGTTAGGTGTAAGGAAATGATTATACAATAATTTTTAATAAAAAAATATATTGATTTCTAATAAACGAAAAAAAAAAAACATTCGCCTATTTTTTTTTAAATAAAATTATCATTGATTCCTCAAGTTTGGTTGCCAAATTGAAAAATCGAATCGTAATTCCCCAGCATATCCACTTTAACACTAATGAAGTACACGCAAACGAAAGAAAAAAACAATTTCATTTGCATGAAACAGTTCCTTCTAGAAAGGAAATTAGATTATCCCGTCGTAAATAATAATTTAGGCGTGGGAACGCCGGCGCTCGATTCCGTAAAATCGCGAAATGGAGAAATGTCACGCGAGAGGCTCGTAAAGTTCGCTAAATGTCAAGAAAAAGCCGTGTACACATTGTGTAATTTCCACTTTTACTCGCCGTTGCGTTTATCGTTTCTTTTTCCGTCTTTTTATTTCGCGTTTGTTTGTTTCGGGCAATTATTGTGTGAACGTGCAGTTTAGAGCGTGATTACCATAAATACGAGTCGTTTGGAGAAAACGCCTTGAACTAGGGTTTAATAGATAAGAAAATCTAGAAATTATTATTATTTTTAATTAACAAAATAAATCGTAAATTAAAGACGACGCAAGCACATCAATAGATATCCATATGCTAGATGAATGGTGGCTGAACATTTCATTAAACACAATAAATGATTTAATTTAAACAATGTTTCCAATTTTCGACTATTTATTGTATTTCACCACAATTGTTTCGCTTTGTTATAACTTCTTGAATTTAATTAATATTCTTAATAAACAAAATAAATGATTTAATTTAAACAATGTTTCTAATTTTCGACTATTTATTGTATTTCACCACAATTGTTTCGCTTTGTTATAACTTCTTGAATTTAATTAATATTCTTAATAAACAAAATAAATGATTTAATTTAAACAATGTTTCTAATTTTCGACTATTTATTGTATTTCACCACAATTGTTTCGCTTTGTTATAACTTCTTAAATTTAATTAATATTCTTAATAAACAAAATAAATGATTTAATTCAAACAATGTTTCTAATTTTCGACTATTTATTGTATCTCACCACAATTGTTTCGCTTTGTTACAACTTCTTAAATTTAATTAATATTCTTAAATTTAAGAAGTTACAACAAAGCGAAACAATTGTGGTGAAATATAATAAATAGTCGAAAATTAGAAACATTATTTAAGTTAAAATATTTATTTTGTTGAAAATCGAAAACATTTAAAGTAAATACTGCTGACAATGTACCTCAAATCGACTTAAAGACGAATGTAAGTTCTTAGAAGATCCCGCGGGGCCTTTACCCAAAAAATAATGAAAAACCCTCTAAAAAAGGTCGTTGGAATGTAAGTTCTTAGAAGATCCCGCGGGGCCTTTACCCAAAAAATAATGAAAAACCCTCTAAAAAAGGTCGTTGGAATTGTAACACTGTCTTGAAGGCTTTATTTTTCACTTACTAAATATTGTAATTATGTTTCAACAAGTGTTTATTGAGAACCAAATAAAAAAAAAAACATTAATTCTTTGAAATTATGTTTCTTTAGCTTCTTTTACATTTATGTCCTCTATTTTAATTAGAACTTATTCAACATTTTCGTACATATAGTGAAAGGCAAAATTTAAATTCTCCTTGATGGTCACACATGTCAGCTATATTTCAGTATATGCTTTAAATATTCAATTATAGAATAGATTAGTTAAAGCCCATATTTCTACTACAGAATAGAATATTAGAAGCCAGTACTTGAATATTTCGTGAAATATAGATGGTTAAGTTTACAACGTCTACTACCATCTTTCATATCAAAATTTAAAATTATATTTTAAAAAACAACTTTAAATTTAAGATTTCTTGTGGGTCAAGTTTATTCAGTGTTTATTAGCCTTCAACCTTATGCAAATGGTTTATTGTTAAAGCTATTAAAAAATGAAAGTAGAACAACCGACAATAAAATTTACATATTAATCAAAATGAAAAAAAGGTGAGTTTTACACTAATTTACCTAATTACATTTAAACTAAACAGTAACAAAATTGTATGAGTGCAACATTAAGGTCTCCATTAAGTCGAAAATAAGTGAGTTTAATCACTTTGTCAGTTCTTTTTTTTTTTTTTTTCACTCGTTTTGGTTAGTTTGAATCACTGTTTTTAATTCTATTGGTATTAATTAATTTGACTAAAAATGAGTGTACTACATTAAGAAGTTGCGCGTCGTTTTGAAACTTTGAAATTTCATCGATTTTCTGTTGAAAACCGTGGATAATAAAAAAAATTTAAAAATAGTTAAAATAAAAAAATAAACTTTTTTATTGTTTGATAAAGACCCCCAGGAAAAATCTAAGACAAAGAAATCGGAAATTAAAGGTGCCAAAGTCGGTCGTTTTGAACTTTGAAATTTCACTGATTTTCTGTTGCAAACCGTGGATGACTTACAAATTGTAATAATTATATTGCTACAGTTATTCAAAGCAATGTTTGAGGTTACTATTAATATGTTTTCACAAGACACCAGTAACCGCCATGGCCCATAGGGAAGTTCCACTAGGGGACACCAGTATCCGCCTTGTCGCTCAACCTGTTAAGGAAATAAGAGTAATTTTGGGCAGAAAGACCTCTGGTCGATGGCTCGTGGCAGACTAACACAGAATTTTAAATTGTAATTATGTATATTATTGCATATAAAATTATTGTTTGTGTCTGTTAATGAAAATTAAATTCTAGTTTCGAAAATAATAAATTGAAGTGACAGATAATGAAAGAAATATGGAATCTCGCCACTAAATTCTTTGCAATTATCCATTGATTTCGATTTAAATCGAAGCCCTCAATATGAATTTTTTGACATTGACATTTTTTCATGATTTATCCATCCCATTCATTCATTCTCGAAAATAATAAAAATATATGAATTATCGAAATGTAAAACACTTAACAATTTAATAGTAACTTCATTCGATGACGGTAGTGTTATTAAATTTACCTTGATTGCAATTTCCGGTGTTGATTTGTAAATGAGCGCTGATGAGGGTAAAACGATCAAAAAGCAGGACTGCCAATTTTATGAAATTGTGACCGAAATTTTACTAAATCAACCGTTGCCTAGCATCTGGAATCAGGGCTTTTATTGATACGGCCTTGAATTTTTATGACGTTCCACGCCCAACGAGTAAAAAGGGTGCCGTCTGTTAGCGATAAAAAACACATGGGCTGAATTGATTAGGCTTTTTTTGAATACTTAACAAGAATGTTTATTTGTAAATCATTGTATATTTTATAAATAGTGAAAAGCGCCTAATTTGGAAGAGATATTCTCAATACCTTCAATGTGTAATTTAAAATCTTTATATTCATATTTCGTAAAGTGAGTAATATGGAGAAAACAGTGGAAATTAAAATAATTTGTGTTTTGATTTGATCAATATTATCCATTAGTAAAAGTACATTAACAGAAATTCATTTATAAACCGTAAACTTTTATTATTTTTTATTTTATTTTTCAAATAAATCAATAATCATTTTTGAACGATAAACTTTTCGTTAATATTATCTATTAGTAAAAGTAAATTAGCAGAAATTCATTTCTAAACTAAACTTTTATTTTTCGAAAGTGAAACCAACAAGAATACAATATCAAATCCTCTTTAATGAAATTAAAGAGGAAAGGTGGGGCACTTTAAGAAAACCTTCCAGGTAGAGGTACGGACTGAACGCACCCAAGGCATGCTTAATCCGAAAACAATTGAATTACACACAATTGTGGGAAACGCTGAAGGCTGGGTAGGGAGATGCAGGTGTAATTAGGGATTAGTTCTAAAATTAGGCGTGTAAACTAAACTCGTTGGCCGCGTAAAGCCGCTTAGAATTGTGTAGTTGAAACAAGAGTAATTGCTTGGGTTGAATCTTTTAAAATTTTGCGAATTCTAAAAGTTATTCGGAGCTATTCCGTAAGAAAAAAGTTGAGTTTTTTTGTACGTTAATTTTTATCATCACAGTCTAAGCAGCTTTTGTAATAGTCATATACTCATAAAATGTGAAATTAATTAATAACGTACACGTTAAATTTAGCATTTCCCGTACGGAATAGCCCCGATTATGTCGTAACCGAAATGTACATCTACAATTAATAAATTTTGTGAAGAAGGAGATTTAATCTTTCATTAAATACTGTAGTTCATCTTCATGTAACTCAAGAATTAATAAAATATAAAATTTAGTTTATTTTTCATGGATTTTCAAAAAACAAGTAAGATTTAATTTTTTATCAAAATAATCATGGAATTAAAAAAAAAAAATTCAAAAAACAAGTAAGAATTTTTTTATCAAAATAATCATGGAAATAAAAAAAAATAAATTTTCAAAAAATAAGTAAGAATTTTTTTATAAAAATAATCATGGAATTAAAAAAAATACCTCAGTAATCAACAATGTTGTATTTATATTTAGTAAGATTTTTTCCTTGTTGACAAATTACTTCAAAATTAAGCGGTTGTATTACGAAATGGAACAATCAGTTATCAAAAACACGCGCTTGTATTTTTTTTATTTATCACCTGATACGATAAAATAAAAATAATCGATCACGTTGTATGATTGTTCACACAAAACATAAACATTTTATTTATTATGACGAACTTAGATCAATATCACGAATATAAAACATGCGTTGGCAATAAAAGCAATTTTAATATAAAAATCCTTATCGAGATTCTTCAATCATGACATGACATGTATTATTTAATAAATAAAATATTTTTTGGCTGCCTTAATCAGTGCTGCAGATTAACATAAAATTCACATATATATTAACGATTCTTTTAGAATTTTTTATTGTGATACAATACAAATACATAAAATAGTGATAATTTGATTGTGACGTAAATACCAACCTACCCACTGAGCAAAACGGATATAATAATGTTGCACCAATGTTACATTAACGTTTGATGTTGTTTTTAATGTTGATGCAACGTTATTTGTGAACATTTTGTTCAGTGGGTATATTTACGTCACAATCAAATTATCACTATCTTATGTATTTGTATCACAAAAATCTAAAAGAATCGTTGATATATACGTGAATTTTATGTCAATCTGCAGCACTGATTAAGGCAGCTAAAAAATGTTTTATTTATAAAATAATACATACATGATGGTGCTATTTGCATAGTTTTAACTAGTGATGGGCAAAATCGATTAATATTAGTAATCGAGTATTACTAAATCTGTCATTTTAAGTATTTAAAACAAAAAAGTGACTTCAAATTTATGTTTATTAATAAATGATAAGTTATTCTTGATATTTTAATAAGAAGTACCATTAATAAAATTATAATATACTTAATTTAGCAGTAATAAAAAGATCGACTTTGCCCATCACTAGTTTTAACAGAGAAAACCTATTTTAATGCCGCTGAAAGTAAACGTTATGTATATTATGTCATTAGATGTATATGCGTTTTTTTTTTATTTGTATTGAGCTAGAAGCAGACATGCTTCATGGAAGCATTAATCTGAACGCCACCCAAGGGTTTCCTACTATCATTTTTTTTTTCTGTTTGTAAATTTATATTCTTGTATGTAAGAAGTAGACTATCATTATTTCCAGACTTGATAGAGAAAAACCGACTTAGGTGTCAAGAGATCGATTTTTGAGAAACGTTTATTGCTTAAAACTACATAACTTGTCAAGTTATAGATTATACAATCAATAACCGTCTCAAATAATCATCGATAAAAGAGTCATACAGAGTCATACTTGTCAAGTTATAGTTTATACAATCAATAACCGTCTCAAATAATCATCGATAAAAGAGTCATACAAAAAATACAACATAAATTTGATTATATTATAACTGTTCCAAGTAAAGGAGGATTTTGTTCGGTCAATGTAACAGTATATTAGGCGACAGTTAAAAGTGTACCAGCAAAACCCGCACACCACGAAACTGGAACATTTACTTGCCACATTTGGTGTGAACTTCGCTAAACCGACTTAATTAATATTCAACGACATATTTAATTTAATATTGCTAAACTCGTTCAAAAATTTGTAACATGCTAAAGGCCTTACTCAAATTATGATGACAGTAATTTGAATTATTTTAAAAATATGTCAGGGGAATCAATTATGCTGATTTTGTCCTTTTTTTCTCTTTCATTTAAAAGATACGATTAAATAAAAAAAATATATGAATGTTATTAGACCCAAATCGTTGACGATGCCATTTGAAATTAGGCAAAAGGTGGCGCTTGCGTCGTTTTTAATTTATTATGGTTATTATTTAAATTGTTATGAAATTTGTTCATGTTAATACAATAAAATCTGATCACCAAAATAGAAATGAAAAGAATGGAAAGAGGCAAGAAAAAATGGAAAGTAATCAAAATTAGAAGTCATAACCGACTCCTGAAAGGTTATAAGGATTCGGGAAGAAAAATATATTTTTCATTGGTGACTTTCTAAGCTTCTTCAGTTTCATGTTCTCTTCAGAAAGACTGATTGGATATGCTACTGGTTTCAGATCACTTCGATAATTTTTGTCATTATGTCACGATTGCAACTCTTGAAGAGTTTTTCTTGAACTCAGAACCAGGGCTCAAAATCGGCGTGGTTAAATAATGCCATTTCAGCCATTTTTTATTGGTGTTTGTATTTTTCACTTTTATATAAATAAAACAATTTATAACTTTCAAATATATTGTAAACTCGCTACAATTGTTTCGCCACACTGTGGCTTCTTCAGGCGAAGAAGCGAGTTTACAATATATTTGAAAGTTATAAATTGTTTTATTTATATAAAAGTGAAGATGAACTTTCAACATTTATCAGCCTTATCAATCAATTATTTGTATTTTTCATTGATCATTTTCTAAATTTCAGTTCCATGTTCTCTTTAGAAAAACTGCTGAAAAAATTGTCGGAGTAGCATATACCTACTCCGACATTTTTTGAAATTTAAGCCACGATTACAAAATTTTGAAAAGATTTTTCTGGGGGATAATTGAAAACACTTGAAGAGCGTGTTCCAAAAATGGCCCAAGATATATTTTTAATTGGAGACTTTTTATGCTTAAGTGCCATATCCTTTCCAGAGACTACTTGGATATACTACTGGGTTTAGAGCACTCCAACATCTTTGATCATCTATGTCACGATTACAACATTTTAAAAAGAATTTTCTGTTTGATAATTTCAAAAACTTAAAGACAGAACCAGGTAATACTCCTCAAACTATCGAGATTCAAAAATGGCTGAGAGAGAGAGGGTTTATTGATCTTTCTATAATTCATTGCTGACTTTCTAAGCTTCAGACCTTTCCAAAAAGACTAGTTGGATATGCTACTGGGTTTAGGGCACTCAGACATATTTGGTCATCTATATCACTATGACATTTTGAAAAGTTTTCTGTGGGATAATTGCAAAAATATAAACACAGAACCTGGTTATAACTCCTTAAATTAGCGAGAGGGAGGATTTATTGGTCTTTATATTTTTCATCGGTAACTTTCCAAGCTTAAGTTGCATGTTTCCTCCAGAAAGACTGCTTTGATATGCTGCTGGTTTTAGAGTACTTCGACATGCTTGGTTACAAAGTTTTAAGAGAGTCTTGGGGGATAATTGCATAAACTTAGACAAAACTTGGTAAAAACCCTCCAACTTAACGAATTCTAAAAATGGTTGAAAGGTAGAGTTTATTGATCTTCGGTATTTTTCATTGGTGACTTTCTAAGCTTCAGTGCTATGTCCCTTCCAGATAGACTGCATGGATATTATACTGGTTTCAGGGCACTCCGATATCTTTGATCATTTATACCTCGATTACAACATTGTTCTGGGGGATAATTGCTAAAACTTTTCATTATTTTCATTAAATTCAAGCAAGAGTTATTTAATATTCTTTGTATGTTAGAACCGTACACTATTGACGAATAACTTTTTTCAAAATGTTAATTTTCCTGTTTGATTATGTACCACTTTTTGTTTCCATTGTGGCATAAATCTCTTTTTAAAACAACAGAACATTATTCCTGACACCTTTCAGAAATATTCCCACCAACTGCGACCAGTTGCTAATTTGGCACTCTTTGCACGCTCCTTATTTTTTTTTTTGGAAAAGTATCACGTGCCGAATATAAGGTCGCGCCTTTTACTAACCTGCCACAAAAAAGTCTTGGTCATCTGCAGCGCATGCCAAAACACGCAGAGGTAGCACAAAGTCGTCGACCAGTCAACCACAGGAAACTTTCGAAGTTTTCCGTTTCACCCGCAAACGTTTCCACTTTTGAGCACCTTTTGAACATCACCTGAACATCCACAATAATTCCCGCACAACACTCGCAAAAATTTTTTAATTCAACCAGTTATCGATTCGCGAACTTTAATTTTTCCTCAATTTTTTCTATTGACCACAGTGGTTATCAAAATTGACCGAAACCAACGCCGGCCAAAACGAAACTGATGTTCGGTCTCGTGTTATATCACTCAACCGAGCTCGACTCTCTCGAGCCTGTCGAGCTCAGTCGGTGCGTGTGGGGATCGAGTTATTTCGATTTTGCCGAGATGATGTAAAAATAAGCCGAACTAAATGCGGCACCCGAGCCAAATGATTGTGTTTTTGCTATTAGGTATCGGTGAATGAATGGCGAAATGAGTATTTCTTAGAATATTTAAATGTTTTAACAAGAAAACTACTACATTTTCGTGTTAAAGCATTTGAATACTAGCTCATTCAAGTAGCTATAGCTATGAAATGTATTCATTAGGATTACAAAGTATCGATCACCATTCAGATTAAAAAAAAAGAGATAAAAAGACTGGATTCTAGAATTTTTATCTTTTGAAAAGAGATAAAAAGACTGGATTCTAGTCTTTTTTCTGTTGAAAAGAGATAAAAAGACTGGATTCTAGTCTTTTTATCTTTTGAAAAGAGATAAAAAGACTGGATTCTTGTTATTTTTTCTTTTAAAATGAGATAAAAAGACTGGATTCTAGTCTTTTTATCTCTTTTCTAAATGTTAATTATACTAAATGATAAATTAGCAGCGACTGGTCGAAAAGGGCTAGTAGCCAAGGCCATTAATCAATAATAATAATAACTATGATTGTTGCCGACAGAAAAATAAGCTTGCGTTTTTTTTCCTCTGAATGTTTTAGTCATACGGAGCTGGCAAGGCCAATAAAAATGTTGAACTTGGAGTTCAACCAAAGTCATTTGAAAATTTGCTTTTACTCCTTCGGGGATCTAAAATTGTTTCAATCAGAGGCAGAGAGGGTGAATATTTAAAATACAAACAGAAATAAAACAGAGAATATGTTTAGTCATCCAGAAATAACAAGAAAAAATGTTGATTTTGGAGTTCATTTAAAAAAAATCGCTTTCATTCCTTCGTGAATCTAAAATTACGCTAGCAAGAAGCAGAAATATTTTAAATTTAACAAAGTTGTAAAATGAAGTTAGCCACTAAGGAATTAAAAGACTAAGAAAAATTGTTGAAAAAGGAGTTCAATGAATGTGTTAATGCAAAATCATAAGTTTAATTCCTTACTCCTCCCGTCTTAAACTCTTCGAAGAAACTTTCCTACATTTGCAAATATGCAAAATCAAAAGTTTAATTCCTTACTCCACTTTATTGTTTTTCACTGTTAGATGTTCATTTCGAGACTCAACGTTAAACTGATTATTGACTTTGTATTAGTATTAAAACACTCAAACATGGCCATTTCGGTCTTTCGGACCTCATCAGACCAGTGTTTCCACATGTTGAATGGATATTGTGTTTTCTCAACTGTTTTTTGTAGACTAATGTTCACTGGTTAATATAGAGTAGAATTTGTCCACCTGGGATATGTAACTCTTGTCGATTTTTGACTCGATACTTAGAATATTTCACGAATTAGACAACCAATAACCTAGTTTTCCCGTAAAATCATTTTTTCTTATTGGTTGTCTAATTCGCGGAATATTCTAAGTGTCGAGTCGATTATCGACAAGAGTTACATATCCCAGGTGGATAAATTCTATTCTAAATTAACCAGTGGACATTAGGCTACAAAAAGTAGTTAAGAAAATCGGGGTTTTCATAACCTAGATTTCCCGCAAAATCGATTTTTCTTATTGGTCGTCTAATTCGTGAAATATTCTAAGTGTCGAGTCAAATATCGACAAAACTTACATATCCCAGGTGGACAAATTCTAGTCTATATTAACCTGTGGACATTACGCTACAAAAAACAGTTGAGAAAACCAGGGTTTTCATAACCTAGTTTTCCCGCAAAATCGATTTTTCTTATTGGTTGTCTAAATTGTAAAATGTTCTAAGTGTCGAGTCAAATATCGACAAGACTTACATATCCCAGGTGAACAAATTCTAGTCTATATTAACCAGTGGACATTAGGCTACAAAAAACAGTTGAGAAAATCGGGTTTTTCATAACCTAGTTTTCCCGCAAAATAATTTTTTCTTATTGGTTGTCTAATTCGTGGAATATTCTAAGTGTCGAGTCAATTATCGACAATAGTTACATATCCCAGATGGACAAATTCTACTCTATATTAACCAGTGTATAGTTGGCTACAAAAAACAATTGAAAAAAACGGGGATTGGATCATCCGGTTTTACCGCAAAATCTTAATTTATCATTCGGTGTCCGAAGCGTTGAATTTATTTTAAGTATAGAGTAAAAAAATCTACGAGTTTTCTATTTTATATTAATCACTATCAATCTATCTAGTAAAAACATTTGAAACAGTGCGTATTTCTACTCGTGAATGCTCTAATTATGTGATAAAATTTATTATTTGGTCCCGTGGTGGAGGCGCCGGGCTATTGCTATAAATATTGCCACATTATTATTAATCATCTTTGTTTTTCGTGATTAATAGTTTCTTGATTTAATATATATATATTTTTCAAAGTCATCCAAATAATTTTCGGATAACAAGAATATTGGTGATATCATTAACAATCGAAAAACGTCTAATTTCCCTGCCTTAATTGGCTCCCGTCTTAAATTCTTCGAAGAAACTTTCTTACATTTGCCTCTGAGCATCTGCTCATTGGATAATAACACGCTTTTACAGCAAAATCATACGATGCGCGTCACATAAATCCCACTACCCGTTTCCAGGAAAATCCACTCACTAATTTATCAGCGGATCCGATGCAATTTTTCCGCTTGTCCACCAACGCGGAACACCAATTAAAATAATTGCTACGGTCATTCCGCACGCGATTACGTTTGCGTTTTTTTACCAACAATTGGATTAATTAAATGGAATTGTATGGAATGAAATCGATTGATCTTTGCGTGAAGTTTTTAGCAATTTGTGAGGGGCATCCTGAATCAATTGGTTAGTTGAAAGCACACTTTCACATTTAAATTATTTTTTTTTTTTTAGCAAGACATCCTTTTGGCAAAACCAGAATTATTTAATATGATGATGCGGTAGGGTAACCAGCTAGTTCTTCTGAAATATTGAAACTCACTAAAAGGTAAACAAAATCATTCACAAATGATTTTTTTTAAACTAGGCGAGAGGGATTACCTGGAAATATTGAAAAAAAATTATATTAAATAAAAATGACTTGAAAATAATTAATAAATTATTTCCACGTTTAGCTCTGTGATATTTTGACTTACTTTAAACAAATTTACATTAAAACAACTACTTTCCGGGCAAATACCTACGCCGGACATTGAATTACATAATATACACCCGCTGTTGCGCATCAATAAAATATCAATAAAATATTGCATAATGCAAAAAATATAATTCGCAAATGAAAAATGTAATAACCAGCAATTTTCTGAAACTCTACATTACCAAACCCGAAATTTGCTAATCTTGAACCAGTTTTTTTTCCTTCCATATAACAAACCAACAACAGTTGTATAACAACCATCGTAACTATTTACCGCAACTGTTTCTCGTTTCCCACGGAATGATTTGCAACTTCTCTCGCCGCAGCCACACAGTCTACAACAAAGCGCCTCGCGAATCGTTGCATAAATTCCTAGCAGGATACCCGCTTGAGTGCGTGCGAGTGGAAACTTCCACTCCAAATCGCGGATCCATTTATGTAGAACGGATACCCGCCTTATTTTTTTTTTTTGTAAATGAAGTATTGAATCACACGCACAAGTAATCGCCAGACTGCGATTCGCCATTTTTGTTTACTTTCAATTACGTCCCGTTATTCCTCCATTCTATCCCCCCTTTTTATCGTAACATAATAATCCGGGGCTTTCGAGGAAAACTGATTCTGCAGGGAAGTAAATTGGCGTATTTGGATTTAGGTTGGGGATTAAGGCACCCGGGCGGGGATAAAGTTTGTTCGGAAATACGTAATATAGAGGAAGTGGCGGGATGGGGAAATGGAGAGTCTTCGTTATCTTATCATCAGTTTTCGTAATACACGTTATTACGAAAACTGAGGATAAGGGGGAGGGGAAATGGGAGAAATGTTTTTTTTTTCTCTCGTAAATTTACAAAATAAATTGTAGTGAGGGATTCGGTATGCAGAAATGTTTTTTTTTTATATAATTTATTAATATTAATTATTTTCAAATCATTTTTATGTAATTTATAAATGTTTGTCTTTCCTGGGCTATCGACCGAACGTCTTTCTGCCCCAACCTTTGTATTTTTTTTTACTATTACTAAAATATAATATTATTTCTGTTAATGGGAAGTAAAAAAATAAACCCGAACAAATTGCTTCAATATTTTTTCCTTATTTATCGAATATTTTCAGTATAGAAGGTTTCAATTTATTAAATGTCAATGAATTAATAATCAATATTAATTTTGTTTTAAGCTATTTTTTGTAAATTTTTATTTTAACTATTAATGAAACATAAATCATATCATAGCAACACAGTACCGATGTTTTTGGTGATTCACTCAGCGCATTTACCAGACAGATAAACGAATGTTTTATTGAATAACTGCGGCTACTTTATTTTTGTTTGTGTTATTATTTTATTTATCTAATATATACCAATGTTGTGTTACTGTTAAACTGATGTTACCCTTTTATTGGATGTACTGTATCTATTGGGTAATAAATTAATAAATAAATAAATAATCTTAATAAATGAAAGACAACGCATGCGACATCTTTGCCCTAATCACACTAGATGAATGGTGACTGAACATTTTATTAAACATGTTCTTTTTTTTTCTTAATTGGTAGCAAAAAAACTAAAGCTGAACGAATTGCTTCAATCGTGAGAAATCCACGATTCGCGCTCGCAATTAGATGATGCTGGATGGAACGAGCGGCCCGGGGTTTTTTGTTTCCTTTGTTCGCGAACAACGCGATGAGTTTTATTCGTAATTAAATCGACGGAACGATATGAGGTAATCGTGTTCACGGAATACACCTTAAATTGGATAATTTGGATAATCACCCTGTGTCGGCTGACGTTGATTTATGCGTTTTAAATTATGCATTGTAGGAACGGTGCTCTGTGAATATTTGTAATGTTCTAATTGATTCATGTTCCTTTGATATGCTTGCTGTTTGAAATTAATGCTCATTTACTCATAGATGATAAAATAATATAAAAACACGATGCCTGAATTTTATAGTAAAGAAGATTGTTTAAAAATTGTATTAAAAAAAATACGGAAAGCAAATTGCTTCTGTCTTCATTAAATAATAATGAAAGTAATTTAAATTGCTTCTGCCTTCTCTAAATACTGATAGAAGTACTCTACAGTACTTCAGTCTTCAATAAACAATGATGTGAGCATTCCAAATTGCTTCTGTCTTCACTAAATACTGTTAAAGGTATTTTAAAAAGTTTCGGTCTTCACTAATCGGTGATGTAGGTCATGCTTCTGTCTTCACTAAATAATGATAAAAGTAATCTAAAGTGCTTCTGCCTTCTCTAAATACTGATAGAAGTATTCAACAGTACTTCAGTCTTCAATAAACAATAATGTAAATATTCCAAATTGCTTCTGTCTTCACTAAATACTTTTAGAGGTATTTTAAAGTGCTTCAGTCTTCACTAATCAATGATGTAGGTATTCTAAAATACTTCAGTCTTCACCAAACAATGATGTAGGTATTCTATAGTGCTTCATTCTTCACCATGAATTAGGTATTCTCCTAAAAAAAAACATGCTGTCTGAATTTTATAGTAAATATTGTTTAAAAATTGCTACTATTTCTAAAAATAATATAGTCAACCCAAACTACACCCTTTTCCTACAAAAATGACTTACACTTGTCAGTTATCGCAAGTAAGTGATATTTACTGTTCTGGCTCTTAAAGCAGAAGTAGACGATGAGTTGGACATCTTTTAATGTATACAAATGAGGATAAGATTTTTATGGTATGCATTGCGGTTAAGTATAATATTCATAATTATACATGTTGCACTTAACATAATAGTTGAAATTAGAAATCGTAGCAAATCACATCGCACCCAATGCTTTGATGCGTTCCTGAACAATTCGAACATAGGAAAATTTACATTGAGTACATTCTAGTATGTTCGGTGTTACATAAAACTCTCTGTATATATATATATATATATATATATATATATATTATATATATATTATCTATTAAAGCTGGTTGGACTGTGATTATAAAAATAATGTACACTGTAAACTTAAAATTTTCCATAGTAAATAATTTATGTTAGGAATAACGACTTAATATTCATAGAATGATAAGTTCATTAATGACATATGTATTAAACTTAAAAATTCTCTTGCAGAATAGCTCTGATTATATCCCCTTTGTTGAGTGGAAACTCAGGTTAGTGCTTTCAATCAAATCATCATTTCAAACATTAATAATTAAATTAAATAAAACATTAATAATTAAATTAATAATTTTTAAAAGCCGCACTACGCTCTCCTTTTCTTGAAAATTAAAAGCCCCGTGACGTTTGAGGTCAAACCGCGATAAGATAAACGCAGCATCATTATTTTTTTCGACGCGTCCGAATTTAATCTACAAAGAATTTTACGGCTATCGTCCTTGATATCAAGTTCAGATATGATGGGAGATTTTTTTTTTGATTCTGTAAACAAAACAAATAAATCCGCTTTAGCGCCACTGAGTTTTACTCGATAGGCGAATCTGCGGCCAACAATTCCGCTTTTTATCATAAACGACCTGGTTTTCGGCGAACGAAAAGGTCGAAACGATTTGTAAATGCCATTGCCAATGTCGCAGAAAAATTGTCTCGTTATAATTGGTTAATTGGGTTGTGATTTGGTATTTTTATTAATTTATATTTTTTTGTGTAATTATATAAGCAAATAAATAAATAATAACATGTATCACAAAGTAATGGCTTCAACAATCAATTAGTTGAAGATTAGTTGCTTCAACTAATCTTCAACATTATTTTGTAATACCTATATCATTGATTAGTGAAGACTGAAGCACTTTAAAATTCCTCTAACAGTATTTAGTGAAGACCGAAGCAATTTGGAATATGTTTATTATTCATAATTCATACGAAAGTGAAGAAATATCTTCATATTGAAAGTAAATAATAAATTATGCAATAAAAAGTATCTTTATTTCCAAATAATAATTACAAAATAAATGCTATTGTGTCCCGGATTTTCAAATAATTTATTTTATACATATTTATTCAGACTATACAGATAATACAAAACTACGCAACAAAAATAATTACATTACATGTAGGTGTTAGTCTGCCTGGGTTATCGGTCAGAGGTCTTTCCGCCTGGTTTATTTTATTTTACATATCACAACACGACTAATTTAACTCCAATAATAAAATTAAACACTTATGGTGCGGACCAAATCAAAACTTAATCACCCTGATGCTAGAAGAAAAAAAACATATATTAAGGGAATTTCAGTTCCCAGCGTAAATTTTTAGTTTTGTTATTGGATTTAAATCAATAAAAGAAATAATAAATATGTTTTTTTTTTTAAATTTTTCTTCCGATATCAAGGTGATTAAGTTTTGTTTCAGTTCGCAGCATTAATGTTTCTTTGCATTATTGGAGTTAAATTAAAGAAGAAAAAATTAACATATTTTTTTCATCTAACATCAGAGTGATTAAGTTTTCTTCGAATTCCAGTCGAAATGTTTTATCTTGTTGATTGTGAAGGCATTCATTAATGATAACTTTAAATTAAACTATTATTTTTTTAATTTTGACTTTTATGATAGTTTCATTTAAAGTTTAGTTTTATTATTGGATATATGTATATTAGTACTGGAATTAAGTTAAATTTAAAATTCTCGAAATTTATGAAGAGAAACGAATATATTTCATTCACTCCTTTATTTTATTCTAGAATGTAATGATATTACAATTTATTTCTCTTATTTTTTTGTTTCTCATGGAAAGTAAATCATATCCTTGAAAATCGATTTACTCACTCATTTATAAGCGTCACTCTGGAAAATCCGATGCGGGCAAAACCTTGTCGGATTTTTTCCCCATCGCGTTCGCTTAGTAAAAGTCGACGTTTTCTTTGTGTGCGCGAATGAATCACGTTTGGCAGAAGATTCATTTTCTTCCTATAACGCCAATTTTAGAACGCTCCCCATTAAATTCTCTTTGTCGGAGGATCCGTTAATGGTCTTTCGAAGTAAAACAGGACGGCTTTTTTTCGGGGAGTTTTAAACGAAATGAAATGCTCGGAATAAAATAATTGCTGCTGGAAATAATAATAATTGTTTTTTCGCTCGTTTTTGTATGTGTTTGTTATATTAATGATGATTAAATCGATTTAATTTTGCAGTTATAAAATAGGGGTTCTGCTACTAAGTCTTTATTATCTGAGAAAATAATACATTGTAAGACAGAAAGACAGATGGTCGATGTCCGTTTTCTAAAGGTAACGTATAATATAGTATAAGAATTATATTGTTAATTTATTGTATATAAAATTGTCTGCAGAAATAAACATGTTATATATATATATATATATATATATATATATATATAATACATTGTATATAATCTATCATGATATAATAAATAAATAATTTCATAATATATTCCTAAATAAGGGCTATCGACAATAGGTCTTCCTGTCATGGGGGTTCTAAAATGATGGAAATTAAAATGTGTACAATATTCAAACAAAAATTTACTATAATTGTATATACGAGGGCTGCATGATAAGTTCGGCAACGCTTGAATTCATTAAACTAATATCAGTGATCCGATTTCTCTTTTTGGATGGGAAATCAAAATGAAATAGCAAGCCGTTTATAAGAACCATCCACCTTCAATGACTACCAGAAGGTGCATGGTCCTAATAAACGGTATGTAACCGTTTAAGTATGGATATTTCTGTTTGAGTATTTCGCACATTTTAATTTTACATGGTTATAGAACTCTCATTATACAAGTCAACAATTAAATCAACATATTTTCGCTCGTTTCGACAATCAACAAAGTAATAGATCAACTGTATCCAAACTTTTTTAATAGATCAACTTATGCAACATTTTGTAAATGTCACAAATACTTTCGAATAATTTGGATACGTAAATCCAAGTCGAAGCAATTTCCGGAAATATATCAAAATCTTTCGATAAAATTGATCAACAACATAATCTTACATAATCCTCTTCGTCCCTTTGCGATCAAATCCGAGCCTGAGTCTTCAAAATTTCCTACACTTCAATACTACTTAGGCCTGAAAAAATATCGATTAAATCCCGTGCAACGGAAAAACTCGTCCTTTTCGCAAATCTGGTGAACTACTTAAAACTCGGCGCGATCACGCGATCTGCAAACGACACGACATCTTCTCGGCAGTTCCATCAGGAATTGACCCGGTTTTCCCCGACAATCGCTCGCTGATTATTCAAGGGCGGGTTTAATTAAAAATTCGCGGAAAGGCGACTAAACTTTCTTGAACTGCCGTGGAAATTAGCCGATTTCCACGAACGGAGGATTAAACTTTTCGTATTACAACTTCCTTCCGACAAACGCACCGGGGAGGATCTGCACGGGACGATTGATTTAATTAAATTCCATTGTTTGCTAATCCGGTTGTTTATGCGGAGGGATTGTGAATCCCTTTAAAATACTCGAAGAAGTTTTCAACGGGATAAAATTAATAAAATTTATCAAATAAGTAAGTAATAGGAAGGAGATGGAATCTTCTTATTTCAACACTTATATTACTCTAGATATTCGGGGCTATTCCATACGTAACATACAGTGGAGTCATCTGTCTGATGATACCATCGTGTTGGTGAAACAATTGTAGCAAAGTTTCTACAATAAAAACAGTGAAACTAAAAAAAAACTGATGTTTTTATTTAATATATTTAAATAACTGTGACCAAGAGAATGAATACTCTTTTCTATTTATTTTAATATTCTATTTTTTTAATATATATATTTTTTAAAAACCCGACATAAAACAACGCGAACAAACACATCTGTGACATTTACATTGTAATCCATTCCCGATGCCCTTATCTAATCATCACAGACACGCTCAATTGTGTCACACACAAATCTCGTTTGGGCGAATGCGTTTCAATGTTCCGGCTCTCGTTGAATAATTCAGCGCGTCGTCCGCAGTAAACACGATTTCGTTTGTATTGGGGCTTCGTCGTAATCTGCTGTTTATTATCGATCGGTAAATGGGCCAAATTGGATCTCCTATTGTCATTAATTTTACGCTGTTTACGCACCGAATGTCAATACGGCTCCGAGATTAGCGGAACGAGTGGAATGGACTGGTTCTATCGTTCCAAATACCCAGAAACGTACTTGCGATCTGGAGTATTATGTTGTAGTTTGATAACTCGTTCGGGATTAGACCGGATAAAATGATTGTGAATTAACAGAATGATCTTGATATATATAAGGCTACCAAAAAATGCCAATCTTCATAGTAGGGTGGAAAGTTATTTCTTCTAGAAGGAGCGAGGAGTGACATGACGATTCAATTTATTTATTTCCAAATAGAATATTACATTTATGGGTGGGTCATATTTGGTAAGATGCAAATGTATAGCAAAAATAGTAAAATAGTAAATAAACATAATATGGATACAATACACACAAACAATAGACATTTTTATAATTTAACTAAATAAAGTAAACGTTAAATGCATAGCAAAATAATCACATGGTTACAATATAGACAAATAACAGAGATTTTAAAAATGTAAGTACTTAAAATTTAAAAAATGAAAACGCCAGGATTAATAATATAAGGATAATTATATTAATATATATATATATATATACAGAGAGCTTTTTTATCAGTATTCATTTCCCATATGTATACCTGCAAAATACGCGAGTCAAACGCATTGATATATGTGTGCTTGGTTGCCTATAACACGCAACTGAACACACATATGCCAAATAAGCAACTAAACATACACACATTAATCGATTCAATGCGTTTGACTAGGGTTTTTGCGAGTATACACTTCCCCTAATGTATACTGATAAAAAACCTCTCTGTATATTATCAAAAACCCTTGTACCCTTACGATTGTTGGGCGAATTATATATATAATATTAATTTTAATAACGAGAACCTCTTTAAAAAAAAAAAAAAATAATACAAATAATTAAATATACAGAATTTTAAGCAAAAAAATGAAACATGCATAACAAAATTAAGTATAAGTTATATAAAAAACAATACACCTCCTTTAGGTGCCTCTTTAGGATTTTAAATAATGCCATCTCTATTTCCTTTCTTTTACCCTCCAAGATTTTATGAAAAAATCATTTCTGAGGATTTTGGCCGTTTTTTTTAAGTTTAAATAAAAATCATTTCTGAGGATTTTGGCCGTTTTTTTTAAAAGTTTAAATATATATCAAAAGTGACAGACAATACCTTTGTTGGCAGAACAAATACTGCAGGGATGGGATAGTTTGATGGCAACCACCTCAAACTATCCCTGCAGTCTTTGTTCTCCCAACAAAGGTATTGTCTGTCACTCTTGAAATATATTTAAACTTTTTTTTTTCTTAATAATTTTTGATTTCTTATTGAAATTAAATCGATGTGTAGTAAAGTAGCAGCCTCAATCATCAATAATTTAATGTTTGTTTTATTAAAAAAGAAACTTCAGCAATTTTACCATGTCGTAAATATTCCGAAGGATACGACCGTGAAAATTAACGCAAGAATCCAAAGTCCGGTTTATCTCAATTAACTAATTAGAAAATTACATAATTGTGATAAGCAAAGTTCACGTTGAGCCTTCCTTCAACAGCTGTAGTGCGGTTTTATTTTGGTTTCGCTTTTTTTTTTTAATATTAACAAATTATTATCAACATTAGTAATTATTGAAGGATCATTAGCTTATAATAAAAAAATGAATTTATAATTTAAATAAAAAAAAACTTGGGACATTTTTTTTTTAATTGAAATTCAAGTTTTTAATAAATGAAACACTTTTTTACTTTGTTTGTATAACTCGGATTGATTTTATTTTTGAGTATAGTTTCGACAACCTTAACGTGTCATTATCAAAACAAAAGTATGAAGCCTCAACAATTAACAAGTGAAATTCAAGTGTTTAACGCTTTAGCTTAGGGTGTAACCCACTGAACAAAATACAAAGAACTAGAAATATCCTCCTGCTCGTTTAGACGTAATAGATCTACTTTATCCATGTTTTCAAAAATACAAAAATGAATTATTTCTGCAGGGTTCTAAAACATCTTTGGAAGGATTATGTGTTTCCGGAACCTAGTTGTACGAATAATTTTTAAAGATTAAAAACTACTTAAGGCGTATTTTAGATTCAATTTATTTATTTTGTCTTGTTGCTGCTAGTCTTAGAAATTATTTACAGGACGAAAATTTGCGGTATTAATTTCAATTATTTTTTTACATTTTTTGTCAATCCCGTAATTAGCTGAATATAAGAACTATAATTCAAGGTTATAAATGACTATCTTAGGCCCACTTTACTTTTCACATTGAAATTGGCCATACATAAGAATAATTTTCAAAATCAAAAACAACTGCTTTATCTCTACTAACAAAAATAAACTGTAGTAGTTTTATTGTATAATAAAAGACAATGAATTCATTTTAATGAAACATTCCCTCCCATATTCGCGAACAACAGAAAAGAGAAGGAGCGCACAAACAAAACGATATTTCTGGCGCAACATCCCAAGTTTGCTTCCGGCCCGCAATCAAGGTTTTTATGATGAAATTTAGCAAAACGCGAAGGTCCATAAAATGAAAATAGCATCTTAATATAAACGGGCCCGATCCGAATGGAAAACAAAACAAAAACAAATCGAAACATCCGGAAAAGTAGGTTAATACATACATCCAGAAGATTGTTTTCTTTTATTTTTGTAAATGGTTTAAGTGTTTATTGAGATCTAATAAATACATGTTTTTATTCAAATATGAATATTTCTTTAGTATGCAGGGTGGGCGCCGAGTAGATTTACGGCTAAATGGTTCGTTTTTTTTTTTCAAAATCGGCTTTCGCAGGCTTGTATAGGTCTATTAGGACCATATTTTAAAATTAGTTTCAACTATACAGGGCGTCCCATAAAAGCATGGCATATCATAGTTATATTTTTTCTAATGGAATACTCCAAAATTTTATATTTTTTCCAGAAAAAAATGACGTTTCGAAAAAAAAAAATGTG
The DNA here is from genome assembly GCA_963082785.1 of Philonthus spinipes. Classification (NCBI taxonomy): domain Eukaryota; kingdom Metazoa; phylum Arthropoda; class Insecta; order Coleoptera; family Staphylinidae; genus Philonthus; species Philonthus spinipes. The sequence continues at coordinate 21,788,593 of OY720311.1, forward strand.
TATATTGGGTGTACCATTTAACATGAAAAATCAAAATATTTCGAAAACTACGCATAGTACGAAAAAACGCTACAAGACAAAAAATGAATGTTTCCTAAAGGGACATCAACCTGTTTTAAATTCAGCCCCTGCTGCACCCTCCGTAGGTGAGCGTGGTCTATTAGGACCATATTTTAAGTTATAAATGAATAGCTCTGATTTTATAATTTTTAATTATTATTAATTTTATTTTTTTGTGGTAAGTACGCATAAGCAAACAGACGCATGTAAAAAAATTATGAGAACACAGCACTGCTATATGTACATGTCAAATGAATGAATGAAAGGCGACGTGAAAGGAGAGAGAAGTATCTATCTTTCTCTCTAAGAGTGATTCTTTTTTCGTTAATTAGTTTAATTTTACTGTATGTTATATAAGTGTAGCAGTTTAAATTTTGAGCAGTAGTATTATATTAAATGATGATTTTATTCCACCCAACAGACATACAGTTATTTATGTACATGTTAATATTTAAACATGAATATATATTTCGCACAAAGAACAATAATTAGCATAACCCATTAGCGTTAATTATTCAAACCAACAAATGAGCAAAATATTTTTAAACAATTAAAATTACCATGTTAAAATCGCAAAAGCCATAAATAATATCATATCATTTTTCCAGACGCTATTTTAACTCTGTAAAATTACTTTGTTTGTTTCACCAAGTAGTTTCAGCCACTACGTTATTTTCAAGGATTATTTTTTTTATTTACGAATATTCAGCGATAATTTTATTTAATTGTACTTTAAACTTAAATTTAATCCCATTAACGCCCAGTGGCATTTACATAGATCACTGAGTATAAATATATGTGCATATTTGTGTAATTTATGTTTTTAGTCAAATTGTAAATGGCTGGTCCGTTCAATAAAGAATTATTATTATAATATTTTGAAAATAAAAACTATTTTCATGACACACAAAAGTCATCGTTATTAAATACGATGACTTTTGTGTGTCATGATACTAATAAAAAAAACGAAAGTGCTGTTTTGCGAAATTCATCGAAAGTGTGTCCGTTAAAATAATATCAGCAGTTTTTTTTTTCATGCGGTACTTCGTAATATTTTTCTATTGTTAGTGTTAATAGCTCGATAATGCTAAACATTCAAGGATAATGATAATAATGGCCGTAAAACGGCGAAGAAGGATTTTTAGGATAATTATGTAGAAAGTCTGACGGTTAGAATCGACATTCGCAGAATTAGAGAATTAAAAATGAAATTCGGAGCTATTCCGTATGAGAAAATAGCTCCGAATATCATTTTTAATTATTTTAAATTTAACTTATTTATTCTCACAGTCTAAACGAGTTTTAATAATTGATATGTATACTTTTGTTGAGACATTAAAAAATAATAATTATGCTCTTTGGTATAATTGTGATAATAGAGATTTAATTGTATCATAGAATATATCGCAAGAGGAAGGTAAAGAATTAAAAACAATACACATAATAAGTATTAGCGATTTCAGTATATAATTGGTTATGATGCAATTCGTTTATTATGATACCTGGTGTTACGACAAAAGTACTTACGCAACGTAAGTCAAAATGTCACAGAGATAAATGTGGAATTAATTTATTAAATATTTTCAAATCATTTTTATTTCATTTATAAAATAATAGTTTTGTATAAATAGAAAGCGTGGGTATTTGCCCGGGAAGTAGTTGTTTTAATGTGCATTTGTTTAACGTACTTACGTAGGTAAGTCAATAGTCACAGAGCTGGATGTGGAAATAATTTATTAATTATTTTCAAATCATTTTATTTAATATAATAGTTTTGTTGCAAGAAAAACATTCTTTACCAATTACCATTTCAAAAAGCATTTATTCAGGATTTTAAAGTGAAAAAATAATCACAATACATGGAAGCACCTTCACATTAGTGAAATCTTATTTTTATAATCATTCTGATTAAATAACTAGGCGGAGTAAAAATATAAAAAAAAACAGTGAAACAAACCAAGTGTTTTAATTAAAATTTACATTAATTAGTTCAAAAAATTTTCACCACGGGTTAAGTGAGAAGTTGATTATTAATAAATAATAATAAATCTATAAAAAGTAATATTTAAATACATTGCTAAATTTTATAATCCCTTGCATAAATTATTGCGCAATAAACGACGAACCTTAATCCATGTTTATTTACCCGCATTTGCACGTGTCTTCCATTCCCGGTGTGAGAACCCATCAATTCTACGGCTTCGGTTCGACCGCAACATGAATTTCAAATCGCTTATAAATATTTAACGAGGAATGCAAAATTATCATTGAAACGTCCTTCTAGGCGAGCATTTTCGCGAAATTAAAATATTCAAAGACGATCACAACCCACAAACAGTCTGTATACAAAAAAAATATATAACAGTTTTATTTTGAATTTTAAAATAATAATAAAATTAAGATAAATAAATTAATAAATAGAAGACAAATAAAATTAAAAAACAATATGTATTCCCTAATACCGTTAGCCCGAGATGGAACAAATGCGATCCAAAATTCTCTTATAACCTGTGGCAAGAATACAAGAGATTTTATTTTATCAAAAAAAAAAAGAAATTCAGAAAAATAATGCAAAATCTTCAAAGATCCAATTCAGTGAGACAGCTAAAGAATTGCACGATTCAGTTACGAACAAGAGTTCTTGTTCCTATATATCCCTCCCATTCGTCGAGTTTTAATAAAATAAACTCGATTCCCCTCTAAAATCGATTCTCCTTATCATTCGCCGCAGGAATACTCGAGACTTTGCAATTTCCTTCATTTCAATCAAGCCGTAGGTTTAATTTCCCCGCGACGCAGCGTCGCGGCGGCCGAGTCGTGTTTCCGCGTTGGAAAAAGAAAACGCAATCAATTCGAAAAGCTTCGATTGGATCGGTTTTATTTTTAGCCCGTTTAATTCACCTCGAAGCACGAAACCGGCCGGAAAAGTGGGTTAAGTACACATTATTGCTTAGCGCGAAAAATGCCCGCGCGCGTTGTCAATGAAAAGTGTAAATATAAAAAAAGGTATGTTGTAAGTTTAGATAAATGTTTTGTAAGAGCAATGAAAAATAAAATAAATAAAAAAATAATAAACCATTTTACAAACTACAACTCTTTACAAAATAAAAATAGAAAATAGTAAAGAAAAACAGAAGTATTAAAAATTACAGTTGAATAAAAATTAAGTGAATGGAAAACATACAACAATATAATGAATAAACATAATTGCAGACGACTAACATTTTTTCTAAACTCGGGCAATGTATTGTAAAAAAATATCAATATCAGGATACTTATAGTTTCAATGAAATCGAGTTGTCAAGAAAATGTTTAGTTTATTATATATCTTGAATAATATTCTCACTTAAGGGTGCGGTTTAGAAAGAGATAGCTATACAAATATGGGCAATCACTAATTTGAGTTAGATTGTTGTTGTGATCAATGAACAATATTGTATTATACATTAAAATAATCTTAAAATAAGTAGGAATTTCATCAGATAAATTAAAAAATATTTTAATGTTTAGTTTCTGTGAAAAATAATTATGAAAAACAATGAAAATTGATCAAATTTATAGCAAATTTTAAATTAAATTTTTGCTAATAAAAACGTGTGCAATGAAAATTTAAAGGATCTCACTAACTTCTACATTCAAATAACTTAGCAGACATGACCTATTAATTTCATTATATCTTACAATTTTCTTTTCTAACTTAAACTAGTAAATTGACGTAATACACGAAAATTAACGATTTATTTTTTATTTAGACTGATACTTTATACTTGGCAGATAAAAAATGTAAATACACATTCATATTATGAAATCCAAAAGAATAGCTCTATTTTCAAACGATTATTTCCATTTTACTATATAGCTATCTCTTTCCACTAAACCGCAACCTTAATACTTAGTGAAACATACATCATTTATACGTTCAGTTAACTTGCCAAACTATTCCGTACGGAAAATGTTGAGTTTAACGTGCACGTTATTTTATCATCACCGTCTAAGCAGCTTTTGTAATGAAATAATGCATAGAATGTGGAAAATACCTAAATGTTTGTAGAAACCAATAACCAATATTTTTTTTACATTTGGTGAATCTCGTAAAAGCATTTGAATTGTGCTTTTACGAGATTATATTATCTAATATTTTTTTCTTTTACAATAATTAAATTACTAATAATTTAATTAATACTTTAGGAACTAATTATTTTTATTCAAATTAAACTGATTCACACAATTAACTTTTTAATGTAAATAAAATGCTTTTTAACAAGCTCTAATTTGCTCTCCAGATACACTTTCCAGTACATCTACAATGTTAGAACTTATCTCACTTTATATGAGAGCGACGGGCGATATGTACATATTTCAGAGCTAAAGTCATAATATTAAATTCAATCTTATTATATTTATTATTATATTTATTATATTATATAGATTTATATTTTTCAAATATAAATCTATATGTCTGGCTCATTCCAGAACATAGCCTCATGTTTCCTCTTTTTCACAAAAAAAATATATTTTTGAAATATCGAACTGATCTTTTGAGAAATTATTAAAAAAAAAAACACCACTAAGTATTTTTGATTAAAATTGCGAATTATTAAATTTCGTAATAATTTTAAATTAATCAATTGAGAATCACAAAAAATGGCATACAAATAATAATTTATTGAGCGGTGAAACCCAACCGAAGTAGTGATGAAAGTGAATCGATCGAACATCATTTCAGTTTCAATAACCTTTACTTTCTCTTCATTTCAATAGTTTATTGTTGTTTTTTAATACACGACATTTAACGCGGTTTTAATTATTTATGCATATAATATTGAAATGTATACGCTACTTAATTTTTAACAATAATTAAAATTATTAATTTTTAATTATTATTTTGTATATTAAGTTTATTTATTCGTTTACTATCAAGCTTTGCTTATAAGATTTAGGTTGTTCTTTTAATTTATTGTATATTTTATTATATTTATATATGTAATTAATCTTTGTAGATCTGTGTAAAAAGAGATTCCGTCAATAAATAAATAAATTATTAACAATAATATTTATTAAATTTCAATAATTTTTAATTTATTTACATATCATATGAAACGGTGCGCTTTTTTGGGGTATTTCACAGAGAAGAATATTGCATATTTTTTTCAATAAAAAATACATGCTCTTAAAAATGTATAAAATGAATTGGTTTGATTACTCTTACAGGTTTCCTTACAAATATTTGAAAAATGGCTTTTCTTAGCGCTTCTCGCTGCGTCATCCCCCTTAATATAGTGCAGAAAATACGTAACAATAAAAAATAATTAAAAAATATAATAAATTAATAATGATATCTTCATGGATATGTTTATTTTTTTCTAATATGTATGTAATTCAAATTTACGATTCTCTCTCTCTCTCTCTCTCTCTCTCTCTATGATAGTGAAATTTCGGTCAAAATTTTGGTCTTTCACAATACAGGGTGATTCAGTTTGGTGTTCCACCCCATTTTAACTTTTTTTTATTTTGACAGTAAAATATTCTTTCGACTTTTTTTATTTTAATCTTATCCTCTTTTACACCTAATATGGGTAAAAGAAGATAAGATTGAGAAAGAAATAATATTTTACTGTCAAAATAAAAAAGTCGAGGGACAGTAAAACATAACAAACCTTATTTATTTATAAATGGCAAAAACCGATTTGGAGATATATATAAATATCTTTATTTATGAATGTATTTATATGTTATAATACTGTCTGTTACAATAAAGCAAAATTCACAAACTATCGAAATTCATCACACTATCGACCAGAGGCCTTTCAGCCTGTCTTGTCCTGTTCATGTCAGTTTTTTATACGTCATGATTGCTAACGTCGTTGTCTGAGTCAGGGTGATTTGGATATTTTCTTATTTTATTCATTTTTTTGTGAATAATGATGGATATTCGGGTACATGAAAGTGCTCCCTATCCGAATTAAGCAAAAAATGGATATGATATCATTTGGGAAAAAAAAAAGTTGACTTTCGCTACCTTGATAGTTGTCATCGTATTATCAATTTGGTAACATCATTAAATAGAGAATTTCGTGCCGTTTACAAATATATATGGTTTGTTATAGTTTACTATCAAAATAAAAAAAAGTTAGAAGGGGGTGGAACACCAAACTGAATCATACTGTATAGAGTATCGACTGTATACTAAAATTAATTGTTCGATGTAGGAAACTTAATTTTTTTAAATATCATTTTTAATTAATAAAGCGTGTATTATACAAACGTAATTCGCATGCAACTTTTTTTTTCATCCGCGCGCAAACTTTTGCGAAATTCACAATCCGCGGAGCGAAACGCTCCAAATCGAAAATTGAAAATAATTACATAAAGCGAAACGCCCGTTGGAAACGTTTATTAAGTTGGCTGGCGTTACGCATTAGAAACGCAGTTATGTCCTTTCCGTAAATGTTAATTGATCGCAATTTCGAACAGATGTTCCAGTCGTTTCAGTGGATATCATAATTATACAAATGTTACGGTCACTCGGATTTGGCCCGATCCTAGTCGGTTTTCATGAATTTCTGCAGTATTTATATCCGCGAAAATATGAACAAAAATATCGAAAAATATCATTAATCATTTAACAATTAAAAACAAAACATTATTGATTATTAATAAAAAGTTTAAAACATTTCATTTTTCTATCTCAAAAAAAAGTGATGAATTTTTTAGTACACCTCTGCAACTATCAAAATTTTAATATTTTTTTTTTCTGCAGTCAAAACTACTAACTATGTTATATCGCTGTAAAGATAATTTTAGGAGGAATCGAATAAAAATATAATATTTAATGAAACGTTCAGCCACCATTCATCCAGCGTATGGATAACAAGTGATGGCCATTATTTATTATGAAAAATATAATATATTGGGTATTCCATTTAAATTAACAAAGTTGATATCAATTCCATAAAAATGGACCACCCTGTATATTTTAAAATAATTTTATATTATGCATCTTCAAAAGTCAAGCAAGTTCTGTTAATAAATTAATGCTGAATTTCTAACTGTTAAGGCAGATTTCGAAGTGACTTACCCTGTATATAATATTTTGACGATTGAGCGAGCAGTCGAAATTTTTTTAAATAATTTATATATTTATATATATATATATATATATGTATATACAGAGAGGTTTTTTATCAGTTTTTATCAGTATACATTATGGGAAATGTATAACTGCAAAAAAACGCGAGTCAAACGCAATGTGTGTATGTTTAGTTGCTTATTTGGAATATATGTGTTCAATTGCGTGTTATAGGCAGCTAAACACATACACGTCAATGCGTTTGACTCGCGTATTTTGTAGGTATACATAGGGGAAATGTATACTGTTAAAAAAAGCTCCCTGTATATATATATAATCTAAAATCCCCATCTACCATAATGGTGGTGTAGGTTTTTTTTTTAATTTAATTTATTTAAATAACTATGAACAAGCGAATAAATACTCTTTTCTACTGAATAGAATAGTTCTTATTATTCTTCAATTAAATCATTTTTAAGCAGGAACTATACAATTTTAAAATCAACTGAAGTAAGGCTAGTAAATATTTACAAATGCAAATTCTCCCGTATAAAATTATCATAATGACAATGGTGTAAATACTTTACGGTTATCGATACTTCTAGAAAAGTCCGGTTTTAAAGTCAGGTGATTCGAAATAATACACAGCAATTTTGATAAAAATTTGCGAAAATTAAATGTTCGTTATTACTTATACAAGTGAAATAATACAAAGGAGTTAATCAATTCAGTAAATAAAAAATTCAACAGCTATAAAAAAATGTTTCGAATAATTGATAATAAAATACCAATTAATTTATTATCAATTATTCGATGCGTGAACATGAAAAAAGTACAAAATATTTGACAGAGTATAATAAAACACTTTTTTTAACTTTGTTTGTATAACAGAATTCTGTTGCAGTTAAAAAAGTGTTTTATTATACTATGTCAAATATTTTGTACTTTTTTCATGTTCACGCATCGAATAATTGATAATAATAGTCTGTCAAATATTTTATACTTTTTTCATGTTTCTGTTATACAAACAAAGTTAAAAAAGTGTTTTATTATAATCTTACACAATGTATAACGATGTAGAAGCCTCAGTGATCAGTAATTTGAAAGAGTATAAATTGTATTTTACTATTCATCAAAAGAAATTTACTAATAATTATATATCTTATGATTCACAGTCAATTTTAATGTATTTAATGTTTTTAATGGCCACCGTTAATAAAGGATTATTATTAATAATTACATAAATGTAAAATACAATTGATGAATTGTGAAGTATTTTTGGCAAATAATTAAAGTAGTTTTAGCCTTTAGCAATATGTAGTTGAATTCTAATTGAAATTAATTTTCGAGAAAGAGAATCTTTATTGATAGATTGTATATAAAACATAAATATATAATACATAAATAAATAATCTGACAACCTGTGGTCTTTCACCCTGTCGTAATAATTATTTCAAATCATTTTTATTTAATTTATTTAAATAACTGTGACTAAGAGAATGAATATTCTTTTCTATTTATATTATAATTATTTGATTTTCTATGTAGAGAAAATAAACACGAATGATGTTTAAGCGTCGCTGTTATGGAAAGATAAAAAGGAATAAATAAATAGAAAAGAGTATTTATTCATTCACTTGGTCACAGTTATTTAAATATTTAAAATAAAAATGATTTGAAAATAATTAATCACAGAGCTAAATGGGGAAATAATTTATTAATTAGATAAAAAGGAATTGGAATGAGTATATCTTGGATGGGTGTTAAGAGTATGGGCCATGTATAGGACATTTATGAGATCAATATTGTGTTGTTTATTGGAAAAAAATTCTGATAGGAGAGTGAAGCGTTTATCAATATTATTTATTTTTCTAAATTTGAAGTCGTGCAAAAATAACGTCGATATTACATTATTGAAATGACTTGAATGGTCAGTATTTCGCGTGTTGCGAAATCAGCGTTGTTCGCTCGGTCGACTTTCCTGATAAGGGTCTGCTGAATCCGGCTCGTGCCGCATTGATCTTTGTGTCTAGGAGTCTTGATAAATGGCGACGACGCGTGCGGTACTGAAATAGTTCCATTCTGCAGAGTTCGCGTTATTTTTAGACGGAATCGGAGCGCGATGAAAACCAGGCTAATCATCATCGTAGTACGTTTCTTCATCGTCCCACTATTTTCTGATATAAATACGCGGTGGTCTAATGTTTCGCAATTTTGAATAAGATTTTGAAACGGCTGGTTATGGTGAATATCGAAAGTGTTTATTCGGCCACAGTGTATTCATTCATGGGTTTTCGAGTAATAAATTATCTTACGTAACGTACGTTAAAAACTCGCAGTAGCTAAAGAAACAGAGGGTCATAGTAGCTAAAGAGGGTGAGGTATCTCGGGCTTCAATGACTGACAAAGCGCCAGTAAAAGAGGGAATAATTTATTATTTTCAAATTATTTTTATTTAATTTATCTCAAAAAATTATGATAATTTCATACGTGAGAATTTACATTTGTTAATTTTTACTAGCATTACTTCAGTTGATTTTAAAAATGTATAGTTCCTGCTTAAAAATGATTTAATTGAAGAATAATAACTATTCTATTCAATAGAAAAGAGTATTTATTCGCTTGTTCACAGTTATTTAAATAAATTAAATTAAATATTGGTACTTTGTATATGGCTGACTGTGAATCGGCCCTTACTATTACCACCTTTAAAACTTTTGAATTCAATACTCTTATCAGTTCGGTTATCTGTTTAGTGGAAAGTGTACACAAACACACAAGCATCGTTGGACCCCTAATGCTTCCTCCCTTTAGGATAATCAAATATCATTCCTCAGCACTGCCAGCTCAACTCGTCGAGGTAGGCTACTAATGTCGAGGTTGGTATATTCTTAAGTGTCGCCATATCTGGCCATTTGGGAGAAGAAGTATTGAATATCCTGACAGGATATTGCAGACTTAAAGCACATCTCTTTAGATTGGTGAATCGTCGCCATATCTGGCCATTCTTCACCTAATATAGATCTTCGATTGGATTTGAGAGCAGGGCAGTATCCAAGCAGTACCCTCTACAATGCTGCTTGGAGGACAAAAGTGTATCCTTGGATACTGCTCTGATCGTCGCCATATCTGGCCAATCTTCACTGGATTTAAGAGCAGGACAGTATCCAAAGATATACTTTAGTCCTCCAAGCAGCACTGTAGAGAGTACTGCTTGGATACTGCCCTGCTCTAAAATCCAGCCGAAGATTTATAGTGGGTGAAGAATGGCCAGATATGGCGACGATTCACCAATCTAAAGAGATGTGCTTTAAGTCTGCAGTGTCCTGTCAGGATATTCAGAACAAAAGTGTATCCTTGGATACTGCCCTGATCATCGCCATATCTGGCCAATCTTCACCTAATATAGATCTTCGACTGGATTTAAGAGCAGGGCAGTATCCAAGGATACACTTTTGTCCTCCAAGCAGCACTATAGAGGGTACTGCTTGGATACTACCCTGCTCTCAAATCCAGCCGAAGATTTATATTGGGTGAAGAATGGCCAGATATGGCAACGATCTAAAGAGATGTGCTTTAAGTCTGCAGTGTCCTGTCAAGTTATTCATTACTTTCTCTCCTTAATTCGTCGAACGAAGTGAAAATAAGCATATTCAGAAACTCGCTAAGATCTATATTGGGTGAAGAATGGCCAGATATGACGACGATCCACCAATCTAAAGAGATGTGCTTTAAGTCTGCAGAGTCCTGTCATGATATTCAATACTTTTTCTCCTTAATTGGTCGAAGTGAAAATAAGCATATTCAGAAACTCGCTAATATACGTGTTAATTCCAAAAATCTCAATCTGTGAAAACTTCCCAGACTTCACAAAGCGAAACAAAAAAAAAACCGTGTGAATTTTCAACCGTATTTATTTACACAGTCTACTCTGCTAATCAATAACATTCCTAGACCGAATGACAATGTTGTTGCCGAAACTAATTAGGACGAATTAGTTTTCAAAGAGGGTAAGCACACATCCGCATCGTTATTAAAGCAAGAATGTATACTTTGTCAACAAAGCTGTACATGTGCCGTGTATTGTGAATTATTCCTGGTATGTTCTAATTATTTCGCAGCACATGGAAACAGATACAATTAAAAAACCGGCATTCTTTAGAATAGTAATAATATATTCATCACTTCATTTCACAATATTGAAGACATCTTTAATCAAAGTCTATTGATTAAATATGTTTCACCACGGGTTAAGTGAGAAATTAATTTAGAAGACATATTTTTTATGTTGGTTGTGGAGACTTTAATTATTTAAATAAAAATAGTAGGGGGAAGAACAACTAAAATAAGTAGGAGAAAGGACAAGTAGCGCTTTCTCCTACTTATTTTAGGAGAAAGGACAAGTATTATTAAAATAATAAAAAATAATTAAAGTCTTCACAACCAACTACCCACAAAAAAAAAAGATGTCTTCAATATTGTGAAATGAAGTGATGAATACATTATTATATTAAATGGTTGTCCTTACCCCTACTATATATATATATATACATCTTTATTCAGACAATAACTTTACATAATATACAGTTATATAGTGCAATTATATGTTTGTTTGAAGGTGTTCATTATCAAACTAAGAGTGACTCTTAGTTTGATAATGATCCTTTTCCTATTATTGGAAAGTTATTGTTTGAAATTATGATCTATCAAAACTACAGATATTCTTCAGAAAAAAAAAGTTGTCAGTTAATGCTAATTTCGAGTTCTAGAGAGAATCTACCTCAAAACTACAATTAAACCTACGTCATTAAGCTAATCATTCCTACGACCCAATCTTAAACACCGTACTTTCTGAATTAATACAGACCTCATCTACCTTGACCTATGCTTATTACCTCGGAGCAAAAACATATTTACTGGCTGTAAAACCCGCAGCATAGCACGCGTGAAATCAACGCGTTTTTTTTATTCCGCCAGCAACAAATATCCCAATCGAGTCACGTACGTCGCTCGATAAGATAACAGCAACCACATAATGCGATCGATTCGATTCTGGTGCGTGTCCCTTGAGGAGGTCGTGACTTGTTTGAATGCTGGTTGTGCTTCACGCACACGGATTGCGGGTATTTTCCCCATTGCAGGCGCTTTTCCAAAACACGATCTGTTTCGAAAAGAATGGCGTTTCTACGTGAGTGTGAATGTAATTTATGGAAATTTCGTTCAGGGAAATGTCAGCGTTGTATTCATCCATTGTTATTTGCTGAAACCATTGAGAGAAAGAGAGAGTTGATGATTTTTGAAAATTTTGATAATTAGTAAGTATTAATCTTCTTTATGTTGGTTGTTGAGACTTTAATTATTTTTTATTATTTTAATAATACTTGTCCTTTCTCCTAAAATAAGTAGAAGAAAGGACAAGTAGCGCTTTCTCCTACTTATTTTAGGAGAAAGGACAAGTATTTTTATTTAAATAATTAGTAAGTATTGGTTTATTTATTATACCAAAGATTAATGAAAATTACTAATTTTGTACAATTAATTTGTTAGTTGTCAACTTGAATATGAGTCATTAGTTTAGTTCTCAATTTACGAAATTCACATAAATAAAGTTGAGACGATTCAAAACAAATTTATTAGGTTTTTGTCTTGCAAATTGAATACAGTGGTAAATCTTAAATTAATTAGTGGTCGTCATAAAATAACAAGAATATGTTTTTTCACAAACTTATACACGGTAATATCACCTCTCCTGTTTTGTTAAATTTTAATTTCTATCAGCATAATATCCCCATTATAAACGCGAGTTTTTTTCCTTACTTCACTTTTTTGTTTAACACGTCAGATGTACATTTCGACCACCAAGTTATCATTATCAGTAGGTTAGGTTAGGTTAGGTTCGAGTGACAGCAGCCCCAGGACTGCTCACTTACGCCCATTGTGTTACCACAAGAAGAAGATTTTTCCTCCTAAACAGTAACAAACTGTTCAATAAAAAGTGAATTAAGCAAATTATTGGGCGCGTTCAGGGAACGCTTCAGCGCTTTACAAAAGCTGGGTCGCTGAAAGGTACCGCTTCATGTATGGCGCTGCAGCGCTTTATAAGCGGTAAAGCATATATTTTTTCCGCTGGATCGCTTTTCAAGCCGGGCAGCTGTAAACAGAACCAGCATATTTTCGTGAGCGTCCTTAACCTCGAAAGCTTGTTCAGGGAACATCAAGCGCCTTGCGCAGCTGTCTAAAATTTCCCTGAACGCGCCCATTGAACTCAAAATTCATATAATTGATAAGCGTAAGATCATATTATTCTCAAGGTAGGAGTTTAGCATCTTACTTGATTATACTGTGATGGAAAATCATATATATATAATCGATGTCCCCTTTTACCAATTGGTGTCGGGGTATGGAAAATCATAAGAATTCTAATTAAACTATCAAAACTCAAAATCAGGATTTGAATAGTGGAAAAATGTAAGAATAGTTCAAAAGCCTAAACCAAAAACCTCGAAAAACGCATGATCATAAGAATTTTAAATAAAACATCAAAAGCGTGAATCAAAGATTGATAAATGCATGATGGAAAATCATAAGAACTCTAATTAAACGATCAAAGCTAGAAAAATGTATGATGGAGGGCAGAAAGACCTCCGGTCGATAGCCCATGACAGACTACTAACCCATCAATATGTATTGTAAATATAAATATTTGTAAAAAATTGTAATTCTGCTGTCTGAATAAAGATGTTTGTATGAATGATGGTAAATCACACGAATGCGAATCCAACCAACTATGATTTGCATTTGAGAAAATACAACTTTATATTATAACTAGGAAATTTTAAACTTAAGACGAAATATAACAAAATCAACCAACGTATTCTACTTAAAAAAGTGCCTTGTTTTTTATTGCAAGTAGAAATAAATAAAGAAGTTATCTTAATTTTCTAATAATATTAAAGGATAAATCAAAAACACTTGGTTTGTTTCACTATTTGTTATTATTCACTCGACTAGTTTCGCTTTTTACGGCATTATCAAGAGAAACTAGTCGAGTAAATAATAACAAATAGTGAAACAAACCAAGCGTTTTTGATTTATCCTTTAATATTATTGTCAAAATGTTTCACCAAGTGATAAATGAGAAAGTTATTCAAGAAATATTACTTTTCTAAATTGACAATTCGACTTTTGACGTATAACTCGAAAACAATTGAAGATAGACAAATTTTGATAAGGTATACATCATCAGCACTGAAATTGAACCCTGGAAGAATATACTGGTTTTTCTTCATCCATCGAAAATAGGACACCCTGTACATTAATGCAACTATTTATAGGGCCTGTACCCCGCCAGAGATTGAATTATATAATGGTTTTTCTCTACCTTTAATATTAATGGTACTTTACTTGAAGAAACCATCGAAAATAGGACACCCTGTACATTAATACAACTACTTCTCGGGCCTGTACCCCGCCAGACATTGAATTATATAATGAACACTTATAACTGTAACCATGTGAATAAATCATTTTTCTAGTAATAAATATAATCTTTATTAACAGATATTCTTTCTTTCTTTAATCTTGATGCCTTTCTACTCTTTCAGGAGTAAATTAATAGCTTTACACCTGAAATATATATAGATATATATAGTTAAATATACAAAATAATGAAAGTTACAAAGTCAAATATATAATTTTATTTTATTAATAGGTTGAAAAGTACACTTGATTTGTTTCACTGCTTAATTTATTTCCTCCGACTAGTTTCGACTCTCCTTCATAATGACGAGAGTCGAAACTAGTATACGAATGCGAATCCAATCAAAACTCGAAAAAGCCGAAACTAGTCGGAGAAATTAAATTAAGTAGTGAAACAAATCAAGTGTATTTTCAACCTATTAATATTGTGATCATGTTTCATGAAGTGATTAATGAGAACCAGATTAAAGATTAATTTTATTTTTATTTAGCGCCTTAGTCGCTAGTGGAATACACGCAATCTTCTTTCAAAATATATAATTAATATCTCTTAATTGGCTATCGACATGTGGTCTTTCCATCTTCTTTTTTCTATATTTCCAAAATAGAAGTTTGTATCAGTATTTTCAGATGCTGAAGTCATAATTTAGTTTACATTGTATGACCCTGAAAATGTTGGACAGTGTTATTATACATAATTGTTTATAAGTAGAAAAATATATATTTAAAACTCATCAAAATATTTGCTTAATTAAACAAGAGCTTATCAAGAAATACCAAATGATATGATTCAAATGGCCAAAGGCAAAATATACACGTGTTTCATAGATAAACCCGATCTCACCAAAACAAAATTATTCATACGCACGAACGCGAACCTGACTCGTCAAACTCGAATGTTTCTGAATTCTAAGCAGCGAATAAAGCATTCACATTCACAATGACTAATCGAAAAAAAAAAAAAAAAAAAATGGCAGACTGCTTGCGAGCGCACTGACCACTTGCACGAACACGTTATAAATCTCAAAAAAAAAAGAAAAAGTGCTTTATTGCTGCAAGAAGCATCCCATAGAAACAATCTCGTTTTCTCTAAAAAAAAAAATCATGACTTTCGATGATGAAATAGGGTCGCGTTCCAGTTCCAGGCTACATACCTGCCCTCTCCCTAAATCCAAGCGCGTCCTTCGGAAAAATAATAACCTATCCTATAAATTTGGTTTTATTACAAGCACTGAACTAAAGCACTATTTGTTTAAGCACTTGCACAGCATGTGGTTTTATGTAACATTCACTTCTGGTGCGACGCTCGGTAGCTGGTTCGTAACTGGAACGGTCGAGGCAGTGCGAGTGGAGTAAAACCGACCGACGACAATGACCCTCACGAGGCTACAAACACGCGCCGACTTGCACCGGCGACAATCGAAAACTTTTGATCGCCACAGTCTACCTCCAAAGTGGGGGCCGACTTGTTTTTTTTTTTTTTGTAGATTGGAAAAGGATTCGGTAGTAAGGTTTTGTAGTAAAAGAGCGTGTAAACTACTTTTACTCAAACTTTTGATATATATTTCAATCCATCTACTATTTTTTTTTGTAGATTGGAAGAGGATTCGGTAGTAAGGTTTTGTAGTAAAAGTAGTTTACACGCTCTTTTACTACAAAACCTTACTACCGAATCCTCTTCCAATCTACAAAAAATAGTAGATGGATTGAAATATATATCAAAAGTTTGAGTTTCTAGTGTGTCTAGTTGAGAACTAAGAAAAAATGTATTGCGATCAATGGAGTACATACCTACATCTTGTTTATTGCTTTAAATAAAAAAGCCCTTTTGTCTTTCTTTACTATGCATCATGTCGAAATCGATGAAGTACCTACTTATGCGTAGCCAGCTTTGCTTTTGGGTTTTGATAGTTTAGTTCAAATTTTTCTATTATGCATTTTTCAAGTTTTAGTTTAGTTCAAATTCTTATGTTTTTCCATCATGCTTTTTTAATAAATGGAAGACGATGAAAGCGCCATCTTTTGCCTAATTTCATAAGCCATTAACCTTGAATCGGATTTAATTGTTTTGACATGGAGTAAATACGGTTTTAATGTTTCATGAAAATCTATGTGAAGAGTGGTTGAGGTTGTAAAGGTGAGGTAATTGAACTAATGAAGGAAGTGTGCTCATAGTTGCAATTACACATTTAAATAATATATAGGAGGATCAAAGATGGCGCTTGCGTTGTCTTCCATTTATATATATATATATAAATCTTTATTGGCAGATTATTTTTAACAAAGTAATAATAATAAATAAATACAATAAATAACATAAAAATAAATTCTTCTGCCAATTGGCTATCGACCGTTGGTCTTTCCGCCTCTTCCATTTATTATGATTCATATCACGTATTTAACAGCAACACAAGATCTAGTCGTCATTGGAAGCCCGAAGGGAGCACGCGCAGCAAAGGATGCTGACCCAGCTGATGTGCAACTTCGGATTTCGGAGGGGGGCTCAAAGAAAGTAAGTATGGTGGATCCTTCAGGGAGGTCGAGCGTAATTGCTCATTTTATAGAATTTTTATAAAAAATCCGACTTAAGTTTCAGGAACTTAAAAAAAATCCCATATACAGATATGTCAATATTTTCATGCAATTTCAAGCAGGCTTTTATCATCGAAGTTTTTGTTCATAAGGTGTTAGCTGAAGATGTATTGCTCATCTTGGAAAAGTAGCACAGGAGAACATCTTCATTGGTGCCCTGAACACCATTGGTGTTTTGCCATTGTAAAAAAACTCTAATATTCTTTTTGATATCTGCTCCATGTCTTCCACGGCAACAAATCGACACTTGCGGCAGTTGCTTCTTTTCCTGGTGAAAAAATGGACAGCCGAATCAAGGGATCCGCAGCTCCATTCCCCAGCGAAAAAACGAAACAAATTCGGTGTTTCTCTTTAAAACACCGGATCCGACCAAAGAAAATCAATCATAGCCTGACGGCTGAAATTGATTAAAAGAATGAAAAAAAAATAATCACAAGATCCCTCTCACTTTACATATTTTATTCTCTGTAAACATTTTTAATGTCTAAAGGTCAATAAACAATTATTATTATTCGCTCATCCGCCCATCATCAAGGCATTACACGTGTAGCACACTAATCTAATGAGGTTCGAAAAACCGAAATAGCCATCACTACTTATCCATACGCTAGATGAATGCATTTATTAAATCCACTTTTAAGCTTTAGTTCAGGCTATTAATAGTTTACTTCAAATTCTTACGTTTTTCCATCATGCATTTTTTAAGTTTTAGTTCAGCCTTTTGATAATTTCCTTCAAATTCTTATAATTTTTCAATTTTTGGCTTACGCTTTTGATAGTTTAGTGCAACATTTTTCCATTATGCATTTTTCAAAAATTGACGGAATGGACACTTGCGACTTCAAAACGTGTATATCCGTTGAAATTAAATAATTATTTCCACTAATTTCTGTATTGTAGAGGCTTCTACTTCGTTATACATGTTAATTTCACAATAAAACAAAGTAATAAATAATTGACTTTGATTAAAACACTTGGTTTTAATCAAAGTCTATTTTTTATTTTGATTAAAACACTTGGTTTTAATGAAAGTCTATTAATTAAATATGTTTCACCACGGGTTAAGTGAGAAATTAATTCAAAATAAAGTAATAAGTGTTTTATTGTGAAATTATTTCCACTTTACCGCATAGCTTTCTCTTTCTAATAAACCACAACCTTAAATAAGTACATCTTTCTACATCAAAAAAACAAACGCCTTTTCTCCCTTTTTAAAATTTCCCCTGAATCTGCGCAGTTTTAAAATAAAACAACTTTCCGTGACTCCTTTATTCCATAAGCTCCCTACAAAGCGCAGCAAAAAAAATGCAAGCACTTTTTTTGCCTCCACCAGTCCATTATAAAATGCAGCGTCCTATTATTCCGGCAAACATTGTTTTCCGAAGCTTTTATCTTCCAGCCCGATATGTGCTGGAGAAGCTTTTGTTCCATTACCGGTGGAGAAGTTCGCAAACACAGGGCCTTTTATCTTATTATTCCGAAGTTGCGCGCAGCTTCGAGCTTCGCTCGAGTCATCACTTTCTCTATTCGAGTGGGTAATTGCGAGCGACAATTAATTTAAGCCCATTTGGCTTTGGAGTTTATACGCGAGCCTGAATATAATTGAATCTCGAAGGGTTATAGTTTAAATTATGTATGTAAATGCTCGGGAAGTAGTTGTTTCAATAGATGTTTGTAAAACTTACAGTGTAAGTAATTTTTTGCAGTTGGAAAAAGGGATTGATCGAATTTTATTGATCATTGCCAGAAAAAATTTTCCTTGTTTAATTTCATTGTAATATGTAATATAATGTCTGGCGGGGTGCATGCCCGAGAAGTAGTTAGTTTATGTGCATTTGTTTTAACGTAAGTTAAGATATCACAGTAGCTAAAGAGGGAATAATTTATTAATTATTTTCAAATTCTTTTTAATTAATTTAGGGTGTTCTATTTGAAAAAACGTACGTTTACTTTAATAACTTAGTAAATTGAAAGTATATAACAGTTGTAGGCAGTGGCGCTAGATCCTGTATTGCGGGCTGTTCTAGAAAGCCAAAGGGCCTATCTGGATCGGCAAAACAACAAATATTTGTTCGTTTTTCTTTAAGAGTGTTGTCCATAAGGTGTTAGGTGAAAATATATTGCTCATCTTGAAAAAATACCACAGGAGAACATCTTCATTGGTGTCCTGAACACTATTAGTTATTACTGCTTTTATTTGAAAATTATTACGGTTGGAAAATTATTTAATTACTCCAGTAAATTCAACCAACCCTGCACGTCATGTACTCGTGTACATTCGCAAGCACATAAATTCACAGGTCACTCAGTTACATACGTGATGTGACAAACGTTATTATTTAAATTGCGCTCATCGCGATATCAAAACAATTATTTACAAACAGTGACGTGTGTAGGAAGTGTTGATTAGGACCTTGTATGGCGCCCTCATCCACAACGCCGATCCACTTTCATTGGATGTAATGCGATCGCAAATACGTGTACATAGTACGATTTGTATGTTAATGCCATTAACCTTGAATCGGAGGTGTTTGTTTTGACATGGAGTAAATACGGTTTCAATGTTTTATGAAAATCAATGTGAAGGGTGGATGGGGTTATAAACGTGAGGTAATTGAACTAATGTAGGTAATTATTGAAATTACGCATTTTAATATAATATGTAGGTGGAATACTTCGATTTAAAATCAAATGAACGAATAAATAGTGATTTAGTACCTCGCAACCCTAACACCCAACCCAAATTCAAATATCCCACTTCAACCATTTATCAATTCATCTCATTATATCAACCGGACCTTGACAATGACGTTAGCGATCACAATTTTTAAAAAGCAGGCGTAGACTGGACAAAGACAGGCTGAAAGACCACTGGTCGATAGCCAGTTTCAGAGTTGGAAATATATTCTGAACGTTAGTGTATTGCTAGATATTGTATTGTAATTGTATATTCCAATCCCAGAAATAAAGATGTTTATGTATGTATGTAGTGATTTAATCTACAATTATTTGTTACTAACTGAAAAATATTGGTTAAATTTAAACAATCGATTAATTTCTCTGGTTGCATTGAACGCGA
The DNA here is from genome assembly GCA_963082785.1 of Philonthus spinipes. NCBI lineage: Eukaryota > Metazoa > Arthropoda > Insecta > Coleoptera > Staphylinidae > Philonthus > Philonthus spinipes. The sequence continues at coordinate 21,808,872 of OY720311.1, forward strand.
GATAAATGTCATAAATTGCCATAAAAAATTAAAATTAAAGATGGGTGAAGTCGATCTTTTCTGTTACTGCAAAATTAAGTATATGACAATAAATATGAATAGATTATTAAAAATCAACTAATAAAACACTTTAAATTCAATCTAATCTGTGTTTTATAGTTTGATTTTTAATAATCTATTAATATTTATTTCATTCAATATGAACTATCAATGTCTAAATATTAAAACTATTAAGTATATGACAATTTTATTAATTAAAATTAAAAAAACAATATATCCATTAATGTAAATATCCATAGAAATTTTAATAAAACAAATTTTAAATTCTCTTGAAAATGGGCTAATAACCCGAAACTAGTCGAGAATTTAAAGTTATTCAATCTAATCTGTATTTTATTGGTTAATTTTTAATAATTTATTCATATTTATTTCATACAATTTTATTAATGCAACATATTCTATTACTATCAGTAACTGTTTCCTATTCATTGAAAAACATCAATTTATTGTTCCTTATTGACATTATTTATTCAAAATTGCTCATTTTGAAATACTCGATTACTAATATTACTCGATTTTGCCCAACACTAGTTTATAATACAAACTCATTCCTAATTTTAACTTGTGAAGAACTGTTTCCGACAGTTCATGAAATTAACGACTTTTCATTGATTACTTCATTTTTTTAAACGTAAATCTATACTATATTATGAACTCATGAAAAGACAGAAAAACTTCCTCCGGTCGATTACCCAGACAAACATCTACATGTATTGTAAATAGACAATATGACAACAAAATTTTACAAAATTTATTATAACAAAATGTACTTAGTAGTCAGTCATGGGCTATCAACTATAGGTCTTTCTGCCTATTGTAAATATTTATATATATATTTTTTTTTATTATGTTTATTATTTCTATAGTCTGAATAAAGATGCGTGTATACATAATTTAAAAAATTATATAATTTATCATTATTTTATTTATAAGAAATAATAATGGAACAAGATTTAAAATTATAAATAAATTATATTCATTAAATAAAAATGATTAATAAAATTATTTATTAATAAATAATAATTAATTATTTATTAATAAATAATAATTAATTATTTATAAATAATTAATAAATTATTTCCACATTTAGCTCTGTGACTTTTGACTTACGTTACGTAAGTACGTTAAACAAATGCACATTAAAACAACTACTTCCCGGGCAAATACCCACGCCTGACATTGAATTACATAAAGTACACCTGCTGTTGCATATCAATAAAATATTGCATAATGCAACAAATTCCGATATGAGAAAAATTTCATGCAAAAACAACAAAAGGAACGTTACATAATATAAGGTCATCTGCAGACACGTGTTTCGGGATTTATCCCTCGTCAGTACAGCTATGCCTCACACGATTTAAAGATGTTAAAATAAATCAATTAAATTAATTCAAATACAATCAGCAAAATTAAATCAATTATATAAAATTAAATTAAACTAAATCAATTTAAATTAAATTCAGTTTAAATCAAAACCGAATAAAATTAAACGAAAATAATTGAATCAAATTAATTAAAATTATTTTCAAATCATTTTTATTTAATATATTTAAATAACTGTGACCAAGTGAATGAATACTCTTTTCTATTTAAATTATATCATTCCCATAAAACTTCTCTAATAAACTAAACGACTATGTGTCGAAGATCACGTAGGCCTCAACAATTATAACGACCCAGATGGTAGAAACTCGAGATAATAATGGAACCCGAAATGAAAGAAAAAAGAGACCCACTTTAATCCTCCGCAAACTGTCGTTTTCGGGTTCTCTTTTTTTCTACCTGCGTGCACGCTTTCGCACTTGAATACATTTTCTCGGTCCATACAATGTTTCCAGTGTAATGAAAAAGCACTTACGGTTTATACGTTTACTAGCATTTCCACAAATATACACTCTTCAAGTGTAACAGGTGCGTAATGGTGATTTAAACTGCGAGGTTGTAAAATGAACGTTTATGGTCGGACGTTTCGCTTGAGGCGGTTGATTTTTTTATTGCGCCAATAAATTGGATGGGTTTTAAATAATTTGTAATGTTTCATAGTTGGGATTAAACAAATTTGCTAAATTTTAATGCGGGTGAAATTGTTTTTTTTTTTTAATTAAAAGGGTGAACACTGAATGTTTTTTTGAGTTTAAGTGAAGTGTTTAATCACAAATTGAAAGACTGTTATTCCTTACTTCACAATTTATTTTATGTTAGATGTACATTTCGAGACACAAAGTGCTCATTATCAATAACATTGTTGTTATTGATAATAAGCACTTTCAATAACATTGTTGTTATTGATAATGAGCACTTTGTCTTTCAATTTGTAAGAGGGTGAAGCATATTGATGGCAACTTAAAATGAAAATAATTGATTATGACAATTATGTTTTGGTAATTATGATGGCAAGTTCAAATTAAAATAATCGATAATGAAAAACTTATTAGAATAAATAAATCTATAGAGGCAATCCATATGCCAGTGTATATTAATAATCAATTTTGTGCTACCATCAATTTTATTGTACTCATTTCAACAGTTGGCCGACAATATTTCCATAAAAATCAGGCAAGAGGCAAGCTTTATCTTTGCCGCTCAAAGAGTTAACAAATCTTAATAGATATATTTCGAAATCCTTTATTAAGTGTTAATGAAACAAAATACACAAACCAAGAGTATATATATAATATATATATTATATACATTTTTCATTTTATCCACTACCAAATAATATTAGCCAACAAATAAAAATGAAATCTGAAAAAAGGTATGTTTTTATTTAACATTATATTAAGAAAAAATGATCATGATTTAATTAAAAATAGCATAATTCATCAAATTTATGGCGGGAAATTTGAAAGGATTTAAAAATTAATACAAATATTGATCATAATAAATTAAAGACGACGCAAGCGCCACCTTTTGCCTAATTTCAAGTGGCATCGTCAACGATTTGGGTCTACAAGGTAGACGACTGAGAATCATTGTTTCGTCCACTAAAGGAAGGCGAACTTGTCCTGTTTATGAAAACGAGGAAAACGAAATTCACATTTAATGAAATGTTCAGCCACCATAATTAATAGTTTTAATATTTAATCATTGGTAGTTAATATTGTATGAAGTAAATGTGAACAGATTATTGAAAATCAACCAATAAAACACAGATTAGATTGAATAATTATAAATTGTCGACTAGGAAATAAATTTTAAGTTCTCTTGAAAATGGGCTAATAACCCGGAACAAGTCGAGAATTTAAAGTTATTCAATCTAATCTGTGTTTTATTGGTTGATTTATAATAATATATTCATATTTATTTCATACAAATATTGATATTCTTTAAACTAACAAAACTTAAAAAAAAATGTAAGTCACTTCACTGATTCTATATTCTATATAAATATCGAAGAATTGCACGAAACATTATTAACTGTAAAAATGCTGTTTCGTGCAATTTTTCGATATTTCACCGAAACAACTTTATCTATTTCTAATTATTAATTTGAATTATTAACTACGCAATTACATTTATTTTTATGATAAGCAACCTAATTATACATTCAAAAAATATATAACAAGAGAGTTGTAAATTATCCTTGCGTTTTTTTTTTACAACGCGGATTCAACGGGGGATTGTTCTTAATTAAATATTTAATTTGCGCGGAGTTGAGGTGAAATTTTACGAAATAATCCGCTGACTAACGCTAAAAATACTTTCGCAACGTGAACTTGGACCAATTTCCACACGCACTTTATTCACTTTGACCTATATTTTTATATAAAAAAAAACACACAATGAAATAGGTATATTTATAGGAAAATAATGAAATGTCTATTTATTTATTTATTTCAATCAACGGACGAGTCCAGTTACAGATTGATTACAAGATATGAAACATTGCAAAATAAAGATTAACACTAAACAATAATAGAAAAGACAGTAGACGCAAAAATACAAACAATATGTGTGCGAATAACTGAAATTCTGGCAAACTCTTTTCATTTGTGCAAAAAGATAAAACAAAACAAGAAAATCGGGTAGTCCATTAACTTTTTTGGAAAATGTTTGCTAATATCTAAAAGTCTGATGAATTATTTTCATTTGTATAGAAAGAAAGAAGAAAGAAAACCCCGATTTTCTTGTTTTTTTTTTTTTTTTTCATTAACTCTTGTGGAAAATGTTTGCTAATATCTGAAAGTCTAATGAATTATTTTCATTTGTACAGCAAGAAAACAAAAGACAAGAAAATCGGGGAGTTCGTTAACCCTTCTTGGTAATTCCTGAAATTCTGACGAACTCTTTTCATCTGTGCAAAAATAAAAAGAAAATCGGGGGGTTCATTAACCCTTGTGGAAAATATTTACTAATACCTGAAAGACCCGTGAACTCTTTTCATTTATATTAAAAATAAATAAAGGAAAGACAAGAAAATCAGGGAGTTCGTTAACCCTTCAGGAAAATATTTACTAATACCTGAAATTCCCATGATCTCTTTTCATTTATATTAAAAATAAATATCGTTGATTAATGAGGCACTTAATTTTTGAAAATCCATGGTTACTTTAATTAATAAAATATTTATGATTTTCAACACTATTTTATTTAATTTCACTACAATTGTTTCGCTACGCTGTAGCTTCTTCAGGTGAAGAAAGTTAATAATATTATTAACTTTGTAGTGAAATTAAATAAAATAGTGTTGAAAATCATAAATATTTTATTAATTAAAGTTAAAAATAAATGAAGGAAAGACAAGAAAATCGGGGGGTTCATTAACCCTTGTGGAAAATATTTACTAATACCTGAAATTCCCATGATCTCTTTTCATTTATATTAAAAATAAATGAAGGAAAGACAAGAAAATCAGGGAGTTCGTTAACCCTTCTGGAAAATATTTACTAATACCTGAAATTCCCATGAACTCTTTTCATTTATATTAAAAATAAATAAAGGAAAGACAAGAAAATCCGGGAGTTCGTTAACCCTTCTGGGAAATTTCTGCGGATTTTTATAACCGTTCCTGGCTTATGTCGAGCGTGAGATTTCCATGAAAACATATTAAAGCCGCTTTTCCTCGTCGTAAACAAGCAATTTAAATTCGTGCTGTGAAATGTCGGAATTAGCGGCTCGGCGATTGATCCCGAAAATAAATTACTGTCGCGGTAAATCGCGATGTTTATTCAATTAAGTGGATTTATTGAGAGTTTTATAGTTGGGAACGACAAGATGTAAAAATTTAATTTTACAAATAAAAAAACAAAACTAAGACTTATCCAATAAATTTTTAATAGCCTATACGAATGTTTGTTTTAAATTATGAACATTTTAAAAACAAATTTTGATTTCTCACTTAATAACAATAATAAATGGATTAAATTTTGAATTCTCACTTAATAACAATAAATCCATTTATTATTGTTATTAAGTGAGAAATCAAAATTTGTTTTTAAAATGTTCATAATTTAAAACAAACATTGAATAAATTTTGGAAAAAAATTGATTTTTTGTTGAAGCACAATGTGTATATACTACTACTAAACATCTTTATTCATGTAACATTTATTCATAGTTTAAATAATTGTTTACAATGTATTTGTAGATTTATGTTTATATATTACATGAAATGGCTAACGACCGAAGGTCTTTCCGCCACGTGTATATATTTTTTTCGAAATTATTAAAATTTGGCGCTTTGATTAAAACAATAAAAATTAAATATCATATTTTTATTGTAACTATTTCTTTGCAATGAATTATTTTATATACTAAATATACTTAAGATACATTTTTATAAACAAGTATATGGAAGTGATTTAAAAATATATAATTATTCTTAATGTAACTTTCTTTTCATAATATAGAAGTTGAAAAGTAAATAAGTGATTCATGAATTTGTGAACAAATAGCTATTAAATTACTGATTACGCGGGACATTACATAAATATTAGAGATGGGCAAAGTCGATCTTTTTTGTCACTGAAAAATGAAGTTTATGACAATTTTCCTAATATTATTTATTATATTAATATTGGGAGGTGTCATCTATTTATTAATAAACTCCTATTTATTATTATTCATTAACTTTAGCTACTTAAAATTGGTTATTCAGAAATACTCGATTACTAAATTCACTCGATTTTGCCCAACACTAATAAATACCTACAAATCGTAAGGCGAGAATCAGTTTAATATAAAAGGAAATGCTGAACACAATCATGAATTATAAAAAGTATTCTTTCCTCAATGTTAAAACATAGAACATTTTAACTTTGAGGAAAGAATACTTTTTATAATTCATGATTTTATTCAGTTCTTTACAATACTCCTCATGAGAATTCGCATTATTCCACTTCACACGTAATTATTCGACGGAATGAAATAATTAATAATTATCACAGAAACGGTTGTGCATATTTAATAGTAATACCCTTGAATCGCCACCGAATAATAATCCACGAAGGAATGACTACCTGTAATTAGCGTTCGTGCAATTAATGGGTGTAATTACAAACTCGGGTAAAATTGTCTGTAACTTTATACCATGACTGATAATTCACATGCACAACGCGAGTGTAAACAATGCCGGATTCCTCTTGAAATAGGATATTGTATATCGTATTATTTGTTTTATGGTAATGTAGTGTTTAATCGTTAATGTTATTATATATTTGTAAATTACAAGATTTTGTTATTTAGTTATAAGCTATATAAAATGCTGAAATAGGAGGATTGAAATATCTAATTGGATGTTTAATTGACTTCTCACTTAACCCGTGGTGAAACATTTTTGAATTAATTCAGGATGATTTAATTGAAATTAAAACACTTGGTTTGTTTCACTTATTTATATTTTCTCCAACTTCCTGAAGATGACCAATGGTCGAAACTAGTTGGAGAAAATATAAATAAGTGAAACAAACCAAGTGTTTTAATTTCAATTAAATCATCCTGAATTATCTAGTTGGAATTTATTATATATTACATGTTAGTGATGGGTAAAATTTTTTATATAATTAAATACAAAATAATCGATTATAAATTAAGAGGGTTCGTTCATATATTTTTCCTTCAAAACTCCTTCTTCTAAAAGTTACAGCCTTCTGAGTTAAAAAAAAATGTTTGCATTTCCAATATCTATTATGGAACAATTTAGAAGAATGCAATTTAGCATACAATTATTTCTCATAAAATGGTACTTTTTGACGATGTAACTCTAAACTATTATTACAAGGTGGTGAAACAATTAACCCCTATAATAGTTTGCATCAGAACTTTTTAACGAGTCTACATTTTTATCAAACTGTGTAGGCTTTCATGACTTAGAATTGTTGATTTAAAATATTATTACAGGGTGGTGAAAAAATCAACCCCTATAATAGTTTGCATCAGAACTTTTTAACGAGTCTACATTTTTATCAAACTGTGTAGGCTTTCACGACTTGGAATTGTTGATTTTCGTAGTATGTTGGAGTTTAATCCAACAAGATTAAAACGGCCCAATAGCTCGGAAATCAACAATTCCAACTACATTTTTCTATTTTAAAATTTGATTTAAATAAAGGGGTTCCATCTGTAACTTCTCTGTCTCATGATATTTTTTCTTAAAATTGTTAGTTTGATCAGATCAATTTTACTCAATTTATTTTCGATTTTCGCGTAACTCGATCACAATTTACATTTATTTTTATTTGCGAAAAAATAAAAGTACTTACCTATATAAAAAATAAAAGTCCCCGTTTCGAATAAAACCCGAATCGTCCTGAAAATAACATAAATATTAATTATAATTGAATTAACATCAATTAATTTTTTTCTTGGAAATTTTTACATTTTTTTGCGATTAAAAAAATCCATTCAAGTGGGAAATTTATATTATAAGGGGTATTTTAAGCAACGTTCAAAGGAGTTATTTTGAAATGTGAAACCAACCCCGTCTAAGCATTTTATTCTGGCCAGACGGGTTTAACGACTGCATGAAAATCTCTACTAATATAAACGCACGGCACAAAGAGATCAAGCGGAAAATCGCACAAAGGTGCTAAATATACACTCCGTGACCACATTTTAAATGTCAATCGGTCGATGATGACTGAACCCGATAAGACTTTAAATAAAAATAATTTCTAATCAGGCACCAAAGGCTGTTAAGAGGCATCGTTGCGAATCGACCTTGAAGCTTTCTTATGGGATTTCTTAATAGAAATGTGTACTTTTAGAGAGCTTATTAGTGGAGATAAAGAGCTACCTTTTTTTCTGCAAAATCTTATGACCCTTTTTATAGAACTTATATCTATCAAAAAACGAATTAAGCTGGTTGGAATTAACTTGAAGTGAGTTTTTAATAACCCGTTTGGATTAAAATGAATTGACTCGCGGATTGAAAAAGCGTTCATTGTATGATAATGTTTTGTAATATAAAAATAAAGTAAGGGAAGGGAATAAAAAATAAATAAAAAGTAAAATTTAATTAATTTTAAACTATTTATATTACAATTATTTCACTACAAGGGGGGTCCGATGCCACTTGAGCAAAAGTCAGCCATACATTTACTTGTAAACAACAAAACCTCTAACTTAAATTATTTCATGAAATATATATAGTCTTTCAAAGATTCACGCACAATTTTAAAATTGTATTATGTCTACGTTCGCTCCAAAATGGAGTACTGCGCAATTGTATGGTCACCATCATATATCGTCCACTCCAACACTTTGGAAAGTGTACAAAAGAAGTTTGTAAATTTTCTTTATTACAAATCATTCGCAACTTATCCGGATAATTCGGTAACGTTTGGACATATTTCATCAATGTTTAATTTAAAATCATTAGCAGCACGCAGAAGTATAACTTCCATGCGTTGGTTATATCAAGTACTGCATGGGGAAATTGACGACCCTAATCCTAATATGTACCGCGGTATGGTAGCAGAAATACTAGTACTTTCATATGTAAGCGCAGTTTCACTAACATATATTTTAACTCGCCAATAAATAAAATGCTTCGAACTCATACTATTATACAGAAATCCATAGATATATTTAATTGCACCAGTCGCCACTTCACAAATACTATAATTAATCTGTTTTAGAACCCATAAGCTACAAAATATCTCTGACACTTAACTTTATACACTTGTTTCATAGTATGTAAGCCAACTTTTTTTTATGTTATTATGTTTTATGTATACTTTATTTTACTTCATCTTATTATTATTTAATGTCTGTATGTTTGATAAATTTTCTCTGTTATTAGATCTATATGTATCTGTTGGGAAATAAATAAATTATTATTATTATAAATAGATTATTAAAAATCAACCAATAAAACACACATTAGATAAAATAACTTTAAATCTAATGTGTGTTTTATCAATAACCATGCATTTGCATTCCAAAACACAGCACTGATTCATAATAATTAGAAGGACAAATGCAACGCCATCTATTACCTAATTTCAAGCGGTAATATCAACATAGAGCACACTGATCTGACGAGGTCCGAATAACCGAAATGGCCATTACCAGTTATCCATACGCTAGATGAATGATGGTTGAACATTTTATTAACAGCACTGATTATGTAAGAAGTCATATCGAAACATCTAATAAAGATTGATTACTTTTACTGCATTTATTGGTATGCCAATAAAGATCTTTTTTTTTACTTTTACTGCATGTTGTAGAAGTTTACCAGTTCATTTTTTTTTTTCAATCCACACTTTATTTTTAGATTACTTGCATTTTATTGAATGCCTAATTACCTCAGTTATCGTGTATTACTGACGTCATTCAACAAAATTCGAGTAATGTAAAAATAAAGATCCATTAAAAATAACAAAACATGATTGATTTTATCAATCAACTTGATCTCCCAGCAAATGTATGTCGCGTGTAAAAATATCCCTGGAGTCGTTCTATTTATACAATCTGGGAGTGCATAAAAAATGTCCAGTTTAGTTAAAATCAATTCAGATAGTATAATACATCCATATATTGTGTGTGTTATTAATAGATTTCTTGGAAAATGTGTATAAATAGATCTGGATTGATTATTGGATTAAATTAACCGGTAAATGGGTAATTGTGTGTATAGGAAATTACGCCCACACATAAAAAAATGTTAGTTATTAGCTTTAATAGCAATTCAGGATAAACGGTTTTTTTATATGGATACATACGACCGATTTTATATGACGAATATTTCAAAAATCGTCTTTGCACACGCTATACTTTAAGTTCACGTAACATGGATTCCAAATAATCGATACTTATTCCAGCTTACTGTGCACTAAGGACAAATACAACATTTCTAAAAGCTAAGCATTGTTAAAATTCGCAGATGTGCGCTTTTTTTAAAAAATAGTATTTTTATTGAGAATTCGTTAATACTATCAATGTGTTTAATTAGGAATAAAAAACAATACCAAGATCCTTTATGAATTACCTTCTTGGAATTGTACAATGTATTCTCGGATAACATAAAAAAGACTCAAAAATGACATAAAACAACAAGAATTTGTTAATAGAAATTAAGTCATAATAATGGATATCTAAATTATTATTATTATTATGTTAATAGAAATTAAGTCATAATAATGGATAATTTAGATATCCATTATTATGACTTAATTTCTATTAACAAATTATTGTTGTTTTATGTCATTTTTGAGTCTTTTTTATGTGTTATAAATATATAAAAAGGATCTCAGAGGAGACGGTGACGTTTTAATTAATTTTAATCAATTTAATTAACAACTTTGCAATTACATAGTGCACAGCTAGTGAAGGCCAAAAACGATTATTTATTTAACGGAATATACCATTTTTACAAATATAAGACATAATACATGTAAAATGCATTCTCGTATTCAATAATCGAATACGGAATAATCGATTATTTTCCTGAATATAAAGTTAATTTTATCATTTCTGTAAAATCTATGATTCAAAATTAAAACATATTTATTATAATTACTATTTCTATAACTATTTTAGATGTTTCGAAATGAATTATTTATCATCTTTCGTATTTTTAAAATAAATCGATTCTTCAAATAATCGATTTTGCCCATCACTAAGCACTGCTGTGCTGATGAGGAATGAAATCCCGAAACACGTGTCTGCAGATAGCCTTATATTACGTAGTTTTTATTTATTTTTTTGCATTAAATATTTTCCATTAAAAAATTGTTGAATTATACAGTATGTTATTGTTATGCAACAGCAAATGTCTATTATTAGACCTTTGTTAAAGTACAGTCATAATGTTACAGTAGCTAAAAGGAAATTAATTAATTAATTAATTATTTTCAAATTCTTTTTATTTAATTTATATAAAAAGGTATTTGTTGGTGAGTACGTGAAGTTTCTTGATATAATGTAGTAATATTTTATTCCTTTTTTTACTGAGTATAAGTTGAATTAATTTATGAAATAAATATGAATAAATTATTAAAAACAACTAATAAAACACATATTAGAATGAATAACTTTAAATTCTCGACTAGTTTCGGATTATTAGCCCATTTCCAAGAGAATTTAAAATTTGTTTTATTAAAATGGGCTAATAACCCGAAACTAGTCGAGAATTTAAAGTTATTCAATCTAATCTGTGTTTTATTGGTTGATTTTTAATAATTTATTCATATTTATTTCATACAATATGAACTCCCAATGTCTAGATATTAAAACCATTAATTATATGAATTAATTTAATTGATTTATTTTAATATCTTTAAATTATGTAAGGCAGAGCTATACTGACGAGAGATAGATCCCGAAACACGTGTTGTTATTTTTGCATTAAATTTTTCTCGGATCAAAAATTTGTTGCATTATGCAATAAAAAAAGTGAAGAAAGGAATAAAACACATTATATATCAAAAGGTGTTGAACAAAAAGTATATGTACTACTTTTTAATCAACACCTTTTTACAATGAAATTAAACAAGGAAAATTTCTGGCAATGATCAATAAAATTCGTTCAACCCCTTTTTTCCAACTGCAAAAAAATTACTTACACTGTAAGTTATACATTCTTGGATCACAGTTTCAATTATGATGTAAAGAAAACTCGCTTTTTTATACCACTTTTATTTATTTTTTTCATTTAATTGATAAAATAGCATTATCTTTGTATTTCGAAACACAATTTGACGTTAGTGGAGAATCTATAGTTACTTTTTATTATAATAATCCGCGAATTCGCGTGATTACTGTTATAAGACAATAAAAAATCCTTTTAACGATTCCTTTTAAATGTATTACAACCATTGTTCTCTCTTTGTGACGTTATTAATAGTTCCGTTAACTCAGCAATTTATGTGTTGAACTTATAATGGTACCGACACATTTCATTCCATAACTGTACCGGCCGTTCGTTTCGTAAGAGAGAAAGTGAATCAAAAATCAGGTGAGAGATACTTCAAGGTTAGTAGCGTACAGCAATTTAGATGGAAACGTGCAATTACGAAATTTTCTATTGTGATAAAAACTTTAAAAATCCTTTGTTAGATTCAAGCCACAATAGAAAATTAAATCAAGAAAAATATAGAAAAGGGCAGAAAGACCTCCGATCGATAGCCCATGACAGACTACTAACCCACTAATATGTATTGTAATTACATATTGTCATTAATTGTAAAAGGTGATTTTCCGTAAATAAAGAATTAATTAATTAATTTAAACCGTTAAATATAAATATTTGTAAAGAATTGTAATTATGCTGTGTGAATAAAAATGTTTGTATATATAGAAAAATTATTGTTAAAATCTTTTCTATTGCGACAAAAACAGAAATGCCTAATATGTTTACAGTTATTAAATTAAAATTAACTAATAAAGTAGAAAATAATAATAATAATAGTTTATTTATCAACAGGAATACATACTATAAATCACATATACAAACATCTTTATTCAGACAATATGACAACAAAATTTTACAGAATTTATTATAAGAATATTTAAAATGTCAAGAGCTAAATGGGAGAATAACTTTTTAATTATTTTCAAATCATTTTTATTTAATTTATTCATAATAAAATTGTTATAATTTTTACTTGAATTATTCTAGAGGACAGAAAAATTGCCCATACATAAAAAAGTGCACACAGTGTGTATAAAGATTTTAAATTGAAAATGGCCAACACGTTTTCATACCTAAGACTACTTTGTATTATCTTAGTTTGTATAATTGAAAAAAATGTTTATAAGTGTATATAATTTCGACAACATTAACGCTTCTTTAAGAAATTAGCAATTTTCAGTTATACAAAGTAAAAGTGTTTTATTATTGTGAAAGATGTTTGCGTATGTATATATCGATAATAAATTAAATCAATACAATAATCTAATCAAATTGCTGTAAATAATAATAATAATAATAGTTTATTTAACGAATAATTCCTCTTTACAAAAGTAATACATATAAATTTAAACATTACAATAAATTAAAATTATATTATTATTATCAATATTATTATTTTTGTATTGATCATCAAAATTAAACACACTCCACATGGAATTATCAAAATATTATAACGCATTTTTTACACAACATAAAAATAAATTAAAATTCTCTTATCAAAATCTCGTCCTTGTCGGAATTCAACGCTTTGAAGTAAAATCTATTTACAATAAAAATATTTACACACTTAAAATCAGCTTTCCATCCTGTCTATATTAAAATAATATGCTGGATAAAATAAAACATTGCTTGATTTTTTTATTTTTTTCGATAACCTATCATACATGACCGGCGAGCGCGGATTTGATGACGTTATCGGAAATAAATGTGTTATCAACACGAATTTATTGGCGATGTCGCGTATTTCACTGACGTAACCAAAGAATTTGCAACATTGCAGATGAATATTACGAAAGAATAATGGGTCATTCATTTACTTTGTATGGTGACATGTTTTTTTAATCAATCCTGTTTTCCAATTGCAAAAATTACTTACATTGTAAATAAGCAAAAACTTACAGTGTAAAGTAATTATGTTACTTACAATATTGGTAAGAGAAAACTTACAGCATAGTGTACTAGTATTTCATCCTCTTTGCTTACAGTGTAAAGTAAATTTTCTGTTGTAAAACACGATTGATAGAATTATATTGATGACAGCATTGCTAAACTTTTTCCTTGTTTAATTTCATTGTAATTTAATTAACTGCAAATAAAATAATAGCACATTATATTAAGTTTGTACTTATTGCTCTGCAATTGGGTTTTTTGCCTGTTGGGTAATAAAGTTTATTATTATAAAAAGATGATTCATCTTTTTGTTTTATATATAAAGAATCTTTATTGTCAGTACAATATACATATAAATGTGAAGGAAATTAACAATAAATATTATTATTTTATTTACCGACAATCGGCTATCGGCCAACAGCCTTTCTGCCAAAGTTCGCGCATTTTATGGGTGTGTCTTATTGCCGGTTAAGGGAAGTGATGAATTGGAATAGGGTTTGTGAAGGATTTTTGAATTTAGGAATTTTTGTTTTATTTAAATTAATTATTATGAAATTCTTTTAATTAATTTATTTTTTTTCTTTATTTTTATTTATTTGATTGATAATTTCGGTTAAAGTTTTAATATAAACACATTTGCCTTGAATGAAAGGATGAATTTGTCATTTTCCATGTCGGAAATAGTGAGTCCGCGCAGTCCCCTATTATTTTTTTGGCAAGGAAATCGTCTAGACTTCAAAAAAACTTACATTTCTCGGTTAATTCAAGTTCACGCCTTGCAAACTTGTTGGATTAAATAAATAACATTAAAATACCTTTCGTATCCAACACATGACTAGTTGTGTAAAGTTATGAAAATATGTATTCAATTTATCGTCTTTTTAGCTTTCAGAAAACGTGAAAAAAATCAAAATTAAGAAAAGAAAAAAATATTAATCGCAGTTTGGAGGGGGAGTAGTAGTGATGGGCAAAATCGAATACGAAATAATTAATTACTTTTTAATAATATTTCACCATTTCTATAAGTTGAATAGTCCTACACCTAAAATCAGTTGTTATAATTATTTTTTTTATAAATAATTAAAACGCCTTTTTTATGTATTTAAAAATAATTATTTAAAGATTAAAAAAATCGACTATATAAATATTGAAAATAGATTTTAATCATAATAAATTAAAGACAACACAAGCGCCATCTTTAGCCTAATTTCAAGTGGCATCATCAAAGATGTGAAGAAAAAAATGAAAAACATCCCAAATTGGCCATTGAAATTTTAAATATGTTAAACATAAAGATTTAAACAAAATTTGTAATATTGTAGTGTAAAAGATGTAATCAAGTTTGTGAACTTAGGAAGGATTCTGAGCGGCTAATAACCAAAGTAGTTGATGAAATAAAAAAATGAAAATATATTTATTAAAACATTTAAAAAAAATCAATATTATATAGATTTATAAAAATGTATTAATTAAAGATTTAAATTCGATTTCTCGAAGTTTTAGAATCGATTTATTTAAAAATTTAAAAAAAAAATGATTTAATCAAAGTTTTTATGTGTATTGACATATAAACAGATCGTTGAATTCGATATAAATAAATTTCGATAATTAGACACTTTTGGCCATAAACCCAAGATATCTATCAACCGCGTTCGTGTAAATAGAGCAGGCTTTTAATGAGTTTCAACGTGACTTGGCGAAATAATACATCACCGGCATTCTTGGCTAATTGACGAAGTGAACATTAACGAGATTAGCGATGGCCAAGTTTTTTGATAATTATGTAAACATTTAGTGAAAACATTTTTTTTAATAATAACAGAAGAGAGAATTCATTCACTTTATAAGAAAAAATCAAATCTCGAATCAAATATTGTTGCAATATATAATTATTTGTAGTGTTGGGCAAAAATCGAGTTGAGTATTTCTGAATAACCAATTTTAAGTAGCTAAAGTTAATAAATAACAATAAATTGGAGTTTATTAATAAATAGGTAACACTTCTCAGTATTAATATTATAAATAATATTAAGAAAATTATTTATTCTGTTAACCCAACAACGCGCAAAACCACTTGGGATAATTAATTTATTTGTTAATTAGTATTCTTAGTTATTATATGGAAAACAATTGCAGCTTATGATTGGTACGATGAAACATTTTCATATTACACATAAGCACATGTATATTGTTTTTTTTGTTTTTCAATGAAATCATAAATTGCTGGCAGAAAATCAAAGATACAGTGAATTTAATGAATTGTTGAACCACAATGTTTGGATTACTGGTGATAGCCACTTTGGACCCGATGAGACCAGTCTGTGCATATAATTCTTTCTATCTATCATCAAGGTATATGGTGATGATAGATAAAATGAATTATGTGCCTTTTTAAGAGATCCAATTTTATATTTAATAATCCATGCAAACTCCCCAGCCTAATCATGAATTCATAACTTCAATTTATAACATCAAGATGGTTAAATACCCGACGGTGGCTTTTGGCAGAGTTTGATAACGATCATCACATTTTATTTCGTATATTTTCACGAAAATACAAAATCCTGCCGGAAAGACCATTGGTCGATAGACAATATACGATGTATATTGTAATATTTTATGTCATATTTTATTTATTTATTTTCGGAAGTCCAATTACAACTCTACAATACACACATTCATCTTATGGTTAGTTATTCTAAAACTAAATTACAAATAATTAAAATAATGTAACGTGCGAAGAAAATATAGCTCCCGAATCATCCTGCGTCGACGGGATGAGGGAAATCAGGGAAGCGAGGACAACGTAAAATAAAAAGTTCAGTAATCGTTCAGATATATTGAGTATTATTTCGCACCTTAGCGGATTCACGAGAATTCTACAATAAAAAAAGGAACACAATTTAGACAAAAAATGAGTTTATCAATAAAGATATTGTATTATTACTAAATAATCCAAACATGTTCAAGCTGATACTCCTTCCATTTCCCTACTGATTATTTCACAAACAATATTTGCTGGCGTTGCACACAATTAATATAAACAAGGAAACGACAATGATCCCGTGTAATACACATGTATCGACCCATAAACGTCGCCATAAATTCAGAGAATTACACGGATCGGTGAATAATTAACACACATAAGCCAGCCAACCATCGAAATATCGAACGCCTAGAGCCCGACATGTTAGTGTAGGTCACTTTTGATCCAGATTTCAGCGAGTTACTGTTACTTTCATTTAACAGTAAATGGATATTTCGTGCAGACACGAGATTATTAGGATGGGGAATAATAATAATTAGAAATGGACAAAGGCGATCTTTTCGATTTTTTTTGTTACTGCAAAAAAAGAGTATTTGACAATTTTATTGTATTTTAATTGTTGTTCACTATTTACTGAAAAACACCAATTTATTGTTGCTTATATCTTTATTCAGACTATATAGATAATTTCAATAATAAGGTTTGTTTTCATTTGCGTTCAAAGTGTTGTATTTAAAATTAGTTAGTAATAAATATAAATTTATTGCATTTTGCATGTATGTCTTATAGTTGTAAAAATGGTATATTCGATTAAATAAATAATTAAATAAATAAATATAACGATATAAATAATTACAATACATTTAGGTGTTAATCTGTCTGGGTTATCGACCAGAGGTCTTTCTGCCCTATTGATCTTATATATACAGAGAACTTTTTTTATCAGTATACATTTCCCCTATGTATACCTGCAAAATACGCGAGTTAATTGCATTAATGTATGTGTGTTTAGTTGCCTACAACACGCAACTGAACACACATATACCAAATAGTCAACCAAACATACATATTTAATTGGTTCACTGAAAAAAATACCTCTCTGTATATATATATATATACAGGGTGTCTCAGGGTGCGCGCCGAGTAGCTTTACGGATAAATGGTATATTTTTTTCAAAATCGGCTTTCACAGGCGTATGTAGGTCTATTAGAGCCACATTTTAAAATTAGTTTCAAATATACAGGGTGTCCCATAAAAGCATGGCGTATCATAGTTATATTTTTTCTAATGGAATGACCTATATTTTATATTTTTTTCAGATTCTACATCAAAAATAAAGTTATCTTTTATAATATATTCATATGCCTAAACCTAACAATTTTTGAAATATTTAAATATTTTTGGAAAAATTGACGTTTCGAAAAAAAATCATAACTCTCAAATGGATGAATGAAAACAGATGAAATTTTGTACCAGTATATTAGACTAATGGGTAAATATTTTAGGCTATTTACAGGAATTTAAAATCTTAAGATGTTTTGATAATCTAACGTAACTCCAGAACCACATTCAAGGTCAAATTTCATGCTTATTTTAAATGGCACACCCTATATCTAATAGCCCTATCTTGTAGGAAATTATATTGTCTTTCAAAAAGTATAAAGATATTTTTTACCTAAACCTAATAGTTTTCAAGATATATGCATTTTCGTTAACTTTTGACATAATATTTATTATTCATAACATGGAAAGTCGATACAAAGCGCCATTATATTGTTCAATATAATATTTATTATTATTATTACATAAAGGCAAGAGTTTAGTTATTGTTTATAAATAAAGTCAGTTGACCCAACAAATGATTTTCGAGATATTTCCTAAATTAATACACTAATTTTATTAATTGTGAATATACTAATTGCATTATTTATTTACACATGTGTAAATTATTTGATAAAAACTTGTTAGAATTGTAAAGCAAATATAACGAAATACATCAAATAAATTGACAAAATAGTATTAAAAGTAATTTATAATAGATTTTCAAAAATACTACCATCGAATACATAATTAAATTTTATTTTAAATGATATTTTGACATTTCTCAGCATATTAGGTATAATTGATCTAAATGTATTATTAATTTATTAATTCTGCTTTCCATGTATTCTTCCAATTCGTTAATTATTAAACCACCTTTTTTGACGAATATTCAATGGAATTAAACTTGTAATTGTGTCTCCTCATTATTAGTTACTGTATTCAAGGTAGTTTTTTTTCTCAAATACTTCATACTGCCTACAGTTTTGAATGTATTTAAAACTTCATCTTATTAGGATGTCTTCTATCAGAGAACATTTTGTACATTAAGAGACAATCTTAATAACATTACATTATTATTAGAATCATGTTAATTCTTTCATTTAAAGGAACATTATTTTTTCAATTGTTAGTAATAATACGAATGTGTCAATTAAATTTGCATATAAACAAAAGCCTATTAGAATAACTGGCAATAATAATTATTAAATTAAGCAATAGATGGCGCTTCATGTTACATTGTCGTATTAAAATAATAATGATAATGACGAAAATTATCAAAAATGGATATATCTTGAAAACTATTAGGTTTAGGTGTAGAATACCTTTATACTTTCTGAAAGACAATACAATTTCCTACAAGATAGGCTTATTAGATATAGGGTGTGCCATTTAAAATAAGCACGAAATTTAACCTTGAATGTGCTTCTGGAGATATGTTGAATTATCAAAACATCTTAAGATTTTAAATTCCTCTTAATAGTCTGAAATATTCACCCATTAGTCAGATATACCGACACAAAATTTCATTTGTTTTCATTCATCCATTTCAAAGTTATGATTTTTTTTCGAAACGTCAATTTTTCCAAAAATATTTAAATATTTCAAAAATTATTAGGTTTAGGCATATGAACATATTATGAAAGTTAACTTTATTTTTGATGTAGAATCTGAAAAAAATATAAAATATGGGTCATTCCATTAGAAAAAATATAACTATGATACGCCATGCTTTTATGGGACACCCTGTATATTTGATACTAATTTTAAAATGTGGTCCTAATAGACCTACATACGCCTGCGAAAGCCGATTTTAAAAAAATTAAACCATTTAGCCGTAAAGCTACTCGGCGCGCACGCTGAGACACCCTGTATATATATATATACAGAGATCCTTTCTACCTTTTCAGGTGTAGGGTTTCCCTATTGATTTTATTTATTTAAAATTGCTCATTTAAAAATACTCGATTACTATACAATCTTTATTAACAGCAAAAAATATACAAAATAAATAAAAATTACAAAATAAAATGCATTATTTATATCTGTTAATTGGTTATCGACCAGTGCCTGCTTGATTTTTCGTTATCATGAAAAAGGTATGATATCTGTGGTGGTATTACCATAGCCAACCATTTTTATTAATAATGTGTATTTCCATATTAATTTTGTTATAAAATAAGATACAAGTTAAGTTTTCCAATTCCATCTAAACCAACTTTTTTTTCAGTGTTAAAAATCTACAAATAATCCTAAAATCTCCAAGAATTTAATCGAAGCACATAATCACGACTTCGACACATATAACTGTCTATATCAGAAGCTACTGTCTGGTAATTAGGGTGGGTATTTTCTGGAACAAACAAAAATCGACCCTTAAAGACAATTGCTCACAACTTTTATTTATTTATTTATATAAACCCAACAGACAGTCTATTGACAGGGTTTACAATATTTACAAAATTATTTTATATAGCGAGTACAAAGTTCATAAATTCGGTTTAAGACAATCTAAAAGTACGCGTTTAATAACTTTTGTAATATTATATTATTTTTATTATACTCTGTGCAAGTCTGGTAATAACGATATTAATCTCTCTCTCTCTCTTTCTATTTTTGTTTTTATTTTATAATATCACATTTATTTATAAACATATTACATTATACATAAATTTACATTGTGCAAAAATGTATTTATAAATTAGAAAACAAAAACGCAAAATTAATACATCATAAATTACGTTATCTTGCAACCCACGTTACTTGTGCATTTAAACAAATAAACAAAATTATGTATAAATAAGGCCAGCACAATACATCGGACGCACAAAATATTTGCACGATTCAATGAAAAAATAAAATACTCCAGGAATAAAAAAAAAGAAACAAGTTGCTTTCTCAGGTGATCACGATAAGACCAAGTTATGTCATTAAAATAAACTGCGGAATTTCCAGAGGTGAATTTACACGCGGATTAAAATTATATCCAGTTTGTTTATTTTTATGGTGGAGAATTTTATTGTTTTCAAAATAAATTTAAACTTGAGCGAGTGTGTGTTTTGTTTAAATATTTTTTGATATGATTAAATAAGTGTAAATCCAATTCGGGTAAAAGAGGATAAGATTAAAAAAGAAAGAAATAATTGTAAGTAACAGGATATTAGCTATTGATTATTGAACTTTCAGTATTCGACTTTTACTGCAAATTATATTTTTTTGTAATATAATTACAAAGTGTTATTTCCAAATTATATTTTTTTTTTGTAATATAATTTGCAGTAAAAGCCGATTTAAATGTGTCGTTAAGAGAAACTTATTTTGCACTTCGAATTATGTTAAATAACGCTCCACTTAATACAAAACGCCTCCTTAATCTATGCATTTATTGCTAATCAATACCTTCCATCGTTTTCATTACAAGATAAGTATACGTTGCATCAGAAATTACGTCACGTAATTTTAATAATCAGAGAAGATTTTTTAATAAGAAAAAAAAACTGTTCCACATCATCACTTTCTATTTGAAGTGGAAGTTTTCGTTGCGTAATATTTGATATTAAAAAGGCACAATTGAATGCAACAATGAAAAAAAATATATATATTATTGATACTGCTATCAATAATATATATATATTTTTTTTGTTGGCTAAATGATGATGGTTGAACTATTTATTAATTCTGTTAACTAAGATCAATTGAATTTATTAATTATTACTACTTTAAATTTATTATTTACCGAAAGCTCAGACTTTAACAATTAGTAAATGATTGTAATGACGTAAATATTGTGTTGCAATTTTATGTAACTCTCAGCAATAAAGATATATAAAATAATGATTCATTTTGTTGACAAGTTAAAATTGTTGAAACTATAGTCACTAAAATAAATTCAAAATTATACAAACAGAGTGAGTCAGTATTTTATTTAAAGATTAATTCGTTCATATATATAACCATTATTTCCAAACAACAGATATATTTACAATACATATACTTAAGATGTATGAAAACACTTTGTGCACTTTTCTTCATTTATAATAATACATTTATTTATGTATCGCTGGATTTCTTTTGTAAAAAGGTGATTTTTACAAAAGAAATCCAGCGATTTTCAACAAAAACACAATTTCAATTTACTTTATTAACGGAATCTCCATTTCCAAATTACAATTATAATTACATATTAAAAATTTTATAAGAAAAGTGTGACGCTCTAAAAAGATTATAAAACATATGTATAAAAAAAAGGCAAATTACCAATCACAAATTACGACAAAATACAAAATAAAAATAATACGCATCAAAATATTTATTTATCAATCCCAAATTTTAATGAAAATTTTGTAATTAAGTCAATAAACCCTTTTTTTCTGTAATCATTGTATTACAAAATTGCTTGCAATAAATTGCAAAACTCGTAACAGGCGGAGATTGTAAAAGTCGCAATAATTTAATAGCTCTAAAAGCGGATCCGTTAAAAAAAATCTCGAAAGCAAACGAAGCCAAGCCATAAGTCAAAATGAAACTGCCCGCAATTAAAAGGCACCTGCGGCTCGATTTTTGAACGGATTTTAAGCATCATTACAGGATATTTTCAAAAATACCAATTCAAGGTGATCTCTGACGCATTATTTAATGTCTCTTGCAATTATTTATAAAAGAAAAAAAATACAAGAAACTGAAATGAAACAAACATTTTCTCGTTGTTTGTTTCATTGCATGTTACAGGTTTTGATTTTTATTAATACAATAATACTATAATCACTAAATATACAATTCTGTTATACAAACAAAGTTTAAAAGTGTTTTATTTAAATACAATAATAATATAAAAAAAGAGTTTATTGACTTGCTTACTAAATTTAATTGCAAAAATTGAGCTTACTTTCAGAAGAATTCTCTAAACTAGTCGAAAATTTAAAATTATTAAATTTAATCTGCGTTTTATTTGTTTTATTGGTTGATTTTTAATAAACTATTCATATTTATTTTATACAATATGAACTACCAATGTTTAAATGTTGAAACTATTAATTACAAATAAAAAGAATTTGAAAATAATAAATTATTAATGAATTATGTTTTGAAATTCTTTTTAATAATAATAATGAACTTTACTACCCAACAGACTAAATAGCCCAATTACAGAGTAATTAACAAAATATCAATATGAAACATTAATAATAATAACAAATATAAAAATAATTAAAACTAATTATAGGATCAAAAAGAGTGCAATACATATACATTCTTTTTAATAATAATAATAATAAACTTTACTATCCAACAGACAAAATAGCCCAATTACAGAGTAATTAACAAAATATCAATATGAAACATTAATTATAACAAATATAAAAATAATTAAAACTAAATATACGATCAAAAAGTATATATACATTCAAAAATGAAAATAAAAATAACAAATTCAATGCAAAGTACAGAAGATTCGCTTAAACAGGTACCAGCAACGATTTGAACACTCTCAAACTGCAACAAAATATATCACAATCAAGAAAATTGTGAAGTAAACACATACGACGAATTGGAGAGAGCTCAATTGTGTGGAATGCCTACTACATAAGCGAGGGATATTAAAGTTGATTCTATAAAGTATATCCGGACAGACAATTTTAATTAATTTATAAAAATAATTAATTCGAAGAATTCTTACAAAATTGAATTTTATGCCCGACGCATGTATATTGTAAATAAAACTAATAGCGTAAGTGATTCAGTCCACCTAATGATTCATTTGTTCTGTTGATGTTTCCTCTTCATAATAATATTATTGTAACTATTCATTAACTGTATTTAATGGCCTCCGTTAATTAAATAAATAAATTTCAATTTCAATTTACTTTATTAACGGAATCTCCATTTCCAAATTACAATTATAATTACATATTAAAAATTTTATAAGAACAGTGTGACGCTCTAAAAAGATTACAAAACATATGTATAAAAAAAGGCAAATTACCAATCACAAATTACGACAAAATACAAAATAAAAATAATACGCATCACACTCTTTATTGAAATAAATATGTATTACATTTGTAATGAAAACTTGTGAATAAAGATTATTATTATTATATATCGATATATTAAAGCAATACTTTAATTCCCTGGTCAACTTCTCGATATCCAGTTTGCGATTTTTTGTTATTTTTCCTTTATAAATTACGTATATATAAATATTAATGTTTCAGCATGTTTAATTTATTGATGTGATTAATTCCGTGAGCATTTGACCTATTGCCAAATACTGTTTTTGTTACCAATCGCCGGTTTTTATTTTTGTCTGATTTTTGTGTATATTTTTCTGAAACAAAGCATAAATAAAACGTTGTTTATAAACATTCGATTGGTTTATTTAAATTAAAAAAAAATCATCACATTTTTTTGCTTTATTCTCACAGGAATTTAATCAAACAATATTTGTATCCAAACGGAAAATTTTTAAACAATGTGATATTTCTAATATTAAAAATATAATAAAAACAACGATAATTGCAATGGTATTCTTAATAAATCTGTAACCTTGCAAAACCTATTTTATTATATGCCATAAGAAAAAGTTTAAATTTAACGTATATCTTATTAAAAAGTCACGATCTAACTATACATATACAAATATAAAATTCGCTTAAACTATGACGAAAAAAAAATTAACTTTATTTCTTTATTATTTATTATTAACGCTCACAGTGTAAGTAATCGTACAAAACTTGCTTAGATTGTGATGATGAAAAATAACGTGTGCATTTAATTTAACATTTCACGTAAGGAATAGGTCCAATTAATTCACTTTACTCTCATGATTCACTTGCGGAGGACTTTAAAACCCAATATGGGTAAAAGAGGATAAGATTAAGAAAGAAAGGAAGAAGACTATAGTTTAGAATCGTATTTATAAAGTCCGCGTTTGCGATTTTTAAAATTGAATCATTATTTTTCATTCCGAAATTATCCAAAATAAGTACTTAACACGATCTTGGCAATTATTTACTTTCAACTCTCTCTTTCTTTCAATTTTTTTTTTTTTCAAAAATCACGAACGCCAATTTTTTTTTTCGAACTTGTCCAGATAAAAATCATGATAAATGCACAGCAATTACGCCGCGGAGCAAACAGTTTCTATTTAATGCGCTTTTTTTTATTTTCGTGTGTATTGAGGAAAATGAATTTTGGCACGCTCAATGGAATACCAAATTAATTCATTCACATAGCCTTACATCGGGGTTGCGAAACGAGGATCAAAGTACCAGAAAATTACTCGGTTCTTTTTGATCGCGTGAATTACGACCAGTGATAAAAAGACACTTAACGGAAAATTCATTCATGCCTAACATAAAATTATTTAAAGATTAAATAAGCAGGCTCCGTTGAAAATAATCCGTAGTTTTATTTTATCTTATATAACATCGTTATATGTGCCTCTCCACTTTTTCTGTGTGAAGTGCTGTAGTTTCAATGAATGTAATAAATCATTGAATATTATTATTATTATCTTTATTTACGGAATTCACCTATTTTACAAATGTAAGAAAACACAATTAGCTATACATATGGAGCGTTTCAAAAGGGAAAATTTTGAAATTGAGTGAAATGTGAGTAATAGAAAGGAGTATGAAATAAATATGAATAAATTATTAAAAATCAACCAATAAAACACAGATTAGATTGAATAACTTTAAATTCTCGACTAGTTTCGGGTTTTAAAACAAATTTTAAATTCTCTTGAAAATGGGCTAATAACCCGAAACTAGTCGAGAATTTAAAGTTATTCAATCTAATCTGTGTTTTATTGGTTGATTTTTAATAATTTATTCATATTTATTTCATACAATATGAACTACCAATGTCTAAATATTAATAGAAATGAGTATTTATTTATTTAGGTACAGTTATTTAAATTAAAAAAGTCAAAAAGTAGCGTAGCTAAAGAGAAAATAATTAGTCGATAGTTTTTACTTAAGGAAACTTAATGAAACACTATTTTTAAATAAAACAACAGTTTTTAAGTTTCACAGTATTTTCACATTATCTCTACAATAAATTTTTTGAAACTTAAAAACTGTTAATCTTCTTTGTGTTGTTTATGGATACTTTAATTATTTAAATAAAAAGGGAAATAATTTATTAATTAATTTTTTTCATTTTCTTTTATTTTAATTTAAATAAAAACTGTTGTTTTATTTACAAATATAGAAAATTGGCTATCGACGAAAGGTTTTTCCGCCTTAATAAAATATTTATTCAACTAACAAAAGTATTTTTTTCCAGCCAGTACTCAAGAAAATACCGGAAAATGTGTGATAAACTTCAGGTATGTACAAAATATCTTAATTTAGATAAATTTAGTTAGTGGGAAATTGATTTCCTTAGTGGTTTTTCAACCTGTCTTTGTTCAGTTTTTCTCTATGTACAAACAATTATGATTGCTTACGTTCTTGTCACTCTGATGAATTCATGAATTAACAATCTCCTTAATTAGTCGATTAATATTAATCGACTGAAATAAACTAACAGAGACTGGTGGAAATTGCCCAGTAGCCAAGGCCATTAATCGAAAAGAAGAAGAATGCATGGATTTAATAATCTTTATTAATAAATATATACAGCAAAAAAAATACTTTTTAACTGTGTTTGTATAACTTGTTATTTTTTTAAGTGATTATAGTTTCGAAAAGTTTTAGTTTGATAATGAAGCTCTATGCATCGAAACTGTAGTCACTAAAATAAAATAACAAGTTATACAAAGTTAGAAAATGTTTTATTTAATAAACTTAAAATGTATAAGCAAGTGAAAGCCTTAACAATTAACAAAAAAATAATTAAAAAAAGGGTTCCTTCTACCAAAAAACTTGACAATACTCTTAGGTACCTTAAAGACAGTTTAGAACTCTATACAGAGCAATTGGAACTTCTTATAAGGGTGTTAACTTGACATATCTCAAGAATCCACTCTTGAACAGTAGCTTATGTAGCCAGATTTTCTTGAACGGACATAACACTGAAATTTTGAAAAAGTTTTGCAAAAGGGATTCTTGGATTATCAAAAGCTATTTAATTTCTTAAGAATGTATCTTTTCTGTATAAAATGATATACGTGAACTTGAAGCACTGAATGGAGTCGATATCACATGTCTCTGTACTCTGTAGTCTAGTTGGTAACGCACTCGGCTAGAAATCGAGGGACATGGGTTCAAATCCCATTGGAGATGTTTCTTTTCCACTGATATTTAATTGATAAAAAAAACTCATGTTTTTAAAGGTGTGAAGAAAGGATACACACTTTTAAAAGTGTGAAAATTATATCTCAATTTTGAATTGAAGAAATTTTTCAATGTATTTCTTCAATTCAATGTGTCTTTTGTTATCAGTACAAAGATTTAGGACACCCCTCATAACCCCTACCATACAACACGAATGTGATAATTTCTAAACAATATTTGCGTCTTCAAATTTCGACAACTTGAAATTAGGAAAGTTTAGAGGGGGTATTACCCTGTTTACCCCCAATGAATATGCGCCTGCTCTTGAAATTAATTAAAGTTAAGCTGCATCATTTTTATTATAATTGTATATTTTTTTTCGTAATTACAATCTGAACAGATGTTTAGACCAGCTGTTGGTGTATGTATCTTAATTAGAGAATCCCATTAGCGTTTACGCAATCTTGTTTGGTTTGTCGCTCCAAACGCAAACATAACATACTCGACACCCACGTGTATGATAGATAAATAAATAAATCTGAATATATAACACAGTAAGTCGGCTTGTTTTCATCAAAACACCTCGACTTAAATATACATGATATTTTGAAAGCAACAAGATATTTCGGATGTAGCGTTTTGTTTTGGTAATATATTAAGTTAGTATGCAGTGGGCTTGAATTATAATAGATCCGGTTGTTTCGATGAAAACGTGAGCGTGCGAGGAGAGAAAAGTGTACCAAATGATCGGAGCTTCTAGTAGTGGTAGTAGTAGCAAGTTGTAGTAGTAAAGTAGGTTGACTACTCACCAGCGCGTACAATGGCCCGCTCAGCTGTGCGACGTTGCAACAATTGGCAGGTTGCGAGCGTTTTCGTGGCGGCAACGTCGCAGTAGGTGCTGCTATCGATTCAGCCAGCCAGCCAGCGAGCACTGCAGTTATTCACACACACCCAATGTCTAGATCTATCTAAATCCTCCCCCCTTGTATCTACAATATTAATATTTTAACACCCTCAACTTCACTTCACGGGGAAACGCAAAAAATCATACACAACTCCAAAATATAGCGAATGTGTCACATAGCAAGGGATTTCACTGTGGTTTTAACAAGAACAACGGGTGAAAGTCACAGCCGACGTGTATCTCGGGACGTAGCGCATCTGAGACACCCTTCTCAAAAGAAAAAAATAAATAAAAGCTACAAATAAAAATATTTCATAAAATTCTTATTATTATTCAATTCGCTTCCGGTAAGACGCCACTTTCTATATATATATTTGTGTGTGTGTGTAGAATTAAAATACGTCCACTTGTATACACTGTCGACGACGGAACTGTTCTGTTCTGCTTCGACCAGAGGCTAAAACGGGAATATACGCGGCGGTCCGCTGCGACTGCGCACAAGGGGAAAACGCGCCTCCCCCACCACGCAGCCGAGCACAGCTGATCGTCACGTGACCCCGTTAGTTTTCGTTTGTTATTTTTTTTCCGTGTCATTCCATAACCCATCCCAATGTTACGGTCTCTACGTTCAATATCAATCCTGATGTAAAGCAAAAAAGGGATCGAAATACATAATTCCAGCAGGGTGTGTAAGTTGTTTGTCCGTTATCTTAACTGAAATTGGTTTATTCAAATTTATACAAAATATTCAAGTTTACATATTGTTGTTTATTTTCAATAATTCTACCGTTTTATTTATGATATTTCTATTGTTTCATTTTAGTTTCTATATTTCTATTATTATTATATATTTTGTGACGATTCATGAAAATTTATTTTAGGGGAGAGAAAAGAGTTATCAAGAAAGAAGTTGGGAAAAGAGGGGCAGGTATTTGGTTCTGGGCTTCTGAAAAGATAACTCGTTGTTTTAATAGTGAATAAGTTAAATTCGGGTATTAATCTAATTGGAAACTTATCGTTGGAAATATTTGTATTTCTGTCGTGACACTAAGTAAAGTTTTAAATGATGCTTCCTTTCGGGTCGGGAGTCAAAATAATCGAAGGTAATAGATCATTGAGTAAAGTATCTAAGACGTTGGTAGAGTTAATTGTGATGCTCACCCAGCAATTATGAGGGTCACAATTAACTGCACTGATTTATTCAGTACACCGATGCAAATGCACACATATTCAGGTGTGATGGCCACCCAACAGGATTGCGGGTACGTAGCCATGCCAGAATATGGGCATCGAGACTTACCTAATGAGGTTACTTTTGATTAAATAATAAAAAAGTTTGAACGAAATATCTGTGGGTGTTAGCGGGGTTAATTGCGATGGACTCGTAATTAATTCTGCTTGTATCTATCAGAATACTTCGGTATCTTCTCAGTACCCCACACTCTATATGGGAAATGGGGTTTTCGATAATATATATATATATATATATATCTTCTCAGTACGATTATGTAGATGTACAGATAATCAGATGTAATGCTTGTACGCGGGTACAACTGATTATCAATGTTGCCGAAAATTTCGTGTTGAGAGGCCTTAATTCGGATGTATATTGTCAGCAATTAGAAGCAGGCGTTTGGCCAGAAACTGTCAGAATTGGTCAATAGGAAGGGGGTTCCGTTCCATGAAGACAACGCCAGGTCGCATGCATCATTGATAAGCTCCGAGAGCTTGGTTGGGATGTTCTTATGTATCCTTCTTATAGTCTGAACATAGCGTGTCTATGGTGACCCGTCTGTTTAGGTCGTTGTAAAATTCCCGTTTGGGTGTGAACTGGCTTCAAGAGAGGGCTGTGAAAATCATCTGCCCCAGTTTTTTGCCAATAGAGACAAGGACTTCTACGATAAATCATGAAATTACCTTTAAAATGGCAACAAATATACGAACAAAACGGTACGTATTTTACATAAATCCGATAAATGTAACTATATTAAATAAATGCTTAAACAATATGTAAAAACCATGGACGACACTTTTACACTCAATAACTCATGTTACAGATACTACGACCCTAACAAAAAGAAACAACAAAATACGTTAGGCACGTTTAAAAGAAAGATTTTGTGAAGAATATTAGGACCAGAAAAAACGGAAGATCCGGCTCAGAGGTCAAATGTTGCACAACGTTTTGTCTGTGCAGATTAACACGTTGCAGACATAATATTGCACGTGGTTAAGAAAACTATGCAGTTTTGAGAACTGCGCGGAGATAGTACAGTTGCAACGATAACTGAGGTGGGAGGGAATAGTTATTCGTCAATGTGTATAGTATTTATAACTCCTGCCAGTTGCTACGAAACTTTTTTGTTTATTTGTTAAATCCTTCTTAGAAGTCTCGTATCTTCTAAGAACCGCATGCATTTCTCTATGGACTCATTGTTAATCAGCAGAATGGATGCGATATTACCTGTTATTCCATGCCTCTCCCTGCTTGGTGTATAGTCAAGACAGTCATCAAGGATATGTTTAAACATCAGTCGTTCATGACAAGTTACGCATTTATCACCGCTCAGTATGAGGCGGTTAAATATGTGTGTTATTTGCATAAGCGGCATAGAACTACTTCCTCTTTCCTACTCAACTGTACCGCTGACCTTCACCCTGGAGGCCCGCACAAAAAGCTTGGAACTACCAAGATGCGGGGAATACCGTGCTCTCGAGCATGTATGTCTGAATGGGGCAGATACCCAAGTCGGAATTGCAGGCCTTCTCGTGGTACCCTCGTGGCTAGGATAGGGCTAACTGCGGCAGGGTCGACTCAGTCTTAGTGCTTGTCACAACTAAATGAAGAGTCAGGGGTGGATTCTATCGCCCTCCCGGTCCACACATGGGTTGGCCTCTGACGGGCAGCAGCTTCGAGGATATGATATCGATGCTACACTTGCGGTGCTCCGCATGGTCGATACTGAAAGGTATATGGCCGGAGCGGGGCATGGCCTAGCAATAGGTCATGTCCGTGTGCGTGCATGTGTGACCTCCACGCTATCACTAAAGGCTTAACTGTCTTTAATTTACTATCGAAACCCTTCCATTCCTATTGCCAGGCCTCAATGACCTTATCCTTGACAAACAAAATTTACATCATCTGGTCGGCCAGCTCATTTCCCCACCATGCCCACATGTGTTGGTGTTCATACAAAGACTATATCTTCTGTGACTTGGGTACTTCCCACATTGATGCCTGGATGAGCTGAATTAATGGATCGGTAGAGTATATTGAGGACATACTTTGTATTGCGCTTAATGAGTCAGAACATATCAGAAAATATTTGTAGTGAGGCCATAGGCAGTACCGGATTGCTTGATAGATAGCATATAGTTCAGCTGTGTAAACACCTGTATAATGATCATGAGTGTGCTGTTCCATCATAACAAAAGCGCATCCAATCCCAATATCCGATCTCGAGCCGTCAGTATAAATACTAAGGTAACTTGGATATTGCGGTATGTCCAGGAATTTGGCACTGTAAAGAGAAGGAGTGGAAAATGGCTTATTGAATGAGGTCAGATCCAATAAAACCCTGATATTTGGCAAAGGCCAAGGTGGCTTCTCCGTGAATCCAAGCTCGAGTACCCTAGGGAGATATAGGTTTAATTTATTTAGGAGCTCGTTCGCTCTCATACATATAGTCCTGGTAACCACAGGCTTAGATACATACCTTCTTAGCTGCACTTTGCTGCAGGGGAACAAACATTTCATGTGGCATCTTTTAGTCTGCGTTGCTACCATTTACTACAAGACAAAGCGGTTGCGACGAGTAGTTAATGGATTACATGACTTGTACGAAAAACACCTGTGGCATATCTAATCCCTGCGTGGTGAACTGGATTGAGGACCTTTAGCCAAGACTTAGGTTATACGGGGCTAGTGAGACGTAAGTTAGTCTTATGTGAACTGCGACCTGTAAGATCTATCGTTCTGTAGCCAAGACTTACGTGACGATGAGTATACAAAACAGCCGTAATCTACTCTGGATAGATCCAGAGCCGTATATATCCGGAGTAACACTTCCCTTTGCTCACCCCGATTGATGCTGGTCAGATACTTAATAATATTCAGAGCTTTTCTAGCTCTTAAAGTTGCTATTCATGTGGTGATACTGTTGCTCTCATGTAAGTATTTTTTTAATTATATACGGTGTTACTAAGTGCAATAAATGATTGTCTTTGTCCATTCTCAAGTAGTTCCGCCAATTATCAGGTTAATCATGTAATTCACGAAATAATTTAATGTCGGAAAAGTGCTGTATTTTTAGAAGCTATTACCTCGACCATTTGGAACGCTTGGTGCTTTTGAAGTCTGTTTCTTCTTTTTTACAAGACAATATGTAAAAAATAACTAGAGTAGTACATCCTCTATAGTCGATGCTAGTAAACTGATGTGGGAGGGCATAGCTACCTGTGAATGTGCGCGGACACGTTGGTAATAAAATATGCACCATGTGGACACTCTTCTTTTCCATTTAATCCATTTTAAGTCTGTGCAGACAAAACGTTATACAAACCGTGGCGTCTGGATCGTGCTTTAGGTAATTATCTTCCATTTTCACTGGTGGTCATATTCTTCTCAATTTTTTTCTTTTCAACGTCGCGAAGAGTGAACAGAAAAATAATTCGGAGATGAAAATATTATTAATTGTATAAAATCGATGAGACTTAAATTAGGATATGTATGGAGAGCCGGACATGAAAGTACAATTAGGGTTATAATCTATGCAGACAAAATGTTGTGCAAAACGTGACGTCTGGACGGTGCTTTAGGTAATTATCTTCCATTTTCACTGGTGATAATATTCTTCTCAATTTTTTTCTTTTCAACGTCGCTAAGAGTGAACAGCGAAATAATTCGGAGATGAAACTATTATTAATTGTATAAAATCAATGAGACTTAAATTAGGACATGTATGGAGAGCCGGAAATGAAAGTACAATTAGGGTTATCATGGATTGGGAACCAAGTAGAAGAAGACGCAGACCGAAGAACAGGATGAAGTTGTAAACGATTTTAAAGAGCTTATGAATGACAAAAGAGAAACACAGAAAAGAATAGAGAGCAATATCATAACAAATTGAATATAAAAAAAATCGTACGTGTAAAACAATTTATATACAAGGACTAATCCACCCTACAAAATGAATTCTAAAGGAAGCAGTGCATATCCACAAGGAGTGCAGTACTTTTAATAACAAAAGATCTCAATAATATCCAAGAAATCTAATTGAAACATTCTATCAGATTCCATTAAAATATTGAACATCTTAATTTCAGTAAAACAATTTAATATATATTTAATTTAATATTTTATTAAACGAATTCTGAGAACATCCAAGAATCAATACACAGAACTTAATCCCCGAAATTCCCTTCCCAGAAATAATCTCATTTCCCGGAATACACCGCGTGGAATTAATCCGCATCGGTGGAACTTTCCAGAATTCGCAGTATCGTGAATTTTAATACTGCCGCTGTATTATATCATAATAACCCGCCGCCCACGCGCGCATTCAGCCGGATGAGTATGTTGGCCATGAATTATGGATTCGATGCTGCGGTGCAAACAAACCGGCGGCGCATCGATTTTAATCGAACCGCCTTTGTTTCGGCAGGTGTCCATCACTGGTATTTAACTATGATTGATAGCGTCAACGGTGATATATTTCATTGCGAATATTACGTGAATTATGTTGACAGAGATAGGCGCGTGTAAATATAGTTAAACTTAGTAATTAATCATATAAATGTATATTATTAATGTGGTTGAAAGTCCTTCGGTGATGTGTGCGTTTGCGTATCGAGTTCAATAAAGTGTGATTAATTTATTCATTGATTATTACTAATGTTTAATTTCAGGAAGATGATTCATTTATGTTGTGAAATTATGGAGTGATATATAATTCAATTCAATTATTGATTTATTAATGTTTATTGGTTTACGCAAATTATAATTTATCTATTAATGAATTTCAGTATTTAATAATACTTTAATTTATTTAGATTTCGTAGTATAATCATTCAAAAAAATCGTATTAACTCAAGAAACAATCGTGCTTGTATAAATATATTTTCCCAAGAAACAATCTTTCTATGTTACACGAAAAAAATTCCGCCGCCAATATTACGATCTAACTGATGGATTGTGATATTGGCGGTGGAAATTTTAAAACTATGATTATCCCAAGGAACAGTCTTGCTATGTAGAAACATGTTACAAGAAAAAAATTCCACCGCCAATATCACGATTCATCAGTTAGATCGTGATATTGGCGGTGGAAAATTTTTCGTTTAACATATTTCTACATCACGATTCATCAGTTATATGGTAATATTGGCGGTGAATTTTTTTCGTGTAACATGTTTTACATAGCAAGATTGTTCCTTGAGGTAATCATAGTTTTAAAATTTCCACCGCCAATATCACGATTCATCAGTTACATCGTGATATTGGCGGTGGAAATATTTTTGATTAACATATTTCTACATCACGATTCATCAGTTAGATCGTAATATTGGCGGTGATTTTTTTTTTTTTTCGTGTAACATGTTTCTACATAGCAAGATTCTTCCTTGGGATAATCATAGTTTTAAAATTTCCACCGCCAATATCACAATCCATCAGTTAGATCGTAATATTGGTGGTGGATTTTTTTTTCGTGTAACATAGAAAGATTATTTCTTGGGGTAATAAAATTTGTTGTTACTTAAACAACGAAAAACCGCCCTTACATAAGGATTTCTAAAAGCAAAAAATTCACTTAAGCAATAACAATCAGAAACGTAACATTTCATAAAACGCAACCATTAGAAACTTCCAGCTTGATCAATAATTTCCGATGCGTATTTCATGAAAATAATATAAAATTCAGCAATAAAATCAAGGCTACTCAATATCCTTCCCACCTCGCTTTTTGATATCCGAACAAAGGATTTCTGATACGAACGCGAAATTTTCCTTTCATGAGTACACAACATTTTTCTTTATCTAAAAAAATATGCCATATCTTATGCATGACTAGATGATCTAAAACCACGGCTGCACGAGAAATATTTGAATATATGTTAGTTCCACCAAGGACGGAGTTTCGATTTATTATTCTTGTTTAGACTGCAATGTAAGCGAGGATTGTTAATGGAAAAATAAAATATTTAGTCTGCTTTAGTTTTTGCTTTTCAGGAAATAATTATTGTCTTAAATAGTTAATTTTCCTATATATATATATAATTAATTTTGTAAAATTTATCTTTGACAACAAAATTTTAATTTTTATTTTAATTTATTATATATATATATATATATACATATATATATACATATATATATACATATATATATAAATATCTTTATTCAGATAATATGACAACAAAATTAATTATAACAATATGTACAATTGTGTTAGTAGTCTGTCATGGGCTATCGACCATTGGTCTTTCTGCACTGTATGAATTTATGGTGATTTTCAAATTAAAACTATGCTTAATTTTCCTATTATTTAATTGGTTATTGAATTATGTATATTGTTTATATTAATAACCAGAAATATCTTCAAAATACAGTTAATCATTTGAAGATGCCACTGTGTTGAAGAAACAATTGTAGCAGTGTCACATTTTGTGAAACTTAAAGAAAACGTTGTTTAATTTAAAAATAGTGTATTAAAAAATAGACGTTTTAAAGCCTTTTTCAGTTAAATAAATCTTCTTCATTTATTTAATTGAAAAAGGCTTTAAAACGTCTATTTTTTAATACACTATTTTTAAATTAAACAACGTTTTTTTTAAGTTTTTAAGTTTTAATTACTGATTAAATTAAAGCAAATATGATTTGTCTTTTAAAATTTAATTTTCATATCATTGTTTAAATTTGAGTTATGTGAAGTTAGTTAATCACAATTAAAACACTTTTTATTCCTTAATAAAAGTGAAGTAAGGAATAAAAAGTGTTTTAATTGTGATTTCATATCATTATTCTGTGAATTTTTTAAATTACATTCAATTTCCTCCTACCTAAATTATTCCAATCATATTTGAAATATTTACACAAACATTCAATTTCCACGTAAAACTCCGCAATATCCTTTCCTTAATCGGCTTGCCTTGTATATAAATTCCTGAAAATTTTCCGCGGACCGAACGCTGAATCATACTTGTGTTTGCGCGAACATTTTCAACGTTCGACTGACTTTGTTGAATACAAAGCATCTAACAATGTCGACAGGTGGTGATGGTACCCAGCCCGAAACTCAGTAGTTGGCGCTGCCATAAAATTTTCCAGATACCGCGAATTTATGATGGCTGCCGTTTCCATTCTTGGATTCCATCCAAATCACACCGATATTTATTTATACTTAATTCTTGAACGGATAGGTTTCGCATATCAAGGTTAAGTGGAGGCATGTACTTATCTGGTTAAGTGTGATTTTTGGCTGAACTTCGGTAGTTATCGTAAATTGTCAAATTAGCGCAATTTGTCTGGGGTGCGGTTAAGTAAAGTTGAATGGAAGACGTAGTGGTATTATTTCTATTGGGAGATGTCATATTTTCAATATTAATAAATTGAGATGCAGAAAGGGTAGTTGCTGCGGTAGGATTAGATTCTTGAGTATTTATAATACTAACACCGATTTGGGGATTTTTAAGGGTTGTACTTACCATATTTGCTAAATTATTATTATTACTAGCAATGACCACCCTTCTTTCCGATTTAACAATTCATTTAACTCCCACTCCTTCTTCATACCAATATCCAGCGATTTTTCAAAGTTGCTTACTGGTGGTAAATGGCAAAAAATGCGAAATGGCATTCAAAACATTACAACTTTATATAATAAATAATTCTATTAACTAAACACATAATCTAAATAAAAACAAACAAAAACACCACTTGATAATCGCTCAAGATTCCATACTAGGTGATAGATGGCTAGATTTGTCTTATATAAGAGATCTACCCATCTCGGCAATACTATCTAAACAAGGTAGGCTAGCTGAACTGAGGATGAGTGATCTATGGGAGGTAGCAGAATGAGCCTAATGAGGCCTAAGTGTAGTGCGCAACCGCACATCTCCTTTTTACCAGATACCAGATAATTGCTCGAGATTTAATTTCCCCTTCTCCTTATTTATCTCTCTCTCTTTCTCGCTTCCCAGTCTCTTCAAGATATCTAGCTCCACCTTCTCTTAATCACTCAAGATTTAATTTCCCCTTACTTCTTACTCCTTTTCCAGTGTTTTCAAGATATCTACATCAGGTCTATCATCTCTTAACCACTCAGCTAGATGCCTCCATGTATCTCCCCCACAAAACACACATTTACCACAACTTTTCCCATCCCTATCCTCTATCCTCTCTATTTGGATCCACATTTGGCTCTAGCCAATGTACATTTACCACAACTCTTCCCCATCCCTATCCTTCATCCTCTCTGTCTTTGGATCCACATTTGGCTCTAGCCAATGTTACCTTGTCCTCTGTCAAAAGATTATTTTTACATAAATACCTTGGTAACCTCCCATAAACTTGCCACATATCATACTTCGGGTTTTACTCACTTTTGTCTATACACACCTGCCTTTCATGCTGTTTCACTTCTTTCAGTTTTACCCTCATCCATACAGCTGCATTTACTCCATTCTTGCTTGCCAAGCTTTCAGACAGTCCAGCTGTCCATTCAATTTTCTTCAACGTTTTCCTTAACTAATATCTCACTCTCCAATCCACGATAGCTCATTTCATACCTAAAACTCTTTCAGCAGTCTTTCCATATATATTCCATCTCTTTGTGCAAGATGTAGCCCCAAATAATTGCTTGAAGACACAGAGTAGGGTCTTCAAGCAATTCCTCCTCGCACCATTCTCTTTCATTCCCCAAACTTCCAAACCATACATTTATTAATTTATCTTTCTTTAAGGGAAGTCCGTAGTGGTTCAAGTAAAAAGAGACAAAAGTGGAAACAATCAACCTGATTGGGACAACAAATAAAATGAGAATAATGGACTTCATACAAGCGCTCCATGTTTTGCTTCCGATATGGAAATTCCCTCTAAACCACACTTCTCTCTCACAATTCTCCATACCTTCCTTTCCTTGCTTTGAACCCATTTGGTGTGTTCTCCATAACCACCCGTGTTACTGGTAGTAATTGCTTGGATTTATGTTAAAATTTTGACAAACGCTCACTTGAACACTTTCGAAAGGATTTAAGGGCTGATGTTAGGGTAGATGAGTGAGTAATTAGGATCGTATCATCCGCAAAATGTAAAGGATAACAGGTTGAATTTATAAAATTCAGATTAGGATGATACAATTCACGGTAATAAAAATTGTAATATTGCATAACAGAGGAGATAGAAGGGAAACTTGAGGTATACCTTGTTCAAGATATAATGTTGAGAATATCTAACAAAAACACCTCATTTGTCCTTAAAATTTGAAAATAACACGGTGAACCCAAGAACCCATATTTTTGCATATTTTGAGGTTATTTGTTTTTAGTATGTGCTAGGTTTTTTTATCTTGAAGTTTGCGGTTTAGAAGAAAGTTTTGTTTTATGACGCGCCTTATCGTGTAAATATATTAATAACCAGAAATAAAAGATATCTAATCCAATTTATTGACTTAACTTGATCGATTTAAATAACATCTCCAACTTCATTCGTAAAATCCACAGAGTCTACGTTTTCGGGTGATATAGGAAAAATTAAGGAAACATCAAAACTTGAATCCATTACTGATTTGTTGAGACTTTGCGATTCGTTTCTTATTTTTAAAGAAACATTTTCAGATCTTTTGAATTATTCTCTGCTTCATCGAGGCTTAAAAAGTAATCGATACTTTCTGGTTCAAATGGAAATTCC
Organism: Philonthus spinipes; assembly: GCA_963082785.1. NCBI lineage: Eukaryota > Metazoa > Arthropoda > Insecta > Coleoptera > Staphylinidae > Philonthus > Philonthus spinipes. Next base: position 21,848,023 of record OY720311.1, read on the forward strand.
TCCGGTTTTTTTTTATTATTTTTTATTATACCGATGATCGCAAATGGCTAATGTTGTCGAAAGTTTTAATTTCTGAAACAATACGAAGTGTCTTCCATTTAATTAATTTCACACAGTTTTTCGCAGAACTATATATTTCAAAATAAAAGCAAGTTTTATTATTATTTCAAGGAACATAATCAACCCTTCCGCGAAACACGCTCAATTCAGCCGAATTCTCGGATGGATTTCCCGGAATTCCGCCTCTCCCCGGGATCAATAGTGAATGAATGGAAGCGTACGGTGGAATCCCCATAACGGAGAGTCTCCTCTGCTCCGCTCCGATCCGTTCCCGTTTATGGCGACCAGTCCGGAACACATAATTAAATTGATTGGTCTTGGCCTTGGTCTGATTAAGCCTGTTAGCAACACGAGACGTGCAGTCTGCAGTCTGCAGACTTAATTACATATCACAAGGATTGCATAACCATATTTGATTGAGGTGTATGCCTCATGTTTGTCTTTCCTTTCAATGGACCTTGATCTATATAAGGATATTATGAATTTGCATACATTAATGGGGTCTTCAGGTAAGAAGAGTGTGACTGGAATTTGAGATTATTTGCTTTATTAATTATTTTTTTATTGTATAATATTACAACTCTTGAAATCAGTATTAAAACTTGTGACACGATCAATTAAATTTTACATTTAAATACTAATCTACAGGGTGGCGCACGAATAATGGCAATTAAAAGTTTTTGGGGTTCCTGACATAGAAAAAAAATGAAAAAATTCTACATTATATGGTTGAATGCGAACTCCTCATGTAAAATTAATTGTTCCCCAGAAAGCTGTGGGGATTGCATGCCTTCCATAATCCCACCAGAACTTAATTGACAGGATTATGATAGGGTATGTCAGACTTTTACTGACTAGAAATAATTTTCAATATTGTTATATATATATACAAGGTGTACAGAAAATGAGTGAAAATCTTTTGGTAGCGTGACTCTTTGACTAATTTTTAGATAAAAATATTAACGAAAATAAGTCACACGGTCCTTCCTTAAGCCCCACGGGCCACTTAAAAGAACTATACATTTGGCAACGCTGGATCAAACAAGTGTGCATTTATCCTGTTTATAACTGCTACATCATCCGTTGGAGGTGTTGCATACACCTTTTCTTTTACAAACGAGCGTGCGTCGTTGCCAGATCTATTTTCATTAAAATAATGCTTCTGATGAAGTTATAAAATTGTAAAAATATCCGATTTATTAATCATTTACATCAATGGAATTATACACGTGTCTAATTGATTGTTAATGCCATTGATTTTTTACAAAATATTTAAAAAACAATACTAATTTATAGTCACATATTTAAAATTCCGAAGACCTCGTAAGCCTCAATGAAGAACCATACAACATTTTTTTATTTGGATTTTCTATTAAAAAATAATCAATGAATTGAGTTACCTGAAGGTTTTCACTCATTTTCTGTACACCTTGTATATATATATTTATTCAGACAATATGATAACAAAAAATTACAAAATTTATAATAACAATATGTACAGTGTTAGTAGTATATCATGGATTATCGACCATAGGTCTTTCTACATGTATAATATTTTATTATAACTTTCATTAATGTACAGTATGTCATTTGTTTTAATTTATTTTTTTGATAATAAATTATTTTGCGTAATATTAGTAATTTATATGGCAATGAACACACTTTACATGAATATTCCATTCAACATCATCATACACGAAGAACAGCTTTCGGCAAAGTCCCATCATCGCGCGTATGTAGGTTACGTCATTAGATTATTTATACGGCGTACACCCAGGGGGTGTGTAAAGGGTGGATCAATTGAGGGTTCACCTTCAACCTTGCAGCACGCGATGGCGACGAGCGGGCTCGTGCACTCGCCCTAGGGACCCCTGAAAGCCCGAAACCGCGGCGGTGTCAGGGTCGGGACTCAATCGGGATGTGCTGAAATCCGTCTGGAAAACCCGGGATCGATTTGTTATTACACCTCGGGAATCCGTTGTTATAGAAACGGCCGAACATACCGGGTCGCACTTTTTTTTTGTGATAAAATGCATAATCATTCAGAATGTGATTGAATACCTTGATTGGCTTTGAAATTTGTAAATGCACTTGTAAACTAATATGGCACGATAAACAAAGCAACTTGTTTCATTTAGTTTCGGAAATATATTATTACTTAAAAATGTAATTTTCGAAATATACAGGGTGCGTCCTACTTTAAACTTACTATTTAGTGCTGTCAGTCAAGAGTTCAGTGTTAATTGTTAGTAAGATTAGCTGATACGGCCCTTGTGTACCTTACTACAACTTGGCCACCTAATATTATATGTTTTCTTTTGTTACCGATGACTGACAGTCAGTACCTACTTTAAACTTACTATTTTGCGCTGTCAATCACGAATTCCGTGTTAATTGTTAGTAAGATTAGCTGATACGGCCCTTGTGTACCTTACTACAACTTGGCCACCTAAGATTCTATGTTTTCTTTTGTTACCGATGACTGACAGTCAGTACCTACTTTAAACTTACTATTTTGCGCTGTCAATCACGAATTCCGTGTTAATTGTTAGTAGGATCGGCTTATATGGCTCTGCTGTTTGTTACTACAACTTGGCCAGAGAATATTCCTCCAAATAGCTTCCTTCTTTTGCCATTGTAGCTTTGCCAGTCACAGGTGACTGACACATAAAATAAATCTGTAATTTCGTTCAAAAAATGCATCAAAATGAATTAAGTAAGCATATTCTTACTCATTTTATAAAACAAAACTTAAAAACAAAGAATATTTTTTGGGGGATTTTACAAAAAAAAATTGTGTTAAGGAAGATCTTTCGGCGTCTTGGATGTGATATAGGTTTGATTTCTGCAAATAGGATAGCTCCATGATCCAACAGGGTCCGAAAAATCGATTTATAAATATGAATTCCTGACATAGAAAAAGGGGATTTATTCACTTGATCACAACTATTTAAATAAATTAAATAAAAAGAACTTGAAAATAATTAATAAATTCGTTCCTCTTTAGCTACTGTGTCTATTATTAGACATTTGTTATAGTACTTATGTACGATAAGTCAACTTGTCACAGTAGCTAAAGAGGAAATATAAACAGAAAAGAGTATTTATTCATTCACAGTCACAGTTATTTAAATATATTTAAAAAAATAAAAAAAAATGTTTAATATGAAGAGGAAATAATTTATTAATTATTTTCAAGTTCTCTTTATTCAATTTATGAATTATTATTTTTTTTATGGCAATTCCTTCTTGTTTGTATGTAAGCGATCTGAAGTGTTCTATTTAGTATTTTCGTTTTGCTAGATTGGATGTGCGGTTTAAAAGATAGTTTAGAAGGAAATTAATATTTTTTACTCGTTGAAATAAAAAAAAATAAACATAATGATTTATAAATAAAAAAAGAGTATTCATTCTCTTGGTCACATTTATTTAAATAAATTAAATAAAAATTATTTGAACGTACTTACGTAACGTAAGTCAAAAGTCACAGAGCCAAATGTGGAAATAATGATTTATTTTTATGTTTCATAGATTTTTGTGAAACATAAAAAAAAACAATTGTTTTAATTTCCTTTCATTATTAATTAAAAATGTTAAGCGAGGAATTTATTCGGAATATAATTTTAAACATCCTACAATAAAGAAAGGAGTACATTTTTTTTCTTGGTAATTCTATTCTGGGAAACGTTCAATGGCGTATTAATTTTACCCAGGACATCCTTTAACATTTCATCCGCGTCAATCCGCATAAACAACTCCGAAATAAACAAATCCATCCTATTAATCCGAATATCGGTCTCAGAATTCAAACACTGGATACAAAAGCAAACAGCACGGATCGATTTGACGTTCCTTCGGTTGATAAATATATTTCAGGCGCCGCGTGCAGGTGCTTGTTGGGTCAAGCTTCTGGCTGGTATGCGGAGAGCTGTTCTTATTAAAAGTGTTTACCGATTCCATGCCAATGTTCAATCTATGTTCGGGCACGTACGCGTAAATTAACGTTTTCTCCAGTGCAACAAACGGGCCGGTAAATCATTTGTAATTGCGACGAGATTTTTATTGGGGATTGTTTACTGAAAATTTAAATTTGGGTTTATTTTTAACAGCTGTAATAATTATATATATATAATCTAAAATCCCCATCTACCATAATGGTGGTGTAGGGGTAGGTTGTCTTGGTTAATTATTATTCACATGTACAAATTTTGCCCATTCTTTTTTGTTTCTTGCGAGTCCTTTCGCTTCTGAGCTGTAATAATTACAGTTACAAATTAGTGGTGTTTACAGAGATATAAAATAATGAGCACTTTTTTCAAGAAAAAGGAACATAAACCGAAAAAAACAGGTGGTAAGACTACTGGTCGATAGCCACTTATAAAAAATATATATTTTTATTTCAATTACAACAAATAATTTAATAAAATGTTCAACTAGCGGCAGAAAAACCTCTGATCGATAGCCTATGCCAGACTACTAACCCATCGATATGTATTCTAAATATAAATATTTGCAAAGAATTGTAATTCTGCTGTCTGTATAAAGTTGTTTGTTCAACCAGCATTGATCTAACCTATGGATAACTAGTGGTTTTTCGAATCTCATCAGACTAGTGTGTTCCATGTGCAATGCCTTGATGAAGGCGGCTGAACAGATCTTGTATTGTGGCTATATACCTGATATTAATCATAATAAATGAAAGACGACGAATCGTTGACGATGCCACATGAAATTAGGCGAAAGATGGCGCTTGCGTCGTCTTTCATTTATCAGATAAAAATAAGATGGCATTAATTAGTTCCAAACTCGTCACTAGGGAATATTTTGTTAGATGGGTCGGAGCCCAATCAACTTTGGGAACCACTGTCATAAATAATACACTGTCTTCAATGAAATAAATTCCTCGCCGTTTATTACTTTGTAATAAAGATATTTCTGTCTCTTTCTCCTTATCTCTCTTTTTAATGTAAAACCATTAATAATGGTCACTTCGTGACTGAAATGTATATCTGAAAATGAAATGAATATCTGAAAAAATTGTGGAGTAAGGACTCCACATTTTTTTTTTCTTCTTGAAAGTGGTTTAATTACTTTTCTTTTTTCCTCTATATTTTTTCTTTCTGTTTCTCTCCCTCTCTCTTTTTATCATTATTTCTCTCTTTTTTTTCTCGCTATCTTTTTCTCTCTCTCATTATTTCTTTTATAAATGTTTGCTCGCAGTTAAAATAATAAATATAGTTCCATGAATTCCTACTATTAACGTCACCGTTGAGGAATGATGCCAGGATATTTTCAAGTGTAATCTTTGACGCGCTTGGAGGGCGTCCCAAGTCGTCACAATCTAGCAAAAACACGACGATGTCGGACTTGAACCGTTTCGACCCAGTTACGATGTTTGCCTCCGCGACGTTTGCTTTCATGGGTGGATTCCCTATGTTTTCTTTTGTTATTCACGCGATGATAATGCAAATTTACGGGACGCGAAAACGAATATTGCCCAAAAAAAAAAAAAAAGAGTTGACAAATGTTTATATTTGAAAGATGGCGCTGGCGACGACTTTAATTTATTATGAATTATTGTTACTTTAAATTAAACTATTATTATTTAAATTGAAATTCAAAAATTCAATTACTCTGTTTTTTTTTTAATTTATGGTTTCTTCACAGCGTACATTTCCAATCCTGCTTTAACAGAAGGAAAATAATTTTTTAATCATCGATTTTTTGAGACTTTGGCAATTGCTTGTCATCGCTATATATAAGTTATAACTTGGAAAAAAAAATAGAACTTTTGCACAACTACTCAATCTATCGTAGGTTAAGTGGAAGATCAGTAACAGTTTAAGCTGACTGAACTTCGCCTACACTCATGACATTTCATTTTGTATTTTTCTCTGTGATAAATAAAGGTATTATTATACTCTAATATTTCCTAATATTTCTATGATACAATAAATTAAATTAGTTTATTTTGTAATAGCCTTTATATTAGATGCAGAGTCTTTAATTATTTAATAAGCTACTTCCTCTTTAGCCACTGTAATATTATAACTTATATCACAGTTAAAGAGGAAATAATTTATTAATTATTTTCATACTTTTTAATAATTTTATGATGATATTTTCATTCCAATAAACAATTGTTATCACTGCTGGAATTTCTTGTTTTGTAGTGTACCGTGTGGATAAACCAAGCAGTTCCTCGCAACTCCTTTCGTGTAAACCGACTTTTTAATTCTACCATTTTCAGATCTTTTTCTATAAAATAATGTTTTTTCTCCACATTTAATGAAATGTTCAAAAGTTGGCGCTTGCATCTTGTTTAATTTATAATGTTTTTTTTATTAACAATTTCTTTTTTGAAAAATCTTGAAAGATTTATAGCACCATTAAAATTTTCATACTATTATTATTTATTATTATTGTATTACTATTTATGTAAATTATTGTATATTTTCCCTTGTTAGATTCTTCCGCTTATTATCTGTGCAGATCGAGCTACAGCCTTTTAGGTTTTCTTTTAAGAAACGGTAAATTTACAAGTGTAGATCCACTTATAAATTTCTATTATGCTTTTATTCGAAGTAAACTTGAATATTGCTCCATAATTTGGAATCCCTATTATCATGTACACATTTGCGAAATAGAGAATATTTAAAGGAAGTTTTTGAAGGCACTATACTAGGTTACCCGACGGATGAACTACAAAAAGAATTTAATATTCCTTCTCTTGCTCAAAGACGTAGAATAGCTGAAAGTGTGTTTATATATAAGGTTATACATAACGATATACGTGACCCCTACATCTTGTCAAAATTAAATTTCTATGTTCCTAGAAAAGCAAGCAGACACAAATATACTTTCTATTGTGATAGGACAAATTCTACTCATCATCTTAATTCTCCCATCATGTCAATATGCAATACTATAAACTCGATTTCCAACGACATTGATATTTTGAATGTAGATCTCCCAAGTCTCCTGGGTCATTTAAACTCACATTTATAATAATTTTTGTTATGTTTCCTTATTCCAGATTATATTTTTTTTATAGATATTTTTTGGCAATATATACTTATTTAATATTATATATAAGTTATTATATTACACTATCTTATGTAGCGCGATTTTTTTATTTTAATTTATCCTGTAATTAGTTTCCTGTAAACTGTTGGATAATAAATAAATAAATTATAAATAAAAATGGTTGCTATTTCGGAAACTATGTTTCCGTCTTCAGTAATTATTAAAAACTTCAACTACTTGAGATGGAAACATAGTTGCTGAAATATATTTAGTTCAATTTAAAAAAAAATTGAAGAAACGACATTTGTATTTTTAATTTTCTTTAAAATTACTTTATTTTTTGTTTTCCTTAATTCCACCAATGAATATTATAAAACCGCCTTGGTATCTATAACGAGAGGGCCATCCTTATTGACACCAAGGCGGTTTTGTAATTCATAACTGAAATTAACATAGCACGGCGGGCCAAAAATACGCACAATTAATTACCCGCCCTCCTTCTTGCGTTATAAACCAATCAAGGAATTGGAACGCAAATTAATTATCGCGGCTGGACAAAACGGCGAACGCAAAAACAGCCGTGCGTATTCCCATCTTCCCAAAAGGATCGATTCAGCCAAGAAACAATGCACTCGACCCAGTTTTCGGCGCGATTTATTATTTCGTAAACCAAGCGGAATTCCACAAAACCACATGAGTGAAGTCTAAAAGTGTTGGAAATAAAAGATGATTCACAAGAAAGAAGTTGTGAGAGGATCTGCATGGTTTCTCTTCAAGGTGTCAACAGTGCAATAAATCTTTCAAGATTCCTCGAATTAGAAATTGTTAATAAAAATATTATTTTTGAAAAAATTGTTAGAATTAAAAGATGATTCACAAGAAAAAAGTTGTGAGAGGATCTGCATGGTTTCTCCTCAAGGTGTCAACAGTGCAATAAATCTTTCAAGATTCCTCGAATTAGAAATTGTTAATAAAAATATTATTTTTCAAAAAAGTGTTAGAATTAAAAGATGTTTCACACGAAAGAAGTTGTTAGAGGATCTGCTGGGTTTATCCACACGGTACGATACAAAGGAAGAAATTGCAGCTGTGACAGCATCTGTTTATTTTTATGATATGAATTAAAAGATGTTTCACACGAAAGAAGTTGTTACAGGATCTGCCTGGTTTATCCACACGGTACGATACAAAAGAAGAAGTTACAGCAGTGACAGCATCTGTTTATTTTTATGAAAAAGTTAGCAGTACAATAAATTTTTCAAGGTTTTTAAAAATAAAAATCGCGATTTTGGAGAAGGACCCCTCGTAGAAAAGATTACCGCGCCGCACTTGGAAAGAGTTAATCAAGGACGAGTTGACCTCACAGGGGTTCAGTCAAAACTTGTTCCTCCGGAGCGACCCCTTGCGACGCATGTGGGAACATACATGGATAAAGGCCGTCGCTGAGCTTGTAAAAGATTGGATACTATACCTGCGGCTAAGGCGCTCCAGACATTTATCGGCCGATTAAATAAAACAAATAAATTAAAAATTTTATTTTAATAAAAAATTTGAAAGTGTTGGAAATAACAGATGATTTATATATATTAGTTTTCAAAAAAGTGTTAGAATTAAAAGGTGTTTCACACGAAAGAAGTTGTTAGAGGATTTGCCTGGTTTGTCCACACGATACTTTACAATGGAAGGAATTCCAGCAGTGAGAGCACTTGTTTATTGGTATGAAAATATGAACAGTGCAATAATTGCTTTAAATAAAATAAATAAATTAAAAATATTGTTTTAATAAAAATTCTGAAAGTGTTTGAAATAACAGATGATTAAATGAAAGAAGTTGTTAGAGGATTTGCCTGGTTTGTACACACGGTACTTTACAATGGAAGGAATTCCAGCATTGAGAACACTTGTTTATTGGTATGAAAATATGAACAGTGCAATAATTCCTTTAAATAAAATAAATAAATTAAAAATATTATTTTAATAAAAATTCTGAAAGTGTTGGAAATAGATGATTTACATGAAAGAAGTTGTTAGGGGATTTGCCTGGTTTGTCCACACGGTACTATACAATGGAAGGAATTCCAGCAGTGAGAGCATTTGTTTATTGGTATGAAAATATGAACAGTGCAATAATTCCTTTAAATAAAATAAATAAATTAAAAATATTGTTTTAATAAAAATTCTGAAAGTGTTTGAAATAACAGATGATTAAATGAAAGAAGTTGTTAGAGGATTTGCCTGGTTTGTACACACGGTACTTTACAATGGAAGGAATTCCAGCATTGAGAACACTTGTTTATTGGTATGAAAATATGAACAGTGCAATAATTCCTTTAAATAAAATAAATAAATTAAAAATATTATTTTAATAAAAATTCTGAAAGTGTTGGAAATAGATGATTTACATGAAAAAAGTTTTTAGAGGATTTGGCTGGTTTGTCCACACTTTACAATGGAAGAAATTCCAGCAGTAAGAGCATTTGTTTATTGGTATGAAAATGTCAACAGTGCAATAATTCCTTTAAGGTCTTTCGAAATAGAAATTGTTGATAAAAAATATTATTTCACAAAAACGGTCTGAGCGTGATAGAAATAAAAGACGGTTTACACGAAAGGAGTTGTGAGAGGATTTATCCATACGGAACTTTACAAAGGAAGGAATTCCAGCAATGATAGCACCTGCTTATTGGTATGAAAATGTCAACAGTCCAATAGATCTTTTAAGGTTCTTCGACATATAAACTGTTAATAAAAATATTATTTTACAAAACAAAGTAGGAGCGTTTTGATTAATTATAGATGATGAAAATTGTTCATTTCGAAGGTACCGTGTGGACAAACCAAGCAGGTTCTCTCACAATTTGTTTGCTGCGAGTTGTGAGAGAACCTGCTTGGTTTGTCCACACGGTACCTTCGAAATGAACAATTTTCATCATCTTTAATTAATCAAAACGCTCCTACTTTGTTTTGTAAAATAATATTTTTTTCATCAGTAATTATTGGAATGAAAATAAAACGTTGTGAAGTCGTTGTATTTTCATTCCAATAAACAGGTGCAATCATTGCTGAAATTTCTTCTTTTTTAAAAATAAGAAGAGGTAGATTATGAGAATTATTGGCATTTTTTTACTTATACGCTGGGATTTGGGTGGATTCGTAAAGGTATTCGTTGGAAGGATTTTTTAGTTAATTTATTTACATTATAATTAATATTTTTAATATTTAAACATTGGTAGTTCATATCATGATTAGATTATTAAAAATATGGCAATTTAAAGGAATCCAAAATTGAATCCTCTTGGTCTAATAACCCAGAACTAGTTAAAAATTTAAACTTACTCATTTTAATCTATTTTGTTTTATTTTATTCGTATATTTTTAATAATCTGTCCATATTTATATATTCAATCATCTTTATTGTGGTATACATACAGTGCATTTTTTTATCCAGGCCTCATAGGGATTTACATAGGAAAATCTTTTCGTCGTGTTAATGGTTTTTCTATGGTATGGATTTTGATCAAATTAAACACACATTTAAATTAGAGTAATTTGTGCAAAGTTCAGCCCGAAACCACCCTAAGTTAAAGATGAACTTCAGTATTGCGTCCAGATGTGTCCCTATTATTTATTTATTTACTTATTATTCATTACTTTATTTTTTTGCCTATGAAATTATCTCAAACTTCTCCTTGCGATAATTACGCCGTAAATATCCCCCCTGGAACAAATTCCGCGTATGTTAAGCCGGCTGATTGATTTAAAGTTCGGATGTTTTGCGAAAGCTCGCCCACGGCTCAGAGTGAAATATGCGGATTCCAGCGCTGGCGCCGCGTCCCGAAATATTTAATAATCCCGAAGGTATTTTTTATTTCTTGCGTAGTTTTATGCGAAAAGCGAGGCCGATGAGTAATTTCACTTCCCCAGGCGCTTTTAAATCCGCAATTTTGGAAGGGACCCGTCCACGCTCCTCGTTTAATATCGGCTTGAAATGTTTCCAAGTTTGAGCTTAAGCGTGCGGTGTATTAATTTCCTTTTATTTGGAGAAAAACGATTTTTATGGACTGTATATTCGTTACATATTTTTTTTGTAGCATATGTTATGTAAAAAGGTGATTCCGTAAATAAATGTATTATTATTATTATTTGTATTTACGTTACATAAGTCAAAATGTCACAAAGCTAATTGTAGAAATAATCTATTAATTATTTTCAAATCATTTTTTTTTTTCATTCATTTAAATAACTGAGATCAAGTGAATGAATACTCTTTTCCATCGATTTTCTCTTATTAATAATTACATTATGTTCAATGTTGTTAAGAGCTTGTCTCGCTCCGTTAAACAAACCACTAATTTCCTGAAAGCATATTCCAAAACGTAAATCAATCAACACGCCCGATTAAACATTTCTGCGGCTTTAATTAGCATAAAACATCTCTGGCGTTAAAACCATTCAAATTTGGTATGTGAAAGACGAGAACGGCCAAAAATAACACTCCGCTCGTGGATACCCGCAAATAGTGCGAACATTAATCCAAGAAAGTTTATGTTTGGAACAACAATGAATAACTCTATTAGAAACAGAGTACGGATATTCTTTTTTAGTATACTTTTATGCGGTGTATTTCATTCGTATTGATTTTTGACACCAATATTTATTGTACGTTTTTTTAATTCCTAAATGACTATCGACTATTGATCTTTCAGCCTCGATAGTCATTTGTTTGTATTCCAAAACACAGTAAGTATAAAGTCATGTCAAACGCATAAAGTACACTTATTCATTTCTATGACAAGCGGTAAAAGTAAACAACCCTTATTTTTACCGCTTGTTATAGAATTTTAGATATATATTCAAAATAACAAGCGGTAAAAGTAAAGAACTTTTATATTTACCGCTTGTTATAGAAGCTTGTATCAGTTCAAATATTAATCAGTGTATATTCCAAATTTTCAAATTTTAGTATTTTTTTTTTCTTATACTAATCATTTTTCATTAAACATTTTTGAAAATATAGACATTTAAAAAAATAATAATATTTTTTTCTTATACTAATTGTTTTTCATTAAACATTTTTGAAAATATAGACATTTAAAAAAAATAGTATTTTTTTTCTTATACTAATTGTTTTTCATTAAACATTTTTGAAAATGTAGACATTTAAACTTCATCTTTCATAAACGTTTTTATACATACAAATCTAAATAAACTATTCACTTTTTATAAACGCAAAAAACAAAACTTTAAAGAGAAGAGAACAATTCCAGGCTATTCAATACGAGAAAAGTTAAGTTTAACTTATACGTTATTAAATTATTAATAACTGAGGCTTCAACCAAAGAGGATGTATACTAGTTACTCTATGCTTCAACTTTGTTATACATTGTTTATCAATTAAATAAATTAAAATTGTTTGTATAACACAAAAATCATTATCAAATCATCATTATCAAACTAAAAAAAATAAGTTTGATAATTACAAGTGTAAATTGTTGAAACTATAGTTACAATAAATTAATTTTTGTGTTATACAAACAAAGTTAAAAGTGTTTTATTGATTTTATACGTTATTATTCAATTTCACATTCTATGATATATACAGAGAGGTTTTTTTTATCAGTATACATTAGGGGAAGTGTATACCTTCAAAAAACGCGAGTCAAACGCATTGAACCGATTAAATGTGTATGTTTAGTTGACTATTTGGCATACGTGTGTTCAGTTGCGTATTGTAGGCAACTAAACACACATACATTAATGCAATTAACTCGCGTATTTTGCAGGTATACATAGGGGAAATGTATACTGATAAAAAAGCTCTCTGTATATCTGTTACATAAGCTGCTTAGACTGTGATGATAAAAATTAACTACACGATAAACTTAACATTTCCCTTACAGAATAGCCCTTATTATTCTATCCATGTTACTGCATAACGCTTATTGAATTAATTGCTTGGTACATATTCCTAACACCAACACGTCTTCTTTGCTGAGGTCTATGTATATTTTTCCCAGATAAGAGGCACACGCTTGAATGGTGGGGTACCTGAAATGCAAAAATTTATATGACAAATTAATTCCGTATTTAGTTTAGTAAAACGAGATGCTATACAGTTATATAAAAATAATATATATATATATATATATATATATATATATATATATAATCGATGTCCCCTTTTACCAATTGTTGTCGGGGTAAAATAATAATATATAATGAAATTTGGGATCTATCTCTAAAATAAGTTTGTAAATGCGTAACGTATGCCTTATATTATATTCCTTTTCTTCATTTTTTTTTATTAAATAATGAAATTGCTTTATAACACATTTTCATTTAGTAAACTTCATTACTACTAAAAATGGAAAATTCGCTTACAAAATATATTTAATACAAATAAAAAAAAAATAGGAAAAATAAAGGCTTTATCAAAAATCAAGAATATTCCTCAGAACTCGCACATTGTAACTTTTTAATCTAAATTTTTAATGTTAATTAATGACATTGACTAATCCTCAAAACTCGCACATTGTAAATTTGTAATCTAAATTTAAATAATGTTAATTTATGATACTGACTAAAAAAACACTTACTAATTCCGACACTTCTTCAGAATGTAAAATCACTTCGTACTCGTCAACATCAGCAATGGGGATTAGCATTAATTTCGTTTTGTTGTTCAATAAACTCCTTTCATCCGTATCTCGATACAGTTTCATTTTATGGACGTTTCTGTAATTGAATATTCGGGACTATTTGTGAAATCTTTAAATTTAACGTACACGTTATTTTTGATCGTCACAGTCTAAACGAGTTTTATAATTGAATATTCATACTGATATTCTGTAAGGGAAGTGTTAAGTTTAACGTGTACGTTAATTTTATCATCACAGTCTAAGCAGCTTATGTAATAGATATATATTCATAGAATGTGAAAATAATTAATACCGTACATGTTAAACTTAACTTTTCTCGTACGGAATAGCCCCGATTGTGTAATATGGGCATTATAAGGAAGACAAAGTATTATTAAATTATATAAAAAAGAATTTGAAAATAATTAATTAATAAATTATTTTCCCTTAGCTGCTATGACATTATGACTTATGTTACATAAGTACTTTAACAAATGTCTAATAATAGACATTTGTTAATATATAACATAACTGTGACCAAGTGAATAAATCCTTTTTTTTCTATTATTAAAGTATTATTATTTTAAAATTAATAACACTGTTGTATCCTTTCTATTTAGATATATATCTAAACATTAGAAAATAAAGTGTGAAGAAAGGATACAACAGTGTTAATTATTTTTATTATACTCTTCGCGTAACTCAAAACCAATCATCGATTATTATTATTTTTATTGTGAAATTTTAAATTTATCATACTCGTTATTTTTTTAATCACCACAGCCTAAGCGTGTTTTGTAATGTATATACGGAGCGATTCTCTAAGGGAAATATTAACTTTAACGTGTACGTTATTTTTATCATCACATTCATTCAAGGAAACCGAACTGTAATTTACATTAATTTTTAATAATGAAATATTTATTTTTCGTTTCTATTTTATTTGAAACAAACCTTGGAACATACGATGGTGCGGTTATCAATTCCCTCGTATTAGCATCGACAATCAATCCCTCAATCAAAATAATATCCTCTATGTATTTATTGACGACAAACAATGAAAAACATCGCAAATCCGGAACGAAAGCCCTGTTCAAGATAAGATTTAATTCCATGTTGCTTTTCGTTGAATAAACCGCTGTTGCCTTCAGAATTCTCCGCACCAGCTGAATGGAGATACATTTCCATATTCTACACTCCAAACTGAAACAAAACAAAAAAATGTTTAGATTGTTACGAAATCGGGTTTAATCAGACTAGGAAATAAGTAAAAACAATGTCTATTTATTTATTTGCAGAACACGTAACACATTTATTAACATCACACTGCTACTATTTATTTATAACTAGATGGTCAGAATTTTCCAGTTTAATCAGACTTGGAAATAAGTATTTATTTATAACTAGATGGTCTGAATTTTCCAGTTTAATCAGACTTGGAAATAAGTATTTATTTATAACTAGATGGTCTGAATTTTCCAGAACTTTCCATGACGCCATGTTTACAGTCGCGTGCTCGAACATAGTGTAGAACACACATGTTCGAGCACGCGACGGAAAATTCTCAACATCTAGTTATAAATAAATAGTGACAATGTGATGTTAATAAATGCGTTAAGTGTACTGCAAATAAATAAATGCTGCTTTCACTTTCGTTACAATATAAAATTGTTATTACGAAAAATAAATAATAATAATAAAATTTAAAAATATATATATAAAATTCAGTAAAATAATTTCGAATGATCTTCCCTTGTGAGCGCCTATGTTCTCGAATCAGAGGCTAAATTCATGTAAGGCTCCACGACCAAGGCATTGAAAATTGTACGACTTGTGTAGAAGAATTTTAAGTATTATTGTTTGTTGCAATAATATTTATTCAGATTCAACCACCCCCTCCCACTTACGCTACACTTCTGATGTCTCTATACATAGCCAGACTAGTGTCAAGCTAAACATGGTCTCTTTTTCCGCAAATTTGTCGAAGTCCCTATTTACTATCTAGTGAAATCACTACCAAGATTTCACTAGATAGTAAATAGGGACTGAGGGAATCTCATTAAACCAAAAAAAAAAAAAAACAATTCATTTGAATCACGGCCTCGTAAATTGATAATTGTATTTTTATATAATTAAGAAAATGTGTGTTTAAAAAAGGCTGACTTTCTTAATATAGGCAAATGACGCGCATATTAAGAAAGTCTTAGCCTTTTTAAAACACATATTTCCTTAATTATATAAAAATACAATTATCAATTTAAGAGGCCGTGATTCAAATGAATTGTTTTTTTTTTTCAATACATACCCAAATATAGGATCATCTGAAAGTGTCATTGCCATTTTCACGACCTCCGTCGGTATGATGAACGCGTGACTCGGAAGTTCCGTTGTTATTTTACAACTGTAGGGGCGGCCAGTTAAAACTGACAATTCCCCCATCGAGTTTCCGACCATGTAGAAATTTTCCTCAATATCCGCGAAATTGCTATTACGGATGTAATCTTTGATTGGCAGTTTGCCGTTTATTTCCAATTCTTCGAGATACTCTTCTGATGGTATATATGTTGACTTTAATAAACCTGAAACAAATCATTCTCTTAATGAACTGATATTCAGAGCTAGTCAGTACGTGAAATTTTAAATGTAACGTTCACGTTATTCTTTCTTCATTGTCTTTTTTTCCTCCTAATTAAAATGTTTAAGCCGTCAGGATATGACAAGTTTTCGTTCAGCCAGATCTACAACTACGTGTAATCTGGTATTACGATTCTTTTAAATGCTTGATTGGAAGATTTTTTTCAGGGAAACGTTATTGCCGCATTCTACTCGAGTTTTATAATTGCTATGTATACTTAGATTGTGAATCAAATAATTGGAAAAATCATTCAACTTGCCATATTTTGCCTAATAAGAAACTTAGGACATCTTTTCCTTAATAAGAAAGATAGCACAAAGCTTTGCCTAATAAGGAAGATTAAACATTGTATCATCTTTTCCTAATAGCATAAAGTGCCATCTTTTGTCTAATAGGAAAAATAGCACAATGAGACATCTTTTAACCAATAAAACAGATAGCACAAAGCGATATATTTTTCCCAATAAGATAAATAGCACAGTACGTCATATTTTGTCGAATAAGAAAGATTTTGTCGAAACAATGCATCGTCATCTTTTGTCTAATTATAAAGATGATGGCGCTTTGTGCTCCATCATTTGTTTAATAGGAAAGGTAGCACAAATCGTCATCTTTTACTCAATAAATCCAATAAGACAAATGAACGTAATATTTTGCCTAATAAGAAAGATAGCACAAAGCTTTCCCTAATAAGGAAGATATTACAATGCATCATCTTTTGCCTAATAGGAAAGATAGCATAAAGCGCCACCTTTCGTCTAATAGGAAAGGGAGCACAAACAGACATCTTTTGCCTAGTAAGAAAAAGAACACAAATCGTCATGCTTTAACCAATAAGACAGTTAGCATAGAACGTCATATTTTACTTAATTAGAAAGATAGCACAAAGCGCCATCTTTTGCATAATAAATAAGATAGCACAAAGCTTTCCCTAATAAGAAAGATATAACAATGCATCATCTTTTGCCTAATAGGAAAGATAGCACAAAGTGCCATCGTTTCCCTAATAAGAGAAGGGATTCTAGTTAGTCGATAGCGACTCAAGATGACACGAAGATGCAGCGATTCCAAACAATTGTTGATAGAGATAGAACTCCGATTCGTTGTCGCAATATTGTTTCATTTAGAATCCCCTACAAGAAAGATAGTACAAATCTCCATCATTTGCTTAATAGGAAAGATAACACAAATCGTCATCTTTTGTCCAATAAGGCAAATAGCACAGAACGTTTGTCTAATAAGAAAGATAGCACAAAGATTTCGCTAATAAGGAAGATATAACAATGCATCATCTTTTGCCTAATAGGAAAGATATCATAAAGCGCCATCTTTCGTCTAATAGGCAAGATAGCACAAAGAAACATTTTTTGCCTAATAAGAAAAAGAGCACAAATCATCATCCTTTACCCAATAAAACAGTTAGCATAGAACGTCATATTTGACCTAATTAAAAATATAGCAGAAAGCTTTGCCTAATAAGAAAGATATAACAATGCATCATCTTTTGCTTAATAGGAAAGATAACTCAAAGGGGCATCTTTTGCCTAATTTACAAGTGGCATTATCAATAATTTGGGTCTACAAATTAGACGATCGAGAATTATTTCCCAAAATACCGAGAATTTGCTCCTATTGTTTCCTAAAATACAAAACAAGATTTTGCTCTTATTTAAAGCCTTACCTGTTATAAGGAGATAAATCCCATCAATTGTCTGTCCTTCAGTGCAAACGACTTCCCCCGCTTCCCATACCTTCACAATAACTCCCTTGTTGATGAGCTCCAACATTTCGTCCTCGTTGAATCCATCGCAGCGCACATAAGGCACTTCGTAGAGAATGTCCTTCGGGGCTACAGCGTTCACACGATCAATCGACAGCGTGTTCTTCCTCAGTTTCTCGATCACTTTCCATAACTGACGATATTCATAATTGTCAACCAATCCTAACAAAAATTTATTTATTTATTTATTTTTTTTTTAAAGGGATTGATCGAATTTTATTGATCATTGCCAGAAATTTTCCTTGCTTAATTTCATTGTAATTTAAATAACTGCAAATGTGTGAATCATCTTTGTTTCATTTTATTTAAAAATTTATTTCGTTTTTAACCGCTGTATTAAATCAAATGAAATACAGTCTTGTTTGTATTATAAAATAGATCATTTATTGTATCAGCGGGGATTAATATCGAGTTCTCTATCAAAATTGTTTTTTTTTTTTTTTTTCAGCAGGTTTAATGAAAATTTTCGTAATTAAGCAGGTAATGATTTTTTAATTCCAGCATTAATTTCATGAATGTTATTTTTACTTTTATTTACGTTCTAAATGAATAAAAAAATTCATAATTGAAGAAAAAACGTTTAATACTATTTGTAAATAAATCAACAGTTTTTAAGTTTCTATTTTTTGTTTTGTTTTCATGGCTTTAGTCAAATTCAGCCTTCTGGCTTTGTTTGATTATCTTTGGTCGGATCCGGTGTTTAGCGGGGAAACAGCGGATTAAAAAAAATATTGTAAAGACACTGCTACAATTGTTGCGACAACGCAATCAAATAGTTGATTAATTAAATTATTAATCTTAATAAATTAAAGACGACGCAAGCGCCACCTTTTGCCTAATTTCAAGTGGCATCGTCAACGATTTGGGTCTCATTTGACTGATGATGCCACTGTGTTGTCAAAACAATTGCAGCATTGTCTCTACAATATTTTTTTGATAAACTTTAAAAACCGTTGTTTAATTAATTAAATTATTCACATTTAATGAAATGTTCAGCTACCATTCATCTAGCGTATGGATAACTAGTGATGGACATTTCGGTTTTTCGAACCTCATCAGACTAGTGTGTTCCATGTGCAATGCCTTGATGAAGGCGACTGAACGTTTCATTAAATGTGAATTTCGTTTTCCTTGTTTGCTTAAACAGGACAAGTTCGCCTTCCTTTAGTAGACGAAACAATGATTCTCGGTCGTCTACCTTGTAGACCCAAATCGTTGACGATGCCACTTGAAATTAGACAAAAGGTGGCGCTTGCGTCGTCTTTAATTTATTATAATTAAATTATTAATGATCTGCCTGATGATGCCATTGTGCATGCGAAACAATTGTAGCGGTGTCTCTAAAATACATTTTTTTGTGAAACTCAAAAATATGTTGTTTTATTTACAAATAAGTTATGATAGAGTTTCATCAAGTTGAAGCCTCAACCTTTGACTTGGCCATTTATCCGTTTTCAATACATACAATTATCTTATATTTGAATTCATTATTTCAGTATTTTTTTATTTCGGTACACTTTTTTGTATGGAATTTTCTAGACATATGATTCTTTTGCTTCTTTCATTTAAACATACCAGCCATGTTGAGATCAACCAACGCGTCGTTCATCGTTTTTAAAATCACGGAAATAGCCTGCAGCGTCTTCAAGTAGATCACAATCCACGGTTTCTCGTTGTTCAACGTTCCAAGCTCTCTCGTAATCAGCGATTTGTCGGCCAATAGCGACACCCGCAACGTCTCCCTAAGTTCAGAATTATTCGTGATTGTCCCCAGCGTATCTAAAACTTCCTCGAAACCAATCACCAAAGCCTGTTGAAAAGAAGAAAACGAGAAATTATAAAGGAGATTATAATTGCGAGATTGTTGTATTCAGGATGGATTTTTAAAAATTTTCATTAGATTATTTTTTTAGAATTTCAGTAAAGATATTGATGAATCTACAAATTCTGTTAAACATAAGCAATGGAGATTACATATACCACCTAGATGGGATTGCTCTCTAGATCGTAATTGTGGGGTTTCACTTGTCTTCAAAATTTCTTATCCTTTATTTTGTTCTACCAACTTTTTCTATTTAAATCCTCCATTACAGTATTGCATATATCATTATCCTCAACCCTGCTACAAACGTTCACTCGCTGTTCCTTGATTTTTTTTTAATTATGTCTCTTCCTATTTCAGAAAAATTCTGAGAACAATACTTGGACCAATTAAAATTGGAGATTTTGAATATCGAAGAAGGCGAAAACAGGAATTAATAGCCTCTTTTTCACCAGCTTCGGTATTACAAATCTCCAATTTTAATTGGTCCAAGTATTGTTCTCAGTATTTTTCTTTCTAATATCCTTAAATATTCTTCCTGTTTCTTTGTCATTGTCTTTACTTCCACACCATGCAATATCATTATTATTATAATTAAATTAATAAGGTAATTTTTGGAATTAAACAATTTGCTGGTATCACGTACACAATTTATTTTTGTAGTTTCGACCTATACTGTCATTTTCAAACAAATAATAGTATTTAAGGCTGAAAGACCACTGGTCGATAGCCAATTAACAGATATAAATTATACATTTGAGTTTGTTAATGTTTATTACTTATTTTGTATACTTTCTGTATATATCTGTTAATAAAGATTATTATTATTAATAGTACTTATTATTAATTTAAATATCTATTACAAAGTAATAGCTTCAACCATCCAATATCTTGTAATTAAATCCTTAATTTAGTGCTTTTACTTAGATGTTTGTCGTTTAATAATAATAATAATTCTTTATTGTCCAACGGAAAAACCAAAACAGGACAAATTACAATGGTCAGTATAAATACAAAAAGTAAAGAAGTTAATTATAAAAGTATGTAAGTTTGACAAAGGTAAACTAATTAGAAAAAAAAAAACAAATCTGTTAAACGTAACTTATAAAATAAAAGGAAGAGTAAATTATTGTTTAATAACATGTAGTGCAAATATTAGTAGTTTCTTGTTAACATCAAATGTTCTGTTTGTGTTCTTAAATGTCACATGTTTTGTTTCCATTTCTTATTATTGTACGGAGATTACTAGATCAAAACAGTTTAGATTGCAATACAATTTTGTTAAAATTGCTACACATTTCGTGTATGCTGTATTCAATTGGAGCAGAGCTCGACAAATTTGTAAATAATCTTCTTTTAGATTCAACAACAATATACGAAAAAAACAAAACTTACTGTTCCCATCGCATACGCCGAAACCAATTTGTATTCATTGATCCTGTCGAACGCCCGAGATATCGATGAAAAGCTGAGGCCCAACACTTTAAAAATCCTCACCAGCCGTATAGCTTTGGCCATCTGAACATAGCCTATGAACGATCGGAAGTGTCCAATAATGTTACGCATATAAAGTACGACCAAAACCCATAAAACTATCATTTCTACGGAATTGAAGAGTAACAATATGAAGTCGACACGATTCCAATAAAACCTTAAAACAAAATTATATATTATGTTGAAGTTTAATAATAAAAATTTGATTAATTTTAATCAAGTAGGCCGAAAGACCTCTATTCGAATTACAGTTGTTCCCACAAAGAAAAAAGGTCCATAAACTTTTTATGTTTATCTTCGGTGAGTCTCTTTGATGTTGCAATGTTGAGTATGGATTTTGCAAACTCCACATGCGAATTGTGTCTGTTGACTTTTCGACTAAGGTGGAAAGTTCCTTCGTCGCTAAAACTTATAGAAGCGTGTCGTTCATAAAACGGTAAACAGATTGAACATTTATAATGTATTAGAAAAAACTTTAAATCTTCCTCTTTTCATGGCTACAAAAATTATTAATTTAGGATTTGTACTTTAAATAATTGAAAAGCGTAAAATATTAAAATGTACTAATATAGGATTTTTTTGTTGTTAAACTCACATAGTTAATCATTTATAAAAACTCCATGTTTTTATAAATGATTAACCCATTTTTAAAAATTCATATTTATTAAAGTACAAATCAATCTTAACTATGTGAGTTTAACAACAAAAAAATCCTATATTAGTACATTTTAATATTTTACGCTTTTCAATTATGATTCAATAATTTATTATATCTGTCGATCTTTCGGCCTACTTAACAGTTTTACAATTACATAAATTAAATATTCGATTTAATCTATCAAAAGGTTGTTTTTATACTTTTTGATAGATTAAATCAAATATGGAATACTTATATTAAATAACACTATTTAGTCTTTCAAAGTCTATTGTAATATCGCTACAATTGTTTCACCACACTGTGGCTTCTTCAGGCGAAGAAATGATACAAATATGGAATAAATTCAATGTTAAATTAGATTAAGTAGGTCAAGTCATCTCAACTTAAATTTAATATCAACCAACTCAGAGTATTTGATGTTCAATATGTAGACTATATTTAGTTAGAGTACAAAATTTTTAGCACAATCTCCTTACTTACTTCCAAAAATTTTTGAATCCCTGCCTCGTGTTGATGCACGAATGTGCGTACAATTTAATCAGGAACTCCAAAAAGTAAATAAGGTAATAGACGTTGATCAACGCTATGGAAATGACGAACAAACTACGGTCCACGTCGTAATATATCATGGTAAGGATGTTCGTCAAGATATTGAAGACGATGAGGCAGAAGAAAATCACCTCGAAGTATTTAAAAGACGCAATTTTGTAGCAGCGTCTGTAGAAATTGTTCATCGGCAGCATGAAGTATTCCTGTCTGTAGAGGAAATTCTTCTGTAGAACGCTCAGCGGTCCAGTTAGATGCTAAAGAATAATAATTTGAAATATTAAAATCAACAAAGAATGTTACATCTCATATTACAAGAAATAATTTAAAAAAATGATCCTACCAGGGGAAAAACTAAAGGGTATGAATTATAAGTGATGTAAATTAAATTAATTATTTTCAAATTATTTTTATTTAATTTATTTAAATAACTGCGATCAAGTGAATAAATCCCCTTTTTTACTATTATTATTAATAGACTTGTGATTAAATCTATAGTTGGCGCTAATGCTATGATTAATTAATTACTTTAGTTTGCTAAAAAAAGGTACATACCGTTGCTTTTTTAAAAATAATTATTCGTCAATATTAAAAAAAGCTTACTTTATTTCTTAGAACAGCTATAAGATCATCAAGTTTGATGGTTGGTTCTTCGGCATCCAGAGCTGTCTCGCACGCCAGCAATAACATGCGAACACATTCCTCACTTATTAACTCTTCCTCGAATTGATACACGAAGGAAACTTTTTCTGTTTTTAAAATCCGCAATTGTGCTTCCCTGTAAAAAAAAAACTTGAACATTTATAATGTATTAGAAAAAACTTTAAATCTTCCTCTTTTCATGGCTACAAAAATTGTTAATTTAGGATTTGTACTTTAATAAATATGAATTTAAAAAAATGGGTTAATCATTTATAAAAACATGGAGTGATCAATCTTAACTATGTGAGTTTAGCAACAAAAAATCCTATTAGTACATTTTAATATTTTACGCTTTTCAAATATGATTAAATAATTTATTATATCTTGTAACTTGTAAAGTTTGTTTTTTAGCTTAACTAAATTTATGTTGCGAACAGTTGTAAGCCTGTTCTAACAGCAGGGGATTTTTTTTTAACTAAATGTTCGCAAAGTTAGCAATTTAAACAAATGTCTTGGGGTAGAAAGGTGTGCAGTTTTCGTTCTAATAACAGAGGTAAGAAATCTCCTACCAAGAACGCACATATCAAAAAAACCAAACGTATTTGGATTCATCTGATGTTAGGCAAAATATCTAGTATGAGAAGAAAAAATAGTCCATCAGTGAATGTCAAACAAAAGATAGTGAATGACCAAAAAATTAAAAGCTCAAATTGCAAGATAACATTTGATTATACAATTGTTGCATTAACTTGAAACGCATTGCTTGTTTCACACACACCATCTTTTGAAATATCAAGTTCTTAAATAAAACAGGCTTTATGGATATGGATAACTAGTGATTGTAATTTCAGTTTGTTGAATCTCATCAGTTCTGTGTGTTTCAAAAACATTAGTTTGTAAATTAAATTCACTTGGTTTTGTTTCACTTATTTGTATTTTATTTTCTACTAGTTTCGACTTGATGCCATTATCAAGAATGATAATGTGTGTTTCATGTGCAATGCCTTGATGAAGGCGGTTGAACGTATCTTGTCTTGTAATTAAATAACCTGATATGAATCATAATAGTTGGAAAGATTAGGCAAAAGATGGCGCTTGCGCTATCTTTCCAATTATTATGATCAATAACCTTGTCAATAACAGTATATCCTCTTTCGTTAAAACAGTCGGAATTTCGTTGGAACAATTCGGGCATATCGCCGTAGGTTTCTCTTCAATTTCATCCGTATCGACCTCATTTAATGAACACACCAAGACAGTCGAAGAATACACCGATGACCAATTCACTCCGGAATAAAATCTACAAATTACAAAAAAAACAGAATAATTGAACAATTAATTCGATTAAATAAATCACAAACTTGTTCATTTTCAGCAGTTCGATTTGATTTTTCCGTTTTTCATTAACGTATTTAAAACAGTTGGCGATGTTATTCCTCCTCATGATGGATAGATCCAGAATGCCCATTTTCTTCATAATTAAACCGACGGTCGTGACGTTGACTATGTTGACGTAAACGAGGTAGTAGTACCAATAACCAAAAATGGTGAAGCTTAAGTAGTCGTGCACTGGATGCTGCAGGATTAAGCTTGACATCATGATTTGCACGGGGCCTTTCTTCGGCGCCCAGAAAATGGTTATGAGGCTGGTGAATCCGAAACCGTGGCCCATTTTCCTTAAAGCGGGGAAGAGCAGTAGGAACATCAGGAACCTACAAGCGGTCGACGCCATGTAAAGCACAGCAGCGCCTATTGTGATGCTGATGTCGTTTTCTGGGACTATATTGTAGGTGAATTTTACGAAAAACACAAAATACCCGATGCGCACAACTAGGAAGTAAGTCGAGTCCAGATAGTTCTCGATTTGTTTCATTGTTTTCTTTGATATGTAGCATTTTTTCTGGGATAAGTTAATGATGACTAGAAAGCAGGCGATGATTCCGTTGCAGAAGAAAACCCTCTCGCATAAGAAAAAAGTCGAGTAAGACGCGCAGAGCATGAAAGTGCATGCGTTGTATGAATCGTTGTAGAAGATTTTAAAAACGATTTTTAGAATCCCCCCGAAGCACCAACCGATGAATAACGCTAGGAATACATCCCTTAATATAAACGCGATTCCTTGATACCACTCCACTATAATTCCATCGTAAACTCCTAGTGTCAACCCGAGGATGGTAAAACTAATAGCATTTCCAAAAATCGCTTCCATATTCAACAATCCTTCCATTATCTGCATGTGCTCGAGCTTAAAAGAACTATCCGGCACATCAATCGACGTCGGTATCAATCCCGTCAGTATCATCTTCGTCAGCTCCAAACCAACATCAAGGGTCACCGAAATAATACACCCCACCATTATCATGCTTATCGGGTATCCGCACACTATCACCAGCAACATCTGCCACAGCGTTTTCTTGTAAATCACATAATCAACACAAAACACGAGCCTCGTTAAGTATAACGGGTAGTACAGGGCGATGGCGCTCCACGGATCCATACTGTACTGGAAGTACGTGAGGGGAAGATTCATCGTGTAATAAATGCCCAAACCCACCAAGCAACCCAGAAGCGCTGATATGCTTTGTGTGTTGACGCGGGTCATCACCAACAGTCCGACGATCACCAGAGCTACAAATATTGTACAGAATATTATTACCAATTCGTTTTGGCCGGTTTGGAAGATAAGGGAACCCATTTCGTTAACTTTTATCGGCTGGCAATTTTGACAATTCGATACTTTATTGAGGCACGGTTTTCTTGATGTTATAATATTTATTTCCTTGAGAACAAAAAAAATGCAACAATTATTTCGGGTATTATTAAAAAAAATCGTATTTATTAAAATACTAATCCAAAATTAACAACGTTTGTAGCCATGAAATGAGAAAGTTTCAAAGTTTTTTTTTAATATTCAATGTTTTTATATATATACAAATATCTTTATTCAGACAACATTACATAAGCTTATACATAAATTTATATTTACTTAACAAGAATAAATATTGTGTTAGTCTGTCCGGGCTATCGACCTCGTTTCTCTCTCTCTCTATATATATATATATATCGTTTCTATATATATATATATATATATATATTTATTCAGACTATATGGATAATTTTAACAATATAAATAATTACAATACATGTAGGTGTTGGTCTGTCTGGGCTATCGACCAGAGGTATTTCTGCCCTGTCGTGAATTTATGATGAAGTTAAAGAAAAATCTATGCTAGCTAGCTTCGTTTTTATATTTATTTATATTTAAATAAATTTAAAATTATATCTCAATGTTGTACATTGAAAATTTCTACAATTCATAAATATTCAATATGTTCATCTTTTTATGCGTGAAGAAACCCTGTAGATTAGAGTAATAATTTTAGTTTTATGATGAAAATGAAAACCCACAATTCTTATTTCCATAATTTATAACTACATTTTTCCCCACGTTTGCTATGAACAATCTAAAGAAATTAAATAAAAATTATTTTTAAATAAATAATAAATTATTTCCACATTTAGTTCTTTATACTCTTTTCTATTTATACAATCTAAAGTGTCCACAGTTTTGTAAATAATTTACAACTTTTGAGAGGTTTTTAATTGCAAACCATCCTTATGATTTCTGAATATTAACCCAGCAAACAAACAAAAAATGGATTAAAAGTGATATCAATTAATTAATATAAGAAACCTCTTACAATAATTAATTGATATCAATTTTTATCCATTTTTTTTAAATTGTTTTCTATACATTTCTTGAGTGATTTACTACAGTACTATTGAATCATCCTGAATTAATTCAAAAATGTTTCACCACGGGTTAAGTGAGAAATTAATTAAACATACAGTACTATTGTTCATAATTGTAATTGTAAATGTATGTTTTAAAAGTTCCCCACTGGAAATTATTTTAAAATTTATATTATACATTTTTTGAGTGATTTATTTATTTATTTAACGGATTTACCTTTTTTACAAATCTACAATATAATTAATAATATTTATGTATAGTGAATTATACATTTTTTGAGTGATTTAAAAATGAAATTTAGAAACATCATGATTTTTTTAGCCGGCTGATTCCAAACATTACAAAATATTGCTTGATTTAAAGTACTTTAAGTCAAAATAATTAACAGCGTTGTATCCTTTTTTCACACTTTAATGTGTGTTAATTATTTAGATTATATTCTTCACGTAACTCAAAACTAATCATCGATTACTTTAAGTCAATTATTTTTGAATTATCTCAAAATTCCTTAAAAAAAATTATTATACATTTCTTAAGTAATTCAGGAAATTTGAAAGTAACGGCAAATCGTTAAAAAACACTTTTGGTGGATGCGCCGGGGTATGCATAAAAATTATGCTAGTTTTATAGATAAACTAACTATCCAGTAAGGGAAATTTTAATTCAGTTTAACATGTACGTTATTTTTTATCTTTACATCTAAAGAAATTGTAAAAAAAATGTTAAACTTAACATTTCCCTTTTGGAATATCCCCCATATTGTCATGTACATTTGTTCAATGATACAATTGATTTAGTTGAGAAAATAATTTTAATTTATAATCGTAAATACAAATAAATTATAAATTTTATAACAATAAAATAAATGAAAACACACATTAAATACAATAACTTTAATTTCTCGACCAGTTTAATTTAATGTTATTACCTTTAATCGGTGTTTTTAATCGAATTTTAGCACAATTTCAATAATATATTCATATTGGGCGCGTTCAGGGAAATTTTAGACATCATGTTCTCTGATATATTTTTAACGCTGGATCGCTTTTCAAGCCGTGCAAACGCCATAAAAAAACACCATATTTTCAGTACAGACAACTACAATACGGACAAATTGAAAAAAGCTGGATCGCTTTTCAAGCTGTGCAGCTATAAACAAAACCGCCATATTTTCAGTACAGACAACTACAATTTATCCATATTGTAGTTGTCTGTACTGAAAATATGATAACTACAATATGGATAAATTGTAGTTGTCTGTACTGAAAATATGGCGGTTTTTTTTACAGCTGCACGGCTTGAAAAGCGATCCAGCGTTAAATATATATCAGAGAACATCATGTCTAAAATTTCCCTGAACGCGCCCAATATGAATATATTATTGAAATTGTGTTAACAAAACGATTAAAAACACCACAATTTGTCCGTATTGTAGTTGTCTGTACTGAAAATATGGCGGTTTCGTTTACAGCTGCACAGCTTGAAAAGCGATCCAGCGTTAAAAATATATACTTTACCGCTTGGTAAAGCGCTACAGCGCACACATAAAGCAGTACAGTTTAGCGATACCGCTTTCGTAAAGCGCTGCAGCGCTACAGTTCCCTGAACTCGCTAATTGATTCATGTAATATAAACTACCATTGTTTAAATATTAATAATACATTTATAGTAAACCCTTTCGTAGTCACTCTACACGGTGAATTTACTGTAACTGTAAAAATAAACTGCATAATCAAAATTAAATAAAAACGTAACATTTTCTTTGGTTTCAAAGTGATTTATTGTTATAATAAAAAAGTGAGCAACTTTAAAAAATCTTTTTTATATTAAATAAAAATGATTTGAATATAATTAATAAATTATTTCCACAAAAGTCTGTGACTTTTGACTTACGCTACGTAAGTACGTTAAACAAATGCACATTAAAACAACTACTTCCCGGGCAAATACACAGAGCTAAATGTGGAAATAATTTATTAATTATATTTTCAAATCATTTTTATTTAATATATTTAAATAACTGTGACCAAATGAACGAATACTCTTTTCTATTTATCTTTTTTTTATTTAATTGTAAACCTGTAAAGTTGGGTTATAGATTATTATTAAGCAGTTTTTTTAATGATTATTCATGATATTGTGTAGGAGCTGAGATTAAGAAAAAGCATATATGTATTAGTCTAATAAGTAAATGAGGAAAAAGTAATCGAAAGAGAAATAACTAAGAAAATTTTACAGGTTTCTGCAAAAGTCGAAAGGCACTACGAAATATTTTTGTATGTGTTTTTGTTTTGTAAAGTAATGACCTTTTGTATTTGAAATTTTTCTA
The DNA here is from genome assembly GCA_963082785.1 of Philonthus spinipes. Classification (NCBI taxonomy): domain Eukaryota; kingdom Metazoa; phylum Arthropoda; class Insecta; order Coleoptera; family Staphylinidae; genus Philonthus; species Philonthus spinipes. Next base: position 21,877,407 of record OY720311.1, read on the forward strand.
ATTGAAATTTTTTTCTATATGAAATTGTATATGGTAGAAGCTGAGTATTAACAAAAAATTAAACACATAACAAACAACAAAATAAATCACAGGTTTCTGCATAAGTCGATAGCCATTGAAGTGGATAAATTAGTGTTCTTCATGCTATTAACTAATTCATTACATGTTTCTGCATTTGAAAACAATTAATTTACACTTAATTACTTCCTCTTTGGATAATTAAAAACATAGAGGTGCAGAGACTGGTCGAAAGGGCCCAGTAGCCAAGGCTATTAATTAAATAATAATAATAATAAGAAGAAGTACTTCCTCTTTAGCTATTTGCATTACATAATGTAAGTACTTAAAAAAATCAAAGCTACTTGTGTAAGGATTTCAAACTATTTGGCTTTTTTGAGACTATTCTATAAGTGAAATATCTAGTTTAATACGTACGTTATTTTTTATCATCACAATCTAAGCAAATTTTCTTGTGTAACAATTAAATGTGAAGTTATTTAACAACCCGGGAAGTAGTTGTTTTAATGTGCATTTGTTTAACGTACTTACGTAACGTAAGTCAAAAGTCACAGAGCTAAATGTGGAAATAATGTATTAATTATTTTCAAATCATTTTTATTTAATATATTTAAATAACTGTGAATACTACTCTTTTCTATTTATTTAACAACGTTTACTATAAACTTAACTTTTAACGATCTTTGTTTTTACTCAGGAAATTGTGTAAAAGCTGAGCATTAAGAAAACTAAATTTAAAAAAAGAAAATAAATTACAGTTTTCTGTGTAAGTCGATAGCTATTTAAATGAATATACTAGTTTTCTTCAAGCTACTATCCATACCTGTAGGTTTCTGCATATGTCGATAGCACTTCACAATCGCCTGGAACGAGAAAGGACTTGAAACAGACTTTATAAAAAGAAATTGAAAATTTCTGTAAAGCTTATACGACAGTATACGTATACAGATAATGTGCTTATACTGGTTAAAATAGAAAACTGCTTTTTCAAATAAAATAATAATAATAATATTTTGATAATTAGTTTATACTTATATTTGTTATTAAAAGAAAATTTTAGCCTTGTTTATTATAAGATTATTGTTTATATTTGTAATTGTAAATTAATGTTTATATTTGATGTTTTTATTTTCTATTAACAGAAGCCTGTAAAGCAAATATTCGTAAAACAGAAAACTGTTCCAAATAATATAATATTTTTTTATTAGCTTTTACTACCATATGTATATCATTTTTATTTTTGCAATTTTATTTATACACAATATATAATATAATTCTCCGTTTTCTAAGGCATAATATAGTATATTATACGTTTGCCTTAGAAAACGGCTTCTACTTCTATTTATTAATACATATATATTTTAGTCTTATTTAAAAATGCTATTTTTTATTAATAAAAGCATACTTTCGTGTTAATTATTAGACTATTGTTCATATTTATGATTGTAAATTAATGTTAAATGGTAATTTTTCATGTTTTTCTTTTCCAATAACAGAAGTCTGTAAAGCGAATATTGTTAAAACAGAAAACTGCTGTTGTAAATAAAATAATATTTCCACTTATATTTATTAATAAAAGAAATTTTTAGCATTGTTTATTATCGGAGCATTGTTTATAATTGTAACTGTAAATTAACGTTTATATTTGGCATTTTCCTTTATTATTAAATAACAGTTTTGCCGTAAGATAGCGCTACAAGATTAATTTCAAACGCAGGAGGGACGCAAGAGTGATGTTTGGTTGCCTAAATAGATTCTTTAATTTGCCTTTGTTATTATTATTATACCATTTGTATCGTATAAAAATATGTTTACCCTCGCTTTATATACAAAAATCTTTATTTATGAATTTACCTTAACAATTAATTGATTCATAGAATTCAAAAATTGGCTATCGATTAAATGTCTCTCAGTGATTTTTTCTATATTTTTTTACGAATCATTAAGAATTGCTTTATTTCTTATAAAAATTATTGTGTTTATATAATTTTAAAATCCTATAGTTTTGGACTTTCGTGTCATTCTATTCATGAGATATAGAAATTCCTATAACATTTTTCATAATAATCATAATTAATAATAGATTCAACCACCTTAAAACAAGCTAGCTGAAGAAATTAAAAGACTATAATAAGCTTTATTCAATTTAGAAATAAGAAGTACAAATTTACGATTAATTTAAATTACGGTACTTAAAATTAACAGGAAGTAAGTAAGAAAACCATTGATTGATGAGGCTGATAATTGTTGAAATTTCATAATTACTTATATTAAATAACACTATTTAGTCTTTCAAAGTCTATTGTAATATCGCTTTTATTTAAATAATTAAAATCTCTACAACCAACAAAAAGATTAGCTTTACAATTACTAACTACAACTATATATATATACAGGGAGGTTTTTTTATCAGTATACATTAGGGGAAGTGTATATATGCAAAAATGCGAATCAAACGCATTTAACCGATTAATGTGTGTATGTTTAGTTGACTGTTTGGCATATGTGTGTTCAGTTGCGTGTTATAGGCAACTAAACACACATACATCAATGCGTTTGACTCGTGTATTTTGCAGGTATACATAGGGGAAATGTATACCGATAAAAAAAGCTCTCTGTATATATATATAGAAAATTTTTATTTTTTTTAGAGAAAAACAAAAATGGATATAACATCATGTATTAAACGAATTTGTAATTTTAAAACAAAGGTGAATAATATTATTGTGTAATATCCCTTTTTTCTTCTCTCTCTTCGTACACAAACCGAAATTACTTCCATTCGTATTTTCCCTCTACACATGTTCGAAAACACGAGTTGTAGAGAGGGGGCAAATAATGGGCGCCTATTAACTTTCGGACGGGGCTAATTGAAATTCAAGGAAAATGTTTTGTAAATTACAGCAGGAAAAACGTGACCGTTTACCCGTTTAATAAATTATCCAGTTGTTTTCTTCGGCTGCGCTTAATAATCGTAGTCGAAACTTGTACGTATTTCGTGTGTTGATAATTTTAATGGTCATTTTTTTATTTTTCGAATTATTAAATCAACAACATCAGCGCCAGTGAGTTGTGACTGAGATGGGTTTCGGGAAACGCGATAAGCGCAGCGGGGATTTTGATTGGTTCAGGAGATTTACGCGTGAATATTAGGTAATTTTTGGTAATTTGTTGATAGTTTATGTTGTTTGCTTAATTAGCGTCATGTTTGATAAATTAGATTTCTACATCGGTGATTTTCTTGCTTGTGAACTTTCCATACTGCTATTAGCTGTGATATTCAGCACGAAATTATTTATTTATTTACGGAAGTCCAATTACGACTATATAATACAGATTCGTCTTATGGATAGTTAATCTAAATCTAAACTAAAAGTAAATTAAATTAAATAAAATGAAACAAAGATGATTCACACATTTGCAGTTATTTAAATTACAATGAAACAAGGGAAATTTCTGGCATTGATCAATAAAATTCGATCAATCCCTTTTTCTAACTGCAAAAATTACTGTATGTAATTTCTGCAAAAACTTACACACTGTAAGTAATTTTTGCAGTTAGAAAAAGGGATTGATCGAATTTTATTGATCATTGCCAGAAATTTTTCTTGTTTAATTTCATTGTAAAAGTTAATTACCAATAATAAATAAAAAATGCAACACAATTTACATAAAAAGCACTTTATGACAAGAAATTACAGTTTTATCTGACATAATGACAAAAAATAGAATACAGAGGGAATAACAAGGAAAGTTATGAATTTCTTGTAAAGATAGAGCATGATTGGTTTATTTTGATTTTTTGCAGATTATTTCATTTTATTTTGATCCCTTTGCAGATTATTTCATTTTATTTTGAATATTTTTTTGCAGATTGTTCATTCTATTCTGATTGTTTTGCAGATTGTCTCATTTTATTTTATTTTTTTGCAGATTGTTTCATTGAATTTTGAATATTTCTTATGTAGATTGTTTTATTTTATTCCTATTTTTTTTGCAGATTCTTTAATTTTATTTTGAATATTTTTTTGCAGATTGTTCATTCTATTGTGATTTTTGGAGATTGTCTCATTTTGTTTTGAATTTGTTTTTTGCAATTCTTTCATTTTACTTTTTTTGTAGATTGTTTCATTTTTTGAGACTGTATCATTTTATTTTGAATATTTCTTTTGTAGATTGTTTTATTTTATTCCAATTTTTTTGCAAATTCTTTAATTTTATTTTGATTTGTTTTCAGATTATTTCATTTTATTTTGAATTTTTTTTTACAGATTGTTCATTTTATTCTGAATTTTTTGCAGATTGTCTCATTTTATTATAAATATGCTTTTTCCAATTCTTTCATTTTATTGTTTTTGTAGATTGATTCATTTATTTTTTTTTCAGATTTTATTCTGATTTTTTTTTTGCAGATTGTTTCATTGAATTTTTAATATTTCTTTTGTAGATTGTTTTATTTTATTCCGATTTTTTTGCAGATTCTTTAATTTTATTTTGATTTGTTTTCAGATTTTTTCATTTTATTTTGAATTTTTTTTTACAGATTGTTCATTTTATTCTGAATTTTTTGCAGATTTTATTCAGATTTATTTTTGCAGATTGTTTCATTGTATTTTGAATATTTCTTTTGTAGATTGTTTTATTTTATTCCGATTTTTTTTTGCAAATTATTTAATTTTATTTTGATTTGTTTTCAGATTATTTCATTTTATTTCGTATATTTTTTTACAGATTGTTCATTTTATTCTGAATTTTTTGCAGATTGTCTTATTTTATTTTAAAAATGTTGTTTCCAATTCTTTCATATTATTTTTTTTTGTAGACAATCTAAAAAAAATGAAACATTTTCTTAGATTGTCTTATTTTATTTTGAATATTTTTTTGCAGATTCTTTCATTTTATTTTTTTTTGCAGATTTTATTCTGAATTTTTTTGCAGATTGTTTCATTGTATTTTGAATTTTTCTTTTGTAGATTGTTTTATTTTATTCCGATTTTTTGCAGATTCTGATTCTGAAAGAATCTGCAAAAAAATATTCAAAATAAATTGAGACAATCTCAAAAAAAAAAAAATTAAACAATCTACAAAAAAGGAAATGAATAAATTGGAAAAAAACATATTTAAAGTAAAATGAGACCATCTGCAGAAAAATTCAGAATAAAATGAACAATCTGTATTTTTTTTTTAATTGAAATGAAATAATCTGAAAACAAATCAAAATAAAATTAAAAATCTGCAAAAAAAATCGGAATAAAAGATTTTATTTTAAATATGTTTTTTTCCAATTATTTCAGTTTACTTTTTTTGTAGATTGTCTCATTATTATTTCTTTTTTAGATTGTCTCATTTTATTTTCTATATTTTTTGCAGATCGTTTCATTGTATTTTGAATTTTTCTTTCTTTTAGAAAATGAAAAGAATCTGCAAAAAAATATTCAAAATAAAATGAGACAATCTCAAAAAAAAAAAAAAATTAAACAATCTACAAAAAAGGAAATGAATAAATTGGAAAAAAACATATTTAAAGTAAAATGAGACAATCTGCAAAAAAATTCAGAATAAAATGAACAATCTGTATTTTTTTAAAAAAATTGAAATGAAATAATCTGAAAACAAATTAAAATAAAATTAAAACTCTGCAAAAAAATCGGAATAAAATATTTTATTTTAAATATGTTTTTTTTTCCAATTATTTCATTTTACTTTTTTGTAGATTGTCTCATTATTATTTGTTTTTTAGATTGTCACATTTTATTTTGTATATTTTTTGCAGATTCTTTCATTTTTTTGCAGATTCTTTCATTGTATTTTGAATATTTCTTCTTCTTTCATTTTACTTTTTGTAGATTGTTTAATTTTTTTTGAGATTGTCTCATTTTATTTTGAATATTTTTTTACATATTCTTTCATTTTATTTTTGTTTTGCAGATTTTATTCTGAATTTTTTTGCAGATTATTTCATTGTATTTTGAATATTTCTTTTGTAGATTGTTTTATTTTATTCCGATTTTTTTGTAGATACTTTAGTTTTATTTTGATTTGTTTTCAGATTATTTCATTTCAATTTAAAAAAAAATTACAGATTGTTCATTTTATTCTGAATTTTTTGCAGATTGTCTCATTTTACTTTAAAAATGTTTTTTTTTTCAATTTATTCATTTCCTTTTTTGTAGATTGTTTAATTTTTTTTGAGATTGACTCATTTTATTTTGAATATTTGATTGCAAATTCTTTCAATTTATTTTTTTTGCAGATTCTATTACATAGACGATTGAATAAATTTACCGAAAAAGCTTCCTACCCATCATCGCTACGATTTTTTTTTGGAAAAGTAGCAGAGAATCGATTTACAAACGATTACCACTTCACTGTTGGTAATTAAAAAAAAAATTCTTATGAATGTGTCTTGGAGAGCAGATTTTAAACATTTATTACATTCATAATTACCAACAAAAATAAATGTCGCCGTCACAATTTATGGGACGTTAAAACGAGAAACTAATTAACTTTATTTAATAACAACATTTTCGCTCCGTAATGAAACTATTGTTTGAGCTGATTAATCGCCTAGAAAACAGCGCTTACATAAATTTAACAGTATTGCGAATAAAATTCGTAATAAAAAAATAAGCGTGTTGAAATCACGGCCAATATTTCACAATCATTTCTCTGACACATGGATAATTAAAACGAGGCGATAACATTATTGGCAGAGGAAACGCGCTAAACACTGTTATTTCCCATAAATAACTTTTGATTGCACGAGGTGCACCCGATAACAGCGAGAGGAGAGGAAAAAATAAAATAATAATAAAAAAATGTACAGTACATGTGCACACTGGCACCGCTTTATCGAACGAGGACTTATAAATCACGAACGCAATAATAAACACAACGTATAATCCGCAGTTACTTTATTTATAATTATCGGCATTAATAATTTAATAGTGAATAATTACTGTAAAGTACGTAAATAAAGATATCGCGGGTCAATTCTGTCCATGCTCATTATTGGTAATTACACTATGATAAATGGAGGCCGATGGGGTCCCCTCATCCGGTGCTAATTATGAATAAACACGTGACCTCTGCCCGCGGTTATCTACGAGTAATAAATGCGTACTATGTATAAAGGCATACAATTATTATTTACTCCTTTTTTACGGTTCGGATTTTGAGAAATAGGCTTTTCTGTGTAATCGCGTAGGCGCGCTTTCGTCGTGATTAATTGCGTGACAAATTGGGAAAATTAATATGAAAAATGATTGTGTCTTTTGATTTTTGTCGGATGCAATTAATAAAAATCATGCGGGTGTTTAATTGTGAGAAATTGATACAGGATTTCATGATATTACTTATAATCAATAGCCAATGAATTAAACATTTATATATATTGTATTGATTAGGTTTAGTTTTACTGAGCAATATTTCAGAATTATAAAAAAAACAAGGCATCTCGATAACAACAGCTTTCACTAACGAAGTGAATTCATCAAAACATTATCTTAAATTTAGCAGATATTAGACATTAACGTTTGAAAACATAAAAAAAATAAGAAAGTAAGAGGGTTTATTCAAGGAGAGTAAATATTTCAATGAACGTTACTTTAGTGAATGGTTGATGCTTTTATTTGATGAAACTCCATAGTACATTATTTGTAAATAAAACCAGTTTATTAAGTTTCACAAAAAAATGTTTATTGTAGGGACACTGTTATTTATTTATTTATTTAATTAACGGAGGCCATTAAATACAGTAACATATATAATTGTTAAGCCAACACAGTGGCGTCATCAGGCCGATTAAACTTTAAAACCGTTGTTATATTTACTTCATTTACTTTTTACTTGCTAGTTTGTAATGAATATTACTTATCTTCTTTATGTTTGTTGTTGGTTGTAGCGACTTTAATTATTTAAATAAAAAGAGTTGTCCTTTCTGCTACAACAATTTAAATGTTTATTACTTAACGAAATTATAACAATGAGAGGAAATAGTTAATTTTCCCTACCTGAAAATCCCTTTAAATATGTTTACAAAATATTAAACAGACATTCAATTATGGCCGCGTACGGGATATGTTAACAATCCTGTCTGAAATACGCTCCTTAACGACCGCCTATTAATTTCATCTTCGAATCTAAAGGGACACTAATCAGGCGAGCAATTAAGGTGTATTAGCCTTGTTCCTCTTGTCGGATACAAATGGCGAAGTTTGTTAGAGCCTCTTTGTGGGGGCCATAAAAACCCGCTCGGTAGCCTTTAATTATAATAAACTGGCCGTTTTCTAATTTCGAGGCGCAACAATGTATGTTTTGATGATGGAAGGGTTTCGTTTACGAAAATCAACAATTGATGGTGATTACTTTTATAAAATTAATAATAATAACAACAATAACGAACAGAATATAATACATTTTTTTATTTAAGTTATTATTAATAATAAATTAAAATTAATGTAGACAGAAAGATGGTCGATAGCCCTTATTTGAGAATATATTGCGAAAATATTTATTTATTATATTATGTTAGATTATGTGCAATGTATTATTTTTCTCAGATAATAAAGATTCAGTAGTAAAAAAAGTTTCATTCAACAATAACAATACGTTTAAGTATTAAAAACTGTACTTAACTAATTTTGTACACAGTAACTATTATTTCAATCGTTAATGTATTAGTTAAGTACAGTTTTTAATACTTAAACGTATTTTTATTGTTATAAGAAACAATGGCAGAAAGACATATAGTGAGAATATATTATGAAAATATTTATTTTTTATATTATTTTATATTATATACAATGCATTTTTTTCTTCTTGGGTAATAAAGATTTAATAGTAGTATTATAGAATAACATAACCTACAGCGTGTAATTTCCTTTTTTTGCTAACTTATTTTTTTTTAATCACAGCAAATATTGTGTTTCATCAAGTAAAAGTCTCAACAGTCGCTTATATATTTTTGTTGTTATTATTGAATGAAACTTTTTTTTTGATTGATCTTAATTAAGGTAATACGATAATATTTGACCCTTACATAAATTTTCTCACGAAAACGCGCGTTATCGGATACAGGCAGTCATGCCAACGTATAATTAATTGCATAGAAATCGTAGAAATAACGAATCGCATAAATCATAATTTATTCAATTAACTGGAAATTTCACCGCGACCCATTCTTTTGATTATGATGTTAATATTGCGTGATTATTCCTACTCAAGATTAACAACTCGCCGTACCTACAGCGGGTTTTATAATATTTCCACATATGTTTCAAACGTTTCTTTCTTTATTTTTTGAGAACGTTTATTCTCCGATATAAGATAATGTTGACGTGATTACGGCTATTATAAAGCGGGGATTTTTTTATATAAATATTTGAATAAATAGGAAATGCAGTTATTTCACGTTGAATGTGAATTTACATAAATTATTTCATTAGGATTTTTTCAAAACATTTAAACATTTGACCTTTTATATATATATAACAATCTTTTTTAACAATTAAATTTACAACAAAAATTGATAGAATGCAATATATTAAGTGTAATAAAAAGTAATATATTATTTTTGCATGAAATTGAAGGCTTTGATTACCATAGTTTGATTTAGGTCAAATATACGCCGTTTTGAAGGTAATTTCATTATTCCTCGCTCATAGAAGATCCCGTCCCTATTGGCAAAAAATGAAACAATTCATTTTCACAAGCCTCTCTTGAAGCAAATTTTTCACTAGAACAATTATTCGCCATGGGCAGAAACAGATAGTATTTACTTGATATCAGGTCTGGACTATTAATCCCAACCAGACTTCTGGAGCTTCTGCTGAGTCACCATTGTTGTGTATGGCTTGGTGTTGTCCTGATGGAATACAATTTCTCTTCTATTGGCTAGAATGTTTCAGTATCAGGACCATAAATACTATTCACATTTCTAGTCGTCTGGCTTGCGTTTTCACCTTTATCAAAAAAAAAACAGTAAAACATACGGTATTTTCTCATTGCTATATGCTCTGAAACAATACTGTTTCTCCATTGAGAATAAACACATCGTGTTCGAAATGCCATCTGGACTATGATAAATTTAGTGAAGAAAAGTTTACAGTGTTCTTTTTACAATACTGAGTCAACTAATCAGAAAACTATCAGAAACGTTTTATTTTTTATTAGTACGAAATCTCATCTTTCTAACGCCCGATTGGACATATAAAGGGTGAGTGACCCCATTTTAATTATTAAGGACAAAAATTTTAAACATCTGGTTGTAATAACTATAAATGTCAAATTTGCTGTCATATCTCAAGTTTTGTTAAATAAGGAGCGCTGGCCGATTGCTCAAAGAATATTCAGTGTAAAGAAGGTTTTAAGAATTGTTTTTAATTATTCAAACACAACGATAGTTTCGGCAAGAGTTTTATCCTTTTCGTGAGACAATTAGAAGATATGCATTGATAGAAATGAAATGCACCTGGTCGATGTAATTTTTAATTATTGAATTTCAAAATAATTAAGAATAAAACTTTAATTTCCATCTTTAGTTAAAATAATTTTGTTGGGTCACATACTTCGACACTCTTTACAACGCAAGATACAGATACTTAAGGCCATCTATTGAGAAAATAATGGATTTATTTTTACTAAACAGAATTAATAATACACAGAAATTATTATTATAATTATTATATAGATCATTCTGCCTGATTTTTTATATTTATTTTTCTTTTGTTTGAATTTAATGAAAAAATAACTGTAATTGGATTGGAATTGCTGCGGACAGGAAAAAAATATAAAATATATATTTTTATTCCATACAAATAACATAACAAATATTTTATGTATACAAAAATATAATGTAAATAAGGTTGAAAGAACTCTGGTCAATAGCCATTTAACAAGTAATACATACAAATTAGTTATTTGTTAAATGGCTAAGGACCATAGGTCTTTCAGCCAGAAGTCTTTTCGGAAAAAAATATATTTATTTCGTTTTATCATAAAACATGATGATCTATTAAATTAACACTAATAAATATTCTAATCTAATAATAAAATTAGATTTATCATTGCTGTTTGATACAAACTTGTCTATTAAAATAAAAATATCTAATCAAAGTTGTTGGTGAAATACTTAATTATAAATAAACTAAAAAAACATAATTCCACGTGTGTTTTTTTACATCAATTTATTTGTTTTTAATCAAAATATTTATAAAAACTTTGAAATATTGTGTAATATCCAAAACTATCAGAGCTGATAATTCTGTGATAATATTTAAATGTTATTTTTAACGTAAACAAGATTAAATTAAAACAAATTAATTATGTTTATTATTATTGGTTACTTTCAAAACAAATAGACCAAATTATAAGAACTTGTCGGTGCACGCAACTACCCCTTACTGTCTGGATAGATTAGAGATTATATTCGCGCAAAATACTGACATATATATATACAGAGAGCTTTTTTATCAGTATACATTTCCCCTATATATACCTGCAAAATAGGCGAGTCAAACGCATTGATGTATGTATGTTTGGTTGCCTATAACACACAACTGAGCACACATATGCCAAATAATCAACTAAACATACACACATTAATCGGTTCAATGCGTTTGACTTGTATTTTTTGCAGGTATACACTTCCTCTAATGTATACTGATAAAAAAACCTCCCTGTATATATATACATTATTTAAAAATTGTTTTTATTATTCCAATAACAATTTAAGTATAAGCCTTAACAATTAATTGTTTTATTTTTTATTTATTTTGAACAAAAAAAAAATAATTTTACGCAAACGAGTGTTTAAAAGGAAAGAAAGAAAATGAATATAATACACTCTTTCGCATTCCAATTCTTTTCAACAACAAAAACCCGATAAGCATCACATATATCCCCCTTTTCTCGTTATTATTTTCCTTCTTTCTTCAGGTAAACCGACCACAAATAAAGACATTTGTTAAAATTCCACACGAAAATATATAAAAACACAATTTAGACACATTTAATTCGAAACGGACTAACCAGAAAGAAAGAAAGAAACTGATACTCTCAAAAAATAAATTCCACGAGAAACCCACCCCCGGCCCACGACCATTCCCGGGAAACCACCGAAATCGAATCGTGGTACGCGTTACCGAAACCCCCGCAGTTCGGTGATGATACCCAGAAGGGAGGCGCGCGTACCAGCATTTGTTTCCTCCTCCTCCGGTAAATCCTTATATTTTCGTAGGGTGTTCTTGTTGCACAGATGGGAATTTGTTTGGGTTTGATAAAGATACAAATTATTTTAAACGGGCGGTTTTTGGTTTTACGGTCACCCTTTTTTTGGTGGTTGTAAAGTTTAAGGCAATGGGACAGATGTGCTGACGGTTTTAATGGCCGGGCGAAGAAAAAGGGACGTTAAATTAGGACGTTTGCATTAATTTGTATTAAATTAATCTGAATATCTATACGTCTTCATGTCTTTTAGAACCATAAAAAGGATGCATTCAAATAATTTAGATTAGATATTTAAATACAAAAAAAATATGATGAACTCGTATAATTTAATCATTTAGTTAAGAGAATGTACTTTTTAATTAAATTAAGTGAGGGAGACAATATCTTTATTTATTTTGTAGGCTGCAGAAAAAAATGTTGAAATAATTTATTAGTAATATCAAGAGAGTTCAGTTTGCTAGCACAGATATTTTTATTGCACATCACAAAACTTTCCCTTGGACAGGGGTTCGAGGAAAGTAAAATGGAATAATCAATAATCCGATTTTTTTTTTAATTTCGAAACTATAAATAATGATGAATTCCTGAGATCCGCAGTAAGCATACTCTAAATGTTGCAACATTTTCCTAATTTAAGCCATCCTATCTTTAACCGATTTTAAGAACCCCATGTTCTATTGTATTAGGCATAATACTTCGTTAAATGGCTTACGGTTAATAAAATTATTATTTATTTAATTCATTATGTATTTAAAATAATTTTAAATGCATTCAGAGTATTTAATTAAAAATTACAATATTATATTATTATTTTTTATTAAATTAAAATTCTGTACTGAATTGTATTATTCACGGCAATTAATAAACAGTTAAATGATAACCGTCTCCCCTAACCATATCAATATCCCATATCCCTTTTCCAGTTTGTTTACCCATTATTGGTGACGGTTGTCGGGCAGAAAGGAGTTGGACCCCTCTCGAACGCATCAAAAGAAATTAACTTTTCGGGGGTAGCGCCGACCCAACAATAACAATCCCCCAAACAAGCGATTATATACACTATATACTACACATACAGGGTGTATTCAATCCTGACTACATTCTACGAGGGCCCGCTGTTGCTCGCTCAACCATCCAAAGTCGACTGTTGTTAACAATTATAGGCAACTTAGCGACACAATACATCCCCATGGCGTATAATGCACTGCATAATGGACTCCCTATTATACGCACACGGACCAGATTCTATTCCGCGTATTCAATGGTTTGTAAAATGTGGATTTATTTGCTGCGTGCTGTCTGCCTATTTACATTTACCAATTCCATTCCCACTGTGTGTATGTGTGTGTGAGTGTGTGTATAGTTGATTTGTTTTATTAAAATGTTACAGCGTGTAATCGATTCGGGATGCCTGTTTTAATAACCCGCGTCCGGGATCGAATCGATTTATCCGCGGTTTGATTGATAGAAATTCAATTCAATTTTAATTCCGTACTGATTTTTATTTTCTCATTTTATACCTCGCATATGGAAGAAATAATACTAATGATTTTAAATCTTGTTATGAAATTTATGTATCCGGATATAATACAAACTTGTATTGAATAATACATTTATCTTGAAAATGGTATTCCCGAGTGGATTTTTACGTCACCAACAATATGAATTCCTGGTGATACTGTTTGGTTTTGGGTGAATGAGGCTTCATCACTAAACAATATCATCTGACAAATCCTTTGATTTCTCAATAATCAGCGACAAAATTCAAGTCTTGAAGCATAGTCGGCAGGTTTTAAAGCTTGTACAGGTAATATGTCGTACGGGCACAAACCGAAATTGTGTAATGTTCTCCATAGTCTCATCTAGCCTACATTCAATGTGTTGGCCATTCTTTGGACACTAGTAGAATGTTGAGCATTAATTAAGTATTGCTGCTTCTTGAGCAAATTCCTGTTGAACGGGACGTTCACAAGTAGCTGTAGGAAACTTGCCCGTTTGTTTTAAACATCGATGGACATTGCTAAAAACAGTTCTACAAGGCAGTCAACGAGTGGGAAATCAACTGCCAAGAATCATCAACTGCCGCTTGTCCGTTTCCATTACACAATTCATAAACATAATTAATGCCGGCGTATTCTTCATTAATGAAAGTAAACATACTTTTTTTTAGTGTAACATATGAAAATAAACACGAAAAAATAATTTAGTTGACCTTAACTGTCACAATAAATAACAAATGATAATTCACAGCCACCTGGATTTTTTAATAATAACAAAATCAACAGTCAAACCTAATACCTGCATTGGTGGGTTTATCCAATACTTCAAATGCTTGTAGATCGGTTACGATACCGTTTTGGGTGTATGTTCATTAGATTTTTTTACTTGAAATCACCCCAGCAACACACTCCCAAGCTATGGCAGTCGCGTCGTGGGACAACTTATATATCTGTTAATAAAGGTTATTATTTTCAAAAAAATCCTCATTTAGAAATTCTCGATTACTAATATTATTCGATTTTGCCTTCACTAGATTTCAATAAATTGCGTCAATGAAATAAAATGTTACTTAAATTGGTCGCATCGACTTTAATTTATAAGTAAAATTTCAAATTTTTCGTTTCGATGGCTAAATTTCATCATTTTTTTATCATTTTGTCAAAAGACAAATTCTCAACCGTGTAATCCCTATTGAAACGCAAATTCGACCATTTCGACGATTTATATTTGCGCCGATATTTATTCGGTGTCGCCGCTCCGGGTCCCCGATCGTGATTTATATCGGGCGCTCCGAAACGGTTTTGCATTATTATAACGATACAGCGTTTTGCATTAAAATCCAAAACTGTTGTAAATAACACCGAGGCGCCGACGTTCTGTCCAAATCTAATGAATGCACGCGAAAATAAAGTAATCAACAATAATAACGGCGATATTTTATCGCGTGCTGATGGTTTATTTCCGAGAAGGAAATAAATCGCGATTAAATGTTAAGGTTTATTAGGTTGGGTAATTATTTAAAATTATCATGTAAAATGAGCGTGGAATATAAATAATTGTCTGTGAGTGGTATATGAAATATTATTTGCTTTATTGTTGTTATTGTGTGTAAAATTAAATTGTTTAATTTCCACAACTGTTTTATTAAACTTTTTCAAGGAGCCTAATAATAATAAAAATGGGCGTAGCCATATATTTGGGACTATTCTCTAAGGAAAATGTTCAATTTAACGTGTATATTTTTTTAATCATTACAGTCTAAGCACCTTTTATAATAGATATATAAAAACATAGAATGTGAAATTAATTAATAAGGTACACGTTAAACTTAATATTTTCTGTACGGAATAGCCCCGATTGTATTTATTGTGAAGGTTTGTTTGAAATAGTTTTAATAGTGTAATGTGAACCCTAACTGATTACCTAATTTTATGATAGTATGAATTTTTATATATATTTAGTTCTTAAAAAAATTGTACATTCCTCCCTAAAGATGAGTCGAAACTAGTCGGAGAAAATATAAATAAATTAAACAAAGTTTTTTTTAATTTTAATTAAATTATTCTGAACTCATTTAATGAAGGGGTTGGATTTTTTTACATGTTTAGCTTTTTTCCATCTCAATATGAAGACATTATTTTTAAGTTAAAAATAATTCCCCTGCTAAAAAAGGAGTGATTTTATTAATACCCCCAATTACAATCTCTTCTTGTCTTTTTTCAACAGCTAATTTATCTCAATTTATTTTCCTTTAATAGGCAAAAAAACCTAAAAATAAATTACATACCATTTCAATCCCCCCCATCAACACACACGCACACAAAAATTGGCGATTGCAACTTTCGAAAAGTTCAATTTAAATCGGGCGCTCGTTACACAATTGCGGCCATCTGTTCGTGAAAATGACATAATAATTGTACATTAACAGCTCTGGGAGTCGTCCAGAAAAAGAGCACAAAGCCGACCGCCGGGGCACAATGCGAGCCTAATTTTCTAAAAGAGGACAACTATTATGGATTCATTCTCGGGGTTTAATTGATTTCGAGTACCTCGCTTCACCTGAGGGTGGACTGTTTTCTTCCTCGCCTTCCTCACAATTGTGACATGTAAATTTCGGAATTTTCGATGTCTTCACAAGCGCGAGGGGCAGATGGCTGGGAAAGTAGTGCTTTATTGAATTGTTGAATGATCGGAATTCTTTGAATGACATATTCATTTTTTGTTATATAAAGAAGATAATTGGATCTATTCCGCACGTAGAATGTTACGTGTACGTTATTCTTTTCTCATCACAACCCTGAACGATTATCGTAATTGATATGTATACTTAAATTGTGAGATTAATAATGTATATTTGGTTTGAGTATAACGTGAAGTGATGTAACTTGAATAAAAACACTTGCTTAATTCCTTACTTCACAATTTTTATTTTTTCGTTAGATGTACATTTCATACACTATGTGTACATTATCAATAACTAACTAAGTTAAATGTACATCTAACGAAAAAAATAAAAATTGTGAAGTAAGGAATTAACCAAGTGTTTTTATTCAAATATATATGTTAATATATTGGATACTTTCTTCTCATTTATTTCATATTTAATATTATTGTTGAAATTTCATTCTTGTTTAGATAAAGTAAAAGTAAAATGTATAGTTTCAAAATTATTTTTATTATTATTGTCTCACAGTAAATATTTCTCTACACAATAGCACCATCAGTTGAATATGTTAATGATTACAAAGCTTGAAACTAAAGCGCTTGTACTCTATTAATGAGGGTAAAAAAGGTGATTGTCATAATTCAAAAGAAAACTAAACACTGTTGTTGGATTATCGGCTTATCTATTTTACTATTATTGATCAAAAATTCCAAAAAATTAAAACTTTTTGCGAATTTTGTCCCCAGTTTGAAACACATCTCTAACACATGTGTGTCGATCGAATAAAGAAGTCCGATGCGTATTTCAAGACAAATAAATATAACTCTGTCCGAAAAAATGCTCAATTTTTTTAACAATTCCGGGATTTTTTTTAGCCCGTGTAGTGTAGTTATTATTTAAATCAGGAGAGATGTAAGTACAAATAATTATTATTTCAAATCGTGAATAAATGCATTTAAATTGAAATAACAGCTATATTTACACGTGAATGAAATAAATTATGCGAGTAATTAATTAATTTAATTAAAGTTATTGATGCAATTAAAATAATTTAATTAAAAAAATATTTTCAAGAAAATATACATTGCAAAAAATGGCCGTGGATTAAAAAACATATATATATATATATACGTTCATTTATAAGAGCATCATTATTCAGTAATTACATAAATTATATAATGTTATAGTAGTCGTAAATATATCGATTTATGTGTTAATTATTAATGGACTTTGATGTGTTCATTGAAATTGTATACGTTTTTTTTTTTCAATTTACATCATTTTAAAATAAATATCAAACACGATTGTGTCAATATTTTTAAATTTTATAATAAACAGTTTTAATTTATTTAAACCCTACATCTATTTGGGTAGAATGGGTAATTATGTTTTAATTTGAAGATGAATTCTGGCTTAACTATTAATAAATTCGGTTGAATTATCATACTTTAGTCTAAGATTAAGCCATTTCCCAACAATAACGAGGTACCCTGTATATATGGCAAATACGCCACTTTTGGGCTTAGCTGCTTCTGTTGAAGCTTTCCGAATCCAGTTGGTTGGATTAAACCATTATTCTTAGTTATATATGAGTTTTCTTTATTTTCTCCACCAATTATTTCCACTTATTCCTATCCTGTACTTTCTTCTTCCAGTTGTTTATCCTCGCTTGTTGTAAGTCTTCCTCTGTTTCGTCTTTCCATCTTGACTTTGCTCTCCTCGTGTTCGTCTGCCTCTCATTTGCTATTGCGCTATTATTCTTAATATATCTTCTCTATTTTTTTTATATATGAGTAAAATCCATTTAGCTCTTTGAGTTTTAATGCATGTTACTACATCACCTTGTAGTATATTATGTATTTCATGATTATTTAATTATTTGATGTCTCCATTTTCTTCTTGTTTAATAAATTTTTCAACCATGAGGTGGAAAAGACCGAAATATCTATCACTATTTATGCAAACGCAGGTTGTGTTTGTTGAACAATTGATTGAATAAATTTCGTGTCCTGATTTCATAAACAAGACAAGACTTCCTCTTTTCGTGGCTACAAAGATTGCTAATTATGGATTTGTATTTTAATAAATACGAATTTTTAAAAATGTGTCCATGATTTATAATAACCCTGTGTATATATTTAAATATAAATGGTATTTTATTTATTGATGATTTTGTATTCAGTTTATTTTTATAGATCCTCCTTTGAATATATCACGCGTGAAAGGAAAATGTTGGTAACCAGATATTTACAAGAGAGTATATAATTTTTTAAATCGGCCATAGGTATATGAAAGCGCCGCGAGGGAAAACGCGCGGAAAACGAGCCGTATCGAATTTCATCCACCCCCGGCTTTCTCCCCCAGCAATGTATTATATAATGTTTACACAGACGATCCAATATGCCATAAAGCAAAATACCCTCCGAACTTTCCACGCAATATGCCGCCATAAACAACTTCCATAAACTAAACAAAAATCATCGATGCCTCTTCCCCGTTCCGCCCATCCCCTCCCTCCCCCCCACGAGAACGAAAAGATTTTCCGAAGGGTCTTATTTTATTCCTCCCAAAACAATACGGACACATAAAATCCGGGTGTATAAATTGAATGCATCAGCCCGTACGAGCGACACGGGACCGATTGCCGGGACAACAAAACCTCAGACAGAGGTCACAACAAAATACCGTTGACAATTATTTTCAATCGGCCATCTTTTTCCCCGCGACAAACTTATATCCGGTCGCCCGGATTCTATCAGCCGGAAACTGTACCCCCGAGCCGGGTTTATGCCTTTAAAATAAATCCGGGATTGTCTTAAAAATATCCCCGTTCAATCTAGTTTTATTATCAGTCTACACTCTCATAATTGCGTTTTACAACAACAATAAAAAAAATGCAAAACAAATAATTGTATTTGAATACAAAAAAATACTCGAAATGGGTCGATAAAATCAACGACTTACATGGTAAACATTTCTGGCCATAAATTGAAAAAAATAATAATCTTGATGTCTAGCTTGGCTAACGTCTAGAGTTATGTCTTTCTGTCTTGTCATGAATTTATGAAGATGTCAAAGAAAACAAGCTATGATAGCGAGTTGAACTGTCCTGATGATTCACACCGCGGGAGGATATTTGTATTTACAGTAATGTGCGAATTAATGTGAAAAGAGGTGAAATATTAGAAAACTCTATTATATTATTTATAAAAGGTTACATATAAATAATTACATATTGATAGAAAAACGGATATTAATTATTTTCAAATTTAATTACATACTGTTTTATCTTAACTGTAATAGGAAATATATCCCCCTTTAGCGGAAATTATCTGTGCTCTATTTGACATGGAATCGATCAGTTTCTTTCAGTCTTCTATGAACTTGCCATCCCGGAATCATACCTCAATTATAGCATCTATCATTTTCTGTTTCGTTGTACAATCCACTTTTCATAGACTAGCATTATAAATAAATTTTTGAATAAAGAAAAATACCAATGAACGATTATCTAAAAAATTATTTCCAGACTATGAAATTCTCTCGTGACATTTTCAACTTCACACCTAATCCCGAGCCGATGCTAATTTATTTAAACATGTACAGTTTAAGCCTATTTAGTGGGCATTAAAATTCGAAATGTACCAAAACGTGTTTCCGTTCGGAAAATCATCGAAGAATGTCAATGGCGTGTAATTATATTCATTATATAATGGACATCGTAAATATCACGTCTAAATTGAAATGCTATTTAGCGCTCATGACCTTGTTAAGATTCATCAAGCCGAATTTACCTTTTTTCTTTCAATAACAAAGGAACGGATTTTGTCAGATATTTTCGTTCGCTGCGTCGCACGGCCGGAATTTTAATTCATTTTGTGCGTATTATATTAATAATCACGGTACATTTCCTTATTTATTGTTATATGTAAATGGATGTGAGTGGAAGTGAAATGGGAGACGTTGTAGTTACTTTTTTTGTTTGTTAAAGGTGTAAGGAACTTTCAACTGATTTATATCATAGGGAATATGTGTTTGAACGAAAGATTCAGAAATCTAACTATTTAGAATTTATTAATCAGTCGTTCAGTATATATGGTTATCATAAAGTAAGGGATATAGTTGAAGGTATATATATATATAATCGATTTCCCTTTTTAACAATTGGTGTCGGGGTATAGTTGAAGGTATTACATATATTTTTACAAATTAAACTAAAAACAAAAAGCAATAATGGGATTTCTTATGTTCAATATGAATTCCACTTTGTTGTTGCAAAATCATCAACCGTTAACAACAGAGAGTTATTTAACATTTCTGAATTGCACCAATTTGCTCCCTAATGCATTGAATATCAATATGTAGTGTTTTATTTGTGTTGATCAATTTTTAGCTAAATACAAGGATTTCAGGTCATTAAAATAAATAAGAAATATTTTCGTTCTAAAAAATCCTTCATGATCATTTGCTTATCAGTGTGTTTGTATTTTGAGAAAGTTTTAAAATTATTTGACAAGTTATGATGTTTACGTCACTTTGATAATCGATTGCCTACGTATAGAAAAATCAGTAATAAAATGTAACTGCTTTTGAAACAGACCTACAACTCTTCGCAGTAAACAAACTCTAATTTGATCACATCAAAAAAAAAACAGGCTTTATAAGATCATGATCACCGCTTTCATCCAAGGCTTTGCACATGGAACACACTAGTCTGATGAGGTTTGAAAAAAGAAATGGCCATCACTAGTTATCCATACGCTACATGAATGGTGGTTGAACATTTTATTAAAGGCTTTATATATTTACATAATTTAGAATGACTCAAAGTATTATTCGTCTGAAGACGTAATAATTAATTGAGGTGGTGTTTGCGGATTTTGCAAATAGATTTTCTTAGCACTTATTTTTGTTTTGGTAATGCAATTATAACTATTAAAATATATTGATATTATTTAGGTTTGTAGCTGTTATTTATACTTTTAAATAACAACTTGATTAGTCTTGCAATTTAAATTTATTTAAATGATTATAATGTTGATATTGATTTTAAGTTATTTCTAAAATTAAAGTATTTTTTTAAAGAATTTACCCTCACGTAAATAAGGCCGTAGATAAACGACATAAATCCAACCCAATTTTCTTATTTTAAGTTTGAACCCCCTACGCAATTTGTCGCTAGATAAATTCAGAGATAATAAAGCCACCCGAACTAAATTACACTAAACGGATTACCACCGAGCTAATAGTCTAGAACAATTACTTAAATAATAGCGACCCGCCAGAAAATGGCTACCGGATCTTATTTCCTCCGGGGGAAATCACCAGTAAACATCGACCCTCCACCGGAACTTAGACTGCTCCCGACGCCGCCACCGAAAAACCAGCCCGCGTTCACATTCACTCGCCCAACTCGGGATAGTTTAACAAAGGGGTTGGTAACGACGCATTTACTGGCCGGCGAGAATGTGAGCTTGCCGGGTCGAAACCGCCCCTGAACGCAGGGGATGCCCGGAGTGGCGGGCGCAGTCTGTTAAAGAGGGTAAACGCGGATTGCTCGCTTAATATTATAGGGTGATTTTGTAACAGATCATTTTACCAGCTATATAATAAAATTATCGGAAGGGCGCTTTCGATCCGATGTTATTTACAAAAGTAGGGGTTGCTCTCGTGATGAATTGGTCGGGTTAATTTGTAATTTATTGTTCGCGTTTGCTTCCAATTCATATCGCATGATTTATTGCGGTATAATTCACATCTTTATTTCCTCGACTAAATTAAATTTAAAAACAAATACATTATTACAACTGTGACCAAGTGATTAAATAATCTTTCCTATTATTATTATTTATTATAATTTAACATAATATAAATATTTAAGGCAGAAAGACCTCAGGTAGATAGCCCATGACAGACTATCACACAACTTCATGCAAATTTGTAATTGTATTATATAGCTGTATATTAAATTTAATATTATTGTCTGAATAAAGATATATATATTAATATTTGCTAAACAGCATATCTATACGACAGAAAATTTGCTACACTATTCTTTAATCCACATACCAATTATCTTCTTTTTTACCATAGTGCTCCAGAAAATATATGTATAAGCATCAAATATATGTATTTAATCAAAAACCATAAAATTTCGTCAAAAAATTATGTAATTTCCTAAAAAAATAAACGTGAAATTTTGTCAAATAATCATGAAGCCTTTCTACCATCGCTGATTTATTATTTCAAATTGATTGTAAACTCGAATAATCAATTATAAATAACAAATACGCAAAATTATTTACATATTAAATAAGCAAGCTGTTATTGCTGAAATTAGCAACAACGTCAAATCAAATCAAATTACGTCGATTTAATGAAATTCAAAAATAATACAACATAAAAATGTCTATAATAATTAAAAACACGAAAGCACTCAAAACAACAAAATAAACGTCCAGATATTCAAGTTTAATCAAACGATTACTGATAATTTCCCCGACGCTTAACAAACACTTTCGTCTCAACTTTTTTTTCAAACAAATTCATACGAGCGTCACATTCTTTGACGCGCAATTTTCGCATTGATTGCAATAAATTACTCCATTAGAGTTTCGCAATGCTGTGTAATTACAAGCAATTTTAATATTAATTACCACTGAATACTTAGTCGTTTATTTATTATCTACAATTATGTTTGTAAATGCATTCTGATTAAATGAGGCAAATTAATTATGTTCGAGAGTGTGTAATAAAGATATTGATTTATTTTGCTACGGTTTTTATGAGTGTCATTTTTTAGAATTATAAAGGTTATCAAAATCATCGTTTTTAATAAATGGAACGACGCGTGTGGAATTTACAACTTAAAAAAATAGTTTCAAATAATATTAAAGGTAAATCTTTATTTACAGAAAGCATACATAATAGTTACAAGTTACAAATATATATATATATATATAATACATTTATCTGTAAAACGAAAATCTGCTGCCTGGATTTATATATTTTTTTTATGTCTCTCCCCTTGTTATTAATGTCATAATTAAAGTAATGGTTTTTCTTATTAGAGATGGTATGCAAATAGAGGTTGTTTACTTTTTTAATTTTCCCTAAATGTCATTAAAACATTAAAAAAAATCGTTTCTTATATGATAATTCTCAGATGAGTACCGGGATTGGAAGATAAATAGCGCTTTTATAATCATTGCCCACCTGTCAACATTTTGTGACAACCTAAGGCGTAGTTTTGTCTTGTATTATTTACGGAATCTTCATTTTACAATATAAATTTAATTTACAAAATACGATTAAATAAAATCCAAAATGTAATCGTCGCATTGAATACTAAAATTATCCAATAAAACGGAAGGAATGGTATGTAACACAGCACCGACAACACCAGAAAGGGCGATGCAATTTCGTCCAAGCGCGGATACCTAAGGGATACCCCGGCGTGAAACACAGTAAATTTTATTCAAATCGAATGGAACATTTAATTGTTGTCAATAAAATATATTTTTATTAATTTTTGTATTCATATTTTGGTCTCAGCAACCTAAGGTTAAGCCATTTCCAAAAATTAGCAGGACATTCTTTATACAATTGTTTTGTTTCACCAAAATATGATTATTTTCTCCGACAAGTTTCAACTTTCGTCGAAATTATCGTTGATATTGATGAAAAAATTAATAAAAAATATCTTTTTTACACAATATTGGTGATAACACTTAAGGGATGATTTCTTTGAAAAAGCCGTTTGGACGAAATTGTAAAGTCCTCACCAGAAGACATGCTTTTCGAAGTATAACTCTTCAAATGCTATCTAGAGTGCGAAATAATTAACTCTTAAAAAATAAGCAAGTGCTTGGAATTTGATGTAATTTTATTATTTTATTTTGTGAATGGATAATTAGTATTACGTTGATAAATTCACATTCAGATAATAAATTAATTTGTTCTTAATTTGTAATTCTTCATTATTTTTGTATAATTATAAGTAATGTGACATTTTTAATTTTATGGCCAACTGAAAACCATATTACTTTAGTAAAAAAAACGAAGTGATTGACATTTTCTGTAAAAAAAATGTGAAAAGGTAGAACTAAGAGTTATAGGAGACTTTTAATAGTTAATTAAAAAGTGTATTTAATGACATTTTAAAAATATGGGTTTTCATTTAAATAAATCAAGTTACAGTCATTTACAGTTGTTTAATGTTTATTTATTTTTTTGTCATACTGTATATAAATATACGTTTCTTGTAATTGGAATGTAAAATATGATCTATTTTATACAGTTCTGTAAATTTCGCACACATAACCTAAATACTTCTGAGGTGCACTTAATAAAATGTTCAGCCACCATCTATCTAGCGTATAAATAGCTAGTGATGGCCATTTCGGTTTTTCGAACTTCATCAGACCAGTGTGTTCCAGGTGCAATGCCTTGATTAGGCGGTTGAACGGATCCCACGTTGCGATTAAACATGATATCAATCATAATAAATGGAAGACGACGCAAGCGCCATCTTTTGAGAAAGATGACTCGTAAGGAATTGAAATAAATAATACAAAATTTGTTTATTTAAAACTTCAACTACATATCAACAAATAAATCACTCTATAACTATCACACCTTTTCTGGACTGTTTGTAAACATATTTGAGTTTCGATTATCATTAATGACGTCATCCTGAACAAATAATAATATTAAGTTATTCCCTTATAAATTAAATGCACATTTATCCGTTTGCTGCGTATCACTTCCTTTACGTTTTCTCGCGGCAATTAAACACACCTTTAAATTGTGGCCAGTTGAAATTTCCTCTAAAAAAAACAATTATATTTAAATTAATCCTCCATTTATTATAATTATAAAGACATTTATGGAAAGGGTAATTATCAATATTACCCAACGCTCCTCTCATTACTACCAGTTTTAATTGCGGACGTTTCTACCGTACCGTTTCGAAATTTACGATTTACTCACTGCCAGCCAGCAAACTTGAACCTGATATTAATTGTTATTAATTATGGTTTTGGTTTTAATTGACCAGTGTTTTTATTCTCGGGTTCCTTTTCCATTAATTACAAACCCGGTGGATTGATATATTTTCTAAATGAAATGAACTGGATTTAAATTAAATAGTAACGATAATTTCTTGTTTTATTTTTCTTCTCAAATCCATCACCCAGTTATAATAATAATAAACTTTATTAACGGAAATTCACCATTTAATAAAATAATTTATAAATATGTTATGTAACGAGTTCTTTTAAAAAAGTTTTTATCTGGTGACGGAATGCATCAAAGGATTTTTTAAGCAGACAAGTGCGTGATAATTTGGATCAGTGGAATTATTAAAATCGGCCCATACCGATTAAAAAAGCAATTACAATAATTTTATTAACTTTGGCTGTGAAAATTTAGATTAGGATATTGCTTATCTGCTAATGACCAACTCTTTGAGCATTAGCTTTAGATTTGTTTATTTTAAATTGTTAATTTATTTTGTATCCAATGTTTTGTTAATTATCACGTAGTTTAAAAAAAGTAAACGAGGTTAATTGAAATTTTTGTGTAGTTAGAAAATGTTTAGATATTTTCCATTTCGTTAGTACTAAATGAAAAATGATAAATATGAATTATACATATTATTTAAATTTCAAATACATTTGTCATTAAATTAACTTAATACTCATTTAAATTGGTTGCAAATACTGTAAATTATGCGTGTGTTCAATTTTATCAAAATCCAGCCCCCCCTCTTTTGAAAACACCATTAACACGAGGTCAAATTTTACTGTTATTCCCTATGAGGCGTTGTAAAAAAAATGCACTATGTAGGGTCAGTTAAAATGACCGGAACACTTTAATGGGTATAAATAAGATATCGCTCAAATATATTTTTAGAATACAGGTGTTCAATTTGCTAAGATAATTAAACAGCATTGCGTTGAACTTGAACATATATTTAAATACTAATTTCTGAATTTTTTTATTGAAACATTTTTTTTAATTATTTACTGTTTAAGAATTATTTAGTTCTTCCTTTAATTTTGACCAACAACTAAATAACTATATAAATTCAAAAAAAGAAAAGAAATATAATATTCCTCGTATTTTTTATTGTTGATGTATGTCTATGTAATTTGTAAACGTTGTGTTATCCACATGATTTACATCCGACAATAAAAAAAACTCCAACAAATCTAGCTATTAATAATCCCCAAACATATTTTTAAACCTACTTAAAAATCCCACCCCACCATAATCACCATATAATTTTAATTACAACAAACGTAAGAAAGACCTTTACAAATTACCCACAAACACACACTCAAACAATAAAAAAAAAACGTAAAAAACCGTGCGTCGTGTGATTAGTAAATAAGAGGTCACCTGTAACGAGCACCTGCTCGAGTATAGCCAAAATCAGATAAGGGTTAAAAGGTTCCTATTTGTTCCTAGCAACTTTATCACGTTCCGTTTTGCACCTTTAGCCCCCCTAAAAAAGAATACGGGGGATGATTGAAGGCGCAGATTGTGCGAAATTTCATCTTATCTAATTTAGGGTGGGCTATTTTAACGCCGACCTTTATTTATGGGACGCTCGTTAAAATAAAACACAGGAGAAGGAAAAAATTAACGCGGTGTACTAGGGTGTGCGTTCTGTCGGATAAAATTAACAGCTACTTAAAAATGATTGATCCCCGTGGTGATTTTCTTAATTTTTGGTGTGTTTTAAGGGAATACAGAGGTTTGTCTAATAAAAAACTAAAATATATATAAAACATCAGCGTTGATTTAATAGGAATTTTAAAAATTACTCTGAATAAGTTTCGCAAGTTTTACTTCAAAAGTTTGCGTTTTTGTGATAATTTATATTTATTTTCGTACAAAGCTACGTTGTTAAAACAATTTACCCCTCAACCCGCTGCAAATACCTTGGCTCCTCTTCGATCCTAAACTCAGCTTTATGCTGGAGTGGTCATCCTGAAAGCTAAGATTAAGAAACGGGCTGTACATTTCAGAAGTCTTACCTATAAACAAAAGGGAATAAGTACAAACACAGCAGTGCATATCTATAAAATGGTGTGTCGCACGTTACTTGATCCTTGCTTACCATCCTCATCCAGTCACCCTTAAGTCACTAGACAGTTAGATATCAACATACCTTTTTTCATCAGAAGGACATATACACGAAAAACCAGGTGGAAAGACCATTGATCTATAGCCAATGAAATATATTAAGTTATACATTTGTTTCTTAATTTTTATTATTTATTTTGTATTTTTTTGTTGTCAATATTGGTTAATAACAATTATTATTGTTATTACAAGTAATGATATATTTAATAAAGAATTAATTTTAATAGAAAATAGTATTTAATAATTAGTTGTTTGTTTATTGAATAATAAAAGTTGCAAATGAATTTAAATATTTACAATAATATGAATTTTGTTATTAGTAAAGAAGAAGTAATACGCATAAATTATCGAAGAAAAATAAAAAAAAAATATTCATGGAAATTTTGTGAATTTAAATAATGCCCCCCTATAAGAAGTTGTTACCATTAATTCACATTCTGATAAATAACACGTCTGACTTCCTCTAAAATTTCTATTATCCATGCAAATCAGCATAATTTCCAACCAAACTCTGACACACGCATACGCCATACGGTAACCACAAAGAATAAATAGTTTCAAGAATTCCTCAAAAAAACGGCCGGATTGAATGCATAATGGCAGAAATTATCTACATCAGTACCCCGTAAAATCAACGGCACACACGCTCATTTTATCATATCTCAGCAATAAAAGCCGCCTCTAATCCGCCATCTGGAAACCAGTAGTAATTTCCACACTTGTAAAAAAAAGCTAAGGTAGCACGTGCCTCATTTTTTTCCTTCATCTCTTTTAGTTACAAAACGGTTTTCGAGAACAGCTCCGTCAGCGCTCGGGTTAAGTGGTTTTATTTCGAGTGGTTTTACGCACTTAACACTTAGGCGGCGGCTGCCTAAACCGATTATCTCGTTTCCGAAATAATATCATCGCGCCGAATTTACGGTGTTTACGTTTAATACGGAACTAAATTGTTGGAATTTATTGATATATCAAACCGCGTTTTCGCGGCGATGTTTGTTTACGGGGAATATTTAGAGCGCCATCTGTAAACAGCTTAAAGTGCACTCAGCCGGATTGTAAACACGCGTTAGGATCGATCGGTCCAAATAATCGGATTAATAATCTAATTCTGGATTTTCTACGTGTGTTTACACAGAAGTATCATGTGTTAATGGAAGTTTGTTTGAAGCCGGCACCGAATTATTGAATTACAGCAGAATTGCAGGATAAATATTTGTGGATCGATTAAATTAAATAAATAAATGCCTCATATATTTATTAAAAAGATACATGTTCCTGATATAAAAATATTTATTATTTAGAAATTCAATCATACAAAATATTCTATGTATACCGCAACACATATTTATAAAATAAATTTTGGTAGCCAAGAATCAGAATTTACAATAAAAAAATGGGGGTTCTGATTACGCCTATGAGTCATTCAATTTTATAATCTTAAGTCATAAAATTATTATTTTTTGACACTATTTTATACATTATATATAAATTGTATATATGCATGAAATAAAGAGTTTATTATTATTATTATAAACGTTTTTTACAAAATAAATTCAATAATATTTACTTATTATACAACAAAAAATAATTCCAATAATTAATTCCGGGTAAATATTAATTACACTATTTATATTAAAGGAAATTTTCGAAATCGAAAAGGTCGTAAATCACCGTTCACGTGCCGCGGGGGAACGAAATTGTTTAAGTATTTTTTTGTCATTAATATCGCCGAATACAATGGCTGAATTAATTTATTCGAAAAAACGAACGCGTAATAAATAACCGATTGATTAAAACAATAGAAGGCGATGGAATTTAAATTGCTTGTTACGTTAACGAATATTAATTATCCAAAGCTATAGCTTGAATAAATTACGGTGATTTCATTTTATAAGTAGGCAGTTTTTTTATATGTATATTGCATTAAGTAATAATAGAAAGTTTTATATATTTTATTGTTATTATTTAAATTACTTACTTATTTTGATTTTTTTTTCTTTGAAGGTGTTGGCTGTAGATGTTGTATCCCTAGTAAAAATATAACGATGCTAAATCGATAGCATCCATTTTTACAGCTGAAGCTCTGGCCAGCTTTAGCGCTCAGGTATTGAATATAACTTACTCAATAACACTCAGATTCGTTAATTGGTTGTTGTTTTTGTTCCACCCACTTCGAAAAACGTTTTTCATGCCTAAATTTTCGTGTAAAATGTGAACTATAGATTTCAAAAGGTGCCGTTTTTGAAATCTACAGGATTTCAGCTATCTGCTTTGCAATGGCCTATAACAATTTTCAACATTGTCACCTCTTTTGATCTTCCAAAGCATTCAGCGTCTTCGGAGGTCGTATAACCACGTTTGAAATCAGCATACCATCAGTAAATGATTGTTTTCGACGGAGAATTTTCTCGGTAACATTTTTTAAGCTATTCCTGGGCTTTTACGGTATTTTTACCCATTAATTAGCAGTGTTTTCTTAAGACTCGAAACTCGTTTTGATTCATTGTTTACAAATTCACAAAAGTAACGTCACTTCAACCTGAACGAAATGTCATGAAATTTTGACACGATTCTTTTGAAGGTTGGTACTACCTAAAACATTCGATATTTCTGGAGCCATCTATTGGTTAGTTCCGGGACCCGTTTACCCATGTGTTATATGAGCCACATTATTCATAAATAACAAAGTGTCCAAATTCGAACCTTGTGGTATCCCGTAATTCGTAATGTATACTTCCGAGCAATACTCCCTATATTCCACAAACTGTTCCCTATTACTCAGGATTTTTTTATTGTTAAAATATTGTTATCGCTAATATTGGCCATTTTTTAAAAGAAGGTTATTTAACGTGTCTTGTTTAATTTTTCTAAACAATCCTCTTCTTCAAATCTAGCAACAATTTTCGTGTTTTATTATTTTAATGTCCTTTTTCACCCTCCTTCCATCTGCTACAGCAGTAAGTACTAAATCACCACGTGAAACTTTGTAACATTAAATCTGTTTATTATAAATTATAAATCTAACCCTTATATGTTCACTTGTTTATTTTCCTTAACTATTATTGTTATTATTAATTTATTATTATTATTTCAATATTACATTATGTATATTATCGTAGTATGATTTTAAGAGCTTGCATAATATATAGTAGTATGCAGAAAGACCGATGGTCGATAGCCATTTTCTGAGGCTTCACTAGAGGTTTATGATTGTAATGTAAATATTGTAATGTAATTTAACGTATTTCTCAGGAATAAAGATTTTCTATATATATATATAGAACCCAAAAGAGTAACAACAAGCTATCAACTGTGGTCTTTCAACCGAGTATAATATGTAATTAATTTATATAAACTGGCTGTCAATCAAATTAAATCAAATAATGCAAACAAAAAATGGATTTTTTTGTAATAATAAAAGCAAATTCAATTGAATGTAAAATAATTTATTTAAGTACAGTAATGCATTAAACAATTATTAGCTGTTTTGCGTTGCAGTATTTATCGTTCACAAATAAGAATATTTATACCTGATATGAATAAACCACAAAACAAGATTTCTTCAACCGCCTTCATCAAGGAATTACACATGGAACACACTAGTCTGATGAGGTTCGAAAAAACGAAATGGCCATCACTAGTTATCCATACGCTAGTTGAACATTTTATTTTGATTTATGAGACTGTGGCGGCACTCTTTTGTGGCTCTGAACATTTTTATTAAAAGAATATTTATATCCAAAATGGTGAATGCGCCGGGCTGACAATATTATGTTTTCGTTATGAGGCGTAATAAATTGAACTGAAGCAACTAGAAGATATTAGTTGGTGAGTATGTGAAGTGGTTCACGTAAAAAGAGACAAAAGTGGAAACAAAAGAAGAATATCTTTCTTGATAGAAGTAAAAATAAAAAAAAATAATATAATAATATTTGTAACTTCAAGTTTGGCATACATTCATTTAGTAATTATTAAATCTTACTGCGATGAATGAATACAACCTCATTGAATCACATCGAATCGTTAAATTCTAAAACTCGAAGATTTTTCCTAGATCGTTCTGAATATAAAGGCTATAATTCTATGTACGCATTATAAAATATATTTTTACATATTTTTAATCATGTTTTGCCAAGCGATTAATAAGAACATAGTGAAATATATTTTATGAAAAACTGTTGAAAACCGTGTGGCATTTATATATGATTTTATTTTATTTTCTATCCTTAATTGTGTAAAATTTTACTCCATATGAGAATTGATGTTATTCATAGAAAGCACGGTGGAGTAAATGTAGCGTTAAAATATACAAAAGGTAATGTGCGTAATCGTCGCGGTCCATCTGCAGCGATGAATATTCCTCCCGACCCTCGTTACCGCATCCACCTTTTCAGCGTTACGTCCAGCGAAAAAGCAATCGCAGTTGTAAACCGTCAAATTTCAGAGGGATTCAGCCGCAACGAGCCCCGGTCAGGATTTAATGAGGTTTTTATGCAGACAATGACGCTCTTTTGTCGTGGTAATGAGTTTACTGCTGTCAATTGCCAGGGGTGCACTAACCCTCATCCCCATACCGCGGTATGCTCGCATGCTCTGCGGTTGGGGTGGGCATTTTTCCGCAGGCCTCCTGATTAATTGCGAAATCCTGGGGGTGTTTACCGGGAATGGACTCCGGAATAACGGCAATTTTCTCTTTAATAAAGCCTTCACGCCTACGCAATTTATTATAATGACCGACGCATTCGGTTTTGTTGTTTAATTTAAATCAACGGGTTTAACTTTGGAATATGTAATAAACTTTTTTAATACAATGAATAAAACAAAAATCTTTTCGTTAATGCAACAAATATAAAAAAATCTATTGTCAATATTATTAATAGAAGGCAATATTATTGTTTTGTTTAATTCGCTGCATTAATGGAAGGATTACTGATTAAACCAGGTTCAATATAAAAATATTAAAATATAACATATGTGATTCACACGAGTGCATTTAAATTACAATAAAATTAAACAAGGAAAAATTGAGCGCGCCCAGAGCATGAAAAAATGTTTGGAAACTTTTTTTATAATAATTTGTTTTTTCGCAGTACTTACTTCCTAAGTCAATAAATTCAGAATAATTAATTCATTAATTATTTTAAAATTCTTTTAAATATATTTTATTATAAACACATTATTACATTTCCCCACAAAATGTTATAAACATCGAATAATAATAAATTGATTGATTGAGTTACGTGAAGATCAAATTAATTCGACGAATAAAGCACTAATAATTTTATTCGTGGAATCTAATAATAAATTGCATTTAAAAAAATAATAATTGTAAAAAAACCTTATATATAACATTATCACATATAATAGAAGACTAGAAATTTAATTTATGTTTTTTTTTTAAGTTATATGCATTAGAAATTTTTATTTGTAGCAAACAAAGCTTATAAATCTGATTGTTTTTTTTATTTACAATGTGTGGTACCTCAGGGATCAGTCCTTGGCTCATTATCTTCGCGGGTTAGATACATACGTAAAGGGAACGGATGTTTACGTTTGAGTTAATCAGTCGATATTCAATATTGATATGCACACCTGCTGTTACATACATAGACATTGAATTACATTATGTAATTCAATGTCTAGCGGGGTATTTGTCAGATAAGTAGTTGTTTTAATGTGCATTTTTTAAAAGTGCTTACGTAACGTAAGTCAAAATGTCACTGAGCTAAATGTGGAAATAATTTATTAATTATTTTCATTTAATTTATTTGAATAAATACTCTTTTCTATTGATACAGCGTGTTCTTAATTGCTTCACCATTGATATTCTTTTTTGATTCCTTAGATAATATAATTCAATAGCTTTTAGGTTAGATACAGAATCCGAACTTATTATATAGCTCTTATAGCGCCATTTCCCTAAAATAATTTCTTTACTTTTAATAATGGTATTAGTTCAGAGAAATACAGAGAAATATTTTTTTTTTTCATTTAATTTAAAACTTCGTTCTATATTTGATTTTTGAAGCGCATTCTACATTTTCATTAACCTTATATCCATCAGTAAGTCATAATATTTACATCATTAAAATCTTTTACAAATTTTTTTGTGGTTTAAAAAATGACCATTTTTTTTCTATTTATCTTAAATATTTTAACAGATATAAGCTGGTCATTGAAAAATCATCAATAGTTTATCGATAATTATTTAAAACACAAATATCATTACTTTAATTAAATTAAAAGAGGCAGATATCATCTTTACGAAAAGGTCGAAATCGAAATGAACTGGTTTTTCCGTAGAGGACGGCGAGAATGAGCGCTGGACACAAAGAGCAGCAGCGGACATGGCGTTGCTGGTTTTGTTTGTCGGCGATTTGTAACCTTTTAATTAATTTGATTTGTATAGGAGAGATCGCCCGCGCCGGGATAAATTGTCCTGCCTCGTTACGGCCGACACGTCGCCGTTCTTCTTGCTGCCTCCTCTTCGCCAGCGTCCACTCTCCTTCAGCTCTTCTGCCCTTATCGGCTCCGGCTCCAACATTTAAATTTCCAACGTCGGATACATCCATTACTTCAAACGCCATGTCACCCCCGATCAACTGACCAGATACGGCCGTTGAGTTAATTAGAACCTTACTGGTCATTTCTTAAGGCTAATAAATTAATTGAGAAAATTAATACACATTTGATTCAATTAGGATTTATTAAATAAAAATAAAATAATTAATCGATTAATTACTCTCGTTCGATTGCTCTGCAATTTATAGAC
Organism: Philonthus spinipes; assembly: GCA_963082785.1. Classification (NCBI taxonomy): domain Eukaryota; kingdom Metazoa; phylum Arthropoda; class Insecta; order Coleoptera; family Staphylinidae; genus Philonthus; species Philonthus spinipes. The sequence goes on from OY720311.1 coordinate 21,911,744, forward strand.
TTGCGAAAAGAAAATCATTAACAATTACTTTCCTGGCAAATCCTCACCCCAGATTTAGAATTATTCAATTTATTGTTGCTGTTGCATCTCAGCGAGACTGATGAAGCTTTTAAATCATGTTTTTTAATACAATAATCTGATTATGAATAATAAGCAGAGGTGTGACTACCTTTCGTGCCCCACAAAATAATTATCAAGGCCCGACTACAATGTTAAGTTTACGTGAACGAGTTGTGCCTATATGGCTAGATAGGCTGTAATGAAATTTCAATACTCGTACTTACAGAAAAACAAATATTTGTATTGTCATAGAACAAAATGTGGAAATAGTTTGTTGATTATTTTCAAATCATTTTTATTTAATTTATTTAAAAAACTGTGACCAAGTGAATGAATACTCTTTTCTATTTGCATTTCTTTTAAGACTTGAGTTTTGAGTCTCTCCGATTCGTGAGGACTTTGTCATTCTTAAATAATTTATAGCGGCTACACATTTTTTGCCATTCAGATGGGCCTTTCAAGGGCTTCCCCGCAATGCAGATTCTAGCGCCATTATAGTTATGCCACTGATAAAAAGGTCATCTTCAGACATGTGTTTCGGGATTTATGACTCGTTAGTACAGCTTTATATTATATCCTCTTAAAATATATTAACCGAATATATTTACTCCGCCCCGGGGAATGGGAGAGGTGGTTAGCTTTGATATCTTAAATGGAAACCTAAATGTTTATTGCAGATTTGGATTTTACCCCAAAAATTGTGAGGATATTTTTTTTTAAATCTTGAGAGATGGCGCGGTATTCGCATTTTGCAATACTATATTGCTCCGTAACTAGCATCTTGCATCATGTTGCGCTTAAATTGTATTTTTTTGCTTCGTATTGCCCCACTATAAATTCAGCCTACGTCGTTTTCTTTTATATTATAGCTTGAATGAAGTTAATTTTTGATACGTACGAAATTCTACTTACACACAAACAAGAATGCTTTTGTTTCTTCTTTAAGAAAAAAAAAACTATATGTAAACTTAACGGCAATCAAATGATGCAGAAAGTACAAACTAAACCTATTTCTAATAGTTTTAATCTTAATTAAAACTATTTTTTTTAATCTTAATTAAAACTAACTGTAATTGTAGTCTAATTATAATTAATAAATTGCGCGTACGTAAGTACTCGTTACTGATAACGTCCGTTGTTATATATATTTTTTAAAGCCGTTCATAAATTACGTATTTTAATTATAAAATAAAGTCGGTGGGCTTTTGCAAGCGCAATTAATTTGATTCATCGCTGCCATTATTATTTATCAATAAATATTATCGTTCTGTTATGTTTTTGTGTTTGTTGTGCGGGGTGTATTAGAATTAATTAAAATGATTAATGCGCGCGTATTCATTCGTTTAATTATAAAACGGTCGAACCGCGATCCGTTTTAAATAAATACCGCTCAGATTAGAGCCCAAGCGAGCGTTTTGCTCGGAATTGAAATGCATTGAAAACGATTTATTTTGAGTGTTCGCAATGATTATTCATTCGTTAAATTATAAAATTGTTGAGGGGATATTGTGCAATTAATTATAATTTGTACTTATCGTATAGGGTATTAAGCATAAGTGGATTATTATTATTAAGGTTCTAAATAGAGAAAGATAAAGTTTTCGAATAGAGTTGTAGCGAGTGAAGTCAATTGTCTGGCGGCTTATATTAATTTAATTATGAGGAAAGACTACCATGTCTAAAAAAAATGTCATCTTTATATCGTAAACAAACTTTGGCGAAATTTTCAACCGTCTTCATAGCATGATTTTCAAAATGATTTAGGTAAATATTGTCTAGGAAAGGGAATAAAGGATTACCCATTGCTGTGCCGAATGTCTGTTTGTAGAAATTAATTATTCTCAAATTCAAAAACATTTCCCTCAATTACTAATTCTGTTAAAGTAATATATTACTCAATTTTATCTTTTGGTATGTTGTTGTAATTTTTCTCTTTAGGATTGACCAAACGGGTAGCTTTTTGAGATAATGATTAATTGTTTAAGTATTAGTACAGTTTCTGGAATAGGGATTCTAGGAAATAGAGATTGTACGTCAAAAGAAATTAACTTCTGTAATTTTGTAATTTTCTAACCGTTAGGTCAATTCTACAAAGTTTTTGATGGATAAATCAAATCTATTGTAAGTAATTCGCCAACTATTTTGTGATATGGTAAGTAGGGGATTTAATATTTGAAACGATGGGTCTGAATTTATTACGGGGTGAGTTTTAGAGAAGCAGTATAATTGTGGTATTTTTGAGTATCTAACTTTGAATCTCAAACTCAAACCATTATCAATTAAACTGCTATTTTTAATTGCGGAATATAGTTGTTTAGTGGGTTTTTCGTTTGTTCGATATTTTATTTTTATTTAATCTTATATAACATATATAAATTATTAAATAAATCAGAAAATTTCAAATTTTATTTTACACTTGAAATTTTCGGAACGTTTCAAATTCATCAATCCTCTCATGACGTTTCAATTAAAAACTCCTAGACAGTGATATATGGCCGTCCCATGCGCGACATTAATACGTTTCTTTTTGCAGAAAATCAATCGACGCTTCACAGCCGTGTAATTTATGCTTAATTAATTATTCAAAAGTCGCCGGGATTAAGCTGTTTCAATGGTATTAAAGCTACCGAAGTGAAAGTATGGCCGGCAATTGAAATTTTCCTTCAGCTATTAATTTTAACGACGTTAATCCGTGTACTCTTTTTTAAAGTTGATAAATGGTTATGTACTCGGGGATTATAAAAGGTGATATCTTAAGTTTGAGTGAGTAATGAGGAAATTTTGAATTCTGGCTCGTTTTCGGTTGTTTATCAGAGGTGGGCTGTGAATTTATTTAAACAAACTAATAATAGAGATATTAAATAAAAATAGTTGTTCTTTCTCCTACTTATTTTTTATTGAACTAGATATATTTCAGAAACTATGTTTTCATCTTCAGTAGTTGAAGTTTTGATAAGCACCTAATATTATTTATAACATCGACCATAGGTCTTTCTACCCTTAGCTTTATTATTATACTAACTTCCCTAAAAACAACCTCAATTATTTCCACATCATTTAATTAATAACATTCACGTAAACGGAATACACAACTTAAATGATCACTTCAACGTTTAATCATTCAATCATTTTAATCGCTCGTGTTACACGCAATATTCTATTCCAGATTGCGGTTGCGTGACTCGGATCATTCCCTTCTATAAACACAAATGGGGATTAAACACTCTGATTTTTTTTTATCAATCCTTTTTTGCGCCTCGATTTTCTGGCGCTGTGTCGACACATATTTGGATCTTGATGATGAAGAATAAGAAAGAGGAAAATGCCGATGCGGGCAGGTACGCGTTGCGTCCGTCGGTGATGTAAGTGATAATTTGTGATTTTTTTTTCTCGTTGTTGAGATTAATCACGTTTTAATTCGAGATTATTATTTAAATGTTGCGTAATGTTTGCTGGTGATGATCGTGTGAGTTTAATTTTACGATACTTTAACTATATCATCTAAATTACGCTTAAAGATCAAGGGCTATTTTTTCTATGTATACTGAGTGTTAAGGTGACCAGGGATTAGTGATATAGCTATGATGCCCCTATAGAAAGCCTATTTAGAGTGGTAAAAAACTGTGGAGGGAATGGGGTGTGTTTTTCTTTAAGTACGAGTATTGCAATTTCCTTACTACCTATGTACCCATGGAGGCGATTTCGCACTCTCCATTCCAATATTCCGGTCTGTATATTTAGTAGGCTCTGATTAAATCTATTTTAATTTGCGTTGTATTATTTTAATAATTTATTCGTATTTATTATTATGATTTTATATACAGAGTGACCAACAATGATTATATCTTCATAGGTAGGGAACCAAATACGCACGTTGGTACCATTGATCATATGAAAAGAAAATCCCCTAGATTGCCATTGGCGTAGCAAATATTTTTCTAAAAACAAATTAAGTATTTAATCATCACTATATATTTTATTTTTATACCCCCGGAGCAGTTTCAGCTCCTGGCTTATGTTCCTTATCACTATTTCAATTATTCTTTAAGTTTGTTTAGAGTATGCATTTGGTTTTTAAAAACGCAATGACTGAATATGACGTAAGACGCTGCTAGTGCCAAATATAGTTACTTTTTATACATAATCCTTTGTCATGATCTTGGAGCGATAAAACTTCCCAGATTTTTCGGCGGGAGATTAATTTGTCTACAATCATTGTTGATTTACACGAATAAAGATTTAATTATGTGGAATATGTTGGACATTTATTTTTATAAAATTTAATCGCCTATGGAGATTATACATCAGTGGACGTATTTTTCTTTAAGTTATAAAAGTCGAAATATTACAAATGCAACTGTAAAAATAAGCTTAATATCCACCATAAAATTTATTCTTTATGTTTCAACACTAATTACATCTACACATATAAACAAGAAAACAAACGAAAACGACGAAAAAGAAAAGAAAACGCAAAGCTGAATCGTCTCCCTCATCCGGTCCGAAGGACCAGTAAATTCCAATTTGTAAGGAATGCCGGGCGCGTTTTTATCCAACACGGCCCGTTTATTACGAAACTAATTGCGTCGAGGTGTAAAGTAAAGGCTTAATTAAAAATAATAAAAAGGTTAAACGACGCCTTAAAAAGCGCTGACGATTTTATTAAATCGTCAAGTGAAATCTCCCAGAGAGCGCGTCCGTGGAACGGAACAGATGTTCTCGGACATTTGTACCTGTTTTTAAAAATCCGAAAAATCCGTTCCGAGAATTTCGGTAGTAAAGATAGAGTCCCGGCTCGATATCAAAACTTGCCTCTTGCACACAACACACACTTCTTTGTCTTGTTTTTTTTTTTCGTCTTCCTTTTTTAAGCTCGCGCACCTAGTACGTACGTGCGCGCGGGTTTTTATGTGCGCCTATGAATTAAGACGTTTGGAGTTATGTCGTTTCCAGGTGTAATTAAATATAATTAGCGCGACACATCTTCGTGGCTTCTTCGTGAAGTGGAGGAAACATGGAAATTAATTATCATAAATAAAGTAGTGCGTATGTTTATGTTTACCTTTTTTACATACTTTAAATATTCACTGAGACAAATTTAATTAACCTGTTCTGTCTAGTACTAAAAATGTGTAAGTATATTATTATTTTTATTATATGTACACATTTTTATTAAGACTTTACAGATATTAATACAAAACAATGGAACATAAATATTTAAAAAAAAATCTGTTTGGACTATCGAAATAATGAAATAGCCTCTCTCATCTAATCTGCGATTATATTCAAATTCGCTCTACGGAAATTTACACCAGGCTTACACAATTTAATAAACCCGCGCGTTTTGTTTTTGTATATATATATTTTTTTTTTTTCGGCCCGAGCCACTTTACATGTTTATTAGTCGGGTATTTAGTCAAACGGGTTTGTAAAGATGCGACTGAACGTTTTAACCGGAGTGTTATAAAACGTCGATTATTTTAATGGGGCCAATTTAGATAACCGAGTTACTTTCATTTATCTGAAATTACATTTTTATTTAACGTAATTGATGCATTTTTATTAATTAATCATGCCCGGGACTGCTTCATTAGCATTCGATATTTACATATTGGTCTGTTTTCGAAATGGGATTTTTTAATTCAATAAAAAAGAAATACTAATGGGCCTGAAATGTCGATTTTGTTTTAACGTTGTCTTTTTTTTATCGATTTGAATGTGTGGTGTAATAAAACAGGACAGTTTTAAAATAACTCAATTATGTTGGATTTACATAAAGGCTTGACCTATTTTATACATTATTTATCTTAATATACACACTTCGCTCTCTTTTATAACATAATAAAACTCAGTTGTTTCAATTTCATCGAGATTTAAAAATAAATTATAAAATGCTACTATTCTCATAATTCATTTTTAAAATCGATGATTTTTTAATCTTTCGTTTTAAAATTAAAGGTAACGCAAAAAAATTGTAAACGTAAATGAAGTAATTAATTGGATCAATAAATCAATGCCTCCCATTTAATTTTTAAATATTATTTCATGTAAATACTGCCCGCGACTACTTATCACATGGTCCATTCTCAAAGTCAAATTTTGGTACACCTTTTTCAACATTTCGTCCGGTAACTCAGCAATAACACCTGTCATGTTGTCTTCCAAAGCAGTAACGGTGGTTGTCTTATCTCCATAGACGAATGACTTCACGTACCCTCACACAAAGTAGACTAGTGGGACTAAATCTTGGTAGACAATTGACTGCGCCAAAATATGAGAATAACTGCTCAAAAAACTTGCCTTTCTATTGAATCATGGCATCGCATGTAATGTGACATGTGGCACCATCTTGTTGAAACCACGTATCAACCAAGTTCAATTCTTCCATTTTGGGTAAAAAAATCCGTGCTCATTGAACAGCACCTTCCTCCATTGACGCGGTACCATCGTCTTTGAAGAAGTATGGCCCAACGATGCTTCCAGTTCATAAACCAGTGCATTTTTGAGGTGTAGCTGTTGAACTGCCTCTGGTTAATCTTCGAATCTAATTCGATTGAGCCAAAAATGAGCCTCGTCGCTGAAAAAAAAAATGTTTTGATAAGAAAGAGGATATTCATCTAGCGTTTCTAAGGTCCATTCACCGAAAAGAGGACGTTGTAATAGGTCCAGCTTAATTTCTTGCACCAGCTGTATTTTGTATGGCTTCACACTTTGCGTAAAATCTTCCAGTGGATTGAACAACACAATCATAATTGCTGGGATCGTCCAAGAATGGATATATCACGATTTTCATTAACACAGTCGGATACAGCAATAATATACTCCTCGATACACACTCTGGTAGATTGATGCCTAATAGAGTGAAATTGGTACAAAGCTAGGTCACAATGGTTTGAATAGCCTGCTTAGTGGGTCGGTTATGATAAGAAATATACAAATTTTGTATAAATGGTTATGGCGAAATACATTTTAATTAAAAAACTTATAAGTATATGTTTTTTTCTTTAATTGTCTTGCATGTATTTCGAATGTATACATATTTGTCCTTAATAAAAATCGAAATAGGTTTTTGTGATTGTGTTAATTCTAATAAAACTACTAAAATTATGTAATAGTTCAGAATAATTACAACAAGAGTACACCGTATATCAACAAACAAGTGAATTTATTACATTGTCACTACATACGGGAATGACAGGAAGTAATTAAATCCCGCTTGGTATAAAATATAGCGCCCGTGAGAAATCAATTGAACACAGAATAATTATGGAAATCGATTTGAATAAATATATCGGCTGTATCAATTAATCCCAACAAACGCGCAAAGGAAAAACAAAACCATCGCGATGGTGATGGTGAGATAAAATCGCGGAACAATTTACACACGCATTAGCACCGGACAATAAAATAAACAATCCGCATAAATCCAGCCCGAATGCTAATGAGCCCGCGAAGGTTTTCAGGTTTCCGATTACGCATTTCGAAAATAGTCAATCAGCCATCATCTCGAGATAAATAAAAACGTTTTCCTTTTTTATTTCCATAAGGCGTTGAGTTACGGCGCGATTCCGTGTTGATGGCATCATTAGCGGTCCAAGAATTCGGGCGCAAATCATTAGATTAAGTCGATGGGGGAATATTAATCGGTGGATGTGATATTCAGTCGACGGAATATCCGTACGATTTTTATTGGTTTTTTATTACACACTTACACCGGGACTTGCATATTGATCGGGCGAAATGAAATGCTCGAGAGGACGCGCTGGGATTTTTAATCGTGTGTTTGTATTAAACCCGGATTTTATTAATAGGAAAGAAATGGAAATGCGGGGGATTATGGCCGTATAACGAGACTCCGGTGTGTTATTCTAAATTCAAATTTCGTATGCTTTTAAAATAGAAACACCTTAATGTTCAATGCTCTTCTAATAATAATATTTACTTCCTAAAAATATTTAAATAATCGTTTTAACTGAAACGTTATGGTTTTATTAAACATCGTTTTTTAGATATTTAATAATAAAAACACTAAGGATGCAATTTAGTAAATAGATATATAGTTATTGCTACTAATTCGTGTTACATTGGTGTCCTGAATAACAGACAATATTGTATTGATTACTTCAATGTAAGTAATCTAAAACATGATGGAATTTCATGAGATGAATTAAGAATCATTTTAATAATCAGATTTTCTTAAAAATAATTGCGAAAAATAACGAAAATAGTAATTTTGTCAATTTTTAATCTTTATTTATATTAAGAAAAAATGTGTACAACGAAAATTTTAAAGATTTTAGTAAAATCTACGTTCCAATAACTTTACATTCATTACCTATTATTTCCATTATATCTTATTTAATTTTATATTCTAACAAGAATTAGAGAAATTATGTAATACAAAACAATTAGCAATTTTCTTAAAATTTGCACTAATATTTTCCTACTTTACATATAAAAACATATATATGTACATAATCACACTATTAAATCCAAGAAAGTGACTCTTTTTTAAACGCTTATTTTCACTTTACTGTGTAGCTGCCAGGTAGTACCGGATCACCCAGTAATACCCTAGAACTGCCTTTCTGGTCAGGGTATGGTGGAATCCTTGACACCTAGTTAGCGATTTCCCTATCTATCTTGCCCTTTCGGATGAGCACGGTTTTGCAAAAACTGTCCACCGCTTCCCACCTGCTTACCTCTGGTGTAGGCAAGGGAATTTAATAAAGGACGAAGAGAGGGGTTTACCTGATAGAAAACCATAGAGGACTAGCTAGCTAAGTAGTAGCGGATTGATTGACCTCTATGGTTCCCGACCAACTATACTCTTCCCACTTTCTTCGCCCTGTATTACCCTAGAACTACCTTCCTAGCCAGGGTGAGCACTGTCTTGGAGAAGCTGTCCATGGCTTCCCAGTAGTCTTCAGTCTGAATCATTTTGATGATTAGGGTAGCCTCCCGTATTCTCCTAAGGTTCTTAGAAGCGTTATTATCTCTTCTATCCATGCATCACACTCAAAGAGATTGTGCATGGACCTTTTATCTTCGACCGCATTGCAAGCAATTTTCTTCAGATATTTTCTGAAACAATCGAGGTAGGTGAGCATCTGCGTGAAATGATAGGTCTGTTGATCCATTGGCTTATGTTGCGGATTATCCTTCTCGTCCAGTCCTGTGATTTGGACCAATTTTCGTCCCACAGATTCGCCTCTGTTTTTTTTCAATTTCAGCCCGTTCCTTGTAGGCCTCGCAAAATGTCTCCAACTTGAGGTCATCCGGGTAAACTAGTGCTAGGACTTCCTCCGCCTGGATGGATGCTCCCGTCTGCTGACGTGTCCTAATGCGTTCCGCATTTCTCTTAATTGTAACTGCCTCATCCTAGGTCGGTGCTGCATAGAATAATCTCGCATAATAATCTTGCGTCGTCAACCGCTTTCGTCGGAACCCGTAATGTGGTGGCGTATAGCCATTTTAAAATCTTCTTATTTATGATCTTTACCAGTATTTTCGCCAATCCGTTTTACAGGCAAATTGATAGAAAGCCGGTCGGTAAGTTTGCGACTTTCCCCTGATAACCTATATCATGGCTTTTCAAAAATAAGAAGCTTAAGTAATAAGTTTATGAAATAATCGTTATTGAAAGCGAATATACAAAATATTTCACTGAGTATTTAATTACCCTTTACTTTTTTCCGATTTTTTTATTTGTTTGCCTAATTGATGTTCCTTTTACATCATAACTTAAAAACGTAGGTAATTTTGATAAACAAAGGTAAATAATTTTATAAACAGTTTCGAAATCTGCAGCGCTTTTTTTAATATATCATTTCTTGATGTTTTTTTTTTAATTTTAAATAAATAATAAGACATTTGTAATTCCACACTACCAAATAATAAATAAGTGTAAAATTATTAGGACATAAAACATTGCCGGGGCTGGAATGCGTGTGGATGTCAAGTAAAAAGGACAGAGTTAATAAAAATTGGTGATGCGAGGACGAGGACGCGCGGAGGGGCCAAACTTTATGGAATACATAAAGGCGTAAAAGTGTCGAATATTTTAAAATATTACAGTCTTTCGACATGGAAGGACGGGACAAATCGTCGAACCGTCGACGACGGAACGAACGGATCCCGTCTCCACTCCGGGGAAATACAAATAATATTATCGTTATGCGCATTCCAGACGTACCGTTTCCCATTTCCTCCGTATTTACTATCAGTCATCCGGAATTGACTTCAATATAAAATAAAACGATCGGATCCGCCGGCTGACGACTTCTCTGCAATTTTCGTGATTTATGCACGCACGTCGTTCCCTCTCCCTAACTTGTTTCTTTTTTTTACTTGTCGAATTTGTACAATCGACTTGGGAAACTATCGTTTTGAATAAGAGTAGTTTGTATTGTTAAGATTTCTGTCGCTGAGATAACTTGAAATGATTAATATTTATCTGTCTATAGTTTAAATTACAGAAATACCGCTTATACCTTTTATAAAGTAATTATTTTTTTAATCGAATGAAAATACTATATTTATAAAACGGCTAACAAATGTCTGTTTTTGTCTAGTGCTTGTCTTTTTATCTAAAGATCATGATTGCGAACATGGACGTTCTATATCCGCATATTTAATGATATGAATTGTTAATAAAGGGTGGGAGAATTTAGGAATGACCTAGACGTAGATACAAAGATGTTGTGTAATAGGGGCAATATAGGGGTTGGTGGAGAATTTTAAGGAAAGGGATTCTAGCCTGTGCCTTTATTATTTGCATGTTTCGTAGAGGATAAATAGTAAATATTTATTTATAAACTTGAGTTGGACCAGAGTAGGTTGCTAAAACTTATTCACTAAGACAAATTATTTATTATACTTTAGTAAAAAAGAATATATCCGTAAATAAAGAATTTAATTTAAATTCAATATAAACGTTTACAGTTTAAGATATTATCAATCTTTTTTTATTCCTGATCTCAGTTTGGAATCGCTAACGTTCCTTTCATGCGATTTAATAAAGTTTTCATATATGTTTTCGTTTTCTCTCTCTCTCTCTCTCTTCCTCTATGTATTCATTCAACGTGTTCGTGACTGGCTCATATCGTGGCCAGATTTGATTAGGGGTTGTGTGGCGTGTTTAAGTGGTGTATAACACGATCGCCCTTATCGAATGACTTGTATCCACAATAGAGGGGATTATTAGTGGCAAAAAATGAAACTTAACTAAGTGCTTTTAAATAGTAATTGTATCTTTTCGTATTTTGAAAACTAGTCGAATTTGTTTACCTTCTAAATTTGAAACGAATGAAATAATACTATATGAATTACAGAAATTATTATATATTACAAATATTTGTCATTAAAAGTATTGGTTACAACTGGAAGCAAAGAAATCGCATACCAGAAATTTTTATAATATTAGGGGGACCGGAAAGTAATGTCGTTTTTTTGTATGTTGGAATAATTCAAATAATTGAGCGGTTTGATTTTTTTTAATAAATATTTAATATTTTATTCTAACTTGTTAGTCATTACCCTCGTTGAAAATAAGAAACATTTAAATCACCCGCAGAGCAAGAGCAACAATTCCACATAAAGTGGGCACTCGTTAGGTTAAACAACCGCCGCGTCGGCTTTTCTCATAAATCTCGCTCGGGGCAGATAATCTCTCCGCGCTGGCCCGCGGGGCTTCAAGAAAGGGCACATTTTCGAGGAGTCCTAAAAATCACAGTGCAGAACCAGTTCCATATGTGATGTAATAGGTAAAAATGTCGACGGCGGACGTTAAATCAAAAGGATGTACGCGCACGTGTTTTCAAATGAGACTCTCCTCTACGGGCACGTCCTTTTGATAAATGTACACAGTTTAAATTGTAAATTCGGTAGCCATTCCGTAATAAAAAAAGTAAACGCGCACACTTAACTACCGGATTTGAATATACATGAGCGGATTTAGTTAAATGTTCATGCATTCCTATTTTGTGTTTTGTTTAATATTCGAATTAAAAAAAAGGTGTATATTTAATTGATTTGGAAGGAATAGGAAGAAAACTTGCTTAGATAGATGTCAAAATCATTTTATAGCAATATTTTTAATTCAATCAAAGACAGCTCTCGTGGAACGCTGATTTCAATAGTGTCAGTTGTAATTTGATGAAGTAAAACCAATTTTATAACTTTGAAATTGTTTATTGTATAATTGCTACAAATGTGGCTTCTTCAGGCGAAGAAATGGTACATTACGTAAATCTTATCTTATACGTTAATTACGTAATTTTAGCTTTTATTGCTACAGACAGACAATTAGCAGTATTTCTTTAAACTTCCTTAGGATTGTTGAATTTCTTTCATTCAGCTATACTAACTAAGCTGAAATATGTTACTTTTAATTGGTTTTAAATAACTCAAGATAAAATTATATTAACCAAGGGTATTCAGGAAAAAGTAAAATATTGTTATGAAATCGGGATTAATCAGTCTGGGAAATAAGTAAAATAATGTCTATGTATTTATTTACAGTACACTAAACACATTTATTAGCATCACACTGTCATCATTTAGTTATAATTACATGTTAAGCACTCGGACGTTCGTGATAGACTCCCCGCCTCGCCGCTAGCTTGCGCTTATACAGCGTGCTTGTATCTGGAATATTCCAGAATTTTCCATAACGCCACGTTTAACGTCGCGCGCTCGGCGGAACATTCCAGAGTGTTCTTTCCAGTTGCTTCTTTCACTTTCATTACAATATACATTTAAAAGAGTTTAATTTCCATCATCGTAAAGATTTTTCCATTAATAATATTTCACATTACAAATAAAAATACATTATTATATAGCAGCAGATGTGAAAATTAAAGTAATTTCAAAAAATCATCCCTTAAAAAAATAAATATACGATAAATGAAAAAATAACAAAAGCCCAAACCGATTCGCAACATTGTTTATTGACAGTAAAAAAATGCGTGTTTGCACTCCATCAAAAATCGATTATCCGTCCCCTGTGTCGCACTAAGCCGAGCGCAGAGGAGAAAAATTGCAAATCCCCCGCACACACACACACACACAGACATAACTCGCTCGCCCCAACCGCTCGTACAAAACACACCCCTAGCACAATAATAGCGCCAATAACTGTTGGTGGTGAGTGTGTAATTGATGATGGTTCGGGAATAAAGTAACACGGGAAGCGTACTATAAAAGATAAAATCGATTATGTACATTAACCGCGAACTAGGGGGCGGTGGAGTTGTCGTTACGAGGTGGGATTCCTATGGGGGTTTGAGTTTTCATGCGTCGTGCAGGGGGTTAAATGTTGTGATCCGGATTTATGGATTTGGTGCGGTTTTTTTTGGGATATTTTTTAAGAGGATATGCAGACGTGTTTTTCAACAGCCAATCCATTTCATGTGGAAATGGATGAAATTTTATACACAATTGGATTTAATTTATCCTAATTTAATATTATTTAATTTCAATAATAAACACAAATGTTATTATAGGAAGAGAGACTGATGGTCGATAACCATTTTCTGAGACTTCTAAAAGTACATATTTCAGGATAACAAAAGATTGATTTTGCCTTATTATAAAAGGACAGAAATCATAATTTTACATTTTGAGTTTTCATTTATTATTAAATATTCATTCAAAAACCTATTTGAACGAATTCACTGAGGAAAGTACCATGATGGACACATCACCATTTTTTTTGAAATTAATATGTAAATTACATTTTAACTCCTTTTTTTTTCATTCTGTCAATCGACACGAATTTATTTAATCCCTTTATAATTATCAATAAATAAACTCCACCGAATAATAATTAATGAGTGAGGAAAGGTTGAGGAGGATCCTTCTTCGGTTCTGATAAGATCAGGTGGGTAGGTAAGGGCAGACGCAGCGGCGTCCTCATTCAAACGTCATTAGCCGGCCGCGTTTTTATTTCCTTTTTCTTTTAATTTGATCCTTTCGACAGGCCCGTGGCCCCACCAATTAATTTCACGGCAAAACGATCCGAGCGATTCACCCGGTTATCAATCAAACCGATCTTTACGGGCTTGTCAATTTATTTTGGCCAGTTTGTAACGTGAACCGCAGGCATTCGAGATATGCGGGATTAAAAATATGCCCGATGCGATAATCCATGAAACATTTCACACCGTTTGAAAACGAGATAAAGTACGTCTCTTTGTTTACGCATATGAAATATTTATAACAAAATATATATATACAAATATATTTATTCAACTAGCGTACAAGTGTCCATTATGTAATTGAATGTCTGGCAGGGTACAGGCCCGAGAGGTAGTTGCTTTATTGTATCATAATAAATGGCCATCACTAGTTATCCATACACTAGATGAATGGTGGCTGAACGTTTCATTAAATGTGCTTTAATGTACATTTCTTTGAAAGTATTTACGAAACCTCGGTCAAAATATCAAAGTAGCTATAGAGAAAATAATTTATTAATTAATTATTTTAAAATTCTTTATATTTAATTCCGTGGCTGAAAGACCGTGGTCGATAGTCATTTAGTAAGAATATTATAAAAAATGTATTGTATTGTATTATATTTAATGTAAATTCTACAATAAAGATTATATATATATATTTTATTCCTGTATTCACTTCTGAATTTTTTGTCAATACTAAATGTACATTTCGAGTACAATGTGCTTTTTATCAATAGTTATTAACAAATATAAATAATTTGAAATTAACTAATTAATCATTTTCCCTTTAGCAACTTTGACATTTTGACTTAGGCTACGTAAGTACTTTAAAACAAATACTTCTAGGGCCTGTACCCCGCCAGACATTGAATTACATAATGAAATCAATATTCTGTACACAATGTGTTCTTTGTTAATAGTTATTGATATAGAGCACATTGTGCTTGAAATTTGCATTTAGTATTAAAAATATACAGAAATGAAAGGAATAAAATATTATTATATTATGTCAAGAAAACTGCACGTCCACACTAACAAATATCCTCTTTATATTTACTTTATTTAAATAACTATGACCAAGCGAATGAATACTCATTTCTATTGAATTACAGAAAATATTCAGTCAATCATTACTGCCAAATTCAAGATCAATTAGTAAGAAAAGCGGTGACAATTATATAAAATTTATTTCGCTACTCCTTTTAAAAACTAAAATTAATTTAATAATCCCAACATTTCTATAAACAAGTTATTTGCATATTTTCATTTAATCTTCTTTTTTTTTCGTATTTCGATGAATTAATCAATAAGTGTGTTGAATGTTAATCAGGGATAAACCGAACGGGAATTAATTATTAATATCCAGTTTCGTTTACGCATGTCAAAACAGGCGGTGATTTCCAGTAGGGCTTATCAGATCGGGCTTTAAATCAAAAGGCGAATTTTAATAAGACATCCGACTTCTTTTTTTTCTCTTTCTCCCAGTGATTTAATTAACTTATTTTTGTTTAAACGCGTATAAATAATTTAATCGGGCGTATAAATTAATTGACGTCGTAAATCATGGAGTTTTACATCGGTTCAAAAATTAAAAGTGCAATAAGCGCTTACGAGAAAAGGTTTCAATTAAAATTTTTGTATTGGATGTTGGAGTTTAATATTTTTAGATTTTATTTTGGAGAATAAATAAAATCTAGTACTCGATAAATTAAATAATAAGCTAAATTTATTAAAGTAATTTGATTAGTTATGTGAAGTTCATTTAATTAAATGTTCAATTAGGCAATAGATGGCGCTTGTGTTATCTCCCAATTATTATAGTTAGTGTTATACGAATAACGGCCATTAAAAGTTTTCGGGGTTCCTGACCGTAGAAAAAAAAATGAAAAAAAATCTACATTGCGCCACTTCATGGAACTTTTACTCTACTTCCGGTTGTACCGGAAAGTTTGGGTTTCTCCAGCCTTTAGTAACTAAACCATTTAGTAAAAAAAATATAAATAATTCAACTTAAAATACATAATTATTCATTTATTCATTTAAATGAATGATTATGTAATTTAACTTGAATTATTTAAATAAAAATACTTGTCCTTTCTCCTACTTATTTTTAAAGTCTCCACAACCAACAACCAACATAATTAATAGGATCAGTTATAAAAAAATAGATGTTAAGACAAAACAACATTTGTGGTATTAGTTGTTTGGATTTCGTTAATTTCTGTTGAGCTCTTTTACTTTCATTATATGTATTTTTTTTTAATATTGTTGACAATTTATTAAGAATTGTAAAGAAAGATCAAAAGTAAATTATATAATGGGTGTTATGATTAGGCAGTGCGTCTTGAATGGGTAATGTAAAACAGCAGACAAACGAGCGCGATAAAAAGCGGAGCGAGGCATAGATACGGATCGCCGTTTTGCCATTGCACGTAGACATAAAGGAAACACGTGCGAGTGGCAGCCATCATTACGAATACAGACAGGAACACGGGTTTTCTCACGGCACGGCGAATCCGCGGCCGCAAACGAGAGGGAATTGGTGCATCTTATTTAAATTTCGGATTTATCCCCGTCTTTGGTTTTTTGCCGCCGGCGAGAATGTGTCCCGGGTTCGAGCCCGGGAAGGTGACGCCGTCACAGTCACAGCGACGCATTTCCGTCAATCCGCTGCGGTTCGGCCCGCGGGCATAAATCCACGTCACCGTCCGGATCGGATAAAAAACGATTTATTCGTCAGTCGGAGACGAAACGTTTTTTTTTTTCTTGCTAACCGAGCCGCGTTCTTCAATCCGGTGGATTTGTTCCCTTCAGGGGTTGAGGACTAAAATATGGGCTCGTACTGCGAATAATTTGCACAACATTTTTTTTATATTCTTAATATTCTACAAATTATAACACAATGGATGTGTTGGACTAAGATATACACTTTATAAGAGAATTTTTACCTTTAAAGAAGAACTATTTTGAAATCACAAGGGAATTGTAAGCTAAGAAATAACAAACTAAATTGCAATTCACATTTATATACATTTCATTGCATTTCAAAAATGATCTGAAGAATTCCAGATGTTAATAATATCCTTTACTTTCAAAATATTCCGACACCATATGGTAAAAGGGATTATAGATTATATATATATTCAAAAATATCAAAATATCATTTGATGTTGTCAATGATTTCTTTTAAATTTGACATAATACATGTGTATTTTAGGTTAGGATAACATTCTGTTACTGTTACATTGTAAACCAAGCTTTGATTTTATTTGTTATATAAAAAGAAGTGTAACGCCCGAATTCACGAGGGTTAAATGGAGCAATTCGACAAAACTTTCAAATTGTCATTTGATTTTCTCAATGACGTCAATGATTTTTTATAATTTTGACATAATACATGTTGTGTATTTTAGGTTAGGATAACATTCATCTGTTGCATTGTAAACCAAGCTTTCAAATTGTTGTTTATGTGGAAAGAACTGTAACACAAATATAACAGGCACGAATCCACGAGGGGTAAAGGGGGCAATTTAAACACCTCAGGAACTGAGAACCAAGTTCCTCAAGGATATCCTGAACTTTGCTCAGGAAGTAGGATTTCATGCAGAATAGAAGGTAAGCACAATCGATTGATCATTGGTTGTGGCGCAGGAAGGCTGAACAGCCAAACAACCCCTTGCATAAAAGATGGCCCTAAAATTAATTAATCCGCCAGAAAGTCGTGTTTTTTTTAGACCTTGAGGGGTAAAGCGGATTTAGGTAGATCTGAGAGGGAAATTCTCTAAGATTTCAGTTCCGCTTCAATAGCAGACGATTTTAATCAGAGATTTAAAAAAAAATATAACACTTTGTAGATTTTGATGTGTAGAAAATACTTAACTCTTTTAAAATGTCTCAAAAATTCGCTGATTGAAGTCCTCTGATATAGAATCGGAAATAAAAAAAAATGATTTTAACTAGTTTAATATTTTATGTTGCATATGGATTTAAAAAAATATATTATAAGTCTATCAATATTTATCAATGTGTCAATTAAAATAATCACGATTTTGTTTAGCTGAATGTTCATTGCCTATCTGATAATCTTTAAATAATAAAACCATAATGATCAAAATAAATCAACATTTCTTCCTTTTACGAACGCGTAAAAAAATATTAACAGATCAATCTAACAGTACTTTAACAACAAATAGCCACCAAAACGTCCAAATCTTCGCTGTGGGCAATTAAAAATTTATCACCTGGGAAAAAATATACAGATGAGCAGCCATTAAATTAAAAAAAGGCCACTAACCAATACTTTCTGGATTTAACGATATCGGAATAACAGCGAACGGCTCGACAAAGACACACAATAAACTAGTTTATTAGCCTTTAAGCCGATAATGCCCTGAATGTGTTCACTATTTTCATTTCATGAAATAAAACGATTGCATAATTATGATAAGCCCGGCTGAGCCTTAATGTACATTAATCGATTAAATGTGTGTGGGATAAACATAATTTATATTTATTCATATCAGCCGGGATACGGGTTATAAATACTTTATTGCGTTTTCTGGTATTTATGTTTTAGGTATTTTGAAACTGTTTTAGTTTAAAATTGAGCAATTATTTATTTAATTCATACATATAAAAGAATGATCATTTGATATTACTTTTAATGCTTGAATGATTTATTGTAATTATATTTTTTTATTACACTCATGGTTTTTGTTGCTCACCGTAAAACGGCTACAAGTCTAGGATTGGCTTTTTTTTAACTTTTCTCTAAATGTTTTTTTATAAGAAATGAAACAATTTAATTTAGAATCTGTGGTTATTTTTTTTAAGAAAAATCCTTTTTGGAAATTATTAAAAATAAAAAAGTGAATTTAATGATGTAATTCAGTCAATGCATAAATACATATATCACAAAGACTAATTCAGCATGTTAGTTTTGAGTGAAAGTACGCGATAATTATGATAAATTACAAGTGGCCGAAATCAAGATTAGCATAATACCTCGGGGGGCAATCAGCGGGCACATCCATAATTGCGCCAGAAAACCGGACGGAATGGAATGGAACGGAACACAAGAGAAAACGAGCGAAATTACAATTCCTGTCGCGCAACTGAAATTTCAATTAGGACATCATTGATCCGGCGAGCCGCAGAAGCTGCGGAACATTCGAAACACAGAAAAGAAACACCGCTACCAAAAACGACGGCAAAAAGTCGAAACGAAACGGCAGGCATTCCCGCTCGATCGTTTGTTCTCCACCAATATTTGTTTTTGTTGCATTTTTTGCCGTCTGTCTCGAATCAATCAAAACCCGGCCGGGATTCTGGCCCATTGTCTTCCCTCGCGAAGAAATCATCCCGGGCGCTCATCTGACGTTAATTAGATGTCTAATGGGCATATGTTAGATTTCTGATGCTTTTTAGTTGGATCGTAAGTTTGTGTTGACGTTGTAAAAACGTTTGAAATATGTATCGCACCGATCGTTATTTTCAACGCCGGTGTTGGTGTTGTAATTCATCCGGATTTATTGATTGTTTTTTTTTTCTAAAATCCTCCAACCTTATTTATTAATATTGAGGATATTGTTGTATACAGAAAACGACAGCATCTAATTGCCGCCCTAGTCTTTGAAAAAAAAAACCTTGAATCAATCCTGAAAAATAAACTCCACACTTGTGACCAACCCAACAACTTTGGCTACATCGAAAAAAATTCTTCCTCCCCCTATTTATCCCAATATCAAACCTTTTAACGTCTCGCTTTAAAAACAAACAAATCTGTAATCCTTTTACTCGATATTTAAAATATCTTTCGCTCCGTTTGGCACAAAGCTTTCCCGTACAAATTCTTAACATCTCGTAAGGTTGGTAGAAGGTATTCTGAATGCGCACTTTGAATTAACGGTTTCTGAAGAAGTTTTTAATAAGATAGCACCTACTCTACCTTATTCATAGCTTCTTTAAAAACTCTTGACTCAAAGTACGCATTCAGAATACCTTCTACCAGCTTTAGGAGATGTTAAAAATTTTCGCTTCATACCTTAACAAGGTATCCCACAAGGTTCCATCACTCCCCGGCTGTATATATCAATACCTGTACCCTTTGCAGATTTAGCTGTACCGATGTACCATATGGACGCATATTAGGTTGGCGATGATTGATAACAACTTAAAATGCATTATCAAAGTCGAATTCTACGTCCTTGGTGTATATTAAGAACTCCTTCGTAGCCCGTTCCCTTATTTTTATGTGTCCTAGTGCTGAAGTAGTGCGCCTTTGTCTGCTTCCATAACTGTAGTTGGAGTTGTGTGTATCGTTCCTGCATGCAAGCCTTCGCAACATTTGCAGTTTGCCTTGTGTCTTCGACCATCAACTCCGCCGTTGCCGGTCCCAAGCCCGGATGAGAAAGGAGGAGGGGGGTGGCACTACCCATGCTTGATGAGGATCAAAGAATAGAACGCAAAAGTGCCATAGAAAAAGCAAAATATCTCCTACAGCGAAAAGTAAAAGGGAGAATTACCCAATCCAATGTCGACTGGAAATCACCGAATTAGAACTGATGCCAGTCCATAGGAGAGAATCAGTGGATGAGAGAGGGGGTTTTCATTTATTCCTAGCTAATTTTTGAAGTGTGGTGCTGGGACGGGTTCTCTCAGCGGTTGGTTTCCATGACTATGGCGAATGTTGTTACATTCATACGACTACAGTACCATTTTTTTTTTCGTGTCCCATGTTTTGCCGAAGAGTGCGGCAGGTCCAAAAGGCCACTGTTGTTCTTTCTAGATGCGAGTTTCAAGTATCCAGGATAACTCCTATGTACTTAACCTTTTCGGAAAACTCAAGCAACTGGCCACTTACTGTTGGTACTACCAAGGTCACCTTATTTTTCCTGTTATTTTTATTTACAAATAGTGTATTATGAAGTTTCATCAAGTCGAAGTCATAACCAACGATTATCACAATTGTTATAATAATTCCAATTAGAAAAATTAACCGAGATAAGTTATTTTTAATTTGTAAAAAAATACAGGTGTTTTATAAATTGTTCAAGCACTATTCATTAAGCGTTTGGCTATTTCGTTCTTTCGGATCTCGTCAGGCCAGTGTGTTCCATGTGCAATGTCTTGTTGAATGTTGTTGAGTGGGTAATGTTTCTTTTTATTTATATTTTATAATAATAATAATAATAATAATAATAATAATAATAATAAAACAACAGACATATTCCAGTTCTAGGGTAACATATACAACAACAACAAAAAGATATAAATAAATTAAAAACAGATACAAAAATAAATAAAAATGCATTACGTGTAGAGATGGACAATGTCGAACTTTTTAATCACAATTAAGTATATGAGAATTTTAAACAATTAGGTAAAATTAAACACGTGGATTGTTTCACAATAAATTTATTGTGAAACAAACCACGTGTTTAATTTTACCTAATTGTTTAAACATGTTTCACCAAGTGTTATGTGAGAAATTAATTCAAGAAATATGAGAATTTTATTAATGCAATATATACTATTAATATCAGTAACTGTTACCTATTTATTGAAAAACATCAATTTATTGTTACTTACTGACTTTATCAATTTAAAATTGCCCGTTTACAAATACTCGATTAATAAAATTACTCGATTTTGCCCAACACTAGTTATATGCATTCGTATTTTTAAAATTTCATTAATTGGTAAAAGAGAAAATTATTCAAGAAGTATAATTTTTTTAAATAAAAAAATATTTTATATATATATATATATATATATATATTTAATAACATCCTACATTCTAAAATATTGATGAAAAATTATTAATAATTTTAATTGTTATTTCTTAATATCGCATTTCATAATATCTCATGAACAAAATTACATCATAAAATTTTACAATAAAAAAACGACATTACTTAATTTAGTGTAAAAATAATTAATTAATCTCTGTAAATCATCAAAAACAATGATAAATAAACGTAATTACGAATAATGCAATCGCGTTTTGCACGGGCGAATTAATCACCGGGCGGGAACGGTGGGAATAGAAAGTGCGAAAAGAAAACGCAATAAATAAACCGGAATGCAAGAGAACAAGATAAGGCGGACGAAATGAAAAAAAGGTCATCGGTATCATCCTCATTTTCTGCTTAAATCCACACGAAGCCCGAATCCGAGGCTCGCCAATTAATCAACCTCTCTCGCGCGTCGTGTATTTGTATCCATGGAATTAATACTGACCGAACGTAATATTTATTGGCGAATGCGTACCAACAGGAATAACGTAATTAAAGATTAAATCTACGAATGATGAATTACATTTGAGGGAAGAGGTGTTAAATTGGATTTGATTATGTTAATCTATGTATACAATAGGTAATTTTCTTTTATATATTAGGTACGCAACTAAGTTCTCGCTGTTTTCTTTTTTTTATGAAACTGCAACATGATTACAAATGAATTGCCATCTTTCTGGTAGAGTTCGAATGCCGAACACCGTGAGTGTTCGTCTTTTGAGGCTATCCACGAATCAAGCCATTTTGAGATGTCTTCAAATGAGAGGATCTGCTGATTGGTCAGACCATGTGCCATCGACCGGAACAAGTAATAATCGAACGGCGTAATATCTGGGGAATATGGCGAGTGGTGTAGGAATTCCAATTTGAGTTTTTCTAAATAGGTTTTAACGGATTTGGCAACATGACGCTCAGCGTTGTGATGTAGAATTACTTTTTCGCATGCAGAAATGGCTTAACTCCTAATACTGGAACAAGATCTTTTGCGTTTGGCACGGATACTCATCGAGCAATGCCTCCAATTCAGCGTCTTCGAAGGTTTTTGGCCTTCCTTCACGCGAACGGTCGCCAACATCGAAATCATCGTCTTTGAGGAGACGGAACCAATGATGGCAAATTGTCTCACTTAGAGCAGAGCAGCATCTCCGTAAACCTTTTGGAATCCTCGATGCGTTTCAGCCGCCGTTTTCTTCAAATGCAAGAAAGAAAAGCAACACTTTCCGCAAATATTACCAAAATAATATTAATTTTAATACAACCACCAGAATCGAGCGTTTGAATAATTTGTAACAGCTATGCATAGAATCTCCAAAATTTCGCCATCCCAAATCAACCACTTATACATTCATCTCATCTTTTATAGAGAACTATTGCTAGTTGTAAGGATTTTTCTTGAATTGTTAAAAAAGTTAAGTCTGTCTGTTCGTTATCCTAACAGCTCTTAAAAGTTACAAATAAATATTTAGTTTGCGATTTTATAAGCAAATGTAAATATCTAAGCTAACTAAATATTTGTTTACGATTTTATAAGTAAATATACAAGATAAAAAAAGAAGAAACACTGTTTAAAAACAAGACATCGCTCTTATATCTCCTCGTAGAACACACACAAGTCCCGAAAATACCGAGAACTAATTGCCGCTGGCAATAAACCGATATTTGTTTATTTATCGTGGGCGTTCGGGATCGGACAAGGTGCAAAAAAGGACATCTGTTTTCGCGCCCGACGCTCGAATTCGTCCACCTTTTGTTCCGTAGAACGTCGCCGATTGTTTTACGCAGGTGTTCTGATATTTATCTAATTTATGGCCGCATCCTTTCACGGCTATAAGTCACCGTGTCATAATTGTACTAGATTCTTTTTTCTCTCGTTTCGGCTGTTTTCTTGATCACTATCGTGGTCGGGTTTTAGTAGATAAATTAAACACAAACAGGCGAAACCACAAAAAAAAAGAGAAACGGTAATAATTATCACCAGGAATGAAGGAAACACGACGGAAAAAGGTTTTGAAATTGTTTATACGTGCGTTGTTTTTAGATTACTTTAAAGTTCTGAAGTTTGTATAATTTTATTATAATTTGTTATAATTTTGTAATATTAAACAAATAATGAAAAATGTAATCATTCATTTGGTCTTACGTTATGACATCTAAGAAGATTTCTGAGGCATAATTTTGTTTAAGTAATATTAAATAAATAATGGAAAAATGTAATCATTCATTTGGTCTTACGTTATGACACCTAAGAAGATTTTTGAGGCTTCAATGTAATGTTTTTCGTTTTAGGATAATTCCATAAAATCATTTTTTTTATTTGTGTGGATATTACAGAATTGAAATTAGAGTTGTTGGAAATGTAGTGTTTATTTGAAATTTAATTAGAAAACATTTTTTAATGAAATCAATTAAAATTTTTTTAACAATTAGTTCACATGGCTTGATGGATTGGTAAATGGTTTCAGACAAGTAGTCTTTCACTAGTAACTATTTACCAATCCATCAAGCCACGTGAACGAATGAATTGTTAATAATATTTTAATCGATTTTATGGAACAAATTTCAAATAAAAACCACATTTCCAATAATGCTAATTTCAATTCTGTAATATCCACATAAATTAAAATAAAAATAATAATGTTACCAATCTTTGTCTTTTTATAGTTCTTATATATTTTTTAAACAGTCAGCATTCGATTTATGTGTAGAATTAATAAATTATTTATGTTGGCTATTTTTGAATTTGAGAGGAACATTAGGATTGCGGCGAATTACAATAATCACATTAAAATTTACTCGAAACAAATTCGCATAACTCACTTAAATTTTAATGAACTCATTCCCATTCCGGGCATACTGAAACCCCCCTCGCCCGATGTGAAACAATCCAGAGCGTTTCGGGCGAGCAACGGAAAAATCTTATTCAGATTAGATCAGAGACACCGATGGTACCCGGGACCGGGCCTTATTAAAGTTAAACGCCCAAAAAAATTCAAATTACTCTATCGGGCCGGGCCGATCGCGGGAATACTTCAAAAAATCCTCGGGCCGCGGCGAAAAAGCGACATAACAGCGGAATCCCAACACTTTACATTTATAATACCCCCGGCCTGAATACAATGGTATAAATAAAGAAGAGCGGTCCTTCTCCGCGGGCCGAAAAAAATATGTACACCTGTGACGGCGACATATTTGTTGTAATTGTGTCCTTACACACGGCCGAAATGGTAATGCTTTTGTATAAATCTATTAGTTTTATGTTCGATTTTACGAAACAGGTATTTTCCAGGCCTTTGGTGCTCGGTTTTCTTCTTTCGGGGTTTTGTTTTCAGGCTAGGAATAATGTGGGCGCGATTCTTGTCCGTGTTACATTTGTAATTGATTGTGTTTTCTCTCGGGATTACACATTCGATTTGTTACTTCTTTTTGGGTGGATTAACATCCTTTATTTACATGTATTGACGAGATTTATTTTAAATTGTTTACCATAACTTATGCCATCGTTACTCGTAATACCGAATGCTCAGAGAAAGCTCATTCTACACAACAGTTATTTTCCTTACTTTAATGATTGTTGAGTTAAATGAAGATGAACTATACAATTTAATGAATGATGAGAGTTTCCTTTCTTCACAAGATTTATTAAAACTGGATGTAAAAAATTGAAAAAAAATCTCGGTAATATATTTAATAATGCTGACTATCTTTATCTGGAATTTATTTTTTAGAGTGCTGCAATTGCGACAAAATTCAACGCGATTTACATACAAAGTTCAAAGAAAATGCCCCACATATAAGAATTTTAATCGCTGATATATCAACCGTAGCCCACCATGCCATTAAAACAGGACACAAATGTTCCCTTGATCAATTGAAATTAATAAAATTCTCCTGCAATTATAATCTGAACTTTTTTTCATTTAATTGTCTATACTTTGTGACAATTAAATGAAAAAAAAAAATGGAAGACCTGCTTTTAAACTTTGATTTGAGCTCATTAGTTAATCCTATTGTAGAATATATCTCACAGCTCTAATTCTTGTTACCCGAAACAATATTATTATTATTAATAATAATAATACATCTTTATTCCACACAAATAACAGAAATATTTACATTATATGATTTTGATATTATACATAAAATACGATTACCTTGTTTTTTTTTTTTAGTTTGACATTGATAATGATTACATCGTGATCGAAATGTACGTATGGTTTCAATAAATCTTGTGGAGAAAGGATACTCAATCTTTCATTAAATAGAGATTTTCCAATATAAATTTAAAATTACATTAATAATAAAAATAAAGGGTATACCAATAAAACCGCCGGATTAAATTTTGAAGAAAAACATTTAATTTTTGAAGTACTAGAACCTAATTAATATACAATAAAATATATTTTAAGACAGTGTCTCAAATTTAATCACTGAAAAAGTACACATTGCTTTCATTCTTTAAACACAGAGGGACGTTTTTCGTTTTTTTCCACAATTTATGCGGATATGTGCGGGTCGGAGTTTTATTGAAAGCAATGAAAGGCCCGGGCATCAGGGTCCCTGATCAAACACAATTTCCTTGGACGCTTCGGGGAAAAGGTGAGGCCTAAACGTATAAAGCGCACTTTAAATATTTAAAGGGGGCGGATTTATCTCGCCTAAACATAATATTATGCTCTATATTGAAAATCTTTAGTTTTCAATTAAAATATTTAACCTAGCAGAAATATTTGCGAAATTAATTTTAAGATTATAAAAGTGGAAGCAGAAAGTCCTATGGTCGATAATCCATGACACACAATTGTACATATAGTTATAATAAATTTTGTAAAATTTTGTTGTTATATTGTCTGAATAAAAATATTATATATATATATATATATATATATATATAAAAGTGGTATATTTTCAAATTTTTAATTTGATATAAAGAAAACTTACCTTTTTAAACACATTAAAAGTTATCAAAAAATGAAATATACAAATATAATAAAAGTGGTATAAAAAATTAAGTTAACATTGTTTATATTTCGTTTGTATAACCACAATTATCGACTATGCTAAATTTTCCAAAATTCAAGAATATACAATATTTTATTTGTGAATTTATTAGCCCTGAAAATATAATTCTTTAAAAAATATTTTTTATAGATGAGTATGCCATTTAACAACAAGAAACAAATATATATTGCGCTTTACATATAAAAAACCTACACACAAAGCGAACAATCTGATTTTGGAATTGTCCACTATTAAAATAACTCCTCTTCCTCTATAAACATCCACATTTACTGCTAAAAAAACAGAAACACAAACACATTACTACGCACCGGTCACCCGATACACCTCTCCTTACAATTTTTTATAGCCCACATAATTCTCGGTTAGGAATCATCTGATGGACAGAACAATATAAAAGTGACCATCAACATCATAACATGGGGCGAGGTGAATTGATGGCCGTTACTTACAAACGTTTAATCATATCTCATACTCGTTTCGGTGTTAATTCGGTTACATCGGGTTGATGGATGGGTGTAACCGCGTGGTAACGATAAATCGCTAAACGTTACCAGATGTTCGTTCTTGGAAGGCATTTTTTTTTTTATTGCTGGTGGTTTTTCGAAAGGAACACCTCAATCATCCACCCTCGGATTATAAAATGAAATTTGATATTGTCGACGGTCATCGCTGATACGTGACGATATTGTGGAACGCGTGGAAGGAATTTATAGGATTTTTTTTTTCCTAAAAAAATATATATATATTGGGTTATAAAATACGAAGACATATTTTTTATTATAATAATTTATATTATATGTTTTCCAATTTAATTTATTATTAATTACTGTAATAAATTAAATTAAAATGGCTCTAGAGTTGATCCTTGCGGTACCTAGCAGTCTATATTGCTATCCAATCTCATCGGTTTTAAAGTTACTTTATTTTCCTGAAACAAATAAAATTTACTTATTAATTGTTTTAATGGATATTTTTGTAAAGTACTTACATAACCTAAGTCGAATAGAAAGAAAGAGAAAATAATTAATAAATTATTAGATTGGGTATTATTTTTTTTTCATATTATTTGATTAATTTCCTATAATATAAGAATTTTATATGTTTTCAAGCCCGGTTTATGTTTATCTCGACACACAAGTGGGTCATAAATTTAAATATAAACAATAACAAGATTCAAATATCAGTTATCCGCAATAAAATAATCCGGAGAGACCCATAATACACATGTAGCATTTTAATAGTTTTAATTAAACATTTAACAGACATTTATATATGACACAATTACACCTCGATAAATAACAGCCCGGTCCGTGTCCTGGAACAAATGAAACACAACGAGGAACATTAAACAAGTGAACATCTTGATAAAGACAACGTCCTATGCCAAGATGGACGGCGGAGAAGGGACATAAACATTAATTTTAACCTAACAGCAAGACTCAACCACCGCGATATCAGATTACACGTGGTTCCCAGAAAGAAGAGATAAAAAAATACTCCCAACCATTTAGGCATTTAAATGTCCTCCTCTCGCGTTCGCCTTTCGGGCGCGGTGATTAAGTGGTCACTAGGTTAGGAATTCTGTTTCGTTTTGTCCTGTGCGCACTTAATTCCCGCTTTTATTAGTTGTCCACTTTAAATTATTTAGCGGGCTTAATTGAGACGTTTAAGTGGATTAAAGCGGTTTGATTATGCGCATCTTCATTTAATAAGATTATTTCGTTGATTTTTTTTAATTGTTCAGCGGGGATATAAAAAATGCATCATGTCATGCCTTCTATAACTTAATTGATAGGATTTTGATAGTCTATGTCGGACCAAATAAAAAAAAATAAAAGCTCAGTCTGCATAACGAGTCTACACAGTTTTAACGATAGTGGAATTGAATATTTAATTAATTATATTCTCTTTAGCTACTGCAACTTTTTAACTTACATTACGTAAGTACTTTAAATTAAACATACATTTAAGTAAAAAATTGGTCAAAAATATTTGTAGTTTGTAGATTGCTATAATATGTATATATATATATTATTGGTGACTAACTCAATGTATAAGTTAATAATTATGTTTACAACTCGGAGAAAATCATCCCCAACTGTCTACATATTGATTAGCTATTCATTGCTACGATGATGAGTTGTTTTCAGAGCAAACATGGCACATAACACTAATTTCACATTGGATCGGGATCTGTGTGTACCAACCGGGGGATGGTTTCGCCCTCGTCCAGAAACGATGATGTAAAACTCCCCCAAGGGAAAACCTAGGGCGACAACTTTATAAATTGAGGGGGCAGCCGGCGCTATAATATGATTAGGGAGGTTTTGTAATGGGTTGATGATCCGTTGCGAAACGATCGCGGATAATGGAACCATTTGCCGCGGGGATTAACTTTATCATTACCGGCGGGTAGCATGCGAGGAAGACATTTCGATTTGCACGAGCTCTCCGAGCTCGAAGGATGGGGATTGCTCAATGCGAGCGTTTATTCGGTTTAATTGAGAGATCGCGGCGCAAAGGGGATTCGTGAAAAATTCCGCGAAAGAGAGGAAATTCGCTGGCGGTGGTATATGTGATGGTCTTTCACTTAAAGGTTATTAGGTTTATTGCTTAAGAAGCATCGATTATCAATTAAGTTTATCGGGATTGTAAATTTAATAATGGCTCTTTTGATTATTCACATTTTAATAAAAGAAAAGAAGCGGATTATTATAATAACCGTATCGTTATTTTATTATTATTAAGATAAATTAAATGAATTAAAAAATACAACAATGAGCTCACGACGAGGATAACAGAAAAATGTAAACAATGATACATTTCTACGCTTGTTTTTACTGAAATTACACCAGGGTGCGTCTTAGTATCGAGGCCAATACAAAATCTGTTAGTAACAATAATATTAATAATAATCATGAATATTTTTATTATAAAATATATTACGCATGCATTATAAATTAGTCCACCGAATTGTTGAATGATTTTTTAAAGACATTTTTCCCTTAAATTTTATTCCGATATGCATTTAACAATAACGCTAAATGCATTCGTTTCTTTATATACTCAATATTTTTTAGAATTGTCATATTTATGTTTATTGCTATGATTTGAAGTTATGATTTAACAGTAAGGGATTTTAATTACCGAAAATTAAAATCTAATTACCGAAAATTTTGATTCGTTTAAAGACTTTCAAATAATAATGTCTTTATTGTACAACAGGTTAACCCAATTACTGAACAATTTAAATTAATATATAACTTCGTAGATACAAAAAGAAAAATGTATAATATCAAGAATTATTATTTTAAAATATATAAAAATAAAAAAATCAATGAGAAAAAGAATAAATGTAATAAAGAAAAATATCATTGAGAAATTTATCGCAGCAGTTGCACATGAACACCGGAGAACGTCGCATATATATATATATATATATATATATATATATATAATAAATAATATTATAATATATATAAAGTACGCATACGCTTATTGATTAATTTTCTACTATCAATAAACTTATGAGTATTTTAAGTATATTTTCTGCGCCTCACTATGAATGACTTTAGATGGCTTAACGTAAATAAACATACATACTAAAAAAATCCACATATTTCGACATTTATTAAATTTAAGGATCAAATTTTCAAAACCCTCGAAACCAAAATATTCCATCCAAACGTAATCACTCTACTCACACAATTTTTACATCCTGCACAACAAAATAAAACTACCTCAAACTACAAAAATCATATATGTATTTCATATTAAAAAAATATCAGGTGAAAATTGTATGACGCACACATAATTTATTGATAAACGCTGCCTGCACAAGCTGTGTGCTAAAAAAACCCAATATGATACGATCAATCAAAATTTTGATTCCCATTTATAACCCATGAGTACGGGCAGAAAGGTGATGAGTAACAATTCGGAGGAGGCAATGAAAATCACAGCATATGCAGTTTATTCGACTGCCATTCTCTATTGTTATCCTTATTATCCGACAAAACGAAGTTATTTATCAAATTTTCCGTTAGAGCTGTCACAAGTTAATTGAGAGTAATTCGAGTTAAGTTGGATGTTCGAATAACGAAAACTATTTTAAAATAAAAACTGTTTTATTACATACGAGTACAAGCATATGTATTGTATTGCTTATACTCGTATGTAATAAAATATTTCTTTTATTTTATTGTTTTAAAGTATTTACAGCAAAATCATTATTATAATTTATGTTTTACTTTAAAAAGAAGGTTCTAACTGGCTCAAAAGTTAATCCAACTTTTTACAGTTATTTATTTTAGAATATATATATCTAAAAGAATATATATAAGAATATATATATATCTAAAAGAAACAGAAGAATCGATATTGGCCAGGTAAAATCGTCTTATTAAATTGAAACTTAATTGGCACAAAAGTTGAGAGAAATGGTGTATTATAATCCCTATTAAAATATTAAATGATTTCGGTATTGCTTAAATATTGAATTAATTTTAAATATTAATTAACTTACGATTAATATTATTATTAAACATTTTTATTACAATATTTATACAATAATATATAAAACTCAAATTGATTTACAATAAAAAAAGAGCATAAGCTAACGGCCTTTCTCTCAAATTAATTAACATATATATAAACTTATTTATTGAGATCATACACATTTTACAATATAAATGTTTAATATAAACTATAGATGATTGTGTCCGTCTGTCCTGGGCTGTTGACCAGAGGTCTTTGTGCCACTTAATTATTTTTTTATTAACATCAATTCAATGAATACAATATTGAATTTGTTTATAATTATTTAAGGTTTATTTAAAAAAATGTACAAATAGGAAAATATATAATAAATAATTATAATAATATAATAAATAAATAATTTGATATATTTAACATCAAATTTTAATCCTAGCGTAATATTTTATATTTTTTCTAATTACGTTAAAGAATACCCATTAGAGAACACAAATCGACCTATCGAATGCCAATAAACATGTTACATAAAGAAAACTAATAGTTTTTAATATTTCTGGTGGTATTAATTTAATATCGATTTTAAATATACTAGCTGAACAACACATCGAATAAACTCTTTAAAATTATTGAATTTGAAACGATATTTTTGTGAAATCCTAGTTAATTTTGTTTATGAAAATTTGTTGTGCGAAATTCAAAATCTCAAAACCATTGAAATTAGCTAAATAACTTGTAAAATTTAATGAAGCCGTCGTTTTTTTTTTCACAACAGAAAGAAACCACGCTCAGGAAACACTAATTAAAACATTTCGCGAAGCCGATTCCGAACCCCAATTAACACCCGTTCACCGGCGCCGCCCAATTATAAATTCGAGAAAATAGATAAAAATCGCGCTGACGAGGAACGCCACTTAGAAAAATCTAATCGGCGATATATTAGAATGGGAAACACATGTGCGTGTGTGGGCGAGCGAGGAGCGAAACGTCCCAAAAAGCGTTACGCCCGATTTATACCCGTCAGGAATTAATTTGGCGGACACACATCACCGCGATAATTGGGAACCGGCGTCGGAAAAAAATCTCAGCGCGAACATAGGAAAAAAAAAGATAGAACAGAAATGGGGATAGGAATGGGATTACGGCGGCGTTATTAGATAGCAAATTGAGATATTTGTGCTGGAATTGGTGGTAATTAATGGGGGCCTGACAGGGCCGGAATTGTGCTGGATCCGGGCCAAGAGTCGTTTTGGTGATCTAGTGCAATTGAAACGATCATGTTTTATGTTCTGTGTAGTATAGATCGTGTAATTTATTTAATACATTTTTTTAATTTAGTACATATTAAATTAAATACAATTTTGTAGTTACTGCTTTGTATATACACCATGTCCAAGATTAGAAAGAACAAAATGAGTATCTTGAAAACGGTAAAAATTACAGGGTGGTTTAAATTAGGAAAAAGTTGCATTATTTATATGGCGATCACAGAAATTAATGAAATTTTCAAAAAAAAATCAATATTTTGATTTAAAATATTTAAAAACAAATTGAAATATTAAAAAAATAACTAATGCCACTTTTTACACTCTACAAAATGTCATCATAAAATTTTGTATCCAATGTTTCATTTCTGATAACTTCATTTTTTTTTTACTTTTTTACTCTGAAATGATTTTCATTTTTTTATTTAAAAAAAAAAGATGTTGGCGGTAAAAGAAACCACACGCTAAAGGTTATGTTATTGAAAAATTTGTTTCGATAAATAATGACACATGTGATGTTTTATTTATTTTTATTCACTGATTCCAATAAAAGGTAAAATAAAGAAGAAAAAAAAAACATTATAGAGGAGGAAAGTTCTCGATTAAGTGGCATTGTTATACATTACATAACATTTTTGTTTCCAATTATTGAAAATAGTGAACCCTTTTGGGTTATAATGTTTGAGGTCATTAATAACTCAGACGATTTATTTCACTCGCATACGGCTTGTTGCGTAAACTTCCTCTTTGGTGATTTATCGTCTTCATAATCCACTTGTGGATAATAGAGTATTTATTGAAATCCGCTTATTTTATTTTTATAAAAAAGATTCGAAAAGGCGAATGTCAAATTTTACACAACTTGTATCTTATTATTACACATGTCCGACGGTTTTAATTTTTTAATTGTTTATAAATAAATAAATTATTAGAAAAAAACAACAAGAACTAGAAATTAAATATACAGGGAGCTTTTTTTAACAGTATACATTTCCCCTATGTATACCTACAAAATACGCGAGTCAAGCGCATTGATGTGTGTGTGTTTAGTTGCCTATAACACGCAATTGAACACATATACGCGAAATAAGCAACTAAACATACACACATTGCGTTTGACTCGCGTTTTTTTTGCAGTTATACATTTCCCATAATGTATACTGATAAAAAAAACCTCTCTGTATATTATAAAATTAATATGTAAATGTATTGCTTTAGGGAAGAAAAACTTCCGGTCGATAGTCCAGGACAGACAAACCTTTATTTTAATGTATAGACTCAATGCTTGTAAAAATCTAGTTGTTTGAATAAAGATATTTGTATATTTATTTATTTATATAAATAAATTACTTCAAAATTCACTACACTACAAAATCTAAGTTCTAAACTTATTTGAGTGAGCTTTATGAAGATCGGCCACGACACTGTAATTAATTAATGCCCCCTTTTCCATCATGTGGGCAGGGATTCCTCGAACGGGGGTTGGAGCAGAGGCGTCGGGACGCGTCTCCCCCTTCTATTTAGCGTCATCTGCATACGGGGATGCTGTGTAGCCTAGCAACGGGGAGCCGTCTCCTAGCAACCCCCGTAATCGATAGCGTCGCGCTGGGACGCAAAATGGACGCGGATTATCATAAACGCGACCCCCCCGACGGCGAGCGACGCCTCCACCCTCCTAGCCCTCGCTAAACTATTGGCTGCTCGCTAATTAATACGTGTTTAACCTCCTGAACGGAGGTTTATTACTCTAAACAACCCCCCGACCGACCGCCGACACACACACATGCACACACAAACACAACCACCCACACCCCCGGCCGTAAGTCACGCAGATTATAATCAAATTATGCGCGGATTATTCTCTTGTACGTCGTCGGTGGGATGCATGTTTTAATTTAGTTGCATGCTGATGTATTATATGCATTTAATTCTGGAAAAGCTGTTTGTTTTTAATTAAACGGTTAATTAAAGTAAGAAGCGCCGATTTAATTAATATTTTAGAATACCGTTTTATTCTACAGTCATACAAATTAAACTACGAAAAAAAAAAACCATTATTATTATTCGATTTATTAGAGAGAAATTCTTACGTCACCATTAATTAATTAATTCAAATTTTATTCAACTCAAACAGATTTAGATTAATTTTTGTGAATCATCAGGACGGTTCACCTAGCTGGCATAGATTTCTTCTTCAAGATCACCATAAATTCATGACATGATCAAAAGACTAAACTGTGGTCGATAGCCCAGACCTACACGTATTGTAATTGCTTATGTTATATTGTTTTAAATTATATGTATATTATCCACAAATGGATTATGAAGACTATAAATCACCAAAAGGGGACTTTACGCAATGAGCCATTTACGAGTGAAGTAAATTGTTAAGCATCATAACCCGAAAGAATTATCCCCTCTATGAATGACCATAGAAGGCTTAGTCTAAATAAATATACAAACTTCATACTTTCTCAAACGGTCATCTTTACGAATCCATTCAAATTATATTCATATCTCAACATATATTAAGTTTAAGAACTAAATTTCCAATCCTTTGAAATCAAAAGAGTTTAAATAAACATACAGGTTTCATAATTCCTTAAACGATCCATCTTTATCATCTTTATCAAGATTCTTCTTTTATTTAACAACAAATTGATTCTGTCGGCTATTTCTCCCATGGATTTATGAATATCAAGACGTAACGTAAGGTCGGTAGAAGGGTGTAGCATGCGTGCGACAGGGGAAGACCATTTTTGTATGCCAACTAATTGGCGCCACATTTAAAATCCAGTTGAACAGTCTCGCTTTACGCGAAGTGTTTCACGTGACGCTCAGGCACGATTTGAAAACTATAAATTATAATAAATTTGGATGAAAAAAAAAAAATAATAACAACTGCTAATTCAAATGTGTAAATAAGATGTTACAACTCGCACAATAGTTACGAAAACCACCGCAAGAATCAGCACTAGTTTCGCCCTGCAAATGGGCACACCCCGCATCGAATGGTCCAAATTTGATTTTTCCTCATGTATTTGATTTTGGAAGTGCATACACAATGCAGCGTTTGTATCCTTTTGAAAATGAAGCCATATCACATGGAAGTGCCCGAAGTACGCACGACAGAGCGATAAATCAGCGTCCCCATGTAGGGATTAAAAGCGACAGTCGTCGGCGCGATTTTATGGGAAATCGAAAACGGAGAAAGAGAATCAGATTGCGGACCGCGCGCTTTCCTGAATATCCTGTTAGCGCGCAAAAGGAAAGAAAAACCATAAACGCCGGTGAACTCTCGAGAGGCATAATGCCGCGGTTAAGTATGGGAAAACAGTAGTTTTAAAATTATAATCAGGTTTAATTAAGATGGCTACACGTTTAAGTATTAAATTACTTGGCTCATTCTACGCACCGGGCGATAAATTTACAATGTACATAAAGTAAATGTCCGAATGATGCATTGCGATTATAAAGGGGAGACATCTTTATGGCACGCTCCGGCACATCCTTTTTAAGTAGATGTAAAGTAAAGGTGTGCGTGCTATTTGCTCTCTGTGTGTGTATGCTTTACACAACAAGCGAATTTCGTCCTTTTCTTTCGCTTTGTAAACGCGCGAAAGGATAATTTTATACATTATGCGCAACGTGAATGCGAATAACATGTAACTGAGTAAACGTTTAAAGAGTTTTCATCTTTGATAACATCCTTACTTCAGTGATTTAATAAAAATATTTTACTTACATTAAAATAACATTCACTAAATACAAAAAAATATAGTAGTCGCGTAGTCTACAGTTGTAGATCAGCCTTTAAAATTTGTTACAACTGGAAGCATGAATTATTTGAGCAAACGGATTTTCGGCAGTTGTTGATAATACCATTAGAACACAAAAAGCAAGGTCAATAAACATTATATTTATATAAATAGAAAAGAGTATTCATTTTCTTGATCACAGTTATTTAAATAAATTAAATAAAAATGATTTGAACATAATTTATTAATTATTTTCAAATCATTTTTATTTAATTTAATTATATTTATACTTTACTTTATTATACTTTGCTCGAGAATACCAGCATTGGAATTATGATCAATGGGGCATGTTTTGTTCACGGATGAGAGCCGTTTCTGCGTAAATTTGATTGACGTCAAGGCGAACAAAATATACAATTCAATTTTACTTATACTGTCTCTTTTGGTGGAGGCTCAGTTATGGTATGGAATGGCGTATGTTTAGGGGCACGCACAGACAGACCTTTTTATTGGGCCAAAATATAGGCCTTTTTAATGGGAGCTATTGTTATTTGATATATAAATATTTACT
Organism: Philonthus spinipes; assembly: GCA_963082785.1. Classification (NCBI taxonomy): domain Eukaryota; kingdom Metazoa; phylum Arthropoda; class Insecta; order Coleoptera; family Staphylinidae; genus Philonthus; species Philonthus spinipes. Next base: position 21,948,665 of record OY720311.1, read on the forward strand.
TAATAATTTTAATATATATAATTTTTCATTTCAACTTTGAGGATTTTAATATAATTTAAGTAAAATATATTTTTTATATCACTGAAATAAGGATAATATTAAATATGGAAATAAATAAAATGCAAATAAAGTTTATATTTAACTGATCAATTTTTGGAACAAATCTATTAAAGCGAATATTTAAAAAAAGTAAACATTTTTTTTAATTGAAATTAATTTCTCATAAATAAATATTGGCAGAGCATGATCGCAATGAATAATGTATTTCCAAGGATTATTAGATAAATCATCAGAGCCGAGGGTCGTGAAAGGATTTGGAAATACAAATTTTATAAGCGGCAGTAAAGTTAAAGCGGCGCGGAGAGGAATGATGGGGCGAAAGGGGGATATAAAACCAACTGGAATTAATTAAAACCGAACGGTTTAATAAACAGTGGATATGGATATATGGCGGATCGTTTAAAATTCATCGCGATCCCTGTAAACAAAATTTAAAACGAATTCCGTCTCGGCGCTGCTAAGGATAAATTTAGCGGGATTATTATAGAGAGCGTTTTCCACTTAACGTTAAGTGCACCAATTTCCCTCTATAAACAAGGGTTCATCCCGATATCCGACCCCAATGGAAGACCCTTATTTCGGATTTGCGCGTAAAATTTTATGGTTATTAATGTGGAATATATAAAGTTTCGTATATATTATTTTTTCCAATATAAAAAAAGATACATTAAATTGTTAAATATAAATTTCTAAAAATTAGTATTATAAAATAAAAATAACTTCAAATAACAATTTATAATAATAATACTTACTGAAATCAAGAAGATGCTGTGAAAACACCGAACTAAATGTTAAGTTGGTACTGCGAAACGCACTGCCAACCTACAATTTAATTATTTTTGCCTTTGACTTAATCAGATTCAGCGTTTCGAGCTATGCCTGATTGGCATGGTGCGGATCCAGTGTGATTGATTGCATTCATCTTTCCACAGGGACAAGAATTTTGAAAATCTTCAATGCACCGATTTCGGCGATTTCAATCTTTCGATCAGGTTATGTCCTTTTTCCGGGCATATTTAATTGAGTGTTACATTCATCTATGACAAGCGATTGACATTAGAGCCATATATATATATATAAAAAAAATAGGCAGCACATTGATATTTAGTTCGGTGTTTTCACCCTTTGAAATGACCAAATATTAAAAGAAAAATTAAAATAAATCAAAATAACACCTTGCTCGTATAAAATACCGTGTAATTTAGCTTTGTGTAATTTTCAAGATTAATATTATTGCGAGTGACCTGAAATAAATTGAATCCCCCGATACGCAAAAATGTAAATATATATTTAAGAAATCCTGCGCGGCCGACGACGGAGACGGAGAAGAGATGGATAATTGCCGTGCGATTATTTGCGTAAACGCAAAGTAAAGAGCGATTCATAAACAGAGGTATCAAGGGCCAATTTAAAAATGCAAATTATACGCCTTTAACAAGTGAAAATAAATAGTTGGCCGTGGGTGCGGGCATCGGCGGGGAGGTAAGAAAAATGACGGGAAAACACAGTAATAACAGCGCCGTTTACACCGGTTTATATGCGAGTTAATAATTTTATAACAACATGAATCAATCTCGCCATCAATATTCCCTTCATTAGTTTTAATGGTAGCTGATTGATGGGTTGGCGATCTTTCGGACGCGCTGAATATTGTATAATATTGGTTCAAGTTGGTCGCGCTCATTGTCGGCCGAAACGGTTGCCCCGGGTGAGGATCGAACTCACGACCTTTAAGATTATGAGACGCGCTGCCTACTGCGCTACCGAGCCTATATTTATAATTTATAATATTTATATAATCAATTTATGAGGGACATTATATGCTTTATTTCTTTATGATAAAAAATAATTACACACATACTCTTTTATGAATATATACTACAATATTTTTTTGTAGTTATATTTGATAAATAACCCGAAGCGCAATTTTAAGACATTTTCAAAATGTCTTCTCTCGGGATATTAAAAATTAAATAATGCTAAAACACACACCCCAAAGCAAAATGAAATTATAAAAAATTCACTCTGGGTAGGCTTAATTGCCTGAATCTCCTGCTGCCTGTAGAAAAAACCAAACTACTTTCCAAGTATGATCTAACCAGGTTCCAAAACATGCGATGGAATTAGTTTTGCTTTTGATATTTCTATTGAAAAGATTAAAATTATTCAATGGCATCTATATAATCAGTCTTAAATGATCAGCATTTATCAGAGCAAAATAATATATCAATATTCGAATGGTTTACTGCTCATGATAGTAAAAAATACCAGTCATCCTCTCAAATATTTGAGTGGACTAATCCTAATAGAAGCTCTTAAATAGTTAGTAGCCCATTTAAAAGCTTATAAATGAGCTACAAACTATTATTTAATGAAAAGAAGAGGAGTAGTTGTCTACGTTATTGTGTTAATGTGGTATTATTTAGAAGAACTGTATTCAAAGAATGAAACATCGCACAATCAAAAAGTTATTTCGCAATAAGTTAGCCCTCAGATTTACAAAATTGCTGCGCCTAAACGTGACGAAACCGTCCGTCACGTTTTCCGGGGGATGTGATTTACGTGCTGAAAATTCCGCCGCCACGAAAAACAGACACGGTAAGCAATGATTTTATTGTCCGTCCCGCGGGCCCAATTCCGCCAACAGTTCAACAGCGTAAAGTACGCTTTCAGCTTTTTAAAATGGGCCCCTTAGCCCCAAATGACAATCGATCTAGTGCTAAATCTGCGAAATTGCGCTGGGCTTCTGGGACATCGATCCGCCACGCAGACGTGTTTTACGATCCGGGTTAAAAATAACAAATTTTTGGGGAAATTAGATGAGCGAAACGGCGGACATAAATAAAACAAGGAATTCGGTTACTAAGCCCTGAAATTTAATTCCTGCGTGGCGGAGCGATTAATGCGGAAGTGTCAAATGCGGGCATTCAGGGGGTGTCGACTCAAATCCACCAATGGTGTTTTTGTAATTATGTTTGAGGTTGTTGGTATTAAGTTGTGGAATGGGATTAAGTAAACACGTGTTTCGCCATTAATTATACATCCTCATACAGACGAGTTTGCCACGAGCAAAAAAATTAATTTGATTTATAGAATTCGAATATTTATTTAATGGCACACTATTATAAACTTATTAAAAAAGTATCCATACGCTAGATGAATGTTGGTTGAACATTTTAATTATTAATTCATTAATTATTTTCAAATTGTTTCCATTTAATATAATATATTGTAACTTGATTTGTTATTAGATATGTTTCAACGCTTGGATATTTTATCGTTGATTATTGATGCACTTAATTTTTGAAAATCCATATTTACAAATTTATTTTCAACTTTTTCTTAATTTCACTATGCTGTAGCTTCTCTAGGTATTTAAATTCTTCAGCTGTGTACTGGACCAGGAGCACTAAAGTCCGTACTTGAAGCTCCTTCAAGAAAAATGTGATAAAGGTTTTATCAGCTCGAGATAATCATCTTTGGACTGCTGAGTTTCCATTGCATCAGAATAATACTTAGTCAGCTCTTTACGAAACTTGACAATGTAGGAAACATTGGAGAGATTATCACTTCCTGGAGTGAACGTGTTTTTGTTGGTTTGGGGCTAATGTTGCTGTAAGCGCCAAAAACGTCGCAAAATATGACTGATGATGCATACATGCAATTATTTAGAAGCGTTTTTTCAAGTAAGATACATAAATCATCAGTAGAATTGAAGACGATCCCCCTACAAGAGTTTTTAGTCTACTGTCATCTAGTATGCAGGGTGGTCCATTTTGGTGGTGGGAAACGATTTTATTTTTTTTAGTTTGTGTGTTCTTGGCGAGTTCAACTACGAAACTCAGGGAATGCTAGGAGCTTCTTCATGCCACCTTCAGCGACAATAATAACCACTCTATCTACCTTGTGCTTGCCAGCAGCAATGTCTTGAAGCAGCTTAACTGTGTTAGTGTAGTAGAAGTTGTAAATTCAATTACCCTGCGTGTCCGTCGTATACCACTGCGCGAAGGCATTTCAAACTAATGATCACATGAGGATATGACAGAGTTGCTACTAACACCAATCACATCATCTTGTAATCCAGAACTGGATGAAACAGGTTCATCTCTTTACTTCGGAGTTTCCTCTCCTCAGCCTTAATTTTCCTTTCTAGTTTTCTGTTCTACTTCTTCGTTAGGTACATGTCGACAGCTATCATGGACAGCTCATTGTGTTCCCTCTCTGCATTGGCAGGAGTGTTTTGTCCTCTCCATTTTAATTTAGAACATTGATCCATAGAACGTATTGAATTCAGTATTTTCTATCGATTTGCTTTTACTGACAAACCACAAATACTCCTAATTTTGATTCAAATGCCCCATTTTTTGGTAAGAATTCTCTCCTATAGTGAAACAAAAGCAAAGTTGGGGTGAACAATTTAGAGAATGCTTTTATTTTTACCATATTATTTTGAACCGCCCTAACTTTCTTCATTGTTAAATTAAAATAAAATATTAACCGTTGCAGTTTTTATGGCCCAAAATTGCAAACATTCCCCGCCGATATTAAAGGCCTGTTTAAGTATAAATCATGAATGTACGGTTTTCAAATACAGTGAACGCATAATCTGAGGTGTAATTCAGCCACTTACTACGTCTTATCTCCCGTTGATGTATTTAAGTGAAAAACCGGCAATATTTCTCAGCACACCTAAAAACCATTAAGTCCGTCTCATTAAGTAATTTGCACGAAAGCAGGTGCGTGCATAAATTTCAGATTTTCTTCGGCGAAACGTCCCGCAATAAATAATGCAAACGACCCGAAATTATATCGTACGCGCCTATTAGCCAATTAAAACACAACGTTAATGATCGACAATTAAATACGCATCGCGCGCGCGCTTAAAAAAAATCACCATTACGCAAAACGCGCAAATAGAGCCATAATTCCCGCGGCCCGTTCGGATTAATTAGTGTTATTTTGATTCATTAGCGCGCCCAGCATCCAGCCATCTCTAACGCGCTTTTATATATCAATTCGAGACTGAATTCCATTTCGATTTTGTAATTAACTACGCGCGCGGGCTTATTAACATAAACAATTTATAAGTTTTTAATTAATTTCTGTTGGTTTTAATGGGGAAACGTTATATAATATTTTTCGCGCGCGCCTTTATTAGTTTATGCCTCCGCACCAAAGGCGACGTTTGTTCTTTTTTTATTTATATATTTTATTGATTTACCGCTTCATATATTCGTGTAATAGTTATATTATTAAAAGACATGGTCGATTTCAGACACTTAATTAATTTTCGATTTATGGCCCTATAAAATGTAATGTAAGGCCCGTGTGAATTGATTTTATGTTGGTTTAAGTGAGGCGGAGGCAAGGTTAGAAAATTGTAAATCATATTTATATACACACAGAAAAAAATATATGTGTAAGTGATAAAACGGCCATAATATTCATTAGCTTGTTTAGGTGAAAGTATCGACATTAATTAATGTTTCCATTACATGTGTATAAAAATGCTGATGTATGATACTTATCTCCCTATTGGAGATGCAACATTAATGATACTCTATCTAGTGTCTAAATTTAAATAAAGATCTTGCAAGTTTTTCGAGCGTTGAAATTCGTTCTGAACAAATGAATAGGATCCAGCCCTAACTAATTTCATTATGCAATGAATAAAGAGTGGGTTAGGCCATATAAATAAATAAATATAAATTTTGTATGTTATGAGTTTCATTTCAGCATTGTTATAAATTTATATTTTTACTTTCCCCGAACCCCTATCCAAGGAAAATATTATGATCATAAAAAATTTCGAATCACCAATTTCAGCGAATATGCATGTTTTAAGATCCCCAGAGTCCATTACATCCATTTTTTTAAATGTCAGTGTGTGTGCGTGTTTTCGTGATAGCTCAAAATCGTTTAGGTTTAACTAAATGTTGTGTCTAAGCTTTTTATAACAATTTAAAGATATAGCTTTGAATCAAAACTTATTAAGTGCAACTTTACTCCTAGCGTTTTTTTTTATATTCAAGAATTGTTTGGTCAATATTGATCACATCGAAGAATGTTTCAAAATAAATGTTGTATGTATTGAAGAAATTAGTATTTTATAAAATTAACTTCTTCATCTTCAGTTCTTGAGTAACACTCTTAGCGTTTATTCATTTTTGTAATAAAATTTTCGTTATTATTATGTTTTTTGATTTACAATAAATTATTCATTCAAAAACTTATTTGACTGAATTCACGGGGAATGCAGGGAATGTATTATGATGAACACATTACCTTTTTTAAATATACCTTTACAGAATCAAAGCAAACATATTCTTTCAATGTTTTTACCTAACCTAGAAATATTGTTTGTTTAAACGAGCATTTCAAGACATAAAAATAATAATAATATTTATTTGAAAACACAAGTACAAGTAAAAGCCTGAACTATCGATTATTTAAAAAATATCGTAGTGAAACAACCGAAGTGTTTTTATTCTATTCCAGAATATTCCAGAATCATAATATCATAATATTTTCCATTGTTAAGTTTTTGGGGAAAGTACCGAAAAGAAGGTTGTAGTTGTAGTTTATTTAGAGCATTGACCCGTTTTCTAAAATTATACAAAAAAAGGATCATTGCCCTGAATAAAAATAAAATAAATATTAATTTTCATTATAAATAGCCTGCATTTCTTTACCCTCATATATCACAACAATTAACATAATGATCCAAGAATTCAAACAATTACATAAGTTTATAACCCCAAACAAAATAAATAATTCAACAACAACTACAACAAAAAACACACGCTTTACGAACTTTCCACATGCAACATAATTATAATAATTGCGTGTTAACTCACTTATCTTCACCACACATTTCTTTTTTCTTCCATTTTATTCAGGATCAGATCTCCCCAGGCCCGTACGACTTACCACAAAAGACACGCGTTTTTATAATTACACACTTTTCGATTTTCATCAGAGATATATATGTATAGCGTTTTCGAGCCGGTCGCATAAATTACTCATTAAAATTATAGAAATGTAATTGCGACATTAATCATTTTAAGTGTCAGGGAATCGAGCGCGAGTGGTTCTGTACCAGTTCGGACCAGACCTTCGCTGCCTAATGAAGTGGTATCATCCGATCGCCGGCATTAATATATTTGTCTAATTAAATATTGTATTTTATTGATCGTAAATTGCGTCATTAAACTAACTGGATATTAATATTACATGGGATCGCTATGAATAAGCTGATTGAGAGAAAGTTTTATTAGCGATGCTCAAAAGGTTGTTTTTGTTGGAATGAAATTATTATCAATTAAGAATTGGAAAGACATATTAACGCCAATGTATTTACTATGTAAATATGTCTAATTAAAAATTTGTTGTGAATTAATTAAATAAAACCAAAGAAAAGTTACCTCTAATACTATCCACTTTGACATGTTACAGCCTTTCTGTATTCCCCGAAATAAGAACATAATCTCACATCGCAAATTTCCGTCTTCCTCAATTCATGAATTCATTGCATCATTTCATAACAGTAGCTTTCATAACAATTGAATCACCCCTTCATACGGACTTATACGACGATAAAAAATATTTTTTATTTAAATAATACGTAAATGTACTTACCGAAACAAAAACTAATATCCCATTCCTTCTTAAAGGATTGGTCCTATATACAAATTCCCTCCTCAATACTTAACCAAAACCAACGTGGAGGCTGCATCCAAGCCTGAAATTATGCTGTGAAAATCCCTCTAGAATAAATAATATCATGAATAAATGCCTTCACTCCACCAAAGACATGCTTAATTTCACACGACATGTTTTCTTAGTCTACGTCCAGCATTCCTTTGTTATCGATGATTCCATATTCACAAAAGCCTCCCTCTTTGACAATACGATCATAATTGGCGACTTTAATATAAAGAAGCAAAATCTAAGCAGCCCGTATTTGTATATCCATTTCGAAATTTAGTAGAATTAATACTGGACTAGCTTACATCATGGTAAACCAACCATCATCCACTCCAGACGTATTTCTCTCTACACGTAATATCGAACACCTGATCCATAATCTAGAGACAATCACAAAAAATAAAATACGAGGGCGGTCCCATAAGTACTTAACCTCGCTGCACGATCTATCGCAAGAGAAGTTTACTATAGTGTAGCACATTCTCTTAGACGGCAACTGTCAACATTTAAGTTGAATCGGACTGGTAGTTTTGTTTCGACAGCGTGTAGAAGCGGGCCTGCCCATGATTTAAAAAAAATTATGGAAAAAGAGCAATATCGGTCGGTGATTCGATTCATGTTTTTGTAAGGGAAATCGCGCAGCGAAATAAAAGAGCGCTTACATACTGTAATACTTTGTCGAACGTCGGTTTTTGATAAGCCAAGTCCAGGTGCTTCGAAAACGGCTACCATGGAGGATTGGATCCGCCAAGATGCGGGCACTACTGTGCTCTCGAGCACGGATGCTGGTCTTGCTTAAACATCTCTCGATTTCGTAATATGTCACATTGAAGAAGAGCATTCTTCAATTAGTTTTCTCACAGCATCGATATTTTCCGGCACAACAACCGATTTTAACTTCGTCCGTGAACAATTCGAAAACCAGCGATATACAGTGGCTGTTGATGGCGCTTCATCGACAAAAGTTGAATTTAATTGATGCATTGTTCTTGAATTAAACCACATCGAAAATCATAATATATCATACCCCGAAAATGTTCACGAGTTAATTCCATATTTGGCCCAGATGAAATTTTCAACTTACTGTAAACAACATAAATTGTGTTCCCACTCGAAAACGTTCTGAGCACGCATAACCTCAAAAATGTCAAACTTTACGATGGCAATGTCAGATTTTACCTGGGAATATCAGTGTTGCTAATTCTCAATACTTGCATAGTAGCCCTCGTATGTACTATTTTTACGATGAAAATATTTTCAAACTAAACTTACTTAATAACAAATTACTCAATACGAAAACTTCCACTTCAATAAATACAATTCTCAACAAATAACTAATTGAAGTATTTTCAATATAAACTTTAATTATCTTTTGTAATTTTCAAATAATTCGATTATTTAAATAGTCGATTTTGCCCTCCAAGATCTTACCCTCTAAATTTTAGGAAATAGATAGATTTCGGGTATTTTGACCATTTTAAGGTGGTCGCTCACCAACCAAATAGTACTGAATGAATGGAAACAGGTTTAAAACTGGAAATGAGGGGCGAGGAAATAAGAGTAGGAATAATCAAAGAAAATAATGGCTTCAATTAAACGATCACATGTTTCTCTTCAGTGTCATTTTTCTCCATAAAACAAACACTGATTTAAAAAAATAAATTATGAAACACCCAAATCAACTTTTATAAATTTCCTCCAATTACAACACTTCCGCCTAAACATTCAACGAACAAAACTGGGCATTTAATTCAAGACGCAATAAAAGCGCAAAATTTAAAATTACAATTAAGACTTTTGTCTTGCTGAGAAACAGGGACGAAATAAAAAAAAAACGGCCGAATGACCAATTACCCACACACCCATGTGAGTTACGCAATAAACGGATAATGAGGTACCATAATTAAATTTGTTTTTAACAGGCGACAATTAAGTAAGTTTATGACTTGCTCGTTAAGTATCGGTGTCCCCACCTGTTTAAGATTCATTAAGTTAATGGCCCTCATTCGGCCGGCGTTTCACACGTTATTGCTCATTTGTACACTTGATTCGATTTAAATATTAAATAAAGGACAACGATTGATTCAACGCGGCTTGTTTTCTTTTTTTATATATAATTTTGTCTTCGGAGATCTGATTTTCTTCTTTTTTAGATTTTATAATGATTCGAATGAATATTACATGAAATAATATTTTTGCATTACCATCTGTCGAATCTTCTTCATATTTTTTTTGAAATTTGAATTTATTGCTTCAACAATTTACTACTCACTGTACTATGTAAATAAAAAAATGCAAATTACTCGATTAGAAAATTTCCACTTAAAAAAAAGCACTCATTAAACATCCCAGAAAAAAAAAATCAGAAACATTTTACGATGTGGAATTTTGACTTGAATCGAAATATGTTTACATAACAGACATAAAAATTAAACGGTCGCTATAAATAATAAAAAAAGAGCGAGATAATCTCATCACCGCCACGTACGTATACATAGCCCAGGATCGCTTTTAATTAGTATTAAAATCGCAGTAAAAATTTAGTAGATAAGATACGGGGGCATTAATTAAATGACCTCTTAAACGTTTTAAACAAACAATTAAATGTATTTATTATTGCAAGCTCGGATCTGGGTTAATTAATACTAACGATGGACTGATTACTCGCGTAGTCTAATAGACTCTTAGCACTGGTGGATTAAATGAGGATGATTTATGGTGCGTTTAAATGGATTTATCACTGCGTGGAAGAGAAATGAAGTTAATTAGATAGAAAAATTGGCAAGATTTTATTTTCTACTGGTATATATTATTGCTATTTTATATAAAATGCATACAAAAAAAAATGTAGACAGAAAAAAAAGAGAAAATATAGAGAAACAAGATTATTTTCATACACTTAAATATTGAAGAAAAAACTGAAAATCCATGATTGCTTTATTGAAAACTAAAATTAGACTGAAAGACCTTAGGTCGATAGCAATTTCATTTCAATATATTTCTGGTAATATGTCAATTAAATGAAATAAAAATGATCTGAAAATAATTAATAAATTATTCTTACATTTAGCTCTGTGACATTTTTGACTTACGTTACGTAAGTACTTTAAACAAATGCAGAAAGCTAAATGTGGAAATAATTTATTAATTATTTCCAAATCATTTTTATTTAATTTATTAAATAATTGTGACAAGGCAGAAAGACCTCCGATCGATAGCCAGACTACTAAGCCATCAATATGTATTGTAAATATAAATATTTGTAAAGAATTCAAATTCTGCTGTCTGAATAAATGTTTGGATAATTGTGACACATGGAATAAATACTCTTTTCTATTAATATGTTAATTATTTATTAAAAATAATACATTTGATTTAATTTAAATTCTAATAATTTATCTTTATCTGATTTCAAATATATCATATTTATATATTTAATTTTGTTCATTTATTTGTCAATTTTATAAAAAAAAAACTGTTGATAAAGAGCACAAATAGTATATAAAATAAGTGAAGAGGGGAGTATTATAACCCAAATGTGAAAGCTCTTTGGTTGTCATGGTACTTTTTACTGAAATGCATACCCGTAATCCTGGCTTTTGCCTGTGGAGATGGGAGAATATAGAGAGCAGAAATATATTTATTACTTTTATTATTGCTATTTTGTCGAATCCAACCTACAGCAAAGTGTAAATTACACCATTACATTTGGGTTGCGTCGACTGTCCACAAACACAAATATTTCATCATTTTTCATAATAAATGAAAGACAACGCAAGCGCCATCTTTCGCCTAATTTCATGTAGCTAAACATTTTATTAAATTTCATTTTTCATTAAAGAAAAATTAATGTAATAAAACACTTTTTTAACATTTTTTTGTATAATTGTAAATTTATTTTTAGTGAAAAAAAGTTACAGAAGTGTTTCAGTACATTAATTTAGAATAATATATAAGGAAGTGAAAGTTTTAATCATTAAATATTTAAGGAAAAATTAATTTATTTGCCAGATAATTCATTTAGAATTAACGTTAAAAAACAGTAGTTAGTAAATCGAACTGAATTTGATTTGATTCCTCATATTAATTACCATAATAAATACAACTAATATCCACGACCCTAATCAATCTCTCAAATAAATAGGCGTGTATAAATAGAAACCCACAAGAGCCCTAAAACCAATTCCGGGAATCCACCACAAAAACGCCAGCTAGTCTACACCCACCACCAAACAGGAATCCAAACACAAACACAACAAAAAGCTCGATCATTAGGCACAATTCAGAGCCATTGTGTCCGACATAAAAATCCGTGTGAACGGACCGGGGCCCTAAATTACCCGAAAGCATAATAAAGACCCTCGAGGTGACGTATTTATTTACCTGAGCCTAGGAGTTGTAATTAATTAATCGATTTACAGCGGTCACACGCGTGCATAATCATAGGAAAATACGGAAAGACCTATCGTATAGTTTCATCTATAAAATTTTATTAATTTAATATGCTAATGCAGCCAATATGTCATGTTGGGATTATGTGAAAGAAGCCTCGCCTGGTAACTGTTACTCATACTTAATTAATTAGCTATAACCAGTGCAATTATAAATAATAATGAAAATTAATTCAATTAGTTCTGTACAAGATCAATTAACGGGGTTTAATAAAATAACACCTTGCTCAAATAGTAATAAAAAAACATTTACAAAACTGTAATAATAAATAGATTATATGCTGCGCTTTTTTTTATTCGTTCGTTTCGATAGTCCAGTTTTATTTTTTGCTAATGCAAATTAACTCGCATTTTCCTGTCTCTATTCTTTTAAGTTTATTTAATTTATTAAGGTCGTAAAAAAGTTACTGCCATTAATTGCAGGGATGTAGACGTAAATCGAGTTGACGTTAATGTTGTAATTAATTACATTGCTTTATTCATCTTGTTTTAACACAATAAAATACCTGTATTTTTGATAAGTTAATTAAAAAATAAAGAGAGAAACACACACACGTTATTATTATAAACATGATAAAAATGATTTTATTTGTTATCTTTTTTTACTTAGGTAATAATAATAGGTTTTGCAATAAATTTCAGAAATAGTTCCGATATTTCTATTTATTTGTAATTTTTTCAAAATATCAGAAATTATTCAGATGTGGACAGAAAGACTTCTGGTCGATAGCCCCGATAGACAGACTAACACCTACATGTATGTAATTATTTATATTGTTAAAATTATCTGTATAGTTTGAATAAAGATGTATATATTTATTCAGATATTTTTAAAGTTTTTACGATTTTTTGGAATACCACACAGCACGAAATAAATTCAATTTAAGGAAAATTGTCACACTGATGATCTGAAACAGTTCAAATAAAATTTCCACATAGTTCTAATACAACTTTAGGATTTTCGATCAAATTCGGAAATAGTTCAGATGTTTTGAAAATTTCTAGGAATATTTTAAAATATTACTTACCATAAAATAAATTAAATTTGTGCTTTATTTATTTTAATGGTAGATTTTTAAAAATATATTCATATTTATTACAGACAATATGAACTATCAATGATTAAATATTAAAACTATAAATTAAATTTAATGAAAATTTGGTATTCCGATTATTTTTAACTGTTCTATTAGTTTACTAACTAATACGATGCAATATCTACATATAAAATAAAATATTACAATAAAAATTGTAATGGTCTGCCAATTTATTTTTGTTTTTCCGCCTGTACTTTTTATTTTCGTCTTTGTTAAAATATACCAATAAATCACGAAAAGCAAATGATAATTTGTTGAATTAAAATTAAATATGGAAATAAATTATTAATTAATTAATATTAACCAATTAATTTACATAATTCAACTATTGCAACTTTTTGGCTGACATTATGTGTGAGTCGATTATTTACACCTGAAATAGCAGCACAGACGGTACGTTTAATTGGTTTAATTTAGTTTATAAAAGTTTATAAAGCAATGCTGTACTAACAAGGGGTAAATAAAATCCGAAACATGTTCTGTAGATAAATGCAACTTATGAGGCTCCTTTCAAAAAATTACATAATCAACAGGATTTAATTAATTTCGCAGGCAAAAACAATTATTCAATTTTATTAAATTGAGCTGTGAAAATTAAATTACGTGAGGTAAATGTTGGATTTAATCAATTTAAATTGCATGTCTAAATTTATATTAATTAAGACCTAATATTGAGCTTCTATAATGTAACCAGTAATCTCTTCATTTTGCACGGTATATAATTTTCTGTTCAATTACACGAAATTCGTTGATATTTCACAAGGGATGGACATACTTAATTATTAATTATAGTTATTTTTGAAGACAACGCGCGCTTTCAGCAAATGTATCAATAATGATTCAGTTTTTCCAAAGTATTGTCGAATCTTTTGTGTTTCATCCATAAATCTTAAATTCATTGATATTTCACTGGGGATGAACATTGGTGAAAAGGGAGGGGGCTTATATTTAATAATAATAGTTTATTGATGCAAGTAAAATGCTCACATACCTCAATATTAATGGCAATTGCACGATTTGTTTTTAATTTAATGTTTATTTATTCGTGAATATTAATTCTAAAAAAATATTCATCAATTTTTTTTATATCAGATTGAAACACAATAAATCGCCAATGCTCTGAAAACCTCAATCTGCAGTATTACGTTTACGGAAAGCTTGCTTTATCTTCAAAAATAACTACAATAAGAATTGAAAAAGATAATGAACAAGTGTGTTAGATAACATTTAATGTTTATTTATTTATGGATCTTAATTCTATAAAAAAATAAAGAATAATAATAGCGCAGAAAGACTTAATTCTGGTCGATAGTCCAAACACATACATGTATTGTAATTATTTACGTTATAGTGTTTTGTACTATTTGTGTAGTGTGAATAAAGATGGGCATGAGAAATGAAGTGAAAAATTCATAAGATTACATTTTTGAAATTGTTGCATTTATTGATTGATTCTCACGCTAGGTTTCATCCACTTAAAATAATCTGCAATCTGATATAACTTATTATTTTTTTAAGTGTTTGTTATAAAAAATTTTATTAAAACAAAACCAAGTGATTTACTTGGTTTTATTTTACTAAAATTTTTGTTATATTTTCGACTAGTTTTTTGTTTTATCAAGTGATAAATGAGGAAAAAGTAAACAATATATTATTATTTTTGTTACTACACACAGAATCCACTAACATTCTAAGAGTCGTTTAGGTAATCAGAACTGGAAATTTAAAGTTTAATAATGATATGACGCAAATGAAGAAAAATTTATGAACCCTGAAAACGAATTTCATATATATAACTTCAATAACCTTTTCCACGCTATATATTATTTATAGTGGACTTTCAATATTTGGAAAATTTCATTTTTTATAAAATCACATTTTTGTGATTGATTTCGAATATCTTTAGAAATTCAAAATTTCCACCTAAGAATATATAAAAGAATATTAGAATCGTGATTTAATTGAAACATAATTATTTCAGTTAAAAATTCTAAACAATTTGTTTGCAGTGGAATTTCGACACAATTTTAAAATAAATAAAAATAATCTTTATTAACAGATATATACAAAAAATATTCAATATATATATAAAATTAGAAAATACAATATTTTTAGTGAATTGTTTTGAATATTTAAAAAAAAAACTGTCATTTGAAATCTTTTGAAAAGAAAAGAATATTAGAATGCGTTTAAATAATATAAGACAAGCTTATACACTCAATGATTGTAGTTTATTATTCCATGCATCTGATTATGACTAAAGTTAAACAAGCTGTCAACGCCGCATCCAATAAATATAATAAATAGTAACTGATTTCGGGTTAATACCCATGCGTGGAACAATGATAAATATTTATTGGAATTATAATTGAGTGAACGTCGGAGGGATATTTTGTAATTTAGTCCCGCGGACAGGTGAGGCCGATAATTATCCAAGAGGCCAAAATTCCACATAAATAACTCCACCCCGAAACAAAACCGACCAACAAGAAGAAAAGAGATGATAATAATAATCTCACACTTTAAATATACTTAAAATAAATTAAGGCGCTAAGAAAACAATTTAAATTTTAATAATGGCTCTTGTTGGTTTCTTTTGTGGCCCGAAAAAAAAAAAAGAAACAAACTCTCTCTCTCTCTTCGTTCTCTTGGAAGATGGGGATGGGATGCAGGTAGATGCTAAATATATATGAATACTAATAAACCCGGTGGACGCAGCTATAAACACACAGATTACACCTGATTTTTTTAATTTATTTATTCAGACGCTAACAATGT
The DNA here is from genome assembly GCA_963082785.1 of Philonthus spinipes. Classification (NCBI taxonomy): domain Eukaryota; kingdom Metazoa; phylum Arthropoda; class Insecta; order Coleoptera; family Staphylinidae; genus Philonthus; species Philonthus spinipes. The sequence goes on from OY720311.1 coordinate 21,964,758, forward strand.
TTGGGGTGTTAAAGAGGCCGTTATTTATGGCCGACGAAATTTCGACCGCCTCAGGTCTGTGACAATTTTAATGGCGTACTTAGCCATATAAATTTCGAAGATGCATTCCCTCGCGCTCGGCCATACCAAAAAAAAAATACGTATATCGAAGGTAATAATTTATCAGTTGGAAAAGAGGTGTTGATATTTGTTAGGAATTTATAAGTAGCGGGGCTTGAATTATTAAAACGCCGTATCCAGCGGGTTCTTGCCCGCGTGTGTAAATGATTTCAGGATCGGAATGTAATTATTGGTCAATTTATTCGAAACGTCTCGGTTGTTATAAAAAAAAAATAACGAAAAGAAAAAGAGGGCAGGTAATTGTTATAATTACAGTTGATATCAACGAGGAGGGAAAAAAAAGGCATTTAGCGTTGAATAATATTCCACTTTATAGAGATTTTTAATTCTAAAATTACAGCGAGTTTGCAAGGCTTTAATACAAAATCCTCATTTTGTATGAAGATTTGATAATTCAAACATAAAGGTAGGTTTATTTGGTATGTATAGTTTATAATTGTTGTTTACGGTTTCTGGATGTGAGACTTGCTTTCTTAATCTCCTTTTTTATTAGGATGAATAACTGTAATAAATTCTATCCAAGCTGTGACATTTTTCATAATTCTGTCAAACAATGCAAATATCATATGAATGTATAAAAATTTCGCAATCTTCATTTAATGCAAGCATAACAATTCAATTAAAACATCTAATCTTACTGAAATTGTTTCAATTGTAATCATAATTAAAGAATGATCCATTAATACAGACTCAACGTCTCAAATTATTACTGTTATTAATTGGGTAATGATGACTCGTCCCTGATTTATAAATATATCAATTAGAAATTATAAATTCATATGACTCTCAATTAAAAGCAATTTCTGATATTTACCTGTTTAATTATACGACCTAAACACACTTTGCATATTAATACAAAAAGGTTAATTGGTGATAATAACCCGTGAAATTGCCCCGTTTAATGAGACCGTTCTTAATTGCCCAGCTTCGAAATTGAATCATGGAAAAAGAAAACACAAAGTTGCAGCGTCATGGTACTCCTTAAACTTGTTGTTTTGTTAATATAACAACTTTAAAAATGAATGAAAAGGGTTGTTAATAAAGCGGAAAGAGCTTTTGGTTAAAGCTGGATTGATTAATATTATTGAAAATGTAACTCAAGAAAATTGCTAATTAAATAGATTATAAACTGACCTATAAATTATATATAATATAAACATTAAAATCTCTTTACATATATATATATATATAGAGAGAGAGCGAGAGAGAGAGAAAATATATATATTTCTGGAGAGTTACATTTTTTTCCCTGTTTATATTATGTCAGCCATCATGCCATGACCATATATCTTATTCATAACCATTTCCCCGAAATTATGTCGGCAGTTGGCGTATCCTTTTCTCCTCCTTTGAAGAAGGGCAAAGAATTACATTAAATTACATCACAATATTTATATAATTATTGGGAGATAACGCAAGCGCCATCTACCCATACATTCATCTAGGACTAAAAGACGAACATGACACATAAGGCTGAAAGACCGACGGTCGAAGGTCATTTTGGAAATAATAAAATAAATTTTATTGTATTTTACGATGTATAAATACCTCAATAAAGATGATTGTATTTAAATTATGATTATCAAGGATTTTAAAAAATAAGTGTATCAGTAATAAATGAGAAATACTTTGATTTTACGATTCCAATATACTCTTCCACTTAATTTTGGTTTACCAATATTAGATATTTATCGTTTTATTTTTTGTTATTATTTTTCCACTTAAATTTCATTTAGCAATTTTAGATATTTATTATTTTAATTATATTAATACAAAAATAAATAATTAATTCCCGACCAAATTAATAACCGCACACAATTAAATATATTTAATGCGATATTAAATAAATTCAATTAAATTCCGCATTAAACAGTGGAAGTAATTTTATCGAATCCGCCGCCGTTCGGTATTTTCCGATGATTAAAACCGTGAAATTGGAAAATTTATTCATGGCAATTATAATTAGTAATTTGTTTGTGCGCGTTTTGAATTGATTATTTATTCGTATTTTCGCATTGGTAATCGCGATTAAATTAAATAATTAACGAAATTAATTTACTCTAATCATTTCGAATGCGTTTCGCGTTTTATATTTAAATAAATTGTGTCCGTCTCCCCCATCCCCTACAAATCGATAATCTATTATAAATTTAATATTAAACATGTTTACTATTTCGGTTGTATACATATTTCGCATTTATCAAGTGATTTAATTCGGACAGATTTGTGTTGTTCTATCTATGTTAAATCGCCGATAATCGGGTGATTCATTTTTGTGCTTTTAAATTTAATCAATTCGAGTTTATTTTAGCCATCATTAATAATTAATTGTGGATTTCTATAAGACGGAAACATCTTTTGTTATGTTTTTTTTCTGAACTAAAATTATGACTAACCCGTAGGTAACAGTGGTTTCCGAAAAATTCACACAAATTAACTTTCGCGTTCCGTTTTCGCTGTTGGCCGTTTCGTCGGCGATTCTACAAAAAACAAACAAGGGCCGCCGTGGAGAATTTCGGGAATTCTTTCGGGCGTACATCATAGAGGTGGTACCGGCGAAACAATTTTTCAGCATTAGAAACCTAATTAACCGTGTAAATGACGGGCGTCTGACAGGCCAGGTAATTACGGTGGTCACGGTCAATAAGAAAAATAAATCGGTTGTTAGTTTAATAATTATCGAGGGAACATAATTGGGTCCCGGCCCGAAATAAAACAATCGCCCGGACAAATGTCAATCAATTATAATTAAACACCGGCTGTTGTTCTTTTATTGCGAGAAATTATTATTTTTTATAACTTTACAACATTTATTTAAAAAAAAATGTTATCCTTTCTCAGAAAAAGAACAACCATTTTTATCTAAATAATTAATATCTCCACAACCAACATAAAGATTACAAAAAAACTTTAATTCAATCTAAAAAAATAATTAAATACAGGGTAGAGGATACCTCTGGTCGAAAGAACAGACAAACTGATTTTATTTATTAATGTATCAAACACGTTAGTTTTGTTTAATCCTGAAGATGCCACTGTATGGCCAGAATTATTTGTAGCATTATTTCTGCAATGTGAAATTAAAAAAAATGTTGCGTTTTTAATTAATTCTGAATATGAAGTTTCATCATAAAGCATTGAATTTGTAAAATCCTTAATTTAATTGTAATAATAATCGCAAATAAAAAGAAAAAAAGGGGTGATTTCAAACGATTTTACTCATATGTAGTTCTAGTAGCTTCATTAAAAGGAACTGTAGAAAGAAAAAAAAATGCAAAATCAGATATACGGAGCTATTCCGTTCAGAAAATATTAAGTTTAAATTGTAAGTTATTTTTTTATCATCACTGTTTAAGCAGCTTTTGTAATAGATATGTATTCATAGAATGTGAAATTAATTAATAATAAATAAACTTAACATTTCCTGTACGATTAGCCCAATTATTATTACGACGACAAGAATTTTTTTAAGGCTAAGCTTTTTATTAATAATTATATAATAATAATAATAACTTTATTATCCAAACGGAAAAATCCAACATAGGATAAATTCTTAATACAATTTTAAAACAAAAACAATCATATCAGACAATTAATTACAAAAAAATATCATTATCATTATATCATTATATAATACTTCAAGGCAAGGGATACTTTAGCTTCATTAAATTGAGCTGTAGGAAGACGAAATGCAGAATTAGATACTGTAATTACCATAACATATGAAGCCACTATGTGGCGAAACAATTGTCGCAGTGATCGACTAATAAAAAGTGAAATCCTAAAAAACAAAGTGTTTTTTTTTTTCATTACTAAAGTGTTGAAAATAGAATTTCACCAAGTAACAGCCTCCGATAACATATGTTAAAAGCCTAGAAATTGTTTAATATAGCCTTAAATAATTTCTAGATTTTTTTTTGTCATCGTAATAACAATGTATTATTTTGTATTTCATTTTCATACATTTCAATTTAATGAAAATAACGAATCCCTTGTCTTGGCTTATTATATAATTATTAATAAAATGCGTCAGTTCTATTTAACTAAGCCAACGTATCTCTTGCCTTGAAATATTATATAATTATTAATAAAATTATATTCGAAAGATAGCGTAAATGCTATCTTTTGCTTAATTTCCAGTTGTTTATTGTTTAGTTTCTGTTCAACTAATTTATTTATTAGTTGGATAGAAGAACTTAAAATCTGGTCTCAGCATAGACATATTAACATTGTAATTCAATTAAAATAAATAAAATATTTATTAAAAATGCAGAATCAGATATTATTAATCGAGATTTCGAATAAATGAAATATTTATTAAATTTCAATGTATAATAAAATTTATTATTGATTTATTTATTAGTTTGATGGAAGAACTTAAAATCTGGTCTCAGCATAGACATACTAACATTGTAATTCAATTAAAATAAATAAAATATTTATTAAAATTCAATGTATAATCAGCGTCAACAATTAACAAGATGACATTGTAATAAATGAATGATAACGTAAGCTCCATCTTTCGCTACTAGAAGCGTCAACAAATAATTAACAAGATAACATTGTAATAAATGAAAGATAACGCAAGCTCCATCTTTCTCTTAATTTCATGTGTCATAGTCAACGATTCGATTCTACAAGTTAACATTGTAATTATTTATGTTATATTGTTTTATTCTTCTTTTATTATCAGTATAGTCTAAATAAAGCTGAGAATATATTAGTATTATTATATATAATTTTATTTTAACTGGTTTAAATGATGTCAGAAATCCGAAGGCATATTTATACAAGACATAAAGAACAACACCTTGAAAACAAACCTTTAGAACAGTTAATACCAGTTTCTCTCCGGTTCCCGAACGGCCGTCATTTATCATCTCGTCCCCCTAAATGTAAAATGTGGCGCGGGTTTTACGAAGGCGAGATTTCGAATGGTAGATATTTATGAAGTGTATCATGGGTAAATACAACCAGTTGCCGATTGAATTTGTATAAAGTTTACGATTTGAAGGATGGAGCGGATCCACCTCTCGTGAAGTTCTCCGAAGGAACGTACCAGTGTTCCTGTGTATTTATGTTCCATAATGATACCCTGCCCACGGCTTGATATATTGGACAGTTCTACCTTTACCTACTCTTTGTATCTCCTTAAATACTTCATTGATACCGTATCTGGGGCTTAAACTGTGCCGTTCCTTTTTTGTTTTCACTGCTCGCTCTCGGAGGCAGCGAGTAAATCATGTTGAATCTACATGAGCCAATGATTTTATTACGGTTCTACTTCGTAAAGAGAGATGGTGATTATTTCGAGATAAGGGATTTTCTTCTTTAATTCATTTTATATTAATAATTACTCGCTTGGCTTCGGTTGTCTGATAAATTGAAGAAGGATCTTACTGATTAATCAGTGATTATTTCATGAAATATTATTTCTCATAAGAAAAACGATTAAATCAATTTCGTGTTATTTATTATTAATAAGGATTATAATTATTTAACTTTTTTATTCAAGAAGCTCCATTTACGCGTATCTACTATTTCTCGCTTTTAAAAGTTATAAATTTTAATTCAAGATAACATCAACAATTATATTCACAATAACTGACTGATCTTGCACGTATTCAAAGTATCTCTAAGTGTTTATGTCTAAATTTAAACGCATCTAAAATGCCATATATATTTATACAAATATCTTTATTCAATTACATTTTTACAAACACTAAAATAAAGATTTGTTTGCCCTGGGCTGTCGGCAGGAGGTCTTTCTACCCTACTAAAATGTCATTTCAATTATTTTGTAAGAAAAAAATATTTATTTAACTTAAAGTCCCATGTAATAAAAAATGTAACACTTCGAAAACAAAATCTGCTGTACATCCTAAGGTAGTTTAAATTCTTAATTCAAATTGTTAAAACCTATATCATAATTGAATAATTAATTAATTACTTTCTCTTTAGCTACTGCAATATTTTGACTTACGTAACGTACTTTAAAAAAGAACAATAATTTTTGTATATGTGGAATGTTGTGCATATACAAAAATTCGTTTGTCAGCAATCTGATTTCTAACACAACCGACTTAATCGCCGATCGCAATCACCGGCAAATGAATAAATGTTTATAGTTACGATTAAGCCCCGATGGTGTAATTACATGATCCTATATTTATTTTCAAATTAGCCGGTGCTCTCGAATGTTTATGTGCCAAATTGGAGTTATGATTGATGGATGCAATTTCGTTTTTAATTATGGCAATTTCGTGCATTAAGGTAATCTAACGGGGGACCTTGAAGGCGTCTTTACATAACGTAATTTCTGGTATTAATAAAAGTTTAAGTGGCCAATTAAGCGCCGAAGATTGGGTAATTTCGTATTAAAATATTTTCGCCCCGGAACATATCAATTCGCATGTAGATTTCTGCTCCCTTCGCGTAAATTACAACCGGCTAATTAATATTATGCACGGGTAATTTATTGTAATTAGCTTGTTCTTTATTTCTGTTTTTTTTTTTTAATTTATCACCTTTGTGTGCTTTTTTGAAACCGGTTGCTAATATTCATAATCGAGCAAATATTATTAACATTCAAAATTATTTTCTACTTATTCTTACTTGTTTGGGTAAATTTTAATAGTTGTTTTGTTTCATGTTTTTAGACCAATCTAATTTAAATAACAACCTAATCTGACCTGACCTAACCTAGCGCATATAATCCAACCAAACCTAACCTGTTATAACCCAACTTAATCAATTTTTGTGTAAATTGAAGTTATTCTGTGATTTTCGATATTTTGAGCCAAAAATTTGATAATATTTGAATTTCGAAGACATTTTTCCTCCGAATAAATCTAAAAGAATCGCAAAGACTCTGGAAAATGTTGACATAGTCTTATGGGAATGGTTTAAGAGACACGCGCCTATCTCCGCTTTTAAACGTAGTGTTGATTAAATCTCAAATAAATTAGTTCACAGAAAAGATAGGATATTGGAACTTAAAGAATACGATTTTACCCAAAAATCATTAAAATAAGGATTTCCTGCTCATTCGTAAACATTTGTAAAGTTGGACAATACATGATTTCTGTATCAAAACTGCGTATTCTATATTTGTAAGCAAGTTAGGCGAAAATGATGTAATTAAATAAAATCACTTCTTCACTGAATATTTATTTGGGCAAAATGAACAATTCAATCATAAAGTGATTATTATCAATGGATATACATTTATATATCACTTTGTGATCGTTCATTTGGACCAAATAAATATTCTGTGAAGAAAAGTTAACAGGGTTTTTATTTAATTACGCGTTCCATGTTGTTTAAATTTATACATTCAATGGATATTTGTATTTTTGTATACTTACTTTGTAAGTACTTGATTGCGGAGCAAATGGAAAGAAAGTGATTAAGTATTTAATTATTTTCTTTTTTATTCTTTTAATTTAATTAAACTGCAATTACCACCATCTTTATCAATTTGTACAGTTGATGTTCTTGGAATTATTCTTATTAAGAAGGATATGCTAGTTATCTTTAAATATGTAATATTTTTATTGTTCAGATATTTTTCTTAAAATGTAAGAGACCAAAATACCGTTTACCGGTAAAGGAGTTAATTCTTATGCATACCAGAATCCCATTGACACATGTCATTCGAATCAATGGATCCGTTGGAAGAAGCGTGTTGGTTGTTCTTGGAAACGGACGAAGGCAATAAATAAAACTATCAGCGTCGCCCTCGAACCTAATCCGATATTCAAACGAGCACATGTATAAAAGTCCTTATTTAATAAATACAAGGTACGTGATCAGCTACCGTCCGCCATCGAGTCTCTACCTCGTCTAGCGTCTAGACGTGCCCGCAGCCACACCATTACACACCATACAGAACCAAACTCCGAAATGAGTATAATAATAAAAGAAAAAATCGAGGAGTAAAAAGTAAAAAAATCTTTAACCATAAAACGTTACAAATTACAGTGAAGTATGCGCCCTGGCATGAATAAACCATTAGAATCGCGGAATACACCGAGCATGAATATTAAAAACCACAGGAAAAATACGTCATCCGCTGACAGGGGACATAAACAAACTGCGCGAGGGTGGTTAATTTATTATTATTGGCGCCATTGTTAACTATCGCCTCGTGCTGAATACAAATTCGGACCCCACAGAAATCACACCGTGTCAATTTGATTCCTCGGATGACCCGCCGCGCATTTTAATAATTTCCACGGCGGGCATGCATTTAGTACGCCACGGAGTAAGCATTGTTCGAGAGTGACAATTATATCTAATCTAAATCGGAACTTCCTGTTCGGTGGAATGGCGATTGCCATTGCGATGGGCGAAGGCGACGTCGAGAAACTGACTATCTGGGTTTTATTGCCTGCCAATTTCGAGACTGGAATATTGAGTGTAATCAATGAGCGAGAACGTTCCACGGAGGTGCATGCTAATTTTTATAAACGATTTCTATAAATAGTGCCTTGCGTGTAATTAATTGCTTCTAATAGGATGTACAGGTAATGCAAATTTGTATCATTAGAAAATATCCGTTATTAAATCACCATTTTAACTAATAATATTTATAAGGTAAACACTCATTTCGTATATTAATGTCACCATATAAATATTACTTACCAATCTAACCCATTATAAATTCATTTATTAATTAACCAACTTTAAAATTCAATAATTATATATTATACGAAAGGTATGAGTTTCACTCCTTACTGAGAGAAGTGATTCGTGATATCCTGAATCACACCGCATTAAGTAAAGCTGGCCTTCTGCTTAATCGGATCATTCATCTTTTTCGTTGTAAGAACACGTAGAAACCTATACTCGTGCTAGGTACTGGCTAACACTATTCAGATTTGCCCGTGAGCAGCAACTAGGTCATTATACTCTTCTCCTCGTCAGATCCTCGTAAAATCTAGTAAACATCGTGGTACTAACTTAAACACTCCGGAGTGGTAATGGCTGACCCTATTCAAAATCACCCGGATGACCAGCAACTACTATAGTCACCAGGGTGTTTCTGAATAGCCATTACCACGCCAGAGTATGTTTAGATCAGTACTACGATGTTTTTTACAAGGATTTGACGAGGAGATGAGTATAATGACCTAGATGCTGGTCATGCGTTCATTCATTATCACACCCGAGTATGTTTAGGTCACTACCACGAAGTTTACTAGATATTACGAGGATCTGACGAGGAGAAGAGAATAATGAATAATGGGTGCGGCAGATAAACTTACTTTTTTGAAAGATTAATAAAAACGAAACTATTGCAGATATGGGTATAATCCTTGTTTCACCTTACAGATCACCTCATCATTATTTTTTTTTTTCATGTAGTTTTGAAAGTTACATCTACTAAATGACGGCCGCCATTATCTATGAACTAATTGAGTCGATTTCTGAAGTTTCGTATCACTCTTAGAAGCACGTCCACCGGTAATTCGGCGATTGCGTTCCGAATGTTTGTTTTTTTTGGTGAGTTTGGGGGTCGTGATCGATCGCTGTAAACAATAGACTTCAAATAAATCCATAAGAAGTCGCATGAAGCTAAATCTGGGGAGCGCGCCGGCCAAGAAATTTCGCATAGAGATAAGGCGGCCCTCAATAATTTCATCGATGCCCGTGCTGTATGGGCCATGGCTCCGTCTTGTTGAAACCACATCCCAGACGTCCATTTCTTCCAGATGCGGAAGGAAAAATTCATCAATCATCTCCCTGTATTGAGCTGCATACACTTGCTCATGTTCTTCAAAAAATAAGGGACAATTATACCTACCGCAGTAATTGCGCACTAAACGGTAACACGCTCACAATGGAAAGGGCGAATAAAATTTGAGGACATAAACTCTCGGACGCACTTTTTTCCAGCACCCTACCTTCATCCCTTGCTGATTATTATTAAGAAGGCGAATTTTTCAAAAATGTAAATTTCTCTGCCGCATTTTGTAGATGTTATTCTCTTCTCCTCATGAGATTCTCATAGGAAGCAATAAACCTCATGGTACTACCGTAAACAATACAACCACCAAACATGGATACAATAAGAATAGCTATAAGATCCAAACTTGCTCTTGCTCTTATTGAGGCGCTGATTGAAATCTGAAGAAATAAAAGAATATAATATATTTCCTGGTTAACCACAACCATAGTGGAAACAAACGATCATATGAATTGCATCGTAGAATATTACAGAAATTTCCCGATTAAGTAAATGACCATCAAAATATCACGGACTAGAAAAGGCAACTCTTCATAAAGTACATATAAAACAAAAATATTTTTGGAAACATAAGGAGTTCGGATTCGAATCCCACGGGGGCAAGAGATATTTATATACTGGACAAGCCATTTTACGTACTAAAGATTGTGGGATCCCGTATGAAATTGATTGTTGGCTAGATGCTTCATTATTATGGTAAAAATATATGTTCTTTACGTATGACATTATGACTTTCGGCTGCTGGGATGAAATTTATACATATATAACTTCCGTAGCAATAAACTGTGGGACACGGTCAAAAGCTTTAGATAGATCAAAAAGCTTACAAGTGCAAATTCGCGGTTTTCAAAAGATTTCATTATATTTTCGATGAAATCAAGGGCAGCCAAGGAAGTAGATTTGTCTTCTCTAAAACTAAATTGATGTAATGAAAATAATTTATTTTGTTTAAAAAATTATATTATTCGATTGAATAAAATGTGCTCAACTATTTTGGAATGTCTTATATTTCGTAATATTTTTTTATTCTTCCCGTTAAAAATTCTTGAATAATTTTTTTTTGCATGATACAATATATTATTCTTATGCGACAGCACTTGTGTAGTCACAGGGTATTTACCTGAGAATTTTTTTCGTGGATTTGTTTTAAGTACTTACGTCAGAAAGTCGCAGTAGCTAGAGATAAAAAATATTAATTATTCAATTGAGTAAATTAATTACTTTCAAATTATTTTTTCTTAAATTAATTATCCTATATGCAGATAATTCATCGTAAGTGGCGTGCAAATAAATAGGGGTGTATTTTAAACTGTATTTAGTTAGAAGCTTAACACCCTGCATCTATTATCCAGCCACCCCTCCCATTATCCAATTCGCATTAAAAAAAATCCCAAAAAATCACTTACATTCAGAGGGGGTCCCGCCAGACCGAGGTAATCGATTCCGTTGAAGCGTAATTAAAGAAAAATATTTATTTTCAAAACATAATTTCCACGCCAACGGTCACCGGATCGAGGGCGAAACCGTTCACAGCACATTATGCCCGTTTCACGCGTCAAACTCGAAATAATCACATCCTTTTGTCACCTTATTTTATTTTCAGGGCCACATTGTCCCCCCGGTTTCAGGTAGATTAATAAATGACAGATTCACTACGGTCTCGGGCTCCTTTTACATACACACATACAGATCCCGTTGCCGCTGGGGCGCTTCGCAGAAGAAAATAAAACTTTGATCTACCGATTGTGACCAGTTGTTTCGACTTGTTTTGATGTAATTATGTGTTCGGATAGATTAGATTAGGGGAACGTTTAATTTTATGGCTTTGGTTTTTGGGATAATTGAAAGGTGTCGCTGTATCTGGGGTTTTCCTCTTTTTTGTTGTTGTTGTGGATTTCTAGGTCTTCATTATAATGAAGGAATGCCACCTGGTTTATTTATTGCCAGCAGCAAAAATAAATGTCCAACGAGGAATACCGAGAAGGAACAAATGGCCTGACGATTTCATCAAGGTTTTCTAATCAAATTGTCGATCTGAACTCTACACTAATAAAAATCTAAAACTACTTGGAAAATTGATGTGCGGGGATAAAAAGCGAATAAACGATAAAACAAAATTAAAAATGTTTTTACAACATCGAGATGATTGAGCGAGTTCAAATTTAATTCGCTATTCAACTTTTTATTAGCAAAACTTTTGAAGTCGAAAATGTAAGGCAAAGGATAATAATTAATATCCTTATTACACCTTAGACACTTAATTTATTTTATTGAAACCCTTAATAACAATATTATATTGAAGTGATTAAGCGATTTCAAATTTAATTAGTTATCAAAGCTTCAACTTTTAAAGCCGAAAATACTTATCCTAGCCTCACATTTTCGACTTTAAAAGTTGAAGTTTTAATAACGAATCATATTTCAACTCACTCAATCACTTCAATGTAATAATGTCTTTCAAGGCTTTCAATAAAATAAATTAATAATAACACAAGAGTTTTTTCCTTACTTCACTTTTTATAAAAAAGTTATTATTATTGATACTAACACTTCACGTGAACTCAAAACCCATTTATTTGAAAATAAATTAAGTGGTATAACAAGTTAAGTGTGTAAGATGTGGCAAGGATATTAATTATTATCCTTTGCCTCACATTTTTGATTTTAAAAATTTTGCTAATAAAAAGTTGAATAACGAATTAAATTATATAAATTATATATGGTGTGTGACACTATTAGATACCAATCGGGGCTAATTTGATTTGATGTGATTTAATTCTATATAAGTGGTATATAAAAACAAACTAAAAGTGGTATATAAAGTTAAGCGTTTTCTTTATATTAGAAAGGATGTTAATATATTATTATAAATAATTGAGAATATTTCAAATGACAAGTGGATAAAAGCAAAGGAAACCAATTATGCAATATAAACGTTTAAATCGGGCGAGTCTTTCACGAATGTGACTACAGACACAACAATCCTGTTTAATTCCATGTCCCCAGATCGATCGGTCCGCGAGATAACTTTCTATCCGAGCAAACTGAGCCGTTTGTTCCCTAATTAACTAAATTCCCAATTGCTGTATTAATTATCAAACCGCCGTCACTTGTCTCACTTATCAAATATCACTTATCGCCGAGAACATCGATACCGGCTTGTTTAATTGGACCTTCGTATATAAAGACCTCTGTTTAACAGATAATTGCTTATAACCATCATTTTTAAGAGCGGCCATCACCCTTATCACAAACAACGGAACGGGTTGCTTGTTAACATTTCCACTGGATTAATTGCGTCAATTTATTATCAATTTAGTGCACCGTTTTACGAGCTGTACCGACATGTGTTATGCTTTTATCAGGTTCTCTTCCCATCGATTATCTAATTTATACGGCCCCGCGGGGTTTTCTGATAAGGGTGGCGTAAATCAAATTGTGGATAACGCGATTGCCGTTCGCTCGCTGATTTCGGGTGGAATAAAACTGTCAGTTGGTGGCTAGCTGCGGGATTATCTAATGACCGGATATTAGACATTAATTTGAAACGCGAGGAGGATTTATTGGCTTGTTGATGGAATTTTATCGTTTAATTATATATTCTTAGTCTTTCGTCTTCGTTTTTTTTATCTAGTTTTGATATTAAAACCAATAAAACTCTTAACGTGAAATAATTATCAAGATTTTTTTATTTTAGTTGGAGGATTACAAAAAAAATATATAAAAAAACAGAATAGGTGCTATTCTGTGAGGAAAATATTAAGGGCGATTATAAAAATTAAATGTAAACCTAACAATGTTTTTTTTTTTTATATTTTTTTGTAATCCTCCAACTAAAAAAATAAATCCATACAGAATAGCACCTATTCTGTAAAGAAAATGTTAAGTTTAACGCATATATCGATAGATGTATGTACATAAAATAAGAAGATAATTAACAAAATTTAAAACTGATTATATTATTATATCCTTATGGATTATTTTTGGTATCGAAACAGGTTAAGTGAAAGAACAATTAAAGTAATACAGACTGGTTGAACTTCGTCTGCACTATATTGTATTATCTATCGTTTATTTTCCTAAAATTTTGAATAAAATCTATTTATTATTATTATACACGCTAAATTTAAAATTTTCTGTACGGAATAGCCTCAAATATTAAATAACTCGTGTGGATTGAGTTAGATAAAAATGGCAACCATCAAAAGTAAAACAAATTTTCTAAGTAAAACGCTTTTAATAGAAAGCATTCATCTAGTAATGGCCATTTATTAAACACTTGATAGATTTTTTAGGTTTCACAGATGTATTGTAGAAAAAAAATGTTACAATTATTTAGATAAATATAATAAATAATGTTTCATCATCAGTTATTGTGCAATGATGATGATGCTGTGTATACAATACATAAAGCAGCTGATGAATTGCTGTTATCACCGAAACCTACAGAAATTTCTACAAAAAAAGGGAAGATCTTATTCATCTGTGTCAAACTATCAAAACAATCAGCGGGTGAGATTTTCTTGAAACAAGTTTATTTTTATAATTATTCAAGTTAAAGGAAACATAACCTCTCAAATAGATCATTTAGAAAATGGAAGAGAACGTATGGGACATTTTTTGGCTAATTTCATGTGGTGTAAGTCAACGAAAAAATATAGTGCTTACGTTAGCTTACGTTTATTATGATTCATATCAGGTATTTAACACAATATCCGTTCAAGCGCCTTAATCAAGGCATTGTACATGGAACAGACAGACTAGGGTGTTATCCATAACTTTTCAAATTAATTATAAAAAATATTATTTTATTTATCTTTTTACTTAATTAGAATGTATTAGATGTAAATGTTGTAGAAACTACAATAATATACGCTTAATTAGCACTTAAACAAATTAAAAGGTTATTAAAAGACACGTTTTATTTGAACAATTAACCAGCGGTGAAGTATATTTACGAAGCCTAGGCTTATAAATAACCCGTTGAGCGTTGTCGAAACAACGCGAAGGAACTCTCTTAAATTTATTTATTTCGATTTTTTTACCTCTCTCTCTCCACCGATGCCCGCAGATGATTTAACGTTATGGACCCGGCGAACTGGTTCTATTAAAATATTAAAACAGATATTATTTTATAATGTTCCCGGGCCCCGTGTTTATTTTTCGATATACAGAAGTGATGGCGGAGATTGTAAAATACTGGCGGCCGGCTGTTGCCTGCCCACTTTATGGGCCCCTTTCAATTGCATTTACATCCGATCTAATTGTAATTTAAACGATAAGCTCTGTTTATGTTTTCTCGGGCGATGATCGGGACATCTGTAACACGAAAGGCCAAAGAACGTCAATGTGTAATAACGGCCCGTAAATATCGAATTTGTGTACCTGGACCGTTGCACGATTTGCATATTCAATAATTTTTTCGGCGTCGATTTTCGGCCAGGGCAAACGGGGATTTTGGAATTTGCATATTTCGGTTTGAAACTTTTTTTAAATAAATCAGAGCTTTAGGGTGTTTGTCATTATTCAAAAATCGCTGACGTTTTTATTTCAGACTTATTGGAAATACAAAAAAATGAATCTGAATTATTTATAATAATTGAAAAGACAGCGCAAGCGCCATCTATTGCCTAATCTAAAGTGGCATTTAATTTGGCAATGCATATGATGCACATTGGTCTGATGAGCTTCGAAAAACGAAATGGCCATCACCTGATACCAACTATAATAAATGAAAGATGACTCTTGCGTCGTCTTTCATTTATTATGATTACCTTTTACCTTGTATAATTTTAATTCACTTTCTTCTGTTTGAAAAATACAGCTTAATTTTTATATTATTATTAGAATTTTTAACTTTTATCACGTTATTATTTGTCTGGTGTTTATCTTTTCAATCTAACAAGGAATTTTTTCATTTATTAATATAATTTTAATTCCATATTTATATTATACTCATTCATACATTCATTTTCATTTTAAATTCTAGCCGTTTTGTATATTAAGTTTATTTATCCGTTTTACTATCAAGCTTAGGTTGTTATTTTAATTTATTGTATATTTTATTATATTTATATATGTAATTAATCTTTGTAGATCTGTGTAAAAGGAGATTCCGTCAATAAATAAAAACATAAAAAAATTAATAAAAATTATTTCTTATTCAAAAATTTCTAAAACTTCCTAGCACGCTTTTAAAAAATGGAAATAGAGGTGAAGTCATTATTAATTCCTATTTTGTATGTTTCTTTTTGAAAAATTAACTTTCCAAATACCCCTGAAAAGATCTATACTGTGACTACATAATTTTGCAGCAATAATATTGAATTAATAAAAAAAAACAAATTTTAATTTCATACTTAACTTCATTAAAAACAAAAATAAAGATTATGTTTATTATGAACATACGATCCCCATACAATGCGTTACGATAAGTTTTACACATGCATCGTAAGGTTTATGATCAATCGAATAAAAACGCTAGTTTTTTTTATTATCGAAAAAAAAAGGTCATTGTCATGGGATTCCTCACTCGAATAAAAATAATCGATGTTTTATAATTGAAAAGCCGATTATTTTCATAGGTTACCCTATTCGAATGTAACTAATCGATGTTGTATAATGAAAAATATATTATTTTCTTGGTTTTCCCTATTAAAATAAAAATACCATAAAAACAATGATTATATTCGTAGTTTTCATCATTCAAATGAAAATAACTGATGGAAAAAATTAATTATTTTTATGGGTTTATTCATTCGAATAAAAATAATCAAATAATCGATTATTGGTTTCCCTATTCGAATGAAACTAATCGATGTTGTATAATGAAAAATATATTATTATCATGGTTTTCCCTATTAAAATAAAAATACCATGAAAAAAAAAATGATTATATTCATAGTTTTCATCATTTAAATGAAAATAACTGATGGAAAAAAATAATTATTATAATGGATTTATTCATTCGAATAAAAATAATCGACTTTTTGATTTAATTCAATATCTGGCGGGATATTTTTCTGAGAAGTAGTTGTTTTAATGGATATTTGTTTTAATGTGCTTACGTAAAGTAAGTCAAAAAGGCGTAAAGATAAAACAAATAATTACTTTCAAATTCTTTTTATATAATTTATTTAAATAACAGTGACCAAGTGCATAAATACTCTTTTCAATCAAAATTGTATCATTTTTTAAGAATTTGAACTGATTATAACCTTCTTTTTTTTAATTTGTGACTTTTCATTATTAACGAGCGCCTTTTTCGGGATTTCCTTTATTTATATTCACACACGAAAAAAATCGAATCGCCATTTTAATTAAGGTACCCGGATTGTTCGTTCCCTAGTTAAATTATCACCTCGCGCGCCGTCCGCTTAATCGAAACCATTATTGAAATTATAAATGATGCGGTGATGTTAATTGATTCGTTTAAGACACTTGATTGGGTTCGTTTCCTCTGGCCGCTCCGGAGGAGTGTGTTTCGAGGAATGGGCACATAAATTATTTCGTGTTGTTTCGTATTTACTTGCCCCGGCCTTTCTTCACTTGCTGGATGCAATCAATATTGGTGCATGTTGGCGATGGATGAATTGCTTCCTGGATCGATTAAATTGGTGTTAAACAGCCAGATGGATTTTTTTTTTGCTTGCTTGGGAAATAATTATTTATGTCCTGAGGTCAGGACGAAATTGTTTTCAATTTAATGGGTTGTTACTTTTTTTTTTAAGTGAAAATTTAAATAAAGTAATGAGCAATTTAGTATATGCAAAATCCTTTAAGTGAAATTTATGTAAATTTGCATCTATTATTTTGCATTTTTTTTATTCAAAATATGGTGGACGTATAGCACAAAGGAGAAAATTTAAATTAATGCAGAGGAAATTTCTGGACAGGCGAGAATCTCAGAGGTGACGGTGCGTTTTTAATTAATTTGATAAACAACTTTACTATTATATAAGGCATAGCTGTACTGATGAGGGATGAAATTCAGAAACACATGTCTGCAGATAGCCTTATATTACATAATAATTATTGTGTGTTTTGCATTAAATATTTTTGATTCAAAAATTGTTGCGTTATAGAATATGTTTTTTTTATGCAACAGCAAATGTCTATTATTAGACATTTGTTGAAGTATTTATGTAATATAAATCATAATGTCACATTAGCTAAAGGGAAAATAATGTATTAATTAATTATTTTCGTTTTTTAAATTTAATTTAGTTAAATAACTGTGACCAAGTGAATAAATCCCTTTTATATTGTTAGGAAAAGAGTATTTTATTAGTCACTCTTATAAAAAAACTTGTGAAAAAAAAAAAAACATTGTTTAAAGTCATTTTTTAAAAAGTGAAGAAATAGTGAATACAAAGTATCTTTCTTTATATGCATGTAGATGGTGATTTTTTTAATGAAAGCAGGAAAATTAGAATATAAGCAATTAAAGCTGTAGCGAATGCAAAACTAACGTGCAAACGCCCCTGAAATGATCCGAAGCACGAATAACAAAAAAAGAACGAAAAGCAAAACAATAATAACCCAGCTGAAAACACATTCGCAAACCTATTTTTCTGCCTATTAAGAAACCCCCCATTTCCATTATCCACCCGCCGTCTTTGTGCACCGAGTCAAAAAGGCTGGACGCTAAACCTAATACAATTCCAATTCGAGACGGTATCGCCTTTTGAAACGTCAACCGACCGGCTAAAATCGCAGAGGTATAAACCTCGGATAAATATTTACGCGCAGCAGGCCGAAAGGGCCACTTGACTCCTGAAATCCAATTTTTCGCAAGACTAAATTTTCCAAACGTGTTCCAGGTGTTAAGCCCGTTTCCGCTTGACACGTTCTCGACGGTGTTTCGTCCTTTTTTTCGCTTGCCCTCGACGGCCACCCACGTCGGTGCGATGGTTTTAAAATGCTGGGGATAATTTTATTGCGATTTCCTTTTCACACGCCCCCACGGTTATCTTGGCGTAAACGTGTTGGATTTTTTAAAATTCTGACAGGATTATCGGCCCTTTTTTAGGGATGGAGGAAAAAATGAAGTATTGCCATGACGTGGAATGCTTTTTTATGGGGCTGTTTTTAATTGGACATTTTTTGCAATAACATTTCAAAATTTGCAGAATACTATGATTTAATTAATAGATATTTGTTTCATTGGACCAAAAAAATATGGCTTTTGCGAAGAGAAAGAATTAATGTTTTTTTTTTTTTCAAAAATCTTAAAAAAAGTCGACTGTTCTGATTACAACATTTATTCAAACTAAACTCACTTATTTATGTAAACATTGAAAATTGTGCAATTATTGAATTGAACCGAAGGAAATGAAGGATGATTTAAATTGTGCTGTTAGCAACGTTTGTAGTAATTATATTTTCTATCTCAACACCACATTTATTATTGATTTAAACAGGAGGTTGCGAGTCCTGATTAGCATTATCATTATTTTCTGTAGATGCATGAAAATTTAAAATCTTTTTCGAAGTCTCCAATTTTTTTGTCATAGATTCGTCTTCTGCAACGGAAGATGATGAAGTGCATTATTTTTTAATCAGCACAGTCTAAGCAGCTTTTGTAATAGTAGTAGATATATAAAAAAACATAGAATGTGAGATTATTTAAGTAATAGTAGATATATAAAAACATAGAATGTGAGATTATTTAATAACATACACGTTAAACTTAACATTTTCTGTACGGAATAGCCAAGATTGTTTCAACATTTTTTATTTTCGATTATAAAACCAACCTAAAAACAATATTTATGGAATTAAAAGTCAGTTATTTTTATTGAAAACAATTTTGTTTATGATTATTTAAGAATTTAAATTCTTCACCTGAAGAAGCTACAGCGTAGCGAAATAATTGAAGCAAAATTAATAAAAAGCTGGAAATCAATATTGTTATTAATAAAAATAATTATGGGTTTTCAAAAATTAAGTGCCTCAGTAATCAACGATTAATTCAAATGAAATATGTTACTTACGTAACGTAAGTCAAAATGTCATAGAGGTAAATGTGGAAATAATTTATTAATTATTTTCAAATCATTTTTATTTAATTTATTGAAATGTGTTTGTTGGATTTTCGTAATATTAATACAGTTACCACGGAAGTAATAAAAAAGAAAACAATATAATCATTTCGGTATTGTTAAAACCAGAAGAAACACTTGAAACACATTCTCCAGATCCATTTTACGTGGAGCAATAACAATAAATTCGGTTATTTTTAGATAGGCTTTACATAATATGGAAAAGGATTTCTTTAAAGTGAACCCACCGGCCTGTAATAACATAAATTACACATTTTTATTCATATTAGAACGCATAACGATAACAATAAAATTTTCCGAGAAGTGAAAATGATGGAAGCGCTCGGGTAATTTGATGCCTGGCCCGAGATTGCGCTTTAATGGGGTTGAGCTCGCGCTCCTCGCGCACCTTTATTTTATTTTTGTTTTCAAAAAAAAAAAGAAAGAGTAACGTCAAAACGAGAAATTCCACTTAATAATAAAATCATTTGCATTGTCCTGAGCGGCCGTAAAGGTATTACGGCCACAAATTCCAGTGTTGAAAAACAAACGTCCGCCGAGGCCGTCCGTTTTATTGTGACATTTATTCGGATGTTGCACCGGCATTTCGTCTCTTAACCATCCAGAGGATGATTTCAGATAAGGATCGGGGGGAATATTAAGAGATGTAAATTTAGGTTACACGTGCTAAACAATTTCTTTATTGTGCAATAACGGTCC
Source organism: Philonthus spinipes (assembly GCA_963082785.1). Lineage (NCBI taxonomy): Eukaryota > Metazoa > Arthropoda > Insecta > Coleoptera > Staphylinidae > Philonthus > Philonthus spinipes. The sequence goes on from OY720311.1 coordinate 21,985,392, forward strand.
GAAACCACCGAAAGGAAATAGGATGGGTCTCTATAGCGGACGAATAAATTCGGGTTTTTTATTTAGTGTGAATCACGTTTTTTTTTTCTTTTACATAATTTTTAATCAACATGCAGAATATTATTGATTCAAACAAGTAATTTCAATATTTCCTTAGGATATAACCACAATTTTATTTCAAATAAGAAAAATATATATTAAAATAAAACATGAGAAAAATTAATTACTAGAGCAAGAGGGAGTGCTTCACCATAATTTTTATCAAAATTACAGCGAAGCACTGTTTCGGCACTCTTTCTACATCTCACTCTTACTCTAGCAATTAAGTTTTCTTATCTTCTCTTTTATATATATATATTTTGTAATATGTAATAAATATGAACAAGTTTTTTTAAAATACTTTAAAAGAAAAACGAAAATTTTAATATAATTAATGGTTTTAATATTTAGACATTGGTAGTTCATATTGTATGAAATAAATATGAATAAATTATTAAAAATCAACCAATAAAACACAGATTAGATTGAATCTGTGTTTTATTGGTTGATTTTTAATAATTTAGATTGAATCTCTGTTTTATTAGTTGATTTTTAATAATTTATTCATATTTATTTCAAAAAACTAAAATCTTTGCGAAATTTGAATTTTGAACGTGGAATAGTCTATTTGAATCTTGATACATATTAGTATCAAGCTACTGCTACTTTTGTTTGGTAAATAATGGTCCAAAAAGCGATACGACTCTGAAACTCTATCTATTCTCAAGCTACCTTCTTCAGTAACTGAAGAATATGACTACCAAATTTTCAACTGGGAAAATGAGGTTTTTTATTTTGATCATTTAAAAATAACACATCCGATTCCTCTGAGTGATCACTATACTCGGAAGACTCGGATGTGCTATTTTTAAACGATAAAAGCAAAATACTTCATTTTCTGAGTCAACAAGAAATTAATAACAAATTAAAGACGACGCAAGCGCCACCTTTTGCCTAATTTCAAGTGGCATCGTCAACGATTTGGGTATACAAGGTAGACGATGGAGAATCATTGTTTCGTCCGCTAGATGAATGGTAACTGAACGTTTCATTAAATGTGAAAAAATTAATAATCTAATCAGAGATCTTGGTCTAACTAGATCAAATGCAGAAAGTTTTACATTCAAATAGAATCTTTTAGGCCTTACACAACTACTTGAAAAAGACAACAAAGATTTTCCACTATAGAAAATTGTTTGTGTTTATGTAATGATGTGAACAAACTATTTGAAGAGGATTGACATTGAATCCCATCCCTAAGATTGGCGTCTTTTTATAGACAGCTCTTCGCGAAGTTTAAAATCCATTTTCCTTCATAATGGTAATAGAAATATGTAAGTTTGTAAATACCCGTTGATATTTCGAAAAAATATTACGAAAATGAAAGATGTCTTTTGAAGAAACTTCACTACAAAAAACATGAATGGAAAGCCTGCGGAAATTTTAAAATGATTGCTTTTTTAAAAGGTGACATTAATCATTCTTGTTTCCTGTGTTTAAAGGATAGTCGTGCTACAATCAAATACTACACCAGAAAAGATTGGCCTATTAGAACATAATTCACACCTGTCGTTAAAGTTTCTTCGCTTCAAATTCTACACCAGAAAAGATTGGTCTATTAGAACATAATTTACACCTGGCGTTAAAGTTTCTACGCTAGGTGTAAAATATATGGAAGTGTTATTTCTAAACGATCAAAGCAAAAAAAAAACGCATTTCCCAGTTGAAATTTTGGTAGCCATATTCTTCCGTCATTAGTAAAATAAAAAAAAAAAGTTGCCGCCGCTTCATATTTAACTCGGCTTGGCCAAACAGTTCGTAAAAGCACTCAATAAAGATGAAGAGACATTCATACACCTACTCCTCTTGTTTCCAATTTTTCCGAAAGCTAGAATAGAAGGTGAAGTTTTTAATATATAATATATTCGCAAGCTGATTAATTCTGAAGAATTTGAACAAAAAATGACGTAAATTGAGAAATATTCTTGGATTTTTTAAGGTAAGATAACTTCTTTGGAAATAAAAAGTCTCCACAGTACAAAGTTATTGATGATTTTTTTTTAAGTTTTTAATGAATCATATATTCGCAAGCTAATTAATTCTGAAGAATTTGAACAAAAAATGACGTAAATTGAGAGATATTCTTGGATTTTTTTAAGGTAAGATATCTTCTTTGGAAATAAAAAGTCTCCACAGTACAAAGTTATTGATGATTTTTTTTGGAATGTTATAAAAACCTTGGTTGCTGAATGTCTCTAAAGTTGCACTAGCTACATTGCACTCGGTGAAAATATATATGACATCAATGAAGAGTACGGTAAGAGAGATTACATCAAGACATAGCAATGATGAAAAAACACTATCAGGACAGGTGGGATTGTAATATGATGAGTAACTACATATGGTGCATCCTTAATGAGGAATCATTAGCGAAAAAGCAGAACTGACATCCATTTTTGTATTTTTTTAAGAGAAGTTCAATGTTAATTTGATGTTTAATAAAATTATGTTAAAATAAAACTTTTTTCCACTTGCAAATTATTAAAAAAATGGCTATTAAAGTAAGATTTTCGCCCAAGATCTAATACTTTAGAAAAAAAGTCATATTTCTTTAATAATCTAACATAAACGCTACGCCTATTCTCATAAATAGAAACAAATGTTGGCATTGTTGGTATATTGTTGGTGTAATTAATTATTTTCTATATATAGAAAATCTTTATTTCTGAGAGATACATTAAATTACATTACAATCATAAACCTCTAGTTAAGCCTCAGAAAATGGCTATCGACCATCGGTCTTTCTGTCAATTATTTTCTATTTTTTTTTATTTTTTTTTTATTTAAAAAAATCTATATTTCCATATTTGTTTCCTTTTTACGCTCATTTTTTTAATAAGGAACCCTTTTATTAGGTAGCTAATTCCCATGGTACTCATCCATAACAATGTTCATATGACATATTTTTTGTGTAGTGACTTTAATTTAAAACCATTTTAAAAATCACAGCTTTTCAAACGTAGAAGCCTATAGAAGCCCCCAAACACATAATAGCCACTCGAAGCCGGCGCATTCGAATCTCATTAACCTTTGTAACACATTCATTGTGAAATTGAATGGTCAGCAGTGCTCTTTGTGCAGCAAACACGCATAGAGAAAACTGGCGAAAAACCCTGTGAAATTAGCGGCCGTTCAAGCCGAGCGCACTCCGATAATGGAAATTAATACCTCATCCAATGGCAGGTAAAATAATTTGTAACAACAAGCCGTCAGGCGTCCCGTGGCTTGCGCTCGATGGTCAATAACACGTCGGTGTGTTGCACGTCTTCATCATCAAACTCTCGAAGTACTCCTCCTATTTTTTTCTTTTCCTTCTCCTCTTCCTCTCCATACAATTTCCACGAATGGGAATAAAACGGGACAAAACCGAAAAAGGTGCACAATAAAAAGCATAAATGGGCGAATAATAAGCGAGGGGGCCCTTCTGGATGTCACCTTTTCTGCTGGAAAATGGCGGCTTTTGTGCGCTTTCTTCGGCGACAATGAGGTGCAATAAGTGTGACTTGTTTGAGTCGGAATCTTGACCGACGAGGATACAATAAATCACGAGTGCAAGCGCTGGCACGCTTGACTTTATAGCTCTGGTAATACAATGATGGATCGACGGGGATTGTATGGGGTTTTCGCACGGTTAGGTTAATGTATCACCTTTACAAAACGTCGTGGATTTAAATTAAATCTGCATTTTACTGTTAAATTGTTTCGAAAATTAAATTTAACAATGCAATATAAAAATATTATAGAAGGATTTTACTTATTTATTCATGAATTTATAGAAATATATTTACACATTAATTGTATTATACATAATTATTAAACTTTTTATTCAATGAAATGAAATACTTACCATTTGTCAAAAAAAAATTATACAGGAAAATATCGAGGGTATAACAAAAATCGACAACGAAGTTGGCATTGGAAATCTAAAGTCATGTCTGAACTAAAATCACACGCGCACGGTTGTGATTTTAGTTCAGACATGAACTAAAATTGTCAGTCATGTTGACAAGTCAGTTGTCACTGTTTAACCGCAACCAGCATTTCACGCGTGTGATCTTAGTACAGACATGACTCGAGACTTGCCAACTTCGTCGTTGAGATCAAGGAAAACATGTTTGATTTAGAGCACTTAATTTATTACACCACAAATAAAAGTAACGAAAATTGTGAAAATTTATATAGTGAAAGTGATTTTCAGAATAATTTTAGGTGCGCTACTTAATTCTTGCTATTTTTTTATAAAACTGCAACTTTATTGTGAGAACAAATTAATCACTAAAAATATTTCCCATCGCTAGCGATAATTTTTTCACATCTTTCTGGCAAAGCTTGAATATCGTCAGGGTAGAAGTGTTCATCTTTTGAGGCTATCCACGAATCAAGCCATTTGGAGATGTTTTCATATGAGCTGATTATCTAACGTTGTTTCACTTAGAGCAGCATCTCCGTAAATTGTTTGGAGTTCTCGATACGCTTCAACCGCCGTTTTCTTCGAATGAAATTTTCCCTGTTTAATTTCATTGTATTTTTTTGCAATTGGAAAAAGGGATTGATCGAATTTTATTGATCATTGCCAGATGATGAATTTGTTTTCCCAATCTACATAACAAAAAATAAACCTGCAAAATCAAGTATATTAAGTTCAATTTGAAATTAATTAATTACAGCGCGTATCAAAACATTCGTAATTGCCACTGGGTGTAATTAATGTATGTTATTATACGAAACGGCGTGTTCAGTAAGCTAATTAACCGTTCGGTCCGGATAGTTTGCTACATTTATTTGTCGCAATTAACCGGTGATTTGGTTTCCATCTGCGCCGAGTAAAAGCAGGAACAATTCGAGGCTAATTAGCGGCGAGCCATTACTCGCGAATTATTGTATAGTCTCTGCAGACTTCCGGGGTAATTACACAATATATAGTGTATCTTAATGCGGCGCGTTTATCTGCTTTAATTTATACTCACATCTGCTTGATGTGCTGATGATGGACGCTAATTTCAGAGGAGTTAAGTAGAAATTCTTTATATAAAATATTATTTTTGTAAATTCTTTTAATTTAATACAACGTCTGGTGTGCCTCGGGGATCTATTTTGAGTCCAATATTTTGTAATTGTTATATCAATGATATAATTCACGAGTTAGATGTTTCTTGTTTGTTATTCGCTGTTGGAATGAAAATTTACACACCTGAATACTCGTCAGCTGATTGTTTATTATAAAAAAAATATTTATTCCATTTTTAAATGGTGTATATCGAATAAATTGGATTTGGGTATCAAAAATGTAAAGTAATATTATTTTCTCGTATTAAACAAAAATCTTATAACTACATAATTAATTTAATTACACTGTCAAGGATTGATCAGATTAAGGATCTTCTTATAATATTTGCTAACATGGTATAATTTTCTCACCCAATCGATTTTTGGGTTTCATTTTTCGTAATTCTAAGCACTTTAAAAATACTGAAGCTCTGTTTTCACTAAATTATGCATATATTCAACCCCCCCTTAAATATAATTGCTGTATTTAAATCAACTCAAATCAAATATTTTTAATTTCAAGGTGATATAACAATTACATACAAATTGAAATAGTAATAGAAAAAATAATAATTGAAATAGTGTCAGGTTCTGGAATCCTTGATATACAAAGTACTCCAATTTATTAGAGTCCATTCAAAAAAGTGGTTACTTAAATATTTATATCTCAAAAAGTATGGTAGTTATAAAAAAGTAGATTGATTAATAATTTAATTGTAACAACTATTTATATTTATGAGGATGTAATAAAATGAAATTTATAGGCAGAACAATTTTCTAAGAAAATATCTAAATCTGTTGATACGAATCGTACGAAATATTAGTTTGCCCGGAATAACAGTTAACCGAGCAGCATTACATCGTTTCACCCAGATGCAATCTAAATACGCAATCCAGTTCATTAGCTTATTAGCCTTATGACTTCATCCACGACTAAACGCAGGATATCTCTCTTTAGTAAATTGGGTTTATCAACCACTGAAGATAACCAGAAATGTCGGAATGCAAATTTAACCGCCAATTAATCCGGCAGCGCGAAATACACGAGATCCGCTCACGGCTTGGCAATCTATTACGGCCGAGCAATAACAGGTGATCTCAATTGATATTTGTATTTGATACACGTAACGTTATCGCTAATATCCTGTTGGTAATTTATATTTTATGGCCGGGATAAGTGCTTTTAGAAATCGTAATTAAAAATTTATGAAAATAATTACGGTTGTTTCATATCAATTTTAATTTTTTCCTGCCAATGTAATATAAAATATAAATTTATTACATTGGTTCAATACATTTGCATTTAGAATTTAAATAAATAAATATACCATTAACTTCATCAAGTTCTTGTAATTACCTGGATTAGTGTTTTGCAAATGGTGTGCCGCGAAAAAATTTCAAGTTTTGTGAAGATAATGCGCCTACAGGTAAATGAAAATTATGCGAATGAAATTTTGGTCGCTTGTGCTCATTAGACATCTTTTCATATTATATTGATTATAATAATAAATAAACATTAAATAAAAAATGTTTTTCTTTGGTGTACCTCTAAATTTTTTTGATTTAGTAGGTTCACCTAAAACCATAAATTTCCCGAAGGGCTAGTGAATATGACCGCTTCACCAGAATAAAACAACCCTCGCTGAAACTACCAGGCAAGATCAAGGCTGATCCAGGAATAGATTCAGGGAATGAAAAAATAATCTGTGGCGCAGAAGAGAAAAAGGAAAAAAAAAACCTCAGAGGCGCAAGCTAAACAATCTTACTTTCAAGAACCTCTTCTCAGAATGAACTTACTGGGGCCAGTGTTGAAAAGTCCACCCAGGAGAAGAAAACTTTACTGTAAATAATGTAATACAAATGAAATAAAATTTTAAAAACAAACAAACCACTAAGTACACGTTTTAGTAATGTTTCATTAACATGAAAATAACGTTTAATAATAATAGGAAAAGGATTTATTCACATGGTCACAGTTATTTAAATAAATTAAATAAATATTGTTGTTATCTTGTATATTGTCTTGTAATTGGGAAATCTTTGTTTCCTGTTGGGCAATAAATATTATTATTATTATTATAAAAAAGGATTTGAAAATAATTAATGGCAAAAAAGAAAATAATTTATTAATTAATTATTTTTAAATTCTTTTTATTTAATTTATAACGTTTAATGTTGCTACAGCCTTGCTAAAACGTTATTTGTTTGTGATTTTTTATCAGTCATTAAAATTTGTTGGAGTTTATAACTCCCCCATTAACTACTTCACTGGTTAGTAGCGGAAGATTAAAGTCATCCCCATGGATTTAACAATTCATTTACGAATATAAATTCTAAATTTAGCTGTTTTCTTTACTCGAATTTAGTGTTGTTTTTTTTTTTTTAATTTTTCATATATGATCTTGATCACTTACGTGATCTACTTTGATCAGCTTCAACTTTAGTGGATTAAGATTCGATCTAAATTCGCCATTCTTGATTGGGCTTTGAAGTCGTAAATCCAAACATAAAAGAATTAATTAAAATTACATTATTTCGAATTATCCAATTGGAATAGTTATCTAACACAATCAGATAGTTATAATTATATAAACGTGCCTGATACAAAGATTGAAAACAGAAAACCCCATTAATTCTGGTATTCAAACAAGTACCTAGTAATAATAATATTTTTCGATTATTTTATTGAACCATAATTACCTGGGTAATATATTAGTCGTTAAATTAACCATTAAAATTAACTCACTTGTTAGCCAGCGAACGCGCGGCCCATAAATACATCGAAAATAAAAAGCAAGAAGGAGCAGAAGAAGGAGAAGAAGAGGCCCGAACAACCCCAATGGGCGTGCTTATTCATCTCGCGACGTATTTAAACAGTTCCATCCAATTACCGGAGATTAAAAGCCCGTTGAAAAAATAAACAGCGCGAAAGGTCATTATTGAATTGTAGTTAAGTAGCGATTGTTAATGGACAATAGAAGGAGCTCCATTTGTTGGCCAACAATGATGAATCGACGCGAACTTTTCAGTCCCCCTTCTGTCTCTCTCCCTCTTTCTTTCACCGACGTTCACTTGTTTAACAAGTTAATAAGCCCAACAATCAGTTAGCGCATCAATCAAGAGCGCGCGGCTGAAAAAAAGGACGCGATGCGATGGCGGGCTGTCAAATAGTTGGTTGATTGGTTGTTGGGTCGGGAAATTAATAGAGTGTTTTTGTGTTTCTTTTTGGTTTTGTTTATTTTCGGTTGTTAATTGTGTAAAATTCACGCGCTTATTTATTCATGGGCTGGCCTCCTGCGGTTTGGGATTGTGGGGAACGCGCTTGGGCTGTTGGCTTTCTGATGCGCTCTTCGGGAGGGTTTCTTTTTGTTTGTGTTCCCTTGGGATCGAAACATTTTTTTTTTCATCCAAAGGAAGTTTTGACACTTTACGAGTGTGGCTTCGGTGGAATGTATTTACTGCACAATTAACATAGCTAACATATTAAAGATTTTCAATGTGAAGAATTTAAGAGAGGCCTGTGAAAATCGATTCGATCAATTTTTTATCAACAGAGATAAGGACTTCTATGAGAAAGGAATCATGGGATTATCATCAAAATAGCAACAAATAATCAAACAAAACGGTGCATATTTTACGTAAATCCAATAACTCTAACCATATTAAAAAAAATGAAAAAAAAAATGTAGATAAACATGGATAACTTTTCGCCACATCAAATATTTCAAAGCATTATAGAAATTATTAGTTGAGAAACGTATAACAAACACTAAAAAGATTCATAGATGAATATAATTTTTAAAAGTGAAGTTATACATGATAAGAAATATTTCAATTGAGATGGATGATATAACAAAGTAAACATTATGTAAGAATTCAGCTAGAAGATAATGAAAAACACTTCTAAACTTTGTTTTGTATAACATTTTATATATATATATATATAAACATCTTTATTGTAACATTAATTCAACATATGGTACAATGTAATACATGGTTAATTAATGGTAAAATGGCTATCGACTGTAGGTCTTTCAGTCAGTTGTTCTTGTTTTATGTCGTTAGTCTGTCAGTCGTTGAAATGAGATGAAATGAATTCATATATAGTGAATTGTAGAAATTGGAATTTGGAAGAAATATTAGGGTTTCTTTTTAGGAATAATGGGTTTGCAATGTCTCTATAACATTTTACTATTGCTGTTTTGCAGTTTCGGCAAATTCAGCTTGCCATTGTCAAACATGATTTCATATTCATTAATTATATTTAAAGTTGTATAACGAAGTAAAAGCCTCCACAATTGAAAAAAAAAATTAACTAGAGTTGAAGAATTATAATGATATAGCTATACTACTATAGATTTAGCATAGATGTCTTTAAAGCGAGTCAATATTGAATTTAATAGATATCAACTCTTTACAAACATTTTATAATAATTGTATTCATTTCCTAAATATACCTAATAATGAGAAATCAAATTTCCCGCAAAAAAAAACTTTTGGTATTTTTATAATAATAATATTCATTTCCTAAAAGTAATAACCAGGAATCAAATTTCCTATCACAAAAAAACAACAACTCTTGGGACTTTTTATAATAATTGTATTCATTTTCTATAAGTAATAACGAGGAATCAAATTTCCCGCCAAGAAAAAAAAATTGGACCTATTAACCAAAGACATTAACTAATTTGAAGAAAAGAGATATTTTCGTGTTAATATTGAATTTAACAAGTACCAACTCTTGTATAATAAATGTATTCCTTTCCTAAAAATAATAATGTCGAAACAAATTTCCCCAAAAAACAACACTTTTTAAGAAACACACAAAGCCCTTATGCAGTATCGAATAAACACAATAATTTTCTCACTTCAAACTTTCGCCGAATCCAAAATTTCTTCAGGAAGACTTCACATACGTTTTCGAGAAAGTGGACCGCCAATGGAAAATATCGAGCTAATTTTTGCATAACAATTGCCTTCGGTTTACTCGAGGGTGATGATTTGGCACACCCCCTCGTACAATATAGTAATGGGCTTGTAACGAGCGGGTTTTGTGGTTTTCTGGAAGAGCGTAAAGCCTCCGCAGCCGCTGAGCGTTTTGTAAGGAGAACATGAAAGGTTGGCGATTTGCATAAACGCCCACGACATTATCTGTTCGGTTAGATTTGCGGGAAAATAAGCGGCCACCGGGTAATAATGGGATTAAGGAGTGGGCTTTTCTCGGAATTTTGTTGGAGGGTATTAAAAAGGTACTGCGCACGTCGGCACACGCACTCAGGTAAACGTTTCTCCTTTTTTTTTGGTAGAAGAAAGTGCTTTCTTAGAAAATATGTCAATTTTTAAGTAACATCAATGCAGTAATTAACTCTTACATCCGAAAAGGTTGAATAAATAAATAAAATGAGCTGCTCCAGCCTGGCCACATAATTCGAATAAATGGAGAACATGAAAGATCTTATAAGGAATTATTTATAATTATAATTCAATTTGGTTCTCATAATTAAAATATTTTATATTTCATTTGCTGTGTTTCTCTACATTTTTTTTAATTCTCTTTCACTAGTTTCGACTTAACGTCATACTCGAAGGAGTGACTTCTTACGAAAGATGATAATTCGAAACTAAACTGAGAGAAAAGATAAAAATTGTAGGATTTGTTTCACTAACATTTCTTTGTATTCTCTCAGAATAGTTTTGAGTTCTCGTCATTCTTAAGAAGCTCGACAAACATTTTATTATAATATCTATTTTTGCCATCCACGAGTTAATTAAAGCCCACAATCCTGAATTTGACAAAACATAAATTAACTGACACAGACACATAAGTACAATAGATTAATACAAACATTGACAACTGTAACATTTTTCGCATTTTTTTTTTGACGATTCCTATACTACTGTAATATTTTTAGTCATTGGAAAATAAAGAATTTATTTATTTATTTATTTTTTTTTTATTTCAAATTCAACGTATTGCTTGTAAAGGAAAACGAAAAAAAAACAGAAACAAATAAGTTTTAATATTTAAAAATTTGTAGTTTACTTAAAAGTAAACATCGTTTAGAAATTGTTTAAAATTACTAGCAATATAAATTCTCATAAGCAAGGTAGACATTAATTGGCTTTCCTAATTATTGATAAATCATTATATTTCCTAATTCCGTGTAATAACAATTTGAAGAAATGAAATTACCACTAACCAGCCACACTCGCATCATATTTGCATTATAATTACTGCATATCTCACGAAATTTGCATAAATGGTATTTTTCGTGATTTATGATCAGATAATGCTCATGTGTATGATCATCGTGTTTAAAGCGTGTAATTTAATAACAATATATTAGCATTATCGCATGATTTCTACTGAAAGGTCTCTTGTAATCGTATATTGTTTGGGTAAATGGTGTTTAGTTGTAATTTTCACAATTTGTATTGAAGGATAAGATGTAATTGTTTCAGATTTTATTTATTGGAATTGCAATAAAACATAGGAAATCGTTTTATTGCAATTCCAATAAATAAAATTTAAAACAATTACATCTTATCCTTCAATACAAATTAAATTAAAGAAGAAATACAAGTGTAAAAAAAATATATATATTATGAATAAAGTGCTCCTAGATGGCTTCATTTATTCATTCATTTATTATTGTAACTATTCATTTTATCATGTATGTATGTTATTGTATGTAATGGCCTCCGTTAAATAAATAAATAAATTAGACGTCATACATTCCGCACTTATGATTGAGAGAATACACATAATATTGTATATTCATCATTCATGTTTGGTAAGGATTTTGGGTTGTAAACTTTATCTGACTATACTTCTTTGAAAATGTGACTGATTAAGTTAATTTTGCTGCAATATGATTAAAGATTTCTTAATGTCAAATAAAATTAAATTTTAAAATAATTAATTTGTTACAATTGAAAAAGAAGTAAAGAAGTTTAGAGAAGTAAAACGCAATGTTATGTTGCATTTCTTTAAATGATGAAAGTGACATTCATTTCAAATTTTCGATCAATATCTAGCAATAGCTTTATCCTTATCCTTAATAAATCATTTTTTGGAATTAAATTGAAAGACCGTCCACCTCATGCCAATAGCAAAACTCTCGACAGGCAGCTGTTAATCATTTCGACATTCCTCCAAATTTTTCTATGGGAAACCCCATAATTGGCTCGTCATGACCTATTACTATTACGGTTTTGGTCCGTGTCTGACCCTATTAAAAGTCGATAGGGCGTGAAATAATCGGCACAAGGGTTTTGTGTGCGCGCACACACATTCACGCACACACACAGCCAATAAATCGGATCGTTGTGTTTGATTTATAGCCAGCGACACGTTGACCGCCATGACAGCTCAATTATAGCCATAGTCCGCCACTGTACCACCATATAAATCTACATAACATGCGTGAGAATTAATTTAGTAAATTGATCCACATCGGCCGTACGTACCGGACCTTACTGCACAAATGCTAATAACAACAGCATCGACATGCAGGCAGGTAATTGAAAATCGGCTATTTGGATAAGGGAGACCGAAAACGGTTGGCTTCGCGCCGATTATAGCATAATTGAATCGAGTCGTGTTTATAGTGCTCGATTCCATTTTGAATTAATTCATAAAAAAACAGCCATCAATAAAAAAAAATACTCCCATATAATCAATCATTCTTATTTAAAGCAAACCAGTCAAGCGATTGATAATCATTCTTTTAGTCAGAATTAAAATAAATACAGAAAGAAATGTCTATATATTCTTTTTATTTTATGCCGATAATACTGTTTTATTTTTCTTTTTTTAAAAAGATTAAACAATCTTGGCTTATATAATGGAAAACTGTAATTTTATAAGATTTAACTAAACTATGTCTGTGTTGTGTACTATAAGATATATTAATTCTAAAAACGTTTCAGACATCTTTCTAAGTAGTAATATTTATATTATATTCCTTTCTTAAGAAGGAAGAAAGGAATATCGTGGCTGAAGGACCTTTAGCCGATAGTCAATTTGTGAATTGTACACTTCGCTATAAATTCATAAATACCAATAAATATGTTCCATATTTCTAGGCCCCTATTGTTAAGTTTTACGTTTACGTGAAGGGTTTAATCACAAATATAAAGTCTGTTGTTCCTTACTTCATTTTTATGTTAAATGTACATTTCGAGAACGAAAATAACAAACTGTTTGTTATTGATACTGAGCAAGTTGTGTCTTTTTATTTGTTTTTTTTGTTTTCATCCGTATTAAACAGGATCGGCTCATTCGGAATCTGGTCTCCAAGCTGATGTAATTAAAATAATTGTAATGTTGTTATTGCAACTAAACATGGAGGTTAAGACAATAATTACGAATAAAGCTCCAGGCTAATGTTACGAAAAAAATCTACATAAAGTGTTTAAAACCGGTACAATTGTCAGCATTTACTTAACACATCAATGGAAGGAAATGAACTCCACCAAGCCCGAAGCCGCCCATTTAAAACATTTAAAACCAATCAGCCCGATTTTTTAATGCCTCCCAATTACCACCACCCTGAGCAACATCTTTCCTCCCAAATTACCGATATTTCGAGCATTTTTCCTCATTTAATCCAGAAGGTAATTACACCCATTAAAGAAAACAAATTAGTACAAATGACCGCCAGTAAAACCTAATTAATACAGCACTAACACGCATCCAGATAGATAATGACACCGCCATTTGTACGCAATTACGGGCCCCGTAACGATGCTCGATACTTCAATAATTTCGAAAATATATTTATTAAAGCACGCTGAAGACGTGACGATAATGACGATCGAAACGGAGATGAGACGGCATTTGCATAAATCGGAGATTCGTATGGGTCATACGTGTTTGTAATTACTCCTAATTAGGCCGTATAATTAGCATATTTTATTTCAACAATTATCATGGGTGTGTGTTGGTGTTTTCGGTCCGTGAGAACCGGCTGATTATTTTATTGTTTATTGCTAATTTATGGTTTAATAATATGTAAATGGCGGATAATCTGGTCGTTTAGTTGCGTCGGATTTTATGGGACGGAGAGGAGACTGTATTATCAGGCACTTCCTAGTTGGATGTTTCTGTTTATTTATTTTTTTTCTCTATTTCTTCGGCTTTCCTGGAATTCTCTATAAATTATTCATACTTTTAGGATGTTATCATAAATTTCGCGGAGAGGTGTTGTTACATTTGAATTGTAAAATTTTTGAATTTCGCTTGTTATGGGCTGCGCTATTAAATTTTATGGGTGCTTATGAATAGTAATTTTTTTCATTGCGGACAAATGTTAAATTACAATAGCGTATTTTTATGTACTTGTACATATCAATTTAATAAATGGCAATAAAAAAAGAAACTCCACTTATACAATATGAACGAGAACTCCTCCAGGGTGCTTTGATTTTTTTTATTAATGTTGGCAATAAAAGAAACCACTCACTATAGGTTATGTTAATCTAACAAATTAAAATAAAGATAAATAATGACTCATGTGACGTTTTATAAGGTTTTTATTCATTGGCGCAAACAAAATGTAAAATAAAGAAAAAACTCAAAAAATTCTAGAAGAGAGAAGTTATAGAGCATATTGGACTGTAAGATAAATCAAATATATAGCAAACAATCCTTTCAATTTGTAATTTTATATTAAATGATAAAACTTAAATCAACACTAAACACAGTAGACCTGACAATGTTGCCTAAATGATATCCTAATATTTAACCATAAAATTAATGCATTCCCTCCTTAATATATTAATTGTTTAAGTTTATTTTCATACGTTACTCTTTTTAAGTGCAATATCAGAGCCTATTAAATATACAGATCTGAATATTGGAGTGGGAATTTTGAAATCTCGGAGTCCACACGGAAGAATTAATTCACCTACGAACCATCTTGACGGAAACATCTCCCGTTCACAATAATTTGGAATTTTATTTTCATCTAAATAAAATAATTTGACCATAAGTCATTATTTAGTTCACAGAAAATTTAAATTATTATCGTTATTACTATAAGTAAAAATAATTGTTACATTTCGACAACATTGGTCATTTGCGTAGAATTAATGTTAAATGAACTATTAAATTAAGTGATATATAATGTGGTTGATGCGAAGGGATATTTTAGTCCATGAAAAGGAAGATGGATTTGGGTTTTATTAGGATTGATTGAAATACAGGGTTATTATAAATAATGGACCCATTTTTAAAAATTCGTAGTTATTAAAGTACAAATCTAAAATTAACAATCATTGCAGCCATGAAAAGAGGAAATTTCAAAGTTTTTAAAGTTGCAATGTTGAATGTAGATTTTTGCGAATTGTTGCCTTTTTCACTAAGGTAGAAATTTTCTTCGCCGCTAAAAATCATACGCTGTAGAAAAATTTTAAATTCCACGTACTCTCACAATTCATGAATTCATCAAGACAGTTCATCTTATTAGCACATACTGTACATGACCATCAATTCAAGACAAGGCAGAAAGACCTCCGGTCGATAGTCCAGGACAAACAAACCATTATTTTAATGTATATATTCAATGATTGTAAAAATGTAATTGTCTGAAAAAAGATATTTGTATATATTAAATTTGTGGACATAGACAAAGTCGTTAACAATCATGACATTTGGATAAAAAGACAAGAACTAGAAAAAGACATTCAAAAAGAACAACGGTTGATAATATAAGAAGAAGAATATAAGAAATCTTTTGTCAATTTATTTTATATAGAATTGTCTTCATTTGATCCTATAAATTATTCTTTTATTTATTTTTTTATTAATATTAATGTATTCAATTATATTGAATATTTTTTATGCGGGTCTGAATATGTAATGGAAGGGATTATGTGTTATTATTAAAACGTAAATTGTATCTTAGAATAAATGAACGAAATCTCGTGTAATCTATAGATAATTAATATTATTTCGTAGTACTGCATTTTAGTGTATTATATTAAAAATATAAGTTATTTTTCATAAAGAGAAACACTTAAAATAAAAAAAAAAACAGATACAAATTCACCTCAATCCTTCACGTCGAGCCGTTGCGGACCTGCACATAACTCCGCACAATTAATAATTGTCCCATTCGAGCTTAACAAGATCTCCGCTAATTAATCGCAAACGAAACTCGAGCGCAGATACCGTTCCGAGCCGCAGCGTGATAAATCCGCAATTTAATCTCATATCTTCCCTCTGAAAGAAACAAAAAATAAAGGACGAAGAGAAAAAGAAAGACGGAGAGACAATAAAAAAAATACGGGCAACGGTTATTAATTACCAATATTCCGTAATTGATACGGCCTCGGAGATGTCGCATTATTTCTCGGCAAACGACAGGGCCTGATTAAATAAATGGCGCACATCGGCGAAGTAAGGTGAATTTATGGTATTGATGTCGGCCGTAATTAATACCTGAAACTAATTCCGAATTGATTATACGTAATTACGGGTTACTTTGGCTGACTTTCTGAATTTATTTTATGTTAATTTTTGTGATGTCTGCGAGATTATTAGTAAATTGATGTTTGATGTTTTGATGAGTGTTTCCTTCGTGGCTACCACGCCATTAATTAGGATGTGATGATGATGGTATTGACGTGACAGTTATAATTAAAATAACCTGCTTCTTATTACCATTAGCTGATATTGCTAATAAGAAATAGAAATAGCTATGTAACACTGAAGAACTTTTTTTAAAATGTTTAGTTATGAATTCAATATGTATTTATCAATGTAATTTGTTAGAATAATATTATCTATACCCTAAAATAGTACTGTCCAACAGAGCAAAACTGTTAGGGCCATTTAAACTACACAAGAAGAAGAACAACAACAAGAAGATAACTTATACAGTGTGTATACTTCTATTGCGAACATCATTTTTTTTAAATAAAGAAATTCAAAGCACTCTTGAAGAAAAAAATCTCGATCATACAGTACCATATTTCCTTTATACTTATAAAAAAAAGTTAAATTGTTAAAGTTTGTATTTCTTTATATACAAACTTTAACAATTTAACTGTTTTTATAAATATAAAGGAAATAAGTTTTTTAAAAAATAATGTTCCTATTAACATAATTATTATTCCCTTAATAATCCTTGAAAATAAAAAAAGCCTTCCAAAGTAATTAACTATTAAATTACAACACGTTGATGAAGACTTTAAAAGTCACGCGGCGAACGTTTATTCGATAATAAATTCGTCGTGAATGTTTATGTAAATAATAAAATTGATACTCGGGCGAGATAAGCCAGAAATTTTTATTTGGAACTGTGTGATCGCGCCCAAACAGGATTCGGAGTGTCCCATAATCCGGACCGGCCGGGCCGTAAATGGCATTTTTCTACCATAATTAGCCCGTCCCGCGGGAAAACTCTCCCTGATAAAGATCGCTAGGGTTTTGTTCGAGAGGGGCGCAAGAATAAAGCGATGGGTAGTTAAATTATCAGGCCGTAAAAAATATAGAAATAATTTTTATTTGAAACTGTTTTTTTTTTTGTTCTTGTTGTCAAGTTTTATCTTGTGGTATTTTGAGTATTTTAATTAATCGTTTTTTGGTATTTCGGAATTTTATGGAGAACGAAGTTGGTTGAAATCTAATTTGTGTTTATGATTCCAGATTACTTAAGAGACCAACAAATTTTAATTCAAAATTTATTAACATTAATTTTATTTATATTTATATATAATTAACAATAAATATAAAACTTTTAATTGAAGACTCATCTAACACTTGGTGAAACATTTTGTTTTAACATTCAATTTAAATATAAATAGAAAAGAGTATTAATTCATTTGTTCATAGTTATTTAAATCAATTAAATAAAAATATTTTTTTGTTGTAGGCGTTCACTTTGTGGTATATTTTAAATACACTTGTAAATAAAAACACTTTTTAACTTTGTTTTACCAGTGTATTTACAAGTGTATATAAAAATGATTTGAAAATAATTAATAAATTATTCTCACATTTAGCTCTGTTATTTTAGACACTCAATGTCCGGCGTGGGTATTTGCCCCGGAAGTAGTTGTTTTAATGTGCATTTGTTTAAAGTACTTAGATAACGTAAGTCAAAAGTCGCAGAGCTAAATGTGAGAATAATTTAATAATAATTTTTAAATATTTTTTATTTATGAAATAAATATGAATAGATTTTTAAAAATCAACCAATAAAACGCAGATTAGGTTGAATAACTTTAAATTCTCGACTAGTTTTCGGATTATTAGCCCATTTTCAATTTTAAATTCTCTTGAAAATGGGCTAATAACCCGAAACTATTCGAGAATTTAAAGTTATTCAACCTAATCTGTGTTTTATTGGTTGATTTTTAATAATCTATTCATATTTATTTTATTATGGAACAGTATCTAGTAGTTCAGATGTTTGCCGTTAGGTTGAAAAATCAAAGTTGGAATAAAATAAACATACACATTTTGTAAAAACCACTGCACGCTCTGGGGCTAATTTCACCTTTTATTAGACGTAAAATCGCAGCCTTAAATCTTTTGTTTTCTGAAAAGGAAATGTGCTTATGATGGAAATATCCGATTATTTTCCTCATAAGCACATTTTCTTAATAAAAAAGATTTAATTATTCTAAACGCAACGACAATTCAGTTCTGGTTCTGGGGCCGATCGGTCTGCCGTAATTTATCGAAGCGAACGAGAGAACCGGATGGAGGGATGGTCAACGTGGAAAAGGATAGTGGCAGGAATGCCAATGATTCATGGGCGACGAAACGCGATGTTCGGATGTTTTAGGTGTTCCTTCTACGTTGTCTTTTTTTTTCCTCCTCTCCTTCCTTTTCGCTTTCGAGTTTATTTTATTCCGTTGCTTCGTTTGTTCTGTTGCATTTTTGACAAGAACAAATGAACGTTACACATCTAGCACTTCGCTTGTTCGTACAAGGTATTCCACCCGCTACTATCTGTTCGTTTCGATCGGGATCGCGCTTGAAATATTTTGCCCGGCTTGTCAAAGTCTTCGGTTAATTTGATTTAACTATTGGATTCGGTTTTGTAAATGTCTTTTATTTATTTATTCAACGATTTTGCGCTCAGAGAAAAAAAAAAATTGTAAAAATCAAAAGGGATTCAAAAATAATCGAAATGTTTTAATATTCTTAAAACATTTTTTTCATTTATGATATAACAATTCAATTATAATTTTAAAAAAAAATCGTATTGAAATAGAAATACAAAGTATGTTTATAAACAATAGCTGGAAACAATCTGACTCGTGAGATCCGAACATAGCGGCAGCAGAACCTGTAAATTACATTACACCAAATTGGCACCAACAGGAGATCTCCTGCAGCACGATTTATTTGTTCGACCCTCGCTGATTACTCAATGGCGCTTAATGATTTGTGTTTTTAAAGGTAATAACCGACAGCAAATATATAATCTTCACCCGTACTTCTCACACTCGGCCTTTGAATAGAAGAAAAAAAACCAACAGATAATTTCGGGATTACGAATGCTGTGAGTAGAATGTGTGGATACCTTTTCCAGTCCACACCATAAATTAGCCGACCGTAGGATATGTACGTATGGGCATCCTCACCACAAATTAGATAATATCGTAATGATATTTTCGTGCCCGTAATCGGAGATGGGAATAATGAAAAGCCGAGGACTGATTATATAAATAAACCTTAACCGAACGGTGATTATGTGTGTGGTAACTGGCGAAGAACAAACAAGCCACTTTTAATAACCACGCATCTGGCTGCGGCTTTTGAGGTTTTCATAATTGTTTTGTCATTTAAATAGGAATGACCGTTGAGCGTAGAGCGTAGACGAAACGGGAATTTGGTGATATTTTTATGTCATTATTTGTTAGTAAAGTTCAGGATTTATATTTAAATATCCCGACGGATGGAGACATTTATTGAATCTTTATTGCGGCCGTAAAACGCGGCATAATTGCGTTCGTGTCATATTAAATATTTTTTTTTAAATTTGGGTCATTGAGTTTCGGGCTTCGGCTCTTTTTCGTTTGTCAATAACTTTCCCTCGGATTTTCTTTAATGCAACTCTCGGCGTATTAAATTACATTAACATTTATTCACATGTAAATGTAATTTCGTTGAATTCAATTGAATACATAACACGGGAATTTAAATTATGTGCTTTTCAAATAAAATGTTGAAACCGATTTGAATACTTTATATGGATTATATGTGGGAAATTATTAAACGAAACAACGATTTTTTTAAATTTCACAAAAAATATCATTGTAGATAATTAATTAACAATTTGGATCGGGGTCTCTCAGGTACACAGGAATTTTGTGTTCGAAACCGAACGTCTTGCTGTAGAGAACAGTTTCACCAGTATATAGGAATCAGTGGACATATTCGATGGGGACTACAGTCCGCTGGGAATAAGAGTTTGTGCCAGAGATTTTAGATTTCCAGAAGAAGTTTGGTAAAAAGGGTTAAGGCATATCACAACGAGACGTTGATTGCAATTTTGAGGAGTTCGAATGTAAGTGCTGTGATGAAAAACAAGACAGAGCCAGAAGTAAATTGTAGTCCTAGAGAAGGGAAGCGAATTCCTACAGGAATATTCCTGCGCTATGTGATGGAACAGCTACTCGAGGATCTCTGGCCTCGTTTTTAAAAGGAGTGGTTGAATTAAGTCGAGCTCGAGGTATTTCCAAGAGAGAATTGTTTAAAGCTGCCGATTGTTTTGTCGACTCGGATTGAACCACACCCAATCTGCTGAGCAAGCTTTTCATCGCAGCAATGAAAAGCATAACAATCTCTTGAATTTCTGTGGTTCGGGATCTAACTTCACTCCATAACTCCTCGGCATAATCAACCGGTAGAAAATCTCTTCATCCCAGTTATTATTCATCCTTATACACCTATAAATCCCATAACCCAAGGCGCTCTGGAAAAGATGATCCTTTTGGTTGCTGCAATGGAAGGCTTGTTCAGCAGATAGAGTTTGGTTCCATCCAAATCAGAACCACAAAAAAAAAATGCAGCAGTCTTAAATAATTCGTTCTTTGAGAGATTGAGTGTTGTTCAGGCGATCTGACCTGAGCGTAACTTTCAACCTCACTTAGTCCTTGAAGATATAACCAGTATTACCCGTTAACCAGAGGTGTGTTGAATACTCTAGGCTGCTTTAGATGCACACATCAAATTTAAACCTCATCCAGCTCGAGAAGTTAATTTATTGGAACCTGATCTATACTACTCGGAGCTCCTAAGTCTTGTCCTTACCTACTAAAGAAGCCTCGTCTAATCCTTCCAAAATTACTTTTTGGAATTGTCGTGGAGTCGCAGTGCCCCCACACCATGATTGGTTGTTGTAAAAAAATGTGTTCTAAAAACATATAGTAATTGTAAGCAGGGATATAGTTCCGGAGAGGGTTTGTAGGTCAAGATTCTGTCTCCTCGAAGGTGGTTCAGATGGAAAGGAAGGTCAGTTATTAAAAACTTTTATTTATCTTCTGGGTTATGTTCATAAATGTAGGCGTGAAGTTTACTGACATGATTGACTCTGGAATGACCCATTCGGTGTTAGGTTAGTTCACTGAAATATGTGTCTTGTTGACTATCCAAATATCCGACTATCGCTATTATTGATGCTGATAGCAAGCCAATGAATATTTTCGGTTTAGTGTTCTTGCCTTTGCAGATTTAGAACCAAATTAGGGAAATGGATTGTTTAGTACTACCTTCTGTTAAGCATACCGGGATCAGATTTATGTAGATTGTCTAGGACCGTTTTATATTCTAAATCAAATGACATTTTCTTATCGTTATCATCTTGTCAAGGACACGTTGTTATGGAACGAGTATTGAAAGGTTTAGCTTATCTTTTACCGGAGCAGGAACAGCAGTTGGATTAACGAAGTATTTTTAGAGACGTTTTTGTAGAAGGAGCATCGAGGGGTTTAGCTGATCTTTTGCTGAAGCTATACCTCTGAAGATTTTATGAAATGTTATGGAAGGAGCATCGAGAGATTTGCATTATACAATATGTTAATATGATGCAACAGCAAATTTCTATTATGTAATGGAACATCCTGGAGGGATATAGGCCCGAGAAGTAGTTTCTAATGTGTATTTTTGCGTACTTGCGTAATGTAAGTCAAAAAGTCGAAATAGCTAAATTGATTAATAATTAATTATTTTCAAATAATTTTTATTAATCAAAATAATCTAAATAAGCATAATATTATTAATAATTCCTTGACACCCAATATGGGTAAAAGAGGATAAGATTAAGCAAGCAAACAAGATATTAAAATTATTTATTTGCTGAAATAATTATATATATATATATATATATATATATATATATATATATTACTTAGGCTTTTACCATTCAGTCACGATCAATGTGTTATTTAAATATAAATAATATTCCAATTTTGAAGTAATTTTGATTTTTTTGATGTAATAAAATAATTAATATTGTGTTGTGCATTTACGTTTTTATTAATTTCTTAAACATAATTAATGAAAATGTGTGTGTATGTATATTATTTAATCCAATAAGTTAGTAGCAATTACCATAATTAATGGGATTTATAATAAAATAATTATAGAATATTATTTCAGTTAAATGAAAATCGTGTTTGCTGTGGTAAAACGATGTTACGCCACTGTGAGCTCCCTCGAAGTGTAGATTTATGGTAGGCGTAACGTTGGACGTTTTCAACATAATTTTAATAGCCAGAAAACCGAGCCCGTTGTTAACCGACCGGTAATATATTACCTTTTTAATGATTTTATAATGCAAGCGTGTTTAAGGGATTTTCAACGGCCGTCTACGAAAATCAAACAGAGGATTTAAAAATGGTTCGGGTTTCAATAGGAAATTATTTCAACATGAATGCGAGGCTTTTTTTCCTCCTCTTTATGTTTTTGTGTGTATTTTATTAATTCCTCGCTTGTTTCATAACGAAAAACAATCCCAATGTTTGGGATTTTTATTAAAATATAATTATTTTATTAAATCGCACTAAATTCAACACATTTTCCACCATCACCAATATATTACCGGTGGTGGAAAATGTGTTGAATTTAGTGCGATTTAATAAAATAATTATATTTTAATAAAACTCCAAAGCATTGGGATTGTTTTTGGTTATGAAATTTAAAAAATTATGTAAATGTAATTTAGTTTATTCTAATTAATATGAAAAAAAAAATGATTGAGAAATAATATTCTTTGAGAATTGTGAAGGCTTTTACTTTGTTTAACATGTTGGTTAAAATAAATAAAACACGCCAACTTTGTTAATAGTACTCTTTACTAGTTATGAGCAAAATGTATTTGAAAAATGCAAAGACAGAAAATTAAATTTATAAGTGCGCCAAAATAATGATTGTATTAACTAATTTCAAATTTTGAATCATGCATTTCATAGAAATGATTAAATCAACATTTTATTATTAAAAATAATCGATTATTTTGTATTTCGATTACTGAAATAATCGATTTTTCTCATCACTATTTCTTACTCTAAATTGCGAGGAACTGAATGTAAGACGTATGTTTGTCGAATCATTACTTTTGTTCATTTTGATTGTATCTATTGCTAATCATATTTTTAGAAGTGAAGACAAATCTTATTGCGGGTTAATAGATTTAAAAATGAAAAAAAAAAATTGTGGAAACCGACAATTTATTAATTCTAGGAACAATTCGAATATTTCAAAAAGGTTTAACCTAATAAATAAAACCGAGAGGAAAAGTTAATCGAACGGAAACGCATCTTAAATTAGTCTACCCTGATCCAACAACAACAACCCCACCCCCGAAACCAATATTTCACCCGCAAGTCATCCACTCCTAACAAGCAAATCCTTCCCCGTGTTTGAACGTGTGTAATTTGAATAATAACACGGGGCGATGGGTGTTGCCGGTCCCGAACAGATAATGGTTTTATATGCGCCTCTTTTCGAAATTTAATATGGTATTTAGTCGGGTGATTTATGGCAGTGTTTTCTTTGTGGCTCTAAACGGTGCGCGTCCATCCGACAGACGGACAAACCGAATGAAACGAAAACGAAACGAAACGAAAACGAAGGAAAGGACGGGCGAAGGCTTCTTTTTACTAACGCTGTAAAACCCAGAGTTATTGGTTTTTCGCTAACGTGCAACAACATATGGGAGATCATCGTAAAACAGACGTTTAAATGGCTATTAATAAAAATGGTCACTGATTGCCTTCGAACTGTGGGAGCGTTCTTTTTTTCTTCTTTTCTTTAAAGTAAATGACCGGTGTGTGATAAATTTTCTTTATAGGTTTTAAAATACTAATATGGTACATAAAGTTTTAACAACGGATTTTCGGTTAATAAGGTTTTAAGCAGTAAAGACGATAAAATACAGCTGAAGAATTCTGAATATTTTATTAGGAATACAAGTAGTTTTACAAATGAAAAGAATGCCTCATTTTTCTTTTTAATTTCCCTAGACCTCTGTCCAAAGGAAAGTAATTTCCCAAATGAGTCGCTTTAGAATACACGTTTAAGACCCAAAATATTTACACTTATATCGAAATATCTCACTTGCTCGTAATTGGTTTTCATAGTGATGATATTAATCCGGAGAAACGGCCGGCCGAAACCATCTTTTTTTCACCATAAATATGCTAATGTCCGGAGGATAATCGCCACAAAGCGATCGCCAGTGGACCGGCTATCCGTTTAACAAGATCTTCCTTGTATTGTGGCCCGCTTATCTTAAACGTCCTGCTCCAGGTAGAAACTACAAGTCCACTCGAAAAGTAAGAAGTCAAAAAGACCGGTTCGACACTAATCGAAGATTATTGTAAACCGATAATTATTCGGCGGTTAAATTGGATTTACTTGAAAGGCGGGATTACGCTGAATAAAAGTTATTTTAATTCTTATTAGTATTAGAAAAGTTATCTTCTTATTGTTAGTTATTAGATATTAGTTAATTGTTTATCCTGGGCTATCGATTTACTAGTTATGAGCAAAATTATTTGAAAAATGCAAAGAAAAAAAGCCTTGTTTGTTTTTATTATCATTGTTTTATACCATATGATCGAAAAACTTTTCTCCTCTCGAGTGCTTTAATGTTTTTATTTAGTTTACATTTTTGGCACCATTGAATAAAAACAAATAAAACGTTACTTATCATTATTTATCAATTCAATTTGTTAAAATAACACAACCTACAGCGATTAGGTAAAAATTAAACACGTGGTTTGTTGCACAATAAATTTTAAACTAATTAATATTTTATTCTGACTAGTTTCGATTTTTACATCATTTTCAAAGAATAATACAAATGAAAGCCGACAACAGTAATATACAAAAAATTGGATTAAATTTAAATCAGGTAAGAAGGGATGTTAATATCGGGGAAGTCCAGATATCTTCATTATCATTTACGATATTTTTTCCCCTGGTAATTGCTTTCTGGATTTCCAGGCTCTCGAGAAGATGAGAGCATGAATCCTTTATTACCTGATTTCAATATTTTAAATTTATTGGGGTCAAAAAAATGGTTTTCTGAAACACAATATTGTGTTTAATTTTTACCTAATTGTTTAAACATGTTTCAGCAAGTGTTAAGTGAGAAATTAAACCAAGAATAACTATCGCAAAAATCTGTTGGTAATAAAAGTGGTTACTTTTATTACCAACAGATTTTTTTTATAAAAAAAATAATGCATTTTAGAGGAGAAAAGTTCTTGATATTCCCCAAAGTTGATTGTATCTATAAATATAATTTGGTTTTTTTTTTCGGAACCACTTCGGAAAATATTTAAAAAAAAAGTTTCGCTCTAATTCCATATAATTAGAGCGAAACTTTTATATATAAATCTCGCACAAATTTGCTCTGGAGAATTAATTAACTACAAAATAATTTTATATATAGAACCACAGCGAAACTTTTTAATATATAATCGCACAAATTTCTGAGAGAATTCTTGTGTGTGTAAAATGCTCCTAATCGGTGCTATTCCCTATGGAAAATGTTATTTAATCGAGTAAAGTTCTCGATCATATGGTATTTATTTAAATACAAAAATTTCATAATTGGAATTGAAAGCAATACGTCTTAATTCAATTAACCGATAACAATAATTATCCCCGCGATGAATGACTTAAAAAAAACCACAGGAAAAGCTCGTGGATGGGAAAACAAATAAAATTAGCGCGATGAGTGAAAGATGCAATTACAGTATCCGAGTCGTGGAGATTACGTCTCGGCCAGATCGATATCGCCGTTTCGGAATTAACATTAACGCCGAACAGATTGAATGGGTAAAAGGCAGCTTTAATTTAACCAACATAAACCCACTTAATGTCATGAATACAATCACAATCTGTATCAGGATCTAAATAACAGACGCGAACAATAATGAAGAGATCACCGTTTTCGATGAGGGCGACGCGTAATCGCCGTCTCATCTCACCTCACCTCACCTCACCACGACTCGATTTTTTTATCTCTTTCTCCCTCTTCTCGGGTTCGCCTTTTTCGGTACACAGAAAACAATTGTCGGGGAGGTCCAATTTTCGTTTCCTGGCGACTCGGTGTTCTCGGCATAATCGTGATGATGACGCACTCTTCTCGGTTTAGGCGTGATTTATTCCGTGTGGCGTAAGGATTTGATTGAAGATTTACATTATGAATAAAAATTGAGATGATTATATTTAAAAATAAAATTAATTGAATAATTATTTAATAATTGGAAATATAACGCAAGCGCCATCTATTGCCTATTTTCTATGTGGCATCGACATCACCTGTTATTCAAACGCATCGTTAACAGTTAGACCAAAATTGTTAACGATTCAAGCTAGATGACCGAAAATCGTTATTTCGTCTACTAAAGGAAGGTGAACTTGTTTATTAGAACAGAAAACTAAATTCATTTAATAATAAAATTATCAACCATTAGCTCATGGATAACTGGTCTATGCATGCTAGTGCTTTGGTGCAAATCTCCTACAAAACCGTAATTCCTTAAAATAGTTCAGTGTTGCTAAAATTACATGAAATAACTGGCCATTTTCATGGAATTTTAGCTTTAACTTTGTATTAAACTAAATACATGTTTTATTTACAAGTGTATTTAATTGTACCACAAAGTGGTAGGCAAAACAGTTAAATTTAAATAATTTACTTCAACAGGATTTCGCTTTTATACATCACATTTTTTGCGCGCATTGCATAAAAGTCTTTGGAGCGAAAATAATGAAGATGGAAGTAATAAAGACGTGTAAAGCGATGGCAATTAAGCATCATTAATAATTAGTCGCCGGTCGGTGTTTACGTACATTGAAATTTATAATCTTATCAAAGGCCGTGATCTCGTTCGAATGCAGAATTAACAAGTGGTTAAATGGAATTTATGTAAGACGGCTGAAATAACCGTTAAAACATGCACATCGCTGTCAGGAGGCGAGATGATGATGCCCAGCGACTGCAAGGTATATTTATAATGTTACGATGGCCTATATTCGTACACTACATGAAATATTTCTTTCCATGCTGGACAAGTATACATTTTTATTTTTATTTGTGCACAAAATATGTATGAATTTACTTTTAAATCACAAATATTAGACGGTGAAATAAAATCCACGTTTTTTACAACTTGGATTGTTTATTGTTGACTATAATTTCGGCAACCTTAGCGTGTCATTATCAAAACGAAAGTGATTAAAAATTATTGTATTATGGAATTGTAGAATAAATATTACCGTATTGCTTTAAATATGTGGAAACTGGTTGCTTGGTGAATTTCCAGTGACTCTTACGACCCTTTTGATAAAAAATTACTTTTGGACCTAGCATTTTCCCATTGAAAAGGTGATGATATTCAGCTGCAAACAAAGTTGCATGGAATATTAAAAATAGCAATACTGGTTGAAATGGCTTTAGTTGAATTATCCTCAATTCATATCCTTAACATATTATCCATTAATTTCCTATTCTTTAAAAACATGCATGGTATATTTTGTTTTTTAGTACTATTTATTTCAAAAAGCAATTTGATACGTGGCTACCTGTACTTACATACATTCACTTAAATAGAAACAACTAAAACACATTTCAAGCATCGTTTAATTCAAATCGTTTATACGTGCACGAGCCAGTTGTCCCCGCGACAACGAATCGAAATTTAAAACAAAAAAAGTCGTCACACTCAATCGACACGGAATTAAATATTTAACCCGACCATCTGCGCGTGTAATTTGACTCAATTAAAAAACAAGAGGAATAATCTTAAAAAGCGCGCGTACAACTCTGATTTTAATTAAAAACAACTTTATACGGACTCCAACGGTATGCCACGGCGTGGATTCCGTGCCTTATGAGCGGACGCTGCAGTAAAAATAAAAGTGAAGGCGTGAAAGAAACGAATGAAGACGTCAGGGGATTTGAAGACTTTTTAATCAAGTTTAAAATATGATAATTGTATGTAAATATGTATGGAGCTAACACTCATAACGATACACCTCTGGTGTGTTAGTTTTAAACGGCCGATTTATCTCGTACAATGGTATTATAATTTTTTTCAATATATTATCACCGTCGGTCGTACTTTCTCCTCGTTCCGAATTGATTAATAGTAATGATGCTACAGAAATGGTGGTAATGATTGAGTTCTCGTGAACCGGTGTCAGCTGTGCGACAATTAAATTACTTCAGAATTGGAAAATTACGACGACGATGATTTTTTTCCGTGTACAGCTGTCTCATTTACTAAACCAACGAAAAAAAAAAAGATAATAATAATATGATATTTAACCATCATTCATCTAACGTAAGGATAACTGACTATTGCAATTTCTGTCTTTCGGTCCACGTCAGGATGTTGCACATGGTCCATATGTAACATTCGTTCAACTTCCTTCATCACAGAAATGGTAATCACCAGTATGGAAAAAATAGATAATAATAATAAAAAGTTCAATCATCATTCATCCAGCGTATGGATAACTGGTGATAGAAATATCTTTAATAACATCTTCAATTGTCTAACAGGATAATCCAATTACAGAACAAAATATTTGAAGACAGAATCTGAGGAAAAATACGTATAAATAAAATGAAGAATTAAATAAATTGAATAAGTATACTAAATAAAACCACTAAGAAAAAAATATTACAAAATTGTTTTTCCGCGCATTTTCACAACACCATCATTGGCAAACGCTGTAATACATTGGTAATGGTAATTTCGGTGGTGAAAGTAGTTGAACGGACGTTAGACATGGAATACATTGATTTCACAAGGTCCGAAAGACCGATATGGCCTCCTCCACTTATCCATACGCTAAATGAATGATAGTTGAACATTTTATTAAATGAATTTCGTTTCCGAAGGCGAACTTGTCTTGTTTGGTCACAAACAGGACAAGTTCTTTAGTGGACGAAGCAACGATTCTCTTTGTAGACCCAAAATGTAGACGATGCCACTTGTAAATTAGGCAAAAGCTTGCTCTTTGCGCTTTCTTTCCAATTAGATAATAATGATAATAATAAACTTTATTAACGGAGATTTACCATTTAACAAAATACAATGAATAAATCCCAAAAAACACCTCGGTAGTCAATCATCGGACATCGAACGACAGACAGCTCTAGCGCGACCAGCAAAGGTGCTGACCCAGGAGGGGTTCTACTTCGGGAAGACTAAGGAAGGCTGCCATGGTTCTGAAAAGACTCGACTCGGGGAAAAGGAGTCACCAACATTGATGATTTCAACGATTTACGAACGCGAACAAGATCATATTTCGATGAAGATAAAATGCCCATCAACATCTGTAATCTGTGATGGTAAACATTTCCCCTACAAAAGTCGTTATTTCCATGACTTTCCTGTGTTTTCCTAGGTACCAGTGGCTAGTGATAATGCCTACTGTCAGACTAATTTGATTCTGCTTAGTGTAATTAGTCTTCCACTGTTTGCTACCAGGAAATGAACTCTATTTCCTTCTAAGGCGGTGCATTGACCAAGGAAGTGTAGAACTGCCTCTTCTTCCTCTTTAATAATTACGTTTGATATAATCGTACATGTAATAAAATATTCAACCATGATTCAGTAGCATTGTCAACTATTTGAAATGGTCTTCAGCAGTTATTCAAACTCTAAGAATTATAGAAAAAAAATGGTCACAGTTACACAATATATAACGAAGTAGAAGCCTCAGTGATCAGTAATTTAAAATAAATTAAATAAAAAGAATTGATAAATTATTCCCTCTTTAGCTACTGTGTAATTTTGACTTATGTTATGTAAGTACTTTAAAGAATAATTGATGAAAACCATTACAAATAGTTGAAAATGCTACTTATAAATTTCGTGATTTGTGCCATCTTTCCTTTTATATGATATTAAATAATTGTAAAAGTAAGAACCTAGGATAAGTGGATTAATTTCATAATACGGTAATGATACATATTTTATTACATTGTTCAAGCATCAAGCTATTAATTAATGACGAACTCGCTGCTACTCGAGCACAATTTTCACAGCTGGCTTGATGCGATGCGACGCGATGTTCGATGCATCTCGTGGAAGTCGCGGTGCAGGGCATGCAGCATGCACCGTGTGTACAGATGTGAGACAGGCCATTAGTAAATAAATCATGTAGTATATAGACACGTTGTAAATAAGTGTGAGCGGAATAGCCGTCAATTAGTAACGATCTCGAAGCGCTGCCATCTCGTATCAGATAAAGGCATAAAGACTTCGGCCGTTTGTTGCGCGCAATTGACACAAACTACGTGCAAATGTTTGATAACCTGTATTTCAACTTCCATTATTGTCGGCGAGGCTTTATTTATTTATTTTTTTGTTGTTGTTGTTTTCTCGAGAGGAATGGCGGAGTGGAAGAATGGGGTTTCGTAAGAGGCAAGAGGCGAGCGCCCGTAACTTTCGTCAATTTCATAAACAAGTGTCGTCGGTGCCGTTTCGCTCGTTCTCTTCGGCAAACGGCAACTTGCCACCAGGGACATTAACATAAGTCATTCGGTATGTGCGCCGGCTATTTTTGCGGAGCGGATTTCGTTTCGAGATTCTTTCAAACAAAACGCTATTGCCGCATTAATCGTAAATTTAAATGAAGCTAATGGCCGAACTATTATTCCCTCAAGATCTTGATTTACTGTCAATTACCTTCTCGGATTCCGATGTTCTATTGCTGATTATAAACAAGAATTCAATCATGTATTTAAATCCAATACATTTGTAATATTCTACACTTAAAACATTCTTTACAACATTTCTTACAATCTTAATTTTTACATTTTAATAGTACACAAACATGAATCATAATCTATTATTGTTGATGGAATTTGAGGTAGCTTAAGAACTGAATGAAAATCACATAAATACTGAATATAAAACACAGAATACAATATGGTGAACACTAGTGTAATGTATATATTAAATATTTGCGCGGTGCTAAAATCCGAATCGCTCAGTTGCCACAAAAGCCAAAGAGGCGGTCAAGAAATAGTCGGCGATGAAACCACAAAAAGCGATCAATTTCCTAACGCATATTGATTCATATTATTATGGAATAATTTTATTAATGCGCTATGTTCTCATGTATTTTGAGTAAAGTTTTTGCCTTTGTTGTGCTTATTTTCATCGAATCCTGCATATATTTCTCTTTCAGTGAAATTCCCGCCCTTGTACTGCTCGTTTTCATCAAGATATGTGTATTCCGAGTAAAGTTTTCGCCCTTGTTGTGCCTATTTTCATCGAATCCTACATGTATTTCCCTTTCGGTGAAATTTTCGTACTTGTATTGCTCGTTGTTATCGAAATATGTGTATTTCCAGTAAAGTTTCCGCCCTTGTACTGCTCATTTGCGTCGAAATATGTATATTTCTTGTGAAACTTCCTCCTTTGTTATGCCCATTTTCATCGAATTGTACATGTATTTATCTTTCAGTGAATTGCCCTTGTACTGCTCATTTTCATCGAAATATGTGTATTTCTAGTAACATTTCCGCTCATGTTGTGCCCATTTTAATCAAATCGTGCATGTATTTATCTTTTAGTAAAATTTTCGCCCTTATACTGCCCATTTTCATCAAAATATGTGTACTTCCAGAATGTTAAGCCCTTGTGCCTATTTTAATCAAATCGTACATGAATTTTTTTCAGTGAAACTTCCGCCTTTATACAGCTCATTTTCATCGAAACATGTGTATTTCCAGAATGTTACGCCCTTGTGCCTATTTTAATCGAATCGTACATGTATTTCTTTTCAGTAAAACTTCCGCCTTTATACAGCTCATTTTCATCGAAATATGGGTATTTCCAGTAAAGATTCTACCCTTGCAGTGCTCATTAATTAAATCAAAATATTTGCATTTCCAGTGAAGTTTCACCCTTGCAATGTTCATTAAGTTGATTGAAATATTTGCATTTCCGGTGAGGTTTCATACTTGTAACGTCCATAATCTCGCAGATCTAAAACAATACCCACCGTGAAGCAGAAATACATGTACAAACTGATGAAAACAAACACCACAAGGGCGGCAACATCACTGGAAGTGCTCATATTTCGATGAAAATGAACAATCAAGGGCGGAAATATTAGTAAAAACAAGACTTTATGAATTGATTTGAAGGTTTTATAGTATTTATTTTTTATAAATGGGTACTATAAGGATGGAAGTTGAAATATTTCAATGAAATTAATAGACCCCACAAGGGCGGATGTACTTATATTTCGAAGATAATTAGCAATCAAGGGCGGAAATATTACTTAAACCACATCTGTATGAATTGATTTGAAGATTTTATGGTATTCTAAGAAGTCGAAACACTTTTTATATAAAATGATGGAAATTCAAATATTTCAATCAAATTTATGAACACCACAAGGGCGGAAACATCACTGGAAGTACTTATATTTCGACGAAAATGAACAATAAAATGTGGAAATATTAATAAAACCACATCTGTATGAATTTATATGTTTAATTAATTTCTCACTGAACCCTTGGTGAAAATTTTTTGAACTAATTCAGGATGATTTAATTAAAATATAATTGATTTGTAGGTATGGTATTTGAGGCGGTCGAAACACTTTTTTTTATAAATGGGTCCTACAAGGATGGAAAATATTTCATTAAAATTAATGAACACCACTAGGGCGGCATCATCACTGGTTGTACTTACATTTCGAAAAATATGAGAAATCAAGCGCTGATATTTCACTATTTCACTATTCAATTCATGTGTGTTTTACACCTGCATGGATTGATTTAAAGGATTGATGGTATTCGAAATGGTTTAAGAAGTCTTTTATGAATGAGCACCACAAGGACGAAAACTTCAATGGAAACGCAATTATTCCAATAAACTTAATCATCAGTGCATGGAATAGAAAATATTTCGATTTAATTAATGAGCGACACGAGGACGGAAACCTTAATGGAAATACACATATTTTATTGAAAATGAGCAAATAAGAATTCTTTCCCTTTAGTCTAGCTTTATACATTTATCTTATTAATTAAACATTTGCTGCTTAGTAAGAAACGATTAGTAAAATGTGACATATTTAAATAATAATAACTCAACAGGTAACCAGTTCCCAATTACATAAATATACAATTAAGTAAAAGCTAGAAAAAGGGAAGAATTCTTATACATTTCGAGAGTCAAATGCATAAAATGGAAGCTCATAATCATACAGGCTGCTATGGTCATGATAAATCCTCCAGAGAAAATTCGCACAAAATCTCCACCCTCCATTCCCAACGAGGTGCAATTCCCCCGCGGCCAATGAAACGCAGCAAACGATAACTCAACCCCTCTGCAAATAAACCCCCCTTAAATACTCCTCCCTAACAATACCATGCCCATTACACATTAACAAACCACTTCTCTGTATTATTAACATTAAACCTGTCAGAAGAGACACTGTATAATTGGTTGGCATAGACCAGCAGGTAATAAACCATACGGCCGTCTCCGTCGCACCCTCTGCCCAAACCGCCTTCTCCGTCCTTCTCACTGTCAATTTAAATTTCCAAACGGTGTACGCCTCGTGCATTACCATAATAATTCAAAACTCGGGATGAGAATGTGAGGGGATTCGTTCCGGAGAAGGAAGCGCAGGTTACAGTCTGATGTGCGTTAAACAAATATGATTTAAAAAACTGTTTAAAGTTGGACGGTTTTTGAATTTGTTGACGGGGGCCTCATTATCGCAGCGCTGGCCGTGTTTGTACAAACCGTTTTCATAATGGATTCATTTGGGCGTTAAATTTACAACTTACTCATCATGGGAGCTAAATTCGTGACTGTTTAAATATTCCTGAATCGTAAAGCTTTTTTCTCCTTCTCTCTTGCTTTTTAATTAATATGCTGGTGAGATTATTAGTTCGTTTAATTTTATTTCAACACTTTGATAAATAATATAATAATAAAAATATATCTTTATTCCATACAAGTAATAGAATTATTTACATTGTTGGATTTTGTTATTAATCATAAACATGGTCATATTCATTAAAAGACGATGTAAGCGCCATCTTTCGCCTAATTTCATGTGGCATCATTAACGATTCGGAATTGATAATATTATTTTTTTAATATAAATTGTGGCAATTGGCGTTTAAAGAGGAATGAAAATTTGGTGTGACAAGTGAAATAATCTTACGTTTCAGAAGATGTCCTCCTTGGGAATATAGGAATCTTAATATTATCTTATAAAAAAGATCAAATAACAACCTTTTTTATAAAATAATATTAAAATTCTTGCATGCCAAAAAAAAACCTTTTGATGCGTCAGATTATTTCACTTGTCACAACAAATCTTCATTGCTGTTTGAATGCCAATTGCCACAATTTGCATTAAATCAACTGATCGTATAACAAAAAGCGAAACGAAAGAATTCCGCGCGCAATTAAAATTATCTCCGCGACGAGAATTAATATCCGAATAAAATTATAATTGGTGGCATAACGTATCCCCCATATGAAATGTAAATGTGTGTATAATGCATATATCTGTGGGTAGATGGTATCTCGCCGTGGCCGAGCAGCCCAATGGAAGTGTCGCCTCCTGGTGAGAGGCATTCAGCTATTATAAACTGGCTACCAACTACCTCAATATATTAGATTACCTCAACAATACTTAATAATGATTAGGCCTATTCAGAGGGAAAACGAAGATGTTACGTGGATGTCTTATTATTGTGTTTCCGTTTCGTAACGATGTAGAGCCATTTAGTTGGTAGAGTGTGGTGGGTTGGTCTTTTTTTATATAAGTAGTAAATTATCATTATGAAATCAATTATATTATTATTTTTAAGTACTTTTTTGTATACGTTTTTTCTACTAGAAGTAATGAATGTGTAGGATTTTTAAAATAGATTTATCTGAAATTATTATTTTTATTAAACATATTTGTCGAAATATTCTACTGGATGAATTAAAATGAATATTTCGACAAATATGAATCCTACAAAAAAAAATCGGACAAAAATTATATTAGTTTCGAGGGGGACATCAGATGCTATAAAAATTGCTGAGGTGTTAACTTTGAAATCTTAAATGGAAACCCACATTTTTTTACAGATTCGGATTCTACACTGAAAATGATATTATCTGATATTTTGTTTTAAATCTTGATAGATGGCGCGGTATTTGCAAAGATAAATCGAAACAAATGGCATACAATGCATATTTATCGAAATATTTCACTAGATGAAATCCTGTATAAAGGTTAATCAATGGTATTATTTGTAAATAAATCAACGTTTTTCTTTAAGTTTCATAAACATTTTACTACAATTGCTAACAAATTTGCATTACATTCAAAGAAGACGACCCAAATCGTTGACGATGCCACTTGAAATTAGGCAAAAGGTGGCGCTTGCGTCGTCTTTAATTTATTATGAAATTTGCATTAATCATCTGTCTGATGATGCCACTGTGTCACAGTCTAACTTTGATGTTAAAGTCATTCATGTTACCCAATTTCGTCTTAAATTTTATTAAGTGTCTCTTATTATCACATAAATACTCTTCTTCAAATAACTCTCTCCAACTTTTTTTTCTATTAATTTTCTATTTATGTGTATATACATAAAAACATCTTTATTCGTGTAATTTTACATATTTATTATACATATATGTAACACATTGCGAAATGGCTATCGACCATAGGTCTTTCAGACAGTCATTGTTTTGACCTCGTCTTTGTCTACTTACTCGTTCGCTGTATATTTAATAAAAAATTAATAGAGAAAAAGCCAGCAAATCGTTTTATAAATATGAAGTTGTTTTTTTCTTTTCTTTGTCTTTCGTTATTCCTTTGTTTCGGTAAGTTGTTAATGCATTTCAAGAAAAGTATGATTTTATCACATACACATAAATAATAAAATACTTTTACATAATTTTATGAATCCAACCAAAGTGATCAAACATGAAACATTAATTACACATTAATATTCACGATTTATTAAGCAATAAAAATACACTTTCAAACAAATTCAATCCAGCGGTTACGCAACAAGCGCCTGTAACTCCCATGAGAAAAAAAAACAAATAATACATTTATGGGCGTTTGTTGAACTGATCGATTAATAAATAAGAGAAACGAAACGCATTGAAATGTATTAATACATCGCCATGGGCCGCAAAGCCGAGTGATTGATTCACTTTAAAAACATTAAGGTCGGCATCATTAATTACCGCTCCGAGTCACAGATATCAATGTAATAACAGTTATTAGCGGGTTCGGTATCAGCACGTATTAGTATTCGCCGGATTGATTTCCCGGAGTTGTTATTTATGAAATTCGGTATTTGTTCAGAGTTAATTATTGGGTTTTGTGAATGTGTCGGTGGAAGAAGCAATGATTGTTTTAAAATTGGGTTATTACATTATTTTATTTTTTTCTATATCTTAAAAATCGTATTGTATAATCGAGAACTTTTCTCCTCTACAGTGCTTTGATTTTGTATTTATTTTATATTGCCAACAAAATATAAAATAAAGACAAAAATCATCTGTCTGATGATGCGACTGTATCAACAACGTTTTTCTTTAAGTTTCATAAACATTTTACTACAATTCCTAACAAATCTGCATTAATCATCTGTCTGATGATGCCATTGTGTCACAGTCTAACTTTGATGTTACAGTTATTCATGTTACCATAAATAATATTTTATATTTTGTTGGCAATATAAAATAAAAACAAAATCAACTGTAAATGAGAAAAGTTCTTGATTATATAATACGCAAATAAAAAAAATAAAACCTCACATGTATCATTATTTATGAAATCAGTAAAAATGTTTACTACCTCCGTCAGGGACTTTTGACATAGACTATTAACGATCATCACATTTTATCCGTATATTTTGACAAGGACGAAAATACAAAATCCAGGCGGAAAGACCACTGCTCGATATCCAATTGACAAACTCTCACAACAAGTATTGTACTATTTTATATGTAGGTGTTGTATTACGTTTGTCTATAAGGATTATGTATATATGTTTACTACCGAACATAAAGTTTTCCTTGTCGAAAGATACTTCTGAAATGGAAAAAAGAGATATAATCAAGAACAACCATGTATTGAAGAATTCCCCGCTGCATTTCTCGCCACTGCAGTTTCCCAAGACGATTTGCGGCACGCTATTCAAGAACGTGTTTCAAATTTTCAACAAACAAGACGTGTTTCAAAACAAGAGCTGTAAATAGAAAACCTGCCGGTGGCAGACCAACGGAAGGAACGGCTGAAAATGTCGCAAACATAGAAGGAATAAATCATTCGCCCAAAAAATCCATCCGAAGGCTTTCGCTGCAAGGATCAATACTTAAAAAAGATCTACAAAAATTTCCGTACAAGCTTCAAGCGAAATTAACCTGATACGAAATACGATACGCTATCGAAGAAACGGAACAATAATATTTCGGATACGAAATGTATATTTTGTAATTCAAATAAAAGTGTAAAAAAAGCTATTGATTTTTTTCTTTTTTAAATTTAGTTACAATGTGGAACATTTCCACCATCTTTATTAATATTACGCGTTTAACCCAAATATAACAACCTATTATTTATTTACTGAAGATGGAAACATATTTTCCGAAATATATCTAATTAACTTAAGTGGTATAAAAAAGTTACTAAGTGTTTTCTTAATCCTAATATTGAAATGTACTACGAAGTAAGCGCCTCAAAGATTCAAGAATATTGTGTTTTGTTTAGCCTAGCTAAAATAATGCATATATAGAAATTTTATTACATCTTTTTTGTTTTAATTATTAATCACGGTAAGAATATCCAATATCAAATCACACGATAACAAATTGTATATGCAAATAATCACGTACGCAATTTCAATAGGAAAACTAAAACGAATGATTTATGCAAATATATTTGTGTAGATTTAGCATAACACGCGACATACAGGCACGATATTTGATACTACATTAGATCAACATGAATTATTCCCCGGATCGCACAAAGGAATTGTTTCGCCCCATTTACGGAAATGAAAAGATCCAGAAATATATCGCCATCGACGTCCTTTTCCGTGTAAGACACCCCCTAAGTGATATATCGCCGACGCGTCGCGCGGACAGAAATTTTGCAAAACACGCCAGACACGGCATTATTTCATGTTTCATTTAAATGCGTTTACGAATATTTTCACCAGTGATTTATCACTTGCATAAGGTAAGTTACACAGCAAAGTATTTGCTTTAATCATACAGTTTATTTATAAGCGTAGAAATATAAAGACGACATGTATCTCCCTTAACCCTAACGTTTATCATAAATTTACACACCCATCATTAATTCATTTAATCAAACTAAAACAATTCAGACTAAGATGGTAGCAATTATGACAATTAAATAAAACAACAAGAACAGGACAAAAACGGGCAGAAAAACCATCGCGACGTTATGTTTTAATCATTATTATAAAAATGGAATGTAAAAATTGTAAACACAACATACTGAAATAACTGAATTTACAGGATTTAAGCATTTTTTTTTTCTAAACTGCACTCACAAATAAATGAAATAAATGTGTTACACAATAATGTTCTGTTAGTTGCTCATGAAGACTGTTTAATTATTTAAATAATATTTATTATCATTTCTCTATTATTTTATACTATTTGAACAGATAAAATACTTTAATTTCCCACATCCAAAGTAGTTACATAATTCCAATATTCATAACTAAAAAATAATTACCTCCTGTAAATACTTCGCCCATCAAGTGCAATGAGCGAAATATAACCCAAATCTTCAAAATGTGTAAACAATTTAAGAAAATAATTTATGCATTACTTGGTGAGAGGATTCAGGAGTACGTCAGGTACAAACTATTGACTTCCATTGCAACCTAAATTCATGCTATTTTCGTGAGTGTCGTCTTATGTAATGTATTGTATGAAATTTCATTTTCTGTTCTCATAAACAGGACAAGTTCGCCTTTCTTTAGTGGATGAAACAATGATTTTCGGTCGTCTACCTTGTAGACCCAAATCGTTGACGATACCACTTGAAATTAGGCAAAAGATGGCGCTTGCGTCGTCTTTAATTTATTATGATCGTAATTTATATTTCAAAATTATAATTAATAATTTATAATCAGTGATCCGCTTTTTTTATAAACGAATCTATATTATTAGGTAATAATTTCATATTAAAACGCTTGTTTAGTTTCATATTATTATATTCAATTTCATGATACGTGTTTCGGTAAATGACGATCATTCTCAAAAGAATTACAAAAATAATATGAAATAATCTAATATAATAATATGCAAATAGGCGGAAACACCATTGTCCAATATCCAATAGTCCACTGTTGCTTTTAATCGCTGTCTTTTCTTTTCTATTTGATAAATACAACTTAAAAAATTTAAAAAAATATATTTCGGATGCCGGGTTCTTAAGTTTTTTTTTAAGAAGTGGATAACTGTTAGAGTTATCCAGTAGTTTTTGTGTAAGAGAATAAATATATATGTATATATTTTCAATTAATAAAAATTTTAATCATAATTAATTAAAGACGACGCAAGCGCCATCTTTTGCCTAATTTCAAGTGGCATCGTCAACGATTTCGGTCTACGTTTCATTAAATGTAATAAAAATTTATTTGACAATATAACAAAACACAATACAATCTATATCCTGTGCGGATCGACGATAATCTCAACAATAATCTTTATTTGTCATACAGAGAAAATACAAATATACGGGGAAAGTGATCCATTTCTGTAGTGCTGACATTTATTCTACAAAATATCATGTGCAACTTAAAAAAAACGGAGGTCGTAATCTTCTTAGCCGAGCGTTGGTTTTTCTGCATATTTGATCGGATTTCTTTGCTTTGCAGCCTCTCTACATATTCCCTCTTATATACAAACCAATGGTAATAAACTCAAATGTCTTCATATTCGGTCGGCTTTCTTGGCTTTTCAGCCTCTCTACATATTACTCACACGTATGGTAATGGGCTCAAACTGGGATATACTAGAATGTTACTGCTGTGCAAAACACTGAAGAAGAATGGGATAATTTTTCAATTAAAGCAGCTTTTACGTGAATCGAGAAATGATATGCGTCATCAGATGTGTGG
Organism: Philonthus spinipes; assembly: GCA_963082785.1. NCBI lineage: Eukaryota > Metazoa > Arthropoda > Insecta > Coleoptera > Staphylinidae > Philonthus > Philonthus spinipes. The sequence continues at coordinate 22,026,194 of OY720311.1, forward strand.
GAAGTGTGTGGAAGGGGTTCTTCCGTCTTAAACTGCAAATTTAAGCGATTTGCTGATAATTATATTTAATTTATTTTATATCAATTTTTTAATGGTGATTAATCATATATTAATAAACTTCTGTGGCAACAACTACATTAATTGCAATTAGTATTTAATTATTTGCACGCTATTTCACCTGTACAGTATAGATCTTTTTTGTTTGAAAGGTCATTGCCTCGATCTCATCGCTGAACGGATTTTTTATGACCAATCCTATCTATGCTAACCAGTGCTCTATCATTGACAGAATTCATATAAGGTTTCTGAAGTTTTTATTATTTATGGAGGATGGAGTCTATCCAGCAGTTGGTTGCTCTCAGAAGGAGTATTGTCGAGGCATGGGCTGATGGAGCTCCTAGAAAGGAGTGACCTAAACTTCTTCAGAAGCTGGTCAATAGCGGAATTGACTCTGATGCATTATTGTCGTAGATCTCTTTCCATTTTCATCAATTTTCAGTCACATTTCGAACAGTTAGAGCCTGCATTAACGCAATGTTTCGATCACAAATTGCAACTATATGTGGCAGTGCTAACAGAATCTTTAATGATATATTTTTAAAAGAGTAGCATTAACTTAATAATGATATAATTTTAAATATTATTATTTTTTTAATTTGAATTATATATATATATATATATATATATATACAGAAAGGTTTTTTTCAGTATACATTTCCCCTATGTATACCTGCAAAAAAAACGCGAGTCAAACGCATTGAACCGATTAATGTGTGTATGTTTAGTTGCTTATTTGGCATATGTTTGTTCAGTTGCGTGTTATAGGCAACTAAACACACATACATTAATGCATTTGACTCGCGTATTTTGCAGGTATACATAGGGGAAACGTATACTGATAAAAAAAGCTCTCTGTATATATATAGTCTTAAAGAGATTATTATTTAAATTAAACAATTTAAGTACTGTGTAAATATGTGGAAGGATTGATCTGTAGAAGTAAACCAAATAACAAAAATGTACGTCGAGTTATATTTTTACTCAAAGAACAATTAAATACAAAAGGCACCTGGTATATTGATTTAAATGTGTAGGACACTTAATATGTCCAATGAATTGCGAAACTTGGGGCATAATTATAATTTTCACATAAAGAAAATAAAAATAAAATAAAAATAATAATGTCGTTGCTTGTGTTTTGTGTAATCACATGCAACAACAAACCAATTAGCAACAGAAATCCAAGAATCGGCGTTTTACAATTTCAGAATTTTAAAATTTCAGCATACAGAATCCGGAACGTTTCCTCATTACTGGCTCGTACCGCGAGACGTCCACTTATCAAACCAGAACACGTTCGGATCGAGCCCATGAAATATTCGCCGTGTAACGAGAGATATTTTAATGCGGCCGACATTTTTCCCCGATTTCATAAAGCCAATGAGGTAATGTAAGTAATGATCCGCTCGGGAGATAAAAATCTCGGGGAGCCCGTGATAAAGTGACGGCTCACAATGGCCGTCGTTTACGTTGACTATATTAAAAATTACACGGATTTATTTGTGGTTATAAACGGCACCTGGTTTGGTAGATGCGCGCGATTATTTCGGCGGATTTTACACGACCGCTTCGGAAATTGTCCGTGATGGTTTTACAAGACGCGAGCTGGTTCGCTCGGTTGTTAATGGTATCTCATTTTGAATTATAAATTCAGAATGCTGTACTGAGGTGTGTTATTAAATTGTTTCTTCTTCGTGTATGCAAACAATTAATTGTATGTTTGATTAGCCTTAATAAGTACTCTCGATCTTAAAAATACCAATGCTATATTAGCATCAATTCTTATTTCCTTTCTATAATTTGTATATCAACAAAAATACATAGTGAAATATTTTCTCGGATGAGATAACTCCTTGTTAACTTTAATCATAATAAATTAAAGACGACGCAAGCGCCACCTTTTGCCTAATTTCAAATTAATTAGTTATCCATACGCTAGATGAATGGTGGCTGAACGTTTCATTAAATGTGAATCCTTTTTAACTGTTGAAATTGTTGTTGAATGCCTTTTTAGACTATTAGTTTCGGATTACCAGCTCATTTTCAAGAGAATTAATCGAGAATTTAAAATCTCTATTTAATTTATTTTATTGGTAATTTTTAATAATATATTCATTTTATATATATTCAAACATCTTTATTCAGACAATATGACAACAAAATTTTACAAAATTTATTATAACAATATGTACAATTGTGTTAGTAGTCTGTCATGGGCTATCGACCATAGGTCTTTCTGCCCTGTATGAATTTATGGTGATTTGCAAATTAAAACTATGCTAGCTAGCTGAACTGTCATGTATGCATGAGTTAATGAATTCGTGGATAGAGACCGAAGGTTTTTTTTGGAAATATTAGGGTTGCGAGGAATGCAATATTATTCATTTTACTATATGTAATTTAAATATTAAATTATAAAAAAAATATTATTTATAAATATTATTAGTTGGAGGCAAGCGTTTATATTTATAAAAGATAAAAATGCTAATAATCACTTTCACTAGTTAAAAGCAATTATTTCCATGCACCCATTTATAATTATCTAAATAGAAATCACCCATTGTTAACACTAATTTGCAGCATGCGCTGAACTTTGAATTTCGCAATACTCAAAGGGCGTCCTCGCAATTGCAAAAGCCCCCCTTAGGCCCATTCCGAGATTCCATTATTAACTCACCGTCCTTTCTTCCATCTCTCTCCCTCATTTCTTTTCTTTATTATTTTTTTCAAAATTTATTTCTCCATCTTCCAACTCAATTCAATACACCAACCGACTTTAATATCTTATTCCCGGTAAAGTGATATTTTATAAAAGCGAGAGAATACGAATACGAAACGTACCCGTCCCCCGCCGCTTATCGCGGCCATTTATCTCTGAAGCCTACACACGTTTACTGAAGAAATTAATTTTCCAAATCCGTTTATACTTTTGTCGTCGGGGCGGAGTGACTTTTCATATGAATGCGCCTTATTATTCCGACACAATTACCGTACGTCTCACTCACACAATTTAGCAATTTAATTTTCGATTTGTATGTCTGATATCTGATGACAATCGGCCGAACTGATAAAACGCCCATTTCACGTTCTTCAATGATTCACTGCTGTTATTATGCTCGATGGTTTATCTCGTATCTGCTTTCCCGGTACGAAATTTTCAATTTCCTTACATGGATTTATTTAGTAATCACATTTTTTTACTCGATAACATTAAAGCAGCTTGTGTTGGGTATTTTAATTTAATTCACCTATGATCTTTAAAATCATCATTAATTATTATTACTTCTTTACGCCAAATAACCCAATTATTTCCATCATCACAAACATGTAAAATATACCGGGTGTTGACACGATTATGTATACGTAGGGATTTTACATGTAAAAACAATTTTATGCAAATTCCTGCTTCCCAGTTCATTTTAGAGAATTAAAAGAAATAAAATGTGTTCAGAATTGAAAAATTTATGACAAAAAAAAAGATAGTTAACATGATTTTTTAAATATTTTAATTTCATCAACCACTGAAGATGGAAACATAGTTTCCGAAATATATCTAGTAAAATAAAAAATAAGTAGGAGAAAGGACAAGTATTTTTATTTCAATAAAAAAAGATACTTTATTAACTTTTAAAATCGGTGTATATTTTATAAATAATTAATAAATATACTATACCAATTTAGATATATGTTTAGTTTCGCTACTATAATATCTTTATTGAAAAAAGAAATACAATAAATAAACTTATAAAGATGGTGGTAATGTTTCACATTGCAGTTTAATTAAATGAAAAGAATAAAAAATAAAATAATTAATTACTTAATCATTTGCCCGGGAAGTAGTTGTCTCAATGGATATTTGTATTTTTGTATACTTACTTTGTAAGTAATTGCGGAGCAAATGGAAAGAAAGTGATTAAGTAATTAATTATTTTCTTTATTATTCTTTTTAATTTAATAAATAACTTAATACATTTTTTATAACAAAACCAATATTAATGGTTTTAATATTTAGACATTAGTAGTTCATATTGTATGAAATAAATATGAATAAAATATTAAAAATCAACGACTAAAACACAGATTAGATTGAATAACTTTAAATTCTCGACTATTTTTTAATAATTTATTCATATTTATTTCATACAAAACCAATATTTTTTTCATTCTGCTCGACTTAGTTCTATTACAATCCATACGATAGAAAAGCCATTAATCCCTATGAGACATTGTTAAAAAAAATACCCTATATAATATAATGGTTTCCTAACGTATAGTGTATATGCTGTATCAATTTCACAAATAAAGTTGTTTGTATATATAATATAATAATATACTTGAAGTTTGTATGTAATTTTCTGAATAAAGATATTTGTTGTGTATATAATCCTCGACATATCTACAATAATTTAAATTGCTAAATTACAATTATAAACGAATTAACCCCGATGTATTAAACAAGAAGATAGACATGTTTGATGGAATAACTGACACGTGAATAAACATTAATCTACAGAGCGTATCCGGTGTAAATAACCATTAAACGCTAATCTAACGAAATAATAAATAAAGAAAAGGAAAAGCGGGGCCGCGTAAAACATGATCAATATAATTGGATTAAAATATCTCCACCAATTATAATCAGGTGCCAGATGCAGTAATTTTAACTCGTTTTATACACCCATCCAAGATTGCTTATGTTAATTAGGAGCCATCTTCGTGACAGCTCTCGAACAGGAAGTGCGACATTAAAAAATAATTACGGGGCTTTTACAACAATTTCCATTTTAGGAGTGTTTCTCTCCAATTATATGCTTTATTCTTTCGTTCTTTAAAAAAGGCAGGATTTTATTATTTCATGTGGTTATTTAAATAAGCTCAACATACATAATAACAACACATTTTGTAACCTTTCTTTAAATGCACTTGTAAATAAAAATATACGGGGAAAGTGATCCATTTCTGTAGTGCTGACATTTATTCTACAAAATATCATGTGCAACTTAAAAAAAAACGGAGGTTGTAATCTTCTTAGCCGAGCGTTGGTTTTTCTGCATATTTGATCGGATTTCTTTGCTTTGCAGCCTCTTTACATGCTCCCTCTTATACACACACGAATGGCAATAAACTGAAATGTCTGCATATTCGGTCGGTTTTCTTGGCTTTGCAGCCTCACTACATATACTCACACATACAGTAATGGACTCAAATGTTCATCCTTCCTTGATTTCGCTGCAGAAACTTTGAATCACCATCGAGCTCCTAATTTTGGTTGACTGGCGGCGCCAAAAGCATTTTTATCTGCAAAAGATCAAACAAAATCTGTTTTCTATGAGGTACGATTTCCAACCCTCACTGCAAAGGATCAAACAAAATATATCTTTTCTTTAAGGAACGACTTCTAACCCTGACTCCAAACGATTTTTCGCATTCGTAAATTGCTTTGGGCTTTCAGGACGAGATCATCATGATTTCTAGTTTTAAATTATTCAATTAGACAAGTAATAATTGAATAATTTAAAACGAAATCATGATTATTTCTTCTTTTTGATATTTCTAATGAAGAATAATAATTTTGAATATGTATGTTTTATTATGTTTATTATTTTCTTTGAAATAATTTTGAATATGCATGTTTTATTATTTTCTTTGATTTAATATTTAAATTAAGCATACGATAATAAATAACGACAACGCATATTATAAACAACACGTCGAATTAAAATAATCGAGGAATTAATTACCGATCATGACTAATTGCTATTTGTAAATTGTGCAAAAGTTCATTAGTATGTGAACATGAGCATGGCGGCGGTTAAGTGTTTCCTTGTTGAATGGAATGGAATGGGCCCGCGATGGCGTTCGTATTGCCATTCAGTGCGCACATTTTAATTAAGCATTTATGCAAATGCATTCGGATATCTTTAGAGGAAATTAAACGGGTATTGTTTATGGTGTGCGTTTCAAATTATTTACGTATTTCTCCGCGGCGAAACACGCGAACATTTTTTTTTCAAGAATGGAAGTTGGCATAATCGGCGCCATCTATAAAGCATCATTCACATCACAGGAGGGGTGATATTAAATAAGTTTTATAAAAAAATATGTGAACCGGCAGTAATATATAATCAGAGATAGGTTAGCGCTGAAAAACGTGCCAACCACCTGGAAAAAATATATGATATATTCAAACTATAGAAATCTATCATATATTTGAAAAAAAAAATATGATAGATTCAAACTAAATGAATCTATCATATTTTTGTCCAGGTAGTTGGCACGTGTTTTAGTTCTAACCTGTCTCTGAAGAGTTTACATAGCGCCGATAGAAAATGGTCAAGCCCTTGCTGTAAAAGCACTGGGTAAATCCTATCAAATCCCAGTGATTTGTATCGATGGAACGTTCCTATTGCCCACTTGATTCGTTCATAGTTTATAAATTCATTTGTTGCCGCTTTTCCAAGGGTTACAAGCAATTGCCTGCAAAATTTGTTAGCAGGATTTCACATCCGGAAAATGAGTTCTAATGAGGATTTTCTTACTGGTTTCTGTGAATTTTCCATCTGATTTTATGAGAGTTCTTCACGGAGTGTCCGGTGCTTTTGCTAGGATTTTGTGGATTTTTGCTCCCTCGGGGATTTGATCAATCTCCGAGCAGAGTATCCTTCAAGCCTCCTGATCTTGCTGTGATTGTTTTGAAATATTCCCCCACTAATCGGATTTTCTTCGCTCTTTTATAGAGTCTGCGATTATCCCTCCCTAGTCTTCACAGGTTTTCGTTCCATCAGTCTTTAACTTTGCCGGTGGAACGCCTCGAATGGGAGAGTCTTTCCAGAACAACTGTCCTTGTTCTGGAAAGACTCTCCCATTCTGTAGATAGCTCCAGAAAGGGCATAACTGCCGATTTATGGGTTTACATCAACCAAAGATATTTGGATCGAGGCATGATTTTTAGCACGGATGATTCTGTTGCTTTCCTCGGGCAGTACATATCGATGAATTCACCAGATAATTCAATGAATGGTTATGTTTTTTTTTATTTTATTTTATCAGAAGCCTTTACTAAGTAAATAAATACTATATACCTTTTTCTGTTCTTGTTTTTGAATAAAATGTATATTTTGAAAGTGTCATTATCGATGGATATACAAATACAACTACTCTTCTTTAAAATGAACTAACTGGTAAAAGCAATAATTCGTCAAATATTGTATTATACTGTCGTGACTTATAACAAGGCCAATATAGAAAACATATTTTTTGTCAGTATTAAAAACCAATACGTTTTTATAACCAAAGAACGAGACGTACTCGTTTCGATTTATTCGATATCTAATTTATATAACGAATGACTCGGCGCTACGGCAATTAATTCCCCTATTGAGTTACATTTCATTCCAACAGCCCGATATAATTGTTAATTTATTAACATTGAATTATTAAACAATTCTCTCCGACCATTATTTAATCTCGCACCATTATGGGCACGTAGAGAACCTACGTGCTCCTTCCGCTGCTCCCGGCCACGACTTCGCCACTTCTACCACTTTTCATTTCACGGTTCGCGTGCAAATGACATTTTTATATAGGAAGCCAGGCCGTCCGTAGTCGTACAAGCTTAATAATAGCGCCCGGCGTAATTAAATCCCCTAGTCGGTTTTAGCAAATTTGGAGTAGGATTACACAAGTTAATTGAATTACCCACATCACCTGGTATGCCACTTGTAATTGGACTGCATGCTAATCAGCAATGGATCTCATTTATTCAGGCTGTGCCGTATTAAAGTCCGAGTAATTATTATTTCAATCCAACCCAGATAAATGGCTATTGTGAGAGCGCTTTGTTCGCTCGGTCGATTCCATTTCAATAATCAGATGTTACTTGACAAATTTATTGTAATGAAGAGAATTATAATTTGACCTCAATATCTTACAAATTTAATTATTTTATAAATAGGAAAAAAAAATAATAATAACAAAAGTCATAGAGCTAAAAGTGGAAATAATTTATTAATTATTTTCAAATCATTTTTATTTAATTTATATAATTATTTTGTTTTTACAATTTCATTTTTTTACATTTATATTAAAGTTTTGTAAATAAATCCACTCGATTTATATAATACAATATCTAACAATACACTAACGTTCACAATATATTTCCAACTCTGAAACTGGGTATCGACCAGTGGTCTTTCTGCTCTTATATTCCTATATAAATAAAAATAATATCACTTGAAACGATATAATGATTCAGAAAGAATAATTAAAAATAATAATACAATTTAAAAAAAAATATATTTCAGAGGCAGAAAGACCTCCAGTCCATAGCCCATGACAGACTACTAACCCATCAATATGTATTGTAAATATAAATATTTGTAAAGAATTGCAATTCTGCTGTCTGAATAAAGATGTTTGTATATATTCCAGAAAAAAAAACTATTAATACATAGCCTGAGTAATTTAAATAATGGTAATGTTAACAACAATATTCTCTCTTTCTCGAATCTGGAAAGGCTCGGTTCAAGGATGCGCCGACCATTATTTAGTTTCTTTGTTTATTAGCCTTAAAGTGACGTTAATTGTATAGAGGTGCGTTTGGTAATAATTTTAGATGTTTGTATTATCCGATATTTACGGCGAAATCGTTTAATTTCGCCATAAAGTGTGTACCTTTTCGTTAGCCGTGACATTTTTATGGATTTATTAAAATATCAAATGTTCGAAGAAAAAAAAATCGTTTTCATAATGGAATAAATGAATACGACGAAAAAGTTGGAATGTATTTTTTGTTACATTTGGGATTTATATTTTTATTATTATATGGGCTACATATAATAATTAATTAATTAGGTTTGAGTTTGTGAGATTTTAGGTGAATGTGTGAGCTGAAATTGAAATGAATGATATTATAATTAATGGTTTTAATATTTAGACATTGGTAGTTCATATTGTATGAAATAAATATGAAAAAACAAATTTTAAATTCTCTTGAGAATGGGCTAATAACCCGAACTAGTCGAGAATTTAAAGTTATTCAATCTAATCTGTGTTTTATTGGTCGATTTTTAATATTTTATTCATATTTATTTCGTGAATGATATTAGTTATTTCATAAAGAAAAATTATGTAAGGGAATCAGGGGATGCCTGATTTAGTACTCTAAGGGTCGCTCTTTATGAGATTTGCATGTTTTTTTTTTTAGAGTGAATGGGTACACATGGTAAGTAGTCAAATAAAAGCGTTACTCTTATATATATAAGAGTAACGCTTTTATTTGACAATCTTTACAATAACGTAACAAACATTGATTATGTATATCACACAAAAAAAAATTAATTGTTAAATGGCTATCGACCAGAGGTCTTTCTGTCGCGTTACTCTTATTTTCAATAATGAAAAATGAAATAAACATTCTATCAACGCCATACAAATGCAAAAATACTTAATAATAAAAGAAATACTCCTTTTTTCTCTTAAAACAAATTTTTATATACAAGGTGAAGCAATACGCAAAATGATTTTATTCTCTTTTTACTTAAATAGGACACCCTATATTTTTTATGCTATTTAAATAGAAAATTGATCACTCTTCATTTTTTATATAACATATTAAATAGCTACCGTTTACCGTTTTTGAGATATTTAATCTCAAATACAAATTTGGTATAGAATTTTTAATCAAAGTAGGCCGTGCCAGAACAACTAATTTATTTAGTTGTGAAAGTTACGCGAACACAAATATAAAATAATTTAGTGAAACAAATAATCAAGTGTATTAATTAAAATACATCATAATCCATACATATTTTTTTACCACGAGAATTTAATAAAAAAAGTAAATAAATATTAAGCTGTAATTATTTTAATACACGATGTTATTGAAAATACAACAATGTAAATAGATATGTTCTTGGCTGTGCGCCAGGATCCAGGTACAACGAATCTTCTTATCTCAGGAATGCGTTCTCGGAGTGAGTCGTCGATCGTTTTTTTCTTCTTGATTTGCGATAATTGCGCTCTTGTATTTCGATTCAGTCGTCCGAAAACGCGCAGTGTTCACTATTCCGGTTTAATTTTTAACGTTAGAAATTATTAATAATTAAAAACGCGATTTATTGTTGTTTATGAACAAGTGGTAATTAGTGAGTGGTGGAGGTGAGTTGGTTTTCGATTCACCAGGAATGGGTTGGAAGTTATTTTTTCTATTAAGGTATGTTAATATTAATAATTTATTTTTAAACAGATTTTACGATTCCTATTATTATCACCAATTTATTCTCCGAAATTGCATTTATCAATAAATTACTTTCGCAATAAACAAATACGATTTTCGCAAGACAAAAGTAGGTATACATTAGTTCTAAATTCATTAATGAAGATTTTCTAGTTTGTTTTGAGATTCATATTCTTTTAAATCGTCCACATTGCAAAAATTATGTTTAACAATAAATTAATTTTGCAACATTATATATATATATATATATTATAATAATCTAGATGATTTATGGTAAAATTCAAAGTAATTTATAAAAGATTTATTTTTAAAAACAGATAAGAAAACTCAATACTTTCGCATCGGACCGTAAATTAAAATCCTTTCGATAAATTAAACGCCTGATAATTCCTCGCTTGATTCTATCCAAAGGTAATTTTCGAAACAAATATAATACAATATGCCGCTTAATGAGTCGTATTATTATTATTCCACTCGGAAATTTATCAGAGGAAACATTACTCGCTGGGCAATAAATTTCCTCACAGTCAGGTATTTTGATAAATTATTTATTTTTATTGTCCTATTGTTCTCCCAAAATAAAAGCATATATTTATTACCTCATAAACTGTTATTAAATTTGTTTTATCGCCCTAAAAAATAAACGAGAATAATTTCTTTAATATTTTTCTCACTTATCACACAGCAATAAAAAAAAGTAATAATATGTGTAATACAACGTGATGATTATGTTGCGAATTTTTATTAATTTGTCAATATTATTAAATTTACAAATATATTATATTAATTTAATTACGACTTAATTTCCATAACAATTAGGTAAAAATTAAACACGTGGTTTTTTTCACAATAATTTTGAAATAAAATTCATTCATAATCGACACTCATTTACGTTGAGGGTCTAAAATAAAAGTACCCACCAAACTCCCTTAACATAACATAAACCACGGCGGATTACATCCGAATTGTCTCCCTAGTCATAGAAAAGGCGACAACTACTTCCAGTCTATGGTAAATACATGGCGGATTATATCCAAATTATCTCGGTAGCCATATACCAGAAGATATTTCTGGTATATAGCAAATACCACGGAAAATTTAATCTGAATCGTCTTCGTTCAATGGATATTTTTCAAAAACCTTAAAATCTAAATAATATTTGCAGCTATAAAAAAAAACGAGAATAATTTCTTTAATCATTTTCTCACTTATCACACCGCAATAAAAAAATAATAATATGTGTAATACAACGTGATGATTATGTTGCGAATTTTTATTAATTTCTCAATATTATTAAATTTAGAAATATATTTATTAATTTAATTACGACTTAATTTCCATTATAATTAGGTAAAAATTAAACACGTGATTTGTTTCACAATAAATTTGAAATAAAATTCATTCATAATCGACACTCATTTACCGTCATTAGCTAGTGTTGAGAATTTGTAATAAAATAATATTTTATTCTGCCTAGTTTCGATTTTTATTAAAAAATGCTTTTCATTGTTGTAGAAAGTGCGATGCAATTTACATAAGCTCGACAGGCAGAACCTTTGAAGCACGCTTAAACGAACATAAAAAATCCATAATTGAAAATAAAAACACCACAGGTTTTGCTAAATATTGTATTTAAAATATTGAAATCAGATAATAAAGGATTTATGCTAAATTTAAATTTATTTAATTTTAGTATAAAAAATTTATATTTAAATATAGCATACAAAAATTATATTTAAATTTATTTAATTTTAGCATAAAAAAATATATATATTTAAATTTATTTAATTTTAGCATAAAAAAATTATATTTAAATTTATTTAATTTTAGCATAAAAAATTTATATTTAAATTTATTTAATTTTAGCATAAAAAAATCATACTTAAATTTATTTAATTTTAGCATAAAAAATATATATTTAAATTTATTTAATTTTAGTATACAAAATTTATATTTAAATTTATTTAAATTTAGCATAAAAAAATCATATTTAAATTTATTTAATTTTAGCATAAAAAAATATATTTGAATTTATTTAATTTTAGCATAAAAAAAATTATATTTAAATTTATTTAATTTTAGCATAAAAAAATATATTTAAATTTATTTAATTTTAGCATAAAAAAAATTATATTTAAATTTATTTAATTTTAGCATAAAAAAATATATTTAAATTTATTTAAATTTAGCATAAAGGATTTATCCTAAATCTTCGCGAGTGCCTGGAAAGCCAGAAAACTATTACCAGGGAAAAAAAGGGATTTATCAAAAAATATATATATGACTTGGACGCCCTTTAGACTCGATTTTTTATGCCATGTATGTTGTCTGTACACTAAGAATAGTTCTTGGGCCTCCTAGTGATATACAAAGACAAAGAAATCGAAACTAAAGTTATTGATTGTAAAGGCATTAACTCTTTGAAAATCCACGATAACTTTAAATGAAAATATTAATCATAATAAATCAAAGACGACACAAGCGCCACCTTTTGCCTAATTTCAAGTGGCATCGTCAACGATGGTTATATACCCGATATTAATCATAATAAATCAAAGACGACACAAGCGCCATCTTTTGCCTAATTTCAAGTGGCATCGTCAACGATTTGAGTCTACAAAGTAGACTACCGAGGATCCTTGTTTCGTCCACTGAAGGAAGGCGAACTTGTCCTGTTAATGAGAACATTAAATGTGAAAATATTAAGTTTTTGATTTTCACTTTTATTTATTGTTCGCGACAATTGTTTCGCTACACAGTAGCTTCTTCTTCGCCCGAAGAAGCTACTGTGTAGCGAAACAATTTTAATATAATAATATTTACAAAATAAGTACATTAAAGTTAGTCATGTTTCATTTCATTTCATATCATCATCTGCATATTTCAATATTCAAATTGAAATATGCAGATGATGGAACATAATACAACATAAAATTGTAATAATAATAAAAGTTGTTTTATTTCTGAAATGAATTCTTAGGACTCCTAGTTGCAGATGAACATAAAGATAATTAAATTAAAATCCGCGGTTTAATCACTGGTTTCCCGGCGCATCCACCATATCGGTCGAAAAAACCTTGGCTGAAACAACGTAAATAACCTGACATAGTTCACCCAATTTTAACCTCAATTAGTTAAATCACTACGCGTATCCACAGGAGGGGGCTGTGGATACGCGTAGTGATTTAACTCATTACTCGTTGAATTAATGACAGGTTTTAGCTAAGCCTAATTTTTATAATAATCGATGGTTGAGGCTTTCATTTAATGAAACTCCATAATACACTATTTGTAAATAAAATAGCAGTTTTTTTTAATTTCACAAAAAAAAAATATTATAAACACACTGCTACAATTATTTCACCAAGACAGTGGTATCATCAGGTAGATTAATTAAATTAGTAAATAATCAGTTATTAGTACAGCAATTCTGCTTGTTTTTGTATATATATTAATTATTTTAAAACAGTCATTAATATTTTCAAAGACGCAATAAATCAGCAAATCCGGCTAATATCAAGCGCTAATGTGCAATTACGTAAAGTTAACGCGAACAATCCGTCAATTCGTCATAATAAATTTCGCGCTAATTGTTTCTCGGACGCGGAATGAATGTAAAACGCGAGGAAAACGGTGTTTCTCCTTCGTTGTCCGTCGAGAGGCGAGGCTCGAAAAATCGGGGCCCCGGTTTCAGTTACGCTTCGTTTCAGCCGGCTCTTCCTACTATCTCTCCTCGATTCACCATGCTCGCCAATAAAAAAATCTCTCTCCTTACATTACATTACGTTACTTTTCACCGCAACAATGAAAACTTGAACTGATTATTAGCGGAGAGAACGTTGGGCAACATTTCGTGACTCATTCAAACGCTCCTTTATTCTCCCGGTTTAGGTCAATTAATTTTTAAAGAATGGAAATTTATATGTGTATACAGTGAAATGGCCCAATTAAAATAATTTAATTTAGTTCATTTAAGTTTATGAAATTCTTTCACTATTTAATATAATTCATATTCTCCTGGGTTAAATTCTTAAAGTTTATGGAAGATGCAGGAGTATAAGGGGAGTAAACCATCTCATTCAACGATTTAAGTAGCTATCCATTGCCGCCAGGATATTGAAGATAAAATCAAGTTGTAGTTCTTGAAAGACTAAATTAGCGATTCGATTTTTTTTACGATCAGAATACTTTCCCTTGGATAGGAGTCCGAAAAAAGTAAATATTGATAAAAAAAAATCAATGGCTATATACTACAGGTCTGATACATCACAACAATTACTAACTACCTATGATGTATTTTTAAAACCCTTAAAAATTCCACTCTCTTTAAACAATAGTAAATCAAATACAATATTGAATTAACTTATATAATAAAGTTCAAAATTTAATTGTAAATCTGTCAAGAATTTCTCGACTTTCTAATAATGTAATAATTCATCCATCTGTGTACTCGCTTGATAAGAAATTGTTTCAATAGGCGTTTATTCACTTCTTAAATTGCGCGTGTAATGCATTATACAATTTTATTCATTAACTCAAACATTGTTAAGTTGTTTACAAATAGTGAAATCTTTATTATTTTTTTTTCACAATAATCCACATTATTATATAACAAAAGAATAAAATTTGTCATTGTGTCAGGTTACACCATTGTTAAATGAGATGATAATTTAGATTAATATATTGTATAACTTTAAAATAAATCGTCTGTTCATTTCGGTCGTTTTTAATTCAGTTATAATTACGATTTGGATATTATTATACATTTTGTCTTAAGAGTATATATTTGGGGCTATTCTGTAAGGAAAATGTTAAGTTTAACGTGTGCGTTATATTTTATCATCACAGTTCAAGTAGTCTAAGATTGTACATTGTTAACGTCTATGTTTGTCTATGTCCGCAAATTTAATGAAATGAATTTAATTTCTTTAAATGTGAAGATGTATATATATATATTTTTTTGATTTCATTATATATATACAGAGAGGTTTTTTTATTTGTATACATTAGGGTTAGTGTATACATGCAAAAAATGCGAGTCAAACGCATTGAAGCGATTAATGTGTGTATGTTAAGTTGACTATTGGGCATATGTGTATTCAGTTGCGTGTTATAGGCAACTAAACACATATTCACTAATGCATTTGACTCGCGTATTTTGCAGGTATACATAGGGAAAATGTATACTGATAAAAAAAGCTCTCTGTATATATATATATATAATATATATATATATAATATATATATAATGAAATCAAAAAAATGTTATAATTATAAATAATTTCAAAATAGTTATATAAATAATCCATAATAAGAGAAATTATCATGTCAAAATAAAATCTCCTAACAACAACCAAAAAACGCAACGCACAATCCTAATAGCAACAACAAAAAAACACACACACACAAAATTTTATATCTCCGCTGTGAGCGAGCCCCAGGATGTAATTTGCGTGTTTTGAAACATTCAACATAATTCAATTTCCACTTCCCCGTTCAATTAACTAATTTCAATAATTATTTCGTAACCGAGGGGATACTCTCGGATTTATAACAACCATAAACTACTTTTACAATCTATTTACTTTCCTGTCGCTGGTAATTAATATCTGAGTGCCGTGCTCATTACATCCGAGTAGTATGAATATTAAACGCCTATATTGACAGGATATTAAGAAAGCCGAGGATTGTTGGTGATGTTTTTTTTGTATGGTGATTAATATGCACGGTTCATTTAGTTTTAATGATGTAACGCTTTAATTGTCTTCGTTTTTTTTTTTATATTTCTTGCGGTCGTTACAGAGCGCTGTGGATGTTGTGTTGTTTAATTGCTTGTTATAGATAACTCTCACTTTCTTTACAAGAAAATTGTTACAAATAAAATAAATTAGATCACTTAGATGATGTTTTCTTTTATATATATAAACATAATTATACCCAGAACAGGTGTGACAATCTACTTTGATAAATTCAATAAAACGTTCAACCATAATTCGAATTTATTTCGCAATACATTAAGTGTGACGCTCTAAAAAGATTAGAAAACATATGTATAAAAAAAAGGCAAATTACCAATCACAAATTACGACAAAATACAAAATAAAAATAATACGCATCAAAATATTTTTTTATCAATTCCAAACAGTTCATTGTGAAAACAAAATGCAACCGGCTTATTCCTATCTTCATTCTCCTTTCCCTTTACTTTTTCATTCTCTTTCCCTTTTCTTTTCTATCACTATTTTTCCATTTAATTGCTCCATTTATGACATAGTGATCGCTGATCTTCGATGTTTCTACCTCTATAGCCCGTCCTCTGGTCGAGACATAATTTCACCTGTTCATTTCGACTCTCTTCTCTTGTGTATTTGTTGATCTGTCTTGTAAATCCATGCCCAAAGAGTTTATCTTACTTCATACTTCATTTGAAAATGATATGCAAAATCGAAACATTTGTCAGAAAACTGAGAGGAATCTTCAGATTCCAGATGGTGAAATAGTGATCTTGTTATGTTCCAACAATAATGATTGTTTTTACTCAATATTAAAGCAATCGTTTTTTAAGTTTCTTCAAATTAACCATCGCCTGATGATACCAAAGTGTTGGCGAAACTATTGTGGTAGTACAATAAATTTTGTGAAATTAAAAAAAAACTGTTGTTTTATTTACAAATAGTGTAAAATAATTTTTGTAATTAATTTTTAATAAATTGTATTCCTCTTCTGGGGTTCCGCAAGGATCTAATTCCGTTCCTGCTTAATATTTATATATTCTGTAAATTGTTCAATTTGAGCTGTAAAAAAAACATACTATAAAAAATCAAGATGATTGCGTTCACTTGCTAAATAACTTGAATCATAAATTTATGATCGAACTAAGCTTGCGCCATTTTTTCAATTATTTTTACAAATAATAATAATTATACATTTAGAAGATTTATACATACACAACAATTTGATCTTAGTCTGTCTGGGTTAATAATAATAATAATAATAGCCTTTATTGTCCAACAGGATTTCCTACTTACAGGACAATATAATAGAAAGTACAATGCAGAAAAAAATTATTATTACAGGAAATGGTTTATGTTTATATATTTCAAGAAGATATTTCCGTCAACCATAGGCCGTTCTACCTTTTTACCTTTTCTTTGTTGCAATTAATTAAATTCAATCCAGCATGAGGATTTCATATCAAAAACCCGGCGCTCTGGTATATTTCTTATTTAACGTCAAACAAACAAAAAATCATAATGCATCGACGCAACGCTTGATTTACTATAATACAATAAATAATTCAAACAATCTTGGATTATATATCGGCAGTGAAGCGTTTGTATAATTCGATGAATACATAAATGAATTTCAAGCGACATGATTCTATATAAGTTACTCGAGAGCATTCCGCAGTACGTCTTCATCAAAAACCTATAAGCGATGATAAATATTGAATAGTCGGGGATTTCACGATCGGCTCGAGGTGACCAACCATAAAAGTGCACCCGACCAGCACTAATACTTTTTACGGTTGTTTATAAAAATGATCGATTCGTTCATTACGCGAGGGATTTATTGTTCGATTGAAATATCAATGTTTTTAAAACTTATAAATTTAAAATATCTTTAAGTATTTTCTCGTTAATCACTTGGTGAAACATGATTAAATATATATGCAAGAATATTAATTTAAATAAAAATCACCGAGTGATAGAATTAAGATAAATTAAATGAAAATGTTTTGAAAGTAATTATTAAATTATTTCCACATTTATCTCTGTGACATTTTGACGTACATTACGTAAGTACGTTAAACAAATGTACATTAAAACAACTACTTCCCGGGCAAATACCCATGCCGGACATTGAATTACATAATGTACACCTGCTGTTGCATATCAATAAAATATTGCATTATGCAACAATTTTTATGATCGGAGAAAAATTCAATGTAAAAAAAGAACGTTACTTAATATAAGGCCATCTGCAGACGCGGGTTTCGGGGTATATTTCTTGTCAGTATAGCTCTGCTATGTAAGGCAGAGCTGTACTGACGACGAGAAATATATTTAAAGATGTTAGATTAAATTAAATCAACTATAATCAGTCAAACGAATATAACGAAGCATTAAGATTAATGAATTAATAATTAAGTTTTAATAAAAACGCTGATTCATTTTGTTTGTATAACTTTAATTAAAGTTATACAAACAAAGCGTTTTATTAAAACTTAAAACAATGTATAACGAAGTAGAAGCCTCTATTATCAATAAATAAATAATTATTTAGTCTTTAAGAGAAGTGCATGCACATCAGCATAATCAATTTTTTGGAAAAAAAACAGGATAAATATAAATAAAAACATACTGGCACTTATCCCTTTTAAAATATTAACAATCGAGAAGAGTAAACCATACATTACACGCCGTTCAATTTTGATTACACACTCTCCTCGTTACAACACATGTTCGCTGGTTTTGCTGGTAGCGTGAGGTTAATAACGGTCCGGCTAATTGATGATAAATTTTAACGTTTTTGCCCTAAATTACAACGCGCGCAACTACAATTTACACTTTTTGTTTCGCCCGTGTTGTATTCTTTAATCGACGCACGGTGTAAACAGTGATCGTATCCGTGGCCGATCGGAACGGAACGGAACGACGAGTGTTTATTTCTTTCATTGAATACATTATACGTTTTACGATGATAAAATCGGAAATTATACATTCAACGCCCTCGGGGTGAGCATATATCAAAATGGGCGTTTTCCTTTCTTTAATGTGTAAATAATTCATAGGGTTAATCATTACCGAGATGTGTTATTGTTGAATGGTTTAATAAATGTTTTTTTTCTTATATCTACAGAATTATATATATATATATATATATATATAAAGTAACATTAACAAATATATAATATTTTTTATATGTACCTATTAATTATTAACAATTATTTGTTGTTAATAATTTCTCCAGTATTACGATTTTAATTTTCCATTTGGTTGTCTTTATTTCAAACAAACGAAGGGAAGGGCAGAAAGACCTGCGGTCGATAGCCATTTAATAATTAATTTAATTTAAATTAAATTAAACAAAGATTATTCACACATTTGCAGTTATTTAAATTACAATTTTTTTGTAGCTCCTACAGATGAAAAATTAAAAAACATACATTTTGCAATTATTATTTGCGATATAATTCTTCTATGCCAATTCCAAATTGACTTTCGATTAATCATTCTTTCAACCAACAGCCTTTATCATTTGTTCGTCATTTATTCCCATTAATTGTTATTTAATCACATTAATATTTCCCACTATAAAAATATAACTCGATAAAAATAAATCGGATTCATATTGTAAGCACTGATAAAGTAATGTATTATTAATAATAATGTATTATTTTTATCTACTTATGTTTATATGTGTTTTATATATTTGAAAGACAATGGGATTATCACGGCTATTAATAAATATCCAATTTATAACCATCAGCCATATCATGAATAAAAAAAAATACATATATATTATAAAAGATTTACAGCGAGGAAATCTGCTTTTAATGTAATCAAATAAATCGGGTAATTGTGAAGCGAAAAAATAATCGCATTAAAAGAGATTAATGAAAACAAATAAAATATAATTAATAACCTTTATTTATGGCATATAACGATAAAGTGATTATATTTATATCGCACTTAATTAAATATAATTAATTAAGTATTTTTTGATAATAAACAAAAAAAAGTTAGGTAGGGATTTTTAAGCCATCGGCATATAAAAATGTTTACCCTTTTAAATTGAATAAAACAACTGTTTAACTTTCAAAATATTATATTGAAACGCTACACGTGTTTCGCCACACTGTGGCTTCTTCAGGCGAAGAAATAGTGTTTTTCATGTTTACACTTGATTGTACCTGAAAAATCATTAATAAATATAATGAAAAGAGTGATCCTGAAAAAAATCCTTGTGGAACCCCGGAGGAGGGACAGCCAGGGTCAGAATTAATAATAATAATATTTAGCGATGGGCAAAGTCGATCTTTTCGATCTTTTTTGTCACAGCAAAATGAAGTATATGACAATTTTCTTAATGTTATTTGTAATATTAATATTGGCAACTATCACCTATTTATTAATAAACTCTAATTTATTGTTATTTATTAACTTCAGCTACTTAAAATTGGTTATTTAGAAATATTCGATTACTAAATTTATTCGATTTTGCCCAACACTAATAATATTTTTATTTTTCCATAACAGAACAACAACAAATTCATGCTATTTATGGTTGTAATTCCAAGAAGTTAAGGTGAGTTCGTATTTGAATTATTTGATTTTGTTCTGTTTTGATAAATCAGCGAAAACATTTTACTTGTATAGATATTTCTACTAAATACAAACCTTAATAAAATTTTAATACCAACGATTAAAATAAATAAATATAAAGTGGAAAAGAAAATTCCTTTTAAATTATATTTATTTCCATAAAAAAAATAAATAGTTCAAAAGAGCACTGCTTTTAGATTATTTACTTTTAATAAAGTTTTGTTTATTTTTTAACTTCTGGAAATAAAAAAAAATAATAAAATATAATATTATAACCAACCTTGCTAATCGTTAAACTTTATTACATTTAATAAAGAAAAAAATAAGTACTGTGATCCAAACATACAGCTCTGAACATAAAATATTATAACCTGGCATTATTTCTTATACAAGGTGTACAGAAAATGAGTGAAAAGCTTTAGGTAGCGTGACTCTTTGACTAATTTTTAGATAAAAATATTAACGAAAATAAGTCACACGGTCCTTCCTTAAGCTTCACGGGCCACTTAAAAGAACTATACATTTGGCAACACTGGATCAAACAAGTGTGCATTTATCCTGTTTATAACTTCTACATCATCCGCTGGAGGTGTTGCATACACCTTTTCTTTTACAAACGAGCGTGCGTCGTTGCCAGATCTATTTTCATTAAAAGAATTATTCTGATGAAGTTATAAAATTGTAAAAATATCCGATTTATTAATCATTTACATCAATGGAATTATACACGTGTCTAATTGATTGTTAATGCTATTGATTTTTTACAAAATATTTAAAAAACAATACTAATTTATAGTCACATATTTAAAATTCCGAAGACCTCGTGAGCCTCAATGAAGAACCATACAACATTTTTTTTATTTGGATTTTCTATTAAAACTTAATTAATGAATTGAGTTACCTGAAGGTTTTCACTCATTTTCTGTACACCTTGTATATATAAAAAAACGAATAATACGAACTGATTTCGAAACACTCGAAGTCGTCCGCGTGTGACAATAAAGTGTCATAACAACTTATTCACGAATTACCCGCACTGATTAAACTTTCAACAAAAGGCAGAACGAACACAAATTTTGCCACGAATCGAACGTGGCCCACGGACCGTGACGTTGATTCGGCCGGTTCTCGTCTTTATGCAAATCGGAGTGCGCTCAGAGTGGGAAGAATAATGGGGCTAATTTTTATAAAGTCGCCTTATTATTACCGAAAAGATCCCCGCGAGCCGACACTTTGCGCTCGGGATATTGTGATTGCTGTCAATAATCAATGGAATTTAATGCTCGGCAACGCTGGAACAAATAACAATCATATCCGATTTCAATTTGGAATATGCGCTATTCTAGCTTTTGTGTAATGAATAAGAATGTAGATGAGGGTTATTTTATCGATTCTAAATATTCTAGTTATTGTAATATGTAACTGAAATAATATATATATATATATATTTATTTACATTACCTTGCTGTCTCTATTAAGGTTGCGGTTTAGTAGAAAGAGATGGCTATATAGTAAAATGGAAAAAAATCGTTTGAAAAAAGAGCCATTCTTTTGGATTTAATAATATGAATATGTATTTACATTTTTTTATCTACCAAGTATAAAGCATCAGTCTAAATAAAAAATAAATCGTTAATTTTCGTGTATTACGTCAATTTACTAGTTCAAGTTAGAAAAAAAAATTGTAAGATATAATGAAATTAATAGGCCATGTCTGCTAAGTTATTTGAATGCAGAATTTAGTGAAATCCTTTAAATTTTCATTGCACAAGTTTTTATTAGAAAAAATATAATTTGAAATTTGCTATAAATTTGATAAATTTCCATTGTTTTTCATAATTGTTTTTCGCACAAACTAAACATTAAAATAATTTTTAATTAATCTCATGAAATTCTTGCTTGTTTTAAGATTACTTTAATGTATAATTCAATATTATTCATTGATCACAACAGCAATCTAACTCGAATTAGTGATTGCCAATATTTATATATCTATCTCTTTCATCTAAACCGCACCCTTAACGAAAATTTATTTCTGTAGTTCTGTCATAAATAAATAAATAAAATTCACATAATAATAATAATTCACCCAGAGAATCCTCTTCATAACCCTTCCAACATACTCCTTTTTTTTTCATTGTATAACCCCAATATTCCTATGATTCAATGAATTATTATGTTTTGCCATACATAATATTTGATTGAATCATAGGAATATTGGGGTTATACATTGTATGTACTTACGTAACGCAAGACAAAAGATTGCAATAGCTAAATTGAAAATAATCATTCCATTAAGTAAATTAAATTGGCATCAAATGGCGATATTAAACAAGAAGTACAAAAACATTTCAACGACAATATTTCTGATTATTATTAATATAAATAGAAAACAGTATTCATTCTGATTATTATTAATTTCAAATTATTTTAATTTTATGGTTAAATATACTAAATATTAAATAAAATAACTGTATTCTAAGAAAAACAAAGTATTTGTTATTATTTTTGTTGCTGTTTTTCTATTGCATTCCAAATTGAAAGCAATAATTTCAAATCTCCCATTTAAAGCGATTCAAAGTATAATTCGCTCATTTTGCCATTTCGCATCCGCTATTAATTTCGTTGTGCGGAAGCAATTAATAAATAAATTATATAATAACATCTGAGAATACGCCGCGGGCCATGTAAGAGAGAGTTTAGCCGGGCTATAAACCAGCGTAATTATGAATTAGTATTATTTTGCAACGCTAATGCGCACCCAATATCCTCAATTTAAATTACGTGAATTAGTACGTCATTAGAGAAAAATTACTGGATGTAATAAAGGATAACATAATTATCATGCGATACGTTTATAATATACTTGAGTGAACTTATTTTTATTATATTGCAAGAAGTGCAGTAGGTTAAGGATCGTCATAATTAATTTATGTATAAATAGAAAACAGTATTTTCAAATCATTTTTATTTAATATAATTCATGTATGCCGTGATATGGATTGGATCAGAAGTATAAAAGATGTAGAAGAAAATTAACAAAAAATTCCAAAAAGTAGCTAAAAATTAAAAAAAAAACTACGTTATTTGGAAACCTTACATGCTTCCGAGAAATACATTCTAGTTTGAATTAGTAAACGCACAGTCAATATTTCTAATTGACTTTATCAATTTCATTAATGGTTTTAATATTTAGACATTGGTAGTTCATATTGTATGAAATAAATATGAATAAACTATTAAAAATCAACCAATAAAACACAGATTAGATTGAATAACTTTAAATTCTCAACTAGTTTCAATCTAATCTGTGTTTTATTGGTTGATTTTTAATAGTTTATTCATATTTATCAATTTCAATTTAAATAATTGTTCACTTAACCCGTGGTGAAACATTAATTAATTTATTATAATTAAGTGTGGAATTTAATCAGAATTAAATGTTGGAACTACTTTAATTCGTTATTATATTAGGTTGATGCAAAAGAAATATCGGATTTTAACCATTAACTTTAATTGAGTATAACTTTTTATAGAATAAACTTTAATAATCAAAATAAGAACCATTAGAATTAATATAATTTTGCCAACAAGAAACAAGTTTATTTATGCCGGTAGCATAGAAATCTGGAGTTCTTGAAGCAACGATAGAATTCAAGGCGGTTTCAGCATCTTTTTGATTTTTGAAGCATTTATCACGCAAGAAGTTGTCAAGCTGCTTGAAAAAGTGGAAATCATTACGGAAACCATTACGGAATCGGATGAACCATCGTTGCACAGCACGTTCATTAGCAGTATTTTGGCCAAATGCTTCTTTGATATTGCGAGTTGCCTCAGCTGCTTAAACTCATACAAAAATATCGCTCTTAATTGCTTCTTTTCTAGCAATTCTAGAATGATCAAAATATAACAAAATTATAGAATATTTATAATAAAAATATAGAGCATATTCTAAGCTTTAAAATAATATATATATATATAATGTGAATAATTATTAAAAAAAATAAATTTTTAAACCATAAAGTTTAATAATATAAAATCCGACATTTCTTTTGCATCAACCTAATAATAATAAGTGGAACTGTTGGTAGTGGTTTACTACCCACAAATAAAAAATACAAATCCGAAGTCCTCGCTGGTTAATCTATTTATCCAACTCGACTAATCCAAATAGTGTATTATAGATTTTAATGAAGTAAAAACATCAACTGCTAAGTTAGTGTTGCGCAGACCAATTGTGATTTTGCTCAGGGTGCGATTCCTGGAGAGGTCTGGTGATTTTCCAACGTGAGAGATCAAATATTGAGTAGATATCTTACAACGTAACTGAGCTATCGATGCTGAGATACAGGAACTTTATTTAAAAATTAAGTGCCTTAGGAGATCTGGCCATGAAATACAATAAATAGTTAAAAATCAACATATAAATTTCCAATTTATAACCATCAGCCATATCACGAAAAAAAAAAAACGAAAATACATATGTATTATAAAAGATTTACAGCGAGGAAATCTGCTTTTAATGTAATCAAATAAATCGGGTAATTGTGAAGCGAAAAAATAATCACATTAAAAGAGATTAATGAAAATAAATAAAATATAATTAATAACCTTTATTTATAGCATATAACGATAAAGTGATTTATATCGCACTTAATTAAATATAATTAATTAAGTATTTTTTGATAATAAACAAAAAAGTTAGGAAGAGATTTTCAGGGGCAATCAAGTGTAAACATTTTTATTAACCGATTGCTTAGGTTAATAAAAATGTTTACACTTGATTGCACCTGAAAGATCATTAATAAATATAATGAAAAGAGTGATCCTAAAACAAATCCTTGTGGAACCCCAGAGGAGGGATAGCGAGGGTCCGAATTCACGCTATTTATGGTTTTAATAAATTGTCTTTCAATAAGCAATGCTATTTAACTTTAGTTTTATTTTTTTTTATTTTCGAAATTTCCATTTTTATTAAATAGGCGTTTTGTGAGAAATCAAATCCGTAAATAACTGGATTTTGTATTCTGTCCATTGACAGTTTCATGACTTGGGATAAATTAACCGCTAATGGGTTGCTCCTAAACTTGGATTTATACCTGAACCACGTCGGACTTCCTGTTTTAATTAGTGATGGGCAAAGTCGATCTTTTATAATTTCTAAATTAAGTGTATTATAATTTTATGAATGTTACTTATTATAAAAATATCAGAAAATAAATGGGAAGTTACATTTATTAATAAACATAAATTTGAAGTTACTTTTTCGTTTTAAATACTTAAAATGACACATTTAGTAATATTCGATTACTAATATTATTCGATTTTGCCCAACACTAGTTTTAATTGTTACTTTAACATTCGTTTCTAGCCAGTTATTCATTGCACAATATCTCAGTCATGACTTCCAATCATATTCCGTTGCTTTTTTTTATTAATTCAACATGAACAAGAGCATTAGACCATATCTCATACAACATAAAATTTATTGCAAAAACGACTTAATTAAGTGTAAAGTGTTGATGTATCGACGGTGGAATTGTGCTAATGTTAATTGCATCGCGGTACGTAACGCTTTTTATTGTCGGTTAATAGCAGTAATTCGAAGATATCGTTTATTAGATCGAGTGTTATAAGATCGCCAAGAGTGCCGAGCGCCGGGGAAAAATTAACTCGCGCGGCCCGTTATTTTCCGAGAGCTAATCATACCGAATTAAAGAATACACAAATTACTACCTTCGCGCCACCGCTCGGTCACGTTTTGCGCTTATTTAGAAATGAGCAAAGGTGATCACCACGAAAAATGTATCATTCTCTTAAGTGGACGGGGATAGGCGCGTTTCATTCACGCGAAGAGTAAACTTCATTTTGTTAATTATAATAGTTTGAGGGAGTTGAGTTATTATTATAATAACGAATTAAAATGCTATACTGATTATTCAAGAATTTGTACAAGTGTTGAAATCTATTAAAATATATATTTTTTTAAATTCTTAATAGTTGAGGCTTCTACTTCGTTATACATGTTAATTTAATTTAAAGGATATTTATAAATACAACTGCAGTTTCGGCAAGCTGATTTGCCGTGTGGGCAAATCAGCTTTATTTCAAAAAATAATTACTAATAATTGAACATAGTTTCCGAAATATATCTAATTTAATAAAGTAGAAAAAATTACAACATTTTTTATTTAAATAATTAAAGTCTCCACAACAACCAACATAAAGAACGAAGCTTAGCCACAATTAAATGTAAAAAAATATGTGTAAAATGGCTCGAAATGTTAACAAAGTTAGCAACAAATATGAATTCAGCACACATTAAACTATTATTTAAACAAATAAAATTCGGACCACCTTACTTTTATCATACAAAAAAAAGAAACAGTATTAGTCGCCAGTCTTTCTTTTTTTTTTTTCGCATGATAAAAGTAAGGTGGTCCGAATTTTATTTGTTTAAATAATAGTTTAATGTGTGGTGAATCCATATTTGTTGCTAACTTTTTAATGGGAGACGGCGCACTTTGATTTTTTTTTTTTAATTTTATTATTTAAGGGTGTGATAAAAAATATTAAGGGTTGAAAATTGAGGTGCTTGTATGATAATTTGTTAATTCAACGTTTTATTTACACCCTAAAGTAAAAACAATCTATTTATCTTGAATATGTATAGAAATAATGAAATTTGAAAATCTATGGCTGAAATATATGGCTAACTTCACATCCGTCATAAAGTTTTTACAATTCATTGTCGGAATACATATTGCGAATATATCTGGTTCGATTTATTTTAAGGCTTGTTACTCAGGATTCAAATCCAATTTACGAAATAATAATAATATATTAAACGTACTTGTATTGTAATTTTGTGATGTAACATACGTTAAGTGGTGATATTTTATTGCAAATAAATATTATTATTATTAAAATCATATAATGTAAATAATTCTCTTACCTGTCTAGAATAAAAATTTATTATTATTATTATATATTTTTTTATAATAATGCCAATTAGAATAAACCGTGTTAAAAAAAAGACGTTCTTAAATAACGCATTACGCCTAATTAGACATTCACGTTCGGGTTAAGTGTTGTGTAACTAACTGTCATTAAACGTTATTACCCCTTTGGCTGTACAGCTTTATACGCCCTTGTACATCCTATTTAGTGTTTAATTTATGGATTTATTGGACACGCATAAAACGAATTGCCGATTAAATTCGAATGGGCGCAATAAATAATTTACGTGCGTCAATGGCGTGAACTCTATTTACAAGATGAACTCAGGACGGGAAACATTGAAATATAATGATGTGCCGATCATAAATATGCAATAATGCGGGTAACAGTAATAACTTTTTACATAAAAAAAACAAGTGGTGTTTCTTCTATTAAATACTTCTTGTTTATTTTTTTTAAATTTAGGATTTGAAAAAATTAATAATTGAAGCTTTTACGATTTTTGCATACGATATTCAATTCGAATTCTTTTATTAAATACTATTTTTTTATTTGATATTTGAAAACATTAAGCATTGAAGCTTCTACTTCATTCAATATTCAGTCGTTTCTTCTTTTAAACTTAATACCAATTTTTTATTTGATATATGAAAACATTAAGAATTGAAGCTTCAACTGCTTTCGATATTCAATTCGAATTCTTTTATTAAAAACTATTTGTTTTTTTTTTAAATTTGAGATTTTAAAACATTAAGCATTGAAGCTTCTACTTCATTCAATATTCAATTGTTTCTTCTTTTAAATTTAATACCATTTTTTAATTTGAGATATGAAAACATTAAGAATTGAAGCTTCAACTGCTTTCGATATTCAATTCGAATTCTTTTATTAAAAACTATTTTTTTTATTTGAGATTTTAAAACATTAGGCATTGCAGCTTCTACTTCATTCAATATTCAATCGTTTCTTCTTTTAAATTTAATACCATTTTTTTTTAATTTGAGATATGAAAACATTAAGAATTGAAGCTTCAACTGCTTTCGATATTCAATTCGAATTCTTTTATTAAAAACTATTTGTTTTTTTTTTTTAATTTGAGATTTTAAAACATTAAGCATTGAAGCTTCTACTTCATTCATTATTAAATCATTTCTTCTTTTAAATTTAATACCATTTTTTTTTTATTTGAGATATGAAAACATTAAGAATCGAAGCTTCAACTGCATTCGATATTCAATTCGAATTCTTTTATTAAATACTATTTTTTTATTTGATATTTGAAAACATTAAGCATTGAAGCTTCTACTTCATTCAATATTCAGTCGTTTCTTCTTTTAAACTTAATACCAATTTTTTATTTGATATATGAAAACATTAAGAATTGAAGCTTCAACTGCTTTCGATATTCAATTCGAATTCTTTTATTAAAAACTATTTGTTTTTTTTTTAATTTGAGATTTGAAAACATTAAGCATTGAAGCTTCTACTTCATTCAATATTCAATTGTTTCTTTTTTTAAATTTAATACCATTTTTTTAATTTGAGATATGAAAACATTAAGAATTGAAGCTTCAACTGCTTTAGATATTCAATTTGAATTCTTTTATTAAATACTATTTTTTTTAATTTGAGATTTGAAAACATTAAGCATTGAAGCTTCTACTTCATTCATTATTAAATCGTTTCTTCTTTTAAATTTAATATCATTTTTTTTATTTGAGATATGAAAACATTAAGAATTGAAGCTTCAACTGCTTTCGATATTCAATTCAAATTCTTTTATTAAAAACTATTTGTTTTTTTTTTTAGTTTGAGATTTTCAAACATTAAGCATTGCAGCTTCTACTTCATTCAATATTCAATCGTTTCTTCTTTTAAATTTAATACCATTTTTTTTAATTTGAGATATGAAAACATTAAGAATTGAAGCTTCAACTGCTTTCGATATTCAATTCGAATTCTTTTATTAAAAACTATTTGTTTTTTTTTTTAATTTGAGATTTTAAAACATTAAGCATTGCAGCTTCTACTTCATTCAATATTCAATCGTTTCTTCTTTTAAATTTAATACCATTTTTTTTAATTCGAGAGAGATATGAAAACATTAAGAATTGAAGCTTCAACTGCATTCGATATTCAATTCGAATTCTTTTATTAAATACTATTTGTTTTTTTTTTAATTTGAGATTTTAAAACATTAAGCATTGAAGCTTCAACTTCATTCAATATTCAATCGTTTCTTCTTTTAAATTTAATACCATTTTTTTATTTGATATATAAAAACATTAAGAATTGAAGCTTCAACTTGATTCGATATTAAATTCGAATTCTTTTATTAAATACTATTTGTTTTTTTTTAATTTGATATTTGAAAACATTAAGCATTGAAGCTTCTACTTCATTCAATATTCAATCGTTTCTTCTTTTAAATTGAATACCATTTTTTTTTATTTGAGATATGAAAACATTAAGAATTGAAGCTTCAACTGCTTTCGATATTCAATTCGAATTCTTTTATTATAAACTATTTGTTTTTTTTTTTAATTTGAGATTTGAAGACATTAAGCATTGAAGCTTCTACTTCATTCAAAATTCAATCGTTTCTTCCTTTAAATTTAATACCATTTTTTTATTTGAAATATGAAAACATTAAGAATTGAAGCTTCAAATACCACTTGTTTTTTTTTTAATTTGATATTTAAAAACATTACGTATTGAAACTTCTACTTAATTCAATATTCAATCAAGATTAATCAATATGGTAATTCTATATTGATTAATCTAACTTGATATATCAATAAAATTTAAACCACCAGCAATAATCCCCAGGACAGTTTACTACATTTTAAAACAACACAATTTTTTTTATTGGTTGTCACGTCCAATCAATAATTCATCAATTTCATCTCCACGTACCAGAAAGTGCATTGTTTCCATATGCCTGGACACCCATAAGTTAGCATCAATAAAAGAACATTTTTATTTCTATTCCACGAAGACGCGCGTGAATAATACAACAAAATCAAACATGGAATACAAAACGATCGCGGGGATTCATCGATTCGCCGCGTTGCATCACAGTTCGTTTACATCAAAACTCGCTGTCAATATTAATTAAACGTCCGAACCAAGCCGCTAATTGCTCGAAAGGATCTGTTACAATTAATTCACGCACCCACGTAATTGATAAATATTTACACAAATAAAGAGGAGGCGCGCCTTTGTCTCCTCCATCCTTTTTTCAAAACATATCATTTTGGTTTTGTTTTCTGTTATTATGCACAGTCGTGATGTGGAGGATAATTAAATACAGAAAACAAATACTCGCGTGCTTATCAAGATCGAGAATGGAAGGAATGGACAAATAAAAATGGAATGGGAGGAAGGCAAAAAGAAAGCGTCCGTTTGTTTTGTTTTGTATTTGGATTATTTAAATATGGCATGCAGGTAGGTAGGTGCGAGCCGGGACGGGAAATGTGTTATTATACAACGCTTTTAATAGGAATTATATCTCGCTGGCGATAAATCAACGAATAAAGGAATTGGTTGTAATAAATCCGAGGCGCAATCTCTTGTCCATCTATTGTGCCATCAAACGTCTTCGCCTTCTTTATTTATTTTGAGTATTTCGGCCGTGAGACGGTTTCGGTTTTCGTGGTACGGCGCTAATTATACGGTTTCGTGATCGGGATGGAATTCTCTGCCAAAAAAAAAAAACGAAATGCAGAAATGTAGTTTACTTTTACAAATTAGGGTGGCATAAAAATTACGTAAGTATACTTAAGTCCCAATTGAAAATAAATAAATTAAATTAAAAAAAAACTTAAATACTAAACGAAACATATGATTTATCATAAGGAAAAATATTATTTTTAACATTTTTATTTATCAATTTAATTAAAATAAATTAAATGAATAAATAATTTATTTATAATACTGATAACATCTTTATTGAGTCTTTCATAAAATTAGTTATAATTCAATATTTAATTTAATACGAACTACCATTGGTCTTTCAGCTAGAAATCCTTTATATTATGTGAGTCGGTCAGTCGTTGATGAGTGAATATATTGTGGATTTGGGATATTGAAATTTAGAAGAAATATTTGGATTTCGTTTGCTGCAAAGTAGGTTTAATAATTTTTGGGATGTTAGGTTCATGGCAAATTTTTGGGATAGTTGTGAAAATCTTTGGGATATAGGGATTACGCCTGTTTTTTCGTACAGGATGGTATTGGGAGGGTTACGTAGGGGATTGTTTGGGTGGCGGATTTTTGTAAGGATACGAAGAGCTGATCGTTCAGCTACCGCTATATTGTTAAGCGTTGGAGATTTTTCGTTAAAGAAGACAGATCATTTTGTATATGTGTATGTCTGTCTTAATAGTGATACTTCTCTTGCTGTAGATTAATGATATGAAATGCCGCGTCCTATTCTGGACTTTGATTTTAATTGAAATGGAGTGGTGTTTGAAAGTTAGTTTGGGGTCAAATATTATACCTAGGTATTTGCATGTAGCGAATAGGGTTAATACGGTATTATTTCTATTAATTATAAATAGAGAAGTATGTGGGTTGTGGTAGGGAATGAAAAGTTGGGATTTATTAGGATTGATGGAAATTCTCCATTTCACGAACCATAGCGATAGTGTGTCGATCAGCCCCTGTAGGTTAGCGAAGGCTTTGGGGAGAGTGGGTTGGTGTACCGTCTGCAAATTTAAGGAAATAAGAGGATGGATCTAGGTATTGAGGATAAGGGTTGTATATATCGTGGACATAGATATTGCAAAGGAGAGGAGAGAGAGAGGGGAACCTTGTGGGATACCATGTTGCGGAATGAAGGATTGGGATAGTGTGTTATAGATTCGCACTCTTAGTAATCTGTTTTTTTTTTAGGAAATTATCTAGGAAACCAAAACTCCCATATCGAAAACAAAAAATCCGCTTTATTATTCCTAGATATTCAAAAAGCCCTTAACTCCGTTTGGCACAAAGGTCTTCTCTGCAAATGTCACTGCCTAAATGTAATGTAAATGCAGGAGATGATGGGGGATTGGCACAAAGGTCTTCTCTTCAAATGTCACTGCATAAATGTAATGTAAATGTAGGAGATGATGGGGGATATTCATTTACATTACATTTAGGCAGTAACATTTTAAGAGAAGACCTTAGTGCCAAACGGCGTCGAAGGCTTTTTGAATATCTAGGAAAAGGATAGCGGATTTTTTGTTTTCGACATGGGAGGTTTGGCAGTTAGAAGTTAGGATGGTGAGAGGAAGAGTTGCGGATTTTTTTTTTTTTCTAGGAAATCGAATTGATATGGTGGAATCTTTTGGGAAATAATAGCTAGCAGTTTATTTTTTATAATGTACTCGAAGGTTTTTTCCAAAAACTGGAAGCAGGGTAATGGGGCGGTAGTTAGAAACCTCTAGGAAATTCCCGTCTTTTTTTGGAATACAAATTATTATAAATAGAAGAGAGTATTCATTCACTTGGTCAGAGTTATTTAAATATATTAAATAAAAATGATTTGAAAATAATTAATACATTATTTCCACATTTAGCTCTAAATGTGGAAATAATTTATTAATTATGTTCAAATCATTTTTATTTAATATACAAATTATTATACCCCGCTTCTATTATTGTGGGAAGGATTGGGATTTATATAGGAAATTTTAATTATGTACTACTCATGTATTTGATTGGGTAGGGATTTTAGGACAAATCGAGGAATATTATCATAACCCAGGGATGAGTTTTTACCTTTATAAAGAACTGAAAAATATTCTTCATCTTTTATGTTGTCGTTGGGATTGTAGGGGTTAGGATTGTTGAAAATAAGAAATACCAGAAATTGACATCATTAAAAAAAGTATGGTTGTATGATGGTGTTGTCTTTTACGTAAATGTGTCTTTGAAATAGTCTGCAAAAATGTTCGCAATTTCTGTACTGCTGTCAGAAAAAATGGGTTACGTAACTGTCTTATAGAGTCTGTCTTTTTGTATTTTGTTATTTTTTTAAAATTTCAGTCCTTGTCGTTTATTTATTTCTTCGCATGCTTTAATCCATTTGTTGCTCTTATACTCTTGAATTAGTTTGTGTATGATTTTGTTAATTGCATTGTATCATAGAGTAACTATTATACATAGAGAGGCAACCAGTAGGCATTTTAGCGTCACGCTCGCGGCGTATTTTTCGACTCGAGAGCTGCTGCCACAGAGATATTGCGGAGACTCTACGAACTGCTTGCATGTACTTACTGAATTTTATTACCGTATCGCGAGCGCTACTCTGCACTCACAAGGTCATATAATATAAACATACACACATAAGCACATAATATATACACAATTTTTTTTATTCTGTTTGTTACATACGTGTAATGAAATTAAATAAAACTTAAATTTTAATTTGTTAGAATTATGAAAAAGCAAAAAAATTAAACGATTTATATTCTATGCCAAATTATCTCTGTTTATATTATATACACTTTACCATTGACGAATTTCTACTGATCATTTTCTTGTTGATATACTTATGTTACAGTACCATATTAATATGTTTACACTATCTGTCTACCTGTTTGGCATAGTTATTTGAAGAATTATCTTTCTAAATACCATTCTTGCTTAAAAATAAACTACATAAATTAATGAAATTCACATGGACTGTGCCTTTTAGATTACCGTTTTTTTTATTCAATTTTCATTAAATTGCTGCCTCAAAAATACATTATTGGTTATTCACTTTCCGTTCTTAAAATGCTGTTATATTTTCATTTTTGTATATTATAAATGAAGCGTTTCACAAACACTTGTTCGGCGCGACGCGTGACCTTGCTTTTTTCATCGGTAATTTAATCTCTAACATGGATATTCACCCATTTCGTTCACTTCGATTCTTTCGTGATTGCGAGATCTCGTACTAGAGGTCGACACTGCTGTCGGACCTGAAATGCGTGACGCTTGTTTTACCCGACATTGCCACTCTTAGTATTTCATCCTCTTTGGTTGTATCTTTGTTTAATAGTTGTTTATGTCTCTGTATAGTTGTCTCTTATATTTGATAAGTCGGAGGATATAATTAGGGAGTGGGTATTTATACGAAGCTTTTATGCAGGTCGGCAATCCTAATATTAGTTTAGTTCTTAATTATTAGTTTAGTTTTTACTATTATTATAAAATTATATTAGGCATTACAAATAAATTTATTATTATTAAATTATTTTCTTCTTTTAGCTCTGTGAAATTTTGTCAAATTATTTTTATTCAATTTATTGTGCGGTGCGCTCAGAGACAAACTTTTTTTATAAGAATTGTAGAAAATTGGAACTTTGTACACTCATACAAATTTTGTGGACGTTCTCCCTATTTTTTTTAACTTTGTAACTCTTTATTGAGTTTTTTTTATATACATTGTTAAATACAATATAGTTTATTTTATTATTTCTAAAATGGCTATCGACCATCGATCTTTCAGTCATAATACTAATATTAGTTTAGTTTGTACTATTATTATAAAATTATATTAGGCATTACAAATAAATTTGTTATTATTATTAAATTATTTCCTCTATTAGCTCTTTGAAATTTTGTCAAATTATTTTTATTGAATTTATTGTGCGGTGCGCTCGGAGACAAACTTTTTTTTTATAAGAACTGTAGAAAAATTTAACTTTGTACACTTCTACAGATTTTGTGGACGTTTCCCCTCAAATTTTTAACTTTGTAACTCATCCGGAGGTGAGATATTAAGGACAACAGAATTTCATCGTCCGACCGGACACCGTTCGTCTTAACCGTTGGTGGAAGTGAGATGAAAGGTCTATTTAAAACCCATGAGTGCAAGTGAGAGGAAATCCACTCAAAAGTCCCACTCCCTTTGGTTCAAAAAAAATTCGTTATTACCATAGCCAACCATTTTTATTAATGACAAAATTATCATGGAACTACACATCCATGGTAATTTTGTTATAAAATAAAATACAAGTTAAGTTTGTAAATTCCAGCGAATCTAACGTCATTTTGTCCCGCGTTAAAAATCTACAATTAATTAGCACGAGTTACATATATTTATGTATAGCTAATTGTGTTTTCTTACGTTTGTAAAATATAAATAGAAAAGAGTTTCATTCTCTTGGTCATAGTTATTTAAATAAATTAAATAAAAATGTTTTGAAAATAAAATATGGAAATAATTTATTAACTATTTTCAAAACATTTTTATTTAATTTGTAATTATTACAAATAATAATTATGTAATTATTATTTTTATTTACGGAATTCACATATTCAATTCCGTAAATAATAATAATAATAATAAATAATCGCAGAATCTTCAAGAATTTAGCGGAAACACGTAGTCATGATACTTACTTTATGATATTATTATTATTAAGTCCACTACAGTAGGAGTTAAGGTGAAAATAGTTAAAAATTCTGTAATAAATAAATAAATAGCAATACCTGCAATTTTTTATATAGAAATACAAGAGTGGTATTGATTTTAAAACATCAGGAGCGACAAGCA
The DNA here is from genome assembly GCA_963082785.1 of Philonthus spinipes. Lineage (NCBI taxonomy): Eukaryota > Metazoa > Arthropoda > Insecta > Coleoptera > Staphylinidae > Philonthus > Philonthus spinipes. The sequence continues at coordinate 22,062,312 of OY720311.1, forward strand.
ATAAGAAAACAATAAGAAGAGCGAAAGACCGAAAAGAAAAACAAAAGCAAATCCGAAGAAAACCGAAGGAGGTAAGAAAGCAAAAAAAAGAAGGGACGAACCCATTGGATAATTATATAAATGGTCTTCGGGGCCGACGACGAGGTATAACCTTTGTCCGCTCGTAAGAGGCAGTGCCTCGGACTACGGAGAGCGCGTTTAAATTCTCATAAATAACCCGCTAACAATCTCCTAGTGACAGCTTGTTAAGTCCTAACCACAGGTTAAGTTATAATTAATGACTGACGTCACGGTGTAATTGTTGGCTCGTCGCTATTACGAACCACCACCTCTTCCCGCATTTGTTAACGATATTGGGGTATTTCAGGTGTTTCTGTTGGTATTCTTGTACGTGTGTAGATTGTGTGTGTTTGTACAGCACGCTAGCGTATTTACATTTATACGAACATTGACTAATGCGGCTCTGGCCGGCTTCGTTGTTATTTAGGGTTGCCAACTCGAGGCGTTTCGCGTGCCCAGACAGCCCGGATGCGGTCTTTCTGTTGCTATCCCCGTGATTAATGTAAAGTGATTTATTTTAAATGTATTACCAATATTGATTGTTTTATTACATAAATTCAACGGAAAACACTTTTAATTCGTGTATCATAAAGTGCTTTACAACGCACGTTCATTTGCAGACTATTCAACATTTATTATAACACAATGTCTACAAGATTTAACTCTGGCTATATTTATAATTATCTTTTAAAATTTAAAATAATATGATAATAATAACGATTATATAATGAATGATAAATACCGAGTTTCACCTTATTATAGCAATAATAAAAATAATTCAAAGCTATTTGTAGGTGGGGGAAGATGAGATCACAATTTAGCCATTTCATTCAAAATTAATATCTTAGCCGATATTAATTTTCGATCTCACCTACAAATACCTTTGAATTATTGAGTTTGTGAGATTTTAGGTGAATTTGTGGGCTGAAATTGAAAGGAATGATATTAGTTATTTCATAAAGAAAAATTATGTAAGGGAATCAGGGGATGCCTGATTTAGTACTCTAAGGGTCGCTCTTTATGAGATTTACATGTTTTTTTTATAGTAAATGGGTATACATGGTAAGTAGTCAAGTAAAAGCGTTTCTCGTATATATACAAGGTGTACAGAAAAAGAGTGAAAAGCTTTTGGTAGCGTGACTCTTTGACTAATTTTTAGATAAAAATATCAACGAAAATAAGTCACACGGTCCTTCCTTAAGCCTAACGGGCCACTTAAAAGAACTATACATTTGGCAACGCTGGATCAAACAAGTGTGCATTTATCCTGTTTATAACTGCTACATCATCCGCTGGAGGTGTTGCATACACCTTTTCTTTTACAAACGAGCGTGCGTCGTTGCCAGATCTATTTTCATTAAAAGAATGCTTCTGATGAAGTTATAAAATTGTAAAAATATCCGATTTATTAATTATTTACATCAATGGAATTATACACGTGTCTAATTGATTGTTAATGCTATTGATTGTTTACAAAATATTTAAAAAACAATACGAATTTATAGTCACATATTTAAAATTCCGAAGACCTCGTGAGCCTCAATGAAGAACCATACAACATTTTTTTATTTGGATTTTCTATTAAAAATTAATTAATGAATTGAGTTACCTGAAGGTTTTCACTCATTTTCTGTACACCTTGTATATATATATATATAATAAGTGGGGGAAAGGACAACTATTTTAATTTAAATATATATATAATTGTGTTTCGCCTTATAATAGCAATAATCTTGATAATAAATCAAGAAAAAATATTTATTGAACCCCCCTTGCCGCCTACCATTTCTTGAGAAAAAAATATACAAATTAAAAACTTACTTTTTAAAACTGAATAAATCAACAATAATGTTTACAAAATATCTCAATTAAAGTAACTTTTGCACAGCAAACCGTTTCATTTATTTTTTTATTCCATAAAGATATTTATACACCGATAAGGAAATCTGAATTTCATTTCGTATCGTTATTCCGACATAAAACGATTTCCAATTCTAAATACAAAAATTTTTTGTTTCGCGAAAAGTGCGGCCGGTTATGACTATATCCCGAGGCCATTAGGATAATACGATTCTATGAAATGGCGAGGGGTCGACAGGATACAGACATCAATCCTGGGAGAATGTGTGCGGACATATCAAAGGATCTCATTACCTATTACAACAACATTGTAATGTATAAGACATTAATAATTGATTTCATATATCCGTCCATGAGCGGCATTCCGAAGCTCGCGTCTGAATTCAATTATTCGCCTTCTGCGTTTGGTTAGGTTATTTTTTTAATGTATAATTTTTGTTGTTGTTGAATTTTTTAAAAGGATTTTGAAATGCATTCTGTTTAATTTAATTAAAGATTCTAATCTTCTTTATGTTGGTTGTTGGTTGTTGGTTGTGGAGACTTTAATTATTTAAATAAAAATACTTGTCCTTTCTCCTACTTATTTTTTTATTTCACTAGATATATTTCGGAAACTATGTTTCCATCTTCAGTAGTTGAAGTTTTATAAATATAAATATGTTGTTATGGTATACAACGCAATATTGATAAAATTAAATATTTAAAAAAATCATGTTAACTATAAACTAATCTAAATATAATTATATATAATGTGCTAAACTTTATGAATTAATAAGATCTAAAAGGGGATTATTTAATGAACTAGTATCGAAATTTAAAAGATTGTCTATGTGTTTTTTCATTTCAATAGATTCCAACATGTTTAATTTTGATTCACGTGAAAATTTAAGAAGTTTAACATTTTCAATCTAGTTAAAACACTTCTAGTAGTTTGACCTACATATAATTTTGTAAAACATAGTTTCCGAAATATATCTAGTGAAATAAAAAATAAGTAGGAGAAAAGACAAGTATTTTTATTTAAATAATTAAAAATTGTTTAAATTTTGAGGACATGTCTGGAAGCGTGTGTTTATGTCCTGTATTTTACGAAATAAAGACTAAAGAATAAATTGAAATTATAAGTTAAAAAATCTGCGAATTCTTTAATAAAACATAAAATATTTAAATTAAATCAAATAAAAATAAATTTGAAAATAATTATACATTAATTATTTGAAGAACTATTCAATTGAATAATCAATTAATTATTTTAATTTGTTGTACTATAGTCACAATAAATTAATTTTATTGTTATACAAACAATGTTGAAACCTCAGTTACTAATAATTTAATTATTTTCTCTTTAGCCACGGCTTACACTAAGAAAATACTTTAAAGCAAATATCCATTAAAACAACTACTTCTAAGCAAATACCCCTTTGAACATGGAGTTACATAATGAACATTTGCTGTTACATAGTGTTTACCTCATATGGATTTAATTATAATACACTCATAAATTAAACAAATAAAATGAATATTTATTTATTTATATATATATATATATATATATATATATATTCATCATCTTTATTCCTTACAACTGTGATTTAACATTTTTTGTTTTACATTTTTGACAATTTATTTAAACTTTAAACAACTATTAATTATACAACATATTAATCCTTCGACATTATTAAAAGAAGGTTCTATAATTACAGACAGTATTGAAATTGTTAATTATTTTGCACAATTTTTTCGTTCTGTTTGTAAACAATACAGCAATCATACCAATTATCTAAATTCTGATTTTAAAACAAATACCCATTTATCCAACCCACCAGTTCTAAAAATATCAGATATTTTAAACGAATTTTCTTCGGTTGATTCCAGTTGCCCTCGTCATTATTTAAAAATCATTAAGTCGGCCATTTTGGTTATTATTTAATAAATCGGTATATTTCCTACTTGCTGGAAGAGTGACTATATTACGCCCATCCACAAATCTGGTGATAACAAAAAAAGTGGAAACCTTCAGACCAGTTTCAATACTGTCAGTGGATTCTAAAATATTCGAAAAGATGATTACATCTCATCTTAAAGCTGTGTTACAATCAGGCATCTCTCTTAAGCAAGACGGCTTTAGAGCTGGTAAGTCTACAACCACTAATCTTTTTTTATATGAACACTACATCAATGAGGCTTTCGGGGAGCAGTGCCAGGTAGATGCTATCTACACTGACTTCTCGAAGGCATTTGACACAGTCGATCACAACTTGTTAATTGCTAAACTCCGTGCGGTTGGTGTTGAGGGTGTATATTTACAATGGATTCGTTCTTATATTACAGACAGACTGCAATATGTGCGGATTGCTCAGAATATTTCCAGTGCTATAAAAGTTTTGTCAGGGGTCCCGCAAGGATCACACTTGGGGCCTTTACTTTTTAATATATTTATTAATAATGTTCTCAGTTGCTTTGTGTCGGCCCACTGTTTACTATTTGCGGATGACATGAAAATTTATATGAAAGTCTGTTCTTCTGAAGACGCTCGCCTGTTTAATGCCGATTTAAAGGCCTTTGAGTCATGGTGCCAAAATAACCGACTAAATCTCAATCTGCGAAAGTGTCATGTCATATCATTTTCTTGACGACAATCGACATTAATATATAACTATTTTTTATTGGATCAATCAATTTCTAGGGTAGAGAGTGTTGTTGATCTAGGCATAATATTTGAACCGACTTTGTCCTTCAATAAACATATTGCAAAAATGGTATCAAAGTCGTATCAAATGTTAGGTTATATAAAAAGGAATACTCAAGAGTTCAGAAATATTAATACCATCAAAATACTCTATAACAGCTTAGTTCGACCTTGAGTATTGCTATAACATTTAGTCACCTTATACAGCTTTTCATAAGGAAAAGATCGAGCAGATTCAAAAGAAATTCATTAATTACGTTTCATTTAAGTTTAATTTACCGGGTTCATATCTTGAAATTTGCTCCTCATTAAATATAGACACATTAGATAAACGTCGTATAAAATCGAACATACTTTTCGTTTACAAAATATTTAATAACTTAATTGATTGTCCAGACTTGTTAAATATTCTAGGTATTCACGTGCCTTGTCGCACCTTACGAAATAACTATAAGTTCCACGTCCCTTTTTGTAGAACAGATTATTCTCAAAATTCAACCTTTGCTGATCGCGCGACCGTTGTCCTCTCGCAAAGATCGACAACTCGCTGCACCTTTGAAGCCTTCGCTGATCGCGACTTTTGGTGTATATCGAACGAAGTTCGGTGATGTACTGACTAATATTTTTTTGTTGTTGTCCTTACTTTAATTAAATTTAGCCTTCCGACTATGTGTAATTTTCATAGGGCGGATCTAGTGGTTAAGGATAACTCCGAATTTACATCATTTTCTCGCTGTGGATGGAAAGGAGCTGCTTATACTTTTAGTCAACTGTCCATTTTTCGCCGGGAGTAGCGAATATCTTTTTGTCCTTGATATTCGGTCGACGTCCATAACGTTTCTTTTCAGAACCCACAGAGGTAGTCGATCCTCCAAGTGTACAGACATCTGCCTCTGATGACGCGCGACGGATGCTCTCCTTGAAGGATCCACGACGTCTGCTTCACTTGAAGCCGCCCTCCGAAACCCGAAGTTACAGCATCATTTGATTAGCACACGACTAGTGCTCTCTTCGAGCTTCAAATGACGACTCTACGAATATTTATTTTTGCTCCTACATTTAAAAAACTTTGCCATTCTTGGCATGATTAGTTAACATCTCCTGCCCTGCTGAAAATCCATTAGAATCCTTTGATGGAGAAGAATTTAAGAAAAGATACAGATTTTCTAAAGACATTACTGTACAGGTTTTATTACCATTAGTAGCAGAACCGTTTAAAAAAGTAAAAAAATCGTGGTCTTCCGTTTAAACCCATTGAGCAGTTGTTAATTTGTTTGTTATACTAAGCTACAAATACTCAGGTAAAACCATCATTTATATTATAGGTTTGTTTCTTTTATTCACATTTTTGATTATTTTTTTTTTAGATCAAAAGTGAAATTTTAATTATCATCAAAAATGTGGTGGTCTGGCGTTGTCGTGATGGAAAGCAACACGACGATTGACCAATTCTGGTCAATTATTTTGAACTGCCTGGTCTAATTTAGTCAATTGCCGACAGTAGAGAGCTGAATCGACCGTTTGGGCAAGTTCCAAAATTTCATAGTAGACGATTCCCTTCCAACTCCACCATACACACAGCATTATTAGGATTTAGCCCCCACCTAAATCCTAATGACCATAAGTGAGGATATATATTCGAATAAAATAGTGGTTGGGCTTTTGGATTTATGAGTGATGTCAGGAAAATTTATTTAAAATTTATCAATTCCGTTATTAAATATAAGTAAATAATTCCATTAAATAAGTAATTTCAAATGGTAATTATGAAAGTATTCGTATTGAATTTTAATGTAACATTTATTGCTTATTAGGTGGCTTTATATGGAAGTAGGATGTAGTGAACAAGAGAAAAATCCTGACCGAGTCTGCGCGCCTTAATAATCAGTGATCACTAGCTTAATTAATTTAATTACTTCCCATACTCAACCGAAGTATGTACCTCGATTTTTTTAACGGCAAACCACTCGAGTCGGCGTGCCCCCGCGGCGCAACGAACAGTTTCCACGTCGATTTTCTACACATTATAAAATCATTAAGAATCGCCTCACCCGAAAATGCCCGCCACTCTCCCGCAGCACGTTAATATAATAATCATAAGGATAATATAATGATAATGGCTCGCGTTTCGTCGATCTTGATAAGAGCGAGGAAGTAGTTAGCTGAGGTGGAGGAGGAGGAGGGAGGTGGATGAGCCAGTACCACACCACAAAGAGCTTTCACGAGTGATGATGGCTTATATGAGGTGTAATTAAGCGCGGACCCGGAGCCGGCCTTTTGTTCTCCGGTGCGATTTTTATCTGTTAATCGACTACAAGGTGTTGAATGTTTTTGAATGCTTCACGGTTTACATTACACCGAAATCGCACCGGAATGAAATTGCGCCCGGGTTAATTGTAAATTGCGGGAACAGTTAGATGTTACAATAGTCTCCCAAAATTACTCTCCTGCTTTCTTAATAATCTACTTATAATTTACTAAATTAGAAATCATATCTCAAATACATTTTTTTTATGTACGTAACATTTTTTGGTATAAAAATCCTTGATATGAATCCGTAATAAATGAGAGAAAACGCAAGCCTCATCATTGACTAATTTTATGTAGTATTATCGAGGATTTGGGTCGCTCGTCCACTAAGAGCGATTCTCTTGTACCCAAATCCTCGATAATTCTACACAAAATTATTCAATAGATGGGGGTTGCGTTATCTCTCAATCTAATTTTTTTTCTTTTTTTTTCTCTCTCTTTTATAATAAATTAAAGACGATACAAGCGCCACCTTTTGCCTAATTTCAAGTGGCATCGTCAACGATTTGGGTCTACAAGGTAGACGACCGAGAATCATTGTTTCATTAAATCTAAATCTCTTTATCTAAAAAAAATAATGGGTTCATTTTAATTACGCAAAAAAAACCTAAATAAGGATTTTTATTTAATAAAATAAAAACACCATTCATTTAGCGTATGGATAACTAGTCGATTTACTAAACATTTTTTTGTTTAACTTATTTTGATACACATAAATAAAACAAACTGATTTAATGAAATCATTAAAGAATCCTATTAGGCAATAATCCGTCACACTTAATTACACAATCAGGACGTTTATTAACAATATCCTGAGTTATCCGCGTTGACGCATTCCCCGCTGTAAAACATTTCCTGCGCCCGGAGCGCGTTTACGGATTTTTGTAACGAGCGCCCATTTCTCCCAATGGATCACCGTAATTGACGATTATGAGCGTCTCGCCGTTAGAGTGTGTCTCCGGATTAAATATCAGGCCCAAACTGTAAAACTCTAATGTTTAATTCCTATGCGGACGTCTTCGTATAATGAAGGAAACGCAGCGCCTCAATTCGATAATAGTAATAATAATAAAGGTGGAATGAATTGGTTGTCGAAAGTAATTGCACGCGTATTTACAACGTGTAATATTAGATTTTTTTATAAAATTACGCGTGTATTCGTTTTTGTGGATAATTTTAGTTACAAATCAATTATTACTCCTTACACCTAACGGTAGAAAGGAAAAAAGATTTTAAAAAAATCAATTATTAATTAAAAATTAATTTAATTAATGGTTTTAATATTTAAACATTGGTAGTTGAACTACCAACTCTAATGGTAATATAATTAATGGTTTTAATATTTAGACATTGGTAGTTCATATTGTATGAAATACATATGAATAAATTATTAAAAATCAACCAATAAAACAATCAAATCTGTGTTTTTTTTGGTTGATTTTTAATAATTTATTCATATTTATTTCATCTAATGGTAATGGTAGTTCAACTACCAATGTTTAAATATTAATATTGGTAGCAGAACTACAGATGTTTAAATATTAATATTGGTAGTAGAACTACCAATGTTTAAATATTAAAACCATTAATTCTATTACAATGAAATTAAACAAGGAACATTTTTGGCAATAAAGATAGGAATAAGCCGGTTACATTTTGTTTTCACAATGAACTGTTTGGGATTGATAAATAAATATTTTGATGCGTATTATTTTATTTTGTATTTTATCGTAATTTGTGATTGGTAATTTGCCTTTTTTTATACATATGTTTTGTAATCTTTTTAGAGCGTCACACTGTTCTTATAAAATTTTTAATATGTAATTATAATTGTAATTTGGAAATGGAGATTCCGTTAATAAAGTAAATTGAAATTGAAATGATCAATAAAATTCGATCAATCCCTTTTCTCCAACTGCAAAAAAAACATTAATTATATTTAAAGTTGCAGGTTTAGAAAAACAAAAATGAATTTATTAAAAATTAATTATTTTTCATCATGATGGTTGCGACCGTAACTACGTGGAAATTCATTATATAATCCAACCACGCTTTTTAGATTATAAATATTCATTTTCTGAAATTCAAAAAATGAAAATTTTACATATCTGTACGAAAGGTACAAAGCTAAACCTTCTTGAATCCGCCAATTTTTTTTTTTTTTTTAAGAATCAATAATCCTATCTTTAATCTTTTAAACGAGCAATCAGATTATGTGTACACGACGCTTTTGGAAATGTTGTAATATTTTAATCTGTTCACTTTAAACTAATTCCTAGCCTCACTGTAATTCTAAAAAATTCTAAGAAAGTTGCATTTATACATCTAATAAATGCAACTTTTTTTGTAATTTGTGTCATTTGATAATGACTATGAAAAGTTGAAACTAAATCGTGAATTTATGTATTTATTTACAGGTAAATACAATAAATACAATTATTTAAATAAATAAATAATATTGGGTTATGTGCAGTAGCCAAAAGAAAAATAATTAATCACTGAATTTCTCCTGTTTTTCTGAAAAGTTGAAACTAAATCGTGAATTTATGTATTTATTTGCAAGTAAATACAATAAATAATTGTACTTATTGTGTTTACTTGGTTATGTGCAGTGGCCAAAGGAAAAATAATTAATCACTGAATTTCTCCTGTTTTTTTGAAAAGTCGAAACTAAATCGTGAATTTATGTATTTATTTGCAAGTAAATACAATAAATAATTGTATTTATTGTATTTACTTGGTTATGTGCAGTAGCCAAAGGAAAAATAATTAATCACTGAATTTCTCCTGTTTTTCTGAAAAGTCGAAACTAAATCGTGAATTTATGTATTTATTTACAAGTAAATACAATAAATAATTGTATTTATTGTATTTACTTGGTTATGTGCAGTGGCCAAAGGAAAAATAATTAATCACTGAATTTCTCCTGTTTTTCTGAAAAGTCGAAATTAAATCGTGAATTTATGTATTTATTTGCAAGTAAATACAATAAATAATTGTATTTATTGTATTTACTTGGTTATTTGCAGTGACCAAAAGAAAAATAATTAATCACTGAATTTCTCCTGTTTTTTTTAAAAGTCGAAACTAAATCGTGAATTTATTTATTACAATACATCATTTTTCATCTTGGTTTACTGGTACATTCAACGTATGCCTTTGCCATGAAATCATATATACCCCGATGTGGTAAATGAAATAAATTAAATATTTGAATTCTTACGTAACTTATGTTATTCAATGCGGTATTTTTGTTAATCGTTGTTTTCTTTTCTTTAGATTTATCTTTAATTTTTTACTATTATAATTATTGTTATTATTATTTTATTCTCTAATTTATATACGTGCAATTTATATTACTACAGTGTAAACATTTGTAAATAATGGTGAATTCCGTAAATAAAGATATTATTATTAATAGAATATAAATACAATTATTTATTGTATTTACTTGTAAATAAATACATAAATTCACGATTTAGTTTCGACTTTTCAAAAAAAAAAAAACAGGAGAAATTCAGTGATTATTTATTTTTCTTTTGGCTACTGCACATAACTCAATATTATTTATTTATTTAAATAATTGTATTTACTTGTAAATAAATACATAAATTCACGATTTAGTTTCGAATTTTCAGAAAAACAGGAGAAATTCAGTGATTAATTATTTTTCCTTTGGCTACTGCACATAACCCAATATTATTTATTTATTTATTGACGGAATCCTCTTTTACACAGATCTACAAAAATTAATTACACATATAAATATAACAAAATATACAACAAATTGAATCCCGCATTATACAGATTGAAAATAAGCAAACTGTTATTGAAGCCGATTTGATAAATTTTATAACTGATTTAAACGTGAATTATGAAGAAATAATTACAGAGTTAGATGATCGTCGTTCCCGTTTATCTAACAAAATGCTGTTTAATTTCAACGAGTCCACTTCATCCATTACTGAGGAGCGTATTAATCAGGATTTCTTGGGTGTTACTAATATTCTTAAAGAACGTAAAATTGATGTACAACCGGTTAAAGTAGTTCGTCTAGGTAAAACTCATATTAATAATAAGCCCAGACCTTTAAAAATGATTTGCAAATCTCTGGAAGATGCCAAGCAAATATTGAAAAGCAATTCTTCTGCTACTGCACAAAAACATATCTTTTATGCAGATAAAATAAAATAAAAACAATTAGAATACTATTTACAATTAAAGAGAGAGGTTATACAAGGTTCCAAATTAGACATTTTGTTAATTAACCAATTGAATAAATATTTACTATAAATAATTGTCTTATCTTTACGATACAACAATTATTTCGGTATGCAGAAGCTTCATAGGAAATATTGTTGTAATGCTTCTATTTCTTTATATATATATATATATATTTTAGTATTGAGCAACACTTGTTCATATATGGTAATGTGAAACGCTATTAATATTAGGCATGCTTTAAATAAATACAATAATATAAATGAGATCCCGTAAAAAAAGGTAATCACCTTAACTAAATCACACCAAATATATCCTGATCCCATTGGAATAATAACCCACATAAACATCCTTAACACCAAAAAGACCTACATAATACTCCTTGATTACGAACGCATTCAAGAGCGAGCGGACAAACGTCTCAATGGTAAGGCGTGAAAAATAAGCCACCTTAATCAAAATCCCCGCGACCATTCAAAAACCATTACACTATCGCCGGTAGCGTAATTGTTAACTACACGCCGTAATCTGCTTAGGATCGTCCCGTGACAAAATATTTGGTGGTGTTTTCTTTTATTTTCCTCCCGGAACGGTTTCAATTTGTGTCGAGGCCCACGCGATCGGTTTATCACAAATATAATGTGATAGTGTCAGGCTCGGGCATAATCCCAGATAATGCACTCAATCAAATATTCAAAGCGCGTTTAGGATTATTTACTGGGTTTAAATGAGGCTTGTACTGGGAAGGCATTCACGGAAATCCTAACCGTTTTCTTATTTACTTTTATTAGTTTCACTTCTTTATGTATAAAGCAATTAAAAAACAAACACACACACATATATACAGGGTGATTCGGGAGGAAATGGAAATATTTTAAAGGAATATCCAGAAAGCAAAATGATTTATCTAGATTAAAATTTGAAAAAGTTCTAAATTTTTAACTTTTTTAAATTATAATCACGCGAATGAGCAGATGGTGAAATTTTTTTGTAGGAATGCAAGTGCTTTTTGAATCTCTTGAAATGTGTCAAGTTTCAATCACGTAAAATGTAGTGAATCTCATCTGATGAAAATAATTGAAACATTTTGTAATTGTATATGTTGATTGAAATTATTTGAAACGTATTAAAAATTCCTCAGAATATAGATTTAAAAGATAAAGCACCGTCCATCCTGCATATTAATGCACTTCAACCAAAGTGACGAAACCAAATTATACACACACACAAGAAAACAGAAAACATCAGGTGTTTTTTTCGATTATTCGAAACACATGAGGATAAAGTGAATATAACCATCCAGCTGTTTTAATAAAATCCAAACATGCATTACATTATTGAGACGCAACGTGCATGCCGTGGCAGGACCTCATTAAATAAACATATAAGCGTAATAGTTGGTGTTATTTTAGTATCCAGCAGGATGGTGATCGCGAGCGGAGTGGATGGATATAGATGTGGCTGGTGGCTCGTTGAAAGGTTTTGGAATTAATTATGCATGCCGTGAACCACCCTCAGTGCAATTTCCGCGATGCTATAGCGGCGAGCCTCACAATAGGTGGCACCTCGGGTATCTAACGCAAGTTAATATGACCCAATTTGTCAAAGCCTTTACGCTCGGAACTACGGAGATGTCTTAATCTTGCTTTGAATTGTTAATGTCGAAATAAAGGGATATTTAAATATACAATTATTAATATTTGAAAAATCCCTTAAATAATTGAGGCTTTTATTTGTTGAAACTGTATTTTTGTTTAAGTAAAGTAAAACAACAACGACTTAACAATTCAAAGCAATATTAAGACTTTTCCGTACTTCCAACCGTAAAGGAAAGATATAAAGCAATATAAAAGGGAAACATTTTTCATATAAAGTCTGTTTTTTATGTGACCTTTACAATTTAATAATCGAATAGACTCCAAGATTTCGTTTTCCCAACACTGACATTCCTGTCTGTGTATTTAGTAGACACTGGTTAAACACTCAGCTTGTATTACTAGGCAATGGTTTAACATTTCCCGTACGGAATAGCTCCGATTGTTATTAAAAAGTTATCAAAATAATCTGCCCAATGGATGGATGGAAATGAAATTAACGGGATGTAATTTCATTTCCATCCATTTCTTTATTGTAAATCAAACGCTTGACGATTACGCGGCTTAATGTTCATTAAATTATATCCGCCATAATGTAGCGATTATGCGCGTTTTTAATAGGAACTTAATGATGTATAATTACGTTGCGTATTTCAGGAAATTTCTCTATCCATATTTATGACCCGAATTTCGTTTCTTTGTTAGGCGGAAGCGGACCGCCCCCCTCGGCAACGGCAACAACCAAATTGTGGGGGCTTTTCAATCGGCCGAAAATTGTAATTTGTGAATCACGCCGCGCTGGAATTATTTTCAGATTTTCACAGTCGCTTTTGTTTAGCGGTGTCCATTTGGGATTAAACAAAGCGGATCGGATTGGGTGAGGTGCGCGGCGTTATGGTTTACGGATCGTTACTAAAATTTTGTGGGGTTTCGTGATGAACTTTTCAGAATAATAAAATGTGAAATAAATATTTTGCGCTTGTATTCTTTATTTAATGGATGTATAGTCCTTACATTGAACCACGGAATACATAGTGAAAGAATAGAAGTTCACAATATTTTTTTTTAATTAAATTAAATTAAATTAAATGAAAAAAGGGGTCAACCTCCGGTCGATAGCCCATGACAGACCACTAAAATTACAGAAGAATCGTTTGCTGTTTTTCGTTTCGTCCATTCAGTTGTAAGTTACTAGCTGATATAATTGGAAGCCAACAAAGAGAAAATTCGGTACATTTTACAGTTTTTATTTATTAAAGGCAAAAATGCAAGCCTAGGCGGCTAAAATTGTGAATGCTGTAGATGGATCCGATACTGTAATAGTTAATTATCTGAAATTTTGGTTTCGCCGATTCGCTTTAGATATGTTTGATGTTAAAGATGCAGGCCCGTCGTCAAATATGTCGATAAAATCGCAAAGATAATAGTTGATCGGTATATTAGTAGTCGTTGCATTAGAGAGAAGCTAAGGATCCAGCATAAAACAGTTTTAAATGAGCTGGATTCAAGAAGGAGCTTGATTTTTGGGTGACACATCAATTAACATAGCATATTAGTAGTCGTTGCATCGGTAAGAAGCTAAGGATCCAGCATAAAACAATTTTAAACGAGCTGGATTCAAGAAGAAGCTTGATTTTTGGGTGACACATCAATTAACATAAAAAAAACATATTTTTACGAAATCGGGTTTAATCAGACTCGAAAATAAGTAACACAATATTTATTTATTTATTTAGAGTACACTTAACACATTTATTTACACCACACTGTTGCTATTTATTTACAACACGATGTTGAGCACTCGGAAGTGCGTGATAGACTGACTGCAGCGCCACTAGCGCGCGCTTATATAGCGTGCTTGTTTCTCGAACTTTCCGAAACTTTCGATGACGCCGCGTTTAACGTCGCGCGCTCTGTAGAACACGCTAGAGTGATATTTCCAGTTTCTTCTTTCACTTTCGTTACAATATTATAAGAAGAAGAAGAAGAAAACACGCGTTTTTGAGTTTCACAAACTTTATCATAGACATAGCTACAACTGTTTCGCTCACAGTAGCTTTATCAGGCTGATGTGAATGATTATTTATGTGGAGAAAGGAATAAAATATTATTATATTATATCAAGAAACTCTGTAGGACACTCTAGAGTGATATTTCCAGTTTCTTCTTTCACTTTCGTTACAATATTATAAGAAAAAGAAGAAAACACGCGTTTTTGAATTTCACAAACTTTATCATATACATAGCTACAATTGTTTCGCTCACAGTAGCTTTATCAGGCTGATGTGAATCCTTACTTAGGTGGAGAAAGGAATAAAATATTATTATATTATATCAAGAAACTCTGTAGGACACTCTAGAGCGATATTTCCAGTTTCTTCTTTCACTTTCGTTACAATATTATAAGAAGAAGAAGAAGAAAACACGCGTTTTTAAGTTTCACAAACTTTATCATAGACATAGCTACAATTGTTTCGCTACACAGTAGCTTTATCAGGCTGATGTGAATCATTATTTAGGCGGAGAAAGCAATAAAATATTATTAAATTATATCAAGAAACTCTGTAGGACACTCTAGAGTGATATTTCCAGTTTCTTCTTTCACTTTCGTTGCAATATTATAAGAAGAAGAAGAAAACATGCGTTTTTGAATTTCACAAACTTTATCATAGACATAGCTACAATTGTTTCGTTACAAAGTAGCTTTATCAGGCTGATGTGAATCATTATTTAGGTGGAGAAAGGAATAAGATATTATTGTATTATATCAAAAAACTTCACGTACTCACCAACAAATATCTTCAATTGTAGCAGTGTCTATAATAAATGCAACAATTTTTAAATTGAAAACATTTACTGCAAAAAACAAAAATTTAAAAAAAATAGAAAATTAAAATAAAATTATTGCATTATACAATATGTTATTGTAATGCAACAGCAAATGTCTATTATTACACATTTGTTAAAGTACTTATGTAGATAAGTCACAGTAGCTAAAGGGAAAATAATTTATTAATTAAATTCTTTTTATTTAGTTTATAATAAAGTTTTTGAAACTCAAAAACGTGTGTTTTCTTCTTCTTCTAATATGTTTTTTTTTATGTTAATTGAAGTGTAATCCAAATATCAAGCTTCTTCTTAAATCCAGCTTTGTGTAAATGGTTTAAAACTTTTTTATGGTCGAGTTTAGCTTCTGAGCGATGTTATGGAGTTTCATAAATTAACAGCTACAACGATACAATATACAAAAAAATATGGATAGAATTTTCATTCGTAAAGCCTTGGCTAAACGAAATGAAGTCGATCTATTTCATAAACAAATAGTGACTGGGGATGAGAAATGGCTTACATACAACAACATTGTGTGAACAAGATCGTGGCCAGGAAGCAGCTCAAATGATGCTTAAAGCAGGACTAACGGCCGGGAAGGTCGTGGGTGTGTATTTGGTGGGACTGGAAAATAATCATTTATTATAAGTTGCTTCCATAATAATAATAATAATAATAATAAATCAATAAAGTTGAAGCAAATGTTTACAAAATAATAATTCTGAGGAACATAAATGAAATTGTGTCAGGTAACAAATAAACAAAATAAACATTCTCAATTCACACCAAAGAAATCGTTTATGCTATACAATTCTGAGTCCAATAAGAAATTATGTATTTCACTTTTATGTTTTTTAAAAACGTCTATTGTCTTTATGTTGTCTGGTATATATAGCTAAACACTAAATTCGGATCTTTACTCACAACAACTGAACCGTTTGAAGCCAACCAGGAACGGCCAATGGAAGAGGTGTCGTGTTCAATCAGAACAACTTCAGGCGAAGCAAGTCTAGTGAGTCACTATAGACTTTCTTGGCCTCATTCATTGGTCGTTTCTGGTCAATCACGCGGGACTGGAAAATAATCATTTATTATAAGTTGTTTCGCTAAACAATAAATTCGGAACTCTACTGTCAGCAACTGAACTATTTGAAGCCAACCAGGAACGGCCAATTCAATCAGAATAACGTCAGGCCAAGCAAGTCTATAGTGAGTCACTATAGACTTGCTTGGCCTTCTCCATTGGCCGTTTTTGGTCAATCACGTGGAACTGGAAATTAATCATTTATTATAAGTTGCTTAGCTAACACTAAATTTGGATCTCTACTGTCAACAACTGAACCGTTTGAAGCCAACCAGGATTGACCAGTGGAAAAGGTGTCGTGTTCAATCAGATCTCACTATAGACTTGCTTGGCCTCATCCATTGGCCGTTCCTGGTCAACCACTGGCTTCAAACGGTCAGAAACTCTATAGTGACTCACTATAGATTTGCTTGGCCTCCTTCATTGGTCGTTTCTGGTCAATCACGTGGGACTGGAAAATAATCATTTATTATAAATTGTTTAGCTAAACAATAAATTCGGAACTCTACTGTGAAAAACTGAACCGTTTGAAGCCAACCAGGGACGGCCAATGGAAGAGGTATCGTGTTCAATCAGAACAACGTCAGGCCAAGCAAGTCTGTAGTGAGTCACTATAGACTTCTCCATTGGCCGTTTCTGGTCAATCGCGTGGAACTGGAAAATAATCATTATTTATAAGTTACTTAGCTAACACTAAATTCTGAACTCTACTGTCAGCAACTGAACTGTTCGAAGCCAACCAGGATTGGCCAGTGGAAAAGGTGTCGTATTCAATCAAATCTCACTATAGAGTTGCTTAGCCTCATCCATTGGCCGTTCCTGGTCAATCACTGGCTTTAAAAAGTCAGAAACTCTGGGAGTTTGCTTGGGAAGTTTTGGTCCATCTACGGTATAGTTCGGACCTGGTTACAAACGATTACCATATTTTTCTTGATTTGCAAAACATTCTTAGTAATAAAAAAAAACATAACGAGATGATTCTGGAAATCAATTACTAGAGTTTTGGCAATGATCAATAAAATTCGATCAATCCTTTTTATTGATCACTGCCAGAAATGTTCCTTGTTTAATTTCATTGTAATTTAAATAGCTGCAAATGTGTGAATCATCTTTGTTTCATTTCATTTTATTTAATTTACTAGAGTTTTCCCCTGTAAGGACCAAGACTTCTAAGAAAGAGGCATTATGAAGCTGTTCTTAAAATAGCAACATATTATGGATTAAAACGGTGGATATTTGACCGAAATCGGAGAATCCAAAACATACAATCATTTTTATTGGGATATTTATTAGTGTTGGGCAAAATCGAGTGAATTTAGTAATCGAGTGTTTCTGAATAACCAATTTTAAGTAGCTAAATTTAACAAATAACAATAAAATTGAGTTTATTAATCAATAGGTAAAACTTTCCAATATTAATATTATAAATAACATTAAGAAAATTGTCATAGACTTCATTTTGCAGTGACAAAATAGATCGAAAAGATCGACTTTGCCCATCTCTAATATTTATACATAGCAAAATACAATAAAATATATTTTATTTCTTCCGAAATTGCTATCGACTTTAAGCCAAAAGTCTAATGTGCCATTTTCGTCCTCGATGAAAGATGAGATGATAGTATCAATAGTAGATTCAGGATGGTGGAATTTTGGAGGGAGATTAAGGTTTCATTTTACTCAAAGTTGGTTTAGAATGTCTCGGTTTGAGAGATTAGTGGGAAATTTTTGAGATAGTTGGGATATTTTGATTACGCTAGTTTTGTCATATAGGAGTGTGTTTGATGAGTTATGTAAAGGTTTGTTAAAGCGCATGCGCCATCCCTGATGCCCATTCATTGTGTAGGGTGGATGAGGGGGTGTACCGCGAGCATCGGCACTAGCTCCTCGACTATCATGTTAAATAAGTTGAAATAAAACGTGTTATTGTTACTCTTCTGCACTTCTTGAGAACCATCCCCGTGAGCCCACCACCATGAGTGTTCACAGATTGTAAAAAAAAATTCCTGAATATTACGTAAAAAAATGGATTAATTTTTCTCAAATTTATATTTTTTAAATTAATTGATTTTAAATCAAATTTAATTAATTTGGAATATCAGAATAAAATTAATTTCGTTGAAACATCCATTTTAAATAATTGGAAACAAACTGTAATTAAACGAAGCGTAAGAATTTGTCCGCAATTACAATGCATGTAAGAAAACAGTGATTTCGAGCCATTATTCGTCCGTAATCCTTTATCAAGCTTTTCAGTCTAGACCGGCAATTAAGCCCAGCTAGAAATAACTTCATTCCATTGAAATTCAGAAGTAGCCGGCCGTAATTGTACGTAATTATCATTTTAACCGGTGTCAAAGTTTAACGGCCCAAATGTGTAACGACGCCGTACGATCATTACAGCATTTCGTAAATGCAACATGATTGATGTACTTTATGTTTTAGAGCGCGGACGCCGCTTTTATATCCCGAATTCCTGAGGAATAAAAATTAAATGTATTTAAAAAAAAAATGTGGTTAATTTCCATGTTAGGTAGCCTCTGAATTTAGATCAAAAGTGTATAATTAAAATTAATCCACATCACATAAGAGGTAAAATGTGTAATTATCGAAACCGGGCGCGCGGTGTTTAAGCAATTACGAAAACCCGTCCTTTCGTGAATATCTCTTGTATTTATTTTTTTTATTTCGGATTATAAAAAAAAGTGGTTGAATTAATTGCGCCGATTAGTATTTAAAGAAAAGCAATCAATGTAAAACTGTAATCGTCCCGTGGGGGTCGAACGTCGTGCATTCTTCCTCCACTCGCTCTCTCGCTCCTTCTTCTCGGCTTTTAATTGTTATGGATCAGTAATTAAACAAATAAATTACTAAACGGTCTCTTTCTCGTTATTAATGATCCCACAACAGTTGCCAGGCTATTCCAACGTGGTTATTATGTAATTATCAGTTAGTTTTAATCTTAGGTTAAGCAAACCTTTCAGGATACTCAACAAATTACTCACAAGTACACTCCCCTTCAAACCGTTTCCATCTCGGTCTTTTGTAAATTATTGTGGCTATCTCATCGGTTTATCGTCTGTAGCCTCTTCTCCTTCGTATTCTTCTTTCCTCGAAGGCCGGTTTCGGTGTGGCGGTGGGGGCATTCTGTGTGTGTACGTGCAGGCGTTGCGTTCTGTAATTGTTGTTAATTAATTGGGATTTGTGAAATGATTTCGGGTCGTAAATCATCGGGTAATATTGTTTGGCGAGCGCGGCGCGAACTACAAATTATCAACGCGATGGGAATTTTAATTGTTGTTCTGACAGTTTTTCTTCATTAACCTTTTCTTTGTTTGCTTCTTTCGCGATGGCAATTAACTGATTATTCGGATAAGTTACACTAAGAGTTCTCATTGCAAAACACTGATGTATTTTTTTTTTAATTTATAGCGTGTTTTATATATTTATCGATTTTAAGATAAATACATATAGAATTGTACTGAAAAATAAAATGAGTTTTTGAGATAATTCCAAAATTAGTTTACCGGCGAAAATGTAAACTAATCATGTACTTTAGATTAGTTTACATTTTCGCCGGCAAACGAAGGTGCGATTCGCCGGGGTTTTCGTCCATGAAATGAAAGCTTTTATCAAATGAATTTCGTTTTTTGTTTTCATAAACAAAACACTTTTTTAAACAATTAAAAGAAAAAGAATTTCGGCGTCTCTATCTTTCGGCCGACGCCGAAATTCTTTTTCTTTTAATTGTTTAAAAAAGTGTTTTGTTTATGAAAACAAAAAACGAAATTCATTTGATAAAAGCTTTCATTTCATGGACGAAAACCATCACTAATTAGTGATGGCCATTTCGGTCTTTCGGACCAGAAAGTTATCCATAAGCCACATTTTGAATATTGTTATTATTTTGTACAAAGGTGATTTACCGTAAATAAATGAATTGAATTGATTGATAAGATAGATGAATGGTAGTTATTTATTTTTATTTATTTATTTGACGGATAAACCATTTTACAAATTAAAAACATATGCAATAGCTTGATGAAGATCCGTTGATCTTGTGTTGTCTTTGCAATTATTATGAATCTTTCTTTTTTTGAGTTTTATGAGTTTGTATTTTTTAGCTGAAGATATATAATGAATCATTTGGAATTGTCTCCCGTGCTAATTATTAAAAAAGTATCAAATATCTTAATGACGCATACATTAAAAACATCTCGTTTTATATCAAAGAAATAAACATTCGAAGAATTTAATCCGTACGAGTGTGGAGATTGTAGATAATTAATTATGCATAAATTTGAATGTGTATAAATATAAATTCGGGCGCGCACATAAAAATAGCGTGTCTGCGGGCACTTAATAAAAACGCCACGAGCAGCATCAATATCGAAAATAAACGCCCGCCGAGGATCGAATAAACATCAATTTTATATTTTAATTAAGCTGGAAAAACTATGGGACGCGCCGGCCGTAAACGGGCCCGGGATGAAACTCTTGTAAATATTTAAATGGAGTGTCAAATTGCGTTTAAGGCCGTAACGCACACGTATTCGCAAAGATGGAATCGAGAATGGGCGATTCTTACCACCAAGAAGATTGACTAAACGTGCAGCGAGTGTGTATGATGTAGAATGCGAGTATTTGTTGGGGAAGTAAAAATGGTTAAAATAAGCGGGCTTAGTCAAGCACTTAATGAGTTTTAACACAAGAAACGTTTACACGTTTGAGCTGAAGAGTTTTGAGTCAGATACGGTTATGAGCAATAAAACCGTCGAAAACGAAGAGCGAAGTGTAAATTGTAGCGTTTTCATGACTTTAACATAAATTACAACCGTTTATTTCGATCCGACTAAAGCGTTAGTGGGAACACTAACGAATATTTATGAATTGGTGCATATTGACGCATATGACGCCCGGTTATGAGTTAAGTATCGTAATGTTATGCGGCCCTAACGTGGGTTTATTTTATTCACGCATAAATACCGGCCGGCTTTACTGACTTTATTGCGTGTTCGAGTTTCAAATGACACAACTTTAACTTTTCATCAAGTGCGATTTATTCGTGCGCACCGAATCCTTCTGCGAGACCAATTTTTATTTTTTTTATTTTTGTGTATACATTTTTCATGACGGCGAGGAATAATTTAAATCTCGCCTCTTGAATTTATAACTTAATAAATTGTAAAAATATGCCGAGGTACGTGTGTGCGCGGGTTTTATATACCCCGAGGAATTTTAAATTCGTCGACTAAATTATATCTAAATCACGCTTATTTATTACGTGTGTTTTCGACATGAATCAAAATAATACAATAAATATCTTATGCAAATGATTTCACTCCGAGTATTTATGGTTCAATTAATTCAATCCTAAATTTACTCAATACACACAAACCAATTAATGCATTCCAAAAATATTTAGCTACGAATCAGCTAAACATTTTTGAAAAAAAAAAAAAAAATAGTGGTCATTAATATTTAATTTAATTACATGAATGCGGTTCTTATGTATACCTAAGGGATTCATTTGTGGAGGAGGTTGTTTAAAAAAATATTATGGCGTAATTTTACAAACATTTCTATCAGCGAGGTGTTAAATACATAACAGGTAAAGAAGTCACAAACAACAACTGTTTGTGACTTCTTTACCTGTTATAAAGAGCTATCAAACTGCCTTGATCGCCAAGTTCAGGTTGATGTTGTGTTTACTGATATATCTAAGGCCTTTAAGACAAGTTGGACCATAACATATTGTTGTCTAAACTGTATAACTTTGGTTTCTCATTATCACTCTGCAACTTAATAAAAAGTTACATCCATAAAAGATTCTATTATATGGAATATATATATATATAAATCTAATTTATTTTATCCAACGTCTGGTGTTCCTCAAGGATCAGTGTTAGGTCCACTGCTTTTTAACTGCTTTATAAACGATAGTTGAGAGATTGGATGTTGATTGCTTATTATTTGCGGATGAAATTGAAAATTCTTAAACCAATAAATTCGGCTAAAGCCTAGTATAGCACCCACCTCTGCAGCGTGAAGTTGGCCGCGTAACGCCACTCAAACTTGACGCTTTACGTAGAGTCGTAGAGCATGCACAATACGAAATACGGCTTAGAGATGGCGATACAATTTTGGTTGTAGAAAATATGTCTGTAGAAATGGGGTTATTAGGTTAAGCACTGTCTAAGTTTTGCAAAGATAAAATAACATAAAAGAACGATTTCCTTAAAAAGGGTATCAGGTTAGGTTAGGTAATGTTTAGGTTTTGCATAGATGAAATGAAATAAAAGCATGATTCCCTTAAAAAAGGTGTCAGGTTAGGTTAGGTGATGGCTAGGTTTTGCATAGAATAAATGAAAGAAAATAGGATTTTTCTCAATAGAAAGACGTTTATTTACTTAAGAGGGAAAAGTAAAACAAAATGTAGAAAACTGTACTTATCGTTAGCTATCTATCGTCAGTATTGAGAACTAATGAGATCATTCGCAGATGAAAACACAAGGAAACAATCTCACACATCGCTCAATGAATGACGAATTTTTGCGAAATATGTTTTCGTTAATTTCTCAATTGATTGCTGTTTTACCTGAACAAAAGTATGATGCAGTGTAATGAAAGTGTAAATAACTAAATAATGCTTTTTAGTGTGGCGGAAATACAAACATTCAGTGACATAACCTCCCAACTTTCGAGATAAATTGTGAGAAAAATATAAGTGAAAGCCTCCTAAAAACACTAAAAAATCCACTCCTACGTCTATCAGTTATCATAAAAAACACCCCTTTGTAGGGGTTTTCGAATAAAAACTTAAATTTGAAGGGGGAGGGGGGGTGCTATACTAGGCTTTAACCATAAATTCTATTACCGACCGTCTGTTCTTATAACACAATATTGATATTGTTACGAAATCGAGTTTAAATAAACTCGGAAATAAGTAAAACAATGTTTATTTATTTATTTACAGAATATACTTTATTTTCAACACTCGCGATGTTAAGCACTCGGACGTTCGTGATAGACTGACTCGGACTGACTGACCGCAGCGCCGCTTATATAGCGTGTTTATTTCGCGAACTTTCCGGAACTTTCGATGACGCCGTGTTTACCGTCGCGCGCTCTTTAGAACATTCTAGAGTGATGTTTCCAGTTTCTTCTTTCACTTTCGTTACAATATTATAAATTCTTTGTGAAGTTCCGATCCTTAAGGGGCGTTTTATACACACAAGAATTCCCGCATAAATTCATAATATATTTATATATAGAAAAATATTATAAGTTTGCGCAAGTGCAATACAGCGATTTTTATAATATATTTCTTGCGAGAATTCTCCCGAGAAATATATTGAACATGTTCAAAATAATTATATAAAACAGTCTCTCAATAATGTTGTGCATAGCATGCAATGCTTGTCTGTTTGTATTGGACGATTGTAAAAACAATCTGCTCTGCTTATTTTCACAAAAATTCTTTGCTGCATAAAACAGGGAAATATATTTTTATATATAGAATTATAGCGAAATTTGTATATATAATTCTCGCAAAACTTTCTGCGTGTGTGTAAAACGGTCCTAATATGAATAAATGCAAAGTGATGTCATTTTCGCGAAATAAATCATCTAGGACATACAATTATAACATAAATGGCGTTATATTGTCGAAAGTGAATCAATTTAAAGATATTGGTATAGGATCTTTAAATTGAACCAATTTAAAGATCTTGATATACGATCTTTAAATTGGTTCACTTTTGACAATATGATGCCATTTATATCATGATGCGAACCTAACATTCAAATTTCACATAGAAAGTATAGTGTCTTCAGCCAATCGTTTCTTGTGATTCATTTTTCGTAACTCAAAATTATTTGAAGGTACCGATGCTATACTATCGTTATACTTTGTTTACGTCCGATCTAGACTCGAATATGGATGTTGTGTTTGGAATCCGTGTTGTGCGAAATATGCTTATTTAATAGAATCCACTCAAAAACGGCTTATATTCTAAAAAGTCAGGACTCTATCCAGACAATACTACAAGCTATGAATCGCTATTAAAAGTTTTTAAATTGCAATCTCTGGAAAAACGACGAAAAGCACGGTTTATTACTGCACTTCACAAATTATTAAATTATTCGATTGATTGTCCAGAGAAAAAATTTATTATGTCTTTGATCACTTACTTCACATTTTGATCACTTTTGTGTCTTACACTAAATTACATTAAACACTTACAGACTTCTAAACCATTTTTTATGCCTTTAAATGTGATTTGTGCACGATTTAAAATATTTGAAATTGAATATGAGCAATGATTCAATTTAAGACATAATAGATTTTTTCAGGCAGAAAGACCCCGGAACGATAGCCATTTGACAATGAAAGTTACATAACAAATTGAAATAATTCTGTAAATATTGTAAACACACATACCACACATTATAAAATGTAACGTTATTTGTCAATAAAGATGTTAAATATATATAGATTTTTTCAACTTCCTATTCCCAAAACAAATGTTATGCTTAAATCGCCTATATTTTCAATGTGTGATACGTACAACAAATAACTTTCAGTTGATCCCGCTCTTGACATTTTCAATATCGTAACGGAAGTGAAAGAAGCAACTGGAAAGATCACTCTGGAATATTCTACAGAGCGCGCGACGGTAAACGCGGCGTCATCGAAAGTTCCGGAAAGTTCGAGAAATAAGCACGCTATATAAACGGCGCTGCGGTCAGTCAGTCGGAGTCAGTCTACCACGGAACACTAAGGAAGCGACATCCCATGTAACGCTTTTGGTCGCCATTAACCCACTAAGGATGTAGCAATGTACTCAATTTACAACAGGACGATATCCCATTAGGAAACATTAATTTTTGGTCTCGTAAAGCTTTTTTTGTACGATGCGTATTTTTCGAGTTAATTTAATTTTCCAGATTAAATGGTACACCCGGTATATAAAATACTAAAATACATGAAACACGTTTTTTATACTTTACTTCACTTGCTTCATTGTTAATCACAATAGAATAATAATTGTGATCAACAATCACATAACTCAAAAGTTTTTATACTATTTTAATAATAATAAATTTATTACCCAACAGGAAAAAATAGCCCAATTACAGGATAATACAAAATAATTTTACATTAAAATAATAGCAAGACAAACGTGAATATAAATATAAATAAATACCAGTACAAATATTGATACGAAAACAATAAAATATACAAATAAAGATTACAAATTGTAAAAAGAATTAGTAGCGTAATAATATATTAAATATATATTAAAATACACATTTCCTATTTCGACTTGTTCATCTTGTCTCTTTGTCTGTGTTTCAGACAATTCTTTTATTTCTAGTGTAAATTAACAGATTTTTTTTTAATATTAAAATACACATATATTTTTGTTTTTTGTGTGAATTAACATTTACGAGCATTTCCACCGTTATTTCGCATGACAAGTTCGCGTTAAACGTCGCTCTTATCTAGACGGTTTAAGCGTCTAAAAATACCGTTTACTACCTCTTCTAATTGCTAAATTAGCACAGCAGCCGACGATAATGATCGTAATGATCTTGTAAAGCTCGGTGCATTTAATGCGGACCCGGCTGGACATCACTCATCCAATTAAGCTCGTTGCGTACACGGCTTTATTAAGCGGTTTCGTAATTTTTACGAGCGCACTTCGACCTATAAACTGGGAATCAGAGCCTTCGCCAGCGTGCAAATGTCAAACGTTTTTAATACTCATTAAGGTGTGATTAATAGTCAGTTTATCTTTCAAAAAAGAATTATTTAGTACATCACCTCATTTTACTGAGCTAACTCTTTGAAGCGACTCTCTTGATTTCTGTTATAAGGTATTTTTATATGTCAAAGGGTCAACACTCTTGGATAAGACAGGTGAATCTAATGTGTAATTGACATCGTTATGGACAGATGAAATTGTGTGAGTTATGTAAAGATGAGGATAACTTTTCATTAAAAACACTTTTAATTGAAGATTCAAAGAATTGCTCCAAACCAATTGAATTCTATAGGTTGTTAATTTTAACGATAAATGGGCCAATCGAGCTTCACTCATTATTAATATTTTTTATTAATTTTAATTATTTAAAAATATTTTTAATTATTTTTTTAATATTAATTTTTAATCTGCTGGTAGAAACGGCGCGTTCCTTATACAGGCTGCTGGAACCATCCCTCCAATTATGCGCTTGTGGCGACCTCTGCCGGGGGAAACGGCGCGTTTCTTATAAAGGCCGCTGGAACCATCCCTCAAATTATGCGCTTGTAGCGACCTCCGTCGGGGGAAACGGCGCGTTCCTTATAAAGGCTGCTGGAACCATCGCTCAAATTATGCGCTTGTAGCGACCTCTGCCGGGGGAAACGGCGCGATTCTTATAAAGGCTGCTAGAACCATCCCTCCAATTATGCGCTTGAGGCGGCCTCTACCAGGGGAAACGGCTCGTTCCTTTTGTCGGGGCCCACACGCTCCTGGTGATGCACTTGCAACACTAATGCAATATTGCTCCGCAATGGTGTAGCAACATTGCAAGGTATCATAACATCAACAATGCGTTAATCTTGCAAATCAATCTGCAATATTGCTGAAATATTCTGTGCTCTATGGGTTTTATGTGTGTGTGTGATGTGTTATAGATAGTGTTTATAGAATAAGAGTGTCGTGGGTTTTATTGAATAATTTCAGAATGCCGCTATAGAAAACTGTTTGAGAATCATTAGAACTGTAATGATTTTTAATTAATGATGATACTCGTATTTAATTGTGGTTAGAAGAAAGTATGTTTATTTCGTCTGTGAGTGTTCATAAATGTTTATACTAATAATTTATAGACACATTATGTTATAAAATGAATCGATTTAATTAGAAGCTAATCAGGTGCGTTAATAATTTTCAAATAAAAATGTTAATCCCCTCATTAATTAAAGTCTCGACTAGATTAGACTATTCACTAAAACGAAACAGCTTTCATCGAGGATTACATACGCGAACGAGGCCGTGCCATTTGAATTTTAATTAATTTTTAATACAACCAATAATGGCGTTTTTAATTACCTTATTATTAATACGATTAACGAACATTTCAAATTTCCAGATTGGCCCATCCGAGCGCGCACATGTGAGAGTGACGAAATAATTAATTTTCAGGAGTGCGATTCGTACGGGCCGGGAACGTTAAATCATCCGGGCCCGCAATGTAAATATTAAAAGTTATTAACGAGCGAAAAATTTTAATTGGTCGTGTAGTTGCCGGACGTCGATAAATCAATAGGCACGGCCGTTACCGGCCAACAATAAAATATTACTTATTGTTTAGTCGGTTTATAAGTGCCAGTTTCTTATTGGATTTGCATTTGTGAGCTCGTAAAACCGACAAAATGGTGCCCGCAATTATGCGGACGGGTTTCTGCCCCCAGGACGATTCATTTCTGTTTTATGCATTATCGGGCCCGTGTTTATTCTGTCCGGATTTATCGTCCACGCTTCAAATATTCAATTAATTAATCTTTTATTGCGGCGGTTAATTGCCCCGCGCGTTCCATACATCAAAATCCGGGGTGTTCGTTCTGTGATTGGTAATTAATGTTAGGAGTTGCGTAACTAGGTGTTTGTATTCGTTGTTGTGTAACTCGAGATGTTGTGGTTTGTGTGCTGTCGTCGCTCTTCGTTTGAGATTAATGGAAATCGCACCATGTATGAGGGTCAAGCTGCAATTATTTTAAACAGAAAAAATAATCAGGTAGCTTCTTAAAATTAATCAATCTACATTGTTATGACATATGAGCAGATGAACATTTTTTAAATTTCTCGTAATAAGTAAGCACAAGCAGTCTTACGACTCTCCTTAGCCGTAACCCTGAATAGAATCACCCTACATTGTTATGACATACACAGACTGGCGAACTGAACATCAGATGAGCATTTTTTTTAAATTGCTCGTAGTAAGTAAACACAAGCATTGTTATGACTTAGGTAGACTGGCGAACTGAACATCAGATGAGCATTTTTTAAATTACTCATAGTAAGTAAGCACAAGCATCGTGTTACGACTCTCCTTAGGCGTAACCCCAAATCGAATCACCCTACATTGTTATGACATACATAGACTGGCGAACTGAACATCAGATGAGCATTTTTTTTAAATTGCTCGTAATAAGTAAGCACAAGCATTGTCTTACGACTCTCCTTAGCCGTAACCCTGAATAGAATCACCCTACATTGTTATGACATACATAGACTGGCGAACTGAACATCAGATGAGCTTTTTTTTAAATTGCTCGAAGTAAGTAAACACAAGCATTGTTATGACTTACGTAGACTGGCGGAGTGAACATCAGATGAGCATTTTTTAAATTGCTCGTAATAAGTAAGCACAAGCATTGTGTTACGACTCTCCTTAGCCGTAACCCAAATCTAGCATCGGACTCTGAATCTCCCCAATGAATAATTGGTCTTTGTATTTTTCATTGGATCAAGTTGATTAATACAAATACCTCAGAGTTGCACTAGAACGAAATGGGAGTATGGAATAAGCAATTGATGAACGAATTATCTCCGCAAATATGGTTTACGTTGCTCTGAATAACTTATTTCTTAAATAATCGATGGTTCCGCAATTGTGTAGCAACATTACAAAAAAATTTAGTAGGAAAACAAAACATGACAGAATATACAGAACAGTACTAACTTATGGCAACGAATCATGGGTACTAACGAATAGACTACAAAACAAGATACAGGACTTTGATATAAAATATCTAAGAAGAATCAATCACATCCTCACCTTGGACGGATAGAGCTACAACTATACAAGGAAGTTAAGTGTCTGGGAATTTATCTAGACAAAAAACTTACTTGGAATGGACAATTGCTGCACGTCAAGGAAAACACCTGTAGGCAACTATTAGGAAAGACCTGGGGGCTCAATCCTAAAATGACCAGATGGGTCTATGAGATGATAGTGAGACCCACTGTTACTGTCACCCACTTCTGGTGGACGAAAACTCAGCAAAAAAACATGCACTCAAATCTTAAACAAGATTTAAAGACTAGCATGGTTAAAGGAAGTCCGAAGTGGTTCAGGTAAAAAGAGACAAAAGTGGAAACAATCAACCTGTTTGGGACTAGCATGGTTGTGTATTACGGGGACAATGAGGACGACTCCAATAGTGGCGATGGAGGTGTTACTAGACGTACCTGATTGGGACTAGCATGGTTGTGTATTACGGGGACAATGAGGACGACACATACACCTGCAAAGAGTTGCTCTCGAAGAAACCCTAAGAATACACAAAAGTATCAACTTCAGGAAAGAAAAACTAATAAGTCATTTAAACATCCTAAACAAAACTCCTCATTTAATTGGGCTTCTCAGGGATGACATCGATGTCATCTACACATTTGAAGAAAATGGGTATAAGATCATGATGCCTGAAAGGATCCGGAGACAATGTCCCCACACAGGTAAGGAAATCTCTTGTATGGTATACAGACGGGTTTCAAGAAATGGAATGGCGGGCTCAGGAATCAGTGGTCCAAGGACTGAGATCTACATCGCGCTGGAATCTGGCTGCATCTTCCAAGCAGAAATCATGGCAATTTTACTATGTTCCAGACGTGTCCTAATGAAGGGACATAAAGGGGCAAACATTATTATAGCTATTGACAGCAAGGCTGCACTTATAGCTCTTCAGAATCCGGAGAAAAAATCGGACCTGGTTCTGGAGTACACAATTATCATCTGTTCTTATATTTTATTCATTTATCTCAGCCGTTACTATGTTAACTGTTTTTGTAATATAATAGAAGTTCAGTTTTATTAAAAGCTTCAGTCCTTCGTTGGTGCTGCTGTTTTCATTCCGTGTCTATCCCAACTTAAACCATCACAGGTTATGGGCCCAGATACTATAATGAGCGCATGAGTTTCGGAATTTTGACATCAGAATTCATCAGCACCCTGACAGAACAAAGGAAATCAGCAGTTGTGTTGTAGCAGCTATTCGCAAGCTATCGAATGAAGACCAGTGGGAAACCTGGAAGTGGCAGATCGAGCTGTGTTTAAAGGAGCTGTGCCTCTTCACCGTAGTCGACGGAACGCGCACGTGCCCTGCAGCACCAGTCGGCAACTCTAAACAATCACATTTTCTGACGAACTCGACTGGGATTCGACCAGCAGCACTCAAGGTAACGATACTTTGAACATTTATGAAACTGCTGACAGAGACACCATTGAGGAAGAAATACTTCCTATCCCAGTTCGGCGCTCATCGCGGACAACTCGACAGCCGGTTAGATATGGCGATTACGAAGTGAGCTCCACGAAACGACGCAATGCAAATTGCGTGTCTCACAGAAGCAGTCCTGGAAGAACTAGAGCCAACGAACTTTACTGAAGCAATGAAGAGTCGTCAGTCAGATCAGTGGATAAAAGCCATGAAAGAAGAGATGATAGCTCTCGAGGAGAATGGCACTTGGGATCTGGTATCATTACCACCGGGCAAGCGCGTCATCGACAATCGTTGGGTACTCAAGGTCAAGTATAAACCTGATGGCTCGATCGATCGATATCGCGCTCGATTAGTTGCTCGCGGTGTGTTCCAGCGGGATGGGCTCGATTATGATGAACATTCAGTTCAGTTGCCAGATACGATGCTCTTATCGCCACTACAGCTCAAGAGAAACTCGTTCTCGACCAATTCGATGTAAGAACTGCTTTCTTGTACGGCCTGATGGCTCGATCGATCGATATCGCGCTGATTACTTGCTCGCGGTGTGTTCCAGCGGGCTGGGCTCGATTATGATGAAACATTCAGTCCAGTTGCCAGATACGATGCGATTCGAGCTCTTATCGCTACTGCAGCTCAATAAAAACTCGTTTTCGACCAATTCGACGTAAGAACTGCTTTCTTGTACGGCGACATCGACACAGAAATCTATATGACTCAACTCCAGGGTTTCGACGACGGGTCTGGTCGGGTGTGCTGCCTCAAGAAATCATTATACGACCTGAAGCAGTCACCTCGATGTTGGAACAGCAAGGTTCATTCCTTCATGCAAAATAACGGCTTCACACGTTCGACGGCGGATCCGTGCATTTACATTCGGAAGAATGAGACAGAGAAACTGCTGTTTTCATTCCGTATCTATGCCAACTTAAACCATCACATCAGAGAGTTATGGCAATAACTTTCTGATGCAACTGGCAAAAGGCAACAGATTAAGTCTAATATGGGTGCCAGGGCAATGAAATGGCGAAAAAAGAGGCTGAGCTTGTTCCAATAGGCCCTGAACCGATCTATCCCCTTGCCAAACAATTCCTAAAGGCATAAATAAGGGACATTTAGACTAGAGAGAAAGAACGCTATTGGGAGGAGTATAGAGGAGCTGAGACAGCAAAAATCCTCTCCAATTCCAATCGGAATTTCTGGCTACTCAACAAGAAAGACCTCAAACTATTAACAGGAATTCTAACAGGACATGTCCCACCTGAAAAACATGGGACTAGTCGCTGATGAAATGTGTAGATTCTGTTTTGTGGAAAGGGAGACAGTTATCCATCTCCTAACAGAATGCGAGTCTTTAGCTCGTGTGAGACAAAGGTTCTTGGGGAACTACTTCTCCACTCTTGACGAACTAAGATATTTCAAAACGAAAAATAATTTTAATTTAATCAGGTTAGTACCCTAAAAGGTATTTATTTTTAGGGTACTTTAAAAGGATAGGTATATCCTGATTAAATTAAAATTATTTTTCGTAAGGGGAGGCACAAAAGATCTTTAGGTCGAAGTGCACCCACAGCCCCACAAGTCAAATAATAATAGGAAGAAGAATCAAAGGAATTACCGGACAAGACAGGCAGTTTGATAAGAGTTAGCAGTGGAGCAAATCGTTGAAATGATTGAAAGGAACCAACTTAAATAGTTGGATAAAAGATAGGAGACAAGTAAAAAAACGTTTAGCAAGTAAAAACAGGAGGAAAAAAATTGAGAGGCATACGATAGAAAACCTGGAATTACAAAATAAGCATTATTCTGAAGTAAAGTGGAACATAGCTAAAAAAAATTGGCTAAAAATTAAAAAAAAATGGATCAAATTTGTATATAGAGCAGATAAATAGAATACATTCACATTTATTGTCTTCTATTTATCTGCTCTATATACAAATTTGATCCATTTTTTTTTAATTTGCCTTACACCGAATAGTATACAAGGCGATTATATATTTATATATTATTCATTATTAAGATTCAGAATAATTGGTCTTTGTAGTATTCATTAGTGAGAAATATCTGCTTCTACGTATCCCCGTAGTTATGGATCTGAAAAAACGTTTTTCTTTTTTTGTTAAGTTTCACAAAAATTTTACTGTAAAGAGGCAACATCTACAATTTTCAGCAATCATCTGCATGATAATAATTTTTTTCTGAAACTTAAACAAAAACGTTGTTTATTCCAGATGTTTTTCTTACAACATCTATAAATTATACAATAAAGTTCCCCAAAACCTAAAACAGTTAAAATTTAACAGCTTCAGATGTCACTACGTGATGACCTTTGAATTTACAAAATCAATTCGGGATTATTGTACCTTATCTCACATGTTGCAATTATATTTAACTTTCATTATTTGTAGGTTAAGTGGAAGATCAGTAACAGTTTAAGCTGACTGAATTTCGCCTACACTCATGACATTTCATTTTGTATTTTTCTCTGTGATAAATAAAGGCATTATTATATTATATATATTATATACATATATAAATAGTGTATTATAGAGTTTCATCAAGTAAAAGCCTCAACTATAATTTTTATGATACAGTTTGTTTGTGATGAGAATGTTTTTTTTTTTGTTGTTATTTATTGAATGTAGTAATCGTAAAGCAAGCACGCATAAAAGCTGAGTAATAATTTAAATGACATCCATAACTTATCCGATTGAATCGTGCGTGGTGCATTGTAGGCATCCGTTTCTTTATGCGAGTTTCCAGCATTTAGACTTACGGGGAGAATAATGAGCATCCAGGAAACGAGATAAGAAGAGAGTAAATGAAAGCGATGTTATTATTATTATTATTGTCCGGACGCGAAGAGAGATGTCCGTACGGGCCCGGTTTGAATTGAGCAATATAAATATTATATAAAGTGCGCGCATAAAGCATCAGCTGTGTGAACAATACGGTGAAGTGGAAAGGCGCAGAGTAGAGGGCATAAATAGTCAGCGAGGATACATGAACACTGTACGCGAGATAAGACGTCCGTCCGTCCCACGCGCGCATTCTTCAGCGGAGCCTCTGAAAAACTTTAACAAGCAATATCTCCGCGTTATACGCCGGTCTTATTTATAATTCCCCTGCCATACTCTGATGAAGATGTCGACTTTCCATAGCGACAGCTGTTTAAAAAACAGCAGGAGTTCGTTAGGCGGGTCGCCTGCTGCTGCTGCTGCCAGCGTTCCCTTACCTACTCATCTCGCGAGCTTTTCTCTACTCTACGGTGCGCACGCTTGCGCGTGTTAATTACCGGTATTGGCACGTTACGCATGCGTTCTTGTAAGCGCGCACTTGTGATGAGTAATTGGGCTACTTAGAGATTTTCGCATGCGCTTTTCTATAGCTGCGCATTGATTAAAATTAGAAATATTGTAATTTATATATATCAAATAAAAATGATTTGAAAATAATTAATAAATTATTTCCACATTGTAATTTATATTTATTTCCCAACAAAAAATTCATTTAGAGAGAAAAAAAACTATAGATTAATACACATTATGAAAAAACTAAAAAATATTAAATGAGAAGCTTAATTATAATAAATTAAAGACGACGCAAGCGCCACCGTTTGCCTAATTTCAAGTGGCATCGTCAACGATTTGGGTCTACAAGGTAGACAACCGAGAATCATTGTTTCGTCCACTAAAGGAAGGCGAACTTGTCCTGTTTAAATAATAAAATTGCTAGATGAATGGTGACTGAACGTTTCATTAAATGTGAAGCTTAATTATGTTCCGAATTGCTAGGGCGGGATTTTGTAATTTATTACAAATCCATAATTTAATATTTCATGTTATTATAAAGATTTATACTACCTGTGCTATACTCTTGATGGAACTGTATCATTATATTGGGTAAACAGAGACTCTTGTTATGTCCCATAATTTTATTTTCAAATTTATGACACATATTTCGTTATTTAAATAAAAATACTTGTCCTTTCTCCTTATTTTTTATTTCACTAGATATATTTCGAAAACTATGTTTCCATCTTCAGTAGTTGAAGTTTCTATAAATATAAACATGTTGTTATGGTATACAACGCAAAATCTTTGAGGTTTTAAACATATGCCAATTATTATGAAACATAACAAGAATTTCCATTCACCCAAGATTATAAAGAATATCGACAAGGTTTATATTAGAGATGAAATAAGTTATTAATTAAGAAAATTTCTAGTATACACGAAAAAAAAAATCGTCTAAGCTGTTGATTTTATTAATATCTCCCATTTTATTAGGTAGTTTTTGTACATAAAAAACAGATTTCTTGAAATCTGTTTAATTAATTAAAAGGATGAGAAAAAAAGGACATTTATTTAAATTGAAAATAGTCTCCGCGTAATTAATGTTATTTGAGAGTGTGGTGGCTGTTAAAATAATTGAGGCATAAACGTCGCGTCCCGTATAAAATTTATGCGTTTTTTATTGATGTAAAATCCCGATTAAATCGAAATTAAATATTTTAATGCGCGGTGCCCGAGTGGCACACCCTCTGAGCGCGCTGTACCACGATGCTGTAAAAACTATATTATCACTTCACAGCCTACCAGCGGGCGTCCAACAAAATATTACATTCCCGTACACTCTTAGGGTAGATATAAACTCGAGATAGCGGACGTCATGGTGGACATACATTACGGCCGGACTTGACAATATTATTTGTTCGGGCCCGGTATTATATTGTGTGCACGTTTTTGTCTACCCCCGGTAATATTTGCCCCTCATCTTTAAATTTGACACCTCCTGACGTGACTCTCCTTCTTCTTCTGATTCTTCTCCTCCTCGGTCGGCCGTTTCGACTTCTTTCTTTTTTATCGCGCGCCGGAGCGGGATGGAAGACCTGACACGACTTCATTAAATTGTTTACTCTTCTTGAATGATCGAGGAGTTGTGAGGATAAATAATGGATGCTGGTGAATAAATCATTAAAATTAAATGAGACAACGGACAGTTTACTAATATGGGTACTAAAAAGTGTACGCGTGATTTAAATTGCGCACGTTAATAAAATGGTTTATAATTATCTTAAAAACTACACTAATCAACAAAAATTAATACTTACTTGCTAACAATTTTTAACAATATTAATACACTAATAGTCGCAGCTTAATCCTTGAATCGATCTAATATTGATGAATTGCGGATTCGCGAATGCTATTAGTTAATGTAGGCGCGATTTTTGAATTACCCGCCTGCTCGCGCCATCTAACGCCGCGAAACTGAAATGTATTTTATGTTGGCTAGACTTACGAGATTTTAGGGGAGCTATGTTCAGGTTGAAAAAATCGTAGAAAATGATTAGAAGATTAAGGTTACGTTGTGAAATTGTTGTTAGCGATTATTAAAGTTTTAAACAAATTCACTCCGTCTAATTTCCAATCCCAAAATACCCTTAATATTATATTTTATTATTTTTATATTATATTTTATTCGTATATTTTGAGAAAGAAGAAAATTCCCAAAATTAGATTGAAATTCGTGTTTACTCGCATAAAATTGAAAATATCTCAAAAACTACGGATGGGGTATTTTCTGATTTTTACATATTCTGAAAGAGGGTGGCTTAGATAATATCTACACAAAGTTTCATGAAGTTACCCCGTACAGAAAAGAAATTACGATATTTTCTATTTTCAACAAACACAAAATTTGATTGAAATTCGTGTTTCTTCGCATAAAAATGAAAATATCTCAAAAACTACGGATGGGGTATTTTCTGATTTTTACATATTCTGAAAGAGGGTAGCTTAGACAATATCCTCACAAAGTTTCATGAAGTTACCCCGCAAAGAATGGAAAATACGATTTTTTCTATTTTCAATAAACACGAAATTAGATTGAAATTCGTGTTTCTTCGCATAAAATTGAAAATATCTCAAAAACTACGGATGGGGTATTTTCTGATTTTTACATATTCTGAAAGAGGGTGGCTTAGATAATATCTACACAAAGTTTCATGAAGTTACCCCGTACAGAAAAGAAATTACGATATTTTCTATTTTCAACAAACACAAAATTTGATTGAAATTCGTGTTTCTTCGCATAAAAATGAAAATATCTCAAAAACTACGGATGGGGTATTTTCTGATTTTTACATATTCTGAAAGAGGGTAGCTTAGACAATATCCTCACAAAGTTTCATGAAGTTACCCCGCAAAGAATGGAAAATACGATTTTTTCTATTTTCAATAAACACGAAATTAGATTGAAATTCGTGTTTCTTCGCATAAAATTGAAAATATCTCAAAAACTACGGATGGGGTATTTTCTGATTTTTAAATTTTCTGAAAGAGGGAGGTTTAGACAATATCCCCACAAAGTTTCATGAAGTTACCCCGCACAGAAAGGAAATTACGATTTTTTTTATTTTCAATTAACACAAAATTAGTTTGAAATTCGTGTTTCTTCGTATAAAAATGAAAATATTTTAAAAACTACGAATGGGGTATTTTTTGAT
Source organism: Philonthus spinipes (assembly GCA_963082785.1). NCBI lineage: Eukaryota > Metazoa > Arthropoda > Insecta > Coleoptera > Staphylinidae > Philonthus > Philonthus spinipes. The sequence continues at coordinate 22,099,740 of OY720311.1, forward strand.
TTTTACATATTCTGAAAGAGGGAGGTTTAAACAATATCCTCACAAAGTTTCATGAAGTTATCCCGCAAAGAAATCAAATTACGATTTTTTCTATTTTCAATTAACACAAAATTCGTTTGAAATTCGTGTTTGTTCGTATAAAAATGAAAATAACTCAAAAACTACGGATGGGGTATTTTCTGATTTTTACATATTCTGAAAGAGGGAGGTTTATAAAATATCCCCACAAAGTTTCATGAAGTTACCCCGCAAAGAAAAGAAATTACGATTTTTTCTATTTTCAACAAACACAAAATTTGATTGAAATTCGTGTTTCTTCGCATAAAAATGAAAATATCTCAAAAACTACGGATGGGGTATTTTCTCATTTTTACATATTCTGAAAGAGGGAGGTTTAGACAATATCCCCACAAAGTTTCATGAAGTTACCCCGCACAGAAAGGAAATCACGATTTTTTTTATTTTCAATTAACACAAAATTAGTTTGAAATTCATGTTTCTTCGTATAAAAATGAAAATATCTTAAAAACTACAGATGGGGTATTTTCTGATTTTTACATGTTCTGAGAGAGGGAGGATTAGATAATATTCCCACAAAGTTTCATGAAGTTTCCCCGCAAAGAAAGGAAATTATGTTTTTTTTTTTTATTTTTAACAAACACAAAATTAGATTAAAATTCGTGTTTCTTAGCATAAAAATGAAAATATCTCAGAAACTACGGATGGAGTATTTTCTGATTTTTACATTTTCTGAAAGAGGAAGCTTTAGACAATTTCCCCACAAAGTTTCATGAAGTTACCCCGCACAGAAAGGAAATTACGATTTTTTTTTATTTTCAATTAACACAAAATTAGTTTGAAATTGGTGTTTCTTCGCATAAAATTGAAAATATCTCAAAAACTACGGATGGGGTATTTTCTGATTTTTACATATTCTGAAAGAGGGAGGTTTATACAATATTCCCACAAAGTTTCATGAAGTTACCCCGCAAAGAAAATAAATTACGAATTTTTCTATTTTCAACAAACACAAATTTTGATTGAAATTCGTGTTTCTTCGCATAAAATTGAAAATATCTCAAAAACTACGGATGGGGTATTTTCTGATTTTTACATATTCTGAAAGAGGGTGGTTTAGACAATATCTCCACAAAGTTTCATGAAGTAACCCCGCAAAGAAAGGAAATTACGATTTTTTTTATTTTCAATTAACACAAAATTAGTTTGAAATTCATGTTTCTTCGTATAAAATTGAAAATATCTCAAAAACTACGGATGGCGTATTTTCTGATTTTTACGTATTTTGAAAGAGGGTGGCTTAGACAGTATCCCCACAAAGTTTCATGAAGTTACCCCACAAAGAAAGGAAATTACGATTTTTTCTATTTTCAACAAACACAAAATTAGATTGAAATTCGTGTTTCTTCGCATAAAAATAAAAATAACTCAAAAACTACGGATGGGGTATTTTCTGATTTTTACATATTCTAAAAGAGGGAGGTTTATACAATATCCCCACAAAGTTTCATGAAGTTACCTCACACAGAAAGGAAATTACGATTTTTTCTATTTTTAACAAACACAAAATTATATTGAAATCCGTGTTTCTTCCAATAAAATGAAAAATATCTCAAAAACTACGGATGGGGTATTTTCTGATTTTTAGATATTCTGAAAGAGGGTGGCTTAGACAATATCCCCGCAAAGTTTCATGAAGTTACCCCGCACAGAAAGGAAATTACGATTTTTTATATTTTTAAAAAACACAAAATTAGATTTAAATTCGCGTTTCTTCGCATAAAATTGAAAATATCTCAAAAACTATGAATGGGGTATTTTCTGATTTTTATATATTCTGAAAGAGGGTGGTTTAGGCAATATAGCCATAAAGTTTCATGAAGTTACCCCGCAAAGAAAATAAATTACGATTTTTTCTATTTTCAATAAACACGAAATTAGATTGAAATTCGTTTTTCTTCGCATAAAATTGAAAATATCTCAAAAACTATGAATGGGGTATTTTCTGATTTTTACATATTCTGAAAGAGGGTAGCTTAGACAATATCCTCACAAAGTTTCATGAAGTTGCCCCGCACAGAAAGGAAATTACGATTTTTTCTATTTTTAACAAACACAAAATTAGATTGAAATTCGGTTTTCTTCGTATAAAATTGAAAATATCTCAAAAACTACGAATGGCGTATTTTCTGATTTTTAAATATTCTGAAAGAGGGAGGTTTAGACAATATCCCCACAAAGGTTCATGAAGTTACGCTAGAAAGAAAGGAAATTACGATTTTTTCTATTTTCAATTAACTCAAAATTTGATTGAAATTCGTGTTTCTTCGCATAAAATTGAAAATATCTCAAAAACTACGGATGGGGTATTTTCTGATTTTTACATATTCTGAAAGAGGGAACTTTAGACAATATCCCCACAAAGTTTCATGAAGTTACCCCGTAATAAAATTAAGTTATGATTATTAGTAGTTTCAAAACACATTGAAATTCGTGCTTCGTCGTATAAAAATGAATATATCTGAAAAACTACGGATGAGGAGAATTATATCAATTTTTATTATCATTAACAACCTCTCTTTTTCTATTTCTCTATTATCACAAAGGGGGGTAAACCCTTCCGTCGGCCCCCCTACTGTATTCGTCTATCCAGCTTCACAAAAAACATCCCATGAAAATCCCACGTAATGTCTACTTCCATCATCATTATCATCATTTCCATGATTAAAATAGTGAAATAAAAAAAAATGTGATTAAAATAAGTGAAGCAGATCATAAATGTGAAATATTATTATATTAATATTTTCAAATTTTAAAAATTACAAGGGAATAATTAAATACACTGCGCGTTTCGGTCCACCAGATTGTTATCTGCGAGAGCAATTATCGCAAAAAAAATCGCAAAAAAAACAATCATTGGCTCGGCTACGAACGCATTCCATAGATAAGAACATTAGTTGTCCGGGCAGAGGCAAATACATACGTATTATATTGTTTCGGTGTGTGCAGTTAATTTTTATTTAGGAAAGTGATAATTATTGATTTATTGAAGATTTAACAATAGGGATGAATTTACAGTATTCAACAAGTAGAGGGTAAGTGTTTCTTTTATTTTTAATTCATATTTATATTCATACTAGCAGCCGGTAAGCGTTTTCCAAACGAAATTTCGATTTGTTTAAATACTTATTGTTGTCAAATCGCAACCAGAATGCATCTCGTCTTTAATAATTAAAAAGTACTATACTCTGACAGTTAGAAAAATAAAAAAAATGAGGGCAGAAAGACCCTATCAACCTGGGATCTTTCTCGCCTCATTTTACTTCTTAATATACTAGATATATTGATTTTTTTAAATTTAATTTAATTGTGGGGCAGGTAAAATAATTTCGGTTCCAGCAATTGCTCACAATTTTTGTTAAGTAATGTTGTTTTTATATAATCTAATGAAAATGTACCACCAAAATAATGTCGACAAAATTAAAGAATTAATAAATAAAGATTCACAATCAATAATCATTAAATGATTATTGTTTTTTGTATGTACGGATAATATAAAATTAAACAATTCTTCTTAAAATAAAAAAACTATGTTTAATTACTCTTCTCTCAATAAAAGATTCGCCTTTAATAATCATAAGTAAATATTTTTTGTTTTAATGTAAGGGTTATATATATATAACAATCTTTATTAACAATTATGTTTACAATAAGGTAACAAACATTGATTACGTATATCATAAAAAAAAATAATTGTTAAATGGCTATCGACCAGAGGTCTTTCTGGCTGAGTTTTAAATAAACTGTCTTTGTCTTAATATGTGAAAAACGGGTCATGATTGATAATGTCGTCCTATAAGTCCGTATGAAGGGGTGATTCAATTGTTATGAATGCTACTGTTGTGAAATGATGTAATGTAGGGGTTATATAAAATAAAACAATTCATCTTGTGATAAAATTTTCTCTTGTTTAATCATTTCATTTACAATTTGTTTTTAAGTACATATTTGCGTCTCGCAAAACGATTTCTACATTTCTTTACTCTTACACGGGTAGTTTACGTTTAATTTTCAATAATGGCGCATTATTAAAAATTAAAAATAAATAGGAATTTACACAGGTAAAAAAATTGCTTATATAACAAAAAAAAAATTCACAACTATAATACACGCACGATAATTAACAATCATTTGTATTATTTTGTTTCTTTGTAGTCTCAAAGAAGTTGTAAAAAAAATAATAATAAAGAAAAAGAGGAGGTGCTGTCAGGGGCGAGTTCACGAAACCTTTGGCTTGAGCCCCGACCGCACCCCCTCTTCCACGCGCAATACTTCTTTATTTTATTTATTTCTCTCTGTAATGCCTAAGGTTTTTTTTTATATCTATATACAAGGAACAAATAAATTATAAAATTTTGTTTAAAACACAAAAAATAATAATGTTAATAAATAATTTAGGTATCTCTCTTTTTTTAAGTATGTACATAACTGGGGTGGGTTTCTTCTTTTTTTTTGTTGTTTTGTAAGTGTTTATGGGGTGGAGTTTTCCTTATAACAATTTTGGCACGTTTTTATTGGCACTGGTGTCGTGTGGATGTGCACGGGCGCCGCCTTTTTGGTGGGGGGCGTCGCGACGCCGAGCGCGAATCGGGTCCTTGAACCTGAATGCATGCGCGTCCCGGAATATCCCTCTATATTCCAAACATCACGGGTTTTTTTTATTAAATACAAATATATACAAAACTGAAAACAACTAGGACTCTGTTTTTTTTTATTAATTCCTGCGTTTTTTTAATTTAGGTTTGTTTTTTCTTTTTATATATATATATATATTTACAGGTCATATTGCAGCTACCGTTTTGTTTATTTGTTTGTTTTGGTATAAGGAATTACGTCTCACTTTCCACATCACTGACACACTCATCGTCCATGTCCATGTCTATGTATTCGCCATACTGGCTGTCGTCTCCCGTTTCTTCTTTCCATTTATTCACGTGGTGTGCGTTGTTTTGGGAGCCTTGCGACGGTTTGCCTCCTGAGCTTGTTTTAGCTTCTTCTTCCTGCTGCATTCGTTTGTGTTTCGTCCTTCGGTTTTGGAACCATACTTTCACCTGAAACAATTAAAAAAAAAATGAAACATTAAAAAACCATTCTATTAGAAATTATCATTCGTACGAAATTTTACGCAAGATTTGAATTAAATATAAAATGAAGGCGGAAAGACCAACGGTCGATAGCCAATTGGTAGAAGAATTTATTTTTATGTTAGTTATTTATTGTATTTATTTATTATTATGGTACATGAATAAAGATGTTTAGTAGTAACAAAGATAATTAGTGTAAAGCTATTTTAATGAAGAATTTAGCGAAATCATTAAAATTTTCATTAAGCACGTTTTTGTTGCTAAAACTGTACATTAAAAATCTGACAGATTTTCATTATTTCTATCATAATTGTTTTCTATAAAATCTAATTAAATCAATGCATTTTAATTTATTTTGTGAAAATCCTGCATGCTTTAAGAATACTTTAATGTTTTATATATATTGTAGCATTGATTGTATTATATATATTGTTCATTGATCACAACAGCATTACTAACCGCCAATAATTATATAGCCATTTCTTTCTACTAAACCGCACCCTTAACTAAACCACAATTAGTTTTTAATTATTATTATTACCGTCTTTTTTTACACTTTTTTTTTTTCGCGTTCCAAAAATTGATTGATATCTGTCGCTTATACAAACAACACACTGGAATCAAATATAAATTTAAAAAAAAGGCAAGCGACGGGGAAATCGGTTGGTGGTGTCCAAGGGCCGCGATGGCGTATCGAAAAGGACGGACGTCCCTTTTTTAATTGATTGTACATATGAAGCGGATTAAAAACTGAATGGTAAAACCGGCGTCCCGACGTGTGCGCGTATATGAAATGTTTGCGTTTCATTTAAATAAGCACCGAAAACTCTGTACTACACGATTTCAATTACTAATATAAACAGGACACCGCCTAAAATAATAATGGAAATGGCGTCGCGGCGGTGATCCGGCGTCGCTCGCTACCTACCCGTCGTTTTTACCACCGGCGATACGGAGAGTTAATTGGATGCAATTAGAAATTATTTACGATTCAGAAAAGTTAAATGTGTATGTTATTTTTTATTTTGTAAAATCAATTAACAAAAATTGTGAGCAATTGCTGGGACCGAAATTATTTTGCCTGCCCCACAATTAAATTAAATTTAAAATAAAAAATCAATATATCTAGTATATAAAGAAAACAAAATTACTTTTTATACCACTTGGATTTTTTATGAATCATGACTAATTTCGATTTAATTAAAGCAATATGTATTTAAATGGACTTACCGTTAATAAACAATAAACAATAAACAATTACATACAATTCATAAAAAATCCAAAAAAAAAGTAATTTTGTTTTCTTTACGAACATGGCTGTTGAATTCATCTACATAGGCATCTTTCTAGTAGGTGCAAGGTAGCAATTGTAGTGTAATAGCTATTTATGAAACCATTTTTTTTTTTCGTTGCGCAAAACACGTGAGTAGAAAAAAATCAAATTTCAATCAAAACCCTCGCGTCTGTCGTTTTACACCTGTGCGACCAACGCACGTCCAAATTGAAATTCGAACGCTCTTCATGACGCACCTGGTAAAAAGCGAACGAAACGTCAAAAATAGCCCCGATTTTTCCCGACTCCATATACACACGTTATTATTTTTCGTCGTTGATGAATCGACGTGGACGCAGCGGATGAATTATTCATGGCAAATCCGCAGCTGCGACGCACGAGCATGATTTAATTTAATTACAAAAGTAACCGCCCAAAAATGTTTATAAGTAAAAAAAAAATCACACACGACAACAAACATGGCATAAAATCCAGAGCACGCAACCGTGGCGCTTCTATGCGCTGGAATTTGTGGGTTTAATTGGGTGGTTTGATGAAGGATTTAGAATGAAAAGTGTGGATTGAATTAAAGTTATTTTACGTGAAAGAATTTTGTTTAGAAATAATTGGAAGAATGAAACATTTTTTAATTCAATAGTTGAGGCTTCAAAATTCAAATTTTAGTTGTACGAACGGTGAAAGTGTACACAGGTGGAGAATGAAAAAAATAATGAAATTTGATTTTTTTTCAGTCGCGTGTTTTACACAACGAAAATAAAAGACTAAATTGTCTTTATTTTCATTTGCAATATAATGTTTCGTTTAATTTTTGGGTAAATAATGTTTAAAGTAATAATTTTATTAGAATTATTTTCCATTAATTAATTAAGTAAAATATTTTTGTAAACTGTTTTTGTAAAAAGGGGTTTTCCCGTGAATAAATAAATAAATAAATAAAACTTCGTTTCTATACAAATATCTTCATTCAGAGAATTACATTAAAATATACATTAAAGGCATTTCACATGGATGAAAAAAAAATTGTGTAATTTCTGAAATTGTGGAGTAAAAATAATGGTGTTTTTTCTAAAATTTTCTAATTACGGTGAAGGGTGTATGCTATTTTACTGACGGATCAAAAACTGTCCAATGGACGGGTGCAGCATTCGTCAGCTACAAACCTAGACTGGAAGGTAGCTACAGTCTAGATGTACATGCCACCATCCATCAGGCGGAAATATTCGCCATTGAGTGTGCAAGGGAGCTCTAGAAGAATCCTCCGGCACATGATAGAAAATCTGCGATATCTGCTCTTGCTTCTAGTAGATGTACATCGTTTCAGGTCAGAGACTGAAAAAGACACTCAGCAATCTATCTGAGGTTATTAAAGTCAAGTGGTGTGGGTGCCTGGATACTCCGCAATACCAGAAAATGAGAGAGCGGATGCACTGGCCAGGGAAGGAGCATCAAAACCAGTGCTGGAACCTGAACCAACACTAGGTCTTCCCCGGCACCTGAATTTCTTTCGAAATTTTCGAATTTGTTTAAAATTTTTGAATTTATTAGCTTTGTAAATGTTGTTTAAATATTATTCATTAAAGGAAGGAAGATTTTTCTCAAATTTTCTAATTGCTTAGCTTTGCAAATCTTGTTCAGATATTATTCATTTAAAGGAAGTTAATTTTTCTGAAATTTTCGATTAATTTAGCTTTCCAAATTTTGTTTAGATATTACACATTAAAAGGAGGGAACATTTTTTGAAATTTTCAAATTAGCTAGATTTGCAAATTTTCTTTAAAAAATTCTGATTTTTTTTAATTGTTTAGCTTTGTAAATGTTCACATTTAATGAAACGTTCAGCCACCTTTTAATGATAAGGAAAAAGGTGGCGCTTGCGTCGTCTTTAATTTATTATGATTTGTAAATGTTGTTTAGACTTTATTCATTAAAGGGAGGACGATTTTTCTAAAATTTTCTTTTTGTTTAGCTTTGCAAATGTTGTTCAGATATTATTCATTAAAAGGAAGATGATTTTTTGAAATTTTCGAATAGTTTAGCTTTCCAAATTTTGTTTAGATATTACACATTAAAAGGAGGGAACATTTTCTGAAATTTTCAAATTAGCTAGCTTTGCAAATTTTCTTTAAAAAATTCTGATTTTTTTTTAATTGTTTAGCTTTTTTAAATGTTCACATTTAATAAAACGTTCAGCCACCTTTTAATGATTAGGCAAAAGGTGGCGCTTGCGTCGTCTTTAATTTATTATGATTTGTAAATGTTGTTTAGACTTTATTCATTAAAGGGAGGACGATTTTTCTAAAATTTTCTTTTTGTTTAGCTTTGCAAATGTTGTTCAGATATTATTCATTAAAAGGAAGATAATTTTTCTGAAATTTTCGAATAATTTAGCTTACTAAATTTTGTTTAGATATTACCCATTAAAAGGAGGGTACATTTTCTGAAATTTTCAAATTAGCTAGCTTTGCAAAATTTGTTTAAAATTTTCTGATTTTTTTTAATTTTTTAACTTTGTGAAAGTGGTTTAAATATTATTCAGTAAAGGGAGGAAGACTTTTCTGATTAGCAAATGTTGTTAAGATATATTGTTCATTAAGAAAAGGGAACATTTTCTGAAATTTTCGAATTGGTTAGCTTTTCAAATTTTGTTTAAAATTTTCTGAAATTTTTTAATTGTTTAACTTTGTGAGTGTTGTTTAAATATTATTCAGTAAAGGGAGGAAGGTTTTTCTGATTAGCAAATTTTGTCAAGATATTATTCATTAAAAAAGGGAACATTTTCTGAAATTTTCGAATTGGCCAGCTTTTCAAATTTTGTTTAAAATTTTCTGAATTTTTTTAATTATTTAACTTTGTTAGTGTTGCTTAAATATTATTCAGTAAAGGGAGAAATACAAATTGGCCAGCTTTTCAAATTTTGTTTAAAATTTTCTGAATGTTTTTAATTGTTTAGCTTTGTAAATGTTAGACTTTATTCATTAAAAGGGGGGAACATTTTCCGAAATTTTTGAATTGGTTAGCTTTCGAAAATGTTAATAAAATTGTCAATTATTTTATTGGTTAGTTTCATGAATGTTGTAAATGTTATTCAATAAAGGGAAGAAGAATTTTCTGATTAGCAAATTTTGTTAAGATATTATTATTCATTGAAAAAGGGAACATTTTCTAAAATTTTCGAATTGGTTAGCTTTTCAAATTTTGTTTAAAATTTTCTGATTTTTTTTTAATTGTTTAATTTTGTGAATGTGGTTTAAATAGTATTTAGTAAAGGGTGGAGGATTTTTCTGATTAGCAAATGTTGTTAAGATATTATTCATTAAAAAAAGGGAACATTTTCTGAAATTTTCGAATTGGTCAGCTTTTCAAATTTTGTTTAAAAATTTGTGACTTTTTTTATTGTTTAGCTTTGTAAATGTTGTTCAGACTTTATTCATTAAAGGGAGGACGATTTTTCAGAAATTTTCTAATTGGTTAGCTTTGCAAATCTTGTTTAGATTTTATTCATTAAAAGGGGGAACATTTTCCGAAATTTTTGAATTGGTTAGCTTTCGAAAATGTTAATAAAATTGTCAATTATTTTATTGTTTAGTTTCATGAATGTTGTAAATGTTATTCAATAAAGAGAACAAGATTTTTCTGAAATTTTCTAATTTCAATTTGCAAATATTTATTCATTAAAGAGAGAGTAAATTTTCTAAAAATTTTCCAATTGGTTAGCTTTGCAAATATTGTTTAAATATTATTCATTACAAAGAGGGCGAAATTTCTAAAATGTTCAAATCGGTTAATAGTTGTAAAAATCTTTCCTTTGCAAATCTTGTTTACATTTTATTCATTAAAAGAGAGGAACATTTTTCGAAATTTTTGAATTGCTAATCTTTGGAAATTTTTAATAAAATTGTCTATTTTTTATTATTTCGTGAATGTTGTAAATGTTATTCAGTAAAGAGAAGAAGATTTTTCTGAAATTTTCTAATTGTTCAGCTTTGCAAATGTTAATTCATTAAAGGGAGAGTGAATTTTCTAAAATTTTCCAATTGGTTAGCTTTGCAAATATTGTTTAAATATTATTCATTTCTGAAATATTCAAATCGATTAATAGTTGTAAAATTGCAATGAAATTAAACAAGAAAAATTTCTGGCAATGATCAATAAAATTCGATCAATCCCTGCAACTTTTTGCAGTTTGAAAAAAAAAGGGATTGATCGAATTTTATTGATCATTGTCAGAAATTTTCCTTGTTTAATTTCATTGTAATTTAAATAACTGCAAATGTGTGAATCATCTTTGTTTCATTTTATTTGATAGTTGTAAAGACTGCAGCCATGAAAATTTAAAATATAAAATGTTCCGATCTTATGAGTTATGATTTTTTTTGTAGCCGCGTCTCCGGATTTTTCACACTTATTTTATGCTTTTGAGCAACGGCAACGCACGTGCAATTTCACGAGACAGGATACAATTTTATAAAAAGAATAATTTCAATGTCAATTGTCAACAATTTCGGTCCAAATAGAACGCACTGGTCTGACGTGGTCCGAAAGACCGAAATGTCCATCCCCCAATTATTCATACGCTAGATGTATGATTGCAGAACATTTTATTAAATTGATTTGCAAATGTTGTTTAGATATTATTCATTAAAGGGAATGATAAGTTATGATTTTTTTGTAGCCGCATCTCCCGATTTTCCACACTTATTTTGTGATTTTAAGCAACGGCAACGCGCGTGCAATTTCACGAGACAATTTAAAAAAAGGATAATTTCAAATGACATTGTCAACAATTAGGTTAGTTGTCTCACGTGGTCCGAAAGACCGAAATGGCCATCCCCAAATATTCATACGCTAGATGTATGATGGTAGAACATTTTATTAAATGGATTTGTAAATGCTGTTTAGATATTATTCATGATGTAAATCTATTTAAATCATCAATACAAGCATAATTAATAAAAGTTTTTGATGAATAAGAACAAAAATAACCTTTATTGGGTCGATCCATAACATAACAAAACAAAAGATATAATAAAATAATTTATTAATTATTTTCAAATCATTTTTATTTAATACAAAATAATTATATTTATACTCTATTATCCCTCTTCTTCTTTTCCCACACCAGCCTCTTCAGTATCTCTACGCCAGCCCCATCCTCTCTCATCCAATCCACAAAATTCCTGCTCCCTAATAAGAACATTCACTTTTCTTATTCATGACAAACTTTTTTGATTACACTCGTATTGATGATTTTGAGAACTTCCTTTAATTTAAGTTTATTCAACTCAAATAGATTTATATCATGAATAATATTTAAACAAATTTAAAATATTGATCATTTTCATTTTTTCTTCTTATTCATCACCAACATTTTATTAAATGAATTTATAACATTTAATAAAATGTTGGTGATGAATAAGAAGAAAAAAATGAAAATGATCAATATTTTAAAATTTAGCACTTGAAAGGTTTTGCTTTGTATATTTATTTATTGTTTTTTTTTTTAGTCGTAAGTAATTATTTTCCCCGTAGGTACAATCTGCTGAACTCGATCTAACTCACGAAACCATTTTGACCGAAAAGCCTTGTCACTTTTAATAAGGTGTCAAACGATGCTCGCGCACCAATAAATCAATAACCGGGCTCGCCGTCGAGCATAATGAAACACAATTATCTCCCAAACGAATCGTAATTTTTTCCCTCCTCCAAATTCACACCTTGCGTCCCGGAAAAACGAACCAAATAAATAAAAAAAAAAAACGAGAAACCATCTGCCCGGCGCGAAACAAAATGGCCGTTTTCCCACTTTCAAAAACCCATCCACTGTGAAATTGATAGTTCATACCAGTTTCGCGCGCGGATCTTTTGTGCGGCAATCGCTTTTTAGATTATTAATTCCGCCATTTGTCACGCGGCCCTTTTGTGCGCGCCGAGTTAATTGTTTCTGCAAATGGCAGCCGGAAGTCGGGACCCCTTTGTCCGGCCAGAATTTAACAACAGAAAAAACAACCCTAGGCCATACATGTCGAATGTTAAATGGGTTGTGAATTTTAAATCAATCCAGTCCTTTCTCCCCTCGGGGCCGGTTCCGTTTTTATTTAATGGTAAACGTTGAAAAATGGCGGCACGCAACTCAATTACATATTGTACGCACAATGTAATTGAATATTTAATGCAAATTGTGTTTTCCTCGCAACACTGGATTTTGCGCGCCTTTGTTCGGAATCAAAATGGTTCATGAATGGGGTTGATTATATGTGTGTAAGCTGTAAATTATATATTGTTAAGGAAATAAAAAAAACAAGTTATTGAAAATTATTCACTGGAACAATACAACAATTTTCTAAATTCTATTCCATGTAAGAAAAAATTACACAAAATTGCATACATTTTTAATAATAATTATAAAATTGTATACACAATAATATGCAATAATTTATAATATAGGAATATTTTTGCTAATTAAAAAATTGCCTAATAAAACCCAAGAAGAGGAAGCTTTAGAAATAAACGCGAATACTCCACCAGAAATGATTAATAATTTACTTAAAAATATTTTGGTTGTGAGAGTTGTGTTAGATCCTCACAAGTTGATAATTATTAATCCCAGCAAAATGGAGCAATCTGCCAAATATTTTTAATTTTTAAATTTTGGTATTGTTCAAAATTTATTAATGTAGTTCTCCAGTGTATTATTTTATCGTAAATCTATGTGTAGCAAAACTTTAGACTTTACAGCATGCGATTATAAAAATATTAATTTGTAAATTAAATCCACTTGGTTTTGTTTCACTTATTTGTATTTCATTTTCTCATTTTCTACTAGTTTCGGCTTGATGCCATTATCAAGAATGATGTGAAGTAGAAGTAAAAAATAAAATACAAATAAGTGAAACAAAACCAAGTGAATTTAATTTACAAATTAATATTTTTAAAAAATGTTTAACCAAGTGATTAATGAGAAAAAAGTGTCCGATATATGCGATTATAGTTGGTTTCAGCATAATGGAGCAACTTATCATTCTACTTCGTTTGATTTAAGCTTTTAGTACAATCAACTTTAGAAGAATTGTCTAATTAATCGCACTGCACGTGTGATTAAAATTAATAACTTTTTATACTTTGCTCAATTTCTTTGTTTGTGAAAGAAGAAACTAAAAACATCACGCTAGAACGTTCCACAGAGCGCGCGACGGTAAACGCGGCGTCATCGAAAGTTCCGGAAAGTTCGAGAAACAAGCACGCGCGCTAGCGGCGCTGCAGTCAGTCTATCACGAACTTCCGAGTGCTGCTCATCTAGTTAAAAATAAATAGCGACACTGTGAATTGAATAAATGAGTTAAGTGTACTGCAAATTAATAAATAGACATTCTTTTACTTATTTCCAAATCTGATTAAACCCGATTTTGTAATAATATATTGTAGTGGATTTTTTTTAATTTTCCTAAGTATATATAAATCATAATATTTAGTATTAAAAATAAATAGTGACACTATGAATCGAATAAATGAATTAAGTGTACTGCAAATAAATAAATAGACATTCTTTTATTTATTTCCAAATCTGATTAAACCCGATTTCGTAATAATATATTGTAGTGGATTTTTTTAATTTTTTTTAAATATATATAAATCATAATATTTAGTACATCTCGCATATGTGTGTAAAAAAAAGGATCACATTAACACGAATCGTACAACTTCCCGTCTAAAACAAGTCCGAGCGTCAATATTTTGAATAAAACGACGATCATAACAGAATTTATGCGTTTCTATATTAATTTCGCGCGCCGCATTTATTTATTTATTTTTTTACTTGTCCTCCCCATTTGCATAATGACTGTAAAATTTATGTAGATTCGCGCGACGTCCGCTAATGATACTGGTACGCAAATCGCCCAGATGTGCAGGAGGAAAAAATACCGATGAAGACATTTAATGGCCCGGAAAATGACTAGCGGACGAAAATGGCCGCGGATTAATTTGTCTGGCGCCCATATTCCGCGCCGTTAAATTAATTAAACCATTCGATACTGCTTAAAAGCTCCACTTGTTCCATAAATTATTATCGCGAGAATTATTATCGTTGTTTAATTAAAATGTGTTAGATTTTTTTTTAATTTTTCGTCCTCCCGTTGCGATTCGATTAGCATGTTAATTTTTTTGTAATTACAAAGCTTGGATGCTGATTGGTGGAAACAGAAGGAGCTTTGAGTTTATTATTCAGGAGTCAGGATACCCTAATAACTTTATTTCTTACTTTCAAGCATATATTTGTTGTAGACAACAATTTGTCTTGTCATATCGTGGCTCTTCTGGTATACCACAGGGTTCAAACTTGGATCTTCTGTTATTCGTTATTTTCATTAATAATTTAATTGAGTCTAAACTTTGTTTTATATAACACTTTATGTTTACTTCTTCATATCGTGGCTCTTCTGGTATACCACAGAGTTCAAACTTGGGTCTTCTGTTATTCGTTATTTTCATTAATAATTTAATTGAGTCTAAACTTTGTTTTATATAACACTTTATGTTTACTTCTTCATATCGTGGCTCTTCTGGTATACCACAGGGTTCAAACTTGGATCTTCTGTTATTCGTTATTTTCATTAATAATTTAATTGAGTCTAAAATTTGTTTTATATAACACTTTATGTTTACTTCTTCATATCGTGGCTCTTCTGGTATACCACAGGGTTCAAACTTGGTTCTTCTGTTATTCGTTATTTTCATTAATAATTTAATTGAGTCTAAACTTTGTTTTATATAACACTTTATGTTTACTTCTTCATATCGTGGCTCTTCTGGTATACCACAGGGTTCAAACTTGGATCTTCTGTTATTCGTTATTTTCATTAATAATTTAATTGAGTCTAAAATTTGTTTTATATAACACTTTATGTTTACTTCTTCATATCGTGGCTCTTCTGGTATACCACAAGGTTCAAACTTGGGTCCTCTGTTATTCGTTATTTTCATTAATAATTTAATTGAGTCTAAACTATGTTTTATATAACACTTTATGTTTACTTCTGACTGCGTTATGTGCAAATTATAAGAATTTATAATTTTCGAAATCACGTTTAAGTAAAATTTTCTATCATTTTCCTTTCAAAATGTAAAAAATGTAATTAAACGCGAATTTTAAAATTTTCAAAATTACGTTTAGCTTTGAATCCAAATTACAAGTATGAAATAAATATGAATAAATTATTAAAAATCAACCAATAAAACACAGATTTGATTAAATAACTTTAAATTCTCCATTAGTTTCGGGTTATTAGCCAATTGTCAAGAGAATTTAAAATTTGTTTTATGAAACTAGAATTTATAGTTATTCAATCTAAATAACTATAAATTCTAGTTTCATAAACCAACTAGCCGATTTTATTGATTTTTAATAATTTATTCAAAAATCCATTAACAAATTACAAGAATTAAAAAAAATCGTAAACGCGTTGAAAAAAAAAAAAAATACAACAAAGAGAAACACGATTTAATTTTTTTTTATTTTAAAAATGTATTTTTCAGTTAAAAAAAAATAAATTATTAAAAAACTAGAAGAAAATCAGACCTTAGATCGACAAAAAAATGCAACAAAGAGAAACACGATTTTAAATTTTAGAAAAATGAAAAATACATTTTTAAAATTAAAACATATAAAATCGTGTTTCTCTTTGTTGTATTTTTTTCTCGATCTAAGGTCTGATTTTCTTCTAGTTTTTTAAATAATTTAATTTTCTTAATTTCGCGGAATAATAATTAACATTCGCAGTTCTAAACAAACGACCACGCTCTGTGAGTTCAGATCGGAGATAATCGGCTCCTGGCCAAAATTGAATATTCAACGCGGGGAAAACGTGTCGAATTAATTGATATCCGACGGAATTGAGTTATTCCGCCATTACTTTTGAATTTATGACGCCTAACGTTGTCGAGGAATGTGGAAACAGGCAGGTGCACGCCTCGAAATCCCTATTCCGATTAATTTACCGACGGATATCGGGTTTCGGCGAATAACGAGCGTATTTTTTCAACAGTTTTATTTATCCGCGCCCGAAATCGATTTTCACCGCAAGGGAAATTAATTGACGCAACAAAAAAAAAAAAAACGCGTATGGTATAAGAAATTTTTTACAAACAAGAAAAATAATGAATGAAGTAAGGGAATTTCAAGCGTTTTAATTAGTTAAATTCAAGAAAGACGAAAAGAAAATTGAAAATTGGATATAAATGTACCACCATCTAGATACATTTATATCCAATTTTCTTTTTTTTTTTTCAATTTTTCTTTTTAAAGAAAGACGAAAAGAAAATTTCAAATATACAATTTTCAATTTGACTTTTTTTTCAATTTTTCTTTTTAAAGAAAGACGAAAAGAAAATTGAAAATATCTAATTTTCAATTTTCTTTTTTTTTTCAATTTTTCTTTTTAAAGAAAGACGAAAAGAAAATTGGATATAAATGTACCACCATCTAGGTACATTTATGTTCAATTTTCAATTTTCTTTTTTTTTTCAATTTTTCTTTTTAAAGAAAGGCGAAAAGAAAATTGAAAATATCCAATTTTCAATTTGACTTTTTTTTCAATTTTTCTTTTTAAAGAAAGACGAAAAGAAAATTGAAAATATCTAATTTTCAATTTTCTTTTTTTTCAATTTTTCTTTTTTAAGAAAGATGAAAAGAAAATTGGATATAAATGTACCACCATCTAGGTACATTTATGTCCAATTTTCAATTTTCTTTTTTTCAATTTTTCTTTTTAAAGAAAGGCGAAAAGAAAATTGAAAATATCCAATTTTCAATTTGACTTTTTTTCAATTTTTCTTTTTAAAGAAAGACGAAAAGAAAATTGAAAATATCTAATTTTCAATTTTCTTTTTTTTCAATTTTTCTTTTTAAAGAAAGATGAAAAGAAAATTGGATATAAATGTACCACCATCTAGGTACATTTATGTTCAATTTTCATTTTTTTTTTTTTTCAATTTTTCTTTTTAAAGAAAGGCAAAAAGAAAATTGAAAATTGAAAATATCAAATTTTCAATTTTTTTTTTCAATTTTTCTTTTCGTCTTTCTTTAATAACCAATTAAAACACTTGAAATTTCCTTACTGCATTCATTATTTTTCTTGTTAGTAATAAATTTCGAATCGATGGTTGAGGCTTTTACTTGATAAATCTCCAATAATACACTTTTTGTAAATAAAACAACACTTTCACATTTTTTGTGAAACTTAAAAAAACTGTTGTTTTATTTAAAAAAAAATCTCTAAAAAAACTACTTCTCGGGCAAATACTTCTCCAGACATTGAATTACATAATGGATATTTGCTATTTAATTAATAGCAATGATATACTGTATAATCCATTTTTTAAAAAGTTAAAAATATTACAAATTCAAAATGTTCTTTATGAATACTATTTACTATTAATATAGGGTGATCTCGCTAATTATTAAACGATTTTTTGTCAATGTTTGTTAGTTTCATTAAGTATTTGTATTTCTACACTATTTGTAATTTTGTAATGTAATTTTGTTGAAAGGATTTTTTTCCGTTAATAAAGAGATATTATCATAAAGATTGGAAATAATTGAATTTAGAGTATGATTCCGCTATAATCATCTTAAACCCAGATATTTGCAATTTCTATTTTTTTTAGGATGGATTTAATTTAACGTAAATTTGAAATTCAGCAAGGTTGTTCCTTTTTAAATCACAATTGGAATAAAATATCCGTTTAAATGTAAAATCCCGAAATATCCATTTCCCACACTTGATGTTAATTGCTACCGAACGAACTAAATATTCAATAGAAGCATTAAACATCGCTGGAAAACCAATTAGTCGTGTTATTTAAGCAAAATACACCACTAAAGCCGAACCGTTATCGGCTGAATTATTTTTAACCCAAATGGCTTATCAATACACCTCACCGATAATTCCCCGCTCGGCGCCATTTGCATATGCGCGAGAAGGCCATCTTTGAGCGCGACGGAAAACCAATACAACGGCGCGACAATTAAAGCTGATTAACGATGCAAATTAGGCAATTCCCAGTCAAATTTGTCGAAAATGTGCCCGCTAATTGCATATTTTCGCCATTAAAGTCGCCGCGGTGCTGACGTAGCGCGTACACGTGGGAGGTCGGGTTGATTTTAAGAGAGAATTTGTTTAAGAACAAGAAAAATAATCTTGATATATATTTAAATTATTCTAATAAAATAACCGTGGAAATTTTATTTAAAACCCAATATATTTTTATAAATTAGCAATATTATAATGTATAAATTTTATAAATAGAAGAACAAAGCGTGTCATATTTTTCTTAATTTCGAAATAATATAATAATTTTTTCATTAACAATTCATCTGACTAAAATCTGAGAACTTAGACAATGACGTTAGCAATCATGACGATTAACTAAAACGACAAGAACTGGACAGAGATAGGCAGAAAGACCGACGGTCGATAGCCATTTTCTGAGGTCTAACAATGTGTAAATGAATGATTGTATGTATATGTATTATAAAATTATATAATGTAATACTCAGAAATAAAGATTTTCAATATATATAATAATTTTTTTTCAGGATAAATTCTCCTTCTTTGCAATGAAATAACATGACTTAAGTTTACCTACCATGTTGATTCAATTTTACACTACTTAATTTACTATTTTTTTATCAGGATCAATTCTCCTTTTTGCAATGAAAGAACCATGATTTAGGTTAATCCACTTTGCAGATTCAATTTTACACTACTTAATTTACTGTTTCATTTTATCAGGTCAAATTCTCTTTCTTTGCAATGAAAGAACATGACTTAGATTTATCCACCTGTGTAGACTCAAAATTACTGTATTTTCTTTTTAATTTTCCCTTTAGCTACTGCCAACTTTGACTTACGTTAACACAAATATCCATTGAAACAACTACCTCTCGGGCAAATTCCTCACCAGACATTAAACTGCCATCTGTATCGAGCATGTTTTTTCTTTTTATTGTGAATGATGAGAATGCACGCCTTGCTTGTGTTATGTTTCATTTAATTTGAATTCAATTTGATCAAAACCTAGAGCTTGAAAATAATATTATTGGTTCTAAATATTTCTTTTTTGTGCAATCTTAAGACCTTGGGCAATCGAAATAAATAATATTTAGATGACGGTCAGACTTGACGATGCCCATGATTTTATCGACATTTTTGACAATCGTGCGTGGTACATATTTGACATCGAAATTATCGGAACGAAATCGACGAAACCAAAATTGCGCGTGATTGGCTGTTACAGTATCAATAACTATTTTTAAATTTTCAGCCACCTAGCTCGTGTTTTCGCCTTTATATAAGAAAAATTGTAAATTATAAAGTATTTTCTATTTGCTAGTATCAATGTTTGACGTGCACTCAAACAAAAATGAGTCGTCAACTAAGCACACAATTGTCAGACGAAAAATCACAGCTTTCTAACGCCATTTAGTAGATCGCGATCGGGCTTACACAATGCGTGATATAAATAACTAAAGCCATCTATAGGAAATGTAATGGATTTCTTTCTACTACACCCAATATATATATATATATATATATATATATATATATATATATATATATATAACAAGCAAAAGAGTGTAACAATCGTTCAATGTTAGAGACAAAGACGTTTGGAGACGGATCCTAACAGAGTGTTCGACCCTGCCGTCTTATTTGGTCGAATACCCTCTTAGGATCCGTCTCCAAACGTCTTTGTATATATATATAAAAATCATATATATATATTTATGATTCATTTTAAGCTTTTTTAAGCTAAACACTCTCTATTTGATTTTTTTGTATTGTGTGAACAAAAAATGTATTGTTATATAATTCAAAAAATATTTTCTTTCTAATAATGTTTAGTACAGTTTTCATTTATTCAAAGTTTTATTCTTGTTGTTTAATTTTGCCTACCTGGGTTTCCGTGAGGGACAGCGATTGGGCCAGTTGTTTCCTCTCCGCTCCGACCACGTAGTGGTTCTTCTCGAAGGCGTGCTCCAGCTTCAGGAGTTGCGACGGGCTGAACGCCGTCCTTATCCTCTTTGGTTTTCGGAAGGGTTGTAACAGGAAGCCGGGGATATCTGGACCTAAAACAATAAAAACAAAAAATACATGAATAAAGAATTGATTTAAGAAAAATAGATGCTACAATTGTAATATCAAAAATTGTAAATCTTCATTTAATAAAACGCGTTCATTTCACTAAAAAAAATATTTTAGTTATTTTTTTAAATAATATATATATCGAGCGTATAACAAAAATCGACGACGAATCTAAAGTCATGTTTGAACTAAAATCACGCGTGTGATTTTAGTAAAGACATGACTCGAGACTTCCAACGCCAACTTCGTTGTTATTTTTGTTATACGTTCGATATTAATATATATTTTTTCAATTAAATTGGTTTGCGTTTTCATTTTTACCTAAACCGGTTATTCTTTTTCGTAATGCGTTTATTACAATCGTTTTATTATTCAGTGTTAATTATTTTGATTAAAATCACGCGTGTGATTTTAGTAAAGATATGACTCGAGACTTCCAACGCCAACTTCGTTGTAATTTTTGTTATACGTTCGATATTAATATATATATTTTTTAATTAAATTGCGTTTTCATTTTTACCTAAACCGGTCGTAATGCGTTTATTACAAACGTTTTATTATTCAAAATGCAGCCTTTTTGTGCTCTTTACGAGTTCTTGTGGTTTAATTTATACAGAAAAATCCACATTGGTTCAAATATTTGATGAATATTCAATTTTATAGATAAGCTTCCACATTTCTGATTTGTAGTCATATTGCTTTAAATAATAAAGAATCGTTTTTTTATATATAAATTCTCCACATCGTTATTACAAATCTAAAAGATTAGTTTTCATATTAATAGAAAAAAGTAGGCTGAAAGGCCGATAGCCGTTTTCCTAAAGTACATTATATGTATATATAAATTGTTGTTTTTAAATATTCTGTATGATTAATGGTTTTAATATTTAGACATTGGTAGTTCATATTGTATGAAATAAATATGAATAAATTATTAAAAAACAACCAATAAAACCCGAAACTAGTTGAGAATTTAAAGTTATTCAATCTAATCTGTGTTTTATTGGTTGATTTTTAATAATTTATTCATATTTATTTCATATTCTGTATGAAATTATAAATGTGTTGGTTACTTTTTGGAATAAAGATATTTATATATATAGAAAAAAAGAATTTATTCACTTGGTTACAGTTATTTAAATAAATTAAATGAAAATAATTAAATAATATTTTATATTTATTTTATTTAAATTAGATTATTTTTTGTCTTTTATAATTGCAATATTCATGTAGAGAATTTATCTAAAGAAATTCTTTATCATTATCTAAAGCCAAAATAATATTTTATATAAAAGTAAATCCGAAGTGGTTCGGGCAAAAGTGGAAACAATCAATCTTTGATTGGGACAACAAACAAAATGAGTTTTATTTATAAAAAAAAAAAACTATTCTTTACCATTTATCTAAAATAATATTTTTTTATTTCTACAATGATAATTCTTGTAATATACGAAATATAATCCTAATTACAAGACACCATTGCAAATATATAATAAATTAAATGAAAGTTAAATAAACAATATGAAAATGACAAATTAACTAACTGCTCACATACATCTAACGTGTTAAATAAAAACTGATGTGAGAAATTCATCTTTGTTTCAATTTGTTATTTTAAACAAATAAAACACTTATGGATATTTCCCTTAAAGTAAATACCTCATTCAATGATTACTATAATAAGTGAGAAAGATATTCAAGAATTCTTAAAATAAAAGCTGCTGACATAAAAATATTTCAGTTTGTAATATATGAGAAAAAAATACATACTTTTTCATATAAACTGTATTTCTTGTATATATCATACATCATATGTACTTCTTGTATATATCATTGGGCATTAATATATATATATATATATATATATATATATATATATATTGTCGAGAGAAAGAGAAAAGCCCAAACAATTATTAAACTTTTACGAATTGTTCATATATTTGAATTATTTTAAGCTATTTAAGAAGATTCCAATCTATTTGTTTGTTGCGTTACATAATTTGTTATTATTATTTAATTATAAGTCAGCCTTTTAATTAAATAATAATAGTTCTAATTAAATAAATATAAAAATAACGCACATAAGGTTAGTAATTTCGATATTAGTGGGTTAATATCCAAATTACTAACCAATCCAACAATAAAAACCCATCCGAAACGCGCCCATAAAAGATAAGATAAACCCCCGCGCGCTACACCAACAAAATATCTTTATGTGAATTTAATAATTTAATTAACGAAAATATGGAAATGCTTTCCGTATAAACACGGTGATATGATAATGGGCGTACTTTGTTTGTTCTTTATTATTGAATCGGAATCGATGTTTTTAACCCGAACCCGAGGTGATAACAAGCCGAACAATACTATTTTTTTAATGGGTTATCTTTATTGTTGTTTAATTAATTATGCAAAATTATATTGAAATATAGATATTTTTGTGTGTTATCGCTGGATTTTGTGTGAAAGTTTAAGGGAATTTCGTGCGGTTAATAAAATTATCGTTGTTTATGCATTCAATGCGGTTTTAATTCGTTTGTAATCGCCGTGAATTTATTTTTAATTATATATTTAAAAAGAATTTTAAATATAAACAAAGAATAATTATTATTCTGGAAATTAAATTTGCTTTTTTTTGTTATATTAACTAAAAATTTATGAAGATAATAATAATATTATTTGAAATTTTAAAAATAGTAAACATAAAAAAATATATATAATATATAATTATATATTTAAAAAGAATTTTAAATATAAACAAAAAATAATTATTATTCTGGAAATTAAATTTGCTTTTTTCGTTATGTTAACTAAAAATTTATGAAGATAATAATAATATTATTTTTGGACTTTGAAATTTTAAAAATAGTAAACATAAAAAATTAAACAAACATAGTAGTGCAAAAGATGTAATTAAATTTGCGAATTTAGGATAACCAAAGTAGTTGATGCCGCAAAAAAAATATTTTTTAAAATTTATTTCCAAATTTTTATTTATTCGATGATTGGTTTTCAGTTACGTGATGAGTATAATCAAAATAATTAACACTGTTGTATCCTTTCTTCACACTTTATTTTCTAATGTTCAGATATATATTTCGAGTGCTATGCACTCATTATCAATAACAACTATTGTTAATGATTTTTTTTTAGTTTATTCAGTAAATAATGCAAATATACAAAATAATACACATTATAAAAGAATTTTATCAGAGCCAAAATACAATAATTAATTAACGCGAAGAATAAAGAAAAAACATTATCCAATAACATAAATATAAAAAAAAATCGAACATTTGTTTTTTGGCACATAAAAGTACACGTGAATGTTATTTGCTACTTTGACAACAATTCATATTTTCATTTACCATTAAATGTTAACTTAAAAACTGATTTTATTCAGAAATATTTGATTCACTGGTTTTTGCCCAACACTAATCAAAACACACGCGCGTACACGTAACTATCTGCTGCTATCTTAAATTGCATCTCCAAATATACCCCATTAATTTTTTTTGGCGGAAATTTTTACTTTTCAATAAAAAAATTATAAATGCTAACCAATGCAAATAAATTCCCCTTTAACACAATACAAAACTAATCCGGCATTATGAAAACAAGCAGTTTGTTTCTAAATTACTCGAATAACCAAAGAAAAACGCTCGACTATTTGCATTCGGAAAATATTAAAAGCGAAATTTCTTCGCGAATCGCGATAAACGGACGGGCAAGGCCGGAGAAAAATGCCGATTTAAATGCGAAAATATCGTTATTAATATGCCAGCGACGTCTGTTTACGCAGGCA
Organism: Philonthus spinipes; assembly: GCA_963082785.1. NCBI lineage: Eukaryota > Metazoa > Arthropoda > Insecta > Coleoptera > Staphylinidae > Philonthus > Philonthus spinipes. Next base: position 22,124,142 of record OY720311.1, read on the forward strand.
CATAATTTCGCGCGGCGATAAAAATTCAAATAACATCATTTGCACCTATTTTGCACACATTACGCGCTCATGAGGTTCTATTATTGGTTCTGCTCGCATTTCAGTGGATTTATTGCCAGCGGGAAATGAAACAAATGCGTAAATTGTGAAATTGTCGTAAACAATATTGTCGCGAAATTAACCATAAATGCGGGAGTTTAATGAAATAAATGAATGAATTTAAGTGCAAAGACATTTTTAATTTTAGTGGATAATAAAAAAACAATGTTTAATATTGGCATTAACCTATTTTAAAAAAATCTTATAAATTTGTTTTATAATTCTTGGGTTATTTTTAATAACAAAATGATTTTATCAATATTTTAGTAAAATTTATTACCACAATTTATTTATTATAAATGTACTTTTTAAGTTTTATTTTCTATTAACAATTATAATTATTACCATTAAATTGTATTTTTAATAACTGAAATATATACATTATAAGTAAGAATTGTCACTGATTTTCGACATTCATGCAAAACCCAAAAACTCCGACCTCTAGAATTCAGCTTTTATTCTTAAACTATTAGGACACGTAATCAGAAAATATTTTTATAGAAGACAGGAAGATTTCCTTCTTGCTTTATTTGACTTATTATTATTTTAACTTCACACTGACAAATTCTAGACTTGAGCCATCTTTTGTTCTTGTTTATATTACAATTTCACTTCAAAACTTTTCTCAACCAACCCACAACCAAAACCAACGAAATCGAGAATTACGACCAATAAAACCAAAAAAAAAGGAGCAAGCACATCCTGTTGTGCCAAAACATCCTCATTTCCAAGAATTATTACTAATAAAGCCCAAAAGCGGTTATCAACGCCCGGATAAATCATTTTCGCCCTCACCTTTACAAATTTTAATTGTTGCTCACTTTCTAAATCATCGCCGGACACCGATTTCGGCCCTCCGGAGCCAATAAAACCGATAATTTACGACCCGCGACCACGCAACCGGGGCCCATAAATCCGGCACGGATTAATCCCACAAAGGAAAATAAATAAATAAAAAGTTAAAGAGCAGAGAGAAATAACAATTAGCGCCCGACGTGCACTTGGCCGTAATTAACTCGGTGCAACGTCTTAATATTAACTTTGGTTGGGATGATAAATGCGCGGGTTGTTAACCGATTTTTCTCGATGGGCTTAATCGGGCCTGTTTTAATTGGTCCGCCACAAATTGGGCGAGTTTTTATTTTGTTTTGTATTTAATTTCTTCGTTAAACATTATATTAATAATAATATAATATTATATTTATATAATATATTTTTTGTAATATTGAAAAAGTAAATTAATAAATAAATAAATTATCTCCTGTGACATTTTGTACTTAACGTAAGTACTTTAAAAAGTAGTTGTTTTAATGTATATTTGAATTAAAACAACTACTTCTCGGGCATATACCCCATCAGAAATTGCTGTTCCATATCAATAACATATTGCAAAACGTAACAATTTTTGATTCGAAAATATTTAAAGTAAATAATTAATAATAAATAATTGCGATTAAATTGTTATAGGTTTAATATGTTATAAACCTATAACAATTTAACCACACAGGACTCTTAAGTATTGCGACTTTAAAATTGCTTTTGTTGTTGAGTCACGTGTAGAAAAAGCGAAGATCTGACGTGTGAAATGATATATCTTCGCCTATCACGAAATAATATTTGACTCATACACGTCAGATTTTCGCTTAGCAATATTTTTAAACATTCTAAAAGAGCTAAATGATGATGAAAATAAAAGAAAATTTGTGCTATTATTTATTGATCCTTTACGTATGCGGTGTATTAAATATGTTTTTGATAGTACATTTATTTGCAATGTTATCGATATGAAATTAGGACAGTGATATTTACGTAGTTTTAGTTTTTCATTAGCCAAATTTTTTGTTTTATAAAATATAACATGACAATTTTATGAAAGCAAAATGTTAATATAATAAATAAATCATAATAAACCACTTGAAATTAGGCAAAAAATGTAAACATTTTGCTTTCTTATTTTTTTTTTTTAGAGCGCTTAACATTTTGCATTATTTCTCCATATACCGATACATACACACTGGCCTCTTAAAATCGCTGTTATATACAAAAATGATACTAACTGAACAATGTGACGATTAACTAACATTGCAAATCATAATAGAAAAGAGCTAAATATGGAAATAATTTATTAATTATTTTCAAATCATTTTTATTTATAAGTAATGGTTTTAATATTTAGACATTGGTAGTTCATATTGTATGAAATAAATATGAATAAATTATTCAAAATCAAGAGAATTTAAAATTTAAATTCTCTTGAAAATGGGCTAATACCCCAGAATTTAAAGTTATTTAATCTAATCTGTGTTTTATTGGTTGATTTTTAATAGTCTATTCATATTTATTTCATTTTTATTTAATATTGCAAATCATAAGTTGAATAATTACAAGTGTTTCCAAAGCTAACTGACCAAAGATGGGTTTTAATTGAACAAGCCCCGTATTTTTGAGATTTTTTTTAAAAAAAAGCGTTGTTTTATTTACAAATAGTGTATTATGGATTAAAATCCTCAACACCATGGATTATTATATTGACTAATTTCTCAAAACAATTTATTTATTATTTTCATTGCTTTTATCCGAGTTAATTAATTTCAGAAACCCATCCTAAAATAAACAAACCACCCTAAAAATAGAAACACAAGAGAGAGAGAGAAAAGCTCCGTCTGCCATTCTCGCCGCTAATTTGCATGAAAGCGTCATTATTATTTTCATGATGGAAGGTTATTATAATAAATTTTCGGGGCGATAAGGAGTGTAATTTTTTCGTGCCCGACGCCGATAACTTTTGTTGTCACAGTAATTACGACTACATTATGCGAGGGTAATGAATTTTAATTCACGCAACCACCAACCGAAATACGGGACATCTCCCATTGGACAAGGCATCCCCTTTTTCCGAATAAAAAAAAAATACTTGATTTTTGATTGACTCCTGTATGGTCCCGTTTAATAATGGACGACAATGAGGCTAATCTAGTTTCACGCCCTGATAAAAAGGGGCGCTATTGTGGTGGTCGTTGGGTGGTTGCTGGAGCGTGAACGGGAAAGAAATGCGCGTGCTTTTTTTTACGAGTTTGGATTATGTTATTTTTTTTAAGCAAGGGGGTTTTGATGTGAGAGATTGTGTTACTTTAGGGCTTCAATGAGTGAGTAGCTGGGGAGGGACAATGGATGGATTGGAATTAAGTGGAGGAGCTGTTATGATTGGGTTAGGGGGGGAAAAGTCGGAACGGAACGAGCTTTTTATGCGACAGCTGGGTGTCAGTAACAACTGTTAAATAGCGTATTGATAGACTCAACTAGGTGTTGAATATGAATGGAATTAGTTGGATTAACGAAATAATCAATAACTTCAGAACTGTATATTATATCCTCATTTTTATTACATAAAAAAAATCGTAATATTTCTTAATCATAAAAATTCTTCATTGATATAAAGATAACATTTTTATACCTAATAAATTCCCTTAGAAATAAACAATTAATTTTCAATATTTTTTATGATGTCTGTGGAGACTTTAATTATTTAAATAATTATTATTATATCAAATAAAACGTCAAAGTGCTTTAAAAAACAACAATACATTTTTTTACTTAAAATGTCTTCCTTTCCTATTAAATTTTCATTCAAGACTTATTTAACCGAATTCACTGGGGAAAGTTTCACAACAGTTATTATTATTTTTTTCTCTATTTATTTATATATTTATTTCTTTGTTCTGTGATTCAGGGCTAAGAGGAATTTTGAAAAATTTTTGATCTCGAGAATATAAAGCCATAAAGTTTAATATATAAACAATACATTAAATAAAAAGAATTTGAAAATAATTAATTAACAAACCATTTCCTCTTTAGCTACTGACTTATGTTACACAAATCCTTTAAGCTAAAGAGAAAATTTCAAGGAATTTTCAAATTATTTTTATTTAATTTATTTAAATAACTGTGAACAAATAAATAAATCCTTTTTTTTTTCTATTATTGTATGAACCATGTTGTTTTTTTTAGATCTTTTAAATTTCGCATTTTTGTATGGGATATGAACCCATACAAAAATGTGAAATTTAAAAGCACAGGTTATAATTGCGTAGAAATTCGCTGTTTTATCTTTACGCCATGGATAACTGGAGATGGCCATTTCGGTCATTCGGACCAGTGTGTTCCATGCGCAATGCTTTGATGAAGGCAGTTGCGTTGTGATTAAACGAAATAGGCAAAAAATGGCGCTTTTAATTAAAAAATAAATTACAATGAAATTAAACAAGGAAAATTTCTGGCAATGATCAATAAAATTCGATCAATCCTTTTTTTTGCAAAAATTACTTACAACTGAAAAATTGATTGATCGAATTTTATTGATCATTGCCAGAAATGTTCATTGTTTAATTTCATTGTAATTTAAATAACTGCGAATCATTTTTGTTTCATTTTAAAAAATAAATGTTGACATTTTTTAGATGATGTTTAATTATGTAAACCAAAATTTATTTTAATTGTTCGAGCAATAAAATTTAACCAAAAATCCATTTAATCACAGTGACACACTTTATTTACTTCCATTATACATACACAATATTCTGGTTTAAAAAAAAAACACTTGCTTTTGAGAAATTATGCAATTATCCAACACCTTGTATGGAATGTTTAATTCATCGAGACGCCAACTAATCTAATAATAATAACGGCGGTAATTGCCACAACGAAATGTTAATCCGCGGGCGCTAAACGGAGGATAAAAAAATTGAAATACCCGACTAATTATCGCCGTATTAAATGAAGTGAGCAATATTCACGTAATTAATGAATGAAAATCCTTGGCCCTTATTCAATAAGCAGTCGTAATAATTACGTAATTGTGCGTGTGTGATAATTGGTTAGTTTGGTAATTGCATTGGTCAAGTGTTTGGAGTCGTGAATGTGAAAGTAAACGCTCGCTGTGGATGGCTGTTGGTTATTTAAATCCGGCTCTAATTAAAATACGCAATTATTGTAAATTTATTGTTGAAATTCGTTTTAGATTAAATAAAAAAAAGAAATTTGGAAATAATGTAAGAACCTTGTTGAGGCTTTTACTTGATGAAAGTATTATAGCGTTTCTTCAAGTAAGAACCTTGTTGAGGCTTTTACTTGATGAAAGTATTATGGCGTTTCTTCAAGTAAGAACCTTGTTGAGGCTTTTACTTGATGAAAGTATTATGGCGTTTCTTCAAGTAAGAATCTTGTTGAGGCTTTTACTTGATGAAAGTATTATGGCGTTTCTTCAAGTAAGAACCTTGTTAAGGCTTTTACTTGATGAAAGTATTATGGCGTTTCTTCAAGTAAGAACCTTGTTGAGGCTTTTACTTGATGAAAGTATTACGGCGTTTCTTCAAGTAAGAACCTTGTTGAGGCTTTTACTTGATGGAAGTATTATGGCGTTTCTTCAAGTAAGAACCTTGTTGAGGCTTTTACTTGATGAAAGTATTATGGCGTTTCTTCAAGTAAGAACCTTGTTGAGGCTTTTACTTGATGAAAGTATTATGGCGTTTCTTCAAGTAAGAACCTTGTTGAGGCTTTTACTTGATGAAAGTATTATGGCGTTTCTTCAAGTAAGAACCTTGTTGAGGCTTTTACTTGATGAAAGTATTATGGCGTTTCTTCAAGTAAGAATCTTGTTGAGGCTTTTACTTGATGAAAGTATTATGGCGTTTCTTCAAGTAAGAACCTTGTTAAGGCTTTTACTTGATGAAAGTATTATGGCGTTTCTTCAAGTAAGAACCTTGTTGAGGCTTTTACTTGATGAAAGTATTACGGCGTTTCTTCAAGTAAGAACCTTGTTGAGGCTTTTACTTGATGAAAGTATTATGGCGTTTCTTCGAGTAAGAATTTTGTTGAGGCTTTTACTTGATGAAAGTATTATGGCGTTTCTTCAAGTAAGAACCTTGTTGAGGCTTTTACTTGATGAAAGTATTATGGCGTTTCTTCGAGTAAGAACCTTGTTGAGGCTTTTACTTGATGAAAGTATTATGGCGTTTCTTCAAGTAAGAACCTTGTTGAGGCTTTTACTTGATGAAGGTATTATGGCGTTTCTTCAAGTAAGAACCTTGTTGAGGCTTTTACTTGATGAAGGTATTATGGCGTTTCTTCAAGTAAGAACCTTGTTGAGGCTTTTACTTGATGAAGGTATTATGGCGTTTCTTCGAGTAAGAACTTTGTTGAGGCTTTTACTTGATGAAAGTATTATGGCGTTTCTTCAAGTAAGAACCTTGTTGAGGCTTTTACTTGATGAAGGTATTATGGCGTTTCTTCAAGTAAGAACCTTGTTGAGGCTTTTACTTGATGAAAGTATTATGGCGTTTCTTCGAGTAAGAACCTTGTTGAGGCTTTTACTTGATGAAGGTATTATGGCGTTTCTTCAAGTAAGAACCTTGTTGAGGCTTTTACTTGATGAAAGTATTATGGCGTTTCTTCAAGTAAGAACCTTGTTGAGGCTTTTACTTGATGAAAGTATTATGGCGTTTCTTCGAAGTAAGAACCTTGTTGAGGCTTTTACTTGATGAAAGTATTATGGCGTTTCTTCAAGTAAGAACCTTGTTGAGGCTTTTACTTGATGAAAGTATTATGGCGTTTCTTCAAGTAAGAACTTTGTTGAGGCTTTTACTTGATGAAATTATTATGACGTTTCTTTAAGTAAGAACTTTGTTGAGGCTTTTACTTGATGAAAGTATTATGGCGTTTCTTCAAGTAAGAACTTTGTTGAGGCTTTTACTTGATGAAATTATTATGACGTTTCTTTAAGTAAGAACTTTGTTGAGGCTTTTACTTGATGAAAGTATTATGGCGTTTCTTCAAGTAAGAACTTTGTTGAGGCTTTTACTTGATGAAAGTATTATGGCGTTTCTTCAGGTAAGAATCTTGTTGAGGCTTTTACTTGATGAAAGTATTATGGCGTTTCATCAAGTAAGAGCCTCAACAATCGTTTACTAATATATTTTGGGTGGATTTTGAAATGCTTGTATTAATGTTGTTGTTATAGATGAATGGTTAAATTAATATTTATTAACGGTCTCATCGCGTCGAGTTACCATCAAAAGCTCAACGACCAATAATCGTTAAAAATCCCGTTAATGAATCGCGCCCGTACCACAAAACCAACTCTTTTCCCATCTCCGATCTCCCGTCCCGTCAGTCGCTAACAACAAGAAATCCGTCTCGCATTGAGAGAAAGAAGAAAAAAAGAAAAGAATCACGATCACACGCCTCGATAAAAATAAAAACGCACGCCCCGTCCGCGCCGGTTAACCAAAGTGCCAATCGCTCCTCCTCGTGGCATACCAGTCGTTCACTCCCAGAATGGGTAAACCGGCGGCGCGGCGCGAGCGTGGAACACCAAGTGCACGGCGACTACATAAAGATGTAACGCGAATGGAGGGGAAAAAACAATTTGTAGCGTGCCTTTTTCGCGTTTGGCCGCTTTGCATAAGAAAGAATGCTGCCGCGGCGGCGGATTCCGAAACGGCCGTTTAAGAGCGCCGGTAATCGGGCCCCAATTTGCATCCAATTAACGTGACGGCCAATTAGAGGTTACAATGGGCGAATTTTGCATATCTAGGATGCGGCTTTACGATGTGGTGCGCAACGCCTCGTGTGCTACCAATATAGTAATCAAAATGGCTTACCTTCAACAACAAAAATTGAATCAAATTAAAAAAAAAGGCACACCTTTTAATATCAGGTGTGCCAGAAAGTCCTTACCAACAGAATTAGCTATGGATGAAATGATTTGTCTTATATGTCATTTTAATCAACAGAAGTGACTAACCGAAACAATGGATAAAATGATGTTTACTCATTCAGCATCAAAAAATATTATTCCAAGCATAAAACAAAAAATTTAATCAAATTAAGAAAAGGTACACCTTTTAATATCAGGTGTACCAGAAAGTCCTTACCAACAAAATTAGCTAGGATGAAATAATTTGTCTTATATGTCATTTCAATCAACAGAAGTGACTAACCGTAACAATGGATAAAATGATGTTTACTCATTCAGCGTGAAAAAAATATTCCAAGCATGAAACAAAAAAATGAATCAAATTGAAAAGACACCTTCTAATTATCAGTTGTACCGGAAAATCCTTACCAACATAATAGTCTAGCCTTATAGGTTATATAGGTTATAGGTTATACGGGGCTAGTGAGACGTAAGTTAGCCTCATGTGAACTGCGACCTGTAAGATCTATTGTTCTGCCCTTTCCTAATCACTTCCCAAGCAGTCCCACGTCCTCTATGAACCTGATGACTTTCTTGGGGGTGATATTGCTCACCTCTTCGTGGGATAATTGGTCCCTGCCGAAGTGTGAAAGACGCTCGTAGACAATAGTGTCACAGGCGCAGAGTATATGCTCAGTTGTTTCATTTGCCGAATCGCATAGCCTGCATTTTATTTTATTTTTCGACAGGCTTAGTAAGCAGAAGAAAAATTCGAATCGAAGCCAAGGCCATTAATGTTGCAAATGAAGAGTGCCTTTCTGCACTTCTTTTTAGAGCTTCGAACTTCTACTGAAGAAGGAAAGTAAGCACAAGGTAAACATATACAAGAGTAAGCTACACTCCTAAAACAAGTTTTATCAACTGCTGAAGATGTTCCCTTCAGTAGGGATAATCTTCAGCAATTGAAACATTTCTGCTGAAGGATTCCTCAGCAGTCGAAAAATTTCTACTGAAGGGAGAATCTTTAGAAGTCGATAAACTTCGGCTGAAGGGGGATTTTCAGCAGTAGAAAAAATTCTACTGAAGGAAGAATTTAAAGTGGATGAAAAACTTCTGCTGAAACGGGAATCTTCACCAGTTGAAAAACTTCTGCTTATATGAGAATCTTCAGAATTCGATAAACTTCTGCTGAAGAAGGAATCTTTATAACTCGAAAAACTTTTACCGAAGGAGCAATCTTCACCACTTGTAAAACTTCTGCTGAAGGAAAAATCCTCAGCAGTCGAAACATTTCTACTGAAGGGAGAATCTTTAGAAGTCGATAAACTTCTGCTGAAGGAGGATTTTCAGTCTGCTGAAGGAAGAATTTAAAGCAGATGAAAAACTTCTACTGAAGCGGGAATCTTCACCAGTTGAAAAACTTCTGCTGATGGGAGAATCTTCAGAATTCGAGAAACTTCTGCTGTAGATGGAATCTTTACAACTAGAAAAACTTTTACCGAAGGAGCAATCTTCACCACTTGTAAAACTTCTGCTGAAGAAGAAATCTTCACCAGTCAAAAAATTTCTACTGAAGGGAGAATCTTTAGAAGTCGATAAACTTCTGCTGAAGGAGGATTTTCAGCAGTAGAAAAACTTCTGCTGAAGGAATAATTTAAAACAGATAAAAAACTTCTGCTGAAGAGGAAATCTTCACCAGTTGAAAAACTTCTGCTGATGGGAGAATCTTCAGAATATCCATAAACTTCTGCTGAAGAAGGAATCTTTACAACTCGAAAAATGTTTACCAAAGGAGCAATCTTCTCCACTCGAAAAACTTCTGCTAAGGAGGAATCCTCGTCATTCTGCTGGAGGAGGAATCTTTAGCAGTTGAAAAACTTCTGCTAAAGGGGAAAGCTTCAGCAGTTGGAAAAAATAATTGCTGAAGGGGGAATCTTCAGAAGTCGATAAACTTCTACTTAAGAAATAATCTTCACGACTCGAAAAACTTCTACTGAAGGAGTAATCTTCACGACTCGAAAAAACTTCTACTGAAGGATAATCTTCACGACTCGAAAAAACTATTACTGAAGGAGGAATCTTCTTCAGTCAAAAACCTTCTGCTGAAAGAGGAATTTTTAGTAAATGAAAAACTTCTGCTGAACGATAAATTTTCAGCAGTCGAAAAAAAAATTCTGGAGGGGGGAATCTTCAGCTATTGAAAAACTTCTACTGAAGGAGGAATCTTCACCACTCGGAAAACTTCTACTGAGTCTTCACCAGTCAAAAACCTTCTGCTGAAGAAGGAATATTTAGCAGTTGATAAACTTCTGCTAAATGCTGAACCTTCAGTAGAACTTTTACTGAAGGGAGAATCTTCAGAAGTCGATAAACTACTACAGAAGAAGTAATATTTACAGCTCGAAAAACTTCTACTGAAGGAGGAATCTTCACCAGTCAAAAATTTTCTGCCTAACGAGAAACCTTTAGCAAATCTTTTTCTACTGAAGGAGTAATCTTCACGACTCGAAAAAACTTTTACTGAAGGAGGAATCTTCATCAGTCAAAAACCTTCTGCTGAAAGAGGAATTTTTAGCAATTGAAAAACCTCTGCCGAACGGGGAATTTTCAACAGCTGAAAACATTTTTCTGAAGGGGGAATCTACAGCTGTTGAAAAACTATAATCGGAAAGATGGCGCTTGAGCCATCTAGCTTGCGCTATCTTTTCGATTTTAATTATAATCGATCTAAAAATCAGCATTTGTGCAAAAATACTGTTTTTCTTTAAATATTGCATTGGTGAAAGGTAGCGCAAGCTAGATGGCGCTTGCGCTATCTTTCCGATTATTATGATTATCAATCTATAAATAAGCTTTTATGCAAAAATAATGTTGATGATAATTTTTATTGTTTTCTTTATTTAGAGTAAAACAAATTCGAACATTTGATTCAAAAAACTTGGTTGCCTATCAATAATTGGCTATTGAATTTTCGACCAACATAACATTCCATCTAACGTATGGAAGAAAGCAACAATCGAAAAGTGTCTACTAAAATTATCAACAAAATTGTAGACACATTTCGATTGTTGTTTTGTTTAGTTTTCTTTCAAACATTTGCTTCAAAAAAACTTGGTAAATTGTTGCCAATCAACTCCCCCAAAAGAAAGCCCACCATATTGAGTAACAGGTGTCGCCCGTAAAACGCGCATCCGAAATTAATCCGTTGTCCTTTCCTCACTCACCAGAAACAAACGGTCGGATGACCATCGGCCACGCCCACCACTAATGACCACACGTTTAACCACGCTTCCCCACGACAACAGAAAAGTAAGAAAGAAACAAACAGAAAATAAACAAGCGCGAATTATCGCCATAATTGCACACACCTCGGCGTTTATTTAACAATTAGGCATTATATAAGTAGTTTTTAAGAACACCTTCTACCCGGGGATAATTAGAGGTAATTAAGGAGGTTTTTAATAACGGATTAAAAAAAAAGAATGAAAATGAAAATGATGATACGCCGGTTAAATTAAACGCGTAATTTGGAACGCCATCAACCATCTGGCCGCGTGATTGTTTCCAAAGCGAACGTGTTTAATTAATTATGAAATTTCTTCATTTCAGGGTATTTATGGTGATTGCTGCTCGTTCTTGGGAATGGAAATTACGGAAGCTTGGGAAGAAATTGCTGACAATGAGGCTGCATTCATTTTTTTGTGGGTGAGTTGGTTTAAACACGTTAGATTTATTGGCTGGGGTTTTTCATTTATGAGAAGACTTTGTTTCCATTCTTTGTTTTCGTTTATAAAAAAAAGGAAAAATAAATGCTTCCTTTAATGGGCTGACCATTCTCATTTGAGTCTGTATTGTTTCAATATTACATATAATTAATTGTTTTAATATTTAAACATTGGTAGTTCATATTTATAAAATAATAAATAAATTAAAAACACAGATTAGATTGAGTTACTTTAATTTTTCGAATATTTTCATTTCCATTTTGAAGAGAATTTACTCTAAATTTTAAATTTGTTTCATTGGTTGATTTTTAATAATCTATTCATATTTATTTAATTCAGTATTACATGTTTTTAAATATTGAATAAATTATTTTAATTCAATTTTTATAAACATGGAATATTGAAAGAATAAATTTTCAAATAGAAAAGATTCATTCACTTGGTCGCAGTTATTTAAATAAATTTAAAAAAAAATATTTGAAAATAATTGATAACATTTTCTCACATTTAGCTCTGTAACTTTTGATTATGTTTTCACATTACAGACATCATAATCCACGCCTACTATCCTTATCAACAGTGGGCGTGGCATTTAAGTTACATCACTTATAAACCACGCCCAATCAATAACAGAAATAATTTTTAAGTCATTAAGAATACAAATGCATTCCCGACTTTTATGTAGTCTATTTTTAAATTTACGAATTAATAATATTAAAAAAAATACAACATGTTTAGTAATGAATGCCATAGATAATTTTATCAAGCCGACGCTAGATGTAAGAATTCGAGAAGAAGAAGGATGAGATAATTTCATATATAAACGTGCAATCATTGAAAACAAACATTTGTTTTAACATTACAGACATCATAGTCCACGCCTACTATCCTTATCAACAGTGGGCGTGTCCATTTTTAAATTTACGAATTAATAATATTAAAAAAAAATACAACATGTTTAGTAATGAATGTCATAGTTAATTTTATCAAGCCGACGCTAGATATAAGGATTCGGGAAGAAGAAGAAGAAGGAGAAGATAATTTCATATATAAATGTGCAATCATTGAAAACAAACGTTTTTTTTTTGTTTTAACATTACAGACATCATAATCCACGCCTACTATCCTTATCAACAGTGGGCGTGGCATTTAAGTTATGACACTTATAAACCACGCCCACTGTTTTAATCAATAACAGAAATAATTTCTAAGTTACTAAGAACACAAATGCATTCCCTACTTTTTTGTAGTCTATTTTTAAATTTACGAATATATACGTTATAAATTACATTATTTAACAGGATACGATGTTTTTTTATTATTATTTTCATATTTTTAACCTTAATATATGTATTTACAATTGAAAATGAACTTTATTATAATTCGTTTTTGTAGTAATGCAACATCCAAAACCTGTTTAATTTTCTTGTATAACATTCTCCTTTATCATGATCATATTTTATTTGTTTTGCAGTAACGCAACATTCAAGAACGTGTTTACAGTTCTTTAATAACATTACCATTTTTCATGATTATATCTTACTTTCGTTTTAGTTGTACTTAAATAACTTTAAGAAATTTCAAAGTCTCTCAAAATAAAAGTCGCGTTTATTATTAATTAGAATAGTGGGCGTCGTTTATAAGTTACTTAAAAGCTACGTCTACTGTTCTTAAAGATAGCAGGGGTAGAAAGCGGATCATAATGACTTTAATATGTAAATTAAGCAACAAATACGTTGATTTTCAATAATTGCACATTTATGTAATGAATTATCTATAGAAATCAATGCTGAAACATGTTGCATATTTTTTAATTTAAGTTAAATTTAAAATTAGACTAAAATAATGCCTTTAAATAGCTTAAATTAGATAAAGAATCTGTGTTCCGTGCGGCTTAAAAGTCATGTCTGCTATTGATTACAATAGTGGGCGTGGTTTATAAGTGACGTAAAAACCACGCCTACTGTTGATTACGATAGTAGGCGTGGAAAGTGAATTGTAGTGTTTTTAATGTTGGATTTCTGCGAATACACATTTCTGAATTGAATTATTATGACATTCATTATTGAAAAAGATTGTAAATATTGTTTTAATATCAATAATGCAAATTAATTAAAGCAATTATGGAATTATTGAATTTATGAGGTCTCAATGATGTTTTGCTGTTATTTAATTTATAAAGAATTATATAAGTTAATTAGTTTGGTGAAACATTTTTGATCATTTTAGTATGAATTTTACATTTCTTCACTGGTTTATTCATTTATTAACGGCCAAGCCTTTTTGAAAGATACAATATTTAACAAATTTATCAATATATGTAAAATATTTAATAACGTGTTCAAAGATGGCGCTTGCGCTATCTTTCCAATTATAATGTAAAATATATGAATATTGTTACAAGATATATTTCTACTAATAGTTGTTAAAATCAATTTTTTTGTTTAAAAGCGTATTCCATATTTGAGTATGTTAATATGTTCAGCGATCTATGAAGGCAGTCGTCTATCATGTGTCGAAAAGAATCAATATATAACGTGTAACTGTATTTAATTAGCTGTATCACACCTCCGTTAGGTCATTAGCGCAACGTATGTTGACTGGCTTAATTGATTACGTCGATGAATTTGCAAATTAGAGGATATTTAGCGTATGTAAAATCAATAGCGGGATGGATGGATAGGGGCGTAATACCAACATTTTAGAAATGATTAGCCTGCAGGCTGATAATTACACGATTGTACAACAATGAAGTGACCTATAACGTACGCCAAGAGCGCTAATCGATGGGGAATTAACAGAACTACAAAACCCGGCGGTTTGAAATAAAAAATAAATAGTTGCGGGTAAGTGTGCTCGCGCCTTAATCCACAAGACACGAAACGTATTATTCCGTTTTGTTATGGATGTGGCTGGCAGTGAGGAGATATAATTTAAGAAACAATAAGCATATTTCAGCGGGGTGTTGGTGATTTCACAAGTCAATTAGAGCGGCTCGCGTGAGTGCACGCCATTAGAGTGTTAGCTCGCGATCGCCGATATACCGGGGCTCTGTGTATTCATTACGTGAGAACTCGGGTCAGGCCCAGGAAATATTACACCTTTATACCCCCAGCACCAATATCAATACGCTTATAACTTTATAAACACATCCACACTCGGCGGATGAACGGCACTTCATCAACACGGCCGGACCGAGCGCGACTGGTATCCCCCAAGGCTCCAACAATTCAATAAGTATAAATAACATTAATCAGTGTTGGAATCAATTAGATCGTGTTTTTAATGTGTAATTCCACTGTTTTAAACGTGAATTAAGTGAATTTCAAAATATTTGATGATTCATGCAATTTATTAGATTATAATAATTATTAGAACGGCTAATATAATTGCATGAATATATCAGGCTTTTAATGAGAGTTAAATCTCTCGCGCATTTAATGAATTTTATCCGAACCCGTGTAATACCAATCAATTATTCAAATTGAAAACCGCCAATTAGCTTAATCGCCGGCCGGACCGGATTTTTCGCATTTCCCGCGCGTTTCCACTTAGCATTTAGCGTTTTAGCATTCTGCCGAGCCGATGGTACTGCGTACGTACGTACGGACGATTGATTTTAATAATCCATTCGGATTCCAGCCGCGTCCGCTACAAAGAACCTAATGCCTCGTTTCGCATTGTATAATTTCCAAACGGCTCTCCTAAATGCCAAATGTTTGTGCTAAGTGAATGTAAATTACGGAAAATCCGCCGGCCTCGCGTACAATTATGCACTTCGTTAGCACCGAGCTATTTCAAATATGTCGGCGATTGTTACACATTGATGTGTTTGGGTTTTCGATGAACTTCATAAGTTTGGTTTTACCATAATTATAATCACTCCTCTCATCTATTCCGCTGCAATAACAAGATGTTGTAAGTAGTATTAATTTTGAATTTTGTTAACGTAAAAAAAGTATTATTTTTCAAGTAACGAAGTGTACCGACCGGTACATATTGTAGCGCTATATTTGTTTAATGAAGTTCATAATTGAGATTTACTCATAATTTTAATCACGGCCTGAAAACAATATTATTTGATATAGTGGGCGTGGCGTAAATTTCACGCCTACTGTGTTATGTTTAAGCCACGCCCATTATACCTCTTAAACGCCATTTTTTGTCTAATTTCATGTGGTAAAAGATGGCGTTTGCATCGTCTTCCATTTATTATGATTCGTATCTGGTAACAGTTTGGTAAATCTTTTATGTAGCCCCAGAAAAAAATCCATTGTGTTAAAGTCCGGCGATCTGGCAAGCCGTAGCGTTGAAAACAATATTATTTAAATGATATAGTGGGCGTGACATAAATTTCATGCCCACTGTGTTATGTTTAAGCCACGCCCATTATACCTCTTAAGCGCCATTTTTTGTCCAATTTCATGTGGTAAAAGATGGCGTTTGCGTCGTCTTCCGTTTATTATGATTCATATCAGGTAACAGTTTGGTAAATCTTTTATGTAGCCCCAGAAAAAATCCATTGTGTTAAAGTCCGGCGATCTGGCAAGCCGTAGCGTTCAAAACAATATTATTTAAATGATATAGTGGGAGTGGCATAAATTTCATGCCTACTGTGTTATGTCAGGTTAAAGTCTGGTGATCTGGCAAGCCATAAGATTGAAAACAATATTATTTAAATGATATAATGGGCGTGGCATAAACTTCACGCCTACTGTGTTATGTTTAAGCCACGCCCATTATACCTCTTGAGCGCCATTTTTCCTAATTTCATGTGGTAAAAGATGGCGTTTGCGTCGTCTTCCGTTTATTATGCTTCATATCATATATTTGTTGTAAATTTTTTATGTAGCCCCAGAAAAAAAATCATTGGGTTAAAGTCCGGCGATCTGGTAAGCCATAGGGTTGAAAACAATATTATTTAAATGATATAATGGGCGTGGCATACATGTCACGCCTACTGTGTTATGCCCGTTCGCCGTTCGCCCATAGAATATTTTTTATTAAGTCTAAAATCCATCTTTAAAATGCCATTCTTGATCCATGATCTTATAGCAACAAAGCCTGAGACTTTGTAAATGTTGTATCATTATAAAGGAGAATTAAACCGGTTTTTTTTAATGTTGCATTTTATTTTCACGCTTTTCAAAACCATAAGAAAGACATCATTTGAAAAACTTTTCCTTTTGTGTAATCAACAACCAGCCATCAGCCCAAAGTGTGAAACGCGAAAAGTCATTAAGCTCGGGCACAATGCGCACTGCACGCTAATGCTTACTAATGCGCACCCGCGGGGCGCTTTTCGGAACACACCCCCGAAACGCCGCGCAAAGTGCAAAGCAATTGAGGCTAAACAGCAATAATACGAAAAAAAAAACATGTATATATAAAACAACAAGTAAATTAAAGTGTATTTAATAATATCCGAACATATTTTAAATGTGTAATTATTGCATAAACGCAGGCAAGGGGAATTCTGATGCGGGGAGCAATTATATTATTAAAGTATTAATTTCAAAGAGTTAAGTTATAATAACACGGTGGTAGCTCGGAGATATAATTACCTCTCCTGCTAATGTGTAAATAATTACCGCGTTTCAAGGTATTTTCACGATCGGTATCAACACACACACACAGCACACAGCGGAATGAAACGAAAGAGAAAAAAGAACGGCCGTAATCTTACACTCTTAATATACGTTCACGAATTATCATAATTCGGGTTCACCTTCTTTCCTGCGTGCCTAATTTACTGTGGAGCACAATTTCGGGTACATTTACATGTTAGATTGCCCTCTTGCATGACTATAACTTTCGGCCTTTATGTGTTTAATCATTGCCAGATTGGGCCCTAATGGATTAAGCTGATGTCGGTTCGTGAAATCAACGGCTGTTACGATTCGAATTGGGGGTTTATTTTATTACACAAATATTTTTATTTTTGTTAAATTACATACCATATGATCGAAAAGTTTTCTTCTCTAAAGTGCTTATTAAAAAAAAATATGTTGACAATAAAAGTAACTACACTCTTGAATTAATTTCTCATTTAACACTTGATGAAACATGTTTAAACATATTACAGCACGATTAGGTTAACAAGAACGACGGTAACAAACAATTAGATAAAATTAAACACGTGGTTTGTTTCACAATAAACAAACCACGTATTTAATTTTAACTAAAGTAACTACACGCTATAGGCTATTTTACGCTAACAAATTGAATTGATAAATAATGACGTAATAATTCAAAGGTACTATTTTTAAAGAGCTAATTAAAAAAAATCTGATTTGCTTTAAAAAAATCAATTTTTCGATTTTGATTCCATGTTCTGAAATCTCCAATCGACCAGAGGTATTTCCGCCTAAGAAATTATATTTGATTACACACACATTTCTCTCTTTGTTAAATTCCCCGATTCGTAATAACACACATTCATTGGATGCATCTAAAACACGGTATTGATTCTCATCTCGGTTTTCGCTTTTCGGATGGCGAAAATCAATTCGCGTAAGGCTGATCAATTACCCATGCGAGTTAATGCGCAGCGCGCCGTGAAATGATTGTTTTGATTAATTTTTAATCGAATTGCGCGGGCACTAATTGGAAATTTTACGACGTCTAATATCAGCCTAAAAAATCGCCGCGTTTCGCGCAAATTGCGCTTTTAAACCGTATGTGATTTTCAAATACAATTCAATCAAAAAAAAAAAAACACAAAATCGCAATCAAGAATACATAATTTTTAATTTTATATTGTGATGATTGTGTAATTATATCTCCTACTATTCTTGTATGACTTATGTAAGACTTGTCGGTAACATCAATAAATAAATAAATAAAATAATCTTGTGGGAGGAAGACATTTCGATTTAATTAATAAATTTTATTGATCTTATCGTTTTGAAAAGCATGAAAATAATAAAAAAAAAGTTTGAATGTTACATTTTATTTAATTTTCACCGACATATTTTTAAATAGAAAACAGTATTCATTCCACTTGGTCACAGTTATTTAAATATATTAAATAAAAATGATTTGAAAATAATTAATAAATAAAATCACAGAGCTATATGTGGAAATAATTTATTAATTATTTTCAAATCATTTTTATTTGACATATTTTTAGTTGTAATATTGATTTTTGTAGTATATGTTTTGTAAAAAGGAGATACCGTAAAAAAATATATTATTATAACTGTAAAATCGAATTATTTTAAGATTTCCTTTCTATGCTTATCAAAACTGCTGGCCTTGCACTAAAAAGTGTCTCTCATCAGAGAACAAAACTTTGCTCAAAGTATCTCTACTCCTGAATATTTATTAGATTAGTTTAAATGTAAATTCTCTTTAAAATTTGCATAGAAAACTTAAAATACAAAAATACTATTTCGTATGAATGCTTATATTTAATTCTAATTAAAAACTCCAAACAAATGAAACGAAAACTGCTGTAGGGTTAATTTAACCACTTGAATTACTTAATTGGGATCTTAACTACAAAATACAGTCAGTAGTTTATATTTGTCGCAGCCCACATCCCCTTCGTAGGCTTCCGAATTTCAACAATTTTCATTTGAATGGTTATTTTTTATTTTAATTGAAAATTCTAGAAAAAAACTGTCGTAGGGTTAATTTATTTATTTTAATCGCTTAACTAGACTCAAAACTGAAAAATTAAGTTAGTAGTTTATAGCTGTTTTAGCCCGCACCCCCTTTGCAGCCACCTGAATTTAAGCAATTTTTATTTAATTTGTCATATTTTTGATTATAATTAAAATTCTAAAAAAAATCAAAAATATCTTTTGCAGGGTTAATTTAATTACTTGAATCGCTTAAATAGACTCGAAATTGAAAAATATAGTCAGTAGTTTATAGCTGATGCAGCCCGCACCCTCTTCATATCCACCTGAATTTCAACAATTTTTATTATATTATCTTTTTTTGGTTAACGTTAAAAATTCTAAAAAAAATCTAAAAATATTTTACAGGGTTAATTTAATTATACAAATCACTTAATTACACTCCAAACTACTAAATACAGCTATTAGTTTGTAGCTAACGCGGGTTACAGCCCC
This sequence comes from Philonthus spinipes, assembly GCA_963082785.1. Lineage (NCBI taxonomy): Eukaryota > Metazoa > Arthropoda > Insecta > Coleoptera > Staphylinidae > Philonthus > Philonthus spinipes. Next base: position 22,143,740 of record OY720311.1, read on the forward strand.
TTTATAGCCACTTGAATTTCAACAATTTTCTTTTGAATAATCATTTTTGATTACAATTAAAAATTCTAAAAAAAAAATCCAAAAAACGTTTCAAGATTAATTTAATTACTCGAATCGCTCAATTAGACTCGAAATTGAAAAATATAATTAGTGGTTTATAGCTGCTACATCCCGCGCCCCCTTTACAGCCATCTGAATTTAAGCAATTTTTGTTATATTATCATATTTTTGATTCACATTAAAAAATTCTAAAAAAAATCTAAAAATATTTTGCAGGGCTAATTTAATTATATAAATCACTTAATTACACTCCAAACTACTAAATACAGCTATTGGTTTGTAGCTAACGGGGTTTACAGCCTCTTCATAGCCACTTGAATTTCAACAATTTTCTTTTGAATAATCATTTTTTATTACAATTAAAAATTCTAAAAAAATTCAAAAAACGTTTCAGTATTAATTTAATTACTTGAATCGCTTAATTAGACTCCAAACCGTAAAATATAGTCAGTAGTTTATAGCTGCTGCATCCCGCACCCCTTTCACAGCCACTTGAATTTAAGCAATTTTTATTATATTATCATATTTTTGATTCACATTAAAAATTCTAAAAAAATCCAAAAATATTTTTCAGGGTAAATTTAATTATGTAAATCACTTAATTACACTCCAAATTACTAAATACAGCTAGTAGTTTGTAGCTAACGCGGTTTACAGCCCCTTTATAGCCACTTGAATTTCAACAATTTTCTTTTGAATAATCATTTTTGATTACAATTAAAAATTCTAAAAAAAAAATCCAAAAAACGTTTCAGGATTAATTTAATTACTTGAATCGCTTAATTAGATTCCAAACTGCAAGATATAGTTAGTAGTTAATAGCCGCTGCAGCCCTCACCCCCTTCACAGCCACCTGAATTTAAGCAATTTTTATTTAAATTCTCATATTTTAACTCACATTAAAAATTCTAAAAAAAAAAAAAAAAACTGTTGCAGGATTAATTTAATTATACGATTCGCTAAATTAGACTCTAAACTGCAAAATGCGGCTAATGGTTTGTAGCTAATGCGTGTTAGAGCCCCTTCATAGCCACTTAAATTTCAACTATTTTCATTTGTATGGTAATTTTTGATTTCAATGAAAATTTCTAGAAAAATCGAAAAAACTGTTGCAGGGTTAATTTAATTACTTGAAACGCTTAATTAGATTCCAAACTGCAAAATATGATCAGTAATTTGTAGCTGCTACAGCCCGCACCCCTTTCACAGCTATCTGTATATCAGCATTTTTTATTTAAATTATCATATTTTTAATTCATATTAATATTCTAAAAAAAATCTAAAAACTTTTGCAGGATTAATTTAATTATATAAATCGCTTAATTAGACTCTAAACTGCAAAATACAGCTAATGGTTTGTAGCTAATGCGTGTTAAAGCCCCTTCATAGCCACTTGAATTTCAACTATTTTCATTTGTATGGTAATTTATGATTTCAATGAAAAATTCTAGAAAAATCGAAAAAACTGTTGCAGGGTTAATTTAATTACTTGAAACGCTTAATTAGATTCCAAACTGCAAAATATGATCAGTAGTTTATAGCTGCTGCAGCCAGCACCTCCTTCACAGCCATCTGAATACCAGCAATTTTTATTTAAATTCTCATATTTTAATTCACATTAAAAATTCTAAAAAAATCTAAAAACTGTGCAGCATTAATTTAATTATATAAATCGCTTAATTAGACTCTAAACTGCAAAATACAGCTAGTGGTTTGTAGCTAATGCGGGTTAGAACCCTTTCACAGCCACTAGAATTTCAACAATTTTCATTTGTATGGTAATTTTTGATTTCAATGAAAAAAATCTAGAAAAATCGAAACAACTGTTGCAGGGTTAATTTAATTACTTGAAACGCTTAATTAGATTCCGAACTGCAAAATATGAACAGTAGTTTATAGCTGCTGCAACCCGCTACTCCATCACAGCCATCTGAATATCATCAATTTTTATTTAAATTCTCATATTTTAATTCATATTAAAAATTCTAAAAAAAAAATCTAAAAACGTTTGCAAGGTTAATTTAATTATATAAATCGCTTAATTAGATTCCAAACTGCAAAATACAGCTAGTGGTTTGTAGCTAACGTGGATTAGAGCCCCTTCGTAGCCACTTGAATTTCAACTATTTTCATTTGTACGGTAATTTGTGATTTCAATGAAAATTTCTGGAAAAATCGAAAAAACTGTTGCAAGGTTAATTTAATTACTTGAAACGCTTAATTACATTCCAAACTGCAAAATACAGTTAGTATTTTATAGCTGGGTGTGCGGGCTACCCATCACAGCCACGTGAAATTAAACAATTTTTATTTAAATTGCCATATTCTTGATTTATATTAAGAATTCTAAAAAAAAAATCTAAAAAAAACTGTTACAGGGTTAATTAAATTACTTGAATCGTTTATCTAGACTCCAAAATGTAAAATACGACGTATTTCAACAATTTTCATTTGAATGATAATTTTTGATTACAATTAAAAATTCTAAAGAAATTCTAAAAAAAAGTGCTGCGGGATTTTTTTAATTATATGAACCGCTTAATTATATTTCAAAATGCAAAATACAGCTAGTGATTTATAGCTCGAAAATTATATTGGGTTCTCGTTTTTCAAGTTTTAAGTGTAATCAATTATTAAAGAAAATAAGAAGAATATTCAAGCAAACAAGAAAGAAACAAATATACCATAATATATTGCAAATATATGTAAAACAAATAACTTTGAATAAAGATATTGTAGTAGTAGTAAGACGAATAAGGCAGAAAGACCCCAGGTCGATCGCCCGGACTTACTAACACAATATTTATTATTGTTAAGTAAATATAAATGTATAAGCTTATTTAATATTGTCTGAATAAAGATGTTTGTATATATAAAAAGAATGTTTTCTTAATGCTAAAGAGACTGCTTTTTATATTTCTTTATCCTAAAGGGATGTTTAGGAAAAAGAAAACATTCGGTTTATATTCTTTTTCGTAAAAATAATGTTTTCTTTTTATTCTAAAGGGATATTTCTTTATCATTTTATTAATGTATTTTTTATTCTAGAGGGATGCTTGGGATAAAGGTTTTACGAAAAAGTACATAAAAGGGATGATCTTTTATGTTCTTCTTCGTAAAACGAATGTTTTTTTTTTAATCATAAATAGATATTTAAAAATGATTTTTAATTCATTTCATGAAATTCCTGCTTATTTTACGATTACTTTGGTGTATAATACAACATTGTCCATTAACCAGGACATAAATGTAACACGAATTAGGGGTTGTCTTGTGTTAGAATACGAAAAATGTCTTCCTTTTGTTTTTGATTATCAGTCAATTTTATTTTCGGTTTTTTCTGTATTTTCTGAATTCTCTTCTAAAAGAAACAAAAAAAAACAGAAGCCTTCCTCCATTTTTACACAGAAAAACTGTTTTTTTTACACTTCCAAACTTCTAACGATTATTAAGATTCATAAAGTGCGTCAATTATTTTTTTTACTTGCAGTTTTTGCATGCTATGTAGAAAAAATATTTTTCGTAAAAATAAAGGTATATCCCGCAATCCCAACATCAATCCAAAATTCAAATTCCCAGCAGTAACACTTCATCAATTCATCTCATCTAATCATCCAGACTTAGACAATGACGTTAGCGATCATGACTTTTGAAAAACCGACATGTACTTGACAAAGACAGGCTGAAAGACCCCTGGTCGATAGCCATTTTGTGAATTTTTGTGTTTATTTTTTAATACAACGTATTATTATTTTTATTAATTAAATGTAAATAAATTGTATACAAAATTTCACGAATAAAGATATTTAGTTAGTTAAAGGTTTTTTTTTTCTAAAGGGATGTTTCTTTATCATTTTATTAATGTATTTTTTTATTCTAAAGGGATGCTTGCGATAAAGGTTTTACGAAAAAGTACATAAAAGGGATGATCTTTTATGTACTTCTTCGTAAAACGAATGTTTTTTATTCATAAATGGATGTTTAGGATAAAGGAAACATGCCTTTTATAATCTATAAAAATTTATTTCTATTCAGATTTTAGGATTGATGTTTTCAACAAACTCAGTGCTGAATTCTCATAGGAAATACGTTCAATGTGATTGAGATACGAATATTTTAAATTTTAAATGCGATCCGGCGTTAATTTTTTTTTACATCACACATAATTACACACAACAATAGCGGTTAGCAAAATTTTGAACACTTTTTGAGGCCAAAAAATTTATAGATCAAAATGCGCAAATCGCTTTATATTTCCAGATTATCACATTTTTTACCTTCCTTTTTTAGTTGTATTGTATTATTCATTTAATGGCACGCCGTTGAAATAAATAAATAAATAAATATTTTAGATCACATATTACAAATATTACCAATAAAGCAAGCAAATTTTCAGTTTTTATTTTTAGAATCGGTAAAATATTTCCAACTCTAAAATACTTTATTTTTCATTGATAAGGTCTATTGTACAATTATATGGAGCTGTCTGGAGAATGTATTAAAAACTAGAATTAATATTACTATAAATTGTTTTGAGTTTACGTAAAGTGTTTTATATCAATAAATTAAAACTTGGTTTATTCCTTTCTTCACTTGAAGATAGCTATCTTCAAGTGAATATTAATAATAATAATAAAAATAATAAACCAAGTTATATGACTTATATAATGGGGAATTGCAGCGATATATAATAAATGAAATCCCAACATAATTTTCCAGCCAACGAAAATAAACAATTAAAAATAATCAACAAACATTAAGATCCCCAACAAATTTATTATCTCTCCTCTATCACTTTATCAGCAACTCAATTTTTAGCAATAAAAACTACAACCGTTACTAATTACAACAGATCGCGTCGGATTACCTCAAACGAAACAACAACAACAAAAAATAACCATTGCGTCCAACGCGCACGCGTGTTTCAAAAAAAAAGTACTTTAATTGAATTAATTTGAATATCAAGATCACAATGCGGGCCTCCCGAGGTCCGTTTAATTTTTTTTTCCTTTTTATTTTTTCCATGCGGTCTCCATAATTTTCGAATAATTTGATGAGATAATGAGCCTCGTGAAAAACGGCTTCCTGCACGAAAAATTTATCATCTGCCCCGGGGAAATTATTATGGAGATATTTAAATTTGTAGCAATAACAAAAAAAGAGTGTATAAATATATGGGAGTAATAAAACGCGTGTTTGTGTATTAAATTTGAATTGATATAAATTATGCTGGTTGTTTGTTTCGTAATGTTTGAAATGCCTTCTTTTTTTATATTGAATTGATTTCGTGTAAAGATAATTTGAAAATTATGTGGAAAAAAAAGGATTATTTTCAATTGAAATAAAATAAAACAAAGGTGATTCACACTTTTGCAATTATTTAAATTACATTAAGATTAAACAAGGCAAAATTATGTTGGGAAATCATTTTTTATTAAAAAATGTTTACTCGTCTTGAAAATTATGATAGGATCTCAGTTTTTACACAAAAATTAAAAAAAAAATACTTAAATAAAATGAAACAAAGAAGATTCACACATTTGCAGTTATTTAAATTACAATGAAATTAAACAAAGAAAATTTCTGGCAATTATAGTTGTTTCAATAGATTTGTAAAACTTGCAGTGTAAGTAATTTTTTGCAGTTAGAAAAAGGGATTGATCGAATTTTATTGATCATTGCCAGAAATTTTCCTTGTTTAATTTCATTGTAATAAAAAAATACTTGCTCGACTGAAAAATTATGTTGACAACTCATTTTTTTACATACAGATAAAAAATATTGTTTTTTTATAATTATACACAATATATAACGGAGTAGAAGCCTCAGTTATCAATAAATATGCATTTAAAAAAAAATATTCAAATATTATTAATCATTAAAATTTTCACTTGTTAATACTTTATCGAAATTCTTTTTGATTCTATTTCAAACATTCAACAACAACAAATTAAATATTCACAAATCCCGTGCATCACCTCTCGAAAACATTCCCAGACAAATTAAAATAAAAAATCGAACAACGAAAAAAATAAAATCCTGACAGGTTTCTGGGTATTTTTTCAAGACACGTCAGAGCTGATAATATTAAACACATAATAAATCTCTATAATTCACTTCTGGTAGATAAGTGAAAATGAATAGAAGTCCAGCGCGTCCCGGAGATTTTATCGACGGCAAACCGCTGAGCCGGTCCTGGAATTGCCCACTGGGCGCTCGTTTCGCCTCAAAGAATGACAACAACGAAAAAGAAACAAAAAAAAAACAAACGAACGGGGTGGATGTGTAGAATTGTGTTTGGGATGTGTTTATCACGTTTTGACGGTTCAATCAAGTTCTACGAAAATTTCTATGATTTCTAAATTAATATATATATTTTTAAATACATTTATTATTGTTATTGTAAACTGTCAAACTTTAAAACCAAAAAAATGTCGATTATCGAGGTTATGCCAAAAAATTAATTGTCAAAACATTGAAAATGTCAAATGAACTATCATCAACCATCATATATCTGCTTTTAGAAGTGAAAATAATAATAACAATAATAATGCTTCATTAACGGTGACCATTAAAATTACCAAAAAAAAGCAAAAAAAATGAATTGTCAAAATTTTCAAATGTTAAATTAAAAAAATCTATTCTCTTCCTGAGAATTTTGTTATTTTTTTTTTCTTAATTTCAACATTTGTGTTTTGAAAAAAAAGACATTATTTTGTTTAAAACATTTTTTAAAAAATTGTTATTTCGTTTAAAAATTTAATTATTTTTTAAAAATGTAAAATTTTCTGAGGATTTCAATTTTTCGAGAATTTTAAATCTTTATGAGAAATTCTAAATTGACACAAAATTTGCTAAAAACGACGAAATTATAAAAACAGTTGAGAATTTAAAAAATGACAGAAAATGGCGAAATGTCATAAAGCATTATTTTGTTTAAAACATTTTAAAAAAATGTTATTTCGTTTAAAAATTTAACAATTTCTTAAAAATGTAAAATTTTCGGAGGATTTCACTCTTTTAAGAATTTTAAATCTTTATGAGAAATTCTAAATTGACACAAAATTTGCTAAAAATGACGAAATTACAAAAAAAGTTGAGAATTTAAAAAATGACAGAAAATGACTAAATGTCATAAAACATTATTTTGTGTAAAACATTTAAAAAAAATTGTTATTTCGTTTAAAATTTAACAATTTCTTAAAAATGTAAAATTTTCTGAAAATTTCACGTTTTTGAGAATTTTAAATCTTTTTCTAAACTAACACAAAATTTGCTAAAAAGGACGAAATTACAAAAAAGGTGAGAATTTTAAAAATGACAGAAAATGACTAAATGTTTACAAAAAATGTTGAGAATTTAAAAAATGACAGAAAATGGCGAAATGTCATAAAGCATTATTTTGTTTAAAACATTAAAAAAAATGTTATTTCGTTTAAAATTTAACAATTTCTTAAAAATGTAAAATTTTCTGAGAATTTCACTTTTTTGAGAATTTTAAATCTTTATGAGAACTTCTAAATTGACACAAATTTTGCTAAAAACGACGAAAAAAAAAATGAATTGTCAAAAATTTCAAATGTTAAATTAAAAAAAAAATATTCTTTTCCTGAGAATTTTGTTCCTTATATTTTTTTTCTTAATTTCAACATTTGTGTTTTGAAAAAAATGACATTATTTTGTTTAAAACATTTTTTGAAAAATTGTTATTTCGTTTAAAATTCAACAGTTTCTTAAAAATGTAAAATTTTCTGAGCATTTCACTTTTTTGAGAATTTTAAATCTTTATGAGAACTTCTAAATTGACACAAAATTTGCTAAAAAACGACGAAATTACCAAAAAAAGTTGAGAATTTAAAAAATGACAGAAAATGACTAAATGTCATAAAAGCAGAAATTTTAAAAATGACATAAATTGTTGAAATACCAACTAAATTGAAAATTTCAAAAAATGACAGAAATGAACGAAAAATAATCAAATTATGTATAAAAAAAATGTCAATTACTTTTTCTTTATGATTCCCAGGAAATCAATCACTAATTTACAAGAAAAAAAAATACATTTTTTTAAACATTTTCTTAAAAATATAGCTTTTTTCCATTTTTCGTAATTTCAATTTATTTTTAATAAATTTTGAATTTTCTGTTAAAAATTACATTCTTTTCCTGAGAATTTTGTTACTTATATATATATATATTTTTCTTAATTTCAACATTTGTGTTTTGAAAAAAAAATACATTATTTTGTTTAAAACATTTTTTTAAATTTGTTATTTCGTTTAAAACTTTAACAATTTCTTGAAAATGTAGAATTTTCTGAGGATTTCAATTTTTCGAGAATTTTAAATCTATGAGAAATACTAAATTGACACAAAATTTGCCAAAAACGACGAAGTTACCAAAAAAGTTGAGAATTTAAAAAATGACTAATAGTCATAAAAGCAGAAATTTTAAAAATGACATAAAATGTTGAAATACCAACAAAGTTGAAAATTTCAAAAATGACGGAAATGAACGAAAAATAATCAAATTATGTATAAAAAATGTCAATTACTGTTAAAAAAAATGTATTTTTTTTGTAAATTAGTGATTGATTTGGGAATTACAAAGAAATAATTCCTCACTAATTTTAAAAAAAATACATTTTTTAAACATTTTCTTAAAATTATAGCTTTTTTCCATTTTTCGAAATTCCAATTTATTTTTAATAAATTTTGAATTTTCTGTTAAAAATTACATATTTTTTTGGTGGTTTTAACTTTTGATTTTCGTTGAAAGTTTAAACTTTTTCTGTAATTTTTTAAAGAAAATGTTCGACATTTTCGGTAACACAAAGTTGTCGCGGAGTGTCAAAATTGTCATTAAAATTGTGAACAAGTGTCAAAATCTATTTTCCATGGAGACTGAATTCGTGAGTCGACATAACCTCGAAAGTTGTCGCGGAGTGTCAAAATTGTCATTAAATGGAGACTGAATTCGTAAGTCGACATAACCTCGAATTTCACGAACGATAACTCGCTTATTTCGAATTTCCAAAAATAATTTTAAACATTTTCTTAATTTTTTTCTATTTTTTCGAAATTCAAATTTCTTTTTATTAAATTTTAAATTATCTGTTAAAAATTATATATATATATTTTTTTTTGGTGGTTTAACTATTGATTTTCGTTGAAAGTTTAAAATTTTTCTGTAAATTTTTAACGAAAATGTTCGACATTTATCAAAATTCATCAAAATTGTCATTAAAATTGTCAACAAGTGTCAAAATCAAAATTTATACTCTATTTACCATGAAGACTGAATTCGTGAGTCGACATAACCTCGAAAGCTGTCGCGGAGTGTCAAAATTGTCATTAAAATTGTCAACAAGTGTCAAAATCGAAATCTATACTTTATTTCCTATGGAGACTGAATTCGTGACATAACCTCGAATTTCACGAACGATAACTCGCTTATTTTGACGGTTGGGAAAAATCGTCTCAAACAAAAGTTGCAGACAATTGAATTCCCTACAGGTTTCGTTTGAAACAATTTTTCGCAACTCTGAAAATAAGCAAAAAGTTGGTTTCAGACTGAAAAAGAAAAGAAACGTCCTTTGAAGAAAATTTCCCTGCGTATTTAAATAAGCGACATAACCTCGAAATTTAAGGCAAATTCCCTTAAATTTCGGGTTCAAACTGAAAAAGAAAAAAAAACATTATTTGAAAAAAATCTCCCTGGATATTTAAATAAGCGACATAACCTCGAAATTTAAGGTAAATTTCCTTAAATTTCGTGGTTATGTCGCTTATTTCAACACCCAGGGCGATTTTTTTCAAAGGATGTTGTTTTATTCTTTTTCAGTTTGAACCCAACTTTTTGCTTATTTTCAGAGATACGAAAAATCGAAATTTAAGGTAAATTCCATTAAATTTCGAGGTTATGTCGCTTATTTCAACACCCAGGGCGATTTTCTTCAAATAAAGTTGTTTTTTCTTTTTCAGTCTGAACCCAACTTTTTGCTTATTTTCAGAATACACCAGGGAAAGTACCATGATGGACACATCGCTATTTTTTTAACGTATTAGATCAATCAATTATTGTGATTTAAATATACGTTTTATATTTCAATGTCACGCTTTTGAAATAAATAGAAACTGTATGAAAAAAATCTTTTGATTGCGGATTTTGATTAATGGAAAAGAGTAAACAATATATGACAATTCACACATTTTTCCAACTATCAATTAATTTAAAATTTATATTGCAGTTGAATGAAGAAATTACAAAATATACAAAAACTTCGGATTATTGTTAAAATAAAAATTTAGTATAATTCCTCTCGAATCCTTTTATTCATGTATTTATATGTAAATGTATTTTCTCACCTTGTTAAGCGTTATTTTCTTTGTTATGTATTTTAAAAAATTAAAAATTTTCTATAATTATTGAAAGAATAGTAATTTTGACTTTCATACCACCACTATGAAGTAAACATTACTTCTTATATAAAAAATTTACTAATAAAATATCTTTGAATTTCAAAAGTTTGGGGTTATTGGTCTATTTTTTTAAGAGGATTTAATATTTGTTTTATTTATTTTACTGTGGTTGTAATTGTATGTATTTTGAGGTTTAATAAAATATTTTTAAAAATATTAAATCAATATATATATATAAATATCCTCATTTATGAATTTTGTACAATGAGGTGTGTGTTTACATTTTAATATTTGTTATAATACTGTCTGTTATAATAAAGCAAAAATCACAAACTGGCTATCGACCAGAGGTCTTTCAGCCTGTCTTTGTCCTGTTCATGTCAGTTTTTTAAACGTCATGATTGCTAACGTCGTTGTCTGAGTCAGTGTGATTAGATGAGATGAATTGATGGATCGTTAATGCGGGAAGAATTTAATATTTTCTTCAATTTAATTAATTATTTTATTTTTATGAAAATATTTTCAACATTGCTAATAATTTTTAAATATTTTTCCTATCATGCATATAATTTTTTAATTTGTATAACCACAGAAATATAAATATTCCTACTGGGAATAGTCCCGATTATCCATTAAACAAAACATAAATGTAACACGAATTAGTAGTTGCCAACTATATATCCATCCCTTTCTACTAAACCGCACCCTTAATAAAAAAAAACATTTTTTTTGTGGGTTGTAAAAGTACTCTTTGGATTTCGAAAGCTCGTAAACAACTTGACCGGCGCGCACACAAAAGCTTTATATAGGTTCAGCTAGCAATCGGCCGATTGTTCATGTAACAATGAAAGAGAGGAGATCAGAAGGAAAATGCGGGGGCCACTTGACACTTTTGCCGGCGGTACATTAGGCCTTTTGTGATGGGCGCGTCGAAAGCGCATAAATTTTGGCGACGCGCGTGGGCGCCCCCATCCAATTATTTCCGAAAGAAAAAAAAGGGGGTAATTGAATTCAGGTGAGACGTCTTTGTTCGAATGAAAAGAGTACACAAAAATGTACACAAGAATACAAAAAAAAATAAGATGAGGAATCAACGGTGAAGGTTTAGAAAGTTGGGAGGTTTTTTTTTGGAATTTCGGTTTTTGTAGCATAGTGTTATGGATTTTTTTGAGAATGTTATTAAAAATATCTATAAATTTAAAATTGATTCGTAAAAAAAAATCGTTTAAAATTGTCAACAAGTGTCAAAATCACAATCTATACTCTATTTCCCATGGAGACTGAATTCGTGAGTCGACATAACCTCAAAAGCTGTCGCGGAGTGTCAAAATTGTCATTAAAATTGTCAACAAGTGTCAAAATCACAATCTATACTCTATTTCCCATGGAGACTGAATTCGTGAGTCTACATATCCTCAGAAGCTGTCGCGGAGTGTCAAAATTGTCATTAAAATTGTCAACAAGTGTCAAAATCAAAATTTATACGTTTTAACGTTTAAACAAAAAAGCAATGGTTCTCAAATCTTAGAGGCGTTGAAAATGTAACATTTCAATTTCTTGCATTTTACATGTATGTCTTATATTTGTAAAAATGATATATTCCGTTAAATAAATAAATAAATTATAATAACAAAAATTACTTAATACTTAACGATTTATTTCACTCAAATATGACCTCTGTTTATTTTAATTTATAATAAATTATTACATTTAAAGGAGAGCATTTTTTTAATGTTTGCGTCATAAATTTCACACTACATGGCACATTTTTCCGCACTGGGTCAATTTCAACCAATTTTGCGGTAATTTCACAATATTGCAAAATTTCTTGAATTTTATTATAATTCTTAGCAAAAAAAAACATAATAAAAACCATTATCCAAAAAATTACAAAAAAACAACTGGAGATCCAGTTATTTGCGTCAAACGCACGTCCTTAATCTTTACTTCTTTTTATTATTATTATTATTACCACTATTGCTAATTGTCGTTTGGTGTTATGTAAGGTCGTTTCGAGTGTAAATCGTGTCCATATTTTAGTAAATTGCCGCAGTTTAGTGTGCAATTATAACACATTTACCCGTGTACATAATTCTCATGGCTAAGCATTTAAACGACCTAATTTGAACGTTAAGTAAACTTCTCGGCGAGATAATTATTTAAATTTGTCTTTCTATTTTTTTGCGGCGTGCCCGCAAGTTTAGTTTTGGGGGTTTTTGTAAACGTATATATAAAAAAAGTAGAAATTAATTAAGTAATTACGAAACAATAATGAATATAAAAAATACACAAGGACCTGAAGAAAACATCTGAATGAAAAAAAAAACACAGGAGGAATAGAAAAACATAAATAATTATTGGATCAAAAAAGATAATGCATAAAACAGAAGAAAAAAGGAGAACAATTACTTACCCGCGCTGAAACTCCGACGGATATTGCAATACGTACAAAATAAAATTTAATTTAAATAATTAGACACAATTATATTCGAGAATAAAAATTGCGAATTGTATATATGAATTGAATTGTTCTGTAATGTCAACACAATTATATTCGAAAATAAAAAATGCGAATTGTATATATGAATTGAATTGTCCTGTAATCTCAACACAATTATATTTGAGAATAAAATATACGAATTGTATATATGATTTGAATTGTCCTGTAATGTGAATCGACTAATCCAATATCCGGCGGAGTATTAACCAGGGGAAGTAATTGATCTCCTTTTTTCTCCTGTTTTATGCATTCTCCTTTTTTTGATCCGAAAAATCTTTATATTTTTCTATTCCTCCTATGTTTTTTTTTTGTTATTATTTTCATTCAGATGTTTTCTTGAGGTTCTTGTGTATTTTTTTATATTTTCCCCTTTTCTGGTTTAGTTAATCAGGTGTTTCGAAAATGTCGGTGGAACACGTGTAAACATTTCCCGACTGTCACTGGCGCAACAAACTTCCCAATTATCGGCGGCAGGTGGAAACAATGGAGGCGATAAGTCCTCAAGCTCCTCTTTCTCATTGTTCTTAATTGTTCCGATGTAATCTCTTTGTAATAATTTGTTCTACAAACAGCTGAGCTTGCAACTTTGCGCCGCCCATTGGAAAACGTAACGATTCACACCGAACGTGACGGAGATACGAAACACTCTGATTCACAATAATAATAATAATAAAGTAAATAATTAATGATAACAATAATTTTTTTTAATTAAAAAAAACGGTATTTATTATTTTGTTTACATAAGGTAGCTAGAAAAGTTGCGAAAATCTTCAAGTATCAGGGTTGGTTACATGATCTTTGTTGTCAAAAACAAATAATAAATAGTTATGAATTGTAGAAATGTTCAATGTACAATATTGAGGTATAATTTAAATTTAATTAAATGTAAAAAAAATAATTTAAATTTAATTAAATATAAAAAAGAAACAATTTAAATTTAATTAAATATAAAAAGAAATAATTTAAATTTAATTAAATATAAACAAGAAACAATTTAAATTTAATTAAATATTAAAAAATAATTTAAATTTAATTAAATATTAAAAAGAAACAATTTAAATTTAATTAAATATAAAAAGAAACAATTTAAATTTAATTAAATATAAAAAGAAACATCTCTGATAGGATTTGAACCCATATCCCCCGATTGCAGGTCGAGCGCGCTACCAATCGTTCAAATAGCGTTCAAATCCCATCAGAGACGAGAGTATGTCAAAATATTTAAATGGTAAATATAGTTTAGATAAAAAGAAACAAATTAGAAAAAGTGTTGTCTTTCTTTATCAATTTATAGTGGAGATAATAAAAGATTAACTTATATAAAAAATATATAAAATCTTAATAAATTAAATAAAAATGATTTGAAAATAATTAATAAATTATTTCCACAGCTCTGTGACTTTTGACTTACGTTACGTATTTGCCCGGAAAATAGTTGTTTTAATGTGCATTTGTTTAACGTACTTACGTAACGTAAGACAAAATGTCACAGAGCTAAATGTGGAAATAATTATTTTCAAATCATTGTTATTTAATTTATTTAAATAACTGTGATCAAGAGAATGAATATCGTCAAAATATTATTAAGTTATATAATTCTTTGAATGCTTTTAAATTGGATTATCCTTTGAATATAAATTACCTATTGAGTCTTAATAATATTAATATTTTTAAAGTTATTGCGTACTTTATTAATACATACATTATTATTAATAATAATAAATAAAAATTTAATATTACCCTTTATTTTTCTTTTCCTATGTGTGTATATTAAACATTTTTACCGTGGTATACCTGTTTGTTTTAAAGTCGCCTTGAACTACCCCTTGGCGTGAAGAGTACCCTATGTTAATCCTCTAGATTTAGTTATTTAGTTATAAATTATAAATCTTTCGTTATTGGCTAATTGGAGAAAATCCTATGCCACAAAAAAAAGAGAGACTGAATACTCTTTTCTATTTATAAAATCTTAATATGTCAAAATATTTCAATGGGAAATTTATTTACAATTCCACGGATTAGCCCCGATAATCATTCATAACCTCAACTCGATCATAATTTCACCCGTCTTTCTTTCACACATTTCCACACAAAACAACTAATTAATAGATCAACCCAACTCGAACCAAACGAGACGGAGACAAAGACAAAAAAATGCATGCGGCTAATTACACGCCAGGCGAAATATCAAACATTGTCGGAGTTTTCACTTTTTTTTTTCGGCTCGGCTCGAAATTGTCTAATTACTGGCTTTCTGGTCAATTTACTCAAAGACTTAATGACAGCGAGGGTAATGATCTGTGCCCGGTACGATTGTGGATACTTGCTGCGACCCAAATAAACAGCCGATGGATTCGTTAATTGGTCTTTGTTTTCGGCCAGTTTCGAAACGGATTCAAGTTTAAGCGCCGTTGAAGATTTATTTGTTGAAGTTGAATATTTTTGTAGTTTTAGAAAGCTGCAATAATATATTTTATTTTACATAATAAATTGAAATTGAAAATGTTTGTGGTTTTAAAAAGCTACAATAATATATTTCATTTTACATAATAAATTAAAATTGAAAATGTTTATAGTTTTAGTAAGCTGCAATAATAAATTTCATTTTACATAATAATAAATTGAAATTGAAAAATTTTGTAGTTTTATAAAGCTGCAATAATATATTTCATTTTACATAATAAATTGAAATTGAAAATTTTTGTATTTTTAAAAAGCTGCAATAATATATTTCATTTTACATAATAAATTGAAATTGAAAATGTTTATAGTTTTAGTAAGCTGCAATAATAAATTTCATTTTACATAATAAATTGAAATTGAAAAATTTTGTAGTTTTAGAAAGTCAAAATAATATATTTCATTTTACATAATATATTGAAATTGAAAATTTTTGTAGTTTTAGAAAGCTGCAATAATATATTTCATTTTACATAATAAATTGAAATTGAAAATGTTTGTGGTTTTAAAAAGCTTCAATAATATATTTCATTTTACATAATAAATTGTAATAATGTAGTAATATTTTACTCCTTTCTTCACTTTTTTATTTTTATCACAATATGTACATTTCAAACACAACGTGCTCTTTTTCAATAGTTTTATTAATTAATAACTAAAAATGGTTCAAAAACTACTGTAAGTATAATATAAAAATAACAACTAAAATGAATTATAAAAATTAGATATAAATAAAGTAAGAATAAATTTAAAGACACAATGGTTTTAACCATTACTATACTTGGTATTGTTTTACAACAATGAGAAGTTTCTTTCCTTTAACTTAATAATAATAATAAACAATAATAAACCATTTATTGATCAACATTAGATAACACGAATATAGCAGATAAAATTTAAAAAAATGCATGTATACAAAAATTATAATTGTCAATTTTACATAAAACTATCGAAAAAGAGCACGTTGTACTTGAAATGTACAATAATAATAATAAACCATTTATTGATCAACGAATACATTAGATAACACGAATATAGCAGATAAAATTAAAAAAAAAATGCATATATACAAAAATTATAACTCTCAATTTTACATAAAACTATTGAAAAAGAGCACGTTGTGCTTGAAATGTACATATAGTGATAAAAATAAAAAAGTGAAGAAATAAATAGAATATAACTAAATTATATCAAGAAACTTCACGTACTCACCAACAAATATCTTCGTTAATAAATTGAAATTGAAATTTTTTGTAGTTTTAGAAAGCTGCAATAATATATTTCATTTTACATAATAAATTTAAATTGAAAATTTTTGACAATTATCAGAAAAAAAATACAAAACAATTAATTAATAACTAAAAATGTTTTAAAAACGACTGTAAGTGTAATATAAAAATAACAACTAAAATGAATTATAAAAATTAAATATAAATAAAGTAAGAATAAATTTAAAGACACAATGGTTTTAACCATTACAACACTTGGTATTGTTTTACAACAATAAGAAGTTCCTTTCCTTTAACTTAATAATAATAATAAATAATAATAAACCATTTATTGATCAACGAATACATTAGATAACACGAATATAGTAGATAACAAAATTATAATTGTTGATCAAAACGATTGAATTTGATTAAATTAAATAATCAAACTGATCTTCCATACAACCGTTACATATACAAAAAAAAAATACTTTAGATACTCTAGTATGTTTCATCAAGTGCCAGATGAGAAATTAATTTAAGAAAGCATTGCTATGTTATTTGACACTTTTATAAAAAATACATTATCGATTTTTAATTATTTATTAAAAATAATCGATTTTTAATTATTTATTAAAAATCGATAATGTAATTTTGAAATTAAACACTTTGCTGGTATCACGTACACAATTTATTTTTGTGACTGTACGGTCATGACCGTCGAAACTAGTCACAAAAATAAATAACCTTAGGCAGAAAGACCTCTGGTCGATAGCCATTTAACAATTAATTAATTTTTGTGTGATATACATAATCAATGTTTGTTTCCTTATTGTAAACTAAAATTTAAACAAAATTATCTTATTAATTTAAACATGTATCACAAAGTAATGGCTTCAACCATCCAATAAATTAAAAATCGAGTTTAAGCAACGTTTTAGACAAAATAATTAATCTGACAAATTTTTCTTACAAAATAATTAATCTCAAAAATTTTTATTACAAAATAATTAATCTGAAAAATGTTTCTTACAAAATAATCAATCAGAAAAATATCTCTTACAAAAACAACCTTTAAGAAACCAACTTTTAATCACCATAAAAACAATCGACCAACCTCAACAATCCGCGCGAATATTTTCCCATACACACACACGCACACAGTAATAATCGGTTCAGAGAATTAATCAGCTAAACAGCAATTTAACCATATATTTATTCTTGGCTTTTTTTTTGTTGTGGCAAAAAAACATGCCTGGTTAAAAACGCAACGTGTAATTAGAACTTGCTCGTAATTATTGACTCCTTAACGCCTCAGCTAATTGCAAATCACTTTTTGTTGGGGATTTTTCTGGCACGCCAATTACGCTTTCATATTACACTCTCCGGAGGAGAAGCTTTAATGTTGGATTTTTTCTGAAAACTGGCTTGATGAAGCGAAAACGAGCTGTTAATTTGTTAATTGTTTGCCGAAAACGGGGATCGAATTCATATTGGTGAACAGTGCGATTGTAATCTTTCTAAATTTAGATTTAAGTTGGTTGTGGAGAATTTAATTATTTATATAAGTACGATTGTTAATAATAATTCTGACTCTCTCACTTATGTATGTATCTAATATTCTTGTAATGTAAAAATTATAAAATGGAGTATTCTGTAAATAAAGAATTATTATTATTATTATTCGTAGGTTGTATTTAACTTTAACTTTAACTTTATTTTACGGAATTCTCCATTATAATTGATTACATTATACAATAATTTACATAGTTGTATGTATTTATATACTTTTTATGTACTTGATGATAATAGAAAGAACGTAGGCTTTTAATTTTCGTTAAAAATAATATTTTTCGACCACTTCTGGTAATTTAAATAGTTTTGCAAAATTAACACATGGTCTTACGAGAACAATTTTATGGAAACTCACCGAATGGTGCGGTTGGATGAAAATTACTAAATTCAGGGATAACTTAGAAGAATCGACTTTTCAGCATTCAGTTCCCAAATAATCCAGCTTTATTTTCTTTAAAAAAAATCATGTTTCCATCTCCAGTGATCCCCAGAAAAAAAATCGCGAAATATGTTAAAATTTCTCTCACTTCTCAAAGGCCAACTTTGCAAGCGAAATAACGGAAAACTGATTGTTCAATCTTGTTAAAATTCTCACAGAGTATTCCACCATTATTTGGCTATATTTTGGAATAAAATTAAGTAATTTAAATAGTTTTGCGAAATAAACATGTGGTCTTACAAGAACAATTTTATGGAAACTCGCCGAATGGTGCGGTTGGATGAAAATTACTAAATTCAGGGATAACTTAGAAGAATCGATTTTTCAGCATTCTATGATCCAGTTTATTTTCTTTAAAAAAAATCATGTTTCTATCTCCAGTGAAATAACGGAAAACTGATTGCTCGATTTCTGTCCTTGGTTAATTGTAATGTGGAGAAAAGTAATATTTACAAAATTTTTATTCTACTCTAATTATGTTTCGAAGAGTCTAGTGGTTCTTGGCTAACAGCCTCCTATACTAATTTATCCTTAGTAGTTTTTTTGTAAAATGTACACTAAATCTTAGTTTATTCTTAGCGGTTTTGCCCAGCGAATCACTCTATAATAAAAACAGCCTTCTATACTGAATTTTAGCTTATTCGTAGCAATTTTTTCTTGAGAATCTCTTTATAATGAAAATAAGTTTCGATATTACATCTTAGTTTACTCTTAACAGCTTTATGTTGCAACTCTCTTTATAATGAAAACATTCTTCTGCACTGAATCTTAGTTTACTTTCAGAAGTTTTTTATGGTGAATCACTTTATAATGAAAACAAGCTTCAATACTAAATCTTAGTTTACTTATTGAAGCTTGTTTTCATTATAAAGAGATTCACAATAAAAAATTTCTAAGAGTAAACCAAAATTCAGCACAGAAGCCTGTTTTCATTATAAAGAATATTAGCAGTTTTTTTGTAACTCTCCTTATAATAAAAACAGGCCTCTGCAATGAATCTTAATTTACTCTTAGAAGTTCTTTATTGTGAATCTCTTCATAATGAAAACAAGCTTCAATACTAAATCTTAGTTTACTCTTAGCAGCTTTTTGTTGCAACCATCTTTATAATGAAAACATGCTTCTGCACTGAATCTTAGTTTATTGTTTTTATGGTGAATCTCTTTATAATGAAAACAAGCTTCAATACTAAATCTTAGTTTACTCTTAGCAGTTTTTTTTGTTGCGAATCTCTTTATAATGAAATTAAGCTTCAATACTAAATCTTAGTTTACTCTTAGCAGCTTTTTGTTGCAACCATCTTTATAATGAAAACAGGCTTCTGCGCTGAATCTTAATTTACTCTTAGAAGTTCTTTATTGTGAATCTCTTTATAATGAAAACAAGCTTCAATATTAAATCTTAGTTTACTCTTAGCAGTTTTTTTTTGTTGCGAATCTCCTTATAATGAAATTAAGCTTCGATACTACATCTTAGTTTACTCTTAGCAGCTTTTTGTTGCAACCATCTTTATAATGAAAACAGGCTTCTGTACTGAATCTTAGTTTATTCTTAGAAGTCTTTTATTGTGAATCTCTTTATAATGAAAACATGTTTCAATACTAAATCTTAGTTTACTCTTAGCGGTTTTGCTCAGCGAATCTCTCTATAATAAACACAGCCTTCTATACTGAATTTTAGCTTATTCGTAGCAATTTTTTGTTGCGAATATCTTTATAATGAAAAAAAGCTTCAATACTAAATCTTAATTTACTCTTAGCAGTTTTTTTTGCGAATCTTTTTATAACGAAAACAAGCTTCTGCTAAAAACTAAAACTAAACTAAAACTTAGTTTATTCTTAGATTTTTTATGAATCTGTAATGAAAACAAGATTCTGCACTAAAAAAATAGTTTAAGAATTTTTTTATGAAGCTATAATAAAAACAAGCTTATGCATTAAGTCTTAAGTTTAATCTTGATAGTTTTTTGATTGCGAATCTCTTTATAATGAGCACTAAATCTTATTTTGTTTATAGCAGTTGTTTGTTTTGTTTTATAATCAATGTAAACTACACTAAATCTTGGTTTACTCTTAGGAGTTTTTTGTTGCGAATCTATTTATAATAAAAACAAGCTTCTGCGCTAAATCTTAGTTTACTCTTAGCGGTTTCTTTGTTGGGTATCTTTTGATAATGAAAACACGCTTTTGCGATAAATCTTGGTTTACTTTTAGATTTTTTTATTACGAATGTCGTTATAATGAAAACAAGATTGTACATTAAATTTTAGTTTAGTTTTAGCAGTTTTATTGCTGCGAATCACTTTATAATGGAAGTAACATTCTACGCTAAGTCTTGGTTTACTCTTAGGAGATTTTTTTCTGTTCCAATTTGTAATGAAAACAAGCTTCTGCGCTAAATCGTGGTTTCCTCTTAGAATTTTGTTGTTGTGAATATCGTTATAATGAAAATAGGCTTCTATGTTAAATCTTGGTTTACTTTTAGTCTTCTACGCTAAGTCTTGATTTACTCTTAGGAGTTTTTTGTTGCGAATCTATTAATAATAAAAATAAGCTTCTGCACTAAATCTTAGTTTACTTTTAGCGTTTTTTTGTTGGGGATCTTTTTATAATGAAAACAGGCTTCTACGCTAAATCTTAGTTTACTCTTAGATTTTTTTATTACGAATGTCGTTATAATGAAAACAAGATTGTACATTAAATCTTAGTTTACTTTTAGCAGTTTTATTGCTGCGAATCACTTTATAATGGAAATAACATTCTACGCTAAGTCTTGGTTTACTCTTAGGAGATTTTTTTCTGTTCCAATTTGTAATGAAAACAGGCTTCTGCGCTAAATCCTAGTTTCCTCTTACAATTTTGTTGTTGTGAATGTCGTTATAATGAAAATAGGCTTCTACGTTAAATCTTGGTTTATTTTAGCCTTCTACGCTAAGTCTTTGTTTACTCTTAGGAGATTTTTTTTCTGTTCCAATTTGTAATGAAAACAGGCTTCTGCATTAAATTGTAGTTTTCTCTTAGAGTTTTGTTGTTGTGAATCACTTTATAATGGAAGTAACATTCTACGCTAAGTTTTGGTTTACTCTTAGGAGACTTTTTTCTGTTCCAATTTATAATGAAAACAGACTTCTGCGCTAAATCGTGGTTTCCTCTTAGAATATTGTTGTTGTGAATATCGTTATAATGAAAATAGGCTTCCACATTAGATCTTGGTTTAATTTTTAGCAGTTTTTTTTTTACTGCGAATCACATAATAATGAAAGTAACCTTTTACGCTAAGTCTTGATTTACTCTTAGGAGTTTCTTGTTACGAATCACTTTATAATGAAAAAAAGTGTACTTACCACCAGGAAATCGATGCGGGAATATCCTACCGTGCCTGGATAGTAACCAAGGGTACAAGGGATAACTGTCTCTAGGTTGACTGTGCGTTGTAAGCGGCGGTTGAGGAAACCCATGCTGGCCGGAACTCAGGGCAGCGGCCAGCGCAGCCCCTTGAAAGTGCGCCGCTAATGCAAAAGGATGCTGTCCGTGGTTGTGCACCATCTCCGGCTGCAGGAAGCCGTTTTTCGACACGAGATTCGGATCGTAGGTAGGACTAGGTCTGACGAGGGTGTGCGCGGGTATTCCCGGGACCATGATCGGCGGTTTCGGCGAGGTCTCCGGGGATCTTTGGGGCGAGTAGTGCTTGGGGGAGCTGTTGAGCCGGTTCTCGGCATCGCTTGAGGGTGACAGCGGCGCCGAGCTCTCGGAGTAGTGGATCGGCGAGTTCTGCGGGCTCGGCTGGCTAGCGCCACCGACGATCGAGTCGATGGAGAAGCCGATCTTGGGTTTGGAGGGTACAGCGACGATGGGTGTCGGTGCGAGAGGCATCATGGTTAAATTCATCGACTATCCGAACCAGAACTTATCAGCGCACAAAACGCATGACTCACTGCAGTCCGGCTTAACACTATATCGACTTCTGTTTGTACAACATGAACCGCACAACTCTCCCGTCGGAAAACAACACCTGAGTTATACAAGCGAAAATCCCACAGAAATTAAAATCCACAGCTAAAACACGTTAAAACAAGCACTTCCAGTTTGAACACCACAACAACAAAACGGAACTTCTCCTTTTTTTTACTCCACGCGGGATTCTATTAGTGTGAAAATGATGGGTTATTAGGAGTTTTTAAACAGTTGTAACCAGCATGCTACCGACTGCAACACTTTCGAGATAATAACTTGATGGTCCACTCAACTAAACACTCCAAAAGAGGGGAAAGATTAAACTGTAAACTGCCAGGAGTGGGGCAGAAAAGCTCCCGATTGGCTCACCCTGCCCTCCTAATTCCCTTCCACCATTGGCCCTAACCGTAATCGCAATGGAATTACAAGCGATAATCCCGCCCTCTGTTGACACCTCCTTTGTTAATCTCCCAAGAGAGAAAAATAAACGCAAAAAAAACTCAACACGGTAAATGCTCGAGTATTATACTTAAGTACGCTCCCAGAGTGCTTAGCGTTTTAAAACAAACTGGTCCTGTAGGCGAGGTGACATTCCACCTCCTCTCTCTTTCTACCTCTTTTTCTCTCCTCTTTTTTTTTATTTTCGTTTAAATCACCGTCCCCCCGCGTGGAGAAACTCGGAACGACGCCTCCAAGTGCGCGCGCATTTAAAGGAGGCGCGAACACTCCTAAAACGAGATAATGTTTTCAAATGAGACGTCAAAGGTGGAACGCGCACTTTTTCCTCTGATTTACAAACATAAATCTAAGGATTAATTCACCATTTTATCCGCGTTTCGTTAACTTTTTTTGGTTGTTTATATACAATGTTTTATACACTTGTCTTGGCGTTTTTATGGGAAGTGTAAACGGCCATTCTTGTACAAAAAAAGGATTTCCTTACAAATATAGTTATGTTTGCTTTTATATAAAATCCTGCCAAATTTAGTCGTTTCACAAATAAATGTAGTACAATTTTTCGCGCGGAGTTAATTTCACTGCCTCAATCTTTTAAAAATATCTTAATATTAATAAGGTGGACCATTTTGAGATTCAATCTATCATTTAGATTTTGGATTTTATTTATTAGTTTTTATAATCATATTTTTTTTTACTTAATCCCACTTTTTTCTTCACCTCGTTTTTTTTTTTTTTTTTAATTAAATTCAGATAATTCACAATTTTCGTATGATTGCAGCTATACTTTTTTTGACTCTTAAGTGCATCACTCTTTGGTAACACACCCACTTTCCAGTTTCGTATTAACTTTAAAATGGATATTCCGTAAAAATGAATCGCAATCTTATAAACAAAGTGTCCGTGCTAAAGGATCTTGGGTAAATAGTATATAATGCTTCTCCACACATATTCAAACTTAATCGACATAAGATTAAGAAACTGTAAGTAAAATTTAACTTTTTTTATTATTATTACTACAAACTTTCTTCGTGAACCCTTTAGGGTGTCGAAGTTATTTTTCTTCATTCTCCAGTTCCTACCTTTATAAATTTATTCCATTATTTTTTTTATATATGAAAACTATGTGAGCAACTATCCGTCTACTCTCTAAATTTACAATGGAAAATTCGTTTAGTAGGCTAGAGTATTCGTAATGTGTTCAAAAAAATTCTTTTGGACGTTTTCTATATCAGAAATATTGGTATTATAATATAGATTCCATACAATTTAAGCATATTCAAGCCTATTGCGAATGAAACTATTACAGAAACATATTAACGGTTCCAATAATGTGAATTCCCTAGTGTTTCTCAAATTAAATCCCAGCATTTTATTAGAATCGCTTACAATTTTCTTTAAATGATTCTTAAAACACAGTTTATTATCAACTATTACACCAAGATCTGTATGTGTTCACATATTCTAAACTCAATCCACTTAAGTTGTAATCAAAGGTAATGTTATAAAGTTTCTGGGAAAATGTCATAACTTTACAATGTTTTTGACACCATTCCACCAATATATTGAGATCGTTTTGGTATCTTCGTAAGTAACAACCGTGTGATTAAGTTTAATATCATCGGCGAACATGTTGCTAATGATGGTGTATCATTTAAATATACAAGGAAAAACAAGGGAGCAAGATTCGACCCTTGTAAAACATCATTTATTGCTACAGATGCTTTAGATTTTATGTTATGACAACTTACATTTTTTTTTTTTTGCACAAATTGTATTAAAATATAGCAAGGATTACTTATTTAAAAGCGTACTGACTTTTATTGATATACGATTTAATATGTTCATATCTATGGTTGTTTAATATAATTTTAAAAATTTTGGACAAGTTGTAATGTCTATTTTTTTTCGTAAAAAAAAATTAGAAACGTTCAAGTCTTATTATTATTATTTCACGGCGGTCTGTAATTTCGGCCCCTGATCCACACCTGCAGTTTCGAGAAGTGCCCACCATAAAAAATACAAAAGAGCTAATTTACTAATAGCGCCCACTTACCTGCCGGCAATCGTAAATTACCGTTACGAGTCGCACTTCTTCGACGGGAACCCGTGAAATCGGGCATTTGCAAACAAAATTAACGAAATTCGTAACGCCGCTCGCGATGGGTATCTTAATTGCCTCACAGATTTTCACAAGTGCCCATCCAGTGAGGGTAAACATCATTATCAAACTATACATAAGTTGATTTTTTAATTCGAATAAGGAAATATCGTCAAAGCATAATGAAAATATAAATATAAATAAAGAAGACTTTATTATTTATAATATAGATCTAATAAAAGAAAACTGAGTTAATTCCTTACTTTACTTAATTATTTGAGTGTTGTCGTTGATACAGAATCGTCTAAAAGAGTCAGTATTGAAATATGCAATCAATCAATTAAATGAGTGTGCGTACGAAGATAAATCTTCAATACTATAACATTTAATTAAATTGACTACGAGTTTTTGCAATATTAAATGAGTATGTGTACGAAGATAAATCTTCAATACCATAACATTTAATGTGCTTTATTCCACTGATTTCCACTCATCTTTAGAAAACATTTATATATTGTAAACACCATTATAATATTTTTTTAAAACTCAGTTATATGCAGATGAAATTATGCATTGACATCATTATCGGTACTTACTGTGTCGTAATTCTTTCTGAGAAGGTAATGTGAACAGTAAATAAAACTCAGGAGACGAATGCAGCATATTTATTCAAAATGGCAATTACAATACTTAAATTACAATATCATATATCTATCACCCTCCCGTTTAGTTAAACTAAAAAGTGTGTGGGACTTCGCGATATTGCTCCGCATATGTATCGGAGAGATGGAAAAAAACCCACTGAAAGAACCATCTCAAAGCAATTATGCCGTCGAAATATGGATGATAAAACACGATCGTTCTTCCTCGTTGAATTTCTCACCTTCAATTCAGAAATATTCGCATCCCTTTGGCAATCCATTTTTCTCCGTCGAGATATGGACAATGAAATGCGGATAATTCTTTCTGATTGAATCTGTCAACTTCAACTCAGAAATCCTCGCATCGCATAATTCACACCTCACCATCATGGAGCCATGAATAGTGAAATGTAAATCATTTGAGGAAGAATCTTTTTTTTACTATCAACTCATATTTTCTCACAATTTCATAAAAAAATGATTAAGGTTTCTATTTCATTATTCCTAACTTTAATCATTTTTTAGGAAGCATGCGCATTTAGTTAAATTCAAAAATGTGTGGGAATTCGCGATATTGCTCGGCATACGCATCGGAGAGATGGAAAAAACCCACTGAAATAACCATCTCAAAGCAATTATGCCGTCGAAATATGGATCGTTCTTCCTCGTTGAATCTCTCACCTTCAACTCAGAAATATTCGCATCCCTTTGGCAATCCATTTTTCTCCGTCGAGATATGGACAATGAAATGCGGATCATTCTTCCTCATTGAATGTCACCTTCAACTCAGAAACCCTCGCATTGCATAATTCATACTTCGCCATCGTGGAGTCATGAACAGTGAAATGTGGATCATTTGAGGAATAATGAATCTTTTTTCACTCTCAACTCAGAAATCTTCACATTTCACTGGCATTAAGTAAACGTCGCTTGCCCAGCTTTCGCCATAAAGCACAACACCCTAGCCTTAATTGTTTAAATCTGTGACTCCAGAAACTTCACGTCTCTCCGGAGTTTTCCTTGTTCGGATGGCGGTTGAAATTTTGTCTCCTAATTTTGAATTTGTCCCCTTACTTTTAATGTGAACCGTGTGACTTTCGATTACTCTGCTTTTTACTTTAAACTCAACTTATCAAAACTCAAAGACGCGTTTGCGTCTTTCCTCTTACTAATTCAGAAGACGATCCCAATCTTCTCTAAAATTATAATTTCCTTGTATTTTATACCTCCCCTCTTTCATTATTTTAGTCGTGTTTTAAAACTAACATTATAATATTTGGTGACGTTACAAATTAACTTAGTTCTACGTTATTATTATTCATTCTCATTGCTACAAAAATCTACAAAAGATTTTGCATTTTAATTCGCATGCGATTATGATTCTCATTGCATTTTTTATAGATTTTGCATTTTAATTCGCGTGCGATTATTATTCTCATTGCATTTTTTGTAGATTATGCATTTTAATTCGCGTGCGATTATTATTCTCATTGCATTTTTTTATAGATTTTGCATTTTAATTCGCGTGCGATTATTATTCTCATTGCATTTTTTGTAGATTTTGCATTTTAATTCGCGTGCGATTATTATTCTCATTGCATTTTTTATAGATTTTGCATTTTAATTCGCGTGCGATTATTATTCTCATTGCATTTTTTGTAGATTTTGCATTTTAATTCGCGTGAGATTATTATTATCATTGTTTTTTTTTTGTAGATTTTGCATTTTAATTCGCGTGCGATTATTATTTGTTTGAGCTGCATTTGCATCCGCAGCTTATTTTCCCAAGAAATTAATATCTTATTCTATGTCAAGTATTTTCTGTTTGTGATTTATTTTTAATTTTATACATAACACTTACCTGATCTATTACAAATTACATGCATAATTTTGGCTGTGACATCGCTTAATTGAACTCCTAGTAGAAAACTGGTCCTAATTGTTTGTAGTTGATACAAACACAAACTCCTCTAAAACATCCTCAATTTTGATTATTTTCGAAAGATTAATTTGACTTCAATAAAAAAATACCTGAAACAAAAAAAACTACTGTACAGCTATTTTAACTACAAGCGTAATTTTGGTTATGGCATATGCCCAGCTTCGTAGATCCAAAAGAATATTAAAAAAAAAAAACTAAATGCATCGCTTAATTGAACTCCTAGTAGAAAACTGCTCCTAATTGTTTGTAGTTGATACAAGCACCAACTCCTCTACAACATCCTCAATTTTGATTATTTTCGAATGATCAATTTGACTTCCTGCAAAAAAAAAACTACTGTATAGCTAATTTAACTACATGCGTAATTTTGGTTACGGCCTATGTCCAGCTTCGCAGATCCAATAGAATATTTTAAAATAACTAAATACATCGCTTAATTGAACTCCGGGTTGTAAGTCGGTCTTGATTATTTGTAGATGACATACATTCCAACTCCTCCACAGCATCCTTGATTTTAGTTATTTTTGAATAGTCATCAGATCCAATTACAATAATCTGAAAAAAAAAACTATACATACTTAATTTTGGCTGTGGTTTTCAACTTTTGAATCTATGCCAAAGTACTTCAACACAGCACCTTCAATTTTGATTGTTTTCAAACGGTTATCAAATTTTAACTTCAATTACAAAAATCTGAACGAAAACTACATTCATAATTTTGGCTGTGGCTATCGCCTATGCCAGAATCATAGATCCAAAAGAATATTAAAAAAATAATAACTAAATACATCGCTTAATTGAACTCTGGGTAGTAAGCTAGTCTTAATTACTACACTACAACTCATCCACAGCATCCTTGATTTTGGTTATTTTTGGATGGACATCAGATTTGACTCCAATTACAATAATCTGAAAAAAAAAAAATACCGCACAAACTTAATTTTGACTGTGGCTTTTGAATCTAAGCCAGAGTACTTCTCCACAGCATCCTCAATTTTGTTTATTTCGGATGATCATCAGATTTTAACGTAATTTCAAAAATCCTAAAAATAAAAGCATAATTTTGGATGTGGCTATCACCAATGCCAGGATATAAAAGAATATAAAAAAAATAAATGCATAGCTTAATTAAACTCTGGATAGTACGCTGGTCTTAACTGTTTGTAGTTAACACATATTCCAACTTCTCCACAGGATCCACAATTTTGATTATTTTCGAAAGGTCATCAAATTTGACTCCAGCTACAAAAATCTGAAAAAAAAAAAAACAGAAAACTACTGCAACGCTAATTTAAATAGCTTAAAAGGGATAGAAAGACCGTCGGTCGATAGCCTACACAGGCTAAATATTAATATTAATTAATATTATTAAAATTAAATATTAATAATTACTTGTAAATATTTTAAATTGTATTAAAAACTGTTTTTTATATATATATACAGGGTGGGCCATGAATAACGGCTATTAAAAGTTTTCGAGGTTCATACCGGGGAAAATTTTGAAAAAAAAAATATATATAATTGTGAAAGAACGTCAAAATATTTTAAATGAGGAGATTTAATGCGATCTCCTTATTTGAAATATTTTGACCGTATAATATTTTAAATGAGGAGATCGCATTAAATCTCCTCATTTAAAATATTTTGACTTTCTTTCACAATTAAAATACAGGGTTTTCAATTTAAAATAGCAAAGTTGGTAGTCATTTTCAGTACAACCGGAAGTGAAAGAAAGTAAAAATATTTTCCATGAGGAGGTCGCATTAAACCATGTAATATATAATTTTTTCTAAATTTTCCCCGCATTCACCTGTGTAATGTAGAATTTTTTTTTTCAATATTTTTCCGCTGTCAGAAACCCCGAAAACTTAAGGCCGTTATTCGTGGCCCACTCTGTACATCGCTTAATTAAACTCAATTATCTGTACCCAACATTTTTTGGGACGATGCAATTTCGTCCAAGCGCGGATACCTAAGGGATACCCCCCGGCGAGAAACACAGTAAATTTTATTCAAATCGAATGGAACATTCGATTGTTATCAATAAAATATTTTTTTTATTAATTTTTGTATTCATATTTTGGTCTCAGCAATCTAAATTTAAGCCATTTCCAAAAATTAGCAGGACATTCTTTATATAATTGTTTTGTTTCACCAAAATATGATTATTTTCTCCGACAAGTTTCAACTTTCGTCAGATTTTACTCCAATTACGATAATCTGAAAAAAAAAAAATACCGCACATACTTAATTTTAACGGTGGCTTCTGAATCTAAGCCCGGGTACTTCTCCACAGCATCCTCAATTTTGGTTATTTTCGGATCATTATCAGATTTTAAAAATTATCCTTGATATTGATGAAAAAATTAATAAAAAAATCTCTTTTTTACACAATATTGGTGTTAAACACTTAAGGGATGATTTCTTTGAAAAAGCCGTTTGGACGAAACTGTAAAGCCCTCATTTATTTATAACACACCCTGTACCATACATCTCAATCATGATGGCTCCAACATTTCCGTTACACACTAAAATTCA
Source organism: Philonthus spinipes (assembly GCA_963082785.1). Taxonomy (NCBI): domain Eukaryota; kingdom Metazoa; phylum Arthropoda; class Insecta; order Coleoptera; family Staphylinidae; genus Philonthus; species Philonthus spinipes. The sequence goes on from OY720311.1 coordinate 22,174,034, forward strand.
CGCGTGATTAATTAATTCCCCCTCGCAAACGAATAAATGTCGAGAGGCGTGCGTTACACATAAGGGCGCAATTACCGCGCCCTAATCGCTTTTTAAAAGTCGCGTATCAATCACCTGGCCGGATTTTTTTTGATTAAGACGTAATTTCCATTTCGGAAAGGGAACGCAGAAAAGGAGGTTTAACATAATTGCGTTTAATGCAAGAAGCCATTAAGGACTGCGGATCATCGATAAAGCCGGCTCGGTATGGCGGAACCGTTAATGTTAACGTTGGATGTTAATTTAATTCCCGGGCTAATTTAATTACTGAATAAATATCGTTGTAGAGACGCGCGAAATTCCAATAAAGCGAATTTCTCAACAAAAAAATGAGTGAATTATTTCAATTTTAATACTCGATTATTAAATGTGAATAAACTTATAATGAAAAATTCTGTAAAAAAAAATTGAAATTAAAATATTTCCTTTTATATGACCATGTGAATAAATATATTTTTGCCATTATTAAATAATTTATTTAAATTTAAATTTTTAATATTTAAATGTGTATAAACAGATTATGAAGAATTCAGTAACAAACTGAATGGTCTCGGTGATTTTAATACTCGATTATTAAATGTGAATAAACAGATAATGAAAAATTCTGTAAAAAAAAAATGAAATTAAAATATAAAAGGAAATATTTATTTATATTTACATAAAAATCAATACATAACATTATAAATGCAGCATAAAAAATGTTATGCATCAGACACAATTATAATTTAGAGATGATATTTTAATCCCAGTTTATAAAGATGTGAAGGAAATGAATTATGAAAAGTATTCTCTCTTAAGGGTGCGGTTTAGACGGAAGAGATAGCTATATAAATATTGGCAATCACTAATTCGAGTTAGATTGTTGTTGTGATCAATGAACAATATTGTATTATACATTAAAGTAATCTTAAAATAAGCAGGAATTTCATCAGATGAATTAAAAATTATATTAATATTTAGTTTGTGTGAAAAACAATTAAGAAAAACAATGAAAATTGATTAAATTTATAGCAATTTTCAAATTATATTTTTGCTAATAAAAACTTATGCAATGAAAATTTAAAGGATTTCACTAAATTCTGCATTCAAATAACTTAGCAGACATGACCTATTAATTTCATTAAATCTTACAATTTTCTTTTCTAACTTGAACTAGTAAATTGACGTAATACACGAAAATTAACGATTTATTTTTTATTTAGACTGATACTTTATATTTGATAGATAAAAAATGTAAATAAATATTTATATTATTAAATCCAAAAGAATGGCTCTTTTTTTAAACGATTATTTCGATTTTACTATATAGCTATCTCTTTCTACTAAACTGCAACCTTAAGGTAGCAAACAAAATTAAAAACTTGATTTACTATAAAATAAGAAAAACATGAAAAAAATGTTATGCACCAAAGCGTCACACAACTTACTTCTTGAATTAACAAATACGAAAGGTCATGATTTTTTTATATTAAAGAACGAGCATGTAATAATCTCACAGTCTATTGACATTTAATCTATTTATATTTCAAACGACATCATTACAAATAGGTATATCATTACAGAGCCAATTAATTCCATCAATAATTTTCAAATCAATCAACCTGATTTATTATGCAAAATTGTCATAATTAACATCGGGCCCGAACGGAGAAAAAGAATCGCCGATTATGACATTGCACATTGGGCCGCATAAATAATTCATAATTCATCAATTTTTATGCGCGATTATTACTATAATTAGCATAGCATTAATGGAATTCTAGGCGTACTCGCATAATGCGGTAATTAATTAACCGGCCGAGAATTGCGTTTAATGAATCCGATTAGTTTGTGACAAAATGGGAATCTGTTCTATTAATAATTGTGATCTTTCTTGCGTGACATCAGTTTAGGAACGAGAGATAACTTCGAGTTTATCAAATTGAAATGACAGTGTAATTGGTTATTGAAGATTGTAATTGCGTTTGTAATTACTCGATGTATATTAAATTCATAAAATAACTTATAAGTGATTTGCCTTATATTTGAGCCTATTCTGTTATGGAAATGTTAAGTTTAACGTGTACGATAAGTTTTATCCTCACATAGCACCGAATATGATATTAAATGAAGGATTTAAAAAAAAACAGCTCAGCTCGCAATAGGCTATAATATCTAAAATATCTTTTATTTAAAAAAAATCTAAACTGAATAATACTGTAACGAAATGCGCGACGGTAAACGCGGCGTCGTCGAAAGTTCCGGAAAGTTCGCGAAACAAGCACGCTATATAAGCGCTCGCGCTAGCGGCGCTGCAGTCAGTCAGTCCTAGTCATTGCAAAAATGTAGGTGATTTCAGTAACATTTACAGAATTCATTTCAAGACCAATCAATTATGAAAAATTACAAACCGCAACGTTGTATGCAAACACAAACGCGAATTTAATCGAGCGTGTTCCACCCTTTATTTTTTTTTTCTTTCTTCTTCTTAAACGCGGGTATAAAATAATTAGTCGTCGGGCAGTTTTGCGTATCTCGCGAAAAAATCGCGCCCATTCAATTTGCGCACACGCGAGCACTTAATTATCGAGGGAAAAAAGTTATATTTTATTAATTAGCGCAATTTATTTTACGTGTAATGAAGCACACTCGCACACACATTGACGTTCATTAAACGGCTCGCGATCGGTGGTGGTTGATTGCGGCTCAATTTGCATACTGGGGTTTTTTTATGTGGAATTCGAGAAAACGGGGAAGGAAATGTGGTATGGGATTTCTAAAAAACGTAACGCAAGTACGCAATAATAAATAATTCATAGATAGCCTAGATCGTCTAACAACTACATGTATTGCAATTATTTATGTTATATTGTTAAAATTATCTGTATTATAGATGTATATATATATATATATATATATATATTCTATATATATATATCTATCGTACGAATGGTTTTAGGATTTAATTAATTAATAAAGGTTTATTACTTTTGAATTAATTAATTTGAATGTAATTGAAGACTATGAATTATATATATATATATATATATATATATATTTCATATTCTACAAAATGAACTTACACATACCTGGTCAGAGAATCCGATTTAAACCATGGTTTATAACTAGACTTCTAGGTCGATAGTAACTTATAAAGGTTCAATACATCTCATGATTGAAACTGCAAAAAAAAATTAACAACTCATTGTTGTTTCCTTTGTATTTTTTTCACTGAGCTTTCAATTGCTCAAAAAAACCAGAAGTGTTTCTGCAATATGAAAACAAGCATGTATCCTCTGGGAATAGGGAGAAGGGGGTTTCATTATTTTGTGCGAGAGAGAAAAATCGCGGAAATTTCGAAATATTTTATGAAGAAAGTGCAATTTCAATGAAAATCCGAAAATCGCAAAATTACTTCAAATTATACTAAAATGTAGCTAAGGTATGAGAGAATAATCTGTGAGAATTTGAGCTTCATTGAGAAATTAGTTTTCGGCCAGTTCGCCAGCAAAGTGGAGCTTAATAAACGTGGAGACATTTTTGATCGATTTTGCAATTTTTTGCTGCCCACCACCGATGGCTCTGGTAGATGAAATTTGTTGAAAATATAGCTGCATTCTTTGAGAATGCAATGCTGAAAACCGCATTCTTGTATCTCATTCGCAATTATTTGTAATTACGATTCAATTACAGACGTGTCTGAAACGGCCAATCTGCGGGTCTCCAATAAACCGTTCCCATAAGGCTCCGTGTTAATTTTTTTAACTGATTTATTCAAACAGCTCATAATAACGATAAATGTTATATAAGAACTAGCACGTATCCACTGGGAGTAAAGCGTAGGGAGTTTTCGTGATTTTTTTTTAAATTTTTGTAAGAGAAGAAAATATCGCCGACATTTATGGAAAAAAGTGCAATTTCAATGAAAATCCGAAAATTTCCGATTAACTTAAAATTATCCTAAATAATAGCTAAAAAATAAAAGAATAATCTGTGAGAATTTGAGCTTCATTGGGAAATCAGTTTTCGGCCACTGCGCTCGCAAAGTGCAGCTTCATGAAAGGGGCGAAATATTTGATCGACTTTGAATTTTATTTTCTGACCACCATCGACGACCAAGATAAATAAAATTTTAAGAAAAAATAGCTGCATTCTTTGAAAATGCAATGCTGAAAACCGCGTTCTTTTATTTCATTCACAATTTTTGTAATCTCGATTTAACTAGAGTCGCGTCTGAAACGGCCACTCTGTTGGTTTCCATTAAACCCTTTCCATAAGGCTCCATGTTATTTATTTTTTTCACAGAGCAATTGAAACGGCCCAAAATGACCAGAAATGTTTCCACAATATCAGAACAAGCACGTATCCAGTGAAAGTGGGGGAAAGGGGTATTCGTGATTTTTTTTAGATTTTATAGAGACAAAAAATTTCACCGAAATTTTGAAATGTCATAATTGGTATAATTTAGAGTAATTTGGCGATTTTAATTGAAATTGCATTTTGGTGCAATTTTCAATTGTAATTGCAATTTCATCGAAAAAAGAGTCGCCAAATTACTCTAAATTATACCAAACTGTAGCTAAAGAACGAAATAATAATCTATGAGAATTTGAGCATCATTCAGAAATTAGTATGAATGGAAAAAAGTGCAATTTCGATGAAAATCGCCAAATTACTTCAAATTATACCAAACTGTAGCTGAAGAACGAGATAACAATCTGAGAGAATTTGAGCACCATTCAGAAATTAGTATGTATGGAAAAAAGTGCAATTTCGATGAAAATCGCCAAATTACTCCAAATTATACCAAACTGTAGCTGAAGAACGAGATAATAATCTGTGAGAATTTGAGCACCATTCAGAAATTAGTTTTCAGGCAATGCGTTTGTTAAAGTATAAACTACACAAATATTATGCATTCTTATATTTTATTTCATTTATTTCAGGCGTTACCATGTTTTGTAATATAATTTGTTAATCTATAAACTACACAAATATCATGTATTCTTATATTTTATTTCATTTATCTCAACCATGTTAAATGTTTTTGTAATATAATAGATGTTCAATTTTAATTAAAAGCTTTAGTCCTTCGTGACTTGCTGTTTCCATTCCGTGTCAGTCTCAACTTAAACCATCACAGCGTTCGCAAAAGGGACCTTTATAAATGGGGCGAAATTTTAGATCGATTTTGTAATATTTTTTCTGCCAACCACAGATGGTCCAGAAAGATGGCCTTTGATGAAAATGTAGCTGCATTCTTTGGGAATATCAATTGCTACGGGATTAAAGAAAATGAAAGAAGGAAAACCCGCCCTTGAGCCATTTCAGGCGCGTCAGTGTTTACGCCAAAATTACTGAGCTCTTTGGGAATGCAATGCTCAAAACCGCATTTTTTTGATATCGTCTGTAATTATTGTAAGCTCGATTCAACTAGAGACGGGTCTGAAACGGCCAATCTGTGGGACTCGAAAAATAACATTGAGCCTTATGTCTTTCCCATAAGGCTCAATTTTATTTTTCGAGAAGCGCAGATTGAGCTTTTTTATTTTTGAATCGAGTTGAATCGAGCTTCTTTTTTATTTTTGAATCGAGTTGAATCGAGCTTTTTTATTTTGGAATCGAGTTGAATCGAGCTTTTTTATTTTTGAATTGAGTTGAATCGACTTTTTTATTTTGGAATCTAGTTGAATCGAGCTTTTTTATTTTGGAATCGAGTTGAATCGAGCTTTTTTATTTTTATTTTTTTCACATATCAATTGAAATAACGCGAAATGACCAGAAGTGTTTCTACAATTTCAACAACAAGCACGTATCTACTGAGGGTGGGCGGAGGTTTGATCTTCGTGATTTTTTTAAAATATCATAAGTATCGAAAAATGTATAATTTCGGTGATAATCCGTTGTATAAATTGGATACGTTTCTTTTTAAATTCCACTAAGCGAGGGTGGGAGGGTGGTTGTGTGTTGTACATACGAAAAGTGGTGTTATTTAAAAATAAGTGACTTCTTTTTTATCGATCAGAGATCTTTCCTTCCTGTCTTGAATTCATGGTTAGTTAGTTAGTTGGGAATTATAGGGCGCTTCGACATCTTTGGTCGCGATTTTATGGTGATACGCAATAAAAATGTTGAATCGTATTAATGAATTCATGAATGGTGAGAGTAAGATGTATGTTAAATAAAAATTATTTGAAAATAATTATCAAATTATAATAATTTATTAATAAATTATAATAATTTATTAATTATTTTCAAATCATTTTTATTTAATTTATTTAAATAACTGTGACCAAGTGAATAAATATTCTTTTCTATTTATAACATGTATGTATTTTAGAGGGATGTTTGGATTTCGGGGGATACATAATTTTATAATTTCTCTATTTTAATTATTTCAACTCGATTCAAGTGATTTCAGTACGAGACCGCTTAATAATTCTAATTAATAGTATTATAAATTCGCAATGTCGCTCCGATTTATAATTAAGACAAATTTAAATCGCCGATGTGCTAGCCGCTTAATGCGCCCAGTTAATCATAGCATCTATTTAAAACAACCGATCATGCAATAATGATTGATTGCGCAATTCCCTTCACATAATGATGACTTAAGATCCTCTGTGCGTCCGCAGTTAATCCTACTAGTTTTAGCTGAGAGACGTAATTAATGATTTCTTAATGGTAATAAAATTATACAGGTGCTTAAACGAAACATTACACCATGACTCCGCATAGCTGAGAAGAAAGTTTGATGTACATTGTACGTGACCATTAATTGTCAGGTAATAAAATTGCACTGGAAATGTATGAACGGGCGAATACATCCTGCGAGATAAAGCGCACACGTGGGTTATTTGCATAAAACAGACGCGAATGTGTTGTTTTTTGTATTTTTTAACCACTTCCAAGAATATGCCTAATGCGCTTGGGTTAGATGGAGGAACGCAGGAAAGTTAAAACGGACGTTTAAGGCTAATTAGAGCGGGAGGTGTGGGTCGGGGAGGAAGGGAGGGCGCGAGATGCGCCGACCTATGACAGGGTATAATTTGGCCTCGAGTTTTCTCGGATGGAATCCACCTTCGGCTATTTAACGTTTAGCATTTAACATTTGTTTAAATTGAACGGCTAATTATTTATTGATTGCTTGTCCGACACGCCTATATAGATAAATAAACACCAACACGTTATCTCCGGTTAAATACAATATTTATAAATGCGTACCTGCGTACGATTTATGGGTGCTACACCTATGTACCAGCACCAGCTCCAGTACAACAGCCTGGCCGAAGCAACGATCTTTATGCTAATGATATTATACCCCTTAAATATATCCCATAATCCATAGCCCAGGCAGGCGAGTTGCATGCGCGATCATCGGGTTCTTTGTTTATGCTTTTCGGCTTTAATTACACACTTCATTCGGGTAATTGGATTTTTAAGGTATTCTCCTCGGTTGTGTATTTATGGCCGCATCATTGTTCGATCTTGTTAACAAATTTAATTGGAAATATCTACATTCACCGTGATTTATTTCACAACAAAAACATTTTGTTGGTATTCTCCAAATTATATCGACAAATTTAATTAAAGCATTAACTTTTAAAAATTAAACCGATTAAGTGTGAAACTTTATTACAGTCTTTAATGACATTTTGGATGATTTGTTGGTTTGATGTATATAGGATTTTGAAAAGAGAAATTTAGGCCCAAGTTAACCCAGAAATCTGATACTGAATTTTATTCTGTCGTCCCTGGATGCTACGACAAAAAGCGAAACTTTATTTCTTGTTAATTGTTGAGGCTTCTACTTTTTTATACATTGTAATTCAATGCACAAACAAGACTAAGAAACTACTAATCGGACATAGAAACATGCAAAGAATAGAAATCTCAGAAAGGGCATTCGCAGATGATATAGTAATAATAGCTGGTGAAGAGAAAGAACTTCAAAAAAGCCTGAATATACGGAATGACACACTGAAGGAATATGGAATGAAGATAAACAAAACAAAGACAAAGGTAATTATGATAGGAGAACCAATAGACATGAATATAAAGATAGAGGACACACACATAGAACAAGTAGATACTTTCAAATATTTAGGAGTAGAAATAACAAGAAATGGAAAACAGGAAACAGAATTGAACAGCAGAATAGAAAAAAACGATCAAACTCTACTACGCAATGAATGGAAAACAGGAAACTAAATTGAACAGTAGAATAGAAAAAAAAACGATCAAACTCTACTACGCAATGAATGGAAAACAGGAAACTAAATTGAACAGCAGAATAGAAAAAAACGATCAAACTCTACTACGCAACGAATAAGACATTTATCAACAAGAAAGAAATATCACGTAAAACCAAAATAAAAGTATACAAAGCAATATTTAGACCAGTACTGACATTCGGATGTGAAACGTGGACACTAACAAGAGGAGAAAAGAGCAAGATACAGGCGATAGAGATGAAGTACCTACGGAGAGTCACAAAAATGGACAAAATGAGAAACACTGAAATTAGAAAGGACTTAGAATTGGATGAATTTATAGAAAGAAGACAGCTCAGCTGGTGGGGATATGTAGAACGAATGGGAAGCACAAAACCAGTGAAACAAATATGGCAGGCAAGAGTAGGAAAAAGAAAAACCAGAGGAAGACCACGACAGACCTGGGATAAGATCATACAGGAGATTCTGGAAAAACGTGGGCAGAAGCAAAAGGACTCGCAAGAAACAAAAAAGAATGGGCAAAATTTGTACATATGAATAATAATTAACCAAAACAACCCACCACTACACCATCATTATGGTAGATGGGGATTTTAGATTATATATATATGATAGACAACAAAGAAAGACATTATTGAAATATTTCCTTATACATTTTGTAAATATAATTGTATTTCTGGGTTCATGTTTTGAATAGGAATATGGAATGCCGGTAAATGATTATTCAAGTTTTACTGAGTCGGAAAAAATCCTTTTTCATGTTGTTGTTTTTTTCAATAATAAAGTTATGTAATAGTACAAAATTACTTCAACGATCATTTAAAATATATAAGTAAAAAATCAGTAGAGTTCAATTAATAACACAATCGTGAATATATTACTAATATTACAGTTTCCTTGTTTACAGTAATTCAATATTCATTGATGAGGCGACGATTCCATCGGCGCGGTCTAAAGAAACAAACAAAGCGCTCGGCACTCACAATTTTTATTATTCGTTGTGATAAAATTCGGCAGGCACTATAATCCAATAAATGATCAATACTACTTTCAGCAAAATTGCTCTCTTAGTGCCATCTCGTACCCCAGAAACTCACTACCAGCGCAAATTTCCCCTCTGAAGTAATTATACAGAGAGGTTTTTTTATCAGTATACATTAGGGGAAGTGTATACTTGCAAAAAACGCGAGTCAAACGCAATGTGTGTATGTTTAGTTGCTTATTTGGCATATATGTGTTCAATTGCGTGTTATAGGCAACTAAACACACATACATCAATGCATTTGACTCGCGTATTTTGCAGGTATACATAAGGTAAATGTATACTGTTAAAAAAAGCTCTCTGTATTTATTTGATTTAATCCATTTGCACGTTAGAAATTTATATGGATAATTTATTAAAATTGATGATTATGAATGGATAATTTACATCGACGCGTTTTGCGCAAATTCCCACCGCTTGATAATCTGTCATCCCCATCGGAGGTAGATTACGCGTCGCAATTTAACGCTATTCCCGCAAAACAAATGAAGCAGTCTCGGTGATTGGGCACGTAATAAGCTCCGACGAGAATGAGGCTAGCACGTAAAAAAAAAACGGCAATCGGTTCGCAGCAACGGAAAAGGCAAAACAATCAATCAATAGATCCCGTAATTCCAAACAAATACACCATTCTTAATGATTCAGTTCGTTAAACTTGAAGAAGCTTGTTAAAAAGTCGTAAATCTTGTCCGAGATTCACCTCCGGAGCATGTAGAGTGCGGTGCGAGCGAGCATCAGTACCACGTTGGATTGCGATCGTCCGTCCACTTCTTGTTGTGCTGGTAAGATTGTGAGCCTGCCTGTCCACGTCAGCATATTCAAACATCACGAATCGAACCTTAACGCTAATGATAGGAATTAGCCGGCCGTTCGATCCGCCGCTAATACATAGTTTAGTTACAAATTCAGCCTTCGGGGTGGTAATTTACGAAATTACCCGCCATAACACTTCAAAATAAACAAGAAAACGAGCCACAATCTCCGCCATGATCGTGTTCTGTTTATTTAAATAACCGTGCTCACGTTATCATCTCTCTCGCTGACTGGATGGCTGCGGAGAAGAGGAGAGCTCCGAGAGAGGATCACTCGTGGTCCGGCCGGGGAATTAATAACGACCACTGAAAAATGCGTTTCTCGTCGGCAGGAAACTCTATAGGTAGCTTTTAATGCGCTCACCCGGCGCTCAAATAACAGTCCTTATCGCTCGAGATAATATTGTTGGCGATGGACGAAAATCCACGAAAGCGGTGGCACAATCACTTTTATTAGCCACGGAACGGTCGGTAAGTGCACCCACCGACTAACACCGCACCTTCCGACTTCACTTCGCTTCGTAAATAAATAAATAAATAACGCCGGGCTTCGTGAGCTTTATTACTGAAATAAAGCTGCGCCTTTGGCTTTTGCTCGCATCCCGGGCGAAATGTGCTGCCATGGAGGAAATTATTTTATGAAATCTGTAATAAACACGGTAGCATTACAATGCAACTTCTTTTCGTTATTTTCTAAAAGATGCATTAAAAGATTAGGAATATATAAGGTTCATATTACTTCCTAGAATACATCAACCAAAAAATGCTTCAAATCAAAAACTTTCTAATAGAGCTAAACTTCATCTATTAGAAATTTCATAATAAATTAAAGACGACGCAAGCGCCACCTTTTGCCTAATTTCAAGTGGCATCGTCAACGATTTGGGTCTACAAGGTAGACGACCGAGAATCATTGTTTCGTCCACTAAATGAAGGCAAACTTGTCCTGTTTAAGCAAACAAGGAAAACGAAATTCACATTTAATGTGTATTAGAAATTTATTATATATACATATCTTTATTCAGACAATACATTTTTACAAACATTAATATAAAGGTTTGTTTGTTCTGGGCTATCGACCAAATGTCTTTCTGTCCGCAATTTAATATTTTTGCTTGAAATCAGAAACTTATTTACTTCTATTGCTCCAAATCAAAAACTTGCTAATTGAATTAAACTATCTCTATTGGCAAGTTTTTGATTTGGAGATTATAGAGTTAAACTATCTCTATTGGCAAGTTTTTGATTCGGAACAACAGAAGTAAAAAAGTTTTTGATTTCAAGAAAAAATACTAAAATACGTTTTATAATTACAGACAAGCACTGTAATTTTATACAAATATATGTTTATAAAACTCTGTATAAACAATTAGGTAAACGTGGTTTATTTCACAATAAATTTATTGTATAATTGCAAACGTTCAGATCCAACCTTAGAAAAATGTGCTGTGAAAAATGCAAGCTCTTCCAACAATTTTGAAAGGCAAGAGATAGTTTTCGTTGGGAATCAAAATAAAACGAATGCAACTGTTTATTAAGATATGTTACTTCTCTGAATCGAATTTCACGGTAGTTTGAAAAGAATGCATTTTTTATATCGGACATTTTTTCTCATTAATCACTTGGTAAAACATTATTTAAAAAATATTGATTTGTAAATTAAATTCACTTGGTTTTGTTTCACTTAAAATTTTGCTGATTGTATTTGAATTAATTTAATTGATATTTTTAACATCTTTAAATTGTGTAAGTCATAGCTGTACTGACGAGGGATAGATCCCGAAACACGTGTCTGCAGATGGCCTTATATTAAGTAACGTTAATTTTTGTTGTTTTTACATAAAATTTTTCTCGGATCAAAAATATTGTTGCATTATTCAATATTTGTTGATATGCAGCAGCAGGTGTACATTATGTAATTCAATGTCCGGCGTGGGTATTTGCCCGGGAAGTAGTTGTTTTAATGTGCATTTGTTTAACGTACTTACGTAGGTAAGTCAATAGTCACAAAGCTAAATGTGGAAATAATTTATTAATTATTTTCAATCATTTTTATTTAATATATTTGTTTCACTTATTTGTATTTTATTTTCTACTAGTTTCGGCTTGATGCCATTATCAAGAATGATGAATGAATGCATTTTTTGTTGATTAATTTAGAGATCATGATAAAAACTATTGATGGTTGAAAAATCACTCCGAATGTTTCAATCACAAATATCCCCTTTAAAGAACGATTGCCTTTTAAAAAATAATCAACTGCGATTTGAAATTCCCGAGTCGAGGATTGGGAAGGTAACAAACCACGTGTTTAATTTTACCTAATTGTTTAAAGATGTTTCACCAAGTGTTAAGTGAGAAATTAATTCAAGAGAAACTCTGTATAAGTCTGGTAATAAAGACATTGTTCTCTCTCTCTTTCTAAAAGCTGTCTCATAGTTTGATTTGTGATAAATCATCATCATCATACATTGCTGGACATAAGCCTCTCTTAACGTAAACCATTTTGCTCGGTCTTGGGCATCTTGGATCCACTTTGAGGATATTCTTTTCAAATCGTCCGTCCATCGAGTCGTCGTCCTCTGTTTCTGTGTGTTTCGTCTCTGGAACACATTCTCTTCATCCATCTATTATCATTACTCATTATCAATAACTAATGGTTTTACAACTAGGTGCGCCATTCATGAATGGTGACTGAACGTTTCATTAAATGTGAATTTCGTTTTCCTTGTTTGCTTAATTTCAAGTTCGCCTTCCTTTAGTGGACGAAACAATGATTCTCGGCCGTCTACCTTGTAGACCCAAATCGTTGACGATGCCACTTGAAATTAGGCAAAAGGTGGCGCTTTAATTTATTATGAATAATTGCATTATTCCATATTTGAGGGATTGTTCCTTCATCTAGGCATTTATTGAACAGTTTTGTTATTGTTTTGAGCAACTCACTTCCTCCTCGTTTGATGGCTTTACAGCAACGCCCTCTTCTCCAGGCGCTTTGCTGTTCTTCATTTCTGACAACGAATTTAGGACCTCTTCTTCAGTTATCATTGGCAACTCTTCGGATCCTTGGTTTAATATGCGGGGCATATTTTCTGGTGCTTCTGCTTGACTCTGGTTTCTATATAATTTAGTGCGGTGTTTCCCAACGTGGGGGCAATTTGATTGTTAAGGGGGGCAATACGAAAATAGACTCGACACGAGTTTAACCCTTTGCTCTGGGCCATTTAAATGCAATGCTAGATTTCCGTGCAATAATTGGAACTTTCCTAAGCGAACAAGTTATTTTTTTAATAATAAAAATTATGTATACTCTTGATCTCGTTAATGTCCATTTGGTGTAGAGCTTTTTTAGAAATGTCTTTCAAACCAGGAGCTTTCTTCCTACTCTCTCTTCCGATTTCTTACCAGTCCTCCTCACGCCATTCAATGTTCTGCTAACAGAATTATATATATGTTACATGGGATGGGGGTCATAGAAAGTTCAGAAATATTAAAGATTGTCGAGGACTTTTACACTATATCAGTGTTTCCCAAACTTTTTTGTGCATGGGGCATGGCACAAAAAAGATTGGGAAACACTGATATAGTGTAAAATTCCTCGACATGCCCCATGCACAAAAAAGTTTGGGAAACACTGATATAGTGTAAAAGTCCTCGACAATCTTTAATATTTCTGGACAATCTTTAATATTTCTTCTCTATTTGCTTGTTATTTGTCCTCTCTCATTTTCCAGTTTAGTTATTTATTATTTAATTCATTACTTAATACCCTCGTGCTTTTATTCTCTTCTATAACTCTAGTCACCCATTTATTGTTGTAGTTTCTGATGTCAGTCCTTACGGCTTTCGTTATGTCTTTATTCAGCTCATCTTTATATTGTGGATGTTTTCCTAGTAATTTTCTCCTCTTTTTCATCAAATTTTTAGTATTAATAGAAAGTTTGTCATCATTTCCTGTTTATTTCAAGCAGTATTTCTTCTTCTCACATAATCAAAACCAACAAATTCTTTAACTGGTGTAACAATTTAATTGAACCACAATGCGTGCGAATCATTACATACCTCGAAGCGCCACGAGCTATTCCCCGTAAAACACACCGCACTTTATTTATTTATTTTTTTTATTTAGTTTTTCACGCGCGGTTGCACTGATGACAAACCTTTAAACTTCCCCGGAGTATCACTTACGGATCGTTCAGCGTTCAATCCTATCATTTGTGGATTCGCCTCGAAATTCTTGGTACGTTACGCAAGTAACGCTGCCTTTTTAATGGCGGCCGCGATAACATCTTAACTGCTATTTAAATATTAATGCTCAATCGGTGCGTTCTATAAAAACGCGATATACCATTTCTCGTTATGATGGTATCTACACCTTTCACCATTTTTTCTTTATTTTTTCTTCCATTCGTGAATTTCTACAATTAATTTCATAAATCATGTAATTTGCTTTTGTGTGGTTGTTATGATTGCTATAAATTAAACGAACAAAAAAGTTGTAGATTATTAGAAAATAAATTAAGTTTGTGAAAAAAATATAATAATAATAATGTTTTTTTTTTATTCATTGCAATTTTCTCCATATTTTTTTTAAATAACATCATTTATTTCACTTCGAGTGAAAGCAATTAATTAATTTTGCATTAAATGCAAACTTTATTAATTATAATATAATAATAATATAAAACCCCGACACCAGTTGGTAAAAGGGGACATCGATTATACAAGGTGTACAGAAAATGAGTGAAAAGCGTGACTCTGACTAATTTTTAGATAAAAATATTAACGAAAATAAGTCCTTCCTTAAGCCTCACGGGCCACTTAAAAGAACTATACATTTGGCAACGCTGGATCAAACAAGTGTGCATTTATCCTGTTTATAACTGCTACATCATCCGCTGGAGGTGTTGCATACACCTTTTCTTTTACAAACGAGCGTGCGTCGTTGCCAGATCTATTTTCATTAAAAGAATGCTTCTGATGAAGTTATAAAATTGTAAAAATATCCGATTTATTAATCATTTACATCAATGGAGTTATACACGTGTCTAATTGATTGTTAATGCTATTGATTTTTTACAAAATATTTAAAAAAACAATACTAATTTGTAGTCACATATTTAAAATTCCGAAGACCTCGCGAGTCTCAATGAAGAACCATACAACATTTTTTTATTTGGATTTTCTATTAAAAATTAATTAATGAATTGAGTTACCTGAAGGTTTTCACTCATTTTATGTACACCTTGTATATAATAATATAAATTTTATATTATTTCTCCGTCAATTATCAAAACCAGGGAAATGTGAAAATATTATTTTTGTATAAGTTAATTATTTTCAATAATAAATATGAATAAATTATTAAAAATCTACCAGAACTAGTCGAGAATTTAAAGTTATTAATTTTAATTTGTGTTTTTATTTATTACATTGGTGGATTTTTAATGTTTTATTCATATTTATTGATCCACCAACACTCGTGTACAAAATATTAATAAAATCATTCTGCAAAATTAAGAGAATCGTTTTTTGTGAAAAAATAATTTTTAATTACTGAAAATAGTTCAATCTTAAAAGTCGCAGCTGGTACAACCTGAGTTTAGAAAAAAATCACACAGAAATAAATTTTTGAGATATTACACCTGGAAAATTTATTAGGAAATTCAGCTATTTGCGTCCTTTTTTTAAAAGCAAATTATTAACAGCGGTCGAGCGAGAAGAAAGAGAAAAAAAATAACAACTTCATTAGATCAAGCGACTTAGATAAAACGATTTGCATAAAAGTCTGGGGGCCAATAAAAACCGAAACCCCCTTTTGTGAAAACCCATAAAAACCTCCAAGGACAAAAAGCGTGAAGAGCGATAAATTTCTAATAACGCCGCATTGTCTCTTCCCAAGGTGCACGTTTACAGTTAACTCCTGAATAAGTTAACGTCAAAACGGTTTGACAAACGCTGAACGAAAGTAGCGGCCATCGAAATTATCTCGACAATCCCCGCGCGCAATTAACCCCACTGACCTCAACAGGGGTAGGAACATCCAGCGTAAGAAAAACAGAAGCGCACGAGAGATCGTGGATTGTCTCCGCAGGTGGTTGAAGGTGGGCCTAATTGAGTTGACCAATGTTATATATGGGACATCGTTTCACGTATTTTCTTCATTTCGGGACAATGGAAACACAGGTAGAGGAAGGACTCGGAATGGTTTATGATGTAGATAAATGGTTGTGTGTGTGTGTGTAAAAAAAACAGTACGCGTCACTCCCACGATTATGTTGAGTTAACAAGTCGTAATTTTTACGGTGCGACCGCGAAATTGCCTTTTCACAGCTTACACGATTGTATCAACACTGGTCGGGAGTGTTTCTTTTTTTATTTATTTTATTTTTACTGCCCCTTGTTAGTCGCAAAGTGCAGCAACGGCAAACAATGCATACGTCATTGCGATTGACAAAATATTATGGAGGGTTTTGTAATTGTAATTTTGATTCAGTTATTATAAGACATTTTTTTAATTGCATAGAGCCCGTAATTGCGATTAAAAAAAAAACAAATTCTTAAAACTGCAGACTTTATGTAATTAATAAGAAAATTAGCTTGTGATATCTGCATCACAATTACAACTACAAAACTTCCCATATTTATTCACTTTTATTAATTATATAAAGCCTACAGTCTTCTGCATATAATTGTAATTGTAATTGTAATTGTAATTGTAATTGTAATTGTAATTGTAATTGTAATTGTAATTGTAATTGTAATTGTAATTGTAATTGTAATTGTAATTGTAATTGTAATTGTAATTGTAATTGTAATTGTAATTGTAATTGTAATTGTAATTGTAATTGTAATTGTAATTGTAATTGTAATTGTAATTGTAATTGTAATTGTAATTGTAATTGTAATTGTAATTGTAATTGTAATTGTAATTGTAATTGTAATTGTAATTGTAATTGTAATTGTAATTGTAATTGTAATTGTAATTGTAATTGTAATTGTAATTGTAATTGTAATTGTAATTGTAATTGTAATTGTAATTGTAATTGTAATTGTAATTGTAATTGTAATTGTAATTGTAATTGTAATTGTAATTGTAATTGTAATTGTAATTGTAATTGTAATTGTAATTGTAATTGTAATTGTAATTGTAATTGTAATTGTAATTGTAATTGTAATTGTAATTGTAATTGTAATTGTAATTGTAATTGTAATTGTAATTGTAATTGTAATTGTAATTGTAATTGTAATTGTAATTGTAATTGTAATTGTAATTGTAATTGTAATTGTAATTGTAATTGTAATTGTAATTGTAATTGTAATTGTAATTGTAATTGTAATTGTAATTGTAATTGTAATTGTAATTGTAATTGTAATTGTAATTGTAATTGTAATTGTAATTGTAATTGTAATTGTAATTGTAATTGTAATTGTAATTGTAATTGTAATTGTAATTGTAATTGTAATTGTAATTGTAATTGTAATTGTAATTGTAATTGTAATTGTAATTGTAATTGTAATTGTAATTGTAATTGTAATTGTAATTGTAATTGTAATTGTAATTGTAATTGTAATTGTAATTGTAATTGTAATTGTAATTGTAATTGTAATTGTAATTGTAATTGTAATTGTAATTGTAATTGTAATTGTAATTGTAATTGTAATTGTAATTGTAATTGTAATTGTAATTGTAATTGTAATTGTAATTGTAATTGTAATTGTAATTGTAATTGTAATTGTAATTGTAATTGTAATTGTAATTGTAATTGTAATTGTAATTGTAATTGTAATTGTAATTGTAATTGTAATTGTAATTGTAATTGTAATTGTAATTGTAATTGTAATTGTAATTGTAATTGTAATTGTAATTGTAATTGTAATTGTAATTGTAATTGTAATTGTAATTGTAATTGTAATTGTAATTGTAATTGTAATTGTAATTGTAATTGTAATTGTAATTGTAATTGTAATTGTAATTGTAATTGTAATTGTAATTGTAATTGTAATTGTAATTGTAATTGTAATTGTAATTGTAATTGTAATTGTAATTGTAATTGTAATTGTAATTGTAATTGTAATTGTAATTGTAATTGTAATTGTAATTGTAATTGTAATTGTAATTGTAATTGTAATTGTAATTGTAATTGTAATCGCACAAATGCATTATAAGATATTATTCCTATTTCTAATAGGAATAATAATTATAATTAGAATATTTTCCATATTTTAATTGTATTTCTGATGCAGATATTACAAGATAATTTTCTTATTAATTAAATAAATTCTGCAGGCCTCTGCATTACTATTACCATTACAATACTTTCCATATTATACTTGTAATTGTAACTGTAATTGTAATACAGATATTACGCCGCTTCTTTCTAGGTGTTCGGGAATAGGGCGTAATGTCTGATAGTATTTATCGAGCGTTATCGATAAATATAATTGGTTAACCAATATAATAGATGCTAAATTGTCAAGAGACTCTTGATCTCGTTAATGTCCATTTGGTGTAGAGCTTTTTTAGAAATGTCTTTCAAACCAGGAGCTTTCTTCCTACTCTCTCTTCCGATTTCTTACCAGTCCTCCTCACGCCATTCAATGTTCGTGAACTGATCTTCCAGTGCCTCTTGTATTGTTTGGCTAACCAATATAATAAATGTCAAATTATCAAGAAACTCTTGATCTCAATAATGCCCATCTGGTGTAAAGCTTTGTTAGATTTTTTTAAAGCGGAGCTTTCTTCGTACTCTCTCTTCCCATATCTTATTAGGTTTCATATATTTGATCCTCCTTGCGCTATTCAATGTCCTACTAACAGGAAGAGTAGCGACAACAACACAGAAAAGTGTTGTTGTCGCTACTCTTCCTTTTCCTGAACTGATCTTGCAGTGCCTCTTATTTTATTTGATTAACCAATATAATAAATGCTAAATTTTCAAAAGACTCTTGATCTCGATAATTTCCATCCGGTGCAGAGCTTTGTTAGAAATTTCATCCAAATCAGGACCCTCTCTTCGTTCTACTCTTTCTTCCGATATCAGAACCCTCCTCACGCCATTCAACATTCTACTGACAGCGTCTTCTGTGCTGGTTTCGCTCCTCTTCCTGAACTGAACTTCTATTGTCTCGGCGATTTCCTTCGCTGTTTCCCCGTTATGTAAATTAACCTCCCTCGAGATTTGATGGGGGTATTCAGGTAATTGTTTCTCCCTCATTACTTCAACAATTTCCAGAACTCTTCCTTGTTTTAATTCCATTACCAGTCCTCCCCTTTCTTCTTGGGTATCACTTCCATCACTTCCTTTATCACAGCCCTCCTCACGCCATTCAACATTCTACTGACAGCGTCTTCTGTACAGATTTCGCTTCTCTTCCTGAACTGAACTTCCATTGTCTCAGCGATTTCCTTCGCTGTTTCCCCGTTATGTAAATTAACCTTCCTCGAGATTTGATGGGGTTATTCAGGTAATTATTTCTCCCGCATTACTTCAACAATTTCCAGAACTCTTCCTTGTTTTAATTCCATTACCAGTCCTCCCCTTTCTTCTTGGGTAGCCCTTCCATCACTTCCTTTTGGAGTTCTCTGAATCTTCTTATGTCAAAGTATTTTTCATTCGAGGTGTTTCTCCTCTTTCTTCTTGGATAGCATTTCTACCACTTCCCTTTGGAGTACCCTGTATCTCCTTGTATCAGATTCGTTAATATTTTTGACCCATCTTTCTTGAGCTTGTTCTTTTAATTTTTTTAATTTAAATGATCTATTTTCCAGCCAGTGGCAGTTATCCAAAAGCTATATGAATGATGGTTGAATATTTTATTAATGCTAATAAATTACATTCAAAGAAATGTTCAGCCACCATTCATCTAGCGTATGGATAACTAGTGATGGCCATTTCGGTTTTTCGAAGCTAATCAAACTAGTGTGTTCCATGTGCAATGCTTTGATGAAGGCGACTGAACGAAAATTGTGCGAATCATGAAGATAGTTCAGCTAGCGGGAAATCGGAGAAAAGCGGAGGCAATCGCTGAGGTAAAGCAACATGAAAAGAAGCGACACAAACACAGAAGACGCTGTCAGCAGAACGTTGAATGGCGTGCGGAGGGCCAAATATAAGAGACCTGATAAGATATAGGAAGAGGACATGGAAAGTTTTTTTTGCATTAAATAAATTCATGACAGGAAAGAAGTCAGTATTAAAAGGATGATCAGTTCTTCAAAAATGAAATGATAGTTATGGTGAAAATAGTTTCATCTTAAAAATTGCTACCTGTGTTTAAAAAAATCGCAAAGAAATGAATTGTTGAGATATTATGCCGTAATAAACTAATTGGTGCTGAAACGTATAATAATTATAAAATGTAATTGTTGTAAATTGGAGATGATGATCCGTTCATCGAGTTGGCTGTGGACCAATTAGCCGGAACCAATCTCCATTCGCACGTATGCAATTTCTCAATTAAGCAAAATCAGATTAGAAAGGAAGTCCAAATCGAAACAAAACTAGCAAACACCGCGAGACAGTCACGCCAAACTAATTATTCCCCATCTAAATAAGGACAACACGCCCGATCGTGTCCACAGGTATTAACGTACAAATAAATAATAACATTATACAAACACACGCTCGCCTCGCATAAATAACGTTATTAGCCCGACCGGCGCAAAAAGACCAACTGCGAGGCACGCAAACGCAGAAAACCGCCATTTTCGCCCATATATTAACCCCAATAATTGTCGTGTAATCTGTGAAATTAATTGATACCGCATAAATTACCTCTAAACGAAATAAATACATCATTAGCCATTAGCCGTGTTATTTACGCCCGCGGGGAGCTATGGAAGGAACGAACGAACGAACGGGTTTTAATATTTTAATACGGTCTAATTTCGTATGGAAATTGCTTCTAATAAACTTTAACTTGTCCGCGCGTATTAGAAAATATTATGTATGGTAATGCCGAGTAATGCACTGAAATGCTATGTTATTTCGGATTATTCGATTTAAATAACCCGCATTATCGGCCTTTCGGGATGGGTTCTTCTTTTTCGGCCGCCCGGGGGCGCCACATGCGATATTAGGGTGATGGTCGTATGGCGTGTTGATGTAATGTTATTAATTTTAATAAAATTGCTCCGCGCGATCACCGTCCATGCTAGACGGCTCTCGGATCGTTTAATTGAAATTAACTGTTTGAAAATTCAATCCGCATTTCAATCTCCAACGACTGTTAAAGTTGATGTAATTTATTGTTAATCAGTATATAATCCCTAACCATCCACCTATCTATACTACTCGTGGTTCCCAAAGTTGACTGGGCTCTGAACCAAAATATTCGCTGGAAATACTTAATGTTTTATTTGTTCTAATTGAAATAAAAAAAAAATATGGCTGAAAGGCTTCCGGCCGATAGCCAATTCCAAGGAGAACATTTTTTTAAAGTTTAAATAAATTGTTAAAAATGTTAAAAATATATATATACAAGGTGTACAGAAAATGAGTGAAAAGCTTTAGGTAGCGTGACTCTTTGACTAATTTTTAGATAAAAATATTAACGAAAATAAGTCACACGGTCCTTCCTTAAGCCTCACGGGCCACTTAAAAGAACTATACATTTGGCAACGCTGGATCAAACAAGTGTGCATTTATCCTGTTTATAACTGCTACATCATCCGCTGGAGGTGTTGCATACACCTTTTCTTTTACAAACGAGCGTGCGTCGTTGCCAGATCTATTTTCATTAAAAGAATGCTTCTGATGAAGTTATAAAATTGTAAAAATATCCGATTTATTAATCATTTACATCAATGGAATTATACACGTGTCTAATTGATTGTTAATGCTATTGATTTTTTACAAAATATTTAAAAAACAATACTAATTTATAGTCACATATTTAAAATTCCGAAGACCTCGTGAGCCTCAATGAAGAACCATACAACATTTTTTTATTTGGATTTTCTATTAAAAATTAATTAATGAATTGAGTTACCTGAAGGTTTTCACTCATTTTCTGTACACCTTGTATATAGCCAATTAACAGATATAAATTATACATTTGAGTTTGTTAATGTTTATTACTTATTTTGTATATTGTCTGTATATATCTGTTAATAAAGATTATTATTATTATATTTGTTAAACCACACTTGTAAGGAATAAAGATGTATATAAAAAAATATAAGTGTAAATTTAAAAATGCATGTATTCACTAGCCTAGCTCGCGACCCATAGTTTGAGAAATACTTGTCTAGATAATAAATAGATGCACTTAAAAGCTAAATCCAATTAAAATTCAACATTAATAAAAATCAAAACAACGGCACACTCGAATGAGCGCAAATAAAACCATTTCCCTATTATATGCGAGATATTCCATAATCCTGAATGCTTTAATTAGTGACGCCACATCAGTTAATCGAGTTATAAATTACCGAAAAATTTGAAATTAAACAAAACCACAATTTCCCCCGCGCGACTTTAATCGCCAATTATTATTATTTATTAACAAAAAATCAATTAGGAAAACTCGATAATTTCGAGCGAGCGCGCAATGATGTTATTTATTTATTCATTTAATTGTAATCGCAGATTAATGGAAATAAAAGAGTCCTTACACAATCCATTTAACATTAATTGAGCTACATGTGTGCGTCGCTTTTATTTTTCGTTCGCGAGAATGTTATCGTTGACACAGTCCGGTTGATTTTTATTAACGCAGTTTGTACCGGTGGCTTTTTTTGAAAAATGACTTTCGGCACGCTCAAGCTGGATAATACAGTGAGAACATAAATTTTGGTGTGCACTTTTAACACCGTTTAATGTTTATATTAATAGTGTTTTCATTACATTTTTTTTGTGGTTTGCGAAAACGAGTTTCCATTGTTTTAATTCGTTTTAGCAGGCGGGAAAATACAATTCAAAATTGATTTTTTTTTTTGAATATTTTCCGTACTTATCACTTGCTGAAACGCGCTTGTATAATGGATAGTAATTTGTGAAATAATATAATTATTAATGTAAAATAAATCCAAGTGATTTTATTTACAAATAATCTACATTTAGATTAAATATAAAATTATAATATATTAAATAAAAATGATTTGAAAATAATTAATAAATTATTTTCACATTTATCTCTGTGACTATAGACTTACCTACGTAAGTACGTTAAACAAATGCACATTAAAACAACTACTTCCCGGGCAAATACCCACGCCGGACATTGAATTACATAATGTACACCTGCTGCTGCATATCAAATATTGAATAATGCAACAAAATTTTTTGATCCGAGAAAAATTTTATGTAAAAACAACAAAAGGAACGTTACATAATATAAGGCCATCTGCAGACACGTGTTTCGGGATCTATCCCTCGTCAGTACAGCTATGCCTTACATAATTTAAAGATGTTAAAATAAATCAATTAAATCAATTCAAATACAAGTAGTTGTTTTAATGTGCATTTGTTTAACGTACTTACGTAGGTAAGTCTATAGTCACAGAGATAAATGTGAAAATAATTTATTAATTATTTTCAAATCATTTTTATTTAATATATTTAAATAACTGTGACCAAGTGAATGAATACTGTTTTCTATTTATAAAATTATAAAATGATTCGTTCCTTATTTTAAAAAAAAGTTAAGTAAGAAACGAATCATATTTTTATTCCACTTAATTTAAGTCTATTATGGAAGAAAACATAACTTTTTAGTAAGTTATGGAAGAAAACATAACTTGAAAGACCAAAAAAAGGCTTTCTTCTGCTCCCTGATTCTAATGTTCTCTGCGAGGCTAAAGAATTTTATAAGGAGCATCGAATTTTGTTTCTTTTCATAGTAGGTTAAGAATTTAAGATTATGTTCAGTAATAACTTAAACATAAGGAGCATCGAATTTTGTTTCTTTCCATAGTAGGCTAAGAAATTAAGATTATTTTCAGTAATAACATGAATTTTTTTTTACTGAAAATAATCTTAATTTCTTAGCCTTTCTTAGTAAAAAAAAATTTCATGTTATTACTGAAAATAATCTTAATTTCTTAGCCTACTATGGAAAGAAACAAAATTCGATGCTCCTTATAAAATTCTTTAGCCTCGCAGAGAACATTAGAATCAAGGAGCAGAAAGTCAATAAATTCCAGGAAGTTGTGTTTGGGCTAAAGCTGCAATAACCACGCCATTCTCTTCTTCTTCATCTTCAAATTTTATCTACTTCAATAGCAAGCTAGGAATTTAAATTAAGTAATGATTATGTTGAGTAATAAAATATTTTGAGCTGCAACGAAACAATCTAGAGTAGACCAAGAATTTAAATTAATCAGAGATTATTTTAAGTAAAATATGTTTTAATTTTTTATCATCACAGTTTTAATGAAAATATGTTTTAATTCTTTATCATCACAGTTTTAATGAAAATATGTTTTAATTCTTTATCATCACAGTTTTAATGAAAATATGTTTTAATTCTTTATCATCACAGTTTTAACGAAAATATGTTTTAATTCTTTATCATCACAGTTTTAAGGAAAGTATGTTTTAATTCTTTATCATCGCAGTTTTAATGAAAATATGTTTTAATTCTTTATCATCACAGTTTTAAGGAAAGTATGTTTTAATTCTTTATCATCACAGTTTTAATGAAAATATGTTTTCATTCTTTATCATCACAGTTTTAAGTAAAATATGTTGATCTTCTAATTTGGAGTGTTGGAAAGTGTGGGAAACTCCTGTCCAACATAAGATCCAGCTTGTCGTCATGAAACACTTGAATTGGCAAACAGGATGTAAAAGGTGGGATTTCAACATCATTAGATGTAGAGATTTCTCGCTTAATCAGATGTCCTTAAAAGAGTAACTTTATAGTTTTTGGCTTTTAACATAAATGAAATGTTGACTTTATTACAACAAATCGCGCGAACTATTTTTAAAAGAAAAAATTGCCATTTCTGCTAAGGTTTATTGTTCACATTGTAGGTTGTTGTGAGGAATGGGGAAACTCCAACTTAAGATGATGAAATACTTGATCTGGCAATAAGGATGCAGAGTGTGGGATTTCTACATCACTACTCTACACTGATGTAGAGATCCCTCTCTTACACTGACGTCCTTGAAAAGGTAACCAATAATTTTCGGATTGAATCAAATGTTGACTTTATTTAAACGAATTGTACGTCCTTATTAATTAAAAAAATATTTATTGGCATACCTTTTACATATACATATATTACATATATTAAGAACTAACTCAAACGTTCCTTCTCTTTCTCTCCCTCCCTAACCTCATCATAATTTTTACACCAGCTCCATCCTCTCGCATCCATTCATCTACCATTTTTTTAATATTAATTTATTTATTAAGTAAAAGACGTGTACAATTTTCACAAGTATTGCATTTGTCATTTTGTCATTGCATTTCCCTTCGTACCTCCTTACACTACCTCCCTAAATGTGTCCATGTATCCATATGGGAGAAGAGTGTGTATTTTACAAGGAAGGGAGCTTCCTTGTACAATACACACTCTTCTCCCATCCTTCCTTGTACAATACACACTCTTCTCCCATCCATACCTTTCTTCCCACTAATGGCTAATACCACCTTCTGCAGTCTGGTAAGGTCGAATCTTAATAGGTACCCAGGCAATTTCCCGTGAACTTATCAGCTCCTATACATAGGATTACACCTATAATTTTCGATTCTTCCTTGTCTTTCCTATATTTCTATTTCGCTCCCATTTCTCTTTCATCCACGTTGCTACATTCGCACCTTTTACTAGACTTTCAAATACCCCTGCAGGTTCATACATTTTTTCCACTTACTCCCTCTCCTGCTTCAACAAATTAATCCCTAGATAGACAATGTGAGCCTCCCCATTTCTAATAACCCTCGTTTCGATATTGCGATCCAAACAACAAAATTGGTCAATGCAGCGTTATTAGAAATTTATCACACTCCGCGCTTTTTGTCCTTGAAAGTTTTCACAAAAAAAGGTTTCGGTTTTTATTGACCACCCCCCGCCCCTCTAACGACGATATTGGTCGTTTCATTGGTTGTTTTCCTTCAAAATTCTTACTTCAATTATTAAATAAAAAAAAAATAATTATTTTCAAATTATTTTTATTTAATATATTTAAATAACTGTGACCAAGTGAATGAATATTCTTTTCTATTCAATTTCAATTACTTTAATTAACACGTTTTAATTGAAAAATGTGTTTATTTTGGATGTTGGGCTTTAACATTGTACGGCTCGTGAAAAAAATAAAAAAATGCATGCTTTTGAAAATTTTGTATAAGACAGATTGAGGTTGAATCTACTTAATAATTAGAAAGACAGCACAAGCACCATCTATTGCCGAGTAATAGTTCTTGCAGTAGGATTAAAAAAAAACGTTTGTACATGCCTAACCTATGTGCTATAAAATTGATTCGTACTAGAAGTTCAGTACAATCAAGCTTTTCTGAATTAACTGGTACGTAAAAGTTGCAGTGAGTTCATCTCTATGCGCTGATAAAGAGATTAAATCATTTTTTAGTAGCAAGCATTCATAAAGATATTAAGAATTAAATGCGCAAATAAATTCTTTCTTTCTTAATCTTATCCTCTTTTACGCGTATAGGGTGTCGAGGGGGCAAATAATATTAGAAAATTATTCTTGTGTGTTTATAAGAAGGGACGTGAAATTATTAAAGAAAATTGAATTTATAATTATCATTCTAATATATTTAAGTCTAAAAGTATTAAATTAGGGTCTGTCATAAATAATATGCTTATTTTAGTAAATTATGCCGTATTAGCCGGGTTTACCTGTGGACATAACGAGTGTGAAGTTTCATCATATTGGGCTCGAATAAAAAAATAAAGGTTGCAAATTCAATTATCTCGAAACCGGGCAGAACGTAACGTGTCCCTATCATCAGGCAGGATCTCCTCGAGCACGACGTTATTTGCGCTCGTAACTTAAAGATATCGTTAATAACGGCGGATTGATGCGGTAAAGTGTAAAAATTACCAAGCCCCTCGCCCGTTATCTAAATAGTATCTGGCGAGATACCGCAGAATTTATTAATGAGCCATAGATGGCGCATTTCGAATGCTGCCTCGTCTCATAATTACATAGATTAAGTAAAGTCGAGAAAACTACCTAACTAATATACCTTAATATTGGGTTTCGCTGAGAACGTTGCGCTCGCGAGCTGGGGCGCACTCAGCTCGGCCACGGTCTAAGTTACCCGATAATAAATCGGAGACTGGTTTTCTGATATTTTGAAAATATAATTACACGCTTTCATTTCGTAATGGAATACCACGGACGGTGTAATCTGTAAGGGTACTCCTCGGGAAATTATACAGGATTGTCCATTGATTTCGAGAAAACTCGGCTCGGTACGAAATTGGCGCGCATAAATTTTAAGTGCCCGCGCCCCGCCGTTCCCGGTCCGCTTCCATTTATTTTCGTTTGTTGTTATTTTTAAACGTCGATTTGCATAATGGTTTCTGCGGATTATTAATGTTTTAAATTTCGCACCGCATATTTTTCCAATAAATATAACGGTCGCGGAACGAGGTGCGAACGTAATCACCACCTCTGTAATCAAATTCCTGGGCTCCGCGATGAAAATTCGCCTCACCCGTCATTAACGGGCATTCATAAAGATGTCCCGGGACCCCGTAACTATAAGGCTAAGTGTTATGCAAGGCTCGAAATTAATTAAAACACCGCAAATGATCGATACGGGGAAATAATATGTATATTTATTGAATTCATCCGACTTTCTCGGTAAAGCAAATCCGCACGAGTACAGTAATTTATTCGTTAATTTCAGTGTATACGAGAGAGTTTTAATAAATACTTACTCTACCACAAAACAATCAATATTTTAAAATTATTACTATTTTCATGTTTCTGAAAACCAATAAAAAACTACACAAAAAATTAAAATCAGCTACAAATATTCTTTAAATCTAATTTAATCGTTGAGCCTGTTATTCCATATTAACACATTAGCAATTAAAACACTTAGTTAAGATTTCACTGTTTATTGGTTGACACTATAATAATTATTTCACCATACATTAATAATTATTGAATTATGTATATATATACAGGGTGATTTTTTTATCTTGAGACAACTAAATATATTGAAAACTAAGAATCTTATCAAGAAATGTTTCGAATAAAATTTGTTTGTCTCAAAGGGGCCTATTGGATGATATCAATCCCGATCTGCCATCCCCACACCCTGGGGGTGGTAGGTGAGTCAAGTTGCGAATTTCAAATAGGAACCCCTATTTTTTATAGCGGATTCGGATTCTCCGCAAAAAAATACGTAGATTTTGTTTGAAACATGATTTTGTTTTCCAGTAGATGGCGCTGTAATCGTATAAAATCGTATATAAAAAAAAGTGATGGCGTTTTTAAGAATTTTTAGAAAATTAACTAAGTGTTTAAATAAATTGCAGTAGCTAAAGAGGAAATAATTAATTTATTATTGAACTGAGTAAATCAAATATTTTCAAATTCTGTTTTATTTGATTTAATTTAAATAACTATGACGAAGTGAATAAATACTCTTTTCTATTATTTTAGTCAAATTCTTTAAACCATTGAAATAGAAGACATTATTTTTTTAATTTGGTGACGATGGTTGTGCCTGATTTTTTGTAATTGTGCATTAAAATTCTCGAAAATAGTATAAAAAGAACGTATTCCAATTTTACAAATCCGACAAGAATATTGGTAATTTCATTAATGTTTTCCATCAACGTTCTTCGTTCAATTTCTATAACTTTCGATGACATGTGTTAAGGGGCATCCACTCAATTAAAAAAAAATACGATAAATTTGGATTTTGCATCTTAACATTCAACGGCTGGATCAAAAAAAGGTTATATTTATAAAAAAATAGTGTAAGGGTAATTAAAGTTGAAACTATTTTAATACTACTTTAATTTTCTGGTTAAGAAAACATTGCTGTAAATACGCATATCCTCTCTGTATATAAATATTATTATTATTAAATAGCCATATTTCAACAAAGTCAAAAATATTATCAAAATATGTTTAATATTTCTAATATTTAAACATTGGAAATAATATGAGTAAATTATTAAAAATGTATTAATAAAACAAAAATAAGAAGAGACAATAAATTAAATAACTTCATTTTACTGTTATTTACGAAGTAAAGTTATTATTAATTGTAAATTAAGAGCGCGCTATACCTCCTTCTTTTCACTGTGCAAAATATTAAAAATAAAAAAATAAATAAAAACTCTTCACTATATCAAGCATTTCAAAATAATTAGTTTCTTTTCTTTTTCTTTTTTTCCAGTAATTATTGTAGATATTTAAAATCTGTTTTCTATGAAATTTCTGTTTATTAGTTGCGGAGGGCACTGTGAAGAGTTATTTTTATTTTTTGCAAAATATTAAAAATAAAAAAATAAATAAAAACCCTCCACTATATCAAGCATTTCAAAATAATTAGTTTTCTTAATTAAAAAAAATATTCAATCATTTTCTCTTTAACTACTGCGACCTTTTGATTTACGTGACATAAGTACTTAAAAAAATCCATTAAAGCAACTACTTCTCGAGAAAATACCCCGCCCATATAATAAACATTTGCTGTTGCATAACAAATAACAAATTATATAATGCATTAATTTTCGATTTGAATATTTAATGCAAAGTACAAAAAAATACAACAATTCTTGAAGCAAGGTATACATCGGTTGTTAAAACAATGGGGCATGTGCCTCAGTTGTAGTGATAATTATTTGTAAATATATTTGCAAATATTTTTTTCTGGATCTAAGATGGGCTACAATTGAACAAGCCGCGTATTATATCTTTAGAATTTTAATAAATATATATTATTTATAATTGTGCAAAATGAGAATTTTAAATAAATAATGTAAGATATTTTGTCGGTCTGAAAGTAAGATATTTCAAAAAAACAATTGAAGCAACTACTTCTCGGGAAAATACCCCGCCCATATAATAAACATTTGCTGTTGCATAACAAATAACAAATTATATAATGCATTAATTTTCGATTTGAATATTTAATGCAAAGTACAAAAAAAATACAACAATTCTTGAAGCAGGATATACTTCGGTTGGTAAAATAATGCCTCAGTTGTGGTGATAATTATTTGTATATATATTTGCAAATATTTTTTTCTGGATCAAAGATGGGCTACAATTGAACAAGCCGCGTATTATATCTTTGGAATTTTAATAAATATATATTATTTATAATTGTGCAAAATGAGAATTTTAAATAAATAATGTAAGATATTTTGTCGGTTTGAAAGTAAGATATTTCAAAAAAACAATTGAAGCAACTACTTCTCGGGAAAATACTCCGCCCATATAATAAACATTTGCTGTTGCAAAAAAAACAATAACATATTATATAATGCATTAATTTTCGATTTGAATATTTAATGCAAAGTAAAAAAAATACAACAATTCTTGAAGCAGGGTATACTTCGGTTGGTAAAACAATGGGGTATGTGCCTCAGTTGTAGTGATAATTATTTGTAAATATATTTGTAAATATTTTTTTTCTGGATCTAAGGTGCGCTACAATTGAACAAGCCTCGTTTATATCTTTGGAATGTTAATAAATGTATATTTTTTATAATTGTGCAAAATGAGAATTGTAAATAAATAATGTAGCTGATGGTGTTCAGGGGAGCAGAGAAGAGAAAGCTTTAGTCTATTTTTTTATGTATTGTATCATATTCATTGAGTTTGTAATTATTTTGTGGTAGGGTATGCCAATAAAGGTTTATATATAATAAATAATGTAAGATATTTTATCGGTCTGAAAGTAAGATATTTCAAAAAAACAATTGAAGCAACTACTTCTCGGGAAAATACCCCGCCCATATAATAAACATTTGCTGTTGCATAACAAATAACAAATTATATAATGCATTAATTTTCGATTTGAATATTTAATGCAAAGTACAAAAAAAAATACAACAATTCTTGAAGCAGGGTATACTTCGGTTGGTAAAACAATGGGGCATGTGCCTCAGTTGTAGTGATAATTATTTGTAAATATATTTGTAAATATTTTTTTTCTGGATCTAAGGTGCGCTACAATTGAACAAGCCGCGTATTATATCTTTGGAATGTTAATAAATGTATATTTTTATAATTGTGCAAAAGGAGAATTTTAAATAAATAATGTAAGATATTTTATCGATATGAAAGTAAGATATTTCAAGTATAGGATCTTACGCAAAAGTATAATTATTGACATTTTTCACTGGTATAAAATTACACAGGTTTCAAAAATGAAGCCGTAAAAAGAATGAAGTCGTACCGACGAGAAACAAAACCCGAAACACATGTTTACTGTTCAAAGAAAAAAATACGTTTTTACGGATTCATTTTTGAAACTTGTGTAATTTTATACCAGCGAAAAATATCAATAAACCTGTGTATTTTTTTCTTTGAACAATAAACATGTGTTTCGGGATTTATTTCTCGTCGGTACGGCTTCATTTTTGAAACCTGTGTAATTTTATACCAGCGAAAAATGTCTCTACAAACTTTATGTATATATGTATAAACTTATAAAGTTGTTAAATTAAATTAATTTAACGTCCCTGCTGCATTCTCAAGTGTAAATGATCGAGCCCGGCTTGCTTTAATTTAAATGACTCTATCGAAGTGGATATATCCTCTCTTCTATTATTATATTTATTAATTTAGTCACTGCATTTTTCGTTTAATCTAACGTGCCAACAATTATCCATCTCTTTCCCGCTGGAATGCTCTCGGAATAATCCTAGCCATAAATGGCAGATCACTCGAATTTCTTCATATAAAAACAAAAATTCTGATCCAGTTTGTGAGTTGTTAAAAAAAAGGGGAACTTATAAAAAAAAAAACAGTTTGTTGATTGTAAAAAAAAAATAATTGATAATCATAAGCCATACTAATAATAATAATATTTTTTTAACGAATGACTTTGGGAGGCCAGTAGAATTTTATAAATCTAGTGATTTTTTATCTTTTATATTTTATGTAACTGTTTTTTATCCAATAAATAAAAAAACTAAGAAAAAAAGTACCAGTATGTCAATTATGTAATTAAATGTCTGGAGGGGTATAAGCTCGAGAAATAGTTGTATTGAACCCAGGACCCTCAGTCAGAAGTCCAATGCACTGCGTTATACACCACGCCAGAAGAAATAGTTGTATTATTTTATTTTATTTATTTATTCCTTTGCCTATCTACCTTTCGGTGTAAGGCTAGTTGTATTAATGTATATTATTTAATTGTAATTGCTACGAAACAGAAAATGTCAATTATCTAATTCAATATCTGGAGGGATATAGGCCCGAGAAGTAGTTATTTTAATGTATATTAATGAAACAACTACTTCTCGGGCTAAACCTCTCCAGGCATTGAATTACATAATTGACATTTTCTGTTGCACAGCAATAACAATTAATTATTTTTAAAATCGTTTTACTTAATTCAATAATAATTGCGTTCTGAAACAGAACGAACGTTTTGAAGATTAATTAACGCGGATGTGAATTAAATATTTCGAAGAGGTATTTGTTAATTATACATTCAGATGATTTTTTTTATTCTGTATGAATTTGAAGAGGCGGACTTACCTCCATTTCTAATTCCTAATTAATATAATTAAAACCCAATGCGGGCTTCAGATTATACTCCGAGATAATCGCCGCTATTAATTACACAAGAATAAAATATACCAAAGAGTTTGTGTATATATATATGTTTTTAAAGATCAGATGAAATAGAAATCTGATAAATCTCCCGAGAAGAAAGGCTGTGCGTTTATCGATGTGTATTTGTAATTCGAGTATGAGATGACTTTAGGCGTGGAATTTATATATTTATTTTTTTTAATATAACAAGGAGTAATGATTAATGTTGTTTTAAAAAAAATTAAATAATTGTTAAATGGGTATCGATCATAGATTATTCTGCCTTTTATACAGTGCGTTCATAATCCTTTCATTTCGTTTAATTGAAGATAGGAAATCTCTGTACAAAATATGTAATATACAAAAGTAACTTAAATTAAACATAATATAAACTAAACAGAAGTCGAAGCCGGTAAAGTGGGAGGGGTTTTTAGTCGGTAGTTTCCCGGACAAAATCTGGTAAGAAAGACCACTAGTCGATGGCCAATTAACAGATATAAATTATACATTTGAGTTTGTTAATGTTTATTACTTATTTTGTATACTTTCTGTATATATCTGTTAATAAAGATTATTATTATATTATAAACAAAATGAATACGAAGCGTTCTAATTCTCATAGAAGAACATCTCTCCTAAAAATTCTCCAAAAATCCTTTTAATTACAAAATTCTATCCATTTTGCACAGAAACCCCGAAATTCCCCCAAAATACAAAACCCTACCATATACAATTTTAGAATACTGTTATAAGGAACACACTGGTCCGATAGACCGAAACGGCCATCACCAGTTATCCAAACTAGATGAATGGTGGTTGAACAAACTCGTTTGTGAATTTAATTTTTTTGTTCTATTTTTTTGATATATAGTTCTATTGTAAGTAGATTTTTTCTTGATTGTTTTTTGTATTAATTTAATCTTTTGTTTGTTTTAATCAAATAATAAAACTCCTAATTACGAGAAGAAACAAATAATACAACAATTACATGAGAACGCATGCGAATGTTTTCAGTAATAAATAAAACTTTAAGCGGGATTAATAAGTCCGGACGCGCCATTAAAATTATTAATTAAAACACCTTTTATTCCCTCCGCGGAGTAAATAGAGACGTAAAACGGTACACGGTGGTAAATCATAATTAAATAATAGTAAAATTCAAGTTTAATTACGCGCCTACGGAATAGCCGGGCCGGTCGGCCGGCAATTAGGCGCGGTTTGAAATTCATTACCAGAAAAAAACACCTGTAAAGTATGGCGGTCACTAATTAGTGGTATGGCGTTCGTCGTTCGTGTCCGTCCAATTTGGCCCGTGTTGCTACGGTCCTGTACACCGTGTCATTTTCGTGTTATTGATGGGTCCCTGAGAGACGAGAGATCCGTATCGGGGCTCGTTGGGCCTTTTGTTTCGACAATCAATTATATCTGTAAGTTCGACGCTGGTATTTTAATTTAATTAGGAGCCATTATGGGGGCGCATAGTTTTGACTAAACGGCCCGATCGAGAAGGGGGTTTTACCTTTTATCCGGGTTTTTGTTTGCTTATTGGATTACACCTTGCTTTATCAAAGTGACAACTTATTTAAGCAGAAAAATAAAATAAATAAAAATAATTGTTATTCTCCATTAAAAACAACTTAAAAAAAAATAGTTCCAAAAACATCCAACATGAGTTATATGTATAACGTTTGTATTGCACTAAGTTGAATTAAGTGCAAGTGCATATGAATTATGTGTATAACTCATGTCGGGGCTATTCTGTAAGCGAAATGTGTTACTTAAACGTTGGTTTTGCGCCATTGCTTTAAAAAATTATTAAAAAATAAAATAGGATCTTATGAATAAAACTATACAGGGTACTTGTTAAATAAGGTCTAACAATCCTAACAGTAAAATTTTATTGATATGAATTATACAGGGTGTCCAAAATTATTTATAATATTTATATTATGGTATATATGTTTCTTTCTTGCTCGCTTGAACAGGCTATCGACCTATGGTCTTTCCGCCAATGGGTTACTATTCTTAAGATGAATGCATAGAGGATATGTAGGAGAAGAGGGTGATTGATGGATTTTTGAATTTGGGGGAGATGTTGGGGATGCATATTTTTTTAAGTAAGTTAAAATTATTATTATTGTACGCGAATCTTTTGGTTATAATATTTATTTATAATATTTATTTATTATTTTATTTTTTTGTTAATAAACAGGCACCATTCATCTAGCGTATGGATAACTAGTGATGGCCACTTGAAATTAGGCAAAAGATAGCGCTTGCGTCGTCTTTAATTTATTATGATTAAAAATAAGAAAATTACATACCTTTCATGTAATTCGGTTCGTTGATAAGGAGGCCGTTTTCGTCCTTGGTGCAACGCCGAAATCCGTTTCGCAAATCGTCGAATGAATTTTTCCCCTCCAATAAACTTCACTCCATAGCAATGGGCAATCCAAATAATCGTACTCCCGGTTATAAGATTAATATTATGCTATTTTATAACATTAAAATTACGACTTGAAGTATATAAAATAACAAAACATTAAAATTACAACTGGGAGTGCGATTACTTAGCATTGAATTGCAGTTTGCTTCTCTGCTTACAAAAATAGACTGTGCCGGAATCGACGCAGGTGCTGGATGCGAGTGAACCACACTTTTTTTCGGTCATGAATTCTCGAAAATAAAACACCCTTTTTTATGAACGTACAAATATTTGGAATAATAAGTTGCATATATTAAAATAATACAAATTAATATTAATATATTAAAAATAATAAATATATTAAAATAATAAAAAAAATAATTGCGGAAATTTAAGGATTTTTTCGTCCTTAATAATTATAACTTCATTACAGTATTATGAGAAGTAATACACTTGTTATGTTCCATTCGTTTATTATCATTCAACTTAAAAATCCGAAATTCGCGGAATAACTTCAAATTGTACCAAAATCTTCCCAATGAATGGAAGCTTCAATTGTATAAATTTAATTAGTGTTGAGCAAATTGTTTCTGTACAGCAAGCGTGTCAATTGGGTTTTTGAAATATAATCAAAAAAAATCGTTCGATTTTGCGATTTTTTCTAGACAAGCACAAAACCCCAATTTTAATGACTTTTGCGTAAAATATAGATAAATCCTTCCTGAATTTCATTCTTTAAGTTACAAGATTCTATCGCATCTATGAAAAAAGTTATCTTAGATTAATGAACGTCGCATCCAAAAGCGTCGATCGGCGTTTAAGCCATTTCCATAAAACTCCATGTAAATTGAACTCATCAATCCAAATGAACCAAAAAAACAACATGTTTCTAGAGAATTAAATAACCCACGTTCTTTCTAATATCTTCAAGTATTTTTTAAAATTTCTCAGATTTTTTCGGATGAAAAAAAATTTCATCGAAATTTGAATATTTTGTGAAAAAGTGGATTTTGGTGAAAAATCCTAAAATCGCGGATTAACTTGAAATTATACCAGAATGTTCCCAATAAATAGGAGCATCAACTGTATAAATTTGAGCAATATAGAAGAAACAGTTTTCATACAGCAGGAGTGTAAATTGGGCCTTTTAAAAATAAGCGGTAAAATTGCAGAACTTTGCTAATTTTTGTAGGCAAGCACAGGAATCACATTTTAATAAATTTTATAGTGAAATATAGATAAATCCTTTCTGAATCCCATTCTTTAATTTCAAAGATTCTATCCCATCTATGAACGAAGTTATCTTAGTTTACTCAACATCGCGTCAAAAATGCAGATCAGCGCGGCTCGCTTAAACCATTCCCGTAAGGCTCCATGTAAATCAGACTCATCGATTTAAAAACTCTTAAAAAATCGGAACATTTTTTTTTTTTCGTGTGAAATAAATTCCCCTACGCTCTTTCTGGTATTATTAAAAGTTTTTGAGATTTTTTTTAGATTTTTTGGAAGAAGAACAAATTTCATCGACATTTGAATATTATCTTGGAAAAATGTGTACTTTCGTGAAAAAATCCGAAAATAGCGGATTAACTTCAAATTATACCAGAATGTTTCCAATAAATAGGAGCATCAACTGTATAAATTTTAACAATATAGAACAAACAGTTTTCATACAGTAAGAGTGTAAATTGGGCCATTCCAAAATTAGCGGAAAAATTGCACAATTTTGCGAATTTTTGTAGGCAAACATAGGAGTCATTTTAATAAATTTCATCATGAAATATAGATAGATCCTTTCTGAATCCCATTCTTCAATTTCGAAGATTCTATCCCATCTGTGAACGAAGTTTTCTTAGTTTACTCAACATCGCGTCCAAAATGTAGATCAGCGCGGCTCGCTTAAACCATTCCCGTAAGGCTCCATGTAAATCAGACTCATCGATTTAAAAAATCGGAACAATTTTTTTTCGAGTGAAATAAATCCCCTCACACCCTTTCTGATATTATTAAAAGTTTTTAAGATTTTTTTTTTAGATTTTTTTGAAGAAAAACAAATTTCATCGACATTCGAATATTTTTTTGGCAAAAAAAGTGTACTTTTGTGAAAAATCCGAAAATAGCGGATTAACTTCAAATTATACCAGAATGTTCCCAATGAATGGAAGCATCAACTGTATAAATTTCAGCAATTTTGAATCAAAAGTTTTCGTACAGCAGGCGTGTAAACTGGGCCTTTGAAAAGTGAGCAAAAAAATCGTCTACTTTTATGAATTTTTGTAGACAAGCGCAAAACTACAATTTTAATGAATTTTATAAGAAATATAGATAAATCCTTTCTGAATAAAATTCTTAAAGTTTCAATACTCTATCGTGTCTGTGAAGAAAGTTATCTTATTTTAATTAACTTAGCGTCCAAAAGCGTCGATCGGGGCGTCTCGTTTAAGTCGTTCCCATAAGAGTCCATGTAAATGCTACGCATCAATTCAAAAGATCTTAATGAAGGAAAAATGATTGTTTTTTGGCAAAATAGAAATTCCCACGCTCTTTTTAACATCTTTTAAAGTATTTTAGATTTTTATTCTATTTTTTTCTGGCGAAAATAAATTTCAGCGAAATAGAAATCCCACACCTTTAAGAGTATTTTATATTTTTATTCGGTTTTTTTTTCGGACGAAAACAAATTTTGGGAAAATAGAAATCTCACGCTCGTTTTAATATCTTCAAGAGTATTTTATATTTTTATTCGGATTTTTTTTTTCAGACGAAAACAAATTTTGGAAAAATATAAATCCCACGCCCGTTTTAACATCTTCAAGAGTATTTCAGATTTTTATTCGATTTTTTTTCTGACGAAAATAAATTTCAGCGAAATAGAAATCCCACACCTTTAAGAGTATTTTATATTTTTATTCGGATTTTTTCGGACGAAAACAAATTTTGGGAAAATAGAAATCCTACGCTCTTTTTAACATCTTCAAGAGTATTTTAGATTTTTTTTTTTTTCGATTTTTTCTGACGAAAATAAATTTCAGCGAAATAGAAATCTCGCACCTTTAAGAGTATTTTATATTTTTATTCGGATTTTTTTTTTCAGACGAAAACAAATTTTGGAAAAATATAAATCCAACGCTCGTTTTAACATCTTCAAGAGTATTTTAGATTTTTATTCGATTTTTTTTCTGACGAAAATAAATTTCAGCGAAATAGAAATCCCACACCTTTAAGAGTATTTTATATTTTTATTCGGTTTTTTTTTCGGACGAAAACAAATTTTGGGAAAATAGAAATCTCACGCTCGTTTTAATATCTTCAAGAGTATTTTATATTTTTATTCGGATTTTTTTTTTCAGACGAAAACAAATTTTGGAAAAATATAAATCCCACGCCCGTTTTAACATCTTCAAGAGTATTTCAGATTTTTATTCGATTTTTTTTCTGACGAAAATAAATTTCAGCGAAATAGAAATCCCACACCTTTAAGAGTATTTTATATTTTTATTCGGATTTTTTCGGACGAAAACAAATTTTAGAAAAATATAAATCCCACGCTCGTTTTAACAATTTTTAGAGAATTTTCGATTTTTATTCTGATTTTTTGGACGAAAACAAAATTAATGAAATTTGAATATTGTTTTGTAAAAAAGTGGATTTTGATGAAAAACCCAAAACACTCAGAATAACTTCAAATTATTTCAAAATGTTCCCAATGAATGGAAGCATCAATTGTATAAATTTAATTAGTGTGGAGTAAATAGTTTCTGTACAGCAAGCGTGTCAATTGAGTTTTTGAAATAAGAACAAAAAATTCGTCCGACTTTGCGAATTTTTCCAGACAAGCACAAAACCTATATTTTAATGAGTTTTGCGTGAAATATAAATAAATCTATCTAGAATCTAATTCTTCATATTCTAACATTCTATCGCATCTGTGAGCAAAGTTATCTTAGTTTAATCAAAATCGCGTCGAAAAGCGTTGATCGGTGCGTCTTGCTTGAACCGTTCCCATAACACACCATATTAATGGAACTAATTTTTTCAAATGGCTTGAAATATTTTTTTCTAGCAAAATATATACTCCACGTATTTTCTAACAACATCAAGAGTTAGTGAGAAATTTTCAGATTTTTTACGGAGAAAAACAAATTTTACAATTGCTTATTTACAAATACTTGATTACTAATATTACTCGATTTTGCCAAACACTATTAAACTCCAATAAACCACAGCCTAATAGCCCGGAAATCAACAATTCTAAGCTCAAAATCCCCAGACAATATGATAACAAAATTTTACAAAAATTATTATAACAATATGTAGTAGTCTGTCACGGACTATATTTGTGCTGAAAATCCCCATTTCATTGATTTTAAAATAAAATATATAATATTATATATTGAATATATGTATATATATATAAATAAATAACAGCTGAATTTAATAAGTAAACCCCACTTTCCAATTCAAGAGTTTCTTTTTTTGCCTGAAAATGGAATCATCAATTAATCCCGTAATGAAATAATTCCAAGGCACGACTGCGAATTTCGCAAAAATTAATTCAATAAGGAGACGTGCGAGGGCTGGAAGGCTTAAGCGCAGCTGCGCGCCGTCGAAGCGGGTATTTTCCGCGGCGGGGGGGACGATGACGATGGGGGCGGCACCGGGGCACTTAATCCCCCCGGGGTAGACTTTCACAGGTATGCGTATGCAAATGCGGTCCCCAGCCAATTTTGCACCTCACAATTATTAACGCGATTATTCCACTAATGAAATTATGGCCCTTGTGGTCGTCGAACCAGCCCACAAAAGGAGTTAATCGCCACCCTTTGTCAACTAATGTCGCACTCTTTACGATTTACGGAAACCGGCCATAAATCATTCGGATAATTGGAAGATTGCAGCGAGGGGTTGTGAAGCGATTATTATTGTTTGATCTGTGGGTATTGTGATTTTATTGGGGATTATTACTTTAGAATGGATTATTTTTTAAATTGAATTTTAAATTTTCTTACATTAAATTATAGCAATGTAATAATTTTTTTAATAAAATATATTATATACATATATTAAATAAAAATGCTTTGAAAATAATTAATAAATTATTTCCACATTTAGCTCTATGACTTTTGACTTACGTAAATGCTAAATGTTAATTTATTAATTATTTTCAAAGCATTTTTATTTAATATATTTAAATAGCTGTAACCAAATGAATGAATACTCTTTTCTATTTATATTATATACAATTGTATCTTTAATCAAATAAAGATATTTTTATTGAAAAGTGATTGATAGAGGCGGGATTCAGTTGTTTAAAATCCATATTTCCTTTTTTAAATTAATTTTAAATCAAATGGTTTGATTTTCAAAATAGTTTTTATTTTAACACAAAAATTGCTAATTATAAATATAAAAGAGTATTCATTCACTTTTTCACAGTCATTTAAATAAATTAAAGAATTTGAAATTAATTAATTAATAAATTATTTTCTCTAATGTATTTATTTATTTTTTATTTATTTATTAAGCAAGAGACATGTGCAATTTTTACAAGTATTGCATTTGTCATACAAAATTATAAACTATAAAATACATAAAGTTAAAACTAAAAGTAAAAATAATAATTATATAATAATAATAATACACATTAAAATACAAAAAAGAAAACAGCTCATTTTATTTCTCATATTTTAATATGTCGAACAATAAATGAATTAAATAATATCCTGCAGAAATTCCGCGACCGAATAATACGCTCCCTCAATAAGCAGTTCTTTTAGCTTACGCTTAAATGTTTTCGTATTTTTAATATCTTTTATTATTTTTGGTATTTTATTGTACACACATATAATATGGGCTTTGCTTAAACAATGTCACAGTAGCAAAAGAGAAAATAATTTATTAATTAATTATTTTCAAATTCTTTTATTTATTTTATATTTCTATTTGATAGTTGAGGCTGTTACTTAGTGAAACTTTATACCCATTTTTTTAAATAAAACAGACGTTTAGAAATTTCACAGTTTATTGTAAGCACTGCTACAGTTGTTTCGCTAGACAGTAGCATCATCAGGCAGATGATTAATCATTTTTTATTTAAAAATTGAAGAAAAAATACATTTGTGTTCCGACTAGTTTCGACGTTTACATAAAAAATGTTTCGCAACGGGATAAATAAGAATTTAATTCAAAATATAAAAAAAAACATATTTTCCGTAATATAAAAAAATATTTATTCACATGATCACAGATATTTAAATAAATTAAATAAAAATAATTTGAAATAATTACGTTAATTTTTTTTTTTTCATAATTTCTCCGTTTTTTTTTTTTTTCATTGTTTTTTAATAATTACAAAACTATAAAAAATTAAAGAAATGAATCAACATGATGGTTGTGACCGTAAGAACGTTTTTATATATTTCATCTTTATATTTTTCATCGTTCACATATGTATACATTTATTGAAAGCCTGATTTCATTAGAAATTTGATTACATAATGGATTTTATTATTATCATTATTTTTTTTTTTCAAAAATGAGATAAGATGATTTGTTTATTGAATGAATTTCTCATTTATAACTTGGTGAAACATATTGAACTATTATTGATGAAGGTTTTTAAAATTAAATTACACTTTTGTCTCTATTTACTCGATATCAATCTTGATAATGCCGTAAAAAGCGTAACTAGTCGAGTAAATGGAGACAAAAATTGTGAAACTAACCAAGTGTAATTTAATTTTAAAAACCTTCATCAATAAAGATGATTTGACTGGGATCTCTCATAAATACTTGAATATTCATAAATCCGTTTTAAGTCGGAGTTTATATTTATTTCAGCCTCACGATACGATTCTGGATGAAAATAATAGTATAGTTGACTATCATATGCATACATGCGCCCACAACAAAACTGCAATTGGGAAGGAATATTCGATGTGTAGATAGAAACAATAGAGGGCCCAACTCCGAACCCTGCGGTACACTTTCTCTTATATCAATAAAGTTTGACTTAGAATTATCGAGTAATCATAAGTGGGGTAAATAATTTAATCACTCAGCCATTAAGTTATTGCTAATAATAATTATAATAATAATAATAATAGTATTTATTTCCAACGGTATAACCAACTCAGCCATTAAGTTATTGCTGATAATAATAATAATAATAATAATGGTCTTTATTTCCAACGGTATAACCAATTACAGGAAAATAATACAAAAAAACATATACATATAAAACGAGTTTCACAAAAGAAAACAAATCAAAACAATATACAAATGTCTATGTTATTATGTTTAGTGATTTTCTCACTTAACCTGTGGTTTATGTTATTACTCCAAATATTTA
Source organism: Philonthus spinipes (assembly GCA_963082785.1). Classification (NCBI taxonomy): domain Eukaryota; kingdom Metazoa; phylum Arthropoda; class Insecta; order Coleoptera; family Staphylinidae; genus Philonthus; species Philonthus spinipes. Next base: position 22,216,634 of record OY720311.1, read on the forward strand.
TAATAGAACAAATTCCATAAAAATATCCTATTCTAGTTTTTCGGCGTTGATACATATTGTCGAGACGGGGGCCCGCTGCATAATATTTGTTCTGGATGTTCGCATTTGAAATGTACTTGGAATGTATTTGGAATGTGTTTCTTGATGATTCTTGATGTGTTTCTTGATGAAGCCCTTGATGAGGCCCTTGGGACATGAAAATTTAATTTAGCTAATGAATAAGTAGTGTTTATTTAACAAAAAAATAATGTTTTTATTAAAGAAAGTGTTACTGTTTTATTAGGTATATTATATTAAACTCTTCATGTAACTCAAAACAAATACATACAATTGGGTTAATCAGATATACAATACTTCTTAGCTAACATTTTGCTGAAATCGAATTAATTTGTGCGTTCAACTGTAGCACTGCAGCGCTTTACGAAAGCGGTGTCGCTGAACTGTACCGCTTTACGTGTGGCGCTGCAGCGCTTTATCAAGCGAGAAAAGCATGTATTTTTTTTTTGCTGGATCGCTTTTCAAGCTATGCAGCTGTAAACAAAACCGCCATATTTTCAGTACAAACAACTACAATTTGCCCGTTCAGGGAACATCAAGAGCTTTACGCTGCAGCGCTACATATCTAAAATTTCCCTCTATCATTGGGATAATAAGAATTTACAAGTTTTCAATCAATGTAATGTTTTTTTTTACGATTAGATTCATAAAAGTAAATAATTTATTATAAATTAAACACAATAAATCTTTCCACATGTACTCGTAACACCAAAAACTAGTAACCTAAAAAAGAAAATTACTCAAAAGTATCAAATTCCATGATGAATTACTCCGGACTACCCATATTCAACCATCAAATCCATCAAACTTTTTCACGCGCACTTTTTCACCTTCTCCAATTTACGCCGGTGTTTATTTTGCCCGCGATAAAGACATTAATATCGAAAGTATATGCAAACACTGTCAGCCGTCGTTATTTACAACTATAAAATTAGACAAAAATGGAACGAGTGCGTTTTACAATCATTTATAACGCGCTCTGGCCATAAATTACGACGTCAATTATTGTGTGAATAAAATCAAACCATCGACTCGAACGTATAAATTCCCGAGATAGCGCCCGGAGCGGTATAAAAGTGTAATTTTATCATGTATCATTTTTTTCCGGGCGATGTATTTGACTTATAAATGGAAATAACTGGTTTAAATAAAGTATGCGTGGATTTATGTGCGTGATTGATTACGGATTTATTTGCATGTGATTATCGAGGGGTATTAGGGTGTGTAGTAATAAAAATAACTTTATAGGTACAAAGACGAATGGTTTGGTTACAAAAAAATGCTGTTATTTCACGAAAAACATGGCTAAAAGTAAAGATAGGCAAAGTCGATCTTTTTTGTCTCTGAAAAAATGAAGTATATAACAATTTTCTTAATCATAATAAATTAAAGACGACGCAAGCGCCACCTTTTGCCTAATTTCAAGTGGCATCGTCAACGATTTGGGTATATATATTGTTTGCCCTTTCGAAGTTTTATCTCAAATTATAAGAGCATTTTTCAAAAACAATTATAATTTTCCGAAAACATTAATTACCTAATCGCGCGAAATTTAATTAAAACGAACATCCTGCATTTCATTTAATATTTTTTTATGTAATAACCACCGTTAAACAATATAATTATCCACTTAAGCAATTTTTCCGTTTAATTTTATGTATGCGGGGCCTAATTGAGCTCCCTCCGTTCAACAATTTACAATTTGCCGTGTTGTACGTAACGTGGTAATGTGCACAGCCGCATACATAATGTATAGATTTCCTTTGTTTCGAATTTCACGAGTAATCGCCGATCGATCAAGATGCAGGATCGCGGTTTCGCACTTGTTTTCACACATTTGTGCTTCCTAGTGCAGTTAATGTATTCCCCACATTACGGCGACGCATTTGCATTTTAATTGGTTTTACATCATAATAAATTGTTTGCGCGGATTTATTTATTGGGCTAAATTAAATTGTTTTAATTGTATAATTCGTATTTTATTGGTCGTAATTTGTTCCGTGTGTTTAAATCAATTTACACTTTCAAACATCATTTCACTTTACGTCGTTTATTTTGCGTTTAAAGCTAAGTTATTTGCTTGCAACTATTTGTATAATTGTAATAAATAATAATTAGAGGAGGTTCAATGCTAATCAAAGTCATTAAAAAATACGGGATGGGATTTGAACTTGAGTGTTGTTTAAGCCTCGATTTTCACTTAATTTTTAAATGTTAATTTAAAACATCATTCAGGGATATTCTGTAAGGGAAATGTTAACATATAAGTTAAATTTTATCTTCATAGTCTAAGCAGCTTATATAACAGATATATGTTCATAAAATGTGAAATTAAATAATAGCGTACACTTTAAACTGGGCTTTTCTCGCATATAGCCAGAATATTTTTTTTATCTATATAAAACAACATTATAAGACTTTATGTTTAATTAATTTCTCACTTAACCCGTGGTGAAACATGTTTGAATTAATTCAGTATGATTTAATTGAAATTAATGATAGCATGAATTTGTATATATATTTAGTTGTTAAAAAATGTTTGTACATTCCTCCCTGAAGATGACCAATGGTCGAAACTAGTTGGAGAAAATATAAATAAGTGAAACAAACCAAGTGTTTTAATTTCAATTAAATCATCCTGAATTATAAGACTTTCTATAGAAGCATTACGCTGGCTATAAATCACAAGGGATTTATAATTTCTGCATAACTTCAGGTTTATTCACGTACTTCTATGAATTACATGAATTACCAAAATTAGTTAAAATGAGAAACCTCGACACCCAACAAGGGTAAAAGAGGATAAGATTAAGAAGGAAAGAAAGTTAAAATGAGAGTTGTATCTATGACTTCTGTATTAAACAGCATCATAAGGCTTTCCACAGAAGCATTATGATAGCTATGAATCACGAGGGATTTATAATTTCTGCATAACTTCATTAATTACCAAAATTAGTTAAAATAAGAAAGAAAGAAAGTTAAAATGAGAGTTGCATCTATGACTTCTATAAGAAACAGCATCATAAGGCTTTCCACAGAAGCATTATGAAAGCTATAAATCACGAGGGATTTTATAATTAGTGCACAACTTCATCTTTATTTAAGTATTCCTATGCATTATAATAACCAAAATATTAATTGGAATGAAATAGCAATTGCCATTTGAACACAATTATAAAACTAACAATTTCTTATATATATATATATATATATATATATATATATAGCAATACATTTCTGAAATTTGAGAAGCAACCATTCGACCAAACATCCTGCAACTTGTTCCACAATTATCCACAGTTCGCGCACTCGATATTTTGCATTTGTTCCCTATCCACTTCGGATCGTAGCCCATTATCAAGCTGCACTTGCGCATTTCACTTAAGTGCACCGTTAAACTCGCAGAAACAGGCATGTAATCAGAAAGAAATTACCGGGCAAGTCGAAGCCAACACCCACTGAAAACGCTCGAATTCAATAAAGGCAATTACGATTTTTTTAATGCTACCCGCAGTCCACTTATAAATAGTCCCTATTGGCTCGTCACGGTGGTTAACCGTTTGATATGGTCCGGGAAATTTAATTACTTCATAACGCGTACCAGCGACCACGTCCACCATTTTGATTCGTGTTGTTATTTTTTGTTTTAATTTTATTAACGCGCAGATTGTGAGAATGTTTCAAGTTTATTGTTAATGCTTTATATTGCGTTTCAGATTTTTATTATTTGATGTGCGGAATTAATCGTAATTTTAAGAGTAATTTTGTTGAATATTATTAAGCACAATTTTTATGACTCAATTTTTTTAAATCAACAATGAAAAAATACAAAGAACAAAAAGCGCCCCTCACTCCTTTGTGAGCCAGTTTTGGAACTGTCCTCCCCCCAGAACTTCCTACACTTCTAAATATTATGGGTTGTTTGAGTTTTTAGGGGGCGATTGCCTAAATTTGAATAAGGATCCAGGCAACTGCCCCATGAAATCTCGAATAACTCATGACATTTAGAAGTGTGGGAAGATCTGGGTGAGGAACAGGCAATTACTCTCTGGAAACTGGAATAACTCGTGACATTTAGAAGTGTGGGTAGTTCTGAGAAAGGAACAAGCAAATACTCTATGGAAACTAGAACAACTCATCCCATTTAGAAGCTCTGGGAGAGGAACAAGCAATAACTCTCTGGAAACTGGAATAACTCATCCCATTTAGAAGTGTGGGAAGTTCTGGGAGAGGAACAAGAAACTAGAACAACTCATGCCATTTAGAAGTGTGGGAAGTTCTGGGAGAGGAACAAGCAAATACTCTCTGGAAACTGGAATAACTCGTGACATTTAGAAGTGTTGGTAGTTCTGAGAAAGTAACAAGCAAATACTCTCTGGAGACTAGAATAACTCGTGCCATTTAGAAGTATGGGAAGTTCTGGGAGAGGAACAGGCAATTACTCTCTGGAAACTAGAACAACTCATGCCATTTAGAAGTGTTGGAAATTCTGGGAGAGGAACAGGCAATTACTTTCTGGAAAGTGGAATAACTCCTGACATTTAGAAGTATGGGTAGTTCTGAGAAAAGAACAAGCAAATACTCTATAGAAGCTGGAACAACTCATGATATTTATATGTGTTGGAAGGCTTCCAAACGCCAAACTGATAAGCCTAAGTCATATCTCCCCATAAACCTCACCTATTTTCTCCAAAAATCGATGGAGCAGATTATTGATAGAAATATCAGAGGAATAGCGCTCCATTCGTTTTCTCTTCATAAACACCAATTTACCTATCTAGCAGGCAAATCAACAAAAAATGGAGGTTATGCATATGCTCAAACAGTCAAGCCGCATTAAAGGCAATACATTAAGTCTAAACCTGTCTGGGGGGTGTAAACTATGCCTAAAGCAACTGGCCAGAAACAACAGAATTAAATCCCAGGGCATGCAGGGATCAAAGGCAACGAAACATCCGACCTCCTTGCCAATGAGGTGAGGTTTGTAGGGCGCTTCGACGGCAAAGATCATTCGCGCTCCTTGCCAAGGAGGACTCCAAAACTTAATTTATTGGACCAGAACCCTACAGCGGAATAACTAAAGTCGGCATCAAGGGAATGATCCAGTAAGAATATCTTCCCATTCCTGTTGCATTCCCTTGCCAAAATGCTCACATAAGAGACACATCTGGTTTGCGGCAGGCGAAAATATTCATCGCCTTCTCTACCGTAAGGGACAAGCAGTTTCTAAAGTTAACTAAAGGCAACCTAAAGCACCCAACTGACCTTCTAAGCGGACATTGTCCTCTGAAATACGATCTAATTAATATGGGTCAGACAACGGATGACAAATGCAGGTTTTGCAACAAGGCACAAGAAACAACAGAGCATATATTTTGTGAATACTCTGCCCTGTCCCTTCAAAGAGGGAACTACCTGTCATCGGCCACTTTAAAGCCCGATGAACTGGTACGCATTAACCCTCAACTTATTGTAGACTATGCAAGAGGTTTAGATATTGAGAGTCTCAAATAGGTCAGGGATAATTACAAAAGATCTTTTATGTCCAAGCAATTTCGAAAGGCTATACGACCCTTTAAAATAACTTAACTTAACAATTGTCAAAAATTTAGATAGAACTAGGAGACTTCCAAAAATCACCCCTTAAAATAACATAACTTAACAATTGTCAAAAATTGAGATAAAACTAGAAGACTTCCAAAAATCACTGAGGGATATTATTGGTCTTTATATTCATATTTGTAGGCTTCAGTCAGTCAAGTGAAATATAATGGTTGTTATTATTTGTGGACACAATCTGAGTTTCTCGTTTGATTCTTATTAATCACTTTGTGAAATATGATTGAATTATTTTATTTTGTTTTGCTAATATTAGTGAAGTGATTTAAGTGATTTTAAAATATATATATAAATTGTTTAAGTGGTTATTTAAATAATAATTAAATCCGATGTTGATTTATGAATAGCCGAAGCCCCGTTCAATTCTAAAGCAGCATATTTAATAGTGAATGGCCAATCATAACTTACAACACGGGAACAATGTGAAACGGTCTACTAAGAATAGCCATCATTAGTATTATAATTGAATTAGATAAACCCCACCCATACGTGTTTAAATTCATTACGGCTCGGACTCATTCCGGATTCAATCTGATCGAGCACACTCGAGAGGTCGCCTTTATTAATGAGAGAAATGGATGATTAATTGCGGCCGGTGTCGGAACGGTTCGCATTCCCATAAAAATTTCATTAAATTCGTATCTGGCGAGCTTCCATGACTGATTTATCTCCGGGGAATCTTTGAAAAGTGAAGCGCACACGTCGACCCTCTTTATGAAATGTTGTCATACAGCCCGGCTTATCAGATGCTGAGCGATTCATTTGTGGGGAGGAGATCGCCTATCTGGCTATCTGCGGCCTTTTGAAACATTATTTTATTGGATCTCATTTCAAATATTCCCCGTGTTCATCGCGAGGGTATTAATATTTGGATTGGGCTTATCACTTACGCATACCATCCTTTCTTTCTTTCTTCCATCCTTCTCCACTGATTATTTATCTCGCGGATGCTCTAATTCCTCTGCCCGATCATTCCCTTGCACGCTTCTAGTTGTGTATTCATTTATGTAATAGTCTGAGGGAGATAAGGATAATGGGACCCCACGTTGCAGGATTAGCATTTATTCTTAATTTCTCAAAGTCAGAGCTTCTTTATAATTAAGACGTTAAGCTTTCATAAATGCTCTTGATTGATAGTGATGTTAATTAAGGCGATGCAAACATCCCGTACTTTGCATGTTTATAACGAAATTATTTCTTAAATATAGATTAATCAAACTAAAACAAAAACATTTTATGTATACTAACAAGATCTAAAAATAGAATTTATATTATGAAAAATATTTGAATGCACATGAATTAGAATATATATCATAATAATAAGCCTTTATTTCAAAGAAAACAACAAACATGTGAAAAATACATGATGAAATATATTTGAAATCAAATGACGTTGTTCAATTTTGCATCACTGCAGAACTGTATTCCAACCAAACCATTAAATAATAAGAATAAAAAATAAAGTGGTGCAGAATAATTCTTACAAAAAATAAGACAGTAAAACGATAAAAGATAAGAGATAGGAGGAATATTAAATTCCTTCCATTTTACTCCTTTTAAAATATCTCTTTTTGCTTAGAAGACATATTTTTCACTTAGTCGAGCTCATGCAGAGCTCAATTAAAAAAGTGTAAGCTTTAATTAAAGCTTAAAGTCAACTGTATTATTCCGATAAGCGTGAAATTATTTGCGCTCAAATTCCGCATCATTATCCCACCCATTTTACGCCTTTTAAAATATATCTTTTTGCTTAGAAGATATTTTTATCAAACTTAGTCGACCTTAAAATCCTCAATAAAATATTGTAGAAATTAAATGAATTTCAAGTTCAAGCCTAGAATTTGTTCAAGCTTAAAGTTGATTCGATGTTTTCGTTTTGTAATTCGCACTTAAAAAATATAAAAAAAAACTTCGAGCTTAATTCGAAATAAAAGCTACTTTAGAGATCTTCTAAGTTGTAAGTTAAATAGTTGCTTTTTGCATGGAATTATAAAATTTTCATTTTAATTGTTTTCTCAATTCGCACTTAACAATTCACAGGAAAAATTAAACTTAATTCAAGCTAAAACTGCCCAAAAAGGTTTAAGTTTTGATTTAAGCTTGAAACCAACTTAATTGTTGCGCTAAGCGTGGAATTATTTGATACAAAAGTTGATTTAACGTTTTTCGTTTTGAATATTCCTTTATTCGCACTGCCAATTGAGAAAAAAATAATCTTAATCTTAAGTCAAAATCTACTTAAACAGGTCTAAGCTTTGAATTTAGCTTAAATTCAACTGAATCTTTGTGTTAAGTGTGGAATTATTTGCGCTTAAAGTTAATTGGATGTTTCGGTTTTAAATATTTCTTAATGCACACTTAAAAAATTGATAAAAAAATATTTTCTAGCCTAATATAGGCCAAAATCTACTTAAGAAGGTCCATGCTTGAATTTAAGCTTAAAACAGAGTAGTCCGTTGCACTAAGTGTGGAATTATTAAGTCTTAAAATTGATTCAATATTTTCGTTTTGAAATTTCCTTAATTCGCTCTTAAACATTAACAAAAAAATAAAATTAAATCAAGCTTAAAATTACTTATGAAGGTCTAAGTTTTGATTTCAGCTTAAATTCAAATAAATCGTTGCGCTAAGTGTGGAATCATTTGGGCCTTAAATTAAATTCGATGTTTTGATTTTGACTATTCTTAATGTTCACTTAAAATTATGATAAAAAAATAATTGCGAGCTTAATTCAAGCACAAAATCTACTTAAGGAGATCTAAGCTTGGATTTAAGCTTAAAACCGAGTAATTTGTTACACTAAGTGTAGAATTATTTAATCTTAAAGTTGATTCGATGTTTCCGTTTTGAAATTTTCTCAATTCACACTTAAAAATTAATAACAACACAAAAATAAACTTAGTTCAAGTTTACAATTACTTAAAAAGGCCTAAGTTTTAATTTCAGCTTAAATTCAACTGAATCATTGCACTAAGTGTGGAATCATTTGCGCTTAAAGTAAATTGGATATTTTAGTTTTGAATATCCCTTAATATGCACTAAAAAAATTGGTAAAAAATTATTTCGAGCTTAATTCGTATCAAAATCCTCTTAAGAACATCTAAGCTTGGATTTAAGCACAAAACAGAGTAATCCGTTGCACTAAGTGTGAAATTATTTAACCTTAAAGCTGATTCGATATTTGCGTTTTGAAATTTCTTCAGTTCGTGCTTAAACATTAACAACAAAAAAAACTTAATTCAAGCTTAGAATTACAAGAAGGTTTAAACTTTGATTTCAGCTTAAATTCAAGCAAATTATTGTGGTAAGTATGAAACCATTTGCGTTTAAAATTAATTGGATATTTTGAATATTTCTCAATGCGCACTTAGAATATTTGGTAAAGAATAATTTCGAGTTTAATTCAAGCCAAACTCTACTTAAAAAGGTCTAAGCTTGAATTAAAGCTTAGAACCGTGTAATAGAGTGTGGAATCTTAAAGTTGATTCGGTGTTTTTGTTTCGCAATTAAACATTAATATAAAAGTAAATAAATTTAAAAATTAAATAAAAATTATTTGAAATGGCAGAAAGGCTGTTGTAAATAAAATAATAATATTTATTGTTAATTTCTTTCACATTTATATGCATATTGTACTGACAATAAATATTCTTTATATATATATATAATAAACTAAAATATATATAATATATTAATAATATAATAATAAACTATATATATATATATATATATGATTTGAAAATAATTAATAAATTATTCTCACATTTAGCACTGTGACGAAGTGAATGAATACTCTTTTCTATTTAAATAAATTTAATTTAAGCTCACAATAAGGTTTAAGTTTTGATGGCGATAGCCATTTTCCGAGTCTTAACTAGTGAATGATTGTAATGATGTAATTTAGTGAAACTCTCAGAAATAGATTTTCTGTATATATATATATATATATATATATATTATAGTTTTTTTTTTACAAAACAGTTTAATAAATAGACGAAAAACGTTTACCTCACTTTTGAAATTGTATATAATGATGCAAACTTTATAATAAAAAAAAACTAAAAAAACTTAACGTTTATAAAGGGTATAATCATGATGATTAATTACGCTTGAAAATCTCCCTTTTTCTCCGTAATTTTTCTAGTTCGCGCAGCCGGTCCGCGTCCACACATGGTAGATGGTTTTAGGTATAATTGACAGTAAATTGCTATAATTTCTTATGACTTTATAACATATAATGGACATTTAATTTGTACCTGCCGCAGGTAGAGCCCCTCTTGCCTGCAGCGCTATTTTCCCCTTCGAAACGTAAAACGAAACAGAAGAGAAAAAAAAAACATTCCTTGCTCCGTGCATAATTCCCCTGTTAATTTCATTAAATTAAACAACTCCGTCCGTAAAGTACTTTTGTTAAAGGTTTGTTAATCGTATGCGAGGATGCATGTTTACATTAATTATTGGCCTTTTAGCCGCAACTGCTTCGCGGAATTCACAAACGTCCGAGTGTTTGTGTGCTCCAAGTGCTTCGAAAGGAGACGGTAATTATTATGTGGTGCAGCTATTAATTTACGAAGAATGTTGGGAAGGTACACACATGCACACGTTCGTACGGGTTAAGATCGCTACAGTACTTTAAATTGTATTATGGGTTTAATGGGTATAATCATATACACATATACTGTTTGTGTGGAATGCACTTTGGAAAATGTGATTTTCGACCCTGTTTCTTTAATAACACACACTCACTAAAATGCTGTTATTAACTCGGGTAATTTAACGTAATGCGCTCTTCTTACTTATTTCTCATCTTAAATCATTACTATTTTTACCATTACATAAACTAAATTTGAATCAATTTTATTTATGAATATCATTTCTTTATTTATTCATACCCAAGAGATGCAGTACATCCAATAAAAGGCTAACATGAGTTTAAAAGTAATATAAAATTGGTATATATAAATAAAAATAAAGTACAAAATAGAAAGACTGTTATTCCTTACTTCACTTTTTATTTTTATGTTAGTTGTACATTTCGAGACACAAAGTGCTCATTATCTATAACAAACTACTCGAAATGTACATCTAACATAAAAATAAAAAGTGAAGTAAGGAATAACAGTCTTTCTATTTTGTGATCAATCACTTCACGTAAACTCGAAAATATACAGTTAAAAATAAAGTAGCCGCAGTTATTCAATAAAACATTCGTTTTACCAAAAATATCAACATTGTACGCTATGATATGACTTATATTATTTATATAATGAAGAATTGCTGTGATGAGAAGTATGAGGAGTGCTACAAGAAAAAGTATAACATGTCCTATTAGCAAGGTACATGAAAACTGACTGGCTCCAAAGCAGGAGTATCATCAACAAAATTGTTAATCAGCTTATAGAGATACAAACATGATATACGAACGAATTACCTACAAATATTTGTCACAAACATGATATACTTATGCCTATCGAAATCAACTTAAACTCCCTTAATGAACGTAGCTGACTGTTTATTAATAACAATTATAAATTAATATCACAGAAAATTACGATTTCAGCTTATTTTTTCATTTCTATTATTTTAAAGATAAAAGAAAAATCATTAAAAATCTTTAAAATAGATAAATTTCTTCATGAAACTCTCTATACACCCAGCATGTTAAATTAATTTTTCAAACAAACATCTTTATTCAGACAGCAGAATTACAATTCTTTACAAATATTTATATTTACAATACATATCGATGGGTTAGTAGTATGGCATGGGCTATCGACCAGAGGTCTTTCTGCCCATTAATTTGTCATTTAAACAATTATTTTAATTCTGTAGCCTTGTTTTAGTTCTTTAATATTATGGAAATCTAATTTTAGTTTTAGTTTTCGTTGCTGTTGTAAAATTGGATGATCCGTTTAATAAACAAAATAATTCAATAGATATGAAATAAATTTTGCATTTTTTTTGGCATAGGATTTTCTCCAATCAGCCACTAACGATTTTTGCAGTTGGAAAAGAGATTGATCGAATTTTATTGATTATTGCTAGAAATTTTCCTTGTTTAATTTCATTGTAATTTAAATAAATGCAAATGTGTGAATCATCTTTGTTTCATTTTATTTAAACGAAGTATATTGCTTTTTTATTTATATTATGTGTGGGATTAAAAATAAAGCTGTTTATTAATATTTATTTATTTATTCCTCAGATTATACACTGTATTCTTTTTTTTTTAATTAAAGGTATTTTTACAAGTTAATCTTAATTATTGTACAAATCTTCTCACTGTCGATAGTGTTGAAAGAATTGTGGCTTTTTGTATTGTGTTGTGTATTTGAGCGGGCAAATTTAATAGTTTTAAATTATTATTATTAAATGGGTGTTCCATGAATTTTTCAAAATTATTAAATATAATAGAAGTAAATAAAATTAGAACAAATCAATTATGAGTTAACTGAAGACTAAAAGAAAAGTGAAAAGTTAGTAATTTATAAAAGTTCTATTGAATTAATATAATTAATGGTTTTAATATTTAGACATTGGTAGTTCATATTGTATGAAATAAATATGAACATAATATTAAAAATCAACCAATAAACACAGATTAGATTGAATAACTTTAAATTCTCGACTAGTTTCAAGAGAATTTAAATTTTGTTTTATTAAAATTTCTATGAATAAATAAATTAAAATAAAAATTAAAAAATAAATATATCTATTGTAAATATGCATAGAAATTTTAATAAAACGAATTTTAAATTCTTTTGAAAATAGGCTAATAACCCGAAACTAGTCGAGAATTTAAAGTTATTCAATCTAATCTGTGTTTTATTCGTTGATTTTTAATATTATATTCATATTTATTTCATAAAAAGAACTAAAGTTTAAATTAATTTAAATAATGAATTGGTAGCTATAACTATTAAACCATCCCTCTCACTTCTGTAAAACGTTTTTTATATTTTTATTTTTTTCTAATGCATCCTTACCATTTTAAAACAACCCATAAACCAGTTCCTTCCCCGCTGGTATAATTTCCCAATTTTTTTTATTATAGGTTATCCGAGTTAATGGCATAATAGATTACGTTTAAACCGCTTTCTAACGTGGAGAGCGTTTAGCATAAATTTGGGCCGTTTAAGACAATGGCCCTCGGATTCAACCCCACGGGATCACCTAAGCAGCCCGTTTATAGTTAATAGGGTATATTTTAAGCGGAATCTTTTGGCGAATTATTAGCCGTAATTTATGGGCCCGGCCAGATTTAATCGGGCCGGATCTGACACGTACCTGTTGAGAAGAGAGACGAAAGTATTTTTCGGTAAATACGCAATTTTCTCAGCGGTGAATAATTGAAATGATTGATCGGACCGGTTTTTGTGAAGCAATAAGAAAACGAAAAATAAACAGGGGGGAAAGTAGGGGGTGTGATTATGTCGTAAATTATTTCTTGATTGTGTTTAGTTAATGGGGAGAACACGTCGTCTGGGTTATTTGTAACGTTTATGGTTTATTAATGTTGTTAACGTGATCGAATTTTCGGTGATTTTTCTTCCCAACTTAAACGGTCTACATATTTTATTTTTATATTAATAAAATAGAGAAAAAACACATGCTAGTCTCACCATTCATCAATTCATCAGTACGAACCAAGACAGTTCAGCCAGCTAGCACAGATATTTCTAAATTCACATCACCATAAATTCATGACAGAGCAGAAAGACCTCAGGTCGATAGCCCAGGACAGACTAACATACAAACTTATAATTGTATTAAATAACTGTATATTTTATAAAGGTATCGTCTGAATAAAGATGTATATATATGGAGAGAGAAAAGCTTAATATTTTCACATAATTTTGTTAATTGTTAATTTGTACTTGAATAAGTATAAAAAGCAAATATAAATGTTAATGAAATCTTCTAATAAAATATATTGATCATATCACAGTAAATCAATGGATTTTATGTCGCAATAATACATCACAAAACTTCACTTTATTAAAAATTCAATTTTCTAAATCTCCTCTGTGTGTAGAAATTAGAAGAAGATTATTGGAAATTTAGAGAAATTTTCAATTATTCGGAAACGACGGAGGACACAATGCAGCTCCTCTTTGGACAGTCGTCCGAAAGACGACCAGATTACACGGGCTTTGTCAGTTAAGTCTTTGTGGTTAAGTAAATTAACCAGCGGCTTAACGTTTTCGCGTAATCCCTAAAAGCGCATTCTCGGTATTTATGAACAAAGCCGAAGCCGTGCCAGTGAAGTCAGTCAATTATACCTAAACGGATATTATTCAAACTACTGCTACTGTCGTTTGGGATATATGTATTTTCTTCTTTTTTTAATGAAATAAATGTTGATTTATGCAAATTTTTAAATTCACAAGGACGAAAGGTGTTTGACTGTGTGATGTATAAGGAATATTATTATTCAAACATTCAATTGTTGATGCTGTCACTTGATGAAACTGCATAACAAAATTAAATACAGAAACGACATTTTGTTTTAAATGTTCATAGTTTCTACAATAAGAAACGCCGATACAATTGTTTCGCCAGTACATTGGAGTACATTAAATAAATTACAGTATTCGGGGCTATTCTGTAAGAAAAATGTTAAGCTTAATTAATTTCGTTGAATGTGAAATTATCAATTAATTTCACATGAATATAAATATATTATAAGCTGCTTAGACTGTGATAATATGAATCAACGTAATATTATCACAGTCTAAGCTGTTCAGATTCCAGAAAACATAATTATTTTCAATCATTTCAGGCCATTTTAATAGCTCCGCAAAATTAACATTGAGCCTTATGGAAACGGTTTAATGCAGACCCGCCGATTGGCCGTTCCGGACATTACCGTATTTGGATAAAAATTACTAAACTCACAGGCAATATAGAAAAATGGAATTTTCAGAATTCGATTCTTAAAGAATTTAGCTATATTTCCATCGAAGATCATGGTTTTAGATCGCCTAAGACCGCCAGAAAAAAATCGCAAACTTGAATAAAATTTTCGCCCAATTCGCGAAGCTCAACTTTGCAAGCAATTTAGAGGAAAACTTATTCCTTGACAAGGCTCAATTTCTCACAGATTATTCCCCCATTCTTTAGCTACATTTTTGTATAATATGAAGTCATTTGGCGATTTTTCGATTTTCAACGAAAATTGACTTTTTCCTTGCGATTTCTTCAATTTTCGGTGAAATTTTTTTCTCCCCAAAAAAATCTGAAAAAAATTTCGAAGACACTTGATGGCAGTAGAAAGTATGTTAGCTATTCAGTTTCCAGAAAAAATAATTATTTTCATTTATTTAGGGCCATTTTATTAGCTCCGCGAAATTAACACGGGGCCTTATGGAAACGGTTTAGTGCAGACCCGCCGATTGGCCGTTCCGGACATTTCCGTATTTGGATGAAAATTACTAAACTCACAGGCAATTTAGAAAAATTAAATTTTTAGCATTCGATTCTTAAAGAATTTAGCTACATTTCCATCGAAGATCATGGTTTTATATCGCCTAAGACCGCCAGAAAAAAATCGCAAACTTGAATAAAATTTTCGCCCAATTTGCGAAGGTGAACTTTGCAAGCAATTTGACGAAAAACGAATTCCTTGACAAGGCTCAATTTCTCACAGATTATTCCCCCATTCTTTAGCTACATTTTTGTATAATATGAAGTCATTTGGAGATTTTTCGATTTTCAACGAAAATTGACTTTTTCCTTTAGATTTCTTCAATTTTCGGTGATTTTTTTTTTTCCCCAAAAAAATCTGAAAAAAATCTCGAAGACACTTGATGGCAGTAGAAAATACGTTAGTTATTCAGTTTTCAGTAAAAATAATTATTTTCAATTATTTCGGGCCTTTTTATTAGCTCCGCGAAATTAACACGGGGCCTTATGGAAACGGTTTAGTGAGGACCCGTCGATTGGCCGTTCCGGACATTTCCGTATTTGGACAAAAATTACTAAACTCACAGGCAATATAGAAAAATGGAATTTTCAGCATTCGATTCTTAAAGAATTTAGATATATTTCCATCGAAGATCATTGTTTTAGATCGCCTAAGACCGCCAGAAAAAAATCGCAAACTTGAATAAAATTTTCGCCCAATTCGCGAAGGTCAACTTTGCAAGCAATTTAGAGGAAAACTTATTCCTTCACAAAGCTCAATTTCTCACAGATTATTCCCCCATTATTTAGCTATATTTTGGTATAATATGAAGTAATTTGATGATTTTTTGATTTTCGACGAAATTCCACTTTTTCCATTAAATTTCTTCAAATTTTGATAAAAAAATTTTCTCTACCCAAAAAATCTGAAAAAATTCTCAAAAATCCTTGATGATAATAGAAAGAATATAGGCTATTTTTTTCCCCCAAAAAAATAATATTTTTCAAGCAATTTTAGTTCCGCAAAATTAACATGCTTCCTTATGGGAACGGTTTAGTGTGGACCCGCCGATTGCTCGTTTTGAACGTATCTTCGGTTAGACGTAAATTACTAAGTTCACAGACAACCTATAAGAGCTGACTTTTTAGTATTAGATTCTTGAACAATCCAGCTATATTTTCATCAAAAACCATCTATATACCTCGCCTGTGATCGCCAGAAAAAAATCGCAAAAACGTGATAAAATTTCTCCCACTTTTCAAAGTCCAACTTTGCGAGCGAATTGACTCAAATCTAATCAATCGATTTTATTATAATTCTCACAGCTTATTCTCCTATTCTTTAGCTATATTTTAGTATAAAATGAAGTCATTTAAAGATTTTTGAATTTTTAGGAATTGCTTATAATTGTCATAAATGTTTTCGTTTCTGTATTTTTGTTCTGTTATGGAAAAATAAAAATATTATTATTATTATTTGAAAAAAAATCGCTAAAATCATAATGAAAAAAGTGGTATCATTATGATTTTAGCGATTTCTTTTTCAAATAATAATAATATTTTTATTTTTCCATAACAGAACAAAAATACAGAAACGAAAATATTTATGACAATTATAAGCAATTCCTAAAAATAATAGTTCTGATACTGGAAAAAATTTCTCTAAAAAAAAATTGCAAGCCAACTGGCGAAAAACAGAATTGCTTAATCAAGCTAAAACAACTTGTTCTTCTCTTCATTAACTACATTTTGGTATAAAATATTACATGTCTACCAATTTTCAACTCAATCGTAGACAAAAACTTTTTTAATGAAAAATATCATGAATTGCTTGCATTTTGAATTGGGGTTGTTAATATCGTGTACATAAATGCATAGGATTGTGTATAGAGGGGATAAAATCTATATTAAATTGAATATAGGGTTATATTCAAATAAATAAATTCCTCATTGTATATATAGAAAAAGCTTTAATAAAAATATATTTTAGAAACAACATTTTTTATTTTTTTTTAAATGTTTCTAAAATATATTTTAGAAACAACATTTTCATTTTTTTTTAAATGTTTCTAAAATATATTTTAGAAACAACATTTTTATTTTTTTTTAAATGTTTCTAAAATATATTTTAGAAACAACATTTTTTATTTTTTTAAATGTTTCTAAAATATATTTTAGAAACAACATTTTTTATTTTTTTTAAATGTTTCTAAAATATATTTTAGAAACAACATTTTTTATTTTTTTAAATGTTTCTAAAATATATTTTAGAAACAACATTTTTTATTTTTTTTAAATGTTTCTAAAATATATTTTAGAAACAACATTTTTATTTTTTTTAAATGTTTCTAAAATATATTTTAGAAACAACATTTTTTATTTTTTTAAATGTTTCTAAAATATATTTTAGAAACAACATTTTTTTTTATGTTTCTAAAATATATTTTAGAAACAACATTTTTATTTTTTTTAAATGTTTCTAAAATATATTTTAGAAACAACATTTTTATTTTTTTAAATGTTTCTAAAATATATTTTAGAAACAACATTTTTTATTTTTTTAAATGTTTCTAAAATATATTTTAGAAACAACATTTTTTTTTATGTTTCTAAAATATATTTTAGAAACAACATTTTTATTTTTTTTAAATGTTTCTAAAATATATTTTAGAAACAACATTTTTTATTTTTTTAAATGTTTCTAAAATATATTTTAGAAACAACATTTTTTATTTTTTTTAAATGTTTCTAAAATATATTTTAGAAACAACATTTTTATTTTTTTTAAATGTTTCTAAAATATATTTTAGAAACAACATTTTTTATTTTTTTAAATGTTTCTAAAATATATTTTAGAAACAACATTTTTTTTTATGTTTCTAAAATATATTTTAGAAACAACATTTTTATTTTTTTTAAATGTTTCTAAAATATATTTTAGAAACAACATTTTTATTTTTTTTTAAATGTTTCTAAAATATATTTTAGAAACAACATTTTTATTTTTTTTAAAAATGTTTCTAAAATATATTTTAGAAACAACATTTTTTTGAAGTTTCTAAAATATATTTTAGAAATAACATTTTTATTTTATTTTTTAATGTTTCTAAAATATATTTTTATTAATAGTGACAAGATGACAAGTAAATCGAAGTCGGTTAATAAAAATTAATGACATCATAGGAAACAAATCCCGTCCACTTCATTTAATTCAATTACCCAGGAGAAAACATCCAGAAGTTAAATACACCGACTACTTGATCTCATCTCCCGAATAGGAGCAACGTCACGCTGGAGCGGATAAAAATTAAGAAACCGTTCACAATTAATGATCGCTTAAACTCGGCGAACAATGTCCGGTAACGGAGAGAAAAATCCGTCACCGTCAATTAGGACGATCCGTTTCATCCCCGGCAGTGAATCGTCACTTTCGCCCACATTCCGAAATATTGCGGTCAGGTAGGAGGAGGACCGGGAGGGAAAAAGGGTACGCTTGTTTTCTGGGTGTCAATTCGTGGAAGGTTATTTGGGCCGCGCGGGGGGCAATTTATGTCTCCAGAGGTGAGCCTTCTATTAATTATTTTTTATGCGCTTCTCGAGGAACGGCGGTAGTGGTTATATTTATGCCACTTCTGTGGATGGCTTTAATGTGACTCGGGGTTGGATTTATTGTTTGCTTTCTTTGGAAGTGAAATACGAAATAGAAAAATCTAAAGATCTTCATCAGCATGAGGTATTCGTGGTGACAATTTTATTTTTTTTAATTGTTTACTTTCTTTGGAAGTGAAATACAAAACAAAAAAATCTGAAGATATTCATCTACTTGAACTGCTCGTGGTGACAATTCTTCTATTTTTAATAAATTAAATTAAAAAAAAATGAAAATAATTAATAAATTGCAAATTACAAACAAAAATCTAAAGATATTCATCTACATGAACTGCTCGTGGTGACAATTCTTCTATTTTTAATAAATTAAATTGAAAAAAATGAAAATAATTAATAAATTATTTATTTATATAATAACTGTGACATTTAGTTTAGGTGTATTTCTTGTTACACACAATTGGTAATAAGCAAGTTCTTTGCTTATTATCAATTAGCTACCGTTTACCGTTTTTGAGATATTTAATCTCAAATACAAATTTGGTATAGTATTTTTAATCAAAGTAGGCCGTGCCAGAACAACTAATTTATTTAGTTGTGAAAGTTACGCGAACACAAATATAAAATAATTTAGTGAAACGAATAATCAAGTGTATTAATTAAAATACATCATAATTCATACATATTTTTTTTACCACAGGATAAATGAGAATTTAATAAAAAAAAGTAAATAAATATTAAGCCGTAATTATTTTAATACACGATATTATTGAAAATACAACAATGTAAATAGGTATGTTCTTGGCTGTGCGCCAGGATCCAGGTACAACGAATCTTCTTATCTCAGGAATGCGTTCTCGGAGTGAGTCGTCGATCGTTCTTTTTTTCCTCTTGATTTGCGATAATTGTGCTCTTGTATTTCGATTCAGTCGTCCGAAAACGCGCAGTGTTCACTATTCCGGTTTAATTTTTAACGTTAGAAATTAGTAATAATTAAAAACGCGATTTATTTTTGTTTATCAACAAGTGGTAATTAGTGAGTGGTGGAGGTGAGTTGGTTTTCGATTCACCAGGAATGGGTTGGAAGTTATTTTTTCTATTAAGGTATGTTAATATTAATCATTTATTTTTAAACAGATTTTACGATTCCTATTATTATCATCAATTTATTCTCCAAAATTGCTTTTATCAATAAATTACTTTCGCAATAAACAAATGCGATTTTCGCAAGACTAAAGTAGGTATACATTAGTTCTAAATTCATTAATGAAGATTTGCTAGTTTGTTTTGCGATTCCTATTCTTTTAAATTGTCCACATCGCAAAAATTATGTTTAACAATAAATTAATTTTGCAACAAAGAAAACATTTTTTTTTTCGTAAATTTTTAATCATTTTCATCACTTAACCCGCGGTGAAATATTTTTGAATAATCTTTGAAATTTTCCAAAAAACTAACACTTGTTTTTTTCTTACAAAATGTTATAATAAATGGAAAATGTGCCGTCCCTTGCTCGAATACGTTTCTATCCTATTCCATAATTACTTAAATGGGATACCCTATATTTTTTACGCTAGTTTAGTAGAAAATTGATCACTCTTCATTTTTTATATAAAACATTAAATAGCTACCATTTACCGTTTTTTAAGATATTTAATCTCAAATACAAATTTGGTATAGAATTTTTAACCAAAGTAGGCCGCGCCAGGACAACTAATTTATTTAGTTGTGAAAGTTACGCTTAATATTATAATTAGTAAGTAAAGTACATTTTACGTTATATTTTGTAACACTGGTGCAGTTAAACATACTTCTTCAATAAATGATTCATTTAATTGTTAAAAACTAACAACAACTATATTTTTTGGTTATTATTCGAAAAATATTTAAAATATTCCTATATGCTTCTTAAATTGATTTATTTAAACAATTCATGTTGACTGAAAAACCGAAAATAGATACTAAGTGAAATAATAAAATATTTATATCATTATATTTTGTTAACATTTTTATGTATTTATTTCACACATTCACATTTTTTTTTATTCAATAGCATTCAAACATTTTACAATTTTTTTCTTAAAAAATATGTCCCAATAACCATTATAACTCGCTAAATAATCGTTGAGCAACTATTTTCTTTATATTTTGCATAAAAAATAAGTAGGAGAAAGGACGAGTATTTTTATTTAAATAGATTTTTATATTTAATACTTACAATCATGATTGATAAATACAACAGAAAATGGCTATCAATCGTCGGTCTTTATTCCTAATTACTTTATACATATAAAAATATTTAATCAGACAATATGACAACAAAAATTTACAAAATTTATTATAACAATAATAATAATAATCTTTATTGTCCAACATATTTAACATTTACAGGAAAATCTAAATACATGTGATATAACATGGAACGCATATGTGTACATATACAGAGAGCTTTTTTTATCGGTATACATTTCCCCTATGTATACCTGCAAAATAGGCGAGTCAAAAGCATTGATGTATGTGTGTTTAGTTGCCTATAACACGCAACTGAACACACATATGCCAAATAGTCAACTAAGCATACACACATTAATCGGTTCAATGCGTTTGACTCGCATTTTTGCAGGTATACACTTCCCCTAATATATACTGATAAAAAAACCTCCCTGTATATAATAAAACAAGCTTGGATTTACAATTAGTTATAATATTAAATACCATACATGAGCTTGACTTAAAGAAACATATCATCAAACAATATGTACAATTGTGTTAGTAGTCTGTCATGGGCTATCGACTTTCTACCCTTAATTACTTTATTTTTCTTAAATCTTAGATTTCACAGGAAAAAAAAAATCAACAGCACTTGTATCAACCCATTGATCATACTCAAAATCCACATTTATCAACCAGATCTATTTCTTTTTTGTTTGTGTGTGTATGTTTGCGTGCATCCGAGAACCAGATAAGTTAACGGCTATACAAATAATTACACGTTCCTTCAAAAGAAAAAAAAGAAACAACAACTAAAGCTCTCACAGATAAACATCTTTGTAACCTACCTGCCGTTTAGATCCGTTATTTTTTGGGAGATGGTGACGGGCTGTCTCTCCCCCCCAGAAACGTATCACACACAAAAAATCTCGCCTTGTCGAGATATATCAATTACCACACGAATTTTTCACCATTATTTTAAACGTTTTATTATTAGGAATTTTAAAAAAGGCAAACATTTTTTTAGTTTGTGTTAAATTAAAAGATTATTTTAATAGAAAGATTATGCATTTATCATCAATTTTAGTTTGTTTTAAATTTAAAGATTAATTTTAATAGAAAGATTATGCATTTATCAATAATTTTAGTTTTTTTTTAAATTGAAAGATTAATTTAATAGAAAGATAATGCATTTATCAACAATTTCAGTTTGTTTTAAATTGAAAAATTAATTTTAATAGAAAGATTATGCATTTATCAATAATTTTAGTTTGTTTTAAATTGAAAGATTAATTTAATAGAAAGATTATGCATTTATCAACAATTTTAGTTTTTTTTTTTAATTGAAAGATTAATTTAATAGAAAGATAATGCATTTATCAACAATTTCAGTTTGTTTTAAATTGAAAAATTAATTTTAATAGAAAGATTATGCATTTATCAATAATTTCACTTTGTTTTAAATTGAAAAATTAATTTTAATAGAAAGATTATGCATTTATCAACAATTTCAGTTTGTTTTAAATTGAAAGATTAATTTAATAGAAAGATTATGCATTTATCAACAATTTTAGTTTGTTTTAAATTGAAAGATTAATTTAATAGAAAGATTATGCATTTATCAACAATTGTAGAGAGCTTTAGTAAGTGTGGAGGCGTGGGATATAAGGGCAATTGTAAATTTTATCTTTATTATAAATTCTCTATATTCTGCTACATTAAAATTCTATAATCTACAAATTCTCATTTTCTAAAAAAAATAATAAGTTAAATTAGTTTTAAATGCCATTTGGATTCCCAAATTTATTCTAGCTAGTTACACATCTTTATTGACGAGTTTTTTTTTGAGTTTATAATAATACTAATAACAATATAAAATATTTTGAAAATGTAAAGCTTTCTTGTCAATCGTCTGTCGACCATAGGTCTTTCTGCCTTAATTTATTCTATTTTTTGTGACATATTTTTCTTTCAAATCCCCTTGGTTTGGATGTGTGGAGCTTTTTAATAAATTTAAATCAAACTCTCAAGTCCAAATTAAGATGAACTGTTTCATTTTATCCAAAATTAAATCAATTCTCACGAAGTGTAAAGGTTTCTCGTCAATCGTCTATCGACCATAGATCTTTCTGCCTTAATTTATTCTAATTTTTGTGACACAATTTTCTTTTAAATCCCCTTGGTTAGGATGTGTGGAGCTTTTCAATAAATTTAAATCAAACTCTCAAGTCCAAATTAAGATGAACTCTTTAATTGTATCCAAAACAAAATCAATTCCCACGAAGCATCAATAAAATACGCGCCTCGGCTTTAATTACAACATTAATGGCCTACATCACGTCACATTAATTAAACCATTCGCGAATGATCCTCGTGTAAAAAAAATGCGTTCAGTTACGCAAGCCTGCTCCTGAATAATACAAGTTTTTATAAGAAGCATCAACTCTCGCGCCAGACGTTATTTATGACTGCCAGGGCGGACGTATCAATCGGATTTTCACTGGCGATCAATCATCATCATCCAGGATTTCCGATCCGATTTCAGTTGTAATCGCCGAATGTTTTCGTCTTTTTATCGGTAATACCGTAACGCTAGTTGTGGAACACAATTATTGTATATTAATTATGATTTTTGTGTAATTGGAATGGATTTGTTGAGAAGTAGTACTATTAACGCCATCTGTTTTTTATTAACTAAAACTATTTATAGTACTGTGAAAAAAAAATTAATTAAAAAAATCATAACGCTCCTTATGGAACACAATTATTGTGTATTAATTTTAATATTTGTGTAATTAGAAAGGATTGATAACTAAAGCACATCTGTTTTCTATTAACTAAAAGTACTCGTAGTACTGTGAACGATCTTTTAATTATAGATTGATAGATAAATACATTATTGATACAAAAAGTTTACATTTTGTCAACAACAAAAAAAATACGCAACGCTCGTTGTGCAACACAATTATTTTATATTAATTGCAATAATTGGTTAATTTAAAAGCAGTATTATTAACGTTATCTGTTTTCTATTAACTAAGACTATTTATATTATTTATAGTACTCTGAAAAAATAACTAATAGTACTTATAGAACTATAAAAACCTTTTAATTAAAGTAATACATAACGCTCCTTGTGGAACACAATTGTTATATAATAATTATGATATGTTTGTAATTTAAATGGCTTTATTAAGAAGCAGTACCATTAACGCCATCTGTTTTCTATTAACTAAGAGTGCTTGTAGTACTGCGAAAGACCTTTTAATTAAATAAATGAATAAAACTCGTCATGAAACACAATTATTCTACATTAATTATGATTATTTATGTAATTGCAATGAGTTTATTGAGAAGTAGTACTATTAACGCCATCTGTTTTCTATTAACAAAAACTATTTATAGTACCGTGAAAAAAAAAATAATTAAAAAAATCATAACGCTCCTTATGGAACACAATTATTATATATTAATTTTAATATTTGTGTAATTAAAAAGGATTGATAAATAAAGCAAATCTGTTTTCTATTAACTAAAAGTACTCGTAGTACTGTGAAAGATCTTTTAATTACAAATTGATAGATAAATACATTATTTATGAAAAAAGTTTTAATTTTGTAAACATTACCTATGTCAACAAAAAATTGCGTAACGCTCGTTGTGCAACAGAATTATTTTATATTTATTGTAATAATTGGTTAATTGAATAGCAGTACTATTAACGCTATCTGTTTTTCGTTAGCTAATAGTACTTATAGAACTGTAAAAAACCTTTTAATTAAAATAATACATAACGCTCGTTGTGGAACATAATTGTTGTATAATAATTATGATATGTGTGTAATTTGAATGGGTTTATTAAGAAGCAGTACCATTAACGCCATCTGTTTTCTATTAACTAAGAGTACTTGTACTATTGTGAAAGATCTTTTAATTGAATAAATTTATAAAACTTGTCGTGAAACGCAATTATTGTATATTAATTATGATTATTTGTGTAATTGCAATAAGTTTATTGAGAAGTAGTACTATTAACGTCATCTGTTTTCTCTTAACTAGTAGTACTTATAGTAATGTGACAAACCTTTAACCAAAGAAATTCATAACTCTCGTTGTATAACTCAATTATTGTATATTAATTATGATAGTTGTATGGAATGGGTTTATTGTGAAGCAGTACCATTAACGCCATCTGTTTTCTATTAACTAAGAGTGCTTGTAGTACTGTGAAAGACCTTTTAATTAAATAAATTTATATAACTCGTCGTAAAACGCAATTATTGTACTTTAATTATGATTATTTATGTAATTGCAATGAGTTTATTGAGAAGTAGTACTATTAACGCCATCTGTTTTCTCTTAACTAGTAGTACTTATATTATTGTGACAAACCTTTAACCAAAGAAATTCATAACTCTCGTTGTGTAACTCAATTATTGTATATTAATTGTATGGAATGGGTTTATTGTGAAGAAGTACCATTAACGCCATCTGTTTTCTATTAACTAAGAATACTTGTAGAATTATGAAAGATCTTTTAATTAAATAAATTTATAAAACTCGTCGCAATTGTTGTACTTTAATTATGATTATTTGTGTAATTGTAATGAGTTTATTGAGAAGTAGTACTATTAACGCCATCTGTTTTTTTATTAACTAGTAGTACTTATAGTATTGTGACACATCTTTAATCAAAGAAATTCTTCACTCTCGTTGTGAAACACAATTATTGTATATTAATTAAGGAATTTGAGTAATTGGGTTCATTGAGAAGCAGTACTATTAACGCGAACTTTTATCTATTAACTAGTAGTACTGTAAAAGACTTTTTAATTAAATAAATACATAACGCTCGTTGTGGAACACAATTATTCTATATTTATTTGATTCGTGGGGCTGTAATGGCACTTCGATCTAAAGATCTTTTGTGCCTCTATATCAATCATGATATTTGTGTAACTGGAAAGGGCTTAGTACTATTAACGCCATCTATTTCATATTAACTAGGAGTACCTGTAGTACTCTGGAAGATCTTTTAATTAAAGGAATGCATAACTCTCGCTTTCGAACACAATTATTGGGTATTAATTATAATATCTGTGTAAATTGATTGGTTTATTGAGAAATAGTACTATTAACGCCATCTGTTGTTTTTTTTTTCTCAACTAAGAGTACTTGTACTATGAAAAACTTTTTAATTAAATAAATACATAACACTCGTTGCAGAAAACAATTATTGTACATTAATTATGATATTTGTGTAATTGAAATTTATTAAGAAGTGGTACTTTTCTAAGGCAAATATTAGATCTAGCTTGAACGTTATTATTTTTATTATTTTATTTATCATCACAGTCTAAGCAATGTGAATTTAATTAATGACATTCACGTTAAACTTAACATTTCCCTTACGGAATAGCCCCGAATATCTTGTTTATAATTTGTGGATTTTTTAATTATATTTCAATTATGTACGAGAAATGTTAAATTTAACGTATACCTAATTATTTCATCATGTGTGATATAATTTAATGTAACTTTCGGAAATAAATATTTTTTTATATATTAAATTATAGTTCATATTAATTATCAACAACTTATTTGATAAAATGTTCAACCACCATTCATCTAGCATATGAATAACTGGTGATGGTCATTTCGGTCTTTCGTATCTCGTCAGACCAGTGTGTTCCATCTACAACACCTTGATGAAGCCGGTTAAACGGATTCTGTGTTGTCTTTTAATAACCTGATATGAATTATAATTGAATCATTTCAATTAATGTGTGCTTTTAATACGCAAATATTTAAAACTAATTAAATTGGATTTTAAAATTTTATTTCATAATGGGACATGAAAATGTGCGATGGAATGATCCTGTTTTTTTGTTTCTTCTTCACGTCAACAAGAAGGTTTTGGCTTTGTGCAACAACGTCCTCCGCAATATCCACATGGTGGGCACTGGATGTTCGGCTTACAATGGGCACTACTGCATGCGATATTGCAACAAACCATCCTGGAAGAAATAACACGAAATTTTATTTGGAAGTTTTTTTTTATTTATGGATTTTTAAATATACAACTTCTGATACGTTACTGAGATATTTTATATGCAATAACAATTAGTAGTAAATATCTTTATCATCATACAATTGTACAATAGTTTAAAATAATTTAATTTAATTCTTTATTTACGGAAAAAAATAACCTTTTTACAATTAATGACAATCTATAATTACAAAATACAACAATATTTGATTTGACAAAAATTTGACTAATAACTCCTTGATCAAGTATAACCATGAGTTTTCCAATCAGAATCCATAAACACAATAACAATAATGATGCGCACCGTGAATAAATAAACAAGTAAATCAAATACACATAAAATTTTACAAAAAAGTTACAAAATGTAAAAAAATTGAATTAAAATCACTGCAAAAGCAATACATATAAATTTAATACAATAAGTTGTAAATTTTTATTTTGATAAATGGCTATCGGCCATAATAATATTGCCATAATAGTATTTGAGGCAGAAAGCCTACAGCCTCAAATATTATTATTTACAAATATAATGTGAATTTGAAATCATTAAATTAGACACAAAGTTTGAGAATAATTTTGTGTTTGAGAATAACAAAAATGAGTTTTTCCGTTACTATTATTTGAAGGATATCTGTATCAATAAGAGCAATCCTCAAATGTAAAAAAAAATGGAAACACAGGAATCGATCTTGCTAAAGTCGTTGCCATACAGCAAATGGAAATTTTGTAAAAATGACATTACAACATTCGCATGCAGCTTCTGTAGGTGACGTAAACAAAATCAAAATACAAACAGTCATTAAATGGCGTGCCACTGAAAGCCAGTTTTTTTTTTTTTCATATAGGAGTGCGTTTGTTGGGTTATGTAACTACTGAAATTGACATTTTACTACTTCAAATACTATTTTATATATTAAATTTAAATTTATTTTATATAATAAATTGTTCTTCACCTCACACTGAGAAGTAGAGAGGAACATATAACGATGTTATATAAGACTAAATAAATAAATTGTTCTTACTTGTGAGATCCCGTCTTTTTTCCACCACAATGACCGCCCATGATGAGGATTAATGAAGATTTTTGGATGAAAGTCGAAAATGGATGACACACTGAAAATAAATAGTTTGCGTTTCTATGAGGATTTTTGATTTTATTGTATTTGTTTGCAATTCCACAGCTCTAGTTATTTAAAGGAAATAATAAAAATCATTGGAGTGGGAAATTTAAATAATATCTGTATTAAGAGGGGGATTAGTCACTCGATTCCCATTAAACTTAACATTTTCCGTATGGAATAGCCTCGAGTTTTAGCTTGAACTTGAAGTTTTTTTTCTTTACATACATGATCTGGATCACTTACGTGATATCTTGATCAGCTTCGATCTTTGAATGGAAATGCAGTAGAACATCAGTTGGGGTTTTGTATGGGAAGTTTTTCGTGGAAGCCGTCAGGATGAAGAAAAAGACTAACACTGGAGGGCGCCGGAAATAGTTCAGGAAGTGCAATATCAATTACGTAAGCCTTTTTTCTTCTTTCAATACCAACACTATATCTGAAATGTTATTGGGTATCGGTCTATCTGTATTATATATATTTATAATTATTATTATTATAAACTTTCTTCTTGTATCCTTTCGGATGTCAAAGATATTTATTTATAATTAAATATTTAATTTATTTTGTGAAAAAAAATGTCTGCTACGCCAATGGAAATCCATGAGCTTCTCTTTTCGTATGATCAGTTGTACCAATATGCGTATTTGGTTGCCTGTCTATCAATCTGCAATCATTGTTGATCACTCTGTATGTGTCACTAATAACAGCTCAATACATGCAATGAGATATTTAAAACTACCGAGAGACGCTCACCCCACCGCGATTAACATTTAAGAAGCATTTATAAAATATAAATGAGCGAAGAAAGAAATACAAAAAAAAATATACGAGACACGAGCAACAGGAAAACAACAAAGACGAAGACCGAGAAGAGAATGGAACAGTGTAATAAAAGAAGAGGCAACAAGAAAAGGGAACACGTGGGAAGAAATAAATGAAATAACAAAGGACAGGAAGAAGTGGAGAGAATACTATAAAAATTAGTAATGTAAGCCTTACACCGAAAGGTAGATAGGCAAAGGAATAAATAAATAAATAAAATTATAAAATATAAATAAACATCTGGGAAGATTGTTCAGTGGTATATTTTCGCTTTTTTATTTGTTACACTTTTACATTTTATCTTTATAAATTATATTGCATATTAAATAAAATTAACATTTGCTTCTCCATTGTCTGTTGTAGTAATTGTAAAAATTATCACGTCTGTCCCATTTTAACTTTTCCTGAAAAAAAAAAGTATTTTAGAAGATACAAAATTATAGAAGAATTTTAATTATAAACAAAATTGAGCATCGAATTAATAATGTATCGAACTAATAATGTAATAGAAATGAAACTGCATGAAACAATTCATCGCTACGATTCACTCTAGTTTGAGTTTGTATTTACAGCTTGCATGATTTTTTTTTTACTGAAAATAACATTAATTTGGTGAGTTTGGTTTCAAAGCTCGCAAGAGATTTTACTGAACGTATAGTTTCTCAAAAAAAAAAAAAACACTTGAAATGATACGGTTAGTGTTTGATTAGCTCGTTTCTCCCTGAAGAATCATTGTAACGAATTTGTTAATAATGCCGTAAATCATTTATACTGACCATTGAGAATGTTCATATTATGAAAAGTGAGTACATTTTTCATAATTTGAAAATTTATTAATACCGAATAGGTATTAATAAAATAACAATGAAGAAAAGTTTATTATTTTAATGTTGTATGAAATAAATATGAATAAATTATTAAAAATCAACCAATAAAACACAGATTAGATTGAATAACTTTAAATTCTCAACTAGTTTCGGGTTATCAGCCCATTTTCAAGAGAATTTAAAATTGATATTGATTATTTAATTTTTATTTTAATTTTATTGTGGGGCAGGCAAAATAATTTCCATTAATGTATCCATAGAAATTTAATAAAACAAATTTTAAATTCTCTTGAAAATGGGCTGATAACCCGAAACTAGTTGAGAATTTAAAGTTATTCAATCTAATCTGTGTTTTATTGGTTGATTTTTAATAATTTATTCATATTTATTTCATACAATATGAACTACCAATGTCTAAATATTAAAACCATTAATTATTTTAATGTTATTTATTATTATTTATAATCAATTTCATCATCGCGTATATCAGACACTCCAAACAATATTCTGTTACTGTTTAACTTACTTTCATCACCCTTCTAACATCTACATCGTCTGGATGAGGTCCACAGGTTGGCTGATATGCACATGGTCTGTAGAAAATTTTTGGACCACAGCCGCAATACCATCTAAAATTATACACGAAAACTAATTTTAGCTCATAATTTAAAAAACAAAAACTTGTTAAGGGTGCGGTTTAGTAGAAAGAGATGGCTATATAATTATTTGCAGTTAGTAATTCGAGTAGCATTGCTGTTGTGATCAATGAACAATATTGTATTATTCATAAAAGAAATGTTAAACATGCAGGATTTTTTATTTGTTGAAACTTCATACTTGTTTGGATAAAATAAAACACAAAACTGTATAGTTTCAAAAATGTTTTCTTCAGGTGAAGAAGCCACTGTGTGACGAAACAATTGTCGTAAGACAATAAAGCAAAAAAAAATTGAAACTATACAGTTTTGTGTTTTATTTTATCAAAACAAATCATATTTAATTAATTTAAATTATACCTGTATGTTGTACATTGAACATTTCTACAATTCAACACAAAACTGTATAGTTTTAAAAAAAATTTCTTCGGGTGAAGAAGTCACTGTGTGGCGAAACAATTGTCGTGAGACAATAAAGCAAAAAAAAATTGAAACTATACAGTTTTGTGTTTTATTTTATCCCAACAAATCATATTTAATTAATTTAAATTATGCCTGTACGTTTTACAATGAAAATTTCTACAATTCAATACAATTTATTTTATTAACTCCAAAATGGTTTTTCATCGTTTTTTCAGGCAAAAGTCACTGTGTTATGCTTCATATCCATCTTTTAGTCCTCGATGAAAGGTGGGATGAATGTTTAAATAGTGGATTCAGGATAGCGAAAATTTAGAGGGATATTTAGGTTTTGTTTCAGGGTTTAGAGTTGGTTTAGAACATCTTCGTTTACGAAATTTGTGGCAAATTTTTGGAATAGTTGGGATAATCTTTATAGTATTGGGTTTATGCCAGTTTTTTTTTGTATGAGAGTGTTGAATGGGCTATGTACTGGTAATTTTCTTAGGAAGCAAATGAACCACTCACCTAGTGGGATAACTTTGTGATATTGGGAATATGTCATTTTTTGTATGAGAGTGTTGAATGAGTTATGTACTGTAATTTTTTTTTAAGAAGAAAATGAACCACTCACCTAGTCATGTTTGCGTTTCGTTAGCGATTTGTTGACGAAAATTTTGATCTTCACTTTCCAAACTTGAACAATCTCTTTGAAGTGTGTGTAATACGTTGAAGTTGCCATGGCGAATTGAACGTTTGCTGGGATTTTAAAATCGGAACATCTGGACGTTGTCAAAATATTAAAATTTACTTCATTCAATCGACACCATCTTCATCTTGGCTAAATTCTCGTGAAATCGGACTTTCGAGGTACGTTTGATTTAAAATTAATACGATTACATTTCATGATTCAAACTTTAAGCAATAAAAATTACGATCAGAGTACTTAACTTGTATAGAAGTAGACGTTGGGAGATGTAAAAAGTATTTTTTTAGATGGTCAGTTGGAAAAGAAATATCTATTTAAGGTAGGCTGAAAGACCACTGGTCGATAGCCAGTTTGAGAGTTGGAAATATATTGTGAACGTTAGTTCGATATTGTATTGTAATTGTATATTCCAATCTCAGAAATAAAGTTGTTTATGTATGTATCGATTTAAATAAAAATATATGTCCTTTCTCCTACTTATTTTTTATTTAACTAAATATATTTCCTAAATGTATTTATATATTTATAAACTTATTTACTTTAAATATATTTCCGAAATATATTTAGTTAAATAAAAAATAAGTAGGAGAAAGGACATTATTATTAAACATATTAAATAGATATTTCTTATCTTCTTTATGTTGGTTGTTGGTTGTGGAGACTTTATATATTTAAAATTAAAGTCTCCACAACCAACAACCAACATAAAGAAGATAAGAAATATCTATTTAATATGTTTCTTTATTTCCAAGAAAAAAAAACAATTTTATACATTACAAGAGATTTAAATATTGTAAAAACATTTTGTATAATTCGGTATAACTTAACTTTTTACTGGAATTTTAAAATTAGATGAAACTAGATATAAACCACTCCGTTTTGGAAAATCAAAGAAAATCAGGAATAAACCACACTGTTTAGAAAATGCAGCACTTTCAAAATTGTCGAAATCGGGTGAACGGCGTGATCAAACCGCGGCATCTTGTAAAATAAATTTAAAAAAATAAATACATGTTTCGAGAGTAATTTTATTATTTTATATTAATCTAGAATCTTTGTTTAAGCAATTAATTTTAAAATTTAATTGTGATCTTGCGGGTATTTTAACCCGCAACCAAATATGGGTGTATTACATATTATTGTTTTATCAGGGTGTAATGTTACATTGTAATACAATAAGCAGATTTATAATTTCTGAATTTACAGGTTTAATTAAATGTGCAGATCCAAGTGCTGCTTCCCATGCGTTCCAGCTTGTCCTCAGTTCGTGATAAGTTGCTATAGACCAGCTTGTTGCCAGGTGCCATGCTGCATGAAAGCTTGTTGCCCTAAACCTTGCTGCCCCAAGCCTTGCTGCCCGAAACCTTGCTGCCCGAAACCAAGCTGTTCGAAAGGTTGCTGAATGAAAATGCACGGAAAATAAATTAATGCTCATTAATTTTAACGTCGTTTTATTTTTGATATAAAATTATTTGCATTTCTCCTACTCGTTTTATTAAACTAAATTTATATTTCTGAAACTATACATATATTTAGTTTAATAAAAAGAGTTGGAGAAAGGACAAGTTCCTAAAGTTTTCATAATTAATAACGTACTTGTTCATAAACATCGATACTGATTAGAATTAATAAAAAAAATCATCAACATTATATAATGTCGATACTAACTCTTCAACAAAATGTTTTTGTTGATATATCTTCACTCTATTTGGATGTTAAGGTTTCAAAGTCGTGAACATGATCAGATTTAAATTAATAAAAAAAAAATGTTATCAACAAATAACTTCAATAAAAAAATTTTGAAGATATTTATTGGTGACAATTTCTGCGTAATAAAATGAATTTTTATCAACACATTTCTTCTACAAAAAATATTGTTGAAGATATTTTTTGATATATCTTTAACGATTTTTTTTCTTGAAGATATTTGTTAATAACAAATTTTCTTAAAGATATTTGTTGATAACATTTTTTTGAAGATATTTGTTGGTAAAAATTGTTCCTTTAAGACATTTGTTGATAGCATTTTTTTTTGTTAAAAATATTTGTTGATATATCTTCAACAAAATTATTAATTTAAATCAAACTCAATGTTTTTAAACAAGTTCCTGAAGTTTTCAAACTCGATGTTTTTAAAATCAAATCCGATGCTTTTAGGCAAATTCGACAACTAGTTGACTCAATAAATTCGTTTTACATCATAGAACGCGTATGACTGAAGAAAATATTTTAAATTTCATATAAACTATATCTGTTTAAGTTAGCATTATCGATTTTTCAATTATGAAAACAAAATAATCCTGAATTCGATAAACATTTCCATAGACACGAATCAAATAAGCGGAACCGACCGATTCTGCTGTCACAACTCATCAACGTTTAGGCCCAAACTCCAAATTTTCAGTGATACGAATATGAACGATAACCAGAAGGAAGACCTTATTTATTACATGATGCACAATAATAAAAAGTAAGTCCTCATTTACATCCGAATATGTTTTATGTAATTTTAAGTAACACTGAATTTTCAATTATTTTCAAGATGGAATAAACAGAGTATAATTTTATGAATTATTAAATATTTCACATCCTCATTGTGTAATGATCAAGAATTCATTTCATAAAACATAAGTAATAAATTAATTATTATTATTAAATATGTAATTTTTACAGGAAAAATATATATCAAAATGTACTATAAATTATTTATAGTACTTAATATATTTAAAGCAGGTCTCGTCCACTCATTATATATTTTTTTCCTGTAAAAAGTATATACTTAATAATAATAATTAATTTATTACTGTATTTTATGAAATAAATTCATCATCATTACACAATGAAGATGTGAAATATTGAATTAAATATTAATACATACATAAACATCTTTATTTCTGAGATTGGAATATACAATTACAATACAATATTTAACAATACACTAACGTTCACAATATAATTCCAACTCTGAAACTGGCTATCGACCATTGGTCTTTCAGCCTAAATATTAATATTAAATTAAATAAAAGGAATTTGAAAATAATTATTAAATTATTTCCTCTTTAGCTACTGCGACAATTTGACTTATGTTACATAAGTACTTTAACAAATGTCTAATAACAGACATTTGCTGTTGCATAACAATAACATATTGTATAATGCAACATTTTTTGAATCGTAGTCAAATTGTCACAGTAGCTAAAGAGTAAATAATTGATTAATTATTTTCAAATTCTTTTTACTTAATTTATTTAAATAACTATGATCAAATGAAAAACATCTCCCTTTTCTATTATATATAAAGTACTGTTTTTTGATAGTTTATATCATTTATGAAAATTTACTGATTACCTGAATTAATGTATAATTTAAATCAACGCTTTATTCATTAAAACAAAATCTTCACTCATGAATTAATTTCCCACTTGCTGAAACATATTTAATTTTTTACGTAATTGCTTGACACAACTCATAATTATTTTCGCTTAAAAAATATCACAATTTTTCATGTTTTTTTTTTAGAGATCTCAAACACACGGATGTAACTGCTACAGAATTGGATAAATTAATTGATGGATGTAATAAGTAAGTGAAGAGATACAATTAACATCAGGTTATTTAATCAGAACACAACACTCGTTCAACTACCTTCATTACACTTGTTTGACGTGGTCCGAATGACCGAAATGGTCATCATCAGTTATTCGTACACTAAATAAATGAAATAATTTGAAATGATTTGAAAATAATTAATAAATTATTTCCACATTTAGCTCTGTGACTTATGACTTACATTACGTAAATGCTGGTTGAACACTTTATAAAATAATTAATTTAAGGATGAAGAAAACACTTAGTAACTTTTTCATGCCACTTAACAATTTATTTCACTGTGACTAGTTTCCAAAAATCTGGGATTCATCAATCCTCGATTGATTCTAGAATTATTAAATTAATACGGCCATTAATGAATCAACATTAGATATATGGAGAGCTACAACAAGTCCAGAAAATGTATTCTCTTTTTCTTTCATTTCACTGTAACTAGTTTCAACTAGACGGTAATCGTAGATAGTGGAGGCACTTAATTTTTGAAAATCCATGATCACTTAAAATAAAACACTTAATGATTTTTTTTATAGTTGAAAATCATTAAGTGTTTTATTTTAAGTAGACGGTAATCATTCATAAATTCTTAAGTGGTATAAAAAAGTTACTAAGTGTTTTCTTTATCCTAATATTGAAAATGTACCACGAAGTAAACGCCTCAAAGAATGAATTAATTCATTACAAATTCATTATAAAATGTCCCCCTTACAAATCACGTTAAAGCTTCGTACATTATTATCAAATAATACAAACCATGGCTCACTGTTACCAAGGAATTTTTATAACGAATTCACGTAGCTTGATGTTGTTCGATGTGTGTCCAAATTAAAATTCCATTATCCTTTTAGTATCTTTCAAAATCGTGTAATTTTAATAATTTTAAATGAGCAATCCTATTTTTTTATATTTTCTTATTTTATTGTGATGGATATTCGAGTGCAGGAAAGTACCCGCTATCCGAATTGAACAGTATTAAGAGAAATAATGTTGAATTGTTTTAAGTACGGGAGTTCAAGAATTGTGCAACGGCTGCGCTTACAATTGCGTCATGAGACCAGGATGTTACCGAGTGAGCGCTCCGACTTTTACTTACTGCAAATGCCACGGTAAGCCCGAATGTGGATTCCCGACTCCGACTTGTACTTACATCGAAATGAAATGTTGTCGTCCTCCGTGTTAATAAAATGATCTTTTTATTGATTACTTGATTATTGCATAAACCAATGGGATTTTTTTTCTTTCGAAATAAAAATAAAACAACACGCTAAAGGCAATTGAAACTGAAAGGCATTGTTGTATTTTTTTGTATTATTACTAGGACTTTACAATTTCGTCCAAACGGTTTTTTTTTTCAAAGAAATCATCCCTTAAGTGTTTAACACCAATATTGTGTAAAAAAGAGATTTTTTTTATTAATTTTTTCATCAATATCAAGGATAATTTCGACGAAAGTTGAAACTTGCCGGAGAAAATAATCATATTTTGGTGAAACAAAACAATTATATAAAGAATGTCCTGCTAATTTTTGGAAATGGCTTAACCTTAGGTTACTGAGACCAAAATATGAATACAAAAATTAATAAAAAAAATAGTTTATTGATAACAATCGAATGTTCCATTCGATTTGAATAAAATTTACTGTGTTTCTCGCGGAGGGGGTATCCCTTAGGTATCCGCACTTGGACGAAATTGCATCGTCCGTTATTACTTAACATTAATTAAGCAATAAAAATATTTTATTTAAATAATAAGAGTTGTTTATAACTATTAGATATTAAGATGAGCTAATAACCCGAAAGTAGTCGAGAAATTAAAATTATTTAATTTAATCTGCGTTTTATTTGTTTTATTGATTGATTTTTAATAATCTATTCATATTTAGATTGAATAACTTTAAATTCTCGACTAGTTTAATAACTATTTATTTAATCAATTTATTTGCATTTATTTAATCAATTTTAAATTAAAATAAAAATTAAAAAATCAATATATCCATTCATGTAAATATTCATATTTATTTTATATTAAATAATAATATTTGTTTGAAAACACAAGCACAAATAAAAATTCCGTCTGCGCCATTTTGTAGTATAATGCTTACTATTGACATGTATGAAAGAAAAAGAAAATAAATTTTCTGGAGTTGTTGTAACTTTCCATATATCCAATCAATTTAAATATTCCGACATATTGTTACGAAATCGGATTTAATCAGACTCGGAAATAAGTAACGCAATGTGTATTTATTTATTTAGAGTACACTTAACACATTTATTTACAACACATTGTCACTATTTATTTGCAACGAGATGTTGAGCACTCGGACGTACGTGATAGACGCCGCTAGCGCTCGCTTATATAGCGTGCTTGTTTCTCGAACTTTCCGGAACTTTCACGTTTATCGTCGTGCGTTCTGTCGAACATTCTAGAATGATCTTTCCAGTTTATTCTTTCACTTTCGTTACAATATTGTAAGGTATCTGGAAGTCATTAATGCCCGTATTAATAGTCGCAGCTTAATTCTAGAATCAATCGAGGATTGATCAATCTCAGATTCTTGATTATTATTGGTGAATCCAAGGATTGTTTTAAATGGAATCAAGGATTATATCGATTATTTTATGCATTTTCAATACCCTACACCCATGTGGGTAGAAATGGGTCATTGAATATATTTTATGCATTTTCAGCAAATCCAAGAATTAATACTCAATTCCGGATCAATCTCTGACTACTAGTACAGGCATAAGACGTGTAAACGATGACATGACATATATAACTGTATTATCATTCTTATATGTATATTGGAACCGGTGGAACACAGAATTGAGTACTGAGCAACAAAAGTATACAAATCCTTTTTAAGGGGACTTTTTTTTTGTTTCAGCCTGTTTCAGCAGCAGGGGATTTTCATAAATGAATTTTTGAGACGTTGGCAATCGATTGTCAACGTGATGTATGAATTATAACTTCTCGAAGAAATTTCTCAAAATTCACACACACGAATGAGCGGATTGTGAGGAATTTATTTTTTTAATATATTAAATAAAAATGATTTGAAAATAATTAATAAATTATTTCCACATACTGTTAATATTAATAAGAAATTATATGAATAAATTATTAAAAATCAACCAATAAGACATAGATTAGATTTTTAATAATTTATTTATATTTATTTCATACAATATGAACTACCAATGTCTAAATATTAAAACCATTAATTATAATAACAAATTAGTTAATTAAATCGTTATATTATTATTACATTTCTCATCACATAACTAATAAAATAAAAGCACGGATTACAAGATAACACTCGAGTAATCGCGCCTTAACCTAAAATACACAGCTTGAATTACATACACTAAATTCTTGAAAAGTCAAATTTGAATATAAAAAAATAGATTTTAAAATTATTGAAATT
Source organism: Philonthus spinipes (assembly GCA_963082785.1). Taxonomy (NCBI): domain Eukaryota; kingdom Metazoa; phylum Arthropoda; class Insecta; order Coleoptera; family Staphylinidae; genus Philonthus; species Philonthus spinipes. Next base: position 22,255,148 of record OY720311.1, read on the forward strand.
GCAAATAATTTGACAAATCTGTCAGTTTTCTTTCTTAATTTTAGTTTACGTCAAATTCATCCCTGTTTCATCATCCCTCATAAAATTGCAAGTAAATGAGTTGTACCACGACCGAGACTATTACAGATATAATTGAGACCAACCGATCTGTAAACAAAGATGGAAAAGAAGGCTGTTTTGGTAAGCAGTAAGTAGATTTATTTACACCCACGCGTCCACCCAAAACAAATTTAAAAGTTATTCATATAAAAATTAATTTAGAACATAATTAGGATCTATTCCTAATATTAATAGTTATTTATTTAATAATTTTATTTGCAGTAATGTAGTCAATTTTAAACAGTTTATTCCTAATATTAGTAGCTATTTATTTAATAAATTTATTTGCATTTATTTAATCAATTTTAAACAGTTTTAATAAAAACTTCACTTTAATTAAGAATCTTAGTTTGATAATGATAAGTTAAAATTATTGAAAATATAATGACTAAAATAAAATTAAAATTATACAAAGTGAATCAGTGATTACAACAATGTTTAACGATATAGAAGCCTCTATTATCAATAATTCAATTTTAAACATTTCAGTGAGGATATTCAGAAAGAGAAAGAAGTTAAAAATCACGTAAATGGGTAAGTAATTAAACATATAACCATAACAATTCTTAATAGTTTGAAAAATACACTTGATTTGTTTCACCAATTGTTACAAATCAAGTGTATGTTTCAAACTATTAATATTGTGATCATGTTTCATCAAGTGATTAATGAGAACCAAATCAAAGATTCATAACAATTCTTCTTTATAAATTATAGATGCATATTTTTAAATGCATTCACTTTTAATTTAAATATTATTATTTGTTGTAGTGGAGTCACAGAAACTGGCAAATGAAACTGCAAGTGTAATCATACTTGCAGTTTTCATTTTTATTCACCAAGTGAATAAATCCTTTTTTTTTCTATTTTTTACAATAATTTCAGCTCAACGCAGTCTGATTTTTCTATTGAAATCGCCAATTGCTTCCTTACATCCGAAAAGTACGTATGAACATTTTTTTGTTATAATTGAATGAAAAAATCTTGAAGAACGAATCATTTTCCTTTCCATATTGCGTTCTTGCAAAATTCATCAGGTTCTACTCGATTTCTGTGTTTTAATTTTGAGAAAGTTCTAAATTAATTTAATAAAAAATGTATAAGAATTTATAATTCACTTCCAGTCTCTGAAAGAATTTTATTTTTTAGCGAAACCCATGGAAAAGGTCGCGAATTTCGCTTTGAGAAATACAAAGAGAAGAAGAATAAATCGTAAGTTTTTTAATATGATTTTATATTTTATTCAAATATTAAAAAATAACATTTTTTTAATTATTTTCATTTTAAATAATATGAAGTTTTCCATAACCAACCAAATGTTCAAAAAAAAAAGCTTAATTATATGAATATCAAAGAAATTAAAATAATTCAGGATGATTTAATTGAAATTAAAACACTTGGTTTGCTTCACTTATTTATATTTTCTCCAACTAGTTTCGATCATTGGTCATCTTCAGGGAGGAATGTAGTTGGAGAAAATATAAATAAGTTATTTAATTTCAATTAAATCATCCTGAATTAATTCAAAAATGTTTCACCACGGGTTAAGTGAGAAATTAATTAAATATATAGAAATTAAAATATATTCCTTTTTAATACGTACTTGACTAATGATGCTTTTTATATAGATGTGGCAAGGTTTGTCATTTTAGGAATACTGGAGTGCAATTTATGCTTCAAACGTAAGTAACATAACAATGTAGTTGCATAAAAATTATATCAAATAAAAAAACTGTAAACATTTCCTCGCCAGATATTTATTTGTACCAAATGTACATTTCGATCATAAAATGAAATTGTATATCCATTGATTTTACAAACATTTTAATTTTAGCTGCACAATGATCAATGAGTACACACAATATTTCCCATACACCACATCTTCGACTTCAGGAAACCAGTAAGTTTTACTTCATTCATTAAATTCTTTTACCCGTAAAACTTATTTTTGTAGGGTTAGAATAAAAGATCAAGAAACTCAAAGTCGTGTTAATGAAACGTCATCGACTCTGGACAAAGCGTATGTTTTACTTGTTATATTGTTAATGGCTAATTAAATACTTATTTTTCATTAATATCAGAACATTTACCTTTGCTTTACCACTTAAGAAATGTTACCAAAGTAAACCACAAAAATAAATGCCACCAAAATTAAAGATTTGCTTATTATCCAATACCTTTTAATATATATACAGAGAGCTTTTTTATCAGTATATATTTCCCCTATGTATACCTGCAAAATAGGCAAGTCAAACGCATTGATGTATGTGTATTTGGTTGCCTATAACACGGAACTGAACACACATATACCAAATAATCAACTAAACATACACACATTAATTGGTTCAATGCGTTTGGCTCGCATTTTTGCAGGTATACACTTCCCCTAATGTATACTGATAAAAAAACCTCCCTGTATATATATATAGATATATATAACATCTTTATTTCTGTAGACAATTTTATATACAATTGAGTTTACAAATAATAAAAAAATGCATTAAGTTTGTAATTTTTTCCGTGCTGATAAAAGCACATAGACAAACGCGGATTGGGAATTCAGAATACTAGTATATTGATCTATATTGTCCAAAATTTTCAATTCTGGATTAATCCATAACTATTAGTACGGGTATTATTGGACGAAACAGCGATTATCGACCTTTTATCTTGTAAACCCAAATCGTTGACGATGCCACATGAAAACATCTTTGTTTCTACATATATAATTTAATATACAATACATGAAACAATTAAAATAAATATATAATATATATAATAAGAGAAACGGCTATCGACTGTAGGTCTTTCGGCCTAAATAATTGTATTTATTCAATATTTCCACATTCTCCTCATTTTACATAATTTCTTTTTTTTGTCTCTATTCACAGAACGTCATTAAGGCCAGGTTATTTGAGCAATGGCTTCATAGCAATGAATAATGTTGATAATGCCAATACGAAGAAATTGAAGAAAAAGAAAACAACCAAACCAAAGGCGAAAAATAAATGACGGAATTTGTTATTCATTCAATAAATCATTTCGCGTTTTATAAGTATGTATAAATTTATTTCGTCAATAAAAAAAATCATTGAATCACTGAATATATTTTAGGATAAGTTAAAAATAAAAAAAATCACTGAATCTATATTAAACTATGGAATTATAATAGAAAAGAGTATGCATTCACTTGGCCACAGTTATTTAATTAAATTAAATAAAAAGAAATTGAAAATAATTAATAAATTATTTCCTCATTAACTACTCTGAGCCCGAGAAATAGTTGTTTTAATGGATATTTATTTTAAAGGACTTACGTTATAAGTTAACAAAAGTCACAGTAGCTCAAAATTCACAGTAGCTAAAGAGGAAATAATTTATTATTTTCACATTATTTTTACTTAATTCATTCATAATTTATTCTATAAGACTTTTAAATTATTGTGTGAATAAATGAATGAATGAATTTGAAGTTTTTAGGGCGCTTTGACAACATTGGTCATTTGCGCCTTTTATTATTGTATTTGATTTGATTTCAATTTATACAAATTTATTTCGTCAATAAAAAATTTCGTTGAATCACTGAATATCTTTCGGGATATGAGTTAAGAATAAAAAATCTATATTAAACCGTGGAATTCTAATTTATTGTATCAGATTTATTTATTATTGCATTTGAGTTGATGTTTAATAATAATTGCAGCAGCAACAGCAGGGATCCGGAGCGTGCCAATCTATGTTGTATGCATTGTAGTAATTGTCATACCTTGAATTATGTGTACGCCTAGCGCACATAATTTGTTGTTGATACTGAAAATAAATAAAATATAATAAAATAATAAAATTATTTGAATACGAGAGGATGAAGCAGGATTTGTTGTTGATACTGAAAATAAATGAAATAAAATTTATTAATAAAATTATTTGAATACGAGAGGATGAAACAAGTGCAGTAATTGTGATGAGGTTAGGGTGGGAGAGGGAGAGAAGAAAAAAGTTTAAGTTGATTGTAAGTATGTGTATATATAGTGCAATGTAAAGAAAAATCCAATAAAAGTATTTTTTAAATAAAATTATTAAACAATATTTACAATACATTTATGTTAGGTTTCAATGGCAACAACCCTGAGAGTGTTCACTTAGGCCCATAACGGACTGTTGTGATACCATAAAGGTTCTTCCCCCTATACAACCCAATTTGAGCATCTAATGAACTTGATTCACATTTACAGGTGAGAGATCTGCCAGCTCATTTGCATAGTGCAAATCGAGGTACTTAATTATTTTCCCCTCAAGAGCAGGACATTCTCCTAAATAGTGGAGTACTGTTTTTTTTTTCCTCCTCCTCATTCCTTCTCTGCAGAAATCATTGTATTTGAGACTCATATTGTGTGGTAATATAGTGTATAAAAATAAAAAGTGAAGTAAGGACTGAATTTGTTTACCTTTATTTTATATGCTAGCTAGCTACCGCACAAATGAATTGATGAATGGTGTTACTTACTGTTAAGCATGCACCTTCTGGAGCATTGTAAGGCCCACACTCTCTACCCTTCTTCTTGCAGTATTTAATTTCGTATGAAACACATTTTGGTTTGCAGCCCATTACAGGATTTCAGCGCTCACTTCTTCCTTGTTGAATGTGCTGTTAAATCGAAACTGTATCCCCGGAATTAATTCAATTCCTTTATGAACTAAAACAAAATTATTTAATCTTCTATGAGCTAGTTGTGTAGGCTATGTAATTAATTAATTAGCGTATTAATAATGGCAGAGTAATCCTTAAATCGATCTAGGATTGATCAATCCGAAATTTTCGAATATTATTTGTGAATTCAAGGATTGGTTATTATTTTTACGAATATTTTATGGTTGTGTTGTGTGCTTAATCATTGAAACAATCCAGGATTGATTAATCTAATGCCCGTACTAATAGTCATAGATTGATTTAGAATTGAGAATTAATTCTTATATTGCATCAAAATGTAAAAAAAAGTCAACATAATTATAGATTACATTGCGAACAATTCTTGGATCAACCAATAGCATTCGTGAATCCGGGATTCATCAATCCTAGATCGATTCAAGGATTAAGCTGCGACTATTAGTACAGCTAAAGATTAGCGAATATCGTTGGAGGATCTAAGGATTAATTACAATATAAATACAATAAAAATTCAGGATTATATCAACTGTTTTATGACGGTGCTAACAGTCAGTTAAAATGAATCCCGGATTTGCGAATATTATATTATCCAAGGATTATTTATAATATAATTAAACTTATTTTATACATGTTGACTTTGACCGTAGCAATAGTCACAGTTTTATCCTAGAATCAATCTAGGATTCATGAATCGCGGATTCGCGAATGTTATTGGTGGATCCACGGATTCTTTTCAATATTATCCATGGATTATTTTATACATTTTGACGCAATTCAAGAAATAATACTCAATTCTGGATCAATACATGACTATTAATTAGTACGGGCATTTGAGAATTAATACCCAATTCCAGATCAATAACTGACTAATCATAAATAAATAAAATCCGTATCATTCCTCCTGTTTATTTTAATTGAACTAAATATATTTCGAAAACTGCCTTCGATAAAACGAGTTGGAAAAAAGGCAATTTATATATTATTTTTAAATTTATGAAAATTCTGCAGTATTTTGATTATTAATACGTACATTTGAGTCGATCAGCGCTGGGTTAATCCGTAAATATGTCGATGATGATGAAGAAAAGATGAAAACACGTTACAATTTTGATGTGAATGAATGGAAAGTAATGTCAAAATTTATAGTGAACTGGGATCTTTAAAATTATTTAATAATCTTTCATATGCCTTATTTTTAATTATTCGAATCTCTTCAAGTAACTCACAACACATCGCCTTACTTATTTTTTAATTGTGATTTTTACTAACTTAAAAATATAAAAAAAAAACATATGCCTTTAGTGTCATTAGCGTATTTAGCTAATGGCACTAAAGGAATATATAAATAAGTAAAATGTTTATTAAAAAATAAATAATGTATACGTACAGTATAACCCAGAAAATTGTTATTGTTTATTTAATACGAACTTAGTATTTTTTATGTATTAAAAATGAGAAAAGTCTATTCTTCTAAATAATAAAATTAAACAGAAAATAAGGTAATAAAAATGCTAAGTAATTTTTCGCTTTACAGACAATTTTGTGATTATAAAACAACCTATTATTTATTTGCAGCACAATATGCATATTGATTATTTAATGATATGATTCTTATAGAAGAATTTCACTGATGAATTCAATGTATAACATAATTTTGTTAATAAAAAACTCGATAATATCTGTTTGGGAATACGATACCAAGACAGCATTTGTCAAAATGTCAGTGTCATAAGTGCGTTTTCATCATCAAAATCATCTGTAATACGCTTCCAATGTCCAGGGAAATTATGAGGTATTAACTTTTTGAAACCCTTAATTCACTCCGGGTATTTTTTTAATCACTTTCATTTTTCTGAAAATTTGTAAATGTATGAATTCATTGAAATCATTCATAATGTGATTACTTAAATTCATCGTTTTATTAATAGTAGCAGCTTAATCCGTGGATTTGGATTTACCAAAACTATTGATGGTTAATTTTCAAGTCTGGATCAATCTTTTCAAATAAAATTATGGACCATAACAAAAGTTTTCATTCGCCCAAGATGATGATACAGTTCCATCAAGAGTGCAGTACAAATAATACTATTTTTTTGTACATTATTATTTTTATTTCATTTATTTCTTTTTTTTTTTTCAGAAAAAGCTGGATACCAATAATCCCCAAATCCCTGCAGTATCTAACACAGGAAATCCCCGCAAATCCCCTCCCATCCAAAGTCCACAAACCACAGAAACAGTGCGACGACAAGACATGCTCACACAAACACCATCACAACGACCACAAAGACGAGCACCATGCAAATCACGAGAACCCCCACAGCAGATCGTCTAGAAATTACACAGGAAAAGAATGCGATTTTCAACACGCCAGAAGCAGTACCGTGCATGACCACCACCACCACGATGATGATGATGAGCGGAATAGGAGGAAGAATCGGTATCATTTAAAATGTGAGGATTCTGAACATAGTTACGAGAGTAATTTGAAGAGAAGGCCGGGGAGGATTAGTTTCGATTCGATCATCGATCTGAATTATACAAATGCGCGGGGATGCACGACGTTTAATCACAGTGAAAAGTGTAAGAAGTCTGGGGGGCTCAAATGTGATTTGTTGGATAAGTGGAGGTGTAGGAAGTCGGAGTGTATGGCGAATAAAAATAATCCTAAGAGGCAATCGCGTTGCAGCAAGCACTTGACTAAGTGTGAAATTTGCGATGAATACGTGAGTAATTTAAATGTTTATCGTCGTCGATAATTTCTAAACTTGTTAATTTAAATTGTACGCAATAGATGTTAGCGCCACTAAAATGATAGTTTATATTGTGCTCAACAGATGTCAGCACAACCAAAACGATAATTTATATTCAGCACAATAGATGTCAGTACCGCTAAAACGTTAGTTTATATTCAACATAATAGATGTCAGCACCACTAAAACGTTGGTTTATATTGTACTCAACAGATGTCAGCACCACTAAAATGTTGGTTTATGTTGTGCTCAACAGATGCCAGCACCACCGAAACGTTAGTTAATATTCAGCAACATAGATGTTAGCACCACTAAAACGTTGGTTTATATTGTGCTCAACAGATACCAGCACCACCGAAACGATAGTTTATATTCAGCAAGATAGATGTTAGCACCACTAAAACGTTAGTTTATGTTGTGCTCAACAGATGCCAGCACCACCGAAACTTTAGTTTATATTCAGCACAATAGATGTCAGCACCGCTAAAACGTTAGTTTATATTCAACATAATAGATGTCAGCACCACTAAAACGTTGGTTTATATTGTACTCAACAGATGTCAGCACCACTAAAATATTGGTTTATGTTGTGCTCAACAGATGCCAGCACCACCGAAACGATAGTTTATATTCAGCAAGATAGATGTTAGCACCACTAAAACGTTAGTTTATGTTGTGCTCAACAGATGCCAGCACCACCGAAACTTTAGTTTATATTCAGCACAATAGATGTCAGCACCGCTAAAACGTTAGTTTATATTCAACATAATAGATGTCAGCACCACTAAAACGTTGGTTTATATTGTACTCAACAGATGTCAGCACCACTAAAATATTGGTTTATGTTGTGCTCAACAGATGCCAGCACCACCGAAACGTTAGTTTATATTCAGCAAGATAGATGTCAGCACCACTAAAACATTAATTTATATTCTACTCATCAGATGTTAGCACCACTAAAAAAATAGTATAGATTGTACTCAACAGATGTCAGCACTACCATAATGTTAGTTTAAAATCTGCTCCACAGATGTTAGCACCACCAAAACGTTAGTTTATATTCCGCTCAATAGATGTCAGCACACCTAAACCGTTCATTTACATTCTGCACAACAGATGTCAGCAATATAAGAAAGCGTTTCCTAGTATAGCTCTTTATCTCATACGATACTTCATTCAACAATTATAAATGTAATTAAATATATTTCCTGGCTGAAAGACCTTTAATCGATAGCCAATTTGCCAATTTTTATGAATTGTACATTAACTCATCAAAGACGGAATTTACATTTTTTTATTTTAAAGTTAATTTTCACACATTTTTTTTTACTTGTTTAAATGCAATATTAATAGATTTACTGAATATTTCAGTTTCATTTTTTGTTACTTAAAAAAGAACTATCTGTCGAATAATAGTTGAAAACAATTATGTTTAAAAACAGAAAAGTACGTAATTTCTGTTGCCAGGGTAACATCAATACTTGCGTTTTTTCGAACCTGATCAGACTAGTGTGTTCCATGTGCAATGCCTTGATGAAAGCGACTGAATGGATTTTGTATTGTGGTTATATACCTGATATTAATCATAATAAACGAAAGACAACGCTAGCGCCATCTTTCGCCTAATCGATGTTAGCACCACTAAAACGTTGATTTATATTGTGCTCAACAGATGTCAGCACAACCAAAACGATAGTTTATATTCAGCATAATAGATGTCAACACCACTAAAACGTTGCTTTATATTGTGCTCAACAGATGTCAGCACAACCAAAACGATAGTTTATATTCAGCACAATAGATGTCAGCACCACTAAAACGTTGCTTTATATTGTGCTCAACAGATGTCAGCACCACTAAAACGTTAGTTTATGTTGTGCTCAACAGATGCCAGCACCACCGAAACGTTAATTTATATTCAGCAAAATAGATGTCAGCACCACTAAAACGTTAGTTTATGTTATGCTCAACAGATGCCAGCACTACCGAAATGTTAGTTTATATTCAGCAACATAGATGTCAGCACCACTAAAACGTTGGTTTATATTGTACTCAACAGATGTCAGCACCACTAAAACGTTAGTTTATGTTGTGCTCAACAGATGCCAGCACCACCGAAACGTTAGTTTATATTCAGCAACATAGATGTCAGCGCCACTTAAACGTTAGTTTATATTGTGCTCAACAGATGCCAGCACCACCGAAACGTTGACGAAAGATGGCGCTTGCGTTGTCTTTCGTTTATTATGATTAATATCAGGTACATAACCACAATACAAAATCCGTTCTGTCGCTTTCATCAAGGCATTGCACATGGAACACACTAGTCTGATGAGGTTCGAAAAACCGAAATGGCCTTCACTAGTTATCCATACGTTTGATGAATGCTGGCTGAACATTTTATGAAATAATTATACATTGTAAAATATTGTTACAAATTCTATTTTATCTTTGTTTGTATACATTTTTGACCAAATTTGTAACATACTTTGAAATTTAGCACGATTAATTCTACTTTATCTTTATTTGTATACTTTTTTGACCAAATTTGTAACATAATTTGAAATTTAGCACGATTAATTTATTTGGCATATGTGTTTTTAGTTGCGTGTTATATGCAACTAAACACATAAACATTAATTCGGTTCTGTGCGTTTGACTCGCGCTTTTTACCGGTAACCATAGGGTTTACTGGTAAAAAGAGCTCTCCGTATATTTTGTTTTTGCGTTTTTATTAAACCGTAAATTTTGGGAGCAATAGCGTTTTTTTTTTATTAATATATTAGATAACGTCATTTTTGTTCTTTCTTTCTTAATCTTATCCTCTTTTACCCGTATTGGGTGTCGAGGTGTCATTTTTGTTAAAAAAAGAACATTTTTGTTTAAAAATATAAATTTTTGTTAAAAAACGTAAATTTCTGTTAAAAAATATAAATTTTTGTTAAAAAATGTAAATTTTTGTTAAAAAATGAAGATTTTTGCTAGAAATTGTTTGATTTCTCCTTGATATTTAATTGTTGGATTTTTTTAATATTTACATTTTCTTGATTAATATATTCTCATTAATCACTTGATGTAACATTTTTTTTATAAAAATCCAGAAACCGAAAACAGCCGTAATAAATCTAATAATGAGACAAATTTGAATTATCACTTAAAATTAAGCAATCTTGTATTTTTTTACAATTATTATGATTTCAGGCTTCAGCGCTGAGGGAACTCGAAAGGAACCAGAGCCACAGCCGCTTCGACAGCTTCTACAACAACTACAACATAGACTGGCACCCGAAAAGCTCGGTCACTTACCCCGCGGAATGCAAAAACGAGGAGCGCCTGATGGAATGCCCGTAGAACAAAAAAAAAATACTTTCCCTTGAATATTCGGGGAAAAGAAAATTGAATTGAATAATGCGTCCGTACAATTTCCATGGCGAGCGAAATAAACAATTCCAACATTAAACCACATCACATGCTCTCATCACATTTAAGAATCAAAATCATTAGTGTTAATTGAATTTCGAAAATGGCGAATACCGAGTAAGTAATTTTTGGGTTGTGATTTTTAGTAGTTTTGAAAAATGTTTTTTGACGGAAATAATTAGGGTTTTGTGGAAAAGTGTACAAACTTTGACGTTTCGTTGTCGTGATATACGTCAAAATTGTTTGCTTGGAGGTGATTTGATATTTTTAGTAAAATGAAAAGATAATTAAATAAGTTGGAAGAAGAAAGGCTATGGCCGATAGCTGATTGCTGTTTTATTTGATTACAAGATCCATTAATTTGAAACATTATATATTATTGATATTAATTTTTTATATTAAATAATATTGATTGATTTGAAAATAATTAATAAATTATTTCCACATTTAGCTCTGTGACTTTTGACTTACGCTACGTAAGTACGTTAAACAAATGCACATTAAAACAACTACTTCCCGGGCAAATACAGAGTCACAGAGCTAAATGTGGAAATAATTTATTAATTATTTTCAAATCATTTTTATTTAATATATTTAAATAACTGTGACCAAGTGAATGAATACTCTTTTCTATTTATATTGTTTTTTTGTATATATATATGTTTTTTTTTTCTTTTTATGGTCTTGATGCGTTGGCCGGATAAAACTGGTTTTTCTACCTTCTAACTCATACAAAAAATAAATAAAATTACATTACTCTCAAATAGATATTTTTTTTAAATACTTTTCTCGATATTATTTGGTATTAATTATTATTTCAGTGACGAATACAGTTGTTGTTACTACGAACGATTCCATCCAAACCGCAGCAATCAGACACGAAATAAGCCGAGAAAAATGTACGGGTATTTGTATAAAACGGATTTGGGGAAGGTGCAGCACTTGGAGAATACTTTAAGTGAGGAAGTGCCGGAGGGTCCGAAAATTGAAAACCTCACCCCGAAAAGTTTGAGAGATCGAGTGGTGCGTATTTTGTTATTGCTTGTATCCGAATTTAAAAAAAAAGTCGTTTAAGTTCGATTTTTCAAATACTAGTTTTACTATACAGAGGGTGACTTACCGAAAAAAGGTATGTGGATTTTCTATTGTTGGATTGTAATGAAATTTTTACCATTTATGTAAACCAGTATGTTCTTTTTAATGAAAATATTTTCAAGATTGTAGCACTTTCGGTTATAAAGGAACCAACTTCCTAATTTTCAATGGAACCATACACTTTTTATTTCAAATTTGGATTATATTATAAAACCACCAAACTTAACCATTTTTGACATTTTTCAGTATTTATGATAATTATCAATTTTTTAGTCATAATTTCAAAATATTATACCAGATAGTAAAATTGACGTACAGGAATGAAAATTGGAACATTTTGTAGTCGGGGCTCTAGATAAAGTATTCATGTACAAAAATACAAAAATATTGAAAATTTTATACAGTGTGTCTCAAATTAACTTCGTCTAGTGAATTTAATATGCTAAAAACTTGATTATTTTGTTTTAATGGAACAACCTATATATTTTCAAATATTCTGACATTGAATTTATTTCTGCATTCGTCATTAAGGGCCTACCACTTTTTCTCGGCAAACCACGTTTCTAATTTTATGTGTGAATAGTCTTTACGTCGTCTTACGATGCATGGCGACATTATTTCACAAAATATAACGCTATCCCTTTTTATTCCCTATACCTATCTCTTCTGGTTTTCAAGATATTAACATATTTGTAAATATAAACACGAATACTTGATTTCTTTTTTAAGTGGAACGCCGTGTTTATTCTTTTATTTTAAATGGTAAAACCAATTTGAAATACCAACATGCGTGCCCGAATAGTGTTCAGAATTTTGACATTTTGAACCACGATCTTAAATTGTGTCTCCGATTGGTTAATCCATAAACGAATAGTGTAATAGTGGAGCTTAATTAAACCAAGCCCATGTTACTTAAAAAAAATTAACCCATTATAGGCTCAAGATTGACAGATATACAGTGTGTTCGCAACAAATTCATTTAAACTGCTGTTGATTTTTTTTTATTTTTTTATTTTTTCGTAAAAAAATCTGTGTTTTATTGGTTGATTTTTAATAATTTATTCATATTTATTTCATACAATATGAACTACCAATGTCTAAATATTAAAACCATTAATTACAAAAATTTAATTATTGCTTATTGAAATTGTAGTCGTTAGGTTTAAAAATATAAATTCTATTAAAACCAAAGAATTACATCTCTCTCCCACTTACATATATAGACATATTTTTATGTTATTTAACTTAAACGTTATACCAAAAACAACTTTTATTCTTAATTTTTAAAAGTTGGGCATTAATGGGTTAAGTTAACAAAATCTTACTTTTCTTTGTTAATTTAATGATTTATTTTTTTTAGTACGAAGAACTAATTCAAGAAGCTAGAAGAAATGCAAACACCCGAATGGATCATTATAATTTATGAACTACGTAACAATTGTTTATACTTCATGAAAATAAATGCACATTTGTAAAAGTAAAACATTTTTGTTGTAAATATTTAATGACAACAATGATCATAATAGATGAAAGACGACGCAAGCGCCACCTTTTGCCTAATTTCAAGTGGCTTCGTCAAGAAAGCAAAAGGTGGCGCTTGCGTCGTCTTTAATTTATTATGATTAATATCGGGTATATAACCACAACACAATTTCCGTTCAATTGTTGAATTGTTTTTGACAGTTTTTTTTGTATACGTCAGAAGTTTCTTCACTTTTTCTTATAATATTACAACTGGTAAGTTATTACTTGTAGTTTAAAATACGTTTGCTTATTAATTTCTATGAATTGTATATTATTGAAATAATATACATAACTTAAAATTATGAACCAATCGAGCAATAATTAATTATTAATAAATATGATTTATTTCCTACATTCTCAAAATATGTTTTTGGCCGCTGGTTATTTAGTTTGAAATAAAATTAAAAAAACAAATAAATAACATTTTAGCAAAGCATTAACAACGTTTTTATTGTTGTAAATGCTGTGTTAAAATGTTATTTATTTGTTTTTTTTTTTTAATCAATCATTAAAATTTCAGGGGGAGAGGGGCGGTGGTGTAGTCTTAACGCCCTAACCACCCTCCAATCTACGCTACTGATCATAAGAGCCGAATACCAATTCCCAAACAAACAAAAAATAACAAAATCTTATAATGTAAATAATTCTGTTACTTGTATGACACTCTTTTTTTTTCAATTAAAATTAAAAATGTTCTTTTTTATTAAAAATAAAAAAAACACTTTTGAATCTTGTTTTGTATAACTTTTTTTATTTTTAATAACTCAAAATTAAGTGTTCTTTTTTATTAAAAATAAAAAACACTTTTGAATTTTGTTTTGTATAATTTTTTTAAATTTAATAACACAAAATTAAAAATGTTTTTATTAAAAATTAAAAACATTTTTAAATTTTGTTTGGATTACCAATCCCAATGTTTGGGATATGTTTCACTGAATCCGGATGTTTGCAGTATAACACTTTTATTTGTATGTAACAAACTTGTATAAAAAATAACAATATGCAATGTTTCTAATAACTTGTTTGGAACAAGTTATTAGAAACATTGCATTTTTTTTTTCATTCGTCGCAGGATATAAAAGAAACAAAACAGTTGCATTTTTTTAATAACATGTATTATATTTTAAATAATGAGTTTGTGTGTTTGAATTGCTTCACGTACAAAACAAAAGAATCGGACACAAACTTAAGAGCTATCTATATAAATAGTGACAAGGTCCCTTATCACAAGTGGGTAGCCAAAGGCCCGTGAGGCCGGTCAACGGCGCACGGCCCTTCACTGTTAAAAATAAAGATATGATAGTACTCCCATCTGAACGAAGTCAATATCATACAAAATTGTCGATAAGGACTTTATCACAGCCATTTAATCAGCGCGCGCCGCTACCGCCCGCCGCCAGGGGGCGCGCGAGGAGAGCCGTCGCTTCAACTACGGTTACAACAAACAAATATAATAATAATAATAAACAACCGCGGACACGAGTGCGCCAGATGTTCGTGTGTACAATTTTTCACGCATCTCCCCTCACAAAAAAAAATTTAAAAAAGCGGAATTTCAACAAATTTCTTTTTTAATACTTCCCCTTTGTGTTATGCATACTGGGCGTCGGTGGAAAAGAAATGAACTGGATAAATACAGGCTTTTCCTTAATAAATTTCAAAAATATTTAAATAACAAAATTTACATTCAAAGAAAACCATTGCCAATTTCAATACGTTTTAAAGAACGAAGTAATAGCAAGCATTAAATAATTACATTTAACAATCGAATGCAAATTTATTTTACAAAAGCCTGCATTTATCCGAATCGTCTCAACTTAACAAACGAGCTCATTCGCACTTAATGATTATTACATCAAAGCCCGCCTCACACTGAGAAGTAGAGAGGCACATATAACGACGTTACATAAGACTAAATAAATAAAACATCAAAGCCGCAAATTTCATACAGGATAAAGTTCGTGTTTTACTTACTCAATCAGGAATTTTTAAGCTTATAAACATAACCTCAACCCGTATAAAGCATCGACAGTATTATTTCCACTGCGGGGGCGCTGTTTTGTTTTCCTTTTGCAAAAAAAATTAATAAAAATAATGATGCCTAAATTAGACAAGGAAAAGATTATTATTAATAATAATAAAAAAAACAATAATTTTAAAATAAACATCCAACATTAGAATAATAATTAAATATAAATAAACGAAAATTATTCCTTATTTCTGGGGGTAATAAATTCACTTTTATAAAAGTATTAGTCGCATCACAACAATCGTGTCTCCAACTCCTTCTTTTTATTATTTTTATTTTTTCTTCTGTACAATTTGTGTTCTCGTTTCACATACTCAGCAGAACGGTCTGTTTAAAATTATAATAATGTTAAACTCAGTGGAAGTAAAAGCTATCATATGTCGATGATAACTACGAGTCACCGCTAACTACTTTCCTCGAAACTTCTTTCTTTCTGATTAAAATATATAGCATTTTTACAATTTTACTTTTTTTTTTAATTGGAATGACAATCAAGCCGTTTTTTTTTTTTTTTCAAGAATTCAAAAGTGAAATCAAAATTTGAATTGATTTCTTTTTAAAGAATTCAAAAAAACAAAATTTGAATTGATTTTTCAAGATCTCAAAAGACAAAACAAAATTTGAATTTTTTTTTCAAGAATTCAAAAAACAACAAAACCTGAATAGATTTTTTTTAAGAATTCAAAAAACAAAACAAAATTTGAATTGATTCTTTTTTTTTCAAGATCTCAAACCACAAACCAAATTTGATTTTTTTTTTCAAGAATTCAAAAGACAACAAAACTTGAATCTATTTTTTTAAGAATTCAAAAAACAAAACAATATTTGAATTGATTTTTTTTACAAAGATCCTAAAGACAAAACAAAATTTAAATTAAATTTTTTCTTCAAGAATTCAAAAGAAAGTTTGATTGAAGATTTTTTTACAAGAATTTTATTTCGTCTTTTGATTATTTTGTAAAAAAAATTCAATTATTTTTTCTTTCGAGTTCTTTTTTACAAAAAAACAAAATAATATTTTAGTTGTTTTTTTTTTTTTTTTTCAAGGATTCAAAAGAAGAATCCTCAAATTTTATTTACTCTTCACAAAACAAGATTTGCAAGTAAAATCACACAATTTACATTATTTTTTTAGGTTTGTCTTTGCAAGAACTCAAAAGAATAAAACTTTAGTTGCGTATTGCACGATTTTCATTTATTTTTTTATTTTTTTCACCAAAACATGAAAAATATTTTCATGTACACCATTTCGTCTTTTAAATTCTTGAAAGAAAAAACTCGACTCGACTGTCAAATACATTTTCATCGACTTGATTTCATTTTGCTAAATATGAATCGAAATTCAAATTTTATATTGTATTTTTATATATTCGTTCAAAAATCGCTTTTCACATCGTTCCCTTTCCTATTCATTTTGTCTAATATATACTTTTTTGTTTTGTTTAATTGACGAGTTGTTAATCCTTCACTCCTTGTTGCCCTCGCTTTTACTCACTCACTTTACAGCTTTTTGAAAGAAACAATCTAAATAAAAATCTAATCTAAAATTTCAATTTTTCGCAATCACTTGTCAACATTCAACAACTTGTTTTTTTTTTTGTACAAATATATACATAAGTAATTTTATACAGTATTTATATTATTACATGATAAAAAAATAACCAATAAATTTCAATGAGTTAATTTTTTTTCCAATTTTTTTTTTTTTACATGTGACAGTATTTAAACTGCTTGTTGAAAGGTAAAAGTCATTTAGTGCACTTTAAAAAAAAAAAAGGAGAAGATGCAATTTAATTACAAATTCGTCTTAAGAATTTTTTTGTGAAAACAAATTTCTGTTTATGAAATCCATCTTTTTGTTATAAAAATAAGTGGAGACGCAATTGAAATACAAATTTGCGTAAAGAATTTTTCAAGATAAAAAAAAAAACCTCTTTTAATAACACACAATTTCATGTTAAGTATTTTTGATGATATAATGTAGTAATATTTTATTCCTTTCTTCACTTTTTTATTTTTATAACTATATGTACATAAAACAATTGAAAAAGAGCATGTTGTGCTTCAAATGTACATATAGTTATAAAAATAAAAAAGTGAAGAACGGAATAAAATATTACTACATTATATCAAGAAACTTCCCGTACTCACCAACAAATATCTTAGATTTTTGATGATGACAATTCAAATATTTTCAAATTATTTTTCTATTATATTGTTTTTTTTTTTTTTTTTTTCATTTAATTTGTGCTTAAAATAAAATTTACCTTTTTTCCTGCAACGTTTCGCGAACGTTCTTGATTTTCTTATTTGTTAACTTTAAATAAGTGTGAAGAGAAAAATATTTATTTGTGATGTTTTTCCTGTTTTTTTATCGTTATTAACATTTGCGATAAATACTGGCACATATAATTAAGTGACTCCTTCAATATTGTCTGTTAATTACTCTACTTAATATTTTTTTTTTTTTTTGCGAAAAGGATTTTCCCAAACATTACTCGCTAATTTAGCACCGAATTTATTTTCCGTTATCAAAAAATTAATGCCGAATTAAAATAAAAAAAATGCGAAAAACACTCCTTTTTTTTCACGGGCTTAAAAGTAGAAATTAAAAATGTTTTTACTTAACTTCACGCCGGTTTTAGTTTTTAACTAAGCCGTACTTAATGACTTCTACCTTTAGACCGGGATTTATACTGTTCTCCTCTGCATTAATTCATCAATCTAGGCTATGTGATTAATTTATTTCATCTCCTCTCGACAACGGCTAAAATGAAGCAAATTCCGAAAAAATCTCTACACTCTCCTAAAGTTTATTTTTTTAAAATATTTACACGATTACTGTATTAATTTTTTTGTTTGTTTTTAATTTCTCGTGGAAGCTCTCGTGAGATTTTATTAATTCTTGTTTGAAATTTTTCAACGAATAAAATTAGCGAGAGAAATCCTTTCGTGTGTTTCACTTTTTCTTAAGTAGGAATCCAAGAGAGAAAGAGAGTATTCAATTTGTACAACCTCACAAAAACCAAAACAAATCTAAACGCAACCGTTGTATGGGTGACTGTAGTTGTGTGTATGTGTGTGTGTGTGTGTTAATACTTGTCCAATCGATCGGCGCCCCACACTAAGTGTGCGACATGTCGAGTATCGTGGCGTCTTTCCTCCTGTTGAAACTGGAGTCGGCGGTGTGCATCGTGTTGAACGAGAGGGAACCGTAGAGGCCGGCGCCCGACATCGCGGGGATCTCCCTCGCTTTCAGGTTGAGTTTCTCTATGGAGACCGTCGATGGCTTTTCGGGTTCTTTATCCTTGTCCTCCTCGGCGAAGACTGTCGTCGGGGGGACTACCAGCCTCACCTCCGGGCTGTGTCCCAAAATGTACTTGAAGAATTCGTACGTCGACCAGCAGATGGCGGTGGCGGGCATTTGGTACATGACGCGGGCTTGTAGGCCTCTGAAGAAACCAGGAAGGCCGCCCAACCTAAAAAAATTCACAAAAATTAACTACGTAAAAAATATATTCACCTCGACACCCAATACGGGTAAAAGAGGATAAGATTAAGAAAGAAAGAAAGAAAAAATATATTCCAGAGTTTATTAATATGAATCTTGCAACGTCTTTTGCTACCCCCTTTTTTTTACCGAGCTTGATACTCCGTCTATAATTGGATAAGATTAAGAAAGAAAGAAAGAAAAAATATATTCCAGAGTTTATTAATATGAATCTTGCAACGTCTTTTGCTACCCCCTTTTTTTACCGAGCCTGACACTCCGTCTATAATTGGATCTTCCCTATATCTTACCTGTAAACAGTTTTCACGGCATTCTTCATGCCCTTTATACTGCCGACCTGTTGTGTGTTGAGCAACGTCTTGCAGACGTCCAGCGGCGTAGTTGCAGCGGCGGCCACCGCCCCGGCCATGGCGCCACTAGTCATATGAGCCATGGGATTATATTGGTGATCCTTGTTTGTGATTTTCTGCGCGAACTCGTAGACCATGAAGTGTATACTTTGGAAGGGTATGTTCATCGTCAGCTGTGTCGTGTAGGATCTGTAGAAGGCCATGGGGCCCTCCAACCGGTACACCTTCCTCACGCATTCCATTACTGTTTTGTACGGGGAGTCCGCCATTTGCATCCGTTGTTTAACCACTTTATAAAAATATTAATCAATTCAAAATACATTGCAATTTCGTTTGAATTTTTAAGAATCCATGTTAATGTTTCAAATTCGAGTCTCAACATAGGGATCTCGCTTATTATAAGAGATAGAAGGTAGGATTAACGTTGGCACTTTTGCAGAATTTCATGCTGATTAACATCCTGTCGAGATCCACAATAGATATGCAAAGGTCGCAGTGGTACAGGCCAAAAGGCCACCCAAACTTTATCTATCTATCTAACATCCTGTCGAAGTCGTGAATACATGCTAAATTCTTAGAGATTCTAAGATTATTTATAGATTTTCAACACGGGACAAAATTACGTTAGATCTGATGGAATTGATTGTATTTTATTGTATAACAAAAATACTATGGAAATACACACCATTAATAAAAGTGGTTGGCTATGGTAATACCACTGTAATCCCGTTGGGAAAACTGGGCTAAGTTTCTTCGTTCTCAAGAAAAATAAAAAAAACTGAGACTCGAATTTGAAACACCCTGCATATATACTTTTTTTTTCATTTTATAATTGAAAATTTTGTAAAATATTTAAATCGAAAATGTCGAAATTACCTTCTGCCGGATTCATGATGCCGTCATGGAGTACTGTTGATATGCAGCCTGCGGCTCCTTTAAAAAACAAAACAACAAGATGAGATATAAACTGGTGTGAGTTACGTGAAGATTAATGAATATAATAAGAACACTGTAAACTTTTCTTCACTAAATTTATTTTAGTCCAGATGACATTTCGAACACGATGTGTTCATTCTCAATGGAGAAACAGTTCTGACTGTTCGAAATGTCATCTGGAATTTAGTGAAGAAAAGTTTACAGTGTTCTTATTATAAACAAAATGAGACATTTATGTGAATGCGAATAAAATTTACACACACTGGTGCAATAAGCAGAAAACGCTATAAATCAATTTCGATTATTTAAATTTTGAATGAATTTATTCATGACAAATAATAAAAATATAATTACTTTTCTCATCAGGAAATGCCTTCGAAAGTTAGAATAATTTTTTTTTTTGTACATAATATTTACAAGTCGATCGTGCATGTTTATTTATGAGGATGAATAAATCGAACAATTAATTTCGATCATGGATGTCTGGTGTGGAAAGCATGACGTACAGCAGCATTGCCGGCAAGGATATCAACTTTGGGTTACAGTGAAGGTCAGAGGTTCGGTTAATCAATACGTTTAGTGTTATATTTCATTATAAAAAAAATACATATTCAAAAGTTATCAGTAACGGGAAAAAGTGGAGATAAAAGAAAATAATCCACTTAAATAATTTGTTTACTATAAATTTAATGTTACAATACACAACCATCTTTTTATTGATTAATGGCCTTGGCTATTGGACCTTTTCGAGCAGTCTCTGCTGGTTTATTTCAGAAACCGTATTCTTGTTTTTTTTTTATTGATTAATGGCCTTGGCTATTGGACCTTTTCGAGCAGTCTCTACTGGTTTATTTCAGAAACCTTATTCTTATTTTATTTTTATTGATAGCCTTGGCTATTGGGCCCTTTCAACCATTCTCTGCTATTTTATTTCTAAAGCCTTTTTCTTGTTGTTTTTATTGATTAATGGCCATGGACCTTTTTGAACAGTCACTGTTGGTTTACTTCAGAAAAGCACAATTAAAGAAACAATAAATGGAACAAGAAGAAGGTTTCTGAAATAAACTAGCAGAAACTTGTCGAAAGAACCCGATAGCCAATCAAATCAACGAGAAGATTTGATTGACTATTTTGCTCTTTCAACAAGTTTCTGCTAGTTTATTTCAGAAACCTTCTTCTTGTTCCATTTATTGTTTACTTTTGCTTTTTCGACTTGTATCTGCTAGTTTATTTCAATCTTGCACAATTAATATTATAATTAAATATTATTTATTATGTTTATTATTAAACTTGTGTTAACGCAAGAGAAATAATATTTATTAAGTAAATAATACAATGAGAGAAAAGAAATGTAGATAATTCGTCGTTAATTGTGTGTTTTTATGTATGTGGTCGGGCTTCTTAAGGCATCTAAAAATTAGTCAAAGAGTCAAGCTACCTAAAGCTTTTCACTCATTTTCTGTACACCTTGTATTAGCGAAAGTTTTCGAAACTGTATTAATAATAAACAATTAAATTTATACAAAGTAAAAATTGTTTCATTTATTAAAATTGAATTACAATGTATTACAAAGTAGAAGCCTCAACAATTAACAAAATAAATTTAAAAAAATTTGATGTTACAGCTTATCCCAAGACACTCCTCATAGATAAAATTAGAAGTAAGGTCAATGTCATCCCCGAAGGTCCCGCAAGAATAACTCAATAATCTGCTTATGGATCAAACAATCAAGCCGACCTTTTTTAATTCGATTCATTCACAGGAGTACATCAAAGGAAACAGTCGTTATTAAATTCCCAGCCTATTTAAATGCAAACGTTATTCAATAGAAAATCAATAGCACTTAATGGAATACATATTTGAAAACAACAATAACTTGAACGTGTGTGTTAGTCTTCCGGGGGAACGGATAACCTTGACATCCAATTGCCGTTAAAGAGGTTTCCTGATAATAAAAGTGATGTACTAGTTTTTTTCGGAACAATAATAAGGTTATTAAAGGTTTACCTTGACATTGCACTTTTTTCGTGGTTGATTAAAAATTGTAATTATAATTTTGAATAAATTTAAATGATTTCCCTTAATAATCGAAAATCGTATTTATTCATGTCACGGTAGCTAAAGGGAAAATGATTTAACGATTAATTATTTTCAAAAACGTCTTATTCATTTCCGTGAATTATTTGCTTAAAATGTCTTTGTACTCCGTTGCGCGCCACTTTTTCATAACGACAAAGCGGATTCGTTGAAAATACAAGTCGAAACGGATTATCAATCTAAGTTGGTTGTTTGTTTGTTCAATACAGGGTTTTGTTTTAAAAACATTTGTTTTTCTTGAAAATGAAATCTTTTGTTATTCAAAATTTTTGCAAGGCTAATTTAAAGTTGTGCATTTCTGATTAAATTAAAATAAAAATAAAATCTATTATAGCAACAAAATGTATAGTATTGATTAATGATGGGAAAAATCAATTATTTCTATAATTAAATAGGGAATAATCGATTATTTTCAATAATTAAATGATCTATAAGACGTATCATTCAAAATTTAATATTAAATATTGTATAATTTTTGCAAATAATAATAATAACTATTTTCAAACTAAATTTTCATTATGTCCATGGATATTTGCATTTTAAATATTTTCAATCTAATCTGTGTTTAATTGTTTCATTGGTTGATTTCTAATAATCTATTCATATTTATTTTGTTGAAGGTAGTTGAACAGATGGCGTTATGAGCTATCTTCCCAATTATATGATTCATTTGCGTATTTAAAAATAAGCCCCAACTTACCGTATATTACAGTGTGGTACCTAGACGTCGTTGTGTTGGATATCATTCTGTCTTTTAAATACTCATAACTACTGAAATAGAGCGCGTGTGAAGGCCCCGCCCCCAGCACCATCGCCGACATGCCCCTCACGGGCCGGAGCAGCCCCTCGGTCCGGATCATCCGCAAGAACGTCTCGCTGATGCCCTCCCGTATCATTGACGGTGCCAGGCTCTGCATTCTTGTCTAAAAAAAAAAAACATGAAAAAATGTAATTATTTTAGAAAAAGGAATGGGTACAAGAGAAATCAGAAACAGAAGCTCCATCAAACGCATGAAGGAGTATTGAAGATTTGAGAAGATAAAAAAGGGGAAGAAAGTTCATTTTTCAATTCAATTAATTTATTTACGGTAAATCACCTTTATACAGTATAATAACAATATTCAAAATGTTTAGATAAATAGCATGACTGTAAATCACAGAATAATACAATTTTACATATATAACATATTTTAATATCAGTGCAAAATAAAAATTAACCCAAGTGGTCGACTCTAGCGATGAAAAAAATAATTTCAAAACGATAATCTCAGTGACATTAAACAAATAAATTATGCCATAAAATTGAACTAAATAGATAAATTATAAATAAATATTGATAAAATAAATAATGAATAAAAAATAATTATGAAGGAAATTAAATTCAATTGCTGTCAACCATTATTTTTACATGAAAGTTCCTCGTTGTAACCAGCAGGGGCGTCGCTATATTAGTGTTTCGACCATTGTAAATATAATCTTCTTTATGTTAGTTGTTGGTCGTGGAGACTTTAATTATTTAAATAAAAATACTTGTCCTTTCTCCTACTTATTTTATTTACATTGTAAATATGTTGTATAAAACGAGTAACCCCAGTAACTTTTATAAATTAAATTTGGGGGAAAATTTAATTTACAAAAGTTGCTGGGTTATATGGTAAAGACACACCCATGTGTGAGTGGAAGCAAACAAAAAACAATATTTTTTTTTTTCTTACATCCAATTTACATTCAGTATAGACCGTAACAAAAAAATCAGTTTTAGGAAACGCGTAAAACCAATCACGATGGAAACAATTTAAAAGCCATTACATTTAGAAATGATTTTCACTCGCGACCTTGGCATTGTGTGTTGAGCGATAAACAGGTAATGGTGTCGGGCAGCTTAAAAATTCGCACACACCATAAAAACTAAATATAAACACCAGCACACAATTATCAATTTATCCGTTTTTCCCCTGACACATTTAAAACTCGGTGTGGAGAAGACAGAGGCCACTTTACGGCAATTGGCAACAATGACATTAAATGTAATAAATCCAATTTAACCAACACGTACACATTTGAGCCTTGAAGTGGAAATAAATGTTTTAGTGTTGAAATTAAAAATTAATTAACGTTGTAATGAAATAAATAAATACTTTTGTCGTTTTATTTCTAAATAAATTATATATATTTTTTTTTCATGTTAATTAAAAATTAATTATATTTAATTATTCTCTGTTAAAACAAATGTTAGTAAATAAAATTTATTTATATTAAAATTTACTAACTCTCTTTCTTAATCTTATCCTCTTGGGTGTCAACTTTACTAACTAAATATCTTTATTCAAAGCAGAAAGACCAATGGTCGATTTTCTGAAGTTTAACTATGATTATAATGTGCTAAATATTGTGATGTAATTTAATGTATCTCTCAGAAATAAAGATTTTCTACACAAGATAAAAGGTAAATTGATAAATTTGAGGTAGGAAATTTAAGTAAAAAAATACACACTCACGAGGCCATCGATTTAATAAATATGTGACTAGAAATCAGTAAAATTTTTGAAATATTTTGATTAAAATTAGCTCTATTAATATCTATGTTAGCTCTATGTTCAGATTTTTATTTTTGGGGCAAATTAAAAAATATTTTTTATCAATCCAGGCTCAGAACAAGGAAAGACATAATTTTTTGGATCTGAAATGCAAAAACTTCAGCAATGGATATTCTGCTATTGCTAGAGTGGATGTCGCTGCTTATTTAATTGTGATTGTATTAAATATGACGGTGAACTGATTGGACAATTTGAAAGACAAAATTTTGATATAAATTTGGCATTGAAAATGTTTTTTCCATTTGGTTTTAATACCCTTTTCACCTGTATTATAAGAAATATTTCTTTATTTTAAAAAAATGAGAAAATTAGTATTAAAATTAAAAAGCGCCCCCTACCGGTGACAAAATAATTTAATTTTTTTATTTTAGTTATAATTTCATTTATTTTAAATTAACACATAAAATTCTTAAAATTAACTTTAATAATTTTTAATTATAAAAATTCTTTTAATTATGATAGGATTTAGATATAGACTTCCGGTTTTCATTAAATTTCTTACTTTTTAATCCTAACATTAAGAAAAATATATCATTCCATTTGAAATTTTTAAGAAAAATAGGAAAATAATCTATACTTTAAGTTAATGCCACCTAGCGGCGATAAAGTTAGTTATTTTTCCGATTGTTGCCAATAATTTTAATCAGCATGATAAGTTCTTTCATATGACATTAAAATCATTAAGATCGGTTAAAAAACAAAAGAGTAATTGACATTTTCTCTTTATAAATTCTGACCTTCCCCCACCCTTTATTTCAAGAGTAAGAAAAAAAATTCTGTAACATTTTTGTTTCACGAACTTATCATGATTTTAAAAAGTGTGGTTTTATGATGTCTTTATTAAACATTTTTTTGAGGTAATCACAATATTACTTTTCGACTGTTCATTACGCCCCCTACCGGAAGAGTTATGAACTTGAAATTTATTTCCAACATTTTCTCATGATCACTTTTATTAACAATTTTTTTTATTTGAAAGCTCTAGCAATCATAGTACCTGTGATATAACCTGTGACCTTTCTTATTCGGACACCCGGTACAATAATATATAAAATTAGAATTATATTTTGCAAATGAATCGGCTATCGACTGGAAGTCTTTCAGCCATTCAAACCTTATTTAATGGATAATTAAAACAAATCACAATTCTTCATTAATAACAATCAAAGAAAACAATCCAATCAATAAAAACCTAATTAATCGAGTAATTGTTATTGTAAAGTGCATTTACAACAATTTTTTCAAAACAAAAAAAAACACATTATTCACACTATTTTATTTACATAAATTATAGTATACGCAACTGTGTCTATTTTATCTGGCTTCGTGCGATATTTCACACTTTGTGCAAGGCTGATCGTAACTTCATTCACACCGTCGCTTTTACTCCACACATGTTACTGTTATAAGATCGTAAACAGTTTTTATTATCACCGTGAGTCGTAAAATGACAATGATGAATAATTACTTGAAAGTATCTTTCATAATTGTTTCATTAAACTCAATCGATAATTAAAAATTAAACAACGAATTGAAAGTGAAGATGAATAGGTTAAATTTGAAAAGTGAAACAACAAGAAAATATTAGGTTTATACAGTACGGATAGAGTTTATATTATACAAGGTGTACAGAAAATGAGTGAAAAGCCTCGTAAATCAAGTATAACAGAATTCATAAATAAATCCGCGACTGAAATTCCCTCAAAGTCGCTCACACTAACCAATTGGAAAATGAGTGAAAAGCTTTAGGTAGCGTGACTCTTTGAATAATTTTTAGATAAAAATATTAACGAAAATAAGTCTCACGGTCCTTCCTTAAGCCTCACGGGCCACTTAAAAGAACTATACATTTGGCAACGCTGGATCAAACAAGTGTGCATTTATCCTGTTTATAACTGCTACATCATCCGCTGGAGGTGTTGCATACACCTTTTCTTTTAAAAACGAGCGTGCGTCGTTGCCAGATCTATTTTCATTAAAAGAATGCTTCTGATGAAGTTATAAAATTGTAAAAATATCCGATTTATTAATCATTTACATCAATGGAATTATACACTTGTCTAATTGATTGTTAATGCTATTGAATTTTTACAAAATATTTAAAAAACAATACTAATTTATAGTCACATATTTAAAATTCCGAAGACCTCGTGAGCCTCAATGAAGGAACCATACCACATTTTTTTATTTGGATTTTCTATTAAAAATTAATTAATGAATTGAGTTACCTGAAGGTTTTCACTCATTTTCTGTACACCTTGTATATATATAAATTACGTGGTTTCCAAAAATATAATATTTAGAATTTTCTCAATGAAATTAAGTAATGAATAAAAAAAAATACTCTGTTTTCAAAAATATAGCATTTAGGAATTTATTATTAAAGGTATTCTATGATATCCAAAATTCATATTTATGATTTATGAAATAACATTTAAGAATTATAATCAACGCCAATACAGCAAGGATTACGTTAAACGCTTATCTGCCCGTGGCATTTCTAAAAATAATTTCCTCGTTGTGTATAAAGACAATTGTTTGGTACGGATTATCAGCGCTGTGGTTAAAATAATCTTCATAAATATCCCTCTTGATTAGCTGATAGTTTATTTTGCATTTCATTTCTATGCACAGGAATATTCGCAAAACTGGATATTCACAACACATCGGGAATTCCAGTGAATTAAAACTTATAAATAATTAACCTACCTGAATATTTAGCATTCGCAAAGCTGCATCTGGAATTTGCATTTCCAGAATTATACAATTCAATCGATGGTTGTAGTTTTTACTTGATGAATCTCCATAATACACTATTTGTAAATAAAACATCAGTTTATTTAAGTTTCACATAATTTATTGTAGAGACACTGCTACAATTGTTTCGCCAACACATTAGTCATCTGAATGATGATACCACTGTGCTGGTTTAAGTTTTGGGAAATTTAAAAAAACTGTTGTTTTATTTACAAATAGTAAATTATACAAAATCTCTTATGAGTCTATTTTTTTTAATTAATTGAATAAAATAAATTTTGTCATTTAAAAAAAAAAAAACATTTAAAAAATTAACAATGTTTCATTAATTTCAATAAAGCCTTATTAATATTAAGACAACAGGAGCGGCGTAACCCCTACAAGGAGTAATAACCACTATATACAGAGAGCTTATATTAACCCTAAATAAAATTTCAACTTCAAATTAAATCAAGTATATTTTATTTATTTAGTCTTATATATATCGTTATATGTTCCTCTCTACTTCTCAGTGTGAGATGATTGTTTTCCTGTGTATGTTTTTCTCCATATTTTTCTGTTTTGTGTGAGTTTTCTGGCTTCTTCCCATTTTATTCCTTTTTTCTCTAACTCTTCTCTTATTTCGTCATTCCATTCCTTTCTTGGTCTACCTTTTTGATTTTTGCCTGGAGTTCTTGATTCATATATTCCTCTTACATTTCTTTTTGCTCCCATTCTACCATAAAAAAAAAAACAAATGAGAGGGTATGGTCATTTAGACCATACCCTCTCATTTGTTTTTTTTTTTTTTTTTTTTTGTCCATTGGTTCTATTTCCAGGTTCTCTCTAATTACCTCGTAAATCAAGTATAACAGAATTCATAAATAAATCCGCGACTGAAATTCCCTCAAAGTCGCTCACACTAACCAATCGGACTTTCCGCGTGTGTAACTCGATTAACAATTCTCATTTACACACACACGCATTCGATTCTTTTAAGGCTGCCAGTTGTGTGATTTTCATCACATAGTATGAGCAGCTGTGATAATTAGAAAATGCGGTATCTCGATTATTATGTCCGCAGTGACTCCGTTTAGCTGCTGCGTCGAATAATAATCACCCGCACAAAAAAAACAATTGGTGAAATCAAGCGCAAAATGATTATTGAGAATAGCCAATCTTATTTACAGGAAAACCCCGGTTGTGTGACTCCACACATGCAGTTCGTTAAGCTTGTTTTACGTGACTAATGGTGTTTAGCGGGAAAATACTATTTTTAGACGTGATTATACATATATATATATGTGAATTTGTTGTGAATTTAATTCATATTTTTTTTTATTGATAATGATTATATCTTGAAAAATGGTGTACTTTCCCTGATGAATTCAGTAAAATACTTTTTTTAAATGAACATTTAACAGCAAATAAAAAATAAGTGAAAAAATGGATTGTTGTTCTTTAAAGTTAAAGTCGAGTATTTATATATATACCGATCTACAATAAATTCTCACAACATAGCTTTTATGTGTTGGAGAGTATTACTTACACAAACAATAGGAGGAAGCGGGGCGGTTCTCAAAATTTGCCACAAATAAATGAACGGTATCCCTCATCGAATTGCCACCGTATACCCATTTAATAATTTGTATTCTCTCTTCCAGAGTATAAGACATCGCGGCACTTGACAATTCCAAATTGCATTTTATTGAAAAATATACACAGCTATTCCACGCGGAAAATGTTAGCATAAACATGTACGTTATTTTGTATCGTCACAGCCTAAGCAGCTTTTGTAATAAATATGTATTGATAGAATGTGAAATTAACAACGTTAAACTTAACATTTCCCGTATAGAGTAACCCCAATATTCTAATACATAAATCACACCTTTTGTTAATTTGAATCTTTTATAAAAACTTGTTTAGTCCATTTTATGAAAATAAAATGCGATCGTAAATATATTTGCAGCAGAATTCAATTATTTCAATTCGGTCATTGTCGAGAAATAAATCCATGGTCACAATTTAGAGGTTACGAATGCTCACTATTTAAGTGCCGCTTCTTAAATACTTTAAGCCGTCGCCATCGTCGGTTTAAATTTATTTTGCATTTATACGCATACGGTGCAACAGAAGTGCCGCATTGGCGCTTAGCCTTAAGCCGCACTTAAATGTTACAGTGCAATCGGGCATTATTATCATAAATGTTTCTCATTGCATTTCACTCCTATATCCGATGCGAAATAACTGAAATGGACGTTGAAGGCAACGTAACTAATTTAATTAATTATTACAATCACTGGTTAGACCGTACATAATTACAATTTTTAATTATGCCCGTCATTGTTCATTTAGCACTTTCATTTTTTTTTTATATGACAACGCACCGCAACGCCGCCATTGGGTCACCTCACATTCTGTGCAGAAACCAATCTGGTTTTTCGTCACTTTCACTCACTCTCTCGAAACATAACAAACAAACAAACAAGAAAACAGGAAATTCGTCTGATATCGTCTGAGAGATTTTAGATTATGTAATAATTCGCAAAATGAGGACAAGTTTCAAAATTACAATAACAATAAATATTTTTTTAGGCAGAAAGATCTATAGTCGATGGACAATTAGCAACCAGTGTAAGCCTTTAACTTAAAAAATAAAAACCGATAATCGCATTCGTTCGAACTTCGTTTTGTTTCTTAGAAAACCACCTTTTTTTTTGTTTGTACCTAAAGTTACAAAGAGGTGAA
Source organism: Philonthus spinipes (assembly GCA_963082785.1). Taxonomy (NCBI): domain Eukaryota; kingdom Metazoa; phylum Arthropoda; class Insecta; order Coleoptera; family Staphylinidae; genus Philonthus; species Philonthus spinipes. Next base: position 22,285,713 of record OY720311.1, read on the forward strand.
TTTATATAAATAGAAAAGAGTATTAATTCACTTGGTCACAGTTATTTAAATATATTAAATAAAAATGATTTGAAAATAATAAATTATTTTCATATTTAACTCTGTGACTTTTGACTGTAATTCAATGTCCAGAGTGGGTATTTGCCCGGGAAGTAGTTGTTTTAATGTGCATTTGTTTAACGTACTTACGTAACGAAAGTCAAAAGTCACAGAGCTAAATGTGGAAATAATTTATTAATTATTTTCAAATCATTTTTATTTAATATAGTGAATTTATATTATTATATTTTTTAAATAAAAATACCAACAGAAAGAGCTCTGTTTGTATAATCTTTGATAATGCTGTAAAAAGCGAAACTAGTCGAGTAAATAGAAAACAATAGTGAAACAAACCGAGTGCTTCAATTTATCCTTAAAATAAATGAGATTTGAACCAATGAATTTCGGTTTACGAAGCGTTTACTTAGACTCTCCGCTATGATGTTTTGCTGATCCTTTAAATATTATTACACCTCACACTGAGAAGTAGAGAGGAACATATATAACGATGTTATATAAGACTAAATAAATAAAACAAATATTATTAGTTTAAAAATGAATATCATAAATCTGACTTTTGTTGATAACTTTATTGTTTACCACCTCACTGAGAAGTAGAGAGGCACATATAACGACTGAATAAATAATAGTTCAAAATGTTCAGAATGTTATTCAAGAAGAAACAAAAATCAAATAAATGTTTCATTTTCTAAAATGCGGGATATAAATAGCGTACACTAATTTTTATTTACAATTTGAAGCTGTATAATTACATAATTTATCATGAGACGGCAAGGTTGAAGCTATGATAACTTTATTGCATGATAATGCTGTTTCTTTTGAAATAACTTTCATGGAAACTCTCGGTGTTTAGTCTAAGTATATAGAATTTACAGAAATCTAATAAAACGACAAAATTTATTGCATTATTTATCATAATGAAAATGAATAAACGCTGATTGTCTCTTCATTCATTGGCTTGAACGTCGTCATAACCAGGAAAGTCCGTCCTCGTTGAGAATAACAGTGAAGATAGCAGCTTCCGTGGTGAAGCTTCTTATACTCCCAAGGACTCAACTCGAAAAGCTTCCGACCTCACAAGGATACGGAATATGCTTCAAGTCGACGAGGTGGTTGTTTTCGGTAGCGCAAGAAATCCACTCGTTAAACTTGCAAGTTTCTGACCTCACAAGGGTACGGAAAGCTTCAAGTTAACAATCTTCGGCTCAACTGTTAGTCTTGCAAGCTTCTGACCTCACAAGGGTGCGGAATGCCGGAATGCTTCAAAATTGAGAGTCGGTGGTATTCTGCCGAATAGTGCGGGTGAATCTCCTTTTATAGGATGATTCGGGTTCCCGGTGTGGGTGGTGGTGCGTGTGGGGGATGCGGCGGTGGGAGAGCTTTGGTACTAACAGCGGGCGCTTCGTACCTACCCCGCTACAAATTTATTGTAAATTTAAAATGCATCAACCCTTTGACATACTTTATAAATTTAAAGTAATATGTACTCATAGGATAGTCACAAATCAACTAATTAAAAATTATATTAATTAAATTACATCTAATAAATAACCTCAAAATTCGTTTAAACCCGAAGTGATTTTGCGACACGTCAAAATTAATTTTGATGCTGGAAACAAATGACGTGTCACAGGCGTCTTGGTATATCAAAAGGTTAACCCATTAATGCAGAGTAGCATATTCATAGATCACTGGATATTAATTATTGTAAACAATAAAGTTTTCAACAAAAGTAAGATTTATAATATTTATTTATTTATTTATTTAACATAATATAAAATAACAAATATAGTAGTGTGTTTTATAAATAGAATATTTAAAATTTTTAATAATTTTTCTAGCATCTATATTAAAAATGTGTAATATTTGAACAGTTTTTTTCTTAATTTAAAAAAAAATCGCCATGGATCAGTTAACCTAACATTCATATAAAATATACATTTAAAATAAATGTCACATTTGACATATGATTGCAATTTATCATGGATTTTTTTTTATAAGTCATAGCTAATGCAAAATTTGCAAACATAATTAAATATATATCGATTTTAAAAGTTAATGAATATTGTTTTTAATATATTTTTAAATTCTGAACACATTTCAATTCTTGCGGATTTTCTCTAAAATGAACAGGGAAGTAAGAATCTACAAGAAGATGTTTCTACATGTAAAATCCCCCTATGTATACCGGATCTCGTCTTACTCAGTATAATTTGTCACAATAAAGATATTTGTATATATAATAATTATATATATATATAATCGATGTCCCCTTTTATCAATTGGTGTCGGGGTTTATATAATAATTAACATAATAAAATTATTTATAATATAACTCGCATTATACATCAATGGCACAAAAAATGCATTATGCAATTATAACCTTGACATTGAAATACATATACACGTGCATTATCAAGCATTTTCTACTACTTCGTAATTATCCGAGAAAATTTGTAAAAACACGAAGATGCAATGACTTAATTTGCATTATGAAGTGTTTATCGTTTGTATTCTTTTACACTTTAAAAAAGCCGTATAACACGTTTACTATACATCATAAAACGGGTAATAAAATATAAAACTATGACTTGCCTGGTCGATAGCTCAGATGGGCTAAAACACATTTTGATTAATTTTAAAATACAGTAACCCTACACCCATATGGGTAGAAAGGGATCTTATATATATATATTAAAATACAGTGGTTCCCAAAAGTAGAGGATACCGTCAATAAAATCGCAAATAAAAATATTTCAGAAAAATGCTCTGATTGGTCGATTTTTATTTTTAAATTACTATCCTGACATACATTTTTCAGCCATCCACCCCATCGTCTTTAGGGAGTGGAAACATCAACTTTAAAAATTCAAATACCCTTTGCGACACCTTAATTGATAGATTCTACATTCTGAATAATGCAATTGTAATGTTTTTTTTTTATTTGAATTTTTATTTATTTATTTAGTCTTATATATACAGAGAGCTTTTTTTATCGGTATACATTTCCTTTATGTGTACCTGTTAATTATTATTAGAATTGTAATAACCGAGGTAGGCCCTGGAGTTATTGGAAAATGTCTTATCCTCTGCTGGAATTGTAATAGACGATTTTTCTTCATTTGTATACATTTTATAGGCGTTTTTTTTTTTGCAAGTATATACTTCCCCTAATGTATACCGATAAAAAAACCTCTCTGTATATATAATGTAAAATCCTCATCTACCATAATGGTGGTGTAGGGGTTTTAGTTATATGTTCCTCTCAACTTCTCAGTGAGGTGTTTATTTGAATACAATGAAAAATCAAATTCGATTAATAAATAACGACGATATTATCAAAATTCATTTTATGCACGAAATTGAAAGAATAACAAAATTCAATTAGCCAATCCTTAATTAAATGTTCAAAGTGCTGCCCGTTGATGACGAAACAATGCCCTAATCTATTCACGAAAGCTTGTTAGCAATGATACTCACCTAATTTAAAACATCCTGTATACACAAATGTTATTCTTCTTAACTTTTTTTTTATCGATCGTATATTTTCATGTCAACAAAAGTGTTGTTTAAAGGAAATGTGATAGCCAAACGGGCTTATCAGAAAGTAATAAACAAAACTGTGTGGAATTGCGTTAAAAACATGATGAACAGGAAGGTATCGAGGTCGCATGCATTAATACGATTCCATTCTAACCTACAAAAATGTACAATAAATAGAGAATTCGGGAAAACTGCAACGATAACGACACAAAGCTTTGCGTATATGCAAAACACTTTTTCGCGTATTTGCCTTTACATAACACTAGATACATATTTCGTACAAATATAAATAGTTGCGAGTCGAGTGAAGATTGAGTTGATTAAATGTAGAAAATTACTTGTAAAAACTTTTCGTACACAAATATTTTATTTCTACTAAATACGTATTTCGACTACGATGTAGTCAACAGCTTAGTAATAAACTAAATACATATTTTGACTATGATGTAGTCAACAACTAAATAGTAAACTAAATACATATTTTGACTATGATGTAGTCAACAACTTGGTAGTAAACCAAATACATATTTTGACTATGATGTAGTCAACAACTTGGTAGTAAACCAAATACATATTTGACTATGATGTAGTCAACAACTTGGTAGTAAACCAAATACATATTTCGACTACGATGTAGCCAACAACTTGGTAGTAAACTAAATACGTATTTTGACTATGATGTAGTCATCTTCAATAGTTTACAGGTAAGGTACACATTAGACTTAACATTTTCCTTGGATCTTGGAGACGTTCACTTCGTGCTACATTTTCAATTTTCATGTAAACACATAAGTTTTCTTCAAATTATTATTTTTTTTACATAAACATTTTCCATTCAGAATAGCTCCGATAATCATTATTGGAACAAATGCTTAGTGGAGTATTTGTATGAAGTCGTTTTTTGAGGTTATATTTTTTGGAGATTTTGAAATTGGTCGTAAATTGGGGCTATTTCTTATAGGAAATGTTATGTTTAACGTGTATGTTATTTATTAAGTTTACATTCTATGAATATATATGAATTATAAGCTGCTTAGATTGTTATAATAAAAATTAACATACAAGCTAAACTAAATGTTAAGTTTAGATTGTATGTTAATATTAGAGAATAGTCCTGGATATGTAATAATAATAAAGTGTTATTAATTTTAGTAAATTGTAATATGTATTTTATTAGATCTAAGAATACTTGCAATCTGTTATGAAACACATATGTATTTTACGTATTGTTGTACTCTATGACAATGGTGTAAACAATTGAATTATATATTATACAGCTGATTCCAACAGAATTGTATGAAATTCTGTGGAAATCAATTTCCAAAAAAAAATATAGTATAAATCGCAAGCTAGCAGATGCTGGATTGTCAGCGACCATAACCACCAAAATAGAGCGTTATATAATTTGTTCGGGCGCGCAACGATAGTGGACTTACTTTGACGGAGTCGAGGGGGTACATTACGCAATGCTCCATGACTCCCGCTATGGCTCCGGCACTCATATGGGTGAAAACATTATTCGTCGGTAACGTTTCATAATCCTCAAAATTCATAATACAAATGTGCGCACTGTGCGTGTTCTCCTAGTCCTGGGGCCGGGCCGTTCTCGACTCGTGGGCTGTCAAAAAAACTCGGATCGGTCGTCGTGTTCGCGGGGAAGTCGGATGGCTAAATGAAGGGAAAAAAGCGCGCGCGTTTACGCCGTTGCACACTCGCACCAGAACTCGGAATTTTTATCACGGGGACCCGGGGGGCTTCAGACAGACCAACCGCCGTCGCACCGCTTCGCACGCCAGAATATCAAATGCATAGAAAACCTAAATAGAAGAGCAACTCCCCTCCAAAACGGACACTTATAACTATTGTTTACATTATCACATTTTGATACCAACCTACAAACATTGAAAGATTACCTTGTAAGCAGTTCTACCAACATCGAAATATTTTCTTAGCGGGAAAATTTAAATCTGAAAGGAAATACTGGGATATCAAGTATATAATAGCAGAAAAAAATAATAATATAATGCATTTATTAAATAAATATTAAAATAATCAAAAATCATGCATAAATAACTCTTAAATTTAAATAATATAAAGTATTAACATATTTTAAACAATTTAAAAATGAACAAATATAATTATAATGAACAAGACATTTTTTTATTTTTTTTTAATTATTCTATAATTATTTTTTACATATAGCACATGGAAAATGTCCACCACAGCTCCATGTTATTGTTTGGATATTTTCACTTCCAAGTAGACTCATGTTCTCGATTAAATATTAAAACTACACAATAACAACACACTTTACACCACCGACATTTGAAAATACAAAGACATATTTGGCTTCGATAAAACTTTGACCACGATTTGGGCGGTTCTTAAAAAATGATTTTACGGCTTTCAAGTGCAAACGACAATAGAAAACGTAACCGGCCATATTGAGCCACACCACGCATGCGCTTCGAGGTTGATGCCAACTTAAAAAATATAATAAATTTCATGTTTTAACGTTGGCAACGTTTATTGGCTAATGTATACAAACCGAGATTTGAGTGACACCCCCCTGATCAAATGAAAAGAGAAAATCGGCCTCGCGCCCCCACCATCTCGCTCGCAGACGTCAGCGCTGCCAACCGCAATCGAATCCAGTCAGGCAGCCAATTCAATCCACCAAAAAAATAAAAAACAATTTTCAAACTTTTAAACTAAATTAAACAGAAATTACATTAATAAGAAATCTAATTATCAAAAAAAATCTTTATACCCATAAGCAACACTGAATCAATTCTTTGAACCGTTTGGGAATGCACTTATCTTACTTATTAATTATTAATAGTTTAGGAATACTTACCTGATTATATACAAATATGTAAATTATTGTATAATGTAATCAATTATAATGGAGAATTCCGTAAAATAAAGTTAAAGTTAAAGAGTGTCGGTTTATTAATATATATGCATATTTATATATATAAATGACAATAATGTTATAATAATCAATCATTTCAAGGTTATTTACGTTATCTCGAACAAATTTCAAACTATAAAAATATACCAAGTTTAAAGTCTTTAATTCTATTTAAAAACTTAAAACCTTACCTTGAATTCACCGCAAATACCTTTTCTTCTTTAATAATTCGAAATATTTATTACTGTCAAGCGCATTTGTTTTTTTTTTGTTTGAAATCAAAACTAACCATTTACGCTACAAAACATTTAAATTTTATGAAGTTAGAATTTATTTTAAATACAAACAAATTTCTTGAATTAAAGTATTTTATTCTTTTTTAAAATTTAAAAACTTACCTTGAATTCACAGCAAATACTTCTTCTTTGACAATTCTAATTATTTATTTTTGTTATGAGCAATTGTTCTTTTTGTTTGAAATCAAGACTGGCTATTTGAACCAAAAAGCTTTAAAGTTTTAGAATTTAAATACTAACAAATTTCTTGAAATCATAACAAACACGTTTAGAGTCTATTCTAAAACTTAAAAATTTACCTTGAATTCACATCAAATAATTTTAATCTCTTAATAATTTGATTATTTATTTCTCTCATTTGCAATTGCTTTTTTTTTGTTTGAAATCAAAAATTGACCATTTGCACCACAAAACTTTTGAAGTTTATGAAGTTAAAAGGTCTTTCATTCCATTGTAAAACTTAAAACCTCACCTTGAATTCACCGCAATTACTTGTTCTTCTTTAATAATTCGAATTATTAATTTCTCTCAAGTGCAATTGTTATTTTTTTGTTTGAAATAAAAATTGACCATTTGCACCACAAAACTTTAGAAGTTTATGAAGTTAAAATGTCTTTCATTCCATTTTAAAACTTAAAACCTTACCTTGAATACACTAAAAATGCCTTTTCTTCCTCAATAATTCGAATTATGCACTCCTATCCTTCGTAATTGCTCTTTTTTTGTTTGAAATGCAAATTGGCCATTTGTACCACAAAACTTTCAAAGTCTATGAAATTAAAAAGTCTTTTGATTTATTTTAAATATAAACCAATTTCTTAAAATTATAACAAACACGTTTAAAGTCTTTCATTTCATTTTAAAACTTAAAACCTTACCTTGAATTCACTGAAAATACTTTACTTATTTTGTTTGAAATGAAAATTGACCGTTTGCACCACAAAACTTTCAAAGTCTATGTCAATTTCATAAACTTTGGAAGTCTATGAAAAAGCCTTTTGATTTATTTTAAGTATACAAAAATTCCTTAAAATCATAACAAACACGTTTAAAGTCTTTCATTCCATTGTAAAACTTAAAACCTCACCTTGAATTCATAGCAATTGCTTTTTCTTCTTTAATAATTCGAACTATTAATTTCTATCATGTGCAATTGTTATTTTTTTGTTTGAAATCAAAATTAACCATTTGCACCACAAAACTTTAAAAGTTTATGAAGTTAAAAAGTCTTTCATTTCATTTTAAAACTTAAAACCTTACCTTGAACACTAAAAATTCTTTTTCTTCCTCAATATTTCGAATTATTCATTCCTGTCATGCTTTCTTTTTTTTTTTTTGAAATGCAAATTGGCCATTTGTACCACAAAACTTCAAAGTCTATGAAATTAAAAAGTATTTGATTTATTTTAAATATAAACAAATTTCTTAAAATCATAACAAATACGTTTAAAGAATTCACAGTAAATACTTTTTCTTATTTAATACTTCTAATTATTCATTATTGTCAAGCGCATTTGTTTTTTTTTGTTTGAAATAAAAACTGGCTATTTACACCACAAAACTTTCAAAGTCTATGGAATTGAAAGGGATTTCAATTTATTTTAAATACAAAAAAAATATTCTTGAAGTCACAACAAGCACGTTTTCTTTATTAATTGATTAATTAATGGAAAGTTTAATTAATTTTATTAATAAATTATTAATACCATAGAGTGAAAATTGTGGATTTCTTTAAGCCAGAAGTGTATTTTTTACAAACTATGATCTACAAATCATTTTATATATTAGTAGTAAGCTTTGTAACGAATTGTATATAAGGAAAACGATCATATATAAATTAGTAATAGTGGAATATTTTTCTCTATGATTTACAACCTGAATATAGCTCCCCAAAAACCTCATAAGTCTAGCCAACATAAAATACATTTCCTTTCCGAGGCGTTAGATGGCGCACGCAGGCGGGTAATTCAAAAATAGTGTGTTTTCATTTATTAAATGTATTAATCTTCACATAACTCAAACCAATATATATACGAAATATAATTGATTATACAAGTAAAACACACGGATTTGTTTTTAAGTTTCACAATTGCAGCAGTGTTTTCTACACTTAAAACAAAACCGTGTGTTTCACTTGTATAATCATTTATAATGGAGTTTCATCATGTAACAGCCTCTACCATAGAAATATATAAAATATATAGTTCGTTTAAGAGTTCTGTGAAGTAATGATATTTGGAATTTTAAGGATTACGCATAAACTACTCAAAATTTCATGTACAGGTAGTACTTGAAATTTGAATCTATCTATAAAGAAGTTTGTCAATGCGTAATGTATGCCTTTTTTGTTATAAATGGTTTTTACAAACAATTTTAAATGGACAAAATAGTGCATTTTAACGATAACTCGAAATATTTAAAAAAAATCTAATAATTTGCTATAAATGTTGAGAGTTACACCTCACACTGAGAAGTAGAGAGGAACATATAACGATGTTATATAAGACTAAATAAATAAATAAATGTTGAGAGTTAAATAAACGTGGTATATTCTTCCATAATTTGCGAAACGATGGAATTAAAAAAAAAAAACAAATTTTGCAAATGAATAGAAAAATTCAATTCGTAATCATCCAATAAAGTAAAACCGCAATCATCATTCCGGTCATGCAATAAAACCAATTAACTCCAATTTTCCCGCACGCCTCGTCATCGACAAGACGCGCAGGGATTTCCGCAGAATCGCACAATGTTTCCCCTTCATCCTAATCTAATCACCCACTATCATCCTCGATATTTACACACACGGCAACATCAAAAAAAAACATCAACAAACAATCTCGCGTTTACTTTTTCCTCTCCCGATTTCGCGAGATAAAAAAAACCATGTATTACGCAACAACTCGCCGTTTTCGCGAGTGTCCGGTTTGTAAATTAGCTCGAAACGAGATGATAAATGTCGGTATTCTGAGAAATCGAAATATCCGCTGGGTGTTTATGGTGTGCTGTTTGGGGATTTGGTACGTGATCGTTTTGGCGTGCGATCTGGGGAATCGTAATGAAACCGACGCGCTGGCTGGCATTTCGCGGGACGTTCAATGTTTTGTTTATGGGAACGTGCTGTTTGAAACATATCCAGATGAATTGATTATTTTTACGCTGCGTGTTTGATGCAAACAAAAATTGTAGACAAATGAAAACTGTCTACGGTTGTAGATATAGAAAAACTATCTATAATTGAAGACAAACGAAAACTGTCTATAATTGAAGACAAATGAAATCTATCTACAGTTGTAAACACATAAAAATTATCTACAATTTTAGACAAATGAAAGCTGTTTACTAATCTAGACAAATGAAAACTGTCTATAATTGAAGACAAATGAAAACTATCTAGAATTGGAAACAAATTAAAGCTGTTTACTATTCTAGACAAACGAAAACTGTCTATTATTGTAGACAAACGAAAACTATCTACAATTGTAGACAAATAAAAATTATCTACAATTGTAGACAAACGAAAACTGTATATAATTGTAGACAAATGAAAATTATCTACAATTGTAGACAAATGAAAACTATCTACAATTTTAGACAAATAAAAATTATCTACAATTGTAGACAAACGAAAACTGTATATAATTGTAGACAAATGAAAATTATCTACAATTGTAGACAAATGAAAACTATCTACAATTTTAGACAAATAAAAATTATCTACAATTGTAGACAAACGAAAACTGTCTATAATTGAAGACAAATGAAATCTATCTACAGTTGTAAACACATGAAAATTATCTATAATTGTAGACAAATGAAAGCTGTTTACTATTCTAGACAAAAGAAAACTGTATATAATTGTAGACAAATGAAAATTATCTACAATTGTAAACAAATGAAAGCTGTTTACTATTCTAGACAAACGAAAACTGTATATAATTGTAGACAAATGAAAATTATCTACAATTGTAGACAAATGAAAACTATCTACAATTGTAGACAAATAAAAATTATCTACAATTGTAGACAAACGAAAACTGTATATAATTGTAGACAAATGAAAATTATCTACAATTGTAGACAAATGAAAACTATCTACAATTTTAGACAAATAAAAATTATCTACAATTGTAGACAAACGAAAACTGTATATAATTGTAGACAAATGAAAATTATCTACAATTGTAGACAAATGAAAACTATCTACAATTTTAGACAAATAAAAATTATCTACAATTGTAGACAAACGAAAACTGTCTATAATTGAAGACAAATGAAATCTATCTACAGTTGTAAACACATGAAAATTATCTATAATTGTAGACAAATGAAAGCTGTTTACTATTCTAGACAAACGAAAACTGTCTATTATTGTAGACAAATGAAAACTATCTACAATTGTAGACAAAAGAAAACTGTATATAATTGTAGACAAATGAAAATTATCTACAATTGTAAACAAATGAAAGCTGTTTACTATTCTAGACAAACGAAAACTGTCTATAATTGAAGACAAATGAAAACTGTCTACAGTTGTAAACAAATGACTGTCCACAATTGTAAACAGTTTTCGTTTGTAATAAAGTTGAGGAACTGATATTCAGAATATTCAGAGTGCGAGCTGTCAAATTACTTGTAGTAGTCAGTTTATTTATTATATGACCTGTCAAATTTGACATTTCCAGAAATTAGTGGCGTATTACAGTTTGATCATTGATTAATTAATAATGTTGTCTTAACAAGACAATCGACCTTATATTTTTTAAAAAAAATTGTAAAGGGGAGATGATAATGTAATAATTCAATCAACTAAAACTATTGAAAGATATAATGTGAGATTGTAGCGCCAAAGTGGCGAAATTCAGAACCCTCAATATTTATATTTATTCGTTTATTACCCAATAGATTCAGTACATCCAATAAAAGGATAATATCATTTAAATAAAAATAGTTGTGCTTTCTCCTACTTATTTTTTTATTAAACTAAATATATTTGATTTAATAAAAAATAAGTATGAGATTATTTAGCAATTTATTAAACTAAATATATTTAGTTTAATAGTGAACAGTTTTCTTTTGTCTACAATTCTAGAAAGTTTTCATTTGTCTACAATTGTAAATAGTTTTCATTTGTCTACAATTGTAGATAGTTTTCGTTTGTCTACAATTGTAGGTAGTTTTCATTTGTCTACAACTGTAGATAGTTTTCATTTGTCTTCAATTATAGACAGTTTTCGTTTGTCTAGAATAGTAAACAGCTTTCATTTGTCTGCAATTGCAGATAGTTTTCATTTGTCTACAATTATAGACAGTTTTCGTTTGTCTAGAATAGTAAACAGCTTTCATTTATCTACAATTGTAGATAATCATTTGTCTACAACTGTAGATAGTTTTCTTTTGTCTACAATTGTAAATAGTTTTCGTTTTTCTACAATTGTAGATAGTTTTCGTTTGTCTACAATTGTAGAGTTTTCATTTGTCTACAATTATATACAGTTTTCTTTTGTCTACAATTGTAGATAGTTTTCATTTGTCTACAATTATATACAGTTTTCTTTTGTCTACAATTGTAGATAGTTTTTATTTGTCTACAATTATAGACAGTTTTCGTTTGTCTAGAATAGTAAACAGCTTTCATTTGTCTGCAATTGCAGATAGTTTTCATTTGTCTACAATTATAGACAGTTTTCGTTTGTCTAGAATAGTAAACAGCTTTCATTTGTCTACAATTGCAGATAGTTTTCATTTATCTACAATTGTAGATAATTTTCGTTTGTCTTCAATTATAGATAGTTTTTCTATATCTACAACCGTAGACAGTTTTCATTTGTCTACAATATATTTAGTTTAATAAAAAATAAGTAGGAGAAAGGACAACTATTTTTATTTACATAAAATCCACAACCAACGTAAAGCAGATTAGGGTAATATCAGTTTAAATATAATATAGGTGATATAAATGTTATTTAAAACTAATAAAGATGTTTAATAATAATAATAATATTAGCTACTAACTTTTCACTTGTTTTTTTTTTTGTTTTTTTTATTAAAAAAAAAAACATAATTATTTATGGAGCAATTTCCAGAAATTACTCGACACACTTTATCTAAATTAGCGTAAATTACACTCATGATTATCTCGATGATAACGAAATTTGCACTATATTTTTTCGTAGATAAAACAAAGATTAATGTGAATACATACAAAACCGTGTAATATTTGTTTTGAATAGATTCTCTTTGGTTTTTCCATTAAACAAGTTTTTATATCGTTATCTTGGCAATCAAAGGATATGCTCTTTTTATTGTGTTTGTTTAGACATTGCACAATGTTTAATAAATCATAATAATAAATATGTTACTTATCTGTGAGTGCTTTGTTGCAATTAAATTCTGAGAAAGATTTTTATTTCTTAAAAAAAAGAGAACTTATCATTATTAAAATGGAATTCTTTATGAAAAACTTGTTAAACATATACAGCAATATGCATAATTTACTATTTTTTTTTAAATTCGTCTCCTTTCTACCATTAGGTGTAAGGAGATAATTTACTAATACGTCTAACTAAATTTATTACCATAGAAAAGCCTAGGACACATCTAGGACAAATCTCACATTGATAAATTTTAACCGTGAATTTCGTTGTCGTTTAAAACTCATCCGCAAGGAGTTTTAATCATCTTTATCACATTTACTTATACTTTTAAATTGTACTTTATTAAATTAAATGTTATTTCTACGAAGCATCTATGCAATAATCTATTAATATTACTCAGGTTAAGTGGAAGAATAGTTAATAGTCATAGACTAACTGAACTTCGCCTGCTGCTTTTATTTTACAAATTGTAAAATATCTTTTCTATGATCAATAAAGTCGTATTATTATTGTTATTAATTTTTTAGTATCGATTAATTAATCGCTGGTAGAAGATTTTACATATAGTTCATTTTAGTTTGATTTATATTATATCATATAATTGGAAAGTAACCGCGACACAAATTGGTAAAAGGGGATATATATATATATAATTGGAAAGATAGAGCAAGCGCCATCTTTTACCTAATTTCAAGTAGCATCGTCAATTTGGGTCTATATTAGACAAATGAGAATCATTGTTGTCCACCAAAGAAAGGCAAACTTGTCCTGTTTTATTAAATGATTTATATTTTTTTGATTGATATAAGTACACTGAAAGATCTTCGATTTCAATTCCACGTGAAGGAGGGAATCCTAAAAGAACTAATAAGAGTCCCCTTTTCTGTCTCTACAATCCTTGCGGAAGTGACCGAACTCTTCAACTCTAGCCATAGGCATTATATGCTCAAGGCTTATTGAATGCAGCTCGGTTTTGTTATTTCCGTAGTCCGTATTTCTGTATTGTGGAGGCTTCTACTTTGTTATACATGTTAATTTCACAATAAAACACTTTTTACTTTGTAAGTAATAAGCATTTTATTGTGAGAATACACATTAGATTAATTCTAGTGAAAATAAAAACAAAAAACCACACGGATAGTTTAGGATGTATTTTATTAATGTTGGGAGCGGTGCTGTCACAACTTAAAAACAAATATCTACAAAAAAAAAAATCATAAATACGCTTTTTTTCTTTTTCATAATAATAATAATAATATATCAATTATAGAAATGTATAAATAAATATAGTAAATATCTCTGGTTAAATATACTCACTTTCCATAAGAAAAAATAAAGAAAATAAAGAAACATATTTAGCACACAAATTTCCCCCCCATGTTTCGTCCACGCAAGAAATGACACGTCGGGACACAGACAAAACGCCACGAAGTGTTCGGTTAAAATGTTTACATTTCGTAATGTACAATACTTAAAAGACTAACGATTAAAACAATACCAAATATATATTAATTATACCAAAATTTTTAAAAAATATACACGGGGATTTCGCGACGGGCGAAATCGATTATTTCATTACTTTGATAATGGTCTGAAAAGACCGAAACACGTGTCAGTATTCTGAATAAAAATATGGAAAACGACAAGTGTCATTCTTTATCAAATATTAATATCCTTTTCCATTAAGAGTGTAGCGTTTTATTCAAAAGTAAAAATTTATTTACAATCTGATATGTGAAAATCTGATGGCGATAAATTGGAATCGGGACTATAGGGTGGATGTTACTAATATCCTCCGTTTCTTTCACTACTCTGGTAACATTGTTGTGCAAATAAAAATAACCAATTTGGAGGTCGCCCACAGAAATAACAAGACCCGACTTGCTTTAAATAGCAAGCATCAATTTTATAGAAATATTAATCCAAAAATTTTTACGTTTTGAATTATACAAATAAATTAAATTTATTTAAATAACTGTAAACAAGTGAATAAATACTCTTTTCTATTGATATTTGAATTATAATTTCATCAACAAAAATATTTAAATTTGATTACCGAAAATCAATCGATTTTCGTACTCGATCACTGCAATAATCGATTTCGCCCGTCGCCACAGGGATTATTAAAAGTGGAAAATAGTAATAAAAGAAAAAAAAAACAACAACGAAAAACAAAGAGACGTAATCGGTTCACTTTTAATAATAAGCGCTGCATATTCCGTCGACTAGCCCAAAGCAAGAAAATCTAAGATTGTTTCGTTTTTAAAGCAACTGTTCCATTTTATTTCCTCTCTCTCTCTCACGTTCGCTCATCCTCTAAATGCTGTAATTTTTAAAAAATAATTTCGTATAACTATTCACCCTAAAGTACTAGCGTCTTAGTCTAAAAAAAATATTTATATTAAGCATCTTTTTTTTTTCTTCTTTTATTATAATATATTAGCGGTTATATTTTCTCTCTCTCTTTTTTTAATTCCATTTTTACACAGTTATTTCTTTTTTTCCTCTTTTCTTTTTTTGATCTTGTCTGTATATATATATAATATTGTTATGCATACTTTTCCCCCTTACAATCAGCGCAACGAAAAATACAATACTTTTTTTAAGAATTTATTATAAAACCAATATTATTTTCTAGACTGAAAGACTTTCGGTCAGTAGCCATTTCACGATATCTTTAAAGTTAGAATTATTTTCACGATATCGTCAATGTATTGTAAATAATACGACAGAGGTCGATACGCAGCGCATCAAAAAAGTAAAAACATTCATCAAGCTGGAGCTCGAATCGTCCCGCAGGAGTCTGCGCTTTAATTTCTGTTTTTCGAGTAAAACAAAGTGAAAGATTTAACAGTGAATATGTTTGCTTTATTTCAATTTGTTTTTGAGTTAATAAAATGTTAAGCCATCGTTCATCTAGCTTGTAATAGACTTATCGTTTTATCGAACCTCATCAGACTAGTGCGTTCCACAAGCATGAAGGCGGCTGAACGGATCTTGTGTTATGGTTATATATCTGATATTGTATATATAATCTAAAATCCCCATCTACCATAATGGTGGTGTAGGGGTATATCTGATATTAATCATAATAAATTAAAGACGACGCAAGCGTCATCTTTCGATGCCACATGAAGTTAGGCAAAAGATGGTGCTTGCGTCGTCTTTCATTTATTATGATTGTTTTTGAGTAATCTTATTGAAATTGCATCCGACACCTGAAAAGGTATATGGATTCGAGAAGAAGAAGCTTTGGCTATATTTCTTATTGATTAATGGCTTTAATTACTAAGCCCTCTTGATTAATAGTAATTATATTTCAAAAACAATTTGTGATTTAAAAAAAAGTTTTTTTTAGTCATTATTTCTACTTTGTATGCCTCTTTTCTTAAAAATAGAAGTATTATATTAAATAAAATTAATTATTTTCAATTTTTTTTTATTTAATTTAATTAAATGACTGTGACCAAGTGAATAAATCCTTTTTCTTTCTTTCTTTCTTTCTTAATCTTATCCTCTTTTACCCGTATTGGGTGTCGAGGTTCCTTTTTCTATTAAAAGTATTATATTTTTTCGTTTGTAAAGTAAACATTCTACTTTAAACTTTACGAGGGGAAGTATTTCTTTTTTTTAAATTCCTTTCCGTATGATGATTCACACGACACGTATAAATTCCACCGAGCCCGAAAAAACCCTCTAATTCAAAAAAGCTGTCGCGCAGGCGTAAATTTCGCGCTAGCTCAAAACACACGAGTCGAATCGAACATTGATTTATGGCAAACGTGTACTTCAGTCATAACAATGCAGTATTTATTTAATTTAATTATTATTATTATTCAGGCAAGAATCACATGAGTAGTAAATTGGCAGCGACGCGCTTCTACGAATTCTAATTTATGTAAATCGAAATGTTCAGGAAAATTTTCGTGCGTGATTTTTGTTTTAAAACAAAATTAGACTCGGGGGGAGAAAATAAATTGTCGAAATGGAGAAAACGAGCTTACGGAAATAGTCCTTCGAATTCCGAGTCCGAGAGGTGTCTGTAAAAATTATGCAATATTTTGCATACATCGTTAAATTTCGATTGTCATTTAGATTTGCTTTAAGTTGGGAATTGAATGTTTTATTAAAAGTCGGAAAACAATTATAAACAGCTGCAAATAGCTCTTTAATGAGGCCGACCGAAGGAAAGTCAGTTCAAGCCTCACAGAAGTACCACAGGAATCAGTTCTAGTGCCACTGCTTAAGAACCGAATATGTCACAACTGTCGAATGTTTGTATTCAACAAAAGGAAAGACATTCCACAAACCTCCTCACAGAAGTGTGGCCCTAGAACTGATCCCTGTGGTATTATTTATTATTTTCAAAATTGTTTTCCGATTTAATTAATGAATGTAGGAATTCAACACATTCTTACATTTTTACTGAAACAATGTTTAAATTCAACAAATCCTTTCAGGAAACGATTTTGAAAATAATAAAAATATACATAACACATCCACTGAGGGGGAAACGTTCCAAGATTGTTGGAAAACATTACAAGGAATTTCCGCAAGGATTGTGAATATTCAGTTTCATCAAGTGATAGACGAACCATTGAATTTTTAATTAATTAAATTGATATTCCTTTTTTAAATTATATTCATATCTATGAATTGAATTTTTATTAATACTGTGAAAATAATTAATTTTCGTTGGCGGTCGATAGTCTGTTCAAGCAAGCAAGCAAGAAAGAAACAAAGATACTATTGCTTATACTAAATATAAGTAAAACACATAACCTTGAATAAAGACATTGTAGTAGTAGTAGTAGTTATTCTTTTTTTCTTAATCTTATCCTCTTTTACCCGTATTGGGTGTCGAGGTAGTAGTAGTAATTAATTTTCATTAATTATTTTCACAATTTTTTCATGATTTAATTTATTTTTTCCCCGTTCGTCCAATCTAACATTAATATAAAAATCACACACACAAAACCTCGTACTTTTTAAAAAAAAACATAAAGGATCTTTTCCTCGCAACGCCTTTGTATCTCACTTCCTTAGTCCTACATTTCTTTCTCACTAAGTTGCCATTTATTTAATTTCTTGTTTTTAATTCCCTCACTTATCTTCTTACTTTTATTCAAATCCTGATCCCAGAAATTACAGTCGTTTATATATATATAACAACACTCGCTTTGAAAATTCTTAAGGAGAATAGCTAAGCCTAGAAATAAATCAGCTGCCAGGTGAAGAGTTTTCTTTTCCTTGAAATTTTCCTTAAAGTTATCGAAATGGTACGAGTAAAAATGTGTTTGCGTGTGTGTGTGTGTGTAAGTGTTTGTTGTGTGTTTAGAAAAGGCGCGCCCTGCGTTTCATCTCGTTCCGGCGCCACTGGGGGAACCTGTAGAACTCCGCCCTTGGTACTTGGAATAGTCCTTCGAATTCCGCGTCCGAGAGATGTCTCTGTAAAAATTACGCAATTGATTAAAAATTATTTTTTTTTTTAGAAATTATACAATTGATTAAAGATATATATATTTTTTTGAAAAATTATGCAACTGATTAAACATGGATTTTTTTATAAATAATTATGCAATTGATTAAAAATAAATTTCTTTATGAAAAAATCGTGCAATTATTAAAGACGGATTTTTTTTTTGGAAAAATATGCAATTATTAAAGGATTTTTATTTTTTGGACAAATTATGCAATTGATTAAAGATGGATTTTTCCCAGTTGGCTGTGATTGATGTTTTGACATTAGGAATTCGTACAGCCTGGAAAATGGAAATTGTGGCTTTAATGTTGTCTTTCCAGGCTGTTATTTGAAAAAACCCTGGGATTTTCCTCCAAGGAAATGTTAGTTACATATCGACTGTTTACGAACTTACACAATTTTTTAAGATAATTAAAAATGCCATTATATAAAACAACAACCACAACCAGCTTTGCATTACTTGCAACAAGACTTCGATAGAATCAACGACTTCAATATTAACCGGGACAAAACAAAATTATCGCTCAGCACTTCACCAAATAGTGTTGTCTTATTTAAATAAAAATTATTGTCATAATTTTTATTTAAACAATTAAAAGTTTCCACAATTATCTTACAGAAAATTAAAAAGGTTTGTAGTTTAGTTTCAGATTA
This sequence comes from Philonthus spinipes, assembly GCA_963082785.1. Taxonomy (NCBI): domain Eukaryota; kingdom Metazoa; phylum Arthropoda; class Insecta; order Coleoptera; family Staphylinidae; genus Philonthus; species Philonthus spinipes. Next base: position 22,305,039 of record OY720311.1, read on the forward strand.
TTCCACCAGAGGACATCCACGAAGTAATTTTAAATCAACCTGTTTGAAGTGAATATCCTTACCTCTAAATTACATCTATCGACATCAGCAGGCAGCCGGTAGTTAGTGATCATTAACAGGTGGTACGGGTATATTTTGGCGGGCTCGTTTATCAGCATGGTGTGGGCCATGTTGGGCAATGATCGTCTTACTTGTGACGTATACCCGCCTGGGTACCTTCCCAGGCCCACCGTGTACGTTGTCGACTGTTGCATTTCTGAATTCTACAAACACGCATAAGTCAAATATTAAAAAGCTTCGCACAGCAAAAAAAAAAAAAACGATAGCTGTATATGATTAATTTGTTTCTTTTACGAATGGTAGTTTATTTAAACAATTGTATTTAGACTTTCAGCTTTAGGGTGGTGAAATGATAATTTCATGCAACCTCAATTTGAAGCCATAAAATTTTTGTTATGTAGTTGAGAATTAAAATGAAAATAAATCTAATAGTTTACATTATTTTTATTTATTTAGTCTTATATAACATTGTAATATTACTTCTCAGTGTGAGGCGATTGTTTACATCACACTGAGAAGTAATATTACTTCTCAGTGTGAGGTCATTGTTTACCTCACATTGAGAAGTAATATTACGATGCTATATAAGACTAAATAAATAAAAATAAGGTAAACTATTAGATTGTGTATTTTTTTTTTGGCCATATCTTTCTGCTTTAGTTTACATTAACTTACATAAATATATCTGTAATAGTATGGACACAGGACAAACAATCACCTCACACTGAGAAGTAGAGAGGAACATATAACGATGTTATATAAGACAAAAATAAATAAATAATAGTATGGACGATGCATTTTGTTTTCAACATTTCTCAAATCGAAGTGAAGTCAGCTTAGCAATTTTTTCACATTTCGAAACGTCAGTCTATGCCATTTAATTATGGATAAATACAAGCTACAGCAGTTATAAAAGTTTAAAAAAAAAACAATAAAGAGATTTAAATGATTTCTAAACTGGTTAAATATAGGAATTACACTCATTCGTAATCCTTAACTCTTTTCTTTCACAAACTGATTCACATTAGTGAACCACATGAACAAAAGATGGCGCCTGCGTCGTCTTCCATTTATTATGATTCAATTTATGACATTATACAATAGGGATAAATGTTCTATTGTTTCATTTTTATTTAATTCTCACTACATAGCGCAATTGATTACGGCTCATTCCCACCGAACAAAACATTCACAAATAATATTGCATCTCAAAATTAAAACTACATTTAACCTTAATGTAACTTTGATGCAATATTTTTTTTTTTAAATCCGTTTTGCTCGGTGGGTTTCATCTCAAACTAAACTGAAAAATGTAATGAAAAAATATTATATGTGTGTGTGTGTTTATGTTAATTTTCATGCTGGATAATGCAATTGAATATTTTTTTTGTTATTAATTAAAAATCAATCATCAAAAAAAAACAAACAAAAAATCGTAAATACAAACCAAGTTAGATGGATGCTTTGTTTCATTATTATTATCAATTTAATATAGTTTATATTACTAATTTTTAAACATTGGTAGTTTATATTATAATAATAAATATGATTGATTAAAAAAAAATCCATTAATAATAATAAAAACACATTAAGTTGAATAACTATAAACGTGGCGTTGGGATAGAGGCGAGGCAGTCTCTCCGGATTTGAACCCCATCCCAGAATGGAATTCGTTTAAAAAAAAAACAAAAAAAAAACATTTTTTTAAGTTTCACCAACAACACAGTAATATCATCAGACGGATGATGCCACTGTGTTGACGAAACGATTGTAGGTTTCTACAATATTTTTTGTGAAACTTAAAAAACTGTAGTTTTATTCCCAAATAATGTATTATGAAGTTTCATCAAGTAAAAGCCTCAACCATCAATTCCTTTATCTTGTTCTCCCTTCCTTTAAAAAAAACAAACTTTATATTCTCAATAATAGACTTTGATTAAAACACTTGGTTCGTTTCATTGAATCAGTGAAATAAACCAAGTGTTTTAATCAAAGTCTATTAATTAAATATGTTTCCCCGTGGTGAAACATTTAATTATTTATTATATTTATTAAGTGAGAAATTAATTCAAAATATTATTTATATTCTCAATTAGGTATATTCTAAGTTAAGTTTAACATGTACGTTATTAATGGCGAATGGGTATAATATTGTTTTATTCTTATTGTCATGGTATATTTTCAATAATATATTCATATTTATTATTATAATTTAATATATCCTTAGACTTATCCATTGATTTTGCCTCATTTTCTTAATTTCATCACATTCAAGTGCATTATGGTTTTTGTGAGGGGGATTTAAACAATTTTCATTTTACAATAAAGAAAAGTTAACCTCAGATGTTGAAACAATAATAACATATGCAAGTTAATTTGATGTATCGACACATACATAGTCTAAACTTGAGTGAGTTCAATTGTTTTAAATGTATATGTCAAAATTGAAAATATTAAATTTTTTTCAAATCTTTAAATTGAATTTCCATTTTACAATAAAGAAAAGTTAACTTTTCACGATAAATCAGCGATAATAAATGCAAGTTAATTTGATGTTTAATAAAACCAATGTTAGGTGGTTGAATATTTTATTAAATGAATTTCGTTTCCTGTTTTCGCCTTCCTTTAGTGGACGAAACAACGATTCTCGGTTGTCTACCTTGCAGACACAAATCACTGACGATGCCAGATGAAATTAGGCAATAGATGGCGCTTCCGTCATGTTCCATTTATTATGGTTGACTTTATATCTTGACTCATAGCTTGATTAAATTAAATCGTTTCAAATATATACGAAAAATTGAAAAAGATTCACATTTTTCAAATCAATTTAACTCTAATTAAAAAAAAATCGAAGCACTCTAGAGGAGAAAAGTTTTCGATCATATCGTATATGTGTAATTGTGTGTATTAATAACACGAAACCCTCTTAGCATTTGTATAAATGAGTTTTTTTTATAAACAATATGAATCCCTCTTAATATATGTACAGTTTCCTAAACAATTGTAATGTGCATTTTATACAGTGAAATTCCGAAAGCCTGTCCATTTTTTATTCAACCCTTAACCTTATATGAACAAATCGTATTCATTCAACGACTTCTAACAAAATTTCTGTAAAATCCCTTAACAAGTTATTTTAATATATATATCGATGTCCCCTTTTACCAAATGGTAATTAAAAATTATATAAAAAGGAAATTACCCTGACAATTTCCTTTTTATATAATTTTTAATTAATAAAACTCAAAATACACAATCATTGTCATTACTTTCGTCCTGATGAGGGTTCCAAATTATGCCACCAGATCGCTTATGTTTAGCTTGGTTCATTTGAATATATTCAAAGTAACTTTAAATACCAATAGAAAAGAGTATATATTCACTTGATCATAGTTATTTCTTTCTTTCTTAATCTTATCCTCTTTTACCCGTATTGGGTGTCGAGGATCATAGTTATTTAATATATAATAATGAATACCCAAGATGTGCATTTCCTACAGTGTAATTCCAAAAACCTGCCCAATGTTTATTTAACTCATAACCTTATATGAATTGAATAAATATGAATAACATTCAGTGATTCCGAGTTATACAAACGAAGTTTTTTTCTTTTTTTAAACTGATTCACAATCACCCAGGAAAGTGAACGGAATGGAAACAGGAGAGATGAATCATAGGATTTACGTCTTATCAGGGGAAGGGGCCTTACAGACTTTCTGTACACGATCCGTTTCCGTTCTCAATCCAAGTCCATTTTCTGGACGATTGTCTAAATTTTAATAAAATACCCCTTTATCGCAATAAAACGAAATTACATTTACATTATTTTTCCCTGTAGATACTTCATGAATAATTTACGTAAAATGGACTTTCTGTATGTCGATCCCAGTCCGTTCCCGGGCGATTGTGAATCATAATCAAACTTTTCTTTATTGTAATGAAAACGAATTTACATTAATTTTTTCCTGTGGATATTTCATGAATAATTTACATAAAAGAGAAGATTGTTTGCTTGTAGATTTATTTACATACCAATGGAGGTCTTTCCACATCCGTGATGGACCCAGTAGAAACTGCAGAAGAAGCAGAACGATAAGTACCAGTGCACACTCGATAATATAGAAGCACTGGGTTATTTACAAAAATAATTTACACCAAATACCCAAAATTACAACTAGGCCTAAGTCCACAATAGTTTGATTACAGTATTTATTAAGTATTTTATTTACATGCAGAATATTTTATGCAACGATAAGAATTTTACGAAAATCCATTTTGTATTATGTTTTTACGACGCACAGCTTGAATTACACTTGTAATTTTTATTTTTGCGGTAAACTATTTTTTTAGCAATAATAAAATAGAATGTAGAATGGATCTTTGTTTGTGCTAGTAACATAATTATTTTAGGCAGGTCAATAAATGATGCAGTACGAATAACATAATATAATATAATTGGGGCTTTCTGTATGGGAAATGTCAAGTTTAACATGTTCATTATTTTTTATCATCGCAATTTAAGCACAGTCAATAATGTCAAGAGTTATGAGCTTTAAATCATTTAACTGTCAATAATATGAATAATTTTGATGTTAGAAACATTGAACTGTCAATAATATAAATAATTTTAATCTTAAAAACATTCAACTGTCAATAATATGAATAGTTATGACCTCGAAAACATTCAACTGTCATTAATATGAATAGTTATGACCTTGAGAACATTTAACTGTCAATAATATGAATAGTTATGACCTCGAAAACATTCAACTATCATTAATATGAATAGTTATGACCTTGAGAACATTTAACTGTCAATAATATGAATAGTTATGACCTTGAGAACATTTAACTGTCATTAATATGAATAGTTATGACCTTGAGAACATTTAACTGTCAATAATATGAATAGTTATGACCTTGAAAACATTCAACTGTTAATAATATAAATAGTTATGACTTTGAAAACATTCAACTGTCATTAATATGAATAGTTATGACCTTGAAAACATTCAACTGTCAATAATATGAATAGTTATGACCTTGAGAACATTTAACTGTCAATAATATGAATATTTATGACCTTGAAAACATTTAACTTTCAATAATATGAATAGTTATGACCTTGAAAACATTCAATTGTCATTAATATGAATAGTTATGACCTTGAGAACATTTAACTGTCATTAATATGAATAGTTATGACCTTGAAAACATTCAACTGTCAATAATATGAATAGTTATGACCTTGAGAACATTTAACTGTCAATAATATGAATATTTATGACCTTGAAAACATTTAACTGTCAATAATATGAATAGTTATGACCTTGAAAATATTCAATTGTCATTAATATGAATAGTTATGACCTTGAGAACATTTAACTGTCATTAATATGAATAGTTATGACCTTGAAAACATTCAACTGTCAATAATATGAATAGTTATGACCTTGAGAACATTCAGCTGTCAATAATATGAATAGTTATGACCTTGAGAACATTCAACTGTCAATAATATGTATAGTTATGACCTTGAAAACATTTAACTGTCAATAATATGAGAAGTTATGTATCAGCATTTGTTTATGGGACACCCTATATATAATTTTTTGACTGAAAAAGATGTGCAGTTGAAAATACTAATTGATCTGTCAAAAGTTTAAAAAAAAAATAATCAAAAGCAGTTTAAATGAATTTGTTCCCTTCATAGTGAAGTCTGTTTTGTTAAATAATCTTTAAATTTTGAGTTCTAGAAATTTATGTTATTCAAGCTGCGTGTTTTAGGTTAGGCCAAGATCATCGCTTAATTCGTGCTTATGGTTTTTCACCGTTTTAATTTCCACGCAATACTCATTGGATTCGAATTTAACATAAAATATTCTGCACAAACAGCAACAACATTTATTTTAAAAGCAAGTTCTTTTTATTTGTTGTAAAATAAGCTACACCAACTATGAATCATGTTAATCTGCGTTTTTTTGTATAAATTTTTTTTCCACTAAATTTGATTAAATTATACCGAAAAATAAAAAAAAAACAATCCTTCAAAATTTGAAAATCTGTGTATATTCATAAAATTTACAATTTTTTTATTGTTATCCCATTAAAACAAAAGCTAAATACGATGCCTTAAAATCAGTGCGTAGTCGAAAAGTTTTTCGTATCGTTTAATAAACAAATGAAAAAACGAAAACGAATGTTGGTTTTCGTCAAAACGAATATTAAAATCAATAATTTCGACCTTAAAAAAATTCAACCATCAATAATATTAATAATTTGTATCTTGAAAACATTCAATCACAGTTATTTATTTTAAATAAAACAACTTTCATCGTGTTTTATACACAAAATATTAAATTAATAATAACGTGGTGTGTTAAGTAGGTAAACGAAAACTAGGCGAGAAATTATTGTATTTACAAAAAGCGCACGAAACAGTGAAGCGAGAGAGTCAGAAACGGAAATAATACAAGGGCTAAAATGAGTGGTCGTACTTACTGTCGGATTTACCGCTACTGAAGTCTGTGCTATGCGTTTTTACTCCCATTCCGCTAAAAGAAAAGTCTCCCTGTGAAAGTTTATTATTCATTAGCCATACTAAGAAGCAACGTAAAAGACACAAATGGATGTTTGTGTGAATGTATGAATATGACGGTGATACATCGTGTTATTAATTACAGAATTAATTAGTGTGAAGTATTAACATTTTTATTTAATAATAATTATTGTAATGACAATATTGATTTTATAAAAATTATTGACGAAAGAAAATGTTCGAGTTGAAAATTTCCTTTCAATTGATATTTTTTTTTGTTATAAAACATTTTTATTTAATAATAATTATTGTAATAGCAATATTGATTTCATAAAAACTATTGACGAAAGAAAATGTTCGAGTTGAAAATTTCCTTTCAATCGATATTTTTTTGTTGTAAAAAAAAATCGCATCACCATTTGTCGAAATAAAAAGAAAAAAAAAACACACTTTTGTGCAAAACATTTGATAAACAACTAAATCTGGATGATTATTGTGTGGAAGACGTTTCTTCATGCAAACGTCGATGATGAATATAAAAACGAAAGAAATGAATTGCGTGTATTTATTACGGTGGGTCGGAAAAAAATTAATTCTGTCGGCTGCGCTTTAAAATTGACGTTTTTCTTTTATTATTTTCATATTAAATGTATAAAAACCTGTATAAATATTTTCAAATGATGTGCGAGATTTTATTCCACTTATTTGTATTGGTTATTGGGCTATGGATGATTGGATTTAATTTCAATTGTTTTGGTCGTACCGACCATGAAAGCCTAAGCAGTTTTTTCTCCACATTTAAAGAAACGTTCAGCCAGCATTCATCTAGCGTATGGATAATTAGTGATGGCCGTTTCGATTTTTCGAACCTCGATCAGACTTATCCATGTACAATGCCTTGATGAAGGCGGCTGAACGGAAATTGTGTTTCCTTATTACTTCAAATCAATAACCTTTTTTCTGGAAATTAATGAAACCAAGGATGTTTCCATTTCCATTTCACTATTAATTAATGAACAATTTTTTTTTTAAATTCTTGTAGAAATTTCCATTGATATAGTCAATCAGTTAAAAAAAAAATATCAAAATTTGAAGAGCTATCTTCGATTCGATTTGAACATTACTTAGAACAGATTATTTCTAGGTGGCGCCCATGTATTTTCGTTCTGATGTTGATGTGGAAATTTCTACAAAAAATTGTATTCATAAAAAAAAATTGTTGATCAAAACTAATATATTTTTTTTCAACCCACCCTAATTAAATACACGCATTGTTTATTCCCTTATTTTTTTTGAGTGTGTGTATATTTTATTGTGGCAGTCCATGCATATCTGGTTGCTAACCCATCGCAACTTACAGGTATATGCGTATAACTACCGGCGGAGGAACTGAAGGTGTGCGATCTCGGGGCCAGACCGTAACCCGGCTTAGGAACGTGTCGGAGGGCGCTTACGACTGCATCGATGGAAAAACGTAAAAAAGTTGGTATTAGCGGAGGGTGCGGTCGAACCGGCGCCGGCAAATAAAAACATAAGACAAGGCCCGCAAAACGATGATGCATGATTATTTGTGTGTGTGTGTGTGGATGTGTGTGTTTTGTTGGATGATTTTTTAGCCGGTACCAAATTTCAATTAACAAATGTTATTCAATAATCATTTATCCGGGGTTATACCGTAACAAAAAAATGTTTAATTCTGTATATACATAAGTAATTAAGATCATAGTTTAAATACACGTATCAAATAATAATAAATAATGAAGATTTTTCATAATTAAAAAAAATATATAAATAAAAAAATTCGTTTAGACTGTGATGATTAAAAATACAGATTAAATAAAAAGAATTTTCTTTCTTTCTTAATCTTATCCTCTTTTACCCATATTAGGTGTTGAGGTAAAAAGACTTTTAAAATAATTAATAAATTATTTTCTCTTTAACTACTGTGATATTTTGACTTATGTTACATAAGTATTTTTCCAGATTATTTATTTCGGCTTGAACTCTCTCAAATATTAATTTAAACATGTCTCTGTTTAAATATAAATATAAATATAAATATAAATATAAATATAAATATAAATATAAATATAAATATAAATATAAATATAAATATAAATATAAATATAAATATAAATATAAATATATAATTTTATAATAATCCTTACTATAAAATTCTTCTATCTTAATCTTATTCTCTTTTACCCCTATTGGGTGTCGAGGTTTACTATAAAATTACAATTGTATAATTAAATGGAATTTATGAAAACAACATCGCACAGATTTAACGTGTCGATACTGTGTCGTAATTAAGCTAAACAGAAAGATCGAATTACAGTTGTGATGTGATCGGATGGAGCCGGAAAAATAATAATCAGCGCAAATCGGGCAGCTGAGATTAGTGATCAAATCAAACGCAAAATTATTATTTTCGATAATCATAATTGGATATGCATACACAAAAATTAACTGAATAAACATTTTTTTCTGCAACCGGCCACAAAATATAGGTTGACATTTAAAAAAAAAAATGATGTCTACATTTTCTTTTAGTCGTGGATTGTATTTACAGTGGCGCCATCTATACATGTATGAAACATTTACGATGTAAGATGAAGTGTTGCATACTATATCTGTGTGAAGGCGGACAACACATTTGTTAAATGAATCTTGGTGCCGAACTAAGAACATGCTAAATAAAGCAAATCAGTCAAAATAAATAAATTTGCTTTATTTTCATGCCAAGGAAAAAGCACCCTCTGTGATTTCTATAATTGTACACTTTTTTCTAATGTTAATTAAAATTTTATTATTTTATAACCCGACACTCTTGAGAATATAAAGGTTTTTTTTATAGACTTTGATTAAAACACTTGGTTTGTTTCACTGATTTATTAAATCAGTATCAAATCAGTGAAACAAACAAAGTGTTTTAATCAAAGTCTATTAATTATATATGTTTCACCACGGGTTAAGTGAGAAATTAATTCAAAATAATGTTTTTTTTTTATAATATTTGTAATTTTATACAGCTTAAACTGCGGTCACGTAGATTTTTGTACGTTAGATACAAAAAAATATCTTGACAGCAGTTTAAGCTGCATGAAACGTACAAATATCTAAACACATGCGGAGAGGAAAACAATCGAGTGTACGATTATAAGAGCGAGCATTTTCCTCATCATTCCTCTGTACTTACGTATCCGTTCCTCGATGGTAACGTCGACGATTTCAACCCGTACCCGGGCCTAGGCGGATTACGTAGAGAAGAAACGACTACATAAAAAAAAAACGCAAAAAGGGGGAGAGTTACAAAACAAACGAAAAACACGTGCAATAGTGCATAAAAAATGGAAATATTGAAATACAGGTAAAAAAATAAAAATAAAAAATGCTAAAGAGAGAGATTGAAATATATTTAAAAAAAAATTAACGTAATTGTTGGTGCAGGCACAAAAATTGCAACCACATAAGAAAATTGTGCATCCAAGTATTGCTCATTTTATGGAATTATATTTCCTTGTTATAACCCTTTGTTAGTATAAATAGATAAAACTGGATTTTGGTTGGGGTGGGGGGGATGGTTATTTGAGGAGAGGGGTGTTTCGATTCAGAAATGTTGCACCCATAACTCTAAATTATTAGAGTTATGGGTGCAATATTTCTGAACCCATAACTTTAATAATTTAGAGTTATGGGTGCAACATTTCTGAATTGAAACACCCCTCTCCCCAAATGCAACATTTCTGAATCTTGCGAGTGTTTTTTGGTTGGATTTTTATTGTCAAAATTGGGAAATTTGTTGTTTTCTTCTTCTACTCACACATGGGTATCGGTATATTGCAACCCTATAACCATATAATTCCATACTATGACCATCCGTACTACCACAGACAAACATATATCGAGCGTATAACAAAAATCGACGACGAAGTTGGCGTTGGAAGTCTCGAGTCATGTCTGTACTAAGATCCCACACGTGAAATTCTGGTTGCGGTTAAACAGTGACAACTGACTTATCAACATGACAACCACATGTCATGTCTGAACTAAAATCAGAACCGTGCGCGTGTGATTTTAGTTCAGACATGACTTTAGATTTCCAATGCCAACTTCGTCATCGGTTTTTGTTATACGCTCGATATTTTGTCTGTGATACTACGATCAATCCCACCAGGCCCTGGAATCGAAACCCCTCACATGCTAGCATAGTGCTAAAACTGCGCGGCATCGGAGTAGAAAAACAACTCCTTTTGAATTCACATGAAAGTGAAGTTTATTAATCAACAGATAATACTAACAAAGAGCGGGAGTCCGACGTGGTCCAGGAAATCTTCCTTCAATTCCGTTTATCGTGAAAACGAAAGTTATACCAAGCCTATGTATGGGGGTAAATTGTTACGTCACGGAGTTAAATCCTTACTAACAAAGAGCAAACAAGAAAAGATCGGTAATATTCGGAATTCATCAGAACAAAAATTACGGTGCACATATAAAAAAAAATTGCAACCTCACCACAAAAAAGAGATGCACATAAACGAAACAAGAAAAAAAAAATGCAAACTTCGGTAATCATGCATTTGTCTATTGAAATATATTTTCTTATTGCTAGTTTTAATTGTTTGAATTTTTTTTTTTAATCTAAAAAGATTTTTAAGTTGAATTGAATAAATCCTTAATGTCATGCTCTCCTCACCTTTGAACGATTGAATTTACATTAATGAGCCTTATTCGATCTAAAAACATTCACGTTTGATTTTTGTGTGTGGGATTTTGTATCAGCAGTTACGTTTATTTAGGCCATTGAAATTTAACATTTAAAATTTAGTTAAACAGCACATGAAATAAAGATAATTTAAACATTTTAATTTACAATATTCACGAATTAATTGTTTATAATATAATTTGTCACCTCACACTGAGAAGTAGAGAGGAACATATAACAATGTTATATAAGAATAAATAAATAAATATAATTTGTTCGCATAATTATTTCATTGTGTATTTAGGAGGATTGAAAACTGATTCAATGGAAACATCTTTTGTACCCGCCACAATCGATCTTTATATATTTGGGAGGATTGAAAACTGGAAAGTTGTTTTGTATCCACCATTTAGTCTGTGACAATCGATCTTTTCTAGTGTTTGCAAACATTTTCTTTATGAAATATACATTCGATAATTCAAATAAAAGTGTGAAAAAAGGTTACTATTGCTTTATTTATCAAGCTACTTAGATGCATACATATATCTAGCCTTGGAGTGCTTGCTTGTTTCACGCACTACACTACACTGCCTATCTCTGCAACAAGTTATACTAGACAATTTATACTTAAATCAAGGCTGTCTTTCTTTGAATCAAGTTATACAGGGTAATTCATACCAAAATAAACACTGTCTTTCTCTGAAAAAATGTATACAGGGTGGTTTATATTGAAATGAAGACTGTTTTTCTTTGAAACAAGTTATACAAGATAGTTTGTACTGAAATGAACACAGTCTTTCTCTGAAACAATTTATACAGGGTGGTTCCTACTGAAATAAAAACCTACTTTCTCTGAAAAAAGTTATACAGAGTGGTCTCTACTGAAATAAAGAATGTCTTTCTCTGAAAAAAGTTATACAGGGTAGTTTCTACTGAAATTAAGACTGTCTTTCTTTGAAACAAGTTATATAAGATGGTTCATACTGAAATGAATACAGTCTTTCTCTTAAACAAGTTATACAGGGTGGTCCCTACTGAAATAAAAACCGACTTTCTCTGAAAATAGTTATACAGAGTGCTCTCTATTGAAATAAAGAATGTCTTTCTCTGAAAAAAAGTTATACAGAGTGGTCCCTACTGAAATAAAGAATGTCTTTCTCTGAAAAAAGTTATCCAGGGTGGTTTCTACTGAAATGAAAACTGTTCTTCTCTGAAACAAGTGAACCGATTTTAATTATTTTTTTGTTTGCTGAATTGCATTTTCATTCTCTTCCCATTACACGATCAGAGGTGCCGTATTACTAATAATAAAAGCAATGTTTAAATTATCTTTATTATTCTAAAAATAATTCTGTCGATTTATTTCATTTTCTTTTACTTCGAGCGTGGATACTACTCACCGTTATAACTAGGTATCTGTCCGATGGACCGACCCATCGACGACCTACAGCTGACTGATCTGTCAAACTCGTCCTCGTCGAACGGCTTCGGGTGGTCCAAATTCCGCGATGGGCTAGCTCCGACGGGCGATTCGTATCTCAGTCGATATGTGGGTTCTTTATTCGCTGATGGGGTTCTTTAAAGATTTTTCACGTTAACATCAAGCAAAAAAAAATAATAGTTTCGAAACGTATTACAAAAATGCGGTCCTGATGAAAACACATTAAATTCAGTGAAATATTTGCAAGTGCTCACACACTAAAAATTTTGTCATTCAATGAGAAAAAGGTTAAAAATTACTCTACAGGCCAGTAGAGGGATTTATATCTGAAGAATTCAGTTATCTTCAGAGACAGATTTGCTAATATTTGAATGTAAATTTTGTTTTTATATAAATAATAATGCCACGATTTTTGTGCAGATTATGTTCCGCAGCAATCCAGCAAGCCTTGATGGAATACAAATCCTTTTTATGCTGGACATGAGCAAATCTCACCACTGTGCATTTATTAGTAATCTGAACTTTGAGAACTGTAAGAATGAATTCTCCGAAGTGACTTGAGCAAAAGATTTTATTATTAGTAGAGCACTGCTAATTCAATACCTAGAGAATTACTACTAACTTTAAAATTGAATAAAACAACTGTTTAACTTTCAAAATATTTTGAAAGTTAAACAGTTGTTTTATTCAATTTAAAAGTGAATATGAACTTTCAACAATTAACAGCCGATTCAATTAATTACTACTAATTCACTGTACATAATAAAATTGCAAATACCTGGAGGCATTTCTAGGGTCCAAATTGGCAGCTTTCCACTGTTTGATCTTTTCCCGTTCTTTGACGTTCTTCAAGAAGACTTTCCCTATGCCCGTGGCGATCTTACTAAGTTCCTGCTCCTCGCGCTTCAACTGCTCGTCCTCGATCTCTTGCGGCGTCCGGATTTCTCCGTCGACGTTGTCCTCCTCGTCAGACACGGGAACTCCTTTGTAAGAATCTGACCAACGCTTCCTTCTCTCTGCAAGGAATAAAAAGAATTCACACAAATGAATTATTAAAAATGTACTTTCGGGTGAGATTTGAAAATCCCCGATTATTATCTGATTGTGTCTGAAAGTTTAGCGAAAGAGTGTTCCATGGTAGGAAGTAGAAACGCAGAAACCCCAAGGGAATATTGAAGTAACAGAAGACTTTTACGAAAGGTAAAAGAAGACTTTTACCTTTCGGTTGGCTTGCTTGGATCCAAGTGATATAAAACAAGATAACTTATCTTTTTTTTTTCTTTATATTCGATATTGAAAATTTACCACCAAGTTGACTCCCGACAAAATTAAAAAATCGGTGTTCTCAAAAAATTCTAAGTAAAGAACAGTTTGTCCCCTACCTGGATCTGTGTAAGGATATGGCGGTGCGGGAAAGTCGTCTCTCTCAATCTTTGGTTTCTCGTTGGGATTCGGGGGCTTGGCGCCTGGGAAGTGGGCCAACTCGATCGGCTCCTCGTTATTCATGTGCGGCGATTTCGGCCTCGGCGTTTCACTCCTTATCGAATCCACCAGGACTTTCATGGCGGATTTGGTCTGTCTGTACTTGCCGCTCCCGCAGCCGCTCTGACTGCCCCTCAGCGAATTTTGTGCTAAAGAAAAAATATAAGACAAAGAGAGGTAATTAAAATTATATCTTTCACAATATAAAATACGAATCCCGAATATTTTCCGGAAGTAGTGAAAATTAATTGGTATAATAAAATACAATTCAAGGTCCTTTCAAAATTTTCACCACTATTCATCTCATCTTTCATAGAGTTGACTGTTATGTATCAACACTGACATATTTGGAGGGGCCTTGAATTGTATTTTATCATACACTTTTGTATGAAAGACCAACGGTTGATAGCTGGAAATAATAAAATAAATTGTATTGTATTTTTTATTTATTTAGTCTTATATAACATCGTTATATGTTCCTCTCTACTACTCAGTGTGAGGTGATTTTTATATAAATACTTCAATAAAGATGATTATACAATTCAAGGAGACAAGAAGGGCAAAAGTATTTAGTGATAAATAGACCTTCTGGTCACGGTGGTGGGTTTGATTACACTCACTCATATAGAATATATTAATGTAGAGATAATACTAATAAACATTATTAACCAAAGCCTACTAAAAATACAGGCCGGAATTTAATATTGATTATATTTCAGGCCACTTTGATTGTTCAATATAGTTAAAAATAAAATAAAAAAAATTTAATACGAAATTTAATACATAGCGTAAATTAATCGACTACACGTTGGTCGATTATTAACTAAAGCCTACTAAACATACAGGCCGAAATTGAATATTGAATATATTTCAGGTTACTTTGATTATTTAATATAGTTAAAAATAAATAATTTTAATACGAAATTTTACACGGCATAAATGAATCGACTTACATGTTGGTCGATGGAAATGCGGTGAAACAGGCGCTTTGTCATACGGATCAATCGGGCGTTTCAAATAGCCGAGCGAGGGCTCTTCAGTCAGGTAACTGTATGTGTAAATCCTGGAGATGTCATCGCCCAAAGTAGCCGACTTGTTGTACTCTCTTAATATCAATCCCGGCGACGGTGTTCGGTAACTGTAATGCTGCGAAACAAAAACGGCAATCGATTTAATTTTAAACAGTCTACAATTTAATAAAATGTTCAACCAGCATTCATCTAGTGTATAGATAACTGGTTAAAACTACACATATATATATATATAATCTAAAATCCCCATCTACCATAATGGTGGTGTAGTGGTTAAAACTACACATACAGGCCGGAATTGAGTAATTCAACCCAAATCAATTCTTCACTATAGTTAAAAAAAAAAAATAAGTGTTCCGAGTTGCATATAAATGAATAATAATAAAATGGAATAAAAATAAGGGAATTAAAATTAAAATAAAAAAAAAAAATAAACAAACCTTTCGTGACATGCTAGTTGGACTATACAAGGAACCGTTCAAGCTAGGTGTGCGGGAACGCATGGAAAACTGAAAAGTCACATGCAAACTAAAATAATTAATGCTCTCTGTCTTTTTTTGTTGTTGTTTCTAATAAAGCTAACTAAAAAAATTTAATAAAAAAAATAAATAAACAGTGAATAAAAAAAAAAAACAAAGATGTGCTAAGCTTCGTATTTTTTCTTATAATTTAACTTAGAATCATTATGAAATGTAATGATTTGAAGTTAAACTAAAAAGTAATTTTATTAATTAAACTAAATTGTTATTCCTTTAAATTATATCTATTTATATCTATGAATTGTAGAAATTTTCAATGTACAACATTGAGATGTTTCTTTTCCACTTTATATTTTAAATTAATAATTATTAAGTGCGATAATTTAAAATTAAACTAAGAGTTCAATCAAACTCTTAGTAAAATTAAACTAAGAGTTCAATCAAACTCTTAGTTTAATTAATTTAAAATTAAACTAAGGGTTTAATCAAACTCTTAGTTTAATTTTAAATTATCGCGCTTAATAATTATTTAATGCATAAATAATATTTAATCAATATTTATTTATTAAATTAATATTAAATTGAAATCATTGTGAAATGTAATGTTAAATTAAAAGTCGACTTTAAATTATTAAAGCAATTTTTCTTGTATTTAATCGTGATTTATGCACCTGCATTTCGCTGACTCCCGAACTGCTCATCCTGTCGAATTCTCTGGCGGTGTCAGTGTCGGTGCAGTGTCCGTTGGTCTCGCCTGTGCCGTTCAGAATCTGGCCGTTCTCCGTGGGGCCGGGTCCGCAGCGGGGATGCCAGATGGCGCCCCCTTGCAGGTACATCTCTTCCCCGTCACCGAACGGGTCTCCGCACTTCGTGCAACGGGCACACGTCGGATGGAAGTGATGGTTGTCTCCAGCCTATAATTATAATAAAAAAAATAAACTGACATTTTTATTTATCTGTGATAGTTGAGTCCAATATATATATATATATATATATATATATATATATTCAATGACAACTTCTACCCAAATGGGTGTAGGGTTTAATTCCAATATATAATTATATTAAAAAAAAAAAAAACGTGTTGACGTGGTTCTGTCCAATCCATAATTATATTTAAATAAAAGGAGGCCTTCTCGACAGAGCTTTAAAGTTAGTGCTAAAAACAATATGCAGAAGAAGAAGAAAAAACGTAAGATAATCTGTGATACAAGGTTTTCAAAATTCCCTGAAGCCACTCCTGTTCCATTTATTTATAAATACAGTATTGTATATTAAGTTGCATATTTCATGAAATGCAAACGTATAAAATTTAGAGCAAAAAAATTATTTTTATAAAAAAGAAGTAACATTTTTTTTCAATATTATTTATTCCAAGACAACGATAAATACAAATTAAAATGATTTAAATTTTAGGATGGTAGGTGAGCAAAAAAGAATAACAAATTTTTTGCTCACGAATTCGATCGAATTATAAGTGTTAAATTTTAAATTCTGATCGAAATAAAATAATCTCGTACCTGTAAAACTTTTCCACTGATGAACCGGTTGCAGTAAGCGCATTTCACCCCGTACTGGTTCTGGTAGTCCCTTTCGCAGTAGGGCTTCCCGTCCCTGCCCATGTACTCCCCGTGCAGCACGACCCCGCACGTCCCGCACTTGAAGCACCAGACGTGCCATTGTCTGTCCAGGGCGACCAACGCCTGACCTTCTTTGAGTTCCTCATGACAGCCGGCACATTCTAACAGAGATAAATAATTAAAATTAAAAATCAATTAAACTCAAATAAAAATGAACAAAAAAAACATTTAGCTTTGTGACTTTGGCCTTTATTAATTATTTTTATTTAATTTATTTAAATAACTGTTATCAAGTGAATGAATACTCTTTTCTGTTTATATATATATATATATATATATAACTTTAATTTTATTTTAGTGACTATAGTTTCAACAATTTTCACTTGTCATTATCAAACTATCATCAAACTCTTAGTTTTGATAATGACAAGTGAAAAAAATTGTTGAAACTATAGTCACTAAAATAAAATTAAAGTTATACAAACAATGTGAATCAGCGTTTTTATTAAAACTTACAACAATGTATAACAAAGTAGAAGCCTCTGTTACCAATAATTTAAAAAAAAAGGGATTAATGAAATTTATTAATTCAAGGGAGCCCTACACCGAAAGGAATAAAAAAAAATTAATTCAAGGGTCAATCAAACTGATTGCATTAGGCTCAATCGACCCACGCAAATTGTCCAGTAAATTACAGGATGATGAATATTAATGAGCGAGACGTTACAAAGTCGCTCATCCCGTTTATTAATTGACATTTCTTAAAAGCCATCGATTTATGTTAATTGATGGATTAATAATTAATAAGGGATTTGAAGATATTTAATTAGGAAATCTTAATGGATTTTTAATGCCATGTTCTGATATGCATTTCACGACAAAAATCCATTAAGATTTTTGAATAGAAATTTCCAAATGTTTGTATCGATTAATTTAAAGCAAACGATAAAACGATGATTTATCATAAATTATTTATTTATTTATTAATTTACGGATTTCTCCTTTTTCAATATTACAAAAAATATATAATAACATATACAATATAAATAATTACAGTTAGTAGAACATTCCGCTTTACACTAAAAAGAGAGAGAAAAAATACAAATTGAAAAGCTAATGGAGGTAAACGATTAGCTGCAAATTTATAATAATAATAATTATTACACATCTTTATTTAGATTATACAGATAATACAAAAAAAAAATATGAAAAACATGTAGGTGTTAGTTTGTTGGAGTTATCGACAAGAGTTAGGTTTTTCTGCTCTCGAATTTATATATTTTTTTTATATTTTAGCATATTCTACGCTATTTATTTTTATCGAAGATATTTGCTGGTGAGTACGTGAAGTTTCTTGATATAATATAATAATATTTTTAATTATAAAATACCAAACCATAAATATACCATTTAACCTGACAAATTGAAATAACTTATATTAAATAACACTATTTAGTCTTTCAAAGCCTATTGTAATATTGCTACAATTGTTTCACCACACTGTGGCTTCTTCAGGCGAAGAAATGATAAAATAACTCAAAAAATATGACGAATAGTATACCGGGAGTATACTCTTCGTCGGCATTTCTGGTAATATGAATTTTAATTATCAATGAAATTAAAAGTTCATTGTCGTATGGGTTTTATATTTATTTTGGGTGTTCATATTAATTAGTCTATACAAAATAAAGTCTGTTTTTTTGTTTGTTAATGGTCTTCCAAAATGTTGTTAATTAAAATTAAACATTTCAACCATCTTTACGGTTGAAATGTTTCACATTGTGGTTTTAATGAAATAAAAAGAAAAGAAATAACTTAATAAAACACTTTTAACTTTATTTGCACAACTATTTTTGATTATTTAGTGACTATAGTTTCGACAACATTAGCGTGTCATTATCAAACTAAGAGTATAATGACACGCTAATGTCATCGAAACTATAGTCACTAAATAATAAAAAATAGTTGTGCAAACTTAATAAAACACTTTTTATTAAGTTATAATAAACCATGTACAACCAAGTGGAAGCCTTAACAATTAACAAGAAAAGAAATAGAAAAAAAAAGAATTAATTATTCTGTTTCTGCTCCGCTGAGATGAAACGGCAAATATCTATTGTATAATTCAATGTCCAGCGTATTATTATTATTGTTATTGTATTATTATTGTTAACCACCTTTTTTTCCTGCCTTTATTGCTTTACTTAGTTCAAGTCCTAGTCTATCATTTTTTTTTACAATAATCTTTACTAAACATTCAGGAACTCCCAGTAGATTTTAAGCACTTTCTTTCTTTCTTTCTTAATCTAATCCTCTTGGGTGTTGAGGTTAGATTTTAAGTACTTATTTATTTATTTAGTCTTATATAACATCGTCATATGTTCCTCTCTACTTCTCAGTGTGAGGTGTTAAGTACTTACCATTTGGATTATTTGAAACTGGACTGCCGGTGGTGGGAGTGTTGACTTGTCTAATCGGAATTTGCATGCACTTCTCGCAGAGGACTTCTTTGCCGGTGTAGGTGACTTTCTCCCCGGACGGGAACGGCTGCCGGCATCTCGCACAGGTGAAACACTTTTGGTGGTACGTTTTTCCCAATGCTGTCACTACCTGAAATTCACGAATCCAACATAAATATCTCCAAATTCGGCGGAGGTTCGATAGCAAACTCAAAAACAAGACAATCATCATAATAGCATTGGCTGAACATTTCATTAAATGTGAATTTCGTTTTCCTTGTTTTTTTTTATAAACAGGACAAGTTCGCCTTCCTTTAGTAGACGAAACAATGATTCTCGGTCGTCTACTTCGTAGACCCAAATCGTTGACGATGCCACTTGAAATTGGGCAATAGGTGGCGCTTGCGTCGTCTTTAATTTATTATGAATAATTTTATTTTTACCACGAAAGATATTCTCGTTTTGTTTGTTGTCCCAATGAGATTGATTGTTTCCACTTTTATCTCTTTTTACCCGAACCACTTCGGACTTCCCTTATTTTAATATCAATCATTAATAAAAAAAAAAAAACTTACTGTGTACACCATTAATCATCAGCGGGGGGAATTAATTCGAGATATTAATTCCGTCTGAAGAGATAAATTCACGTTTGAGTGACACTTTCCCGACTGAACTCAACCTCAATAAATTCAATTTAAGAGAGAGGTTTTCATTGACTCATTGATTGTCATGTCTTGCAGCCAATTATGATTCAGACACTTGATGTTAATTAACGATTGAGCCAGAGTGCAACTGTGTAACAGATGCTGGGACATGATATTCGAAATATTTATTTATTTAGAGTACCAATCATTTTTAAAACTCATTTAAAGTTTGTGGATTTTAAGGTGGGAGGGTTGTTCACACACACCATTAAATATAATAATTTAAAAAAAAAAAACAAGGAAAACGAAATTCATATTTAATGAAATGTTCAGCCACCATTCACTAGTCTGATGAGGTTTGAAAAACCGAAATGGCCATCACTAGTTATCCATACGATAGATCAATGGCAGCTGAACATTTCATTAAATTAAAATTATTGATTAAAAAAAACCTTTATTGGTATAAATTATACTCCATCTACTATTTTATTGATAATATTCTCCCTGAAATAGGCAAATACTTAAAATCGGTAATATTTAATCAAACATAATCGAATAATTAAAATTTAACGTACTTACGTAACGTAAGTCAAAAGTCACAGAAATAAATATGGAAATAATTTATTAATTATTTTCAAATCATTTTTATTTAATATATATATTATCAAAAAAAACCTTTATACCCATAAGAATGTAGGGTATCATTTTTATTTAATATATTTAAATAACTGTGACGAAGTGAATGAATACTCTTTTCTATTTAAATTAAAAATCACTTTGTGTATCTTTAAACGCATCTTAAAGACCCGCTATTATAACAATCTATTAAAAAGCAAGGATTTAAACTCACTCATTTTGTTCTACATAAATTATAAAATAATTGTGAGAATTTGTTTGTTGAAAAGCTTTTACACATTCAGAACTTTCCCCTGCTTGTTGGGAATTGTAATTTATGTGAAACCATTTACAATCCCTTTCCTCAGACCTGAGAACACTTTTTATTGTGCAATTATAAGGATTAAAAAGAATGAGTTTGTCGAATTTTAAGTGCACATTATGTTAATTATATCTGTAAGTGAATACAAAAAAATATATTCAAATATTTTTTTTTTTTTCGGATTCCCCGTTCAATTGCCTAACCACTCATAACGATTTATGTCTACACAATTCACAGTTTTTGAGATAAAAAATTATTTGTCAAATTTTAACCTCAAATTGATGTTTCGAAAAATGCCTGTAACTTCTAGTAGGAACAAGATAGACACAAAATTAAATTAATAATACAATTTCTTATATTATAAGACTATATAGGCGGAAAGACCAACGGTCGATAGCCAATTGGCAGAAGAATTTATTTTTATGTTAGTTATTTATTGTATTTATTTATTATTATTACTTTGTTCAAAATAATCTGCCAATAAAGATTTATATATATATATATATATATATATATATAAGACTATATTTGGATTTAAACTTTCTGTATAAGTTAGTGAATGGATTTTGGAACTGCGGTACATTGCTCAATTATTTAAATTTTAATATACCTCGGAACATCGAATCGAGGAGTAGGCAGTTGTTTCGCCTAGGGTTTCACTCAAACAATTATGGATGAAATAATCCAATTAATCGTATATCTCGATATGCAAATATAATAGGTGATAATCCACATTTTATTTTAATTGGTTCAACTTTTCCGCAGTTCAAAAAACATTTACGAAATATACGTTTTTCCGATGTCATTATAACCTAATTGTATTTATATATACATTTATTTATTTATATATTTTTTATTTGGTTCACCTTTTCCGCAGTTCAAAAAACATTTACGAAATATACGTTTTTCCGATGTCATTATAACCTAATTGTATTTATATATACATTTATTTATTTATATATTTTTTATTTGGTTCAACTTTTCCGCTGTTCAAAAAACATTTACGAAATATACGTTTTTCCGATGTCATTATAACCTAATTGTATTTATATATATTTATTTATTTATATATTTATTTATTTGTATATTTATTTATTTGTGTATTTATTTATTTATTTATATATTTATTTGTTTGTCTATTTATTTACTTTTTAATTTGTTAAACTACTGCTACAATTGTAATTTATTAATTTTGTGTTGTACAATTATTCACTTTGGGATTTATATAATAATTAATAATATGTAATAATTTTGTATTTATAATATTTGTATAATGGAGATTCCGTAAATAAAATATCTATATATCTATATGTCCTCTTTCTATCGCTACATTTTTATTAATAAAACATAAAACTAGTGTTAATAAAATTACTTCAAATTATATGGTTATAATTTGATTTTAATTTTAATTACTTCAAATTATATGGTTATAATTTGAATTAATTATCACACATCAAACATACTCAATATTCTTTTCCGTTATAATTGATTCACCTGTCTTTCGTCCAACATAAAAAAAGCACACGTTGCAAACTATTCAAATAATTGTTTTTTTCTTCTTCTTTCTGCTACCGGACGAGTTATCATTTGTTTCGATTTGAAAGCATCGTTAGTGATTTTCGCAGATACAAAATAAAAAAAAAACACACGAGATTAATTATCTTCAATCAAATCGAATGACTGACAGATGTTGAGCTGTGGAATTCGAAAACAAATTTAATGTTGTTAATCGTTGCGACCGGTCGATCTGATTACGGAGCATTAGAAAGCATTGGATTCAATTAAACAAATATTTGTTACGGCCGTTGAAACATTGGAAAGTGTTTGTTGGAATATTTGTGATTGACGGGTGTGATTCGGTCCAGTGAGATTTTTGATGTTTTTTTTTTTTCGAAGTTATTAGTTGTTAAGTAAAAAAAAACTTGCACGTATTTTTTTTTATTTTATCTATTTTTTGACGTAAATAAATTCCCCCAATTACCATTTATCTCGTCAGTGAAACAGTGCTACTTCGGTGATTCAATTTTACGCCGCCAGGTGGCGTATTCGAACGCGTGAATTATTGTATTCAGTGTATTACAAGAAATATCCTTGAAACAGTACTACTTTGCGAGATTCCGCTCTTTACTAAATTTAGGCAAATCTTTTTTTTTTTTGTTGAGATTTTAGAATTATTTTATATCAGTACGAGGGTCTTCAAAGAATTTAAATCCATGTTTTGACGCAAATAAATTCCCCCCAATTATCGTTTGTATCGTCAGGGAAACAGTACTACTTCGGGCGATTCAATTTTACGCCACCAGATGGTGTATTTGAATGCGTCAATTACTGAATTTAGTATATTACAAGAAATATCCTTACATGAAAATAATCTGCTGAATAATAATAGAAAAAGGATTTCTTCACTTGGTCACAGTTATTTAAATAAATTAAATAATTTGAAAATAATTAAATAATAAATTATTTTCCCTTTTGCTACTGTGACATTATGACTTATGTTACATAAGTACTTTAACAAATGTCTAATAATAGACATTTGCTGTTGCACAACAATAACAAATGTATAATGCAACAATTTTTGAATCGAAAATATTTAATGCAAGAAACAAATAAATATTTTTTTTTTATAAAATAAAAGTTACATAATATAAGGCTATCTGCAGACACGTGTTTCGGGATTTGATCCCTCGTCAGTACATAACATAAGTCATAATGTCACAGTAGCAAAATATAAAATAATTTATTAATTAATTGTTTTCAAATTATTTATCTGCTGAATAGCTATCGACCTGAATCGTTCAGCCTCGATAATATTTTGCTTTCATTTGATAAATCGCGCTTGAATAACTGGTGATAGATATTAAATTAGACAAAAGATGGCGCTTTGTGCTATTTTTCAAAATATATTCGTTTAATGAAGAGTGCAGTGAACAAAGTATTTACTGTACCAATAATATTCTTTAAAATTATTTAATTTAGTTTTATATAACATTGTTATATGTTCATAATAATAATAATAAAAAAATATCTTTATTTTCAGAATATACATAATACAAAATGAATTTAGCGTCAGTGTTATTAATAGTAATTCCTAATTCTAATGCTTAAATTTAATAATAATGTAATAATACAAATATATGTATACACACTAAATTTACATACATATACGCTTACATAGGTACAACAATAATTTGTTTCATACATACTAATAGCTATACTGCATTAATAAATTCTGCAATAGAGTATGGCTCTCGCATTATTAGGTAATTGCGAAGTGCAATTTTCAATTTCTTTGAGTTATTTTTTATATCCTGAATTTCATTTGGTAACTCATTACCAATCTAATTGCGGAGTAACGTACCCTTCGGTTACTTTGAGATTGTGTTTGGGATATATGTAATTGTTTGTTCTTGTTGCATAATTGCTTTAATATGTTTGTGGCAGAACATAATAGTTTCAAGTATGTTCCTCTCTACTTCTCAGTGTGAGGTGTTCTTTAAAATTAATTTATTAAAAAAAAAAGAAATTATTGGGTAAACGACAGTTAAAAAAAAAACAAGCAACTTATTTTTACTTACTTCCCCTTCGACGTAATCTCCACACGTGGCGCACTTGCTGCCGAAGTTCTTTTGGTAGTCTGCGGTGCAATAGTAGGCTCCGTCCTTCGAGAAGAAGCCTCCTTGCGCCAGGGAGTTTTTGCAGACTGTACACTTGAAGCACTCGGTGTGGAAGTATTTGTCCTGGACTCGTAGGACTTCTCCGGAACATTTTTTCTTGCATGTCTGGCATAGTGTTTTACCTGTAACGAAAAAAACAAAAAAACATTATTAAATGAAGGTGCAGGAAGAAAACGATAAATACAAGGGCGATCGCAGAGAGGACTCCTCACGGGGCAAGCGACCAAAAAAAGGGGCAGGAATTAAATTTCTTTACAAACTTTAATTGTATAACCAAGCTTTCGGGACTATAATTTGTCCCTTCTTCAGGGTGACACTGTAGGTAATGGGAAATAACAAAAAGTTAAGAAGCAATAGGTGGTAAATCGAATATACAAATATCATACATTTGTGTGTGTTTAATTAATTTCTCACTTAACCCGTGACCGATGTGAAGTTACCCCACGGTTTCCAGTCCACGGTTTTTGTGTCATCTATTTATATTTTCTATATTTTTAATAATAAAATACAACTTCTATATTATTTACATAATAAATTCTAGCACATTGAAGTTTATACAATAGATAATAAAAAATCTAAAAAATGACAAACAATGTAATATAACATGGTGAATACAACCGTTAGAAAATATAATTTTTAATGTTTATTTAGAAAATCTATTGTAGAAACTTTAATGTGCTAGGATTTAGTATGTAAATAATATAGAAGTTTTATTTTATTATTAGAAATATAGAAAATATAAATAGATGTATGCACAAAAACCGTGGGGTAACTTCACATCGGTTAACCCGTGGTGAAACATTTTTGAATTAATTCAGGATGATTTAATTGAAATTAAAACACTTGATTTCTTTCACTTATTTAAATAAGTGAAACAAACAAAGTGTTAAATCATCCTGAATTAATCATAAATTTGTCTGAAGTGAACAAACTCGACGACATTTTTAAACTATAGGTTTCCTTTACGTAGATTGTATGTTAAGATGATTGTGACATTAGAGAAACATATTTAATTGCGTGTTAGACTTTGACAAAACATACATATTCGGTGAAATTAAATTCTTATTGTGATAAGAACCTTCTTATATTGATAAAAAGAATTTTATGGTGAAAAGAGAAAAGGCTTCTTTTATTGATAAGATTTTTTTGTAGCGTTAAGAAGAATCTTATGGTGATAAGAAAAAAATTTATTGATAAAAATAATCTTTTTATAGCAACAAGAAGAATCTTCTTTTGTTGAATAATAAGAATCTTTTTTATTGCGATAAGAAACGAGAAAAATCTTATTGATAAAATTAATCTTTTTATAGCAATAAAAAGAATCTTATGATAACAAGAAAAAATTTCTTTTGTTTATAAGAATCTTTTTATAGCGATAAGAAACGAGAATAATCATTTGTTGATGAGATTTTTTTTAAAGCGATAAGAAGAATCTTTTTATGGTGATAAGAAATATCGAAAACTGTATTTAAGATTTCTTTGTACCTCAAAATAACCAAGTGAAACTTGCAAATAGAGCATTCTGTGTTTCGCATTTCTCTGTAATTTCTTCATTCAGGGCATTTTTTTCCGCTTTTCTGTTTGGATCATTAAAGTAAGGGAAGCACCGATTGTCATGTCTCTTATAACTTACGATAAATTGTTTTTTTACGTATATAAATATACTCTAATCCTTTTTATATACACTTACACACACACCTAGGAATTGTGATTGTTTCTTTTTTTCTTAACAAACAAAAAGTATTTTTATTTAAATAATTAAAGTCTCCACGACCAACAACTGACATAAAGAAGATTAAAAA
The DNA here is from genome assembly GCA_963082785.1 of Philonthus spinipes. NCBI lineage: Eukaryota > Metazoa > Arthropoda > Insecta > Coleoptera > Staphylinidae > Philonthus > Philonthus spinipes. The sequence goes on from OY720311.1 coordinate 22,331,877, forward strand.
AAAAGTAAATACAATTTTTGGATAATTTCCTTTGAAAAAAAAAATGATAAAAACACTAATAGGACTCAAGAATGTGTCTCCCACCACCGGGGATCACTACGTAAAAAGGGAGGTCATCCTGGTTATTCTTCGCTTTAGTAGCAGTGGCTTTTGGGAGAGCAATAGAGTTAGAAGTCACCTCTGGAAGAATATCTGGAGAGTTTTAGTTTGGCAAAATACCAGTGAACCCATCAATGTGGCAAGCACACCGAAATCACGAAATACATGAGGGAATCTGCTGTAAGAATTGGATCCCTGAAGAAAGAAGGTTCGGGCCTCGAAATTTAATCGAGAAGCCTAAACATTAAAAAAAAATTCAATGGGTATAGGCACAACCATTGAGTGGAGCAATTGGAGCTGATGGGCATAACACACGTGGCCGAAATTATAACTCAAGAGTGGTGCGTTCTTGTCCAAATATTTCGGATAAAATGTGATGACCGCTAACAATCCCTGCCTGATATATACGTCACTTAACTGTCTGTGATTTATCTTGGAATTTATTCATAATATGGGAAAAAAATAATGTTATAAAATGTTCAAATAAATATCGTGCATTGTTGGAATTTGAAGGATTACACAAACGGGTAAGCAATAATCATATAATTCAATAACAAACAATATTTCTTGCAAACAAATATGACAAAGCGTCATTTGATTTTGTATTAGGATTTTCCCTAATTACAAAATCATCGTCAAGTTTTGCTGTACTTGTTTATAAAAATGTATCTTTACTAAAGATTCTTTAGTATATTTAGTACATGTGTTTGTATGAAATAATCCATTGCAAAAACACAGTCTTTGAGAAAAATGTTTAATTATTAGAAGCACATGTTTAAGACGTTTTACCTCAATCTATTGCAAGAAATATTATTTGTTATGAAATCATATGATTATTGCTTATCTGTTTGAATGTTCCTTTGAAATTACAATAATGCAGGACATTTATTTTAAGTTTTTAAGATTATCCTCTCTTACAAATCGAAAATATCTTTGCCAATGTTTCACTATTATAATTTCAGATTATATTTTATAATTTGATATTAAAAAATAGTGAAACAATATTGGCATAGTATGAAATATTAAAATAATTTAAATTAACACGGGATTTCCCTCCTCCCCCGCATTCCGCTGCTCGATTCGACACTAGCGACGCTTGTGGTTTCCGGGGCATACTAAACGAAACTTTGAATGAATCTATCTATTGGAATTATCAATCTAGGTAAGGTAATCTGTGGACTGGACAATTTACATTTGGGACTTGTAGTTTTGTCATGAGGAATGCATAGGAAATTAATTAGTTTTATGTTTATGTGATTTGAAGCAGTTTTTTTTAGATAAGAAGGAAAGTCTTTCTTCGATGGAAGTAATATTTAAAAGTCATATATTTAAAACTGTTTAATTGTAATCATACAACAAAATATTTATAATAATAATAATATTGGTAAAGCTTATGTAAAATTTCTATTCAAATTGTTTGTACAAAAATACATTTTACTTTCAATATTCGTATAACTTAATAATAATAATATATTTATTTACAGTATTTCCTTTTTACAAAACATATGCAACAAAAATCAATATTACAAGTAAATATATAAATGTAGGCTGAAAGACCACTGGTCGATAGCCAATTTGTGAAATTTATTATGTATAATACAGTAATGTAATGGTTTCATAACGTATTGTGTATATGCTGTTTCAATTTCACAAATAAAGATGTTTGTATATATATATAAATGTATGTAAATGATATTCAAACTGAAATATAATTATAAACTGACAGTGAATAATACTAACATGATTCTTAAAAATATGTAGGCACAGAAAAAAGGTGTTAATGTTCCACAAATGACTCTCCTAATCACGTTTTTAGTAGCAGCCTAAAGCAGTTAATACTTGTGGCCGGTCGGCGGCTATTAATAATTTAATTGGAGATATTAATCCGCGGTGACGTAATTATTTGGCCGTAGTTAAAGGTTACGTTACAATCATCGCCAATCATTATTCTTACCGGTTATTATCCAACATCGCCCTCTCACTCCATCTCCCCGATGAGTCGTCGAAGTTACGTCCGTTACGCAATTTACCGATTTACATATTCAAATCTCGGTTTCCCGTCACACTTTCGCGCGGACGAATGTGTGTTTTCGGGCTGAATCCGAATCAAGCGTGCGATTTAGATACATTTTTTTTCTTTCGAGTTATTCTCGTTTTCGCTGCAGGATTTTCGTTTTCGTAAGCCGTTATTTAATCCCGGAAACGGGCGTTTGACGCAGACGTGGAATTAATTCCGTTTCCTTATTTGTAAAACGCATTGCCCGTCCATTAGGGAATAATGGCTATGCGGTTGTCTTGAGGAGAGATACTTTTAGGAGTTTAATTGAAAGCGCGCCGTCGGACTCTTGTCGTCGGTGTTTGTTTTAGACGGTTTTAAGAGTGTTTGTGTTATTAACTATTAATCTATTTCTAAAATTTCTTCCCGTCTGGCCTATAAAATACAGTTGCAATTAATTTAATAAATTCCGCATTTATACCATTTGTTTATGTCATTAAAAATAATTTAAATAATTAAAGTCTCCACGGCCAATATAAAAGGTTTATAAGGTTGACGAAATTCTTCCGCTTATAAAATGAAAACTAAAGGTCCTACAATAAAAAGTTTTTAACAAAAACTATTTACTTTTTCACGATCTACAACTTTTATTTGAAATGTTTTTTTTATCCGAATTAAAAAAAATGAAAAATCACTTAGAGTAAAGTTGCACTTAATGAGTTTTGATTCTAACCAAAAGCTTTTAAGATTTTTTTTGTGATTAAATACTTTACGTACACTCAAAAAACTATACAGCTAGCTATCCATGGTGGACAAAATTGATTATTTAAAGCAAAAAAAAAATGCTTATAAAATGAAAACTGAAGGTCCTACAATAAAAAGTTTTTAACAAAAACTATTTACTTTTTCACGATCTACAACTTTTATTTGAAATGTTTTTTTTTATCCGAATTAAAAAAATGAAAAATCGCTTAGAGTAAAGCTGCACTTGATGAGTTTTGATTCTAACCAAAAGCTTTTAAGATCACAACTTTAATTTTTGGGCTTTTCTTTTAATAATCTATTGCAATTCTAAATCATACGCCCACATGAAACATCTCCAAGAAGGTCTGCCTCCTCAACAGCTTTCGCATTGTTCCCGAGCATCACACAATGCCCAACTAAAGTGGGTGTATATTATATACATTAGAAGCAATTTCGTGAATTATTAGATCCTTCCGCTCACTCCACTTTCCAATTCCCGGCCAGATCGATTCGAGATCGCTCAAAAAAAAAATACTCAAAATTATTTAAACGAGCAGAAAAAAAATATATAAATGACGTAATGATCTCCTTGCGAACACACCCACGTCATCCTCCAGTCAATAAACCAATTTTAATTCGTACTTAACCGTATCCCACGTGCATTATGTAAATATTATGCGTAACGGTTGAGTATTTTTTTTATTGCGTTTATTTTTTTTTTTGCTTTAAATAATCAATTTTGTCCACCATGGATAGGTAGCTGTATAGTTTTTTGAGTGTACGTGAAGTATTTAATCACAAAAAAAATACACTTACTTCTTATTTCACTCATTTATTTGTATAGATGTACAGGTTGGCCTAAATTGGATGTTACTATAAGAAATCTCGCTTATTAGAAGAGAACATTATATCAATATGTATTCTTAATTTTGTAAAAGGTGTTTACCGTTATTAAATAAATAAATAAATAAATAAATTAGATGGCGCATCCTCGAGCTCTTTTTTGAGACAAACTTAAAGCCGAAATTGGCGAGATTTTTTTAAAATTTAATAAAAATACAGTATATATCAATAAATTGCAGATATAACATCAACATGTTGTATATCAAAAAAAGGAAAATTAATTATCAGCACATCCAACTATGACTTCCATTTATTGTAACGAAAGTGGAAGAAGCAACCGGAAAGAACACTCTGGAATATTCCACCGAGCGCACGACGGTAAACGTGGCGTCATGTAAAGTTCTAGAATATTCGAGAAGCAAGCGTATAGGCGCGCGAGACAGAAAGTATATCACGAACAATAAAAGTGTTAAGTATACTCTAAATAAATAGAAATTGTTTTAATTAATGGTTTTAATATTTCGACATTGGTAATTCATATTTATTTCATAAGATATTGTTTTGCTTATTTTCAAGTCTGATTAAACTCAATTTCGTAACGATTTATAACTTATTGCTCTGTATCTATTTTATTAATGAAGATAGAAACAATCTGTAAATTGCATTCTATTCTCCACGAAAATGTACCTCAAGAACACGCAATTCTTATCTTGATAAAATAATAAATAACTGAGATATTAATAATAAATTGGGGGTGAAGGAGGAATGGATGGGAGCGAAAGGGAGTATAAGGGTTATGGAGTGGATGAGAGAGGATGGGTAAGGATTTTGGACAAGTTGGGGAGGGAGAGAGAAAAGAGAAGAGAGTATTATTGTTGTAAATAGTTTATAAGAAAGAAGAGTTTTTTTTGTATTAATTATGATATGCCAATAAAGGTCTTTTTTTTAATAATAAATTGGAAATGGAAAATATTGAATTTTAGGCTGTAACTTGAAAACAAAAGACAATAGCTCATTTCTGTTTTCAGCAATTTTTTCACGAAAAAAATTAAAAAGAACTGGAGGATGCGCCATTGAATATTTTTTCTAAGAGATATTCCCTACAGTGGCATCAAATTTGGGCCACCCTGTAGCCCTATAGTGAAAATGTCTCTTCTTCTAATAACCGAGATTCCTTATAGTAATATTTAATTTTGGGCCACCCTGTAGCCCTATAGTAAAAATGTCTCTTCTTCTAATAACCGAGATTCCTTATTTAATTAAATTTTATTTAAATTTTAATTAAATTGTATGTTACTATAGGGAATCTCGGTTATTAGAAGAAAAGACAAAATGTGTTCATTATCAATAACAAAACTTTTTTTATAGATAATTTTACATTTTATTAATTATCCCGACCTCTTCCATTTTTTTTGCGTTTAAGAAATTTGAGGAGTATGAATAAATAATAATAATTCTCTGAATGCACTTCCTGAAAAAATAAACATACCAAGTTTAACCGATTCTAACTGAACTCCATTGTATGTAGAACAACCTTTGAAGAAAAAAAAAAGAACAACCGATAAACAAGAACACGTTCTAACCTTATAAAACTATTACATATCTCAATGATCTCGTTTTGCTCTCTTCTTGTTGGCATAAGTGATTATTGTTTTATAAAACAACGTCCCGATACCTCGAGTCATGAAGAAAATTACCGGCTGCTTTCCTGGTCATAAACGGTCATTAAATCTAACTGTTCTAATACTTAAGTAGTACCTTCGGAGCTCGCGTATCTTCAATTCATCTCGCATTTAATTGGAGTTGCTCGCGCGGGCAGGCACATTTTTATTTAATTTATCAGTTATAAATTTATTTATTTATTAATTTACGGAGGCCATTTCATACAGTAACATATACAGAATGAAATATTGAATTGATTGATTGAGTTACGTGAAGTTATCAGTGCTTTATTCGTCGAATTATCAGTTATAATTAAAGCTCAATCGGAAGAATAATTTTAATCCAAATAAAAAATACGGTATAAAATATTTATGATTTTCAACACTATTTTATTTAATTTCACTACAATTGTTTCGCTAGCGCTAGCGAAACAATTGTAGTGATATTAAATAAACAATTATTAGTTTATTTAGTAGTGAAATTAAATAAAATAGTGTTGAAAATCATAAATATTTTATTAATTAAAGTAACCATGGATTTTCAAAAATTAAGTGCCTCATTAATCAACGATAAAAAATACGGCGTAAATAATTTTTTTCAGGGCGGAAAAGGGAAGTGAACGAATTTTAGTGATTTTTCCTTGTTTAATTTTAATCGAAAGAGGGACATTAACTTCATCCCGGTTAAAAAAAATCGTTGCTGGGCTAAATCGATTCTATATAGTCTGCATAATATGCCCTTACAAATGTTTTTATTTAATTTTGAATCCTGTGGTGTACTCCAATTTCCTTTAACTTCCAAATGAAACACAATATTTTGAGATAGAACTTTATTAATCGCTGGTCAAATTAACACTGTCATCGCGCTCCGTTTTATCAAATAAAAAAAAACACAGGTACAAAAAAAGGCAATACAAAATCTATTTTAATATTCTAATACAAATACACCACAAATCTGTTCTGTTATTATTGTTATCACTCCTTATGTGGAGCTTTTGATAACACCTTGCGGGTCATATTGACAAGAAGTCAACAACAATAACTCTGAGCTCAAACTTTAGCTTATATTTGTATTCAAACTTTACACAATTACTACATGTTTTCACTATTAACAAAAAGGCAAAAACATCTGATCAACCCGAAGGCCGAATCAGTTCTGCCTCAAAAACAATTACAAACTTAAAACTTAAACACAGTGATTATAACGAGAGGACGAGACGTGTACAAAATAAGTCCTTTTGTATGAAAATATTTACACAACCATTAGTCAGTTGAAAACATTCTCGGATATCAAAAATCTAATTACTTCTCTTCAAAATATTTACTTTTCCATATTGTTCAAAACAAGAATTACTGATAGATAATTTTATCTGATAAATATAATAATATCGAATAATACAATGAAATTCTAAGAAATGTTTACAACATTATATTAAATAAAATGAAACAAAGATGATTCACACATTTGCAGTTATTTAAATTACAATGAAATTAATTTCATTCTGTTATTATATTTGAAGTAAATCAAGGGTACAGGGGAAAAATATGAGAGTCCAAAATTTTTAATATTTGGGTTATCGTTGGTATGGAGAGAGTAAAGCATATGTTGATTTATTGTCCAAGCAAAGAAGAATAAGGATCGCTGTATAATATGCGTTTAAGAAGATTCTATAACGTTTTGAAGTTGCCAAGTCATTTTACTCACAATTATCATTTTGTGACATTCATCTTTTTTCCCCTGTGCTCTTCAAATATAATAACAAAACCGATTCAAAATTAAATAAAGAGAATTTGTAAGGGCATATTGTACAGATAATATAGTATCGATTTAGCACAATAGCAACAAAAAATTTTTCGAATAACAATAACTCCAGGAAAATCACATTTATTTACACATTATATATAAACAAGCATGTACATAAGTCTTTCGGTTGAGGGTGCAATCACCTTTAAAAGAAGAGGTGGAAGGGTGTGTGTGTACAGGGTGAGTCTTTTTCGATGTTCTCTATGGGGATGAATTAATGTGTGTTTAGAATAAACAACTGCAATTGTTTTACTTTTGTCTTTTTCATGGCTAACTATTTTTTGGTGTATGGCAAAATTAAAAACGACTGTAACTTATATTATTTTAAAAATAACTATGGCATATGTTATATCGGATTAAAGGGAAAAAAATAGCCCTTTTAATAAAGTCATAGCCAACTATTGTTTCTATTTAAAAAAAGTAAGTTTGTGTCATATCTCCCAAAATATGGGCGAATTTTTTGTTTGTTGATTTTTTGTTATTAATCTGTGTAAAATTTTCTACAACTTTGTCCTTTACAGTTTTTTTTTCTATCTATGATAATAATAAAGATATATTTATTTCAAAATCGACACATTTTACTTTTTTCAAAATATCTAGTTACCCTTGACTTTTTCAAATATTTTGAAAGTGTCATTTTATTCGTCTTATACAACTACACTTCTTTCCCCATTTAACCGTTTCTATCTCTTATAGTTTCCGAGATCTCCATAGAGAACATCGAAAAAAAAAAAAAAACTCACCCTGTATAAAAAAAACCGAAACGAACAAACAGGTTTTTTTTTTCAGTTCTTCTCAAAACCACCAACGATTAAATAATTTAGTAGGTTTGTAAATTGTCCTTGACATATTTTTTGCATAAAATTACAGAGAATTAATGTTATTATTATTTTCGGTAGTGTTTACACAAAATTTCGTATTGTGACATTGCGGTTTTCCTGTTTTCGGCTGATAATTTTTACAACGCGAAAACATGTTTGCGTTATAAAAGATATAATAAATTATTTCATTCGTTGTTTTTAATATTGATCATTGATAATCGATTATTTTGTATTCGAAATAAAAAATATATTGCTTAAAATAAAATAATTAATTAATTATTCAGTTAAATAAATTAATTATTTTCAAATTCTTTTTTATTTAATATAAAATGAAAATATTCGGGGCTATGTAAGGAAAATGATAATTTTAACGTGTACGTTATTTTTCATCATCACAGTCTTCCCGTACGGAAAAGCCCCAAATAACGTACAAGTTAAACATATTTTTTTGTAAAAACATGGAAAATTTAACTTCTCCTGTATTTGTTATTGTCTATTACTTCTAGTAGAAACAAGATAGTCAGTCAAGCGGCATCTTGAATTGCTACCAATGGATCCCTGTAGAATTAAAATAAAAATAAAATAAAAAAAAATTCATTCGACCTTCTAATTAATTTTACCTTGTAGTCTAACTCCATTACAATATATTAGGATTTTAAAGGTCGTCTCATTTCAGTTTAGTTCAGCTTGTAATTAATTTTATCTTGAAATTTTACGAATTGGTGAAAAATTGTCACTTTGTTGTCATTTTAAGATCTTCGGAATTTTAAGGTTGCCAAATTAAAATTCAGTTGACCTTCTAATTAACTTTACCTTGTATCTTGAAGTAATTACAAGATAATAGAAACTTTAAGGTTGCCTAATTTCATTTGAGTTCACCTTGTAATCAATTTCATCCTGAATTTTTACCTAATGTGGAAAAATGTTCCTTTTGGCCAAGGATGGTCGAGTATGCGGTAAGAAGGATCGACAGAATCGAAGATTTTGGAGTGGGGGTAGAGATCGCTTACGTCACAAGCACAGTGTGTGAAAATGCGCGTTAAATTTAAATGTATTACTTCACGATTTAGAATTACTTACTAAAAAAATATTAATAACATACAAATTACATAAGATAAAAGACAGAATTAGATAAGAATATTTAAAAAAAATAAGTACATTTAGTGCTAAATAATTCAAATGATTTTATAAATCACTTGATTGCTTACTTACCGGAATTTGATAATTCCAGGAGTAAAAAAACATTATTTATTTATGGCTGTACTTTTCATTATACAATACAATTTTATTATATATTGGAAATAGTTTAATTCACCTTGTAATTAATATTACTTTAAATGTTTACGTCACTTCAAGATATTAGGACGACTTAGTTTAGCTTATTTCAGTCTAGTCGACCTTATCATTACATTTACTTTAGAGTTTGACGTTATTAGCAGATATAAGGAATTTTAAGATTGCCTAATTTCATCTTATTTATCTTGAATTTTTACGGCATGTTCTTTTTGATGGAATTTAAAGACCTTCAAAATTGTAAGATTGTTTAATTTTAATTTAGTCAACCTTGCAATTAAATTGACTTTGGACCTTGACGTTATTAGAAGATATTAGGAATTTTAAGGTTGGCTCATTATAATTTAGTTCACCTTGTAATTAATTTTATTTTAAATGTTTACGTCACTTCATGGTATTAGGAAGATTAAATTTGACTCGTTTCAGTCTAGTCGACCTATTAATTAAATTTACCATGGACTTTGACAACCAGATCTTTGAAGCTACCAGATATTAGGAAGTTTGAGTTTGACTCATTTCATTCTAATCGAACTTATAATTAACTTTAACTTGGACCTTGTCTTCATTACAAGATATTAGGAATGTTAAGGTTGGCACATTTCAATTTAGTTCAACTTGAATTTAATTGTATTCATAATTTTGACGTAATTTCAAAGGTATTGGGAATTTTAAGGTTGACTTATTTCATTCTAGTCGAACTTGTAATTAACTTTACCTTGAATTTATTACACGATATTGGGAATTTCAAGGTAGAGGGGATTATTTGGATGCATGATTTTAGTGAGCAACTTCAAATTTTTATAGGACATTGGGTTGATGATTATAAAATAGGATAACGCTGCTATCCTGACCGCTGAGCAACTTCAAAATTTTGTAGGACATTGGGTTGATGATTATGAAACAGGATTACGCTGCTATCCTGTTTCATAATCCTCAATCCAAAGTTCTACAAAATCTTGAAGTTGCTCAGCGGTCAGCCTTAAAAGTATTCACTAAAATCATGCATCCAAATAAATAATAATAATCCCCTCTACCGCCTGTGTAACGTCCGAACAACCGCTTAACGACTCGAATCTATCCCAAAAATTTGTCTCAAATCCCTACAACTGTAAAATTATTAAGGATTATCCTGTTTCATAATTCTCAACCCAATGTCCTACAAAATCTCGAAGTTCAAGCAAGAGTCGACAAATCGTTTTATAAATATGCGTAGCTGTTTTTGTAAAGAAGCCTTTGTTTCTATATGTTAATGCTCTGAAGTGCTTAGCCCTGCTCTTAGTACTTGCTTTTAAGAGCCTGGAATGTGTTAAAAAGGTGAACCGGGGGTCAATTGTAATTCCCAGATATTTACAATTATGGTTAGGGAGAATGAAACGTTCGCACATATTTATCTTATATGGGGAGTTGCAATAACGGTGGAAAGGGATGATTTATTACGTTTTAATATTTAATTAAAAATTTGAATTAAAATTTAACCATTGCAGGGCGAAATTTTGATACAATTATTTTGTTATATATATATAATCTAAATCCCCATCTACCATAATGGTGGTGTAGGGGTATTTTGTTAAATAAACATTGTTATTTGATAATAAAATAAGCTTTCGAACGAGCTATTACAAAAAATCCTATTTTGTTAATCCAATTGATAAAATAAGGTCGATAAACTCTATGACACAACAACATTGCGGATACACACCTTCTACTTCTTCTTCTTCTTCCCTCGCGCAATTTATTCCCTCGTCCATTCCGCGTTATTTTCGTTCGAAAACTGCCATTGTTCAGCCGGTGAACTTTAACCCTTTTCCGTGCCGCAGCAGCAGCTCTCGCGAATGCCGTCGACGCCCGCAACATTAATGTTGTATTATTATATCCCACCAACAAATCGTTTTATTTGCTAAACTAACAGAGTTATATCAATACGAATGGAAATCACGAGATAACACGCAACGCAAACAGCAATAAAAGATACCGACTGTAGCTTTTATTGCTGTTTAATGGAATCGTTGCTCAGAAAATGAAACAAGAGAAAAATCGGCAGAAATAAGGTGTTGAAAATTTCTGCATTTCAAAGGTGGGGATAATTTATAATTCGAGCCCGACTTTAGGTTTATGATTGTTTACATCGTGCTCCATGGGTAGAAGTAACACGCAGCTTCTACAATCATAAACCTAAACGTCGGGCTCGAATTATAAATAAACAAGTTTGATGGCGTCACTAGATGCTTCCGTTTTATTTCTCAAAATATAGATTTATTCATGAAAACACATAACTGCAAATGTATGAATCATTTTTGTTTTTTGCAGTAAATGTTTTCGATTCAAAAATTGTTGCATTATACAATATGTTATTGTTATGCAACAGCAAATGTCTATTATTAGACATTTGTTAAAGTACTTATGTAACATAAGTCAAATTGTCACAGTAGCTAAAGAGAAAATAATTTATTAATTAATTATTTTCAAATTCTTTTTATTTAATTTATTTAAATAACTGTGACCAAGTGAATAAATCCTTTTTTCTATCATCTTTGTTTCATTTTATTTATTTTTGATAAAACAATAGATTTTCCCCAGTAAAATTGTTAACAATTCATCAATCCACATACCACACGACAAATTCAACAAAATTTCTTATCAACAAGCATATAAACATCCATAAAATACACCTGACTACGTGAAACGTGCACAATCGACACAGTTCAACTCCCTCCGCGCTCCTCGGAACCGGCGATATCCAATTTCGCCCAAGGTTACGTAATTAAACTTGTTCTATGGCTTCGGCCGCGGCGAAATCCTTTCGATTTTTACGAACACGCCGTGCCTCCATTGCGCAACCGAAGGATTCCCGGCTTTCTTTGCTCGTTTGCGGAACGGATTGTTTTATCTAATCGCGCTCGGAGGAAATTTGCGGTTTTCGGCCGGAAGTGTATACGGTCGTTATTTATATTGAAATGGTTACAAAAAAAATAATCAACCGGTGTTGGTGAAAATAATAAATAAGCGTGTCTGAAATTTGTTTTTTTTTTCCGAGGGGGAAATCAATGAAAGTGTGATGTAAAATTTCCCTAACTTAAAAAAATATTTGTTTACTTGAATCATTTTATTACAATCATGATTACTTTCTACCACATATAACTTCATACAGCTTAATTAAGGTATATTTTAATTAATTTGTTTCACAGTGAAATAAACCAAGTGTTTTAATTAAAATATACCTTAATTAGTTCAAAAATGTTTCACCACGGGTTAAGTGAGAAGTTAATTATTAATTCATACAGCTTAATCCTAGTCTTTTATTGAAGTAATAACATAATTGCTTATAAAATTTTGTATAACAACTCCTAACAGATAGTGCTCTAATTTTATACAACTTTTGAATTAGCGAAATAACAATGAATTATTTCATCTCTAATAAACTTTTATCTGGATGTTTTTGATCCTCTAAATGTGTTACCATAATTAGTTATTTTTATATACTTATGTGTTTTTGACGATTCCTATACTACTGTAATATTTTTAGTCATTGGAAAATAAAGAATTTATTTATTTATTTATTTATTTATCTCCCAAAATGGCTATATAAAAGAAGCTTAGTAACTTATAGCACTTTCTGCATCAGTGCGCACTCGTTCGGGTTTTTGCATTTTCTGCTTGTGCACTTTTTCAGTGCGTCCAGAAAACGCTATTAGTAAGTATACACACTCACATACTCACATGTAAACTTGATAAAAGTCCTATATCTTACAAAATCTTAAAATTAGAAATATCTGGAATTCGTTTCTCCGAAAATATGAATCGAGCACATATAATTATTACTTTTATTAAATAATCTTTATAGATTACTATATCATCCACATTAATTGTTAATGCAATATTCATCGTAACACGATAGTGGCAAATAAACGAGCTAAATGGTTTAATTAAAGCAGTCCCATCAGCAGCTGGCGAACTGTCTCTCCGATGAGCGCGTCCATCAACTTGGGCACCTCCTTTTGATTATGATTTAATTATTCCATTAGTATTCTCATTAATAACAAACGCTGCTCGGTTATCTCGACGGGATCGCGGGCCAACGCCGGCGTGGCTAGAAAGTTAACAGTTTTGACGTCGCTGGCCACGGGAATTCATTCCGGAACTGTTGATATCATCTACTAAGTGAGATATTCTGTTTGAATACGCTTTTTTTTGATAAGAATTAATTTGGGTGTTAGGAATTTCATTAGAAGAAAGTATGAATATTGAAAGTTAAAAAAAAAAATAATTGTGTAACTAAAAAAATAATAATTGTGTGACTAAAAAAAAAAAATAATTGTGCAACTAAAAAAAAAACTATTAACACAATAGTTTTTTTAGTTTCACAGTTACGAAAATATTCAATTCAATAAGTATGGAACCGTACAAATCAAATAAAACACGAAATGCATCTTCTTTCTTCTACTTACCCTGTATACAGGGTGAGTCGGGAGGAGCGCACCAAACTCTAGGAGTGTATTATACACGTGAAAATAATGTAAAAAAACTCATACATAAAAACTGAGCAGAAGAAAGAAGATGATATATACCCTGTATACTAATTAGAAGAAAGAAGATGCATTTCGTATGTGTTTTATTTGTATTGTAATCTTATATATATTTAAAAAATATATATTAAGATTACAAATTAAATAAAACACTTAAAGGCGGAAAGACCTTCGGTCGTTAGCCATTTCATGTAATATATATGAACATAAATCTACAAATACATTGTAAATAATTATCTAAACTATGTATAAATATTACATAAATAAAGATGTTTAGTTAGTTAGTTAAAGCACTTAATTTTTTACATTAATGTCTCATCTTGCACTTGGTGAAGTGAGAAGTTAATTATTAATTCATACAGCTTAATCCTAGTCTTTTCTTGAAGTAATAACATAATTGCTTATAAAATTTTGTATAACAACTTCCAACAGATAGTGCTCTAATTTTATACAACTTTTGAATTAGCGAAATAACAATGAATTATTTCATCTCTAATAAACTTTTATCTCCCAAAATGGCTATATAAAAGGAGCTTAGTCGCTTTCTGCACCAGTGCGCACTCGTTCGGGTTTTTGCATTTTCTGCTTGTGCAATTATTCAGTGCGTCCAGAAAATGCTATACACACTCACATACTCACATGTGTAAATATAATAAAAAAAAACTTGATAAAAATCTTACAAAATCTTAAAATTAGAAATATCTGGAATTCGTTTTTCTTTTACCTAGTTTTTATGTATATATACAGGGTATTTAATAGCATGGAACCGGTTGAATATTTTCAAAATTTATTTGGTGGATTGACATGAAATTTGGAACTAATTAACATCTACTTATGGTGAAAATTGGAAATCTTTTACAAATATAATAAACAGTGTAGGGCTAAGAATTGATCCTTGAGGTACCCCAAGTCTTGATATGTTAACCTTGCGAAAAACTCGTTGTTTTCTGTTTGATAAATAACATTGCAGTTTTCATAAATATTGTAACGAAAGTGAAAGAATAAACTGGAATGTTCGACAGAAAGAATAAACTGGAATGTTCGCGCGACGGTAAACGCGGCGTCATCGAAAGTTTCGGAAAGTTCGAGAAACAAACACGCTATACAAACGCGCGCTAGTGGCGCTGCAGGCAGGTCTATCATGAACATCCGAGTGCTCAACATTTCCTTGTAAATAAATAGTTACAGTGTGTTGTAAATAAATGTGTTAAGTGTACTGTAAATAAATAAATCGATATTGTGTTACGTATTTCCGAGTCTGATTAAACCCGATTTCGTAACAATATTAAATGTCAAGATTGCCCAGGGAGAGGAAGTTAAAATTTATAGGATTTGAAGGCGAAGCTTTTAGAATCCGCACCTGTTCGGATGCACCGTTTGGCCGCTAAAGGGCGTAGAAAAAAATTAAATCGCGAATAACTCAAAAACGGAAAGAACCACAAACTTCCGGTTTTCACCACCGTCTAGACATTATTAGAGCGCATCTTTTGGGCCATAATTCGACTCGATCAGAACGCCCTCTAATTACATTACAAATTAAATAAAACACAACAGCTTTTTTAATTCCGCAGTTTTTTATTTTATTTTAGAAACACTGCTACAATCTTTCACAATTAAAATTAACAAAAACAAGAAAAATACTCGTTAAGTATAATTTATTCAAGTAAATTTCCATCTCAACCATAGAACATGAAAATTATTGCACTGAAATAAACCTTAATATTTATTTATACATTATTGTTTGAAATATTCATTCGGTTAACCCGAGAAGTTATTGTTTATTTGTACCGGGTGGTGCAAAGCAGACAGTGTAGTTTGGAACACCCAGTACCCCCCCTTGTGGTGGGGATACCTACTTATGTACGGGGGATCGTGCCGCCTGGACTTAATGCATAAAACGACATGATGTACCGATTAAGATAAAATAAATCCTATTTCTTTAAATTGGCCCTTTTTTAATAACCCCTCAAAACTGCAGTCCGTTTTGCCGCACCCTGTATGTAATGGCTTATAATATTAATAGTTTGAAAAATACGCTTTTATTTCCTAGGAGGAAATAAAACAATTAGTGAAACAAATCAAGTGTATTTTTCAGCCTATTAATATTGTGATCATGTTTCATCAAGTGATTAATGAGAACCAAATCAAAGATTTAATATCTACTTATATCAAAACTTGTTATAATTTTGTAAGTTAGTGAAATTTCCGTAAATAAATATAATAGAATAATATTCAAATGGTTACGGCTGTCACCTGATAGAACGGATTAAATAAAATACAATATCATTTTTAGTTTTGCAGTTTTTTATTCTAGAAATTCTGCTGGAAGTATGAAAACATATTCCAAATATTCAAGATGTCCCAAAGCAAAAAAAAAGCTAATATATCTAGAAATTCCAACCCGAAAAGCTTTAACACGAAATGAAAATCTAACCAATAAAATCCAAGCTCTTATGTTTTTTTCTTTAGGATGCCAAAAAGAAAAAAAATGGCTAATAATACAGCTAGACTGTATTAGCTTTTTTCTTCAGGATGTTCAAAAGGAGAAAAAGATAAGCTAATATAGCTGGATGGCATATCGAAAAAAGAAATGACCAAGTATATTGGCTATTGAGCTAAATGTGGAAATAATTTATTAATTATTTTCAAATCATTTTTATTTAATATATTTAAATAACTGTGACCAAGTGAATGAATACTGTTTTCTATTTATATTGGAGACGCTTAAAATATTTAAATCCACTTATTCAGTAGGGAGGATTCCCCAGATTCACTGCTCTAATGCAAGCAGGTTAAATTGTATTCTTCTTTATGTTGTTTTTGAAGATTTTAATTATTTCAATAAAAATGGTTTATTTATTTTTATTTATGATAAAATCCCATTACTTTTCACATTTATTTTAAATGTACATTGCATCCATGCGTAATTACTCTGTGTAATTATAAAATTTCCCATGCGCGTTTTTTTTTTGCGGGATAAGAATTCCGCGCTGAAATTATAACGCGGCGCGCGGGTGATTCACCGTTGCTGATAGCCTGAAAAACATGTCACCAGTAATTCCGTGCCCTTTAACACCCTGGGAATGCCGCCGAGTGTGGGAATCGCTCCAGCATTCAGATTTGAGCACCGGATTCAGGTTGTTCAACTCGCCTTATTGGCCACTAGTGGCTCTTGTCACGAAGCAAAAGTGAATACAACTCGTTTTGTGTTTATTTTAATTCTAAATTATGTATATACAGGGTGAGTTTTTTTCGATGTTCTCTATGGGGATCTCGGAAACTATAAGAGATAGAAAAACGGTTAAATGGGGAAAGAAGTGTAGTTTTATACGACGAATAAAAAGACACTTTCAAAGTATTTGAAAAAGTCAAGGGTAACTAGATATTTCGAAAAAAGTAAAATGTGTCAATTTTTTTAAATAAATATATCTCTATTATTATCATAGATAGAAAAAAACTGTAAAGGACAAAGTTGTAGAAAATTTTACACAGATTAATAACAAAAAATCAAAAAAAATTTTTCGCCCATATTTTGGGAGATATGACACAAACTTACCTTTTTTTAAATGGAACCAACAACTCACCCTGTATATATATATATATATATATATATATATGACATACACACAATTCTAAAATTTGTATTTATATATGTAACACAATTTATAAGAATGTGAAAACTAAAAAGCACGTGTTTTAATTTTTACCTTAATCATCCTGAAATTATTAAAAAAAAAAATCTGGCATAAAATTAAGAAACAAGCAAAATCCCACAAGCATATTTCAGATCAGTGAAAGCGTTCCAGATTAATTAATTAGAAAAATCCGGCAAACAATTTGTTTGCCGCGAAATAATTCATGTCCCAACAAAAAAAAAAAATCTCATCCGGATCCTAATTATATAATTAAGCCAATATTTTCGATCAGATAAATACACCCGGACCACCTTCCTTGTTAATAGGTAGCTTTTAGACCTCATTAAGCCAATTACAATCCGCCGGTTCGGCTGCACATAAAAAAAGACATGTAATTATAATTGTACACTTTAAAACCTGAACAAACAAGGGAGTTGTTTAAGGCGACGCAGGAAAAACAAACACACACAAGGCCGGATCGCCATTTATGCGAGTGTGCTAACAAATTTGTGTTTAATTTGAGTGTACCAGCGTGTATATGATGTAACGAAAAGTAAATATGGTTGTGTGATCGGGGCTATTCTATACGTAAAATGTTATAAACTTTTAATTGTAGACTCGTCGAAGATTTGGTGAAACATATTTTAACACTGATTAAATAAAACACCACTCAAAATTATAAATGAAAGTAAAAAAACTTAACTAATGGGAAATTTTTCACATCAAGATCGTCATTGAAAAAGGATTATATGTAAGTAACAGTAACTTGACACGTTTGTCTCTTTACGTCACAATAATTAATCTTAGTGCATACTTGTATTTACATTGACAATGGTCGCCTATCCGAAACTAGTCAGTTTATATAATATAAAAAACACTGAAACAAAAACCAAGTGTTTTATTTAAAAATAAAAGAGTATTCATTCACTTGGTCACAGTTATTTATATAAATTAAATAAAAATTATTTGAAAATAATTGATAAATTATTCTCACATTTAGCTCTGTGACTTTTGACTTACGTTAGGTAAGTACGTTGTTTTAATGTGCATTTATTTAACGTACTTACGTAACGTAAGTCAAAAGTCATAGAGCTAAATGTGAGAATAATTTATCAATTATTTTTAAATATTTTTTATTTAATTTGTTTTAATTATGAAGTAATTGATTGTTCGTTTCCCTAAATATAAATAATTATGAAGTATTTTAATTAATACACTTGGTTGTTCGTTTCACTAAACTTTTATATTTGTGTTCTGACTAGTTTCGAACAGTGGTCATTTTTAAGGAACTTCATAATTATTACAAAAAAAAAATGTTGAAGTGAGAATTTAATTCAAAAAAATAATTTGTTTTATTTAATATTTTAAATCAGTGGTATCTGTGTCACTAGTATTATCTAAGCGATTTTTATAATTGATATGTTATACCTAGATTATGAAGTTAAAAAATAACGTACACGTTAAATTTAACAATTCCCCTAATATATTTAAATAATCACTTACCGCGCTTCAAAGTCTTAGTGGCGTTATTCCTCTCCAAATTATTCGCGGCGTTCTTCTCGTTTTTCTCATTATTCTGCTTGGTCTGCAGATCGGTCTGCTCGGAAAGTATGAGCTGTTCCGTCGCAGCCTTGTTGTTATCCAACTTGTCCAGTTTTTTGTTCTTTTTACTTTTCAACTTGAACATTTCGCCGGCGCACTCTTATCGCGACGCTTTTGTTTATCTCTTCAATGGTATCAACAACTGTGGGGATAAACGAGAATTGCAGGGCATTAGAGATATTGATCGGCGGGTTTACGAGCCATGTCGGTCGGTTTGTAGGTGTGAAACACATTTCGAGGTCTTTGATCTGTTAATGACGACAGGTGGAATGTTTGGTGTGTTTTGATTGCTCAAAGTTGATTTTATCGCGTATTTATTGCATTTTTGTGGAAGTAAATATTAAATATTTGGTCTTCAATCCTTAAGGCGTTTATTTCATGCTATATTTCCAATATTTAGATAATGAAAACAGTGCATGTTAATGAATATATCTATAATTGAGTTAATATTAAATATTTGACACTAAATAACACTTTGTTTCTTTCACTAAAATATTTTAGTGAAATAAACCAAGCATTATTTATTTATCATATATTTAATATTATGATTATCTTTCATTTTATTCTTTGTTATATTCCATTTTTATTTACCTACGTTTGCTTCTATCGTATATTTTCCCATTGTTGTATTATATTAGTATTATTAAGTGGTCAATGAGAACAAAATAGATGAAATTAAGTTGGTATTAAATTTGCTGCTGACCAACATTAAACAATATCAGTAATTTTACAGTTAAAATTAGTAAAAAATTGCGACTTTTTAAGCTTTAATTCAAAGTAGGACAAAAACGGTGACTTTATAGTCAAAATTGCCCATTAAATACAATAGTTTTGCCTAATTATAACATTTCAGTCATAATTAGGCAAAACTAGTGACAGAGGATAATCTTAAAATCAAAATGAAACAACATAAGTGAAGTACAATGACATATTGCCACTACAAAATACCCAATCTTGACTAAAGTCACTACATCCGTGAATCTTGCCTAATATCATTATTTTTGCCTAATTTTTATTTTAAAGTCACTCTATGTTATTGATTAATTAGGACAATTAGGCAATCTCAGTGACACAAAGTGACTTTCAAATCAAAGTTAGGCAATAAGGATGATATACAGTATATTAAAGCTGTCTTGATTGAATGTACTGTAAAAATCAAGATTAGTGACTTTATAGTCGAAATTGAGCAATAAATACAACGTACAGTGACATTACAGTCATAATTAGACAATACTAGTAACACTGACTGACCTTAAAATCAAAACTAGTTAACATAAGTGAAGTATAATGATTCTAAAGTCAAAATTAGGCAATATAAGTCACTCTCATTGCCCAATCTTGACTGCAATCACTGTACAGTAAAAGTCAAAATTAGGCAATATAAGTTTTTTTGTCAAAAATAGGCAATAAGTGTGACATTTTGCTAAAAAAGTGTGCCATTAAAGTTGTAATTAAACACCCCGTGGCATTATAATCGAAGATAGGCAATGCGAATGATACAAGGTTGCCTTTATTATCAAAAATAGACATTGACAATTATTATTGTTTTTTTAAATCTTTTTTCCTTTCTACCGTTAGATGTAAGGAATCATTGATAATTATACAGGGTAAATTTATAGACAAAAACTGGCAATTATATTATCATAGAATGACATAATGAAAAAAAGGTAATTATAATGGCCTAGGATAAAAATATAGTTATAAACATGCAATAATAATGACATAGGATGACGTTATAGTCAAAATTAGGCAATTAAAATGACACAGAGTGACATTATACTCATTGGGAATGACACAAGACGACATTATAGTTAAAAATGAGCAATTAGAATGACATAGGGTAATATTATAGTCAAAAATAGGCAATTGGAATGACAAAGGATAACAGTATTGTCACAAGCAATCAATGATAATGTCACAGGATGATATTACAGTCAAAAATAAAAATAGACAATTAAAATGACACAAAGTAACATTATAGTCACAAACAGGCAATGAGAAAGACAGATGATTGTATTGTAGTCATAAACATGCAACGAAAATGATGTAAAGTGACGTTAAAGTCAAAAACAGATAATAAGAATGACAGAGAGTGACATTTTAATCATAAACAGGCAATGAGAATATCACATAGTGACATTATAGTCACAAACAGGTAATGAGAATATCACATAGTGACATTATAGTCACAATTAGGTAATGATAATAACAAAGGGTAATATTGTAGTCAGAAACAGACAATTAGATTGACACAGGATGACGTTACAGTCGAAAATAGGCAACTAACAGACAATGAGAAAAATAGACGATGATATTATAGTCATAATTATGATATAGAGTGACATTTTAGTCAAAGACAGACAATTAGAATAACAGAGAGTGACATTTTAGTTAAAAATACGCAATTGGAGAGACAGAGGATGGCAATTTAGTCATAAACAGGCAATGAGAATGACATAGAGTGACATTATAGTCAAAGACAGGCAATTAGAATAACAGAGAGTGACTTTTTAGTCAAAAATAGGCAATTGGAAAGACAGAGGATAGCAATTTTGTCATAAACAGGCAATGAGAATGACATAGAGTGACATTATAGTCAAAGACAGACAATTATAATAACAGACAGTGACATTTTAGTCAAAAATAGGCAATTGGAGAGACAGAGGATGGCAATTTAGTCATAAACAGGCAATGAGAATGACATAGAGTGACATTATAGTCAAAGACAGGCAATTAGAATAACAGAGAGTGACATTTTAGTCAAAAATAGGCAATTGGAGAGACAGAGGATGGCAATTTAGTCATAAACAGGCAATGAGAATGACATAGTGTGACATTATAGTCAAAGACAGGCAATTAGAATAACAGAGAGTGACATTTTAGTCAAAAATAGGCAATTTGAGAGACAGAGGATGGCAATTTAGTTATAAACAGGCAATGAGAATGACATAGAGTGACACTATAGTCAAAGACAGACAATTAGAATAACAGAGAGTGACATTTTAGTCAAAAATAGGCAATTAGAGAGACAGAGGATGGCAATTTAGTCATGAACAGGCAATGAGAATAACATAGAGTGACATTATAGTCAAAGACAGACAATTATAATAACAGACAGTGACATTTTAGTCAAAAATAGGCAATTGGAGAGACAGGGGATGGCAATTTAGTCATAAACAGGCAATGCGAATGACATAGAGTGACATTATAGTGAAAGACAGACAATTAGAATGACAGAGGGTGACAGTATAGGCAATTGGAATGAAAGAGGATGACATTATAGTCACAAACAGGCAATGATAACGTCACATGGTGATATTATAGTAAAAAATAGACAATTAGAATGACGCATGATGACATTATAATAAAAAAAAACAATTATAAGGACAGATAGTCATAGTATATAGTCATAAACAGACAATAAGAATGATATAGAATGATATTATAGTCAAAGATAGACAATTGGAATTACAAAGACTGGCATTATGGTCAAAAATAGACAATTAGAATAACATTATAGTCACAAACAGCAATGATAAGTACCAGGCAATTAGATTGACACAGGATGACGTTATAGTCGAAAATAGGCAACAAAAATGAAATAGTGTAATATTATAGTCACAAACAGGCAGTGAGAATGACATAGCGTCATATTATAGTCAGAGAAAAGCAAATAGAATGACAAAGAGCGACATTGAAGTCAAAAGTAGTGAGATTAGGGTCAAAAATAGGCAATGAGAATAACCCTTTGTTACATTACATTCAAAAAGAGACAATAATCATGACACAGTGGGACGTCATAGTCGAAAATAGGCAATGAGAATAACACAAGATGACTTCAAAAAGAAAATTATTTTATTATTTATTTATTTAAAAAAAAAATAGGCAACAAGGATATTATACAATGACTTTGAACTCAATAAAAGTGAAGTACACTGACTTTAAAGTCTAGATTATGTAAATATTTTACCAAATCTACACTTTAAAGTTTGAATTAGACAGTAAGAATGACTTTAGAGTTGAAATTGAACTATTACCTTTACATTTTATTAATTTAAAGTCGGAAATAGTCAACAAAAGTCAAGATTGGACAATACGTACTAACTATTGAGTCAAAACAAGGCAAAAGGAATGGCATTAACGTCATAATAATGCTAAAAGAATGTGACATGTAATGACATTAAAGTACTCATTAGGTAAATAGAATGATATATAGTTATTTTAAAGTCTGATTTAGGCAAGGCAATAAAATTGACTTTAAAGTATGCATTAGACAATAAGGATGATTTTAGAGTCGATTATCAAGCAAGCATTGAGTCATATATCGACTTTCAAGTCGAGATTCGGTTATAGAATTGAAATTGGGCAACTTAAGTCAGTTTGACTTTAAAATCAAAATTTGGCTTCAAAGTCACTATATTTTTATCTAATCTTCTTAATGTTGGTCGTTGAGACTTTAATTATTTAAATAAAAATAATTGTCTCCTAAAACTTACAGTGTAAGTAATTTTTTGCAGTTGGGAAAAAGGAATTGATCGAATTTTATTGATCATTGCCAGAAATTTTCCTTGTTTAATTTCATTGCAATTTAAATAACTGCAAATGTGTGAATCATCTTTGTTTAATTTATTTAATTGTCTCTTAAGTAGGAGAAAGAACAACTATTTAAATATTTTATCTAATTAAGATTTTAAAGTCAATTTTGTTTTATGTTTATAAAAGAAAATTGACTTTAAAATCTCAGATATGTGTAACGAGGATTCCATGAAATTCTTCAGAAAACATTAAAAAAAAAACAAGTAAGGTGGGATAAAATCTACACACTTTCGTATATTTTTACATCTCAATTAGTCCTCCGATAACTTACTAACTAACATCACAATCCGCCAAAGCAGCGACATTAATTAGGAGAGAAAACACGGCGGCTTATCTTTCCAGGTATCAGATAATTATCGAGCCGTTTCGAATTGAATTTATTTCTGCTGTTAATAAAAATTCCGGATACTAATTACACGTGAGAACTACAAAAATAAAAGAGGACGTGGAAATATCACCGGCGGTGGGTGTTGGGCAACGCATGTGGGAAAAACGGCATTGTGCCGAAGTTTAATGGTCAATCGACATGCGAAAACCTTGGGAGTGTGTTTTTATTATTTGTACAAACTTAGTGGTGACATCATGTTTTCTTTTTTTTATTTATTTTAATTAAGCGAGGCGATAATGATTTTTACCGGTTTAACGGGCTGTTGGTTGTGAAATGTACCCGTATGTAACTAGTTAGATATAAAGTTATGTAATTTTAATGGTTTTTTTGGGTTTGGTTCATGTGAAATAACACACTTTTTTTCGGGGAAAATACGACTCGATCTAAAAGAAAATAATATTTTTATTTTGAATTAAATTCACATTTATCCCGCTGTTTAACATTTTCAATGTAGTAATTATGAAGTATTTTAATTAAAATTTAAAATACTTCATAATTATTAATATTTTTATTAGTGTTGGGCAAAATCGAATAATATTAGTAATCGAGTATTACTAAATGTGTCATTTTAAGTATTTAAAACGAAAAAGTAACTTCAAATTTATCTTTATTAATAAATGGGAAGTTATTTCTGATATATTTATAATAAGTAACATTCATAAAATTATAATATACTGAATTTAGAAATAATAAAAGATCGACTTTGCCCATCACTAATTTTTATTGCCATTCGCTTTTTTAGATGGATAAGATTTGAAAAATGATGGATATCTGATAATATATATATATATATATATATACAGAGAGGTTTTTTTATCAGTATACATTAGGGGAAGTGTATACCTTCAAAAAACGCGAGTCAAACGCACTGAATCGAATAAATGTGTATGTTTAGTTGACTATTTGGCATATGTGTGTTCAGTTGCGCGTTATAGGCAACTAAACACACATACATTAATGCATTTGACTCGCGTATTTTGCAGGTATACATAGGGGAAATGTATACTGATAAAAAAAGCTCTCTGTATATATCTTTATTGACATTTTTTTTAGTTGAAAATAATAAAAATATTTTAATAATATAAGAGTTTCTTGTCGATCTGCCTAATTGTGTCTATTTTTCTTACTTTCTTTCTTAATCTCATCCTCTTTTACCCGTATTGGGTGTCGAGGTTTGTGTCTATTTTTACTTTTACATATATAAAATAATAATATAATTTGCGAATCAATATTGTTCGAAACCAACATCAATCTTCAATGCAGTTTTTCGTTTGCGTTTTATCTATGTCTTCTTTTTTTTGTATTTCGAATCCTTTTAATTTAAATCTTATCCAGATGCGCGTGTTTGTAATTTTCTATCAAAAAGGAAGTACTGAAAGAAAAAAATGCACGCTGATGGATATAGTCGTATGTAAAGTTGGTCGAACATGGCGTGCGGCTTGTCATTAGGGTGAAATTGAAGCCGCCGCCTAAAAATAGTTTCACACAACGCAGATGTGGGTCTGCAAATAGTCTCAAAAATAGCAGCACACCCCCACTGATAGATCCATAAAGGCCCCTCGCATAAACACAATTTACTCCAATTGTTAAATATAGCAGGACTCGGAGCCGGTTCGTGCTGAAATGGAGGATACGCGTTGCTGCAGAATGCATGAACTTAAATATTGCACGAGAATACTTATTTCAATAAAAATGTTTCTTTTCGCATGTACAATAATACAAAAAAATAACAGTTTTTTGTGACCATATAACGAAAATAAATATTTTATAAAAATCCGTTTTCCAGAATCGTAAACAGGACAAGTTCATATTCATATGAATGTGCCATGCTTGTCAAAACTTACAGTGTAAGTAAGATCAAATTTTATTGATCATTCTCAGTAATTTTCCTTGATTAATTTTATTTTCTGAAATAATAACAAAATAAATTCAGGAAAAGATTCTCGACTCAGGAAAATTATAATTTTCCAATCGATCGTCAACCTAAATATGTTTTGTTTTCTGAAAATGCAATGCTTTTGTTTCCTTTCCTTATTCGAAATGGTAAGACTTACAAATATAAAAGGGCTTTATTTATTAAAGAAAGAGTAAGACCATGTTGGATAAGACCGAGAACTGTTTTCCTCTAGAGAGCATTGATTTTTTTTCTTTATATTACATTTTTTGGTAGCAGTGAATGAAAAAAATAAAATAAAACGCCATTATTTAAAAAATGAAATTCTTCAATTTGTTAGAATAACATAACCTATATGTTGTTATTTTTATTGTAATCACCTTAAAAAAAACAAAGTACTCTAGAGGAGAAAAAGCTCTTCATTATATGGTATAGTCTTGTATTGAGATAAAACAGTAAATTAAGGAATATAACTAACTTCAATTACTTGAAAGATTTTACATTAATTTTGATTTCACGTACGTACAAAAATTCCGTGTAGTTACGCCGTTGTTGATACCTTAATCGGTATGCATACAGAAAACAGTAATTGCGACAAGGCAAAGGCCTGGCGCATTGAAAAGTGTCCCAAATACAAGCGATTAAAGCGAGCCGGGCGCGTTTTCAACGAAATCAAAGCGCTGTCGTTGATGTCGGTGCGTGTGTAGGAAAACATTGCAATTTAACCGCCCGCGCATTCCTAAACCGAACACAAAGGACTGGATTAACATTTAACCTCTTTGCGGTGTCCGGCGAGGAATACCAAGAAGGGAAAACGAGGATTTATGGCTGTGTAATTCGAACCGCACGAGTAATTAGCCGGTGATTATTTGTAGGAAGTCGTTAGGAAAGAGGATTTTTTTTTTCGCTTGTTTGTAATTGAATTGGTAGATGTTAATCGTATTGGATTTACGTGATGGTGGGTTTGAATGAAGGAAATGGAAGGAATGAAAACGTCATGGCTTGAGAGTTATTTTTTTTTCTTTCTTGTAGTGCTCGTTATATCTTCTTCGAGTTTGGTTAATAACTTCCTATTGCAATATTGTATAGTTATAATATATATATATATAATCTTATATCCTTCTACCACATATTGGTGTAGGATATAGTTATAAATAACTGTTTTATTAATGATTTTCTGCTTACAACACAGCGTTATGTATCCACATGATTAAGTCACAACGATTCTGGTGAACCAGTAAAGAAAAGTGAATACAACTTGTTTTATTTTCGAGTGTTGTCATTGAGAACTCGACACGTTTTTATTGAATAATTCCCGGATAGAAATATGCTGAGTTGCAACTGTTTTTACTTCTTTCCGCTTGTTGTCGCTGTAAATAAAATAACAACTGAACGTCAAGCTGCGTAGTGACGTCACAGTGATATGGCTGCGTTCTACGCAAATATTATTATTATAATAATAAACTTTATTACCCAACAGGCAAAAAAAAACAATTACAAAGCAATAAGCACAAAGTTAATATAATATGAAATTGAAACGCGAGATCGGTGAATAGAAAATTGCAATAGAGAGTTCCTTACGTTGAATTTCGGAGCAATCGATTTGGCCTCGGCCAAAAATAAACCAAGAAACGCGCACGATCGCGAGATTTTTCCTTTCCTCTCTTTGTATCGTAAATAACGTTTTTTTTTTTTTCATGATCCGTTTAATACGGGCTTCATTGATGATGATGAAGACGTGTCAACCCTCCTCCCATTCGGATTCCGTTCCGAAAATACCCCGCGATCGAAATAGCCCCAAAGGAAATGTCAGTGTAAATAAATCTGAAAAAAAAAACGAGGCAGGCGTTGTGTTGTTCGGGTCGGAAAAAAGTGTCAGCTGGCAGCAGTCGGCCGCATATGGTTTTATAGCGTCATTTAGGGCGATGATGGTTACAAGTTTTTTTTAATATCAGCTTTATCAAATCACTTTGAGATAATGATTTATTAGATTTGTATATTTTTTATCTTATTTGATGATAATTTATAGATTATTGTGGATTAGTCATGTTGCGAGAATATTGATAAGTCTAAAAATAAATATGTGTATGTGCAAAATAATTCAACGAAAAACTGCATAGAATGCAATCATTAAATTTCAGATTATAAACATATTATAATAAATCAAAGACGACGCAAGCGCCACCTTTTGCCTAATTTCAAGTGGCATCGTCAACGATTTGGGTCTACAAGGTAGACGACCGAGAATCATTGTTTGCTATACATTTTTTTGTAATTGCTTAAAACTTCCTTTTTCTAGAATTAATTTCTCATCTTGCACGTTTTACACTATGTAAAGTAATATAAAGGAAAGACACTCGGTATTGTTTCACAGATTCATCTTTATTCCGAATAATTTCGGTTTGTTAGACCATTTTAATTTTTCTTTGAAACTAAAGGGTGTCCCAAAATAAACCGTCATTTTAAATCGGGCATTAATTTTTTGGTAACAATCGTAGAGTGCCAATTCTTTTACAACTGTCACTAGTAGACTTTGAGGTTATCAGTCATTGATAGATTCAGGGTCGAGCAACGCGTTGAAGTTATGAAAATTCATTACAAAAAAGGTGAAAATGTAGATGAGAATACCCCGATTTTTTATTTTTTTTTACGGAATTACGTATAGACGTGTATGCTATGCTCGAAAATGAAGTTCGTTTTATCAGGAAATTTACGGTTTTTCCGCAAATCGCATTCAAAGTTGTAATTTTGAGGTTATCCGTATTCGTAATTTCGGCAAAATAAGCACAAAACGGATGTAATTTGCGTCGATGGTGAAACTTTCTCCAACAATTCGAAATAATTAATAGCAATTATATTGGTATTTTCATCTTTACGACTAATAACTTTCTTTCTTAATCTTATCCTCTTTTACCCGTATTGGGTGTCGAGTACGGCTAATAACACGATATTAAATTTACTTTAAATTTGACGTCTATTGACGTTTATTTAAAATAATCGATATTTAATTTTAGATTGTTTAATAAATTACAGCCATTTTAAATTTTTATATTGAATACAAGGTGTACAGAAAATGAGTGAAAACCTTAAGGTCATTAATTAATTTTTAATAGAAAATCCAAATAAAAAAATGTTGTATGGTTCTTCATTGAGGCTCACGAGGTCTTCGGAATTTTAAATATGTGACTATAAATTAGTATTGTTTTTTAAATATTTTGTAAAAAATTAATAGCATTAACAATCAATTAGACACGTGTATAGTTCCATTGATGTAAATGATTAATAAATCGGATATTTTTACAATTTTATAACTTCATCAGAAGCATGCATTCTTTTAATGAAAATAGATCTGGCAACGACGCACGCTCGTTTGTAAAAGAAAAGGTGTATGCAACACCTCCAGCGGATGATGTAGCAGTTATAAACAGAATAAATGCACACTTGTTTGATCCAGCGTTGCCAAATGTATAGTTCTTTTAAGTGGCCCGTGAGGCTTAAGGAAGGACCGTGTGACTTATTTTCGTTAATATTTTTATCTAAAAATTAGTCAAAGAGTCACGCTACCTAAAGCTTTTCACTCATTTTCTGTACACCTTGTATATATATATATATATATGTATATATGTATATATCCATTACCCTTAACTAAACAGGTATTTATTGAATATGAGCACAGTGTTTGAAATGTACCAAATAATCGAAAACTTTTCTCCTTTAAAGTGCTTTAATTTGTTTCTTCTTTATTTTACATTTTGTTGGCACCAGTGCACAAAAACAAATAACACATCAGATATGTCATTATTGTCAATTCAATTTGTTAGAATAACATAACCTATAGCATGTGGTTACTTTTATCGCCAACAGGGGCGGGAGATCCGGAAATTTCCCTGTGGATCGGGGGCTTATTTGTCTTATAGGCAGACAAACTTTTTTTTAGGATGACACTATATATAATATACAATATTTCCCGGGCCGCTACTTTGCTGCCCATCCCCCCTTGATTGCCAACATTCTTTAGTAAAAAAAATCAAAGCACTCTAGGGGAGAATAGTTTACGATCACATGGTATATATTTAATTTAATTTGTACAATACTTCTAACCATTGCGTCCAGATTTTTTTTATATTCTGTATTCCTTATGTTTCTTGTCGTGAGGTTATGTTGATTGTCTTAAACAACTGTTTCAATACAATTAACATAACCTCAAACAACAAGTTCCCAGCTGGATAACATGTATTTTGTTTTTATTTATAGATTTTACCATTGAGCACATATAATACAGATTAGGCAGACAAACTTTTTGTTAGGATGACACTATATATAATATACAATATTTTCCGGGCCGCTACTTTGCTGCCCATCCACCCCTGATTGTAAAAATCTTTTTTTAGTAAAAAAAAAAAAAAAATAAAAGCACTCTGGGGGAGAATAGTTTACGATCACATGGTATATATTTAATTTAATTTGTACAATAGTTCTAACCATTGCGTACAGATTTTATTTATATTCTGTATTCCTTATGTTTCTTGTCGTGAGGTTATGTTGATTGTCTTAAACAACTGTTTCAATGCAATTAACATAACCTCAAACAACAAGTTCCCAGTGGGATAACATGTATTTTGTTTTTATTTATAGATCTTACCATTGAGCACATATAATACAGATTTTCTTACCATTGAATATAGAATGTTCTAAATTATGTGCTGTAAATTAAAAAAAATATTATCCAACAAAAATTCAGGAAATTGTATAGATAGATCGATCGGCTACATGCAAAGATTCTTCAGAATAACAATGAAGGTATAAGACAGGAATCAATAGTAAATTGAAGAGTTTGGAAAGAAATGGCTGAGGAAGATTTGAAGAGGTTCAATATCTCAAATAATACTAGAGAACTAACTACTAATAATACTAGAACTAGCACATGACTGGATATAGAAGAAGGACAAGAAGATGATGAAAAGAAGTCGTTGAGGAATATTTGAAGAAGCGCAATACCTCAAATGGGACAGAACTAACGCAAAACCGGAAACAGAAGAAGGGGCAGGCCTAGAAGAGGATGGAAAGAAAAGACTGGGGAAATGTTGAATAGGCTCAACATCTCAAATTTGACAGAACTAACACAGGACCGGAAATAGAAGAAAGGGCAGGCTAAGAAGAGGACGGGGAAATTTCGAATAGGCTCAACATCTCAAATTTGACAGAACTGACACAGGACCGGAAATAGAAGAAAGGACAGGCTAAGAAGAGGACAAAAAGCAGTAGTTGAGGAAAATTTGAAGAGACTCAATACCTCGAATTAGACAGAAGCACAGGACTGGAAATAGAAGAAGTGATAGACCAAGAAGATGATAGAAAGAAGTTACTGTGGAAGATTTGAAGAAGCTCAACATCTCAAATTGGACAGAACTGGCACAGGACCGAGCATGGAAAGAACTGCAAAGAAAAAAGTATATATATATCGAGCGTATAACAAAAATCGACGACGAAGTTGGCATTGGAAATTTAAAGTCATGTCTGAACTAAAATCACACGCGCACGCGTAAAGTACTGGCTGTCATGTTGACAAGTCAGTTGTCAATAACCTCTAATTTAACCGCAACCAGCATTTCACGCGTGTGAACTTAGTACAGACATGACTCGAGACTTCCAACGCCAACTTCGTCGTCGATTTTTGTTATACGCTCGATATATACAGAGAGTTTTATGTAACACCGAACATGCTAGAATGTACTCAATGTAAATTGATGTGTACTGGAACGCATCAAAGCATTGGGTGCGATGTGGTTGGCTACGATTTCTAATGGTAATATAGTCAACCCAATTTACACTATTTCCGTCAAAAATAAATTATATTTGTCAACTATTATGTCAAGTGCTACATGTATAATTATGGATATTTTACTTAACTGCAATGCATACCATAAAAATCTTCTCCTTTGTATACATTATTGATACGTATAGATGTCCAACTCTTCTTATATGTCTGCTTTAAGTACCAGAACAGTAAATGTCACTTGCTTGCGATAACTGACAAGTGAATTTCATTTTTGACGTGGAATGGTGTAGTTTGGGTTGACTATATTATTTTTAGAAATAGTAGCCAATCACATCGCACTCAATGCTTTGATGCGTTCCTGAACAAATCGAACATAGGGAAATTTACATTGACTACATTCTAGCATGTTTGGTGTTACATAAAACTCTCTGTATATTATCTAACAGGTGAATCAACTATCTTAATACAAGGAATGCAGAATAGAAAAAAATCTGTACTCAATGGTAAGAACTACAAATTAAAAGGAAATATGTATTATCCAGCAGATGATTCAACTATCTTAATAAAATCAACATAACCTTACAATAAATTTTGTGGAAATTAAAAATTTCTGATAACTGAGCTATTTAAATACTTTTCGAATTGTCTGAAGCAATAAATGATACTGTTCAGTTTATTTGCTGTGTTAATGATGTCAAAAGATCAATTAATTTTTTTGTTAATAGTAACCCCAAGACATTTTGCTGCGTTTGTGGTTTTTATTAATTCATTATCTAGCTTGTAGGTCTCTACAATAAATTTTGCAGAAAATAAAAAAAACATCCTAAATCCACAATATATTCATACATCTCATCAACGACTGACAGACTGACATAACATAAAGACAAGGACTTCCGGCTAAAAGACCAATGGTCGATAGCCATTTAGTTTGTATTAAATCAAATATTGTATTCTAGCTAATTGTATCAAAGCCTCAATAAAGATGTTATATATATATATATATATATATATATATAAATACTAGCTTTATTTCCAAATAGTGTATTATGGAGTTTCATCAAGTAAAAGCATCAACAATCGATTAAATAAAAAGAAAATTTTTTATTATCCAACAGGTGAGTCAACTATCTTAATACAATCAACATAACCTCACGGCAAGGAACACCTTAATAAGGAAAACAACCATTATCGAGAATTAAGAAGGCGATTAGATCCAATCAACTCTCGATCGCGGCCCCTTTCATCCATTCCGTCAATCTCAAAAACAAAACCGAACGAAAATCCTTTCACTCCGAAACAATCCCGCCGCGATCAAATCACGCGTAAACCCCGTGGAAACATTGCATTGCGGCTTCGTAATTTCTCTTCTCCTGTTTCCTTTTTCTTTTTTTATTGATAGATGGCTCCAGATACCCGTACCGGTTTATTTACGGATGATCCGTTCTAATTCCGTTCCGGCGAGGATCCATAATGTCCGCGCCGAGTGGTTTACGATGTTCGAAATTGATTGGATTACTTTCGAGGTTTATAAATAGATGTAAATTCTGATTTTATGAGCGTATTTACCGCGGGGAAAATGGATGGAAATTCCTCGTTTCTAATTTGTATCGCTTCATTTACATGCGGAGACCGTTTTGTTTTCGATTTGATCCTTTCGGGGAATTTCGATTCTTGGTATGTTCGATAATCGCCGTGTCCGGAATGGAATATAAATTGTTTTCAGTTATCTTCTTATGTAGTTATATATAAAAAAACAACTTATATCCCGTTTGAAAAGACATCATGGGGAATTTTCGTATATTTTCTTTAATTCAATTTATATTCCTTGATTTATATGACTGCGAACAAACTATATCATGTATGTATGTTACTGTATTTAATGGACTCCGTTAAATAAATAAATAAATAATTATCTGTATAAATTGAATATAAGTGAACTTTACATTTAATGAAATGTTCAGGCCATTTCGGTTTTTCAAACCTCATCAGATTAGTATGTTCCATGTGCAATGCCTTAATAAAGGCGGCTAAACAGAAATTATGTTGGGGTTATATACCTGATATTAATCATAATAAATTAAAGACGACGCAAGCGCCACCTTGACGATTCCACTTGCAAAACTAGGCAAAAGGTGGCGCTTGCGTCGTCTTTAATTTATTATGATTAATATCGGGTATATAACCCCAACATAATTTAATTTGAATTGTACTTTAATAATTCAAACTAATCACTAAAGTAAAATTAAAGTGATATAAAAATATTGAAAATGTGCCACGAAGTAATCGCGCCTACAAAATTCAAGAATATATTTCTGCAATTTTTCTCATCTGCTTCAAATAATAATAATAAATACTTTTTCAATATATACAACATTTATTTATATATTTTTCGATGCGATCAATATTTCTTTAAAAATTGCGGAAACACAAACATTTTTCAAAAATCGATGGAATGGACTCAGTGAACCTCGAAACGTGTATATCCGTTGAAATTAGCGTTTCGAAATTTTTACGATTACAATACTTTCCATCGGGGAAAAAGGGAAATTAAAAAAAAATATATTTGCTTTATTTTTTTATATACGCTTTTTTGCAATCACAATACTTTCCCTCGGGGAAAAAAGGAAATAAAAAAAAATTGCTTTATTTTGTTATATACGCATTATTGCGATCACAATACTTTCCCTCGGGGAAAAAGGGAAAAATATTTGCTTTATTTTTTTTATATACGCATTTTTGCGATCACTATACTTTCCCTCGGGGAAAAAGGTAAATTAAAAAAAATATATTTGCTTTATTTTTTTATATACGCATTTTTGCGATCACAATACTTTCCCTCGGGGAAAAGGGAAATTAAAAAAAAAATGCTTTATTTTTTTATATACGCTTTTTTGCGATCACAATACTTTCCCTGGGGGAAAAAGGGAAATTCAAAACAAAATATTTGCTTTATTTTTTAATATAAGCAATTCACTCCGCAATTTCCCTATATCGACGAACACAATTAACAATTATCCAGTTCTGGCCAGGCCGAACGAACCTTGTGCCTAATCAACCCACTCCGATTGGTCGTGGAATCCCTGACGCAACTTACGTCGATTCACTTATTTCTAGGTTGCGCGAAAAGCAAAGAATACGAGTGAGAAAAAATGTAAATAAAAATCGTAAACGGTGTATTTATAGAAAACGCGTCATGCCGGTAATGGGTATATGTTTCAATGTCGAGAGAAAAAAAAAGAGGAGAGTTTTCGTAATTTGTGGATGTCCAGCGGGGGTTCGTTCGCGTGCTTTGATGTTGGGCTTCACTATAGTGCGTTGTTTGTCTGGAACAACTCGGTTTGAAATGATTATTTTCGGCTTGTTGGAGGCTGAGCTGAATTGATGGGTTGTTGTCTGGTTTTATACGTTGTGGATTGCTGAGTGATGAAATGATTACTTTATGTACACATTATTTATAATTTATATATATATAATAATGTTTATATAACAGAATTATATATTTAGTGATTATAGTTTCAACAATTTACACTTGTCATTATCAATATATATATATATATATATATATATATATATATTGATTGATTTATATATTTTAGATTATATATATATATATATATAATCTAAAATCCCCATCTAGCATAATGGTGGTGTAGGGGTTGTCATTATCAAACTAAAGGTAAATTCAAACCGTACAGTTTTTCTTTATATAAGGCGGATTACATCATTGTGGAGGGATTAAGGGAAGGGGGTTAGTTGTGGCGGTAGTTGTTTTTTTTAAGTGTTTTATTATAATCTTATCTTTATGTTTGGTATTTTGTGTCCCCCTTTTTTTTTGTTTCGTAAACGCAAGCAATGCCAGCGGATTAACAATAAATTCAATCGCACACAGAACACCAAGATCATCACCAGACAGCAATGCAGTTAAACGTAGATTAAGATACATTAAGAAACAATGTATAACGAAGTAGAAGCCTCAGTGATCAGTAATTATTTATAATAATAAACAATGGTCATTTGCGCCGCAAACACATTAAAGATAAAAACTCCCTTTTTATTATATGTGTAAATAATAGAATCAACAATTTCTTCAAAAATTCCAACAAATTAAATCCAACGGGACGATGCAATTTCGTCCAAGCGCGGATACCTAAGGGATACCCCCCGGCGAGAAACACAGTAAATTTTATTCAAATCGAATGGAACATTCGATTGTTATCAATAAAATATTTTTTTTATTAATTTTTGTATTCATATTTTGGTCTCAGCAACCTAAGGTTAAGCCATTTCCAAAAATTAGCAGAACATTCTTTATATAATTGTTTTGTTTCACCAAAATATGATTATTTTCTCCGACAAATTTCAACTTTCGTCGAAATTATCCTTGATATTGATGAAAAAAATAATAAAAAAAAATCTCTTTTTTACACAATATTGGTGTTAAACACTTAAGGGATGATTTCTTTGAAAAAGCCGTTTGGACGAAATTGCAAGGTCCTAATCCAACGAGCTAAATGTGGAAAAAATGTAATATGTTTCACCAAGAGATAGATGAGAAAATAATTCAAGAAAATTGTATAATCTGTACCATATATTTTTTTTATCGGTAACTGTGGTTATTTACAAATTGGTTGATAACTTGTAATATGTTGTAATAAATTATTGCAATACGCGCGACGAATGTGAATGCGAAATCCACAATAGTCCGTAAATTGTATTCAAGCCGCGATGATTTAATCCTTGTTTTGCGGTTTCTCGACTCCATATCAACAAATGCAGTTATGTAAATGCGCAAACCTTGAACGCTCAGCTCGCTTACCTCAACATAGATCAACTTCTTCAAATGTGTAAGGAAATTAAATACGAGCTAACTCGTTTCCAATCTTGATTCGAATAAATAAATATTTAATTGTTAAAAAAATAATAACAATCTTTATTAATTTATTTTTTTTAAGTTTAGTTAATTTACACCCCTAGGCGGAATTGTGACGTTTTCTTTTTGAATGTACATATTGTTAACTAATACTGTATGTAATTACAAATGGAAATAAATTATATTATTATTATTATTATTATTATTAACAGATATATACAGTAACATATACGGTAGAAAGATATGTGGTAGAAAGACCTCTGGTCAATAGCCAGATATATATATAATGAAAGTTACAAAGTTAATAAAATATAATTAATATCTGTTAATTGGCTATCGACCTGTGGTCTTTCCGCCTGGTATTTCGTATTAATGTCCTTGTCGTGAAAAAGTATAATGATAACTAACTGTCTATGTTATACGTCATTGTCGATTGTTCGTAATTTAACTGTCATTAATGTGATGAAGTAATGCAATGATTTCATGAAGAGTTATGCTGGGGAATTTACGTTTGGGGTTTATATTTTTATTACGTGGTGGTATATATAAGGAATTGATTAGGTTTAATAATAATAATAATAAATATAATTATTACATTCATTCACGTGGATTTCATTAACTTGATCACAGGGCTATAAATTCAATGACAATAAAATCCTCACTGTTTCTCTTGGATTGGTTAAAAAAAATAAATACGGGACTTAATGATTATCTTTATGACCTTGTATTAGGAAATTAATTATATATGTCAAATGTGATAAGCGTGAAATTTAAGTAAGAAAGGAAATCACGACGAGCGACTGCTACCAAAATTAGTTTGAAATCATCAGATTCTATCAAAAGTGACTGAAACTAGTTGAAGTAACATAACACATATGACTTATATCAACTCATTTTTCTACAAACACATCATATAGATATTTGAATTCGCCACGAATTAAATATAATTTCGATTACACGAAGAAGTGGGGGTTTACCGTAACCAAATCGCTGACCTAATCCAATTATTAAATAATTAAATTAAATTTTTATTTATGAATTGTAGAATTTTTCAATGTACAACATTAATTTAAATATTTTAATTAAATATAAAGTGGAAAAGTTGGTAGCGCACTCGACCGGCAATCGGGGGACATGGGTTCAGATCCCATCAGAGATGTTTCTTTTCCACTTTATATTTAATTCATTTAAATCATACCTCAGGGTTGTACATTGAAAATTTCTACAATTCATAGATAATAATAATTTATTGGTCTTAGTGGTTGAGTTAACAACAATAGACAAATCAAATCCAATTATGTTGGGATCTTATTAAGAAATCAAATCAAATTATGTTGGATTTTCCTTCGGATTTATTAAAGAAACTACTTTAAAAGAGAAAAACTGCCTGCACTCCTTTCTCTATGGCAGTATTTTTTTTTAACAAACCGATGACTTCATTCTACAATTGAATGCACTTTTTGTGGACATTTTTTTCTGACTAATATTATCCAGTAAGAAGAAAGACCTATTGGACCTTATTCTTGAAATAGATCGCACATTTCGGTCGTACGAAATCTAACATTTAGATGAAGTCAATAGTCCTTTACAAAGGAAGAAAAAAGCTATTTATTTAATAAAAATATTTTTTTATGAATAAAAATAATTTAGTAATATTATCCAATGGTAACCTTAATCTTTGGACTAACCAATAAAGCAATTGATGAGGCCATTAAAACACACAAGCATGGGCGCCGCTATATTAGGGCAGGGGAGGGGGGGCGTTATTTATAAATTTACTTAAATAATTGGGTAAATTTCCATTTTTCAATTGAGTCAACTTCCATTTGAAAAATCAAAGTTTACCGAATTTTCTTAGTAAATTAAACACCCTGTCTATTCAAAACATATACATTTTCCAATTATCTAAATAAATTGAACACCTTATCTATTAAAAATATAATTAAATGATGGCTTATTTTTGGAGAAAGTTCCATTTTTCGAATGAAAATTGGCCCAATTATCTAAGTAAATTTAATACCCTGTATATTCAAAATAAATTTTAATGACTGTTTTTTTGTGTCAAAGAAGCTTATTTTTGGAGAATTATTTAAGTGTTCCAGTAATTTTAACTAACCCTGTATATTCAAAATAATTTTAATGACTGTTTTTTTTTTGTGTCCAAGAAGCTTATTTTTAGAGAATTATTCAAGTGTTCCAGTAATTGTAACTAACCCTGTGTATTCAAAATAAATTTCAATGACTGTTATTTTTTTGTCAAAGAAGCTTATTTTTGGAGAATTATTTAAGTGTTCCAGTACTTTTAACTAACCCTGTATATTCAAAATAAATTTAAGTGACTGTTTTTTTGTGTCAAAGAAGCTTATTTTTAGAGAATTATTCAAGTGTTCCAGTAATTGTAACTAACCCTGTGTATTCAAAATAAATTTCAATGACTGTTATTTTTTTGTGAAAGAAGCTTATTTTTGGAGAATTATTTAAGTGTTCCAGTACTTTTAACTAACCCTGTATAATCAAAATAAATTTAAGTGACTGTTTTTTTGTGTCAAAGAAGCTTATTTTTAGAGAATTATTCAAGTGTTCCAGTAATTGTAACTAACCCTGTGTATTCAAAATAATTTTAATGGCCGTTTTTTTTTTTTGTAAAAGAAGCTTATTTTTGGAGAATTATTGCATATTCAAAAACCCTTTCTACCCACATGGATGTAGGGTTTTGTCTTTTTTTGTCTCTTCATAAATTTCTTCCATGTCTTGCAGTCTTGTACCATTCTTGCAGCCTAGTAATGCCTCTCTTCTTTAATAAAAATAAATAAAACAACAAACTATTTCCACGGCAACAACATCTTATCGTTCACAATAAATAAATAAAGACCATCAAATATTTGTGTTTCACACATTATCTCACCAACCTAAATTAACTTTATTAACAAAAAAAATAAACGTAAAATAAAGAAACTCACACTAAACACTTCAAGGAAACTGAAGCACAATTACGTAACACAAAACGCACTAATTAAATGTGGAATTTTTATTATTATTTGGAAACACTGACACTTTTCACGGACGCAAACCACTGGAAAGGCAACGGGACTCAGCGCGACCGACGACGCACCGACGACTAAAACTCGACGTCGAAGTTCGCGATCTCGCGTCCTCGGTTCCTCCGCGAACGAGCGCACGACTGAGTGAATGATGTGGAACTGGAGGAAGAGGTGGGGTTCGGTGCGATCATTTTCAGTGCGGGTAATTGTGTTTGTTTTGCATATGTCTTGATTTATTTAAATAAAAAAAACAACAAAATTTTAAAATAATTAAATAAAGCCTATATAAATTTCTCTTCCTCTATTTCTGAACCTCATCCATTTCGTCTTTTCTACATTCACAACCAACCCTCTTTTATCCGTATACGTTTCCATTCTTTCCACCATTTCTTTCATTCCTTCCCACTCTTTCGCAATCAGCACCACATCATCTGCATATGCTAGCATCCATACCTTTCTTTTTCCTATCACAACCCCGCTTGCCCATTTCGCAGCATCTCTTCCATTTCACTTATGTATAGGTTAAACAACAATGGGCTAAGCGGGCACCCCTGTCTCACACCCATCCAAACTCTAAACTTATCCGATATCCTCTCATCCACTTTCGCTCTTCCCCATATTTCCTCATATTAGAAAATTATTGTAAAAAATTCGAAATTCACTGAATTCAAAAACATATTTAGGAGAAAGTACTACTAATAAATCGAAATTAACTAAATTTAAAAACAAATTTAGGGGAAAGTACCATGATGGACATATTAACACATGAATTAAAAAGTCCCGGGACTAACCAGTAGATGGAGCCAAAAATAGAGAATGTTATAGGTAGTACCAACCTTCAATAGAAACCTTCAATAGAAACGTCTCATTAATCACCTGATAAAACATTTCAGCAATATTAGGAATTATTGTTGAGTTTGTTGCGTGTAAAACAAACCAAGTGAAACTTACTTAACAATTCCTAATATCCATAAAGTGTTGAAAATTGTTATGGGTGATCTCAAAGTCAAATTGCAGGAGATAGCTGACACCCTAAAGATATCTAAAGGCAAATACAAACATTTGCTATTGAGTGATGATTTGGGATCTTATTAAGAGATCCAACTAGTTAAATTAGCCCTAAAACAATTTTTAATATTTTTTATGATTTTTTTAATTGGAGTCGAATCTGTTGACTCAAGCAAAAATAACCAAAATTTAGGGTGCTGTGGAAGGGTCGTACGGTGTGGCAAATACAAACAATTGCTATTGAGTGATAGTTTGGGATCTTATTAAGAGATCCAACTAGTTAAATTAGCCATAAAACAATTTTTAATATTTTTTATGATTTTTTAATTGGAGTCGAATCTGTTGACTCAAGCAAAAATAACCAAAATTCAGGGTGCTGTGGAAGGGTTGTACGGTGTGGCAAATACAAACAATTGCTATTGAGTGATATTTTGGGATCTTATTAAGAGATTCAACTAGTTAAATTAGCCCTAAAACAATTTTTAATATTTTTTATGATTTTTTTATTGGAATCGAATCTGTTGACTCAAGC
This sequence comes from Philonthus spinipes, assembly GCA_963082785.1. Lineage (NCBI taxonomy): Eukaryota > Metazoa > Arthropoda > Insecta > Coleoptera > Staphylinidae > Philonthus > Philonthus spinipes. Next base: position 22,373,006 of record OY720311.1, read on the forward strand.
AAAAATAACCAAAATTGAGGGTGCTGTGGAAGGGTTGTACAGTGCAGCAAATACAAACAATTGCTATTGAGTGATAGTTTGGGATCTTATTAAGAGATCCAACTAGTTAAATTAGCCCTAAAACAATTTTTAATTTTTTTTATGATTTTTTTATTGGAGTGGAATCTGTTGACTCAAGCAAAAATAACCAAAATTAAGGGTGCTGTGGAAGGGTTGTACGGTATGGCAAATACAAACAATTGCTATTGTGTGATAGTTTGGAATCTTATTAAGAGATTCAACTAGTTAAATTAGCCCTAAAACAATTTTTAATTTTTTTTTATGATTTTTTAATTGCAGTCGAATCTGTTGACTCAAGCAAAAATAACAAAAATTGAGGGTGCTGTGGAAGGGTTGTACGGTGCAGCAAATACAAACATTTGCTATTGAGTGATAGTTTGGGATCTTATTAAGAGATCCAACTAGTTAAATTAGCCCTAAAACAATTTTTAATATTTTTTATTATTTTTTAATTGGAGTCGAATCTGTTGACTCAAGCAAAAATAATCAAAATTGAGGGTGCTGTGGAAGGGTTGTACGGTGTGGCAAATACAAACAATTGCTATTGTGTGATAGTTTGGGATCTTATTAAGAGATCCAACTAGTTAAATTAGCCCTAAAACAATTTTTAATATTTTTTATGATTTTTTAATTGGAGTCGAATCTGTTGACGCAAGCAAAAATAACCAAAATTGAGGGTGCTGTGGAAGGGTTGTACGGTGTGGCAAATACAAACATTTGCTATTGAGTGATAGTTTGGGATCTTATTAAGAGATCCAACTAGTTAAATTAGCCCTAAAACAATTTTTAATATTTTTTATAATTTTTTAATTGGAGTCGAATCTGTTGACTCAAGCAAAAATAACCAAAATTGAGGGTGCTGTGGAAGGGTTGTACGGTGTGGCAAATACAAACAATTGCTATTGAGTGATAGTATGGGATCTTGTTAAGAGATCCAACTAGTTAAATTAGCCCTAAAACATTTTTTAATATTTTTTATGATTTTTTAATTGGAATCGAATATGTTGACTCAAGCAAAAATAACCAAAATTGAGGGTGCTGTGGAAGGGTCGTACGGTGCAGCAAATACAAACAATTGCTATTGAGTGATAGTTTGGGATCTTATTAAGAGATCCAATTAGTTAAATTAGCCATAAAACAATGTTTAATATTTTTTATGATTTTTTAATTGGAGTCGAATCTGTTGACTCAAGCAAAAATAACCAAAATTGAGGGTGCTGTGAAAGGCTTGTACGGTGTGGCAAATACAAACAATTGCTATTGAGTGATAGTTTGGGATCTTATTAAGAGATCCAACTAGTTAAATTAGCCATAAAACAATTTTTAATATTTTTTATGATTTTTTAATTGGAGTCGAATCTGTTGACTCAAGCAAAAATAACCAAAATTGAGGGTGCTGTGGAAGGGTTGTACGGTGCAGCAAATACAAACAATTGCTATTGAGTGATAGTTTGGGATCTTATTAAGAGATCTATTTAGTTAAATTAGCCTTAAAGCGGTTTTTAATATTTTTTTTGTGATTTCAACAGTGACCATTGTGTATCCTTACTCGACCGATTGTGTGACGAGATCAAGGGCAAACGACCTCAAATGCCAAAGAAAAAAAGTTTCATCCAGAAATGCTCCAATCCACATGTTGGTAAAAACCATGGCAAAACCAACGATTTACGCTTGGAATTGCTACCGCACCCACCAGATCCAGATCTGGCACCCTGTGATTTCTGGTTGGTTTGAAACAGACATGACTCGAGACTTCCAACGCCAACTTCGTCGTCGATTTTTGTTATACGCTCGATATATGACTTCGATTTAAATGAAACGTATTTTAAAAAAATCTTTTGGACCTGCTCAATTTTGTTAACAGTGATGATTACAGGAGATGAATTTTGCAAGGACCCTCTCAAGGTAATATATACTTTGGTGAAAAAAAAAAAAAAACAAATAACCGAGGTTTCGATGTGAGTATTTCCATTTTGTATTAAAAGATTTTGCAATAAACACTACTCACACATCATCCATTAAATAAACGACGCATTTAAATCAAGACATACAAAAAAAATCCTCCAATCTACAAATACGTGCAAACCAATGTAAACACGTTTCCGTCGACAAACAAGCTCGAATCCACATCGGATGAAAACAAAACAAAAAAAAAGGCACGAGCCATAAATTCATCCCGACATTTTCAATGCTCGCCAGCCAGCAACAAACTCCCAACTGTTGCTATTCCCTAATTGACATTTACAAATGGTCCGCGCTTGTAATGTTTACATGTAGGTCATGGAGCAGCGTATCGCTTACCTGTTGTTGCGTCGCCCAGCAGAAACGATCGCGTTATTGTGTCTAGCTCGGAGTAAGGAACGTGCCTTACGGGCCCAACATTCGTAATTATTCGCCCAATTAATCATGTCTCGCGAGCCACTGGCTGTGAGTCATAACGTGTTCAGTAAGAAGCGATTCTTTTGGAAACCTTGGGAGTTGGGAGTCGCTCGGCGAACGAGTTTATTCCGGATTGATTTTGTTTGCCAAAGCAAGAGGAACCCCCCCCCCACCCCTATTGTTTGTTTACTTTTTTAATGGAATTAAAAACTGTAGTTTTGTTCGAAATATAAGTAAGTCATGAAGATAATAATTTTCTTGAATCTTTGAGTAGCTTACTTCGTGGTACATTTTCAATATTAGGATAAAGAAAATACTTAGTAACTTTTTTTATAACACTTAAGTCACTAGTGCCAACAAAATGTAAAATAAATAAAAATAATTAATCTTTATTTTAAATTTTATTGGCACCAGTGAATGAAAACAAATAAAACGTCACATGTGTCAATATTCATCAATTCAATTTGTTATAAGTAACCTATAATCAAAGTATTGCCAACATCATTTTATTTATAAAAAAAATCAAAACACTAGAAAGGAGAAAACTTCTCGATCATATGGTATGTATTAATAATCGTTCTTTCTTAATCTTATCCTCTTTTACCCGTATTGGGTGTCGAGGTTATGTATTAATAATAATTAAATAAAATATATTAATGGTTTTAATATTTAGACATTGGTAGTTCATATTGCATGAAATAAATATGAATAAATTATTAAAAATCAACCAATAAAACACAGATTAATATTAAATAAAATAAATATTATTTTATAAATATAAAATAATTAATATAAAATATAAAATAATTAATAAATTATTTCCACATTTGAATACTGTTTTCTATTTAAATAAAATAAGATTTTATTTAAAATGAGTCATAATTTCCCAACTGCCACCTACTACAAGCTCCAATAGATTTCGCGCTAAAAACTGGGACGAGCATTTTTCCGCCGTCGCAAGTGATAAATCTATGCGAGATTAATTCTTGTGTGCATGCAGTTTATTGCAGCGGGCTCTATATGGAGGTTGCATGAAATTCTGGCGTGGTGTAATGAACTGTGACTGCGAATGATATGCAATATCGCTGGGAAAATTCTTGAGCAAGCAAGCGCCTCCATTTGCACGGACACATACCTAGTTACCCAATTAGCTTCACACCCAGTGTTACACTATATAAGGCGATTTGATTTGTTCCCGAAGATAGCGTAGGATTTTATTAAGTGTAAATAAATTGGAAGAGAGAGAGTTAATTTGAATTACAATTTTTTTATTAAATAAAAATATTAATATAAATCTTGATTAAATATATTGAAAGCAGGATTGAATCGAATTAAGATATGATCATGTTGCTAAGAATTGGCCATCAATTTCTTGGTGTCCCTGCTGAAGAAGCACTGGCAGAACGTGAGGTCCCTCCACGTGAAATCAACCATGGGACCCCCACAGAGGTTATATTAAGTTTTTTGTTTACCTTTCCGTAAGCATTTGACAAATAATAAATTTATAAAAAATTATAAAGAAGTACCATATGATCGAGAACTTTTCTTCCCTAGTCTCAGGCTCTTGAAGTCCTCAAATTAGAATATCCGGCAAAAATACGGAAACCGTTCTTTTTGTGGGATTTCTTGAAGTGAAAATCTATGTCAACCAGTCTACTAATTTTTTTCCTACTATTTTTTTTATTAAACTGAAGATGAAAACATATAGCCTCAGGCTTGTCAAGTCTTTATAATAATAATAATTCTTTATTGAACGGACCATCCATTTACAATTTGACTAAAAATATAAAAACATAAATTACACAAATATGCCTTGTATATGCATATTTGTGTAATTTATGTTTTTATATTTTTAATCAAATTGCTTTTTATATAAAATTAATAAATTTTATATAAAATTAATAAATTATACAAATATACATATACAAGGCATATTTGTGTAATTTATGCTTTTTATATTTTTAGTTAAATTGTAAATGGATGGTCCGTTGTACACTAAATGGTTACATTTAGTGTGCAATATTCGCGAGACTCCTAATTTCAAAGAGAATATCCGTCAAGACCTATCATTAGAAGTGCTGGCAAATGATTGAAAGTACCATAAATCGGTGATCAATTCTAGTGCTCGTTAACAGTTACAGACTCCTTTTTGTGGGGATTATTGTAGACAAAATCCATACTAACCAGCCTCAGGTTTCAAGGAGAAAATCCGTCAAGAATATGAAAACAGTTCTTCTTTTCTTGAAATCAAAGTCTGTCTCAGGCACTTAAAGTCTTCAAAGAGAATATCCCTCAAGAGTACGAGAACCTACAGTGAGAGAAGTTCTGGTAAGTGATTGAAAATACCATTTCTACTGCGGCCACTTTTTCGATATCATTTTCTTAATTTAATGGAAAAAAGAACTAAGACATTAAATAGGCATCATCTAAAAGGATAATCCAAGTTTTTTTGTTCATAGTTATAGCTAAAGAATATGGGGTGACTACTTTTCAAAATAAACTGCAAAAAAGTAGTCACCCCATGTTCTTTAGTAGTTTGCATAAAAAATGATTGTATCGAGAGTATAACAAAAATCGACGACGAAGTTGGCGTTGGAAGTCTCGAGTCATGACTACTAAGATCATACGCGTGACTTGTCAACATGACAACTAGTAATTTACGCAAAAATTGACGACGAGGTTGGCGTTGGAAGTCTCGAGTCATGTCTATACTAAGATCACACGCGTGACTTGTCAACATGACAACTAGTAATTTACGCAAAAATCGACGACGAAGTTGGCGTTGGAAGTCTCGAGTCATGTCTGTACTAAGATCACACGCGCGACTTGTGAACATAACAACTAGTAATTTACGCATAAGCGTGTGATCTTAGTACAGACATGACTCGAGACTTCCAACGCCAACTTCGTCGTCGATTCTTGTTATACGCTCGATATAATGACAACAACAACAAATCAAAAATTGTTGTCATTGTAAAGGGGTTTCCAATAAGAGTGATATGATTTCTTAAAAACACACACTTATTGTTAAGGAAATTTAAATGTTTTTTTTTATTTAATGTGAAGTATAATCGATACAATTAAGTTCTAAATAAAGTCATTCAAATGGCCTCCACGACTTCTTCTGCAGGCCCGAATTCGATGAATCCAATTTTCGAGCACTTTTTCCACTAAATCAAGTCGTATGTCATGAATAGCACGTTCAATATTGACTTGTAAAGCTTGAAGAGAGTCTGGTTTATTTCAAAAGACTTCAAATAACCCCACAAGAAATAGTCTAATGGTGTTAAATCACAACTTCTTGGGGGCCATTCAATATCACAATTTCTTGAAATAATCGAATCTCCAAACTTTTCTCGCAATAATTCAATTGTTGCATTTGCTGTGTGGCATGTAGCCTCGTCTTGTTGGAACCAAATGTTGTCAAGATTAACATCTTCCAATTTCGGCCATAAAAATTTGGTTATCATCGATCTACACCGCTCTCCATCGACAGTAACGGTGTTACCATCTTCATTTCGAAAGAAGTACGGACCGAAACACCACACCAAACTGTCAATTTAGGTGAATGTAATGGTTTTTCTTGAATAATTTGTGGATTTTCTTCGCATCAGAATCGACAGTTTTGTTTATTTACCGCACCACTCAGATGAAAGTAGGCCTCATTGGAGAAGATGATTTTCTTAAAAAAATCGTTATCGTTTTCAAGGCAAAATCAGCAAATTCACGACGTTCACGGTGGTTCAATGGCTTCAGTTCTTGAGTGAGAACAATTTTATGCGGATTCAAATGCAAATCCTTTTTCGAAATCCGCCAGATTGTGGTTTGAGACAGTCCCAATTGTTGAGAACGTCTTGGATTCGACAAATTGCGGTCTTTAGCAATATTTGCATTACTTCGAACGGTTCTTTGTCTTATTGGCACTTTAACATTATGTGAAGAAAATGTACGCTCACAATTTTCAACAATTCGACGAATAGCGAGCACACTGGGACGATTATTACGACCATAAAATGGCAAAAGCGCACGAAAAGTTGCAATTGGAGAACGATTATTTTGATAATAAAACTGCATAATTTGTAAACGTTGTTCTTGTATATATTTCTCCATGATGAAATTGTAAACACTACTGAATACAATGAAAAATAAATGACAGATCATTACAAATGGTCGAAACGTCACTTCAAAATCATATCATCCCTATTGGAAAACCTTAAAAGACTTTTGATGTTCAAAGTCTATTAATTAAATATGTTTCACCACGGGTTAAGTGAGAAATTAATTCAAAAAATGGAAAACCTTATACAATCATTTTTTATTTTTTTTATTTATTGTTTGTCATTATAATAAATGATTGTATAATGACAAACAACAAATCAAAAATTATTGTCATTATACAATCATTTTTTATTTTTTTGATGTATTGTTTGTCATTATACAATCATTTTTATTTTTTTATTTTTTTGATGTATTGTTTGTCATTATAAGAAACGATTGTATAATGACAAACAACAAATCAAAAATTATTGTCATTATACAATCATTTTTTTATGCAAATAACTAAAAAACATGGGGTGACTACTTCTCCGCCAGCTTGTACAGAATGTTAATGAAGTTTAAAATTTGTAAGAATTTAAGATTAATTTTTTTTTGTACTAGAAATGCAATCAACTGTTTTATTACCCGATAAGCTTTAATAATAACGACAAATTATTTTACGCAATCGGATTATCGTTAATTAACCGGGAGGGATATTAGAAATTCCAATAACCTGAATAAATCATTCGGATGCGTGCAGTGAACGGACACATTTGACAATTTAAATCGCTCCGACGGTGGCCTCCGGGATCTCCGGCTCTTCCTACTTTCCGTTGTCGGCTTCTTCTTGTTCTCCCGTCATGCACCATTAACTCCTCAACGCGATTACAGGATTATGGCCGTGTTTACGCGCCCGGACGTCCAACATCTCGGATTTTCTAGGCCGTTTTGCCAGAACCGAACGACGTCTGTAATTTGGTGTCGTCTTTTTAAGCGCGGTGGATTGTTTCAAAGTGCTGTTTGGCGTGTGGTAAAAGCTCTCCGTGAACGTACGTGCTTCGCCGTTTTACCGCAATTATAATACGTTTATGGCGTGTGGAAATGGTTGGATGTGCATTGTTTGATTTGGCGCGCTTCGGAATTCCTCACTGGAATTTATCTAGACATCGGGTTGTACATCTTAAATAGCAACTTTTAGATAAAGAAAAAAATAATTTATTAATTATTCATAGAAAAGAGTATTTATTCATTCACTTGGTCACAGTTATTTAATTTTGCTGATTGTATTTGAATTATTTTAATTGATTTATTTTAACATCTTTAAATTATGTAAGGCATAACTGTACTGTAGATGGGGATTTTAGATTATATATATATACAGAGAGGTTTTTTAATCAGTATACATTAGGCGAACTGTATACCTGCAAAAAAACCAAGTCAAACGCATTGAGCCGAATAATGTGTGTTGCCTATATGCACAACTAAACGTCAAACGCTAAACTTCAAAATGTGTGAAATATTTGATCAAAAATGTATACAAATGAAGAAAAAGTCGAATTTCAAGCGTGTATTACAATTCCAACAGTACTAGAGGTGGATAAGACATGTTTTAAATGAATCCAAAGTGGCCGAATACCTCAGTTAGGATAATCCTAAAAATAATTAAACTAAAACATTTTCTTTGGAAAACGCAACGAAATAAATCATGACTAACACTGCATGCGTTACCGTCACAAGCAATTTCCTTTTTTATCAAAAATACGTCACTTATTATTATGGAGAAATTACAGGTAAAAAATATCAAGAGATTTTATTAAGACAATTTGAGAGAAAAGTAAGAGTGAAGAACAATAAACTTGAAATAAATAATTAGAATAAATACTATAAATGACCACCACAAACTGCAAGATATTAACTCAAACGATAGTGAAAATTTCGATATTGTCATAAACAAAATAGAAAATTGTTAAATTGTTTTTTTAAATTATCCTAGTTGAAGGAATCGATTGTTCGGGTTGCGTATTATAGGCAACACATACATCAATGCGTTTGACTTGGGTATTTTACATGTATACATACATAAGGGAAATGTATACTGTTAAAAAAACCTCTCTGTATATATATATATATATAGATCTTGAAACACGTGTCTGCAGATGGCCTTGTATCAAGTAGCGTTCTTTTTGTTGTTTTTACATTAAATTTTTCTTGGATCAAAACTTTGTTGCATTATGCAATATTTTATTGATATGCAGCAGCAGATGTACATTATGTAATTCAATGTCCGGCGTGGGTATTTGCCCGGGAAGTAGTTGTTTTAATGTGCATTTGTTTAACGTACTTACGTAGCGTAAGTCAAAAGTCACAGAGCTAAATGTGAAAATAATTTATTAATTATTTTTAAATCATTTTTATTTAATATATTAATTATTCATTTAAGTAAATTAATTCTTAATTTAAATAATTGTGAACAAAAAAACGAACAACAGAAATTGCATAATAGAAAATCTATTATAAGTGTTTTTCGTATTTTTTTTTTCAATTGATTTCATGCAATATCAAAATCAGCATTTTGAAAGCACAGAAATCTAAATATTCAGTTAACAAAAATAAACTTCGTTTTTAGTCGCAATAGACAGAATCGACCCATTCGGAAACCGGACTAAAGTCTGCTAGAGGAGAAGAGATCTATAAATTGTGGTTTAGAATCATCACAGCTTCGTTTTTTAGTCAAAATATCGACTATTTTAGTAAAACAAAACCAAGTGATTTCATTATAACAAACTGTTAAAATATCGACTCATTCAGAAACAGGTCTGCTAAGGGCCTTATGAAAAAGGCCAAACACGAAATGTTTAAAGAGAGACACCCTCTACAAGCGCTGGAGAATAATGGAAGAAAAGAAACCACAATTTATGGTGTGTTGATGTTATAATTTATGACCCCAACGGTTAGAATAGCAGGTAGTTTCCCTTTTTGCCCATTTCTAGAGCGTTGTTCGATCGTCTTATTTCATAAAATTGATTAAATACATATGTTAATTATGCTACGGTATATTTAGTTTCTTTTAAAATTGATTAATTGATAAGTTTGGTTTAATAATCAATGGCATGTGTATGTAAAAAGGTACGTATGAAATTTTATTAATAAAAAAATAGAATAATACTTTTTTATTAATTAAAAATATTTTTTTCAATGATGCATGTAACTCCGTTATTATTAAAAATAGAAAAGTATAATAAACAGGACAGAAAGACCCTAGGTCTTTCTGTCCTATTTATATTTATTCTTGTTAAGTAAATAGAAATGTATGTATAAGTTATGTATAAGATTAGTTAATTTTAAACATTTTTGTCTTTTTATATATTTTTTTGATTGTTTTGTAAATTAGAGATATTCTAATTGAAGATTAGAAAAGTAACGATTGCTTCAAAATGAATATGGATTGATAATAATTTTCAATAAACTTATAACATTTCGTGCATTTTAAAAGAACAAAAAGACAAAAATATATTTTATTTTAGTACTCATTCGAAAGTGTTTCTTAAAGATATAATTTAATATTCTCTTATCTCAATTAAATGAATTCCCGTTCAAATGCAATAAAATTAATATTGTAACCAACCTGCTTATCGGAAACTTTTCATATTAAATATTTAGTTCAGACATGACTATAGATTTCCAATGCCAACTTCGTCGTCGATTTTTGTTATACGCTCGATATTTATTAATTCCTATTACTTCTTGAGCATTTAAACAAGAAAATTATAATCATCGGTCGCCGACATGTTATCAAAGTTTAATTAAAATATTTCCATGCCAAATCGCTTTTTAATTGCACGCAATTATTGGAGAAGATATTCTAACTCTGATGACCGTTTCCTCTTCATGATTACAATTATGCAAATGTCGGGTGTATTTGTCACAAGTAAAAATTGCTTTAAGCTCATTTCCTTCATCCATTTTCTACCCTGATAATTGTAGTTGCCGGTTTAAACCAGTGGTTCTCAACGAAGAATTTATCTACAATATTTTGGTTTTCGCCGAACTCTGGTCTAAATCAAAGCTAATTAAATAATAATTTAAATAAATTATTATTTTAACTCGAATTTATTAGAATTTTTAATCCACAATCGATTATTTTTTAATCTTTTTAGTTGCCGGCTTAAACCAGTGGTACTCAACTTATTTCTCTTCACGGAAAACTTATCTACAATATTTTCGTTTTCGGAACTCTGGTCTAAATCAAAGCTAATTAAATAATAATTTACACAAATTATTATTTCATCTCGAATTATATTAGAATTTTAAATTCACAATCGATTATTTTTTAATTTATTATTTCGATTATTAAAATAATCTATTTTGCCCATCACTGTAATACTCGTGCTCGAGTAGTTAGCTAACAGGAAATTCGATCAAATCGCTGGTTTTTGCTTCGTTTTTTTTTGTTAAAGTTAAATCAGGGATCCTTCAAGGCTCGATTTTAGGGACTTATTATCGAGCGTTGGGATTGAATCACGAGCAATGCTAGAAATGTCGAGTCATTTACATTATTTAAGTAAAACACAAATTATTATTTCATCTCGAATTATTTTCGAATTTGAAATCCACAATCGATTATTTTTTAATTTATTATTTCGATTATTAAAATAATCTATTTTGCTCATCACTGTAATACTCATGCTCGAGTAGTTAGCTAACAGGAAATTCGATCAAATCGCTGGTTTTTGCTTCGTTTTTTTTTGTTAAAGTTAAATCAGGGATCCTTCAAGGCTCGATTTTAGGGACTTATTATCGAGCGTTGGGAGATTGAATCACGAGCAATGCTAGAAATGTCGAGTCATTTCCATTATTTAAGTGAATCGAATATTTTGCAATTTATAGACCATTATATCAAAGTATTATACTCTGACATTTAGAAAAATAAAAAAAATTGTAACTCGTGGATGTCTATAAAAACAGACAGAATTTTCCAGTCAACGCGAGTTACGATTATATAAATAAGGATATTTAAATAAAAGACAAACAAAAAAATCATTTATCAAACGGTTACGGCAAATAAATCCAAAACATCAACATCCAATTTGCTATATTCCTGGAATGCAAGGTTGCGCGCTTGTTACACTTGACTGATGTCATCTGTTTCAAGTGTCGCACGGCATAATTGACTACAGAGGTCGCGCAATTAGCCCGCTCCTCGGGCTTTCTTTCGGCTTAATTGCGAGGTCGCCGTGAAAGGTCGGAAAAAGGCTCATCCAGAAACGAAAAAAAAGGAACAACCTGGCGGTATTCTAGATGGGCACAAGCGTGGAACGAGCGTTAATTAACCTACAATTAGGCTCGATCGAGTGTGAAGCTGAAAACGGCGTAATTGATTTCGTATCCAAAAATTTCTTAACGCCCTCGGGCGGAATATGAATCAGGGCATTTTTTTTGATAATTTTATGAACGATCATAAAATTATCAATAACACCATTTATTATTAATTAAAGACGACGCAAGCGCCACCTTTTGCCTAATTTGAACGTTTCATTAAATGTGAACACCATTTATGTTTGCAGTTCATTAAGGTAATTCATTTATCATGCCCCTCTTGTTTTATTTAATTCTATTATTTTATTATTGTAACTATTCATTGTATCATGTATGTATGTTACTGTATTTAATGGCCTCCGTTAATTAATTAAATAAATAAATAAACCTAAGTACACACAGAATGCCACGAATAATGACCATTAAAAATTTACGGGGTTCGTAACAGAGAACAAATTTGAAAAAAATACTCGATTTTGTGTTGTTATTTAATCACAACAATCTTTATTTATCACAGAAAAAAATACAAAATGAAATCATATAAATCTAGAGCAAGTTTTTGAGTTATTTCGAAATTCCTTTCTTCCCAAAATGTTTGCGCAGTTAAACAATGCAATTCGTGTACGCTTCTGGAAATATTCACTCAACCGAATCTGGAAAATTCATTTCCAACGTGTCAACAATATTTTTGAACGCTTCGTTCCAGTAATATTAAAATTAATTAATACACCAATCTTTCGGGATATGAGTAAAAATAAAAATGTTAGACACAGCTGTTCTGTGCAAAACCCTTTCCTGTAATCACTTGACTTTCCTAGGGGAAGTCCGAAGTGGTTCAGGTAAAAAGAGACAAAAGTGGAAACAATCAACCTGATTGGGACAACAAACAAAATGAGAATAATACACCAATTAAGATATTAATTCAGCGATTTTAAAAATGGGTTTTCATAGAAACCCATTGAGATATGCAAGTCGAAAAAAAAATATTTTTTTCACTAAACAGTTTACTAACAAGCAAAAAATAACAAAGATATCATCTCCAATTAAAATAGTTGTTGTTTTTAAAGAGTTTTTTTTTTCGGTGCAAGTGAGTCATACCTCTGGAATAATTAACGTTAACACTCGCCGTCGCGCAGTTATTTCGAGTGGGATATAATTAAATTAATGGGTCAATTGATAACTTGTTATTAGAACGGTCTTTGTTTTTGTCCGAGCAGAAAACATTGCGCTCAAATTTTGGTCATGAGGTTCCCAACGTGCTCATTATACAAATGATAAGTATTCAGAACGACAACGCATGACGTGACACAGATTCATTATTTGTTTAAGATGTTGGAAAAAAAATATTTACACTATAATTTCGATTTTATTGTTTTTAATTGAAATTACTAAAGAAGTCTAACGCAAATATGATTTTAATTATAAGTGTTGTTTACTTTAAAAAAATACGTCTTGCCATTCATTTCGGACTTTCAAGAACTAATATTTATTTGAAACTTCCAAATTAATGATAAACTCTTAAAGTAAACAACACTTATAATTAAAATTTGTGACTTTTAAGAATTATATTAGTTCTTGAATGTCCCAAATGATCCGACATTTGAAAGAGTGTAAGGATTCGAGAAGAAAAGAAGAAGAAAATCCCAAATGATTAATTTTCAAGAAAATATTATTTCTTGAAAGTCCCAAATGATCCGACATTTGAAAGAGTGTAAGGATTCGAGAAGAAAAAGCAGAATAAAGCCCCAAATGATTGATTTTCAAGAAAATATTATTTCTTAAAAGTCCCAAATGATCCGACATTTGAAAGAGTGTAAGAATTCGAGAAGAAAAAGAAGAAGAAAGTCCCAAATGATTAATTTTCAAGAAAATATTATTTGTTGAAAGTCCCAAATGATCCAACATTTGAAAGAGTGTAAGGATTCGAGAAGAAAAAGAAGAAAGTCCCAAATTAATGATTTTCAAGAAAATATTATTTCTTGAAAGTCCCAAATGATCCGACATTTGAAAGAGTGTAAGGATTCGAGAAGAAAAAGCAGAATAAAGCCCCAAATGATTGATTTTCAAGAAAATATTATTTCTTGAAAGTCCCAAATGATCCGACATTTGAAAGAGTGTAAGGATTCGAGAAGAAAAAAGTCCCAAATGAATGATTCTCAAGAAAATATTAATTCTTGAAAGTCCCAAATGATCCGACATTTGAAAGAGTGTAAGAATTCGAGAAGAAAAAAGCAGAAGAAAGCCCCAAATGATTGATTTTCAAGGAAATATTATTTCTTGAAAGTCCCAAATGATCCGACATTTGAAAGAGTGTAAGGATTCGAGAAGAAAAAGAAGAAGGAAGTTCCAAATGATTGATTTTCCAGAAAATATTATTTCTTGAAAGTCCCAAATGATCCGACATTTGAAAGAGTGTAAGGATTCGAGAAGAAAAAGAAGAAGAAAGTCCCAAATGAATGATTTTCAAGAAAATCTAATTTCTTGAAAGACCCAAATGATCCGGCATTTGAAAGAGTGTAATGATTCGAGAAGAAAAAGAAGAAGAAAGTCCCAAATGATTGATTTTCCAGAAAATATTATTTCTTGAAAGTCCCAAATGATCCGACATTTGAAAGAGTGTAAGGATTCGAGAAGAAAAAGAAGAAGAAAGTCCCAAATGATTGATTTTCAAGAAAATATTATTTCTTAAAAGTCCCAAATTATCCGACATTTGAAAGGGTGTAAGGATTCGAGAAGAAAAAGAAGAAGAAAGTCCCAAATGAATGATTTCCAAGAAAATCTTATTTCTTGAAAGACCCAAATGATCCGGCATTTGAAAGAGTGTAAGGATTCAAGAAGAAAAAAGTCCCAAATGAATGATTTTCAAGAAAATATTAGTTCTTGGAAGTCCCAAATGATTCGACATTTGAAAGAGTGTAAGGATTCGAGAAGCAAAAGAAGAAGAAAGTCCCAAATGAATGATTTTCAAGAAAATATTATTTCTTGAAAGTCCCAAATGATCCGACATTTGAAAGAGTGTAAGGATTCGAGAAGAAAAAGAAGAAGAAAGTCCCAAATGATTGATTTTCAAGAAAATCTTATTTCTTGAAAGACCCAAATGATCCGGCATTTGAAAGAGTGTAAGGATTCGAGAAGAAAAAGAAGAAAAAAGCCCCAAAATGAATGATTTTCAAGAAAATATTATTTCTTGAAAGTCCCAAATGATCCGACATTTGAAAGAGTGTAAGGATTCGAGAAGAAAAAGAAGAAGAAAGTCCCAAATGATTGATTTTCAAGAAAATCTTATTTCTTGAAAGACCCAAATGATCCGGCATTTGAAAGAGTGTAAGGATTCGAGAAGAAATAGAAGAAGAAAGCCCCAAAATGAATGATTCTCAAGAAAATATTATTTCTTGAAAGTCCCAAATGATCCGACATTTGAAAGAGTGTAAAGATTCAAGAAGAAAAAGAAGAAGAAAGTCCCAAATGATTGATTTTCAAGAAAAATATTATTTCTTGAAAGTCCCAAATGATCCGACATTTGAAAGAGTGTAAGGATTCGAGAAGAAAAAGAAGAAGAAAGTCCCAAAATGATTGATTTTCAAGAAAATATTATTTCTTGAAAGTCCCAAATGATCCGACATTTGAAAGAGTGTACGGTTTCGAGAAGAAAAAGAAGAAGAAAGCCCCAAAATGATTGATTTTCAAGAAAATATTATTTCTTGAAAGTCCCAAATGATCCGACATTTGAAAGAGTGTAAGGATTCGAGAAGAAAAAAAGAAGAAAGTCCCAAATGATTGATTTTCAAGAAAATATTATTTCTTGAAAGTCCCAAATGATCCGACATTTGAAAGAGTGTAATGATTCGAGAAGAAAAAGAGGAAGAACGTCCCAAATGATCCGTCATTTGAAAGAGTGTAATGATTCGAGAAGAAAAAGAAGAAGAAAGTCCCAAATGATCCGACATCTGAAGAGGTGTAAGGATTCGAGAAGAAAAAGAAGAAGAAAGCCCCAAAATGAATGATTCTCAAGAAAATATTATTTCTTGAAAGTCCCAAATGATCCGACATTTGAAAGAGTGTAAGGATTCGAGAAGAAAAAGAAGAAGAAAGCCCCAAAATGAATGATTTTCAAGATTTGAGAAGAAAAAATGAAGAAAAAATGAATGACAAAACGTATTCTCTTAAATTCTACCTTTAATTAGACACAATATTGAAGGTAATATTTTGATATATTATCAGAAAATAGTAAAAATCATGAATATTGAAAACACGAAACTTTATCATTAATAAATATATTAAAAAGAAGTGGCCCAAGATGAGAACCTTGGGGCACACCAGAAGAATTAAATAAATCCTTTCCTGTGTGGAGTTTCTGAATGTTTCAACAACAAATATAATTGTATGCATTTTAATGATGAATTGTGGATGTCAGCAATACTTTTTTTTAGGAAGGCTAGCATCAAAGGTCATCAGGTTGATTCAGTTCATACTATTTTATTTATTTAGTCTTATATAACATCGTTATATGTTCCTCTCTACTTCTCAGTGTGAGGTGAACAGTTCATACTAACTAAAGGTAATTTACATATAACATAAAATATTACAATACAAGCTGTAAGAATCTGCCAATTGGCTATTCACCAGTGGTCTTTCTGCCCGTGTAAATGTTTTGTTTTATTGCATAAACAGCAATGTAATTTCCATTCAAACAAAAATCTCCCCATCCATCCAACAATAACAATTCACGCGAACAAAACAAGAAAGAAAAAAAACAGCCATTTTCCTAAAAACCCCACCTTTCAATTCTTTCAAATCCCCCGTGTATCAAAACAAAAGTCCTCTTCCTGAAAAAAAAAGATTATATCACAGCGGACAAGGCCGACCTTTGTGAACAGAAACAAAACCCGCGTGGATTCCACTCAGGTGTGAAATGGACTCCGCGGAGTGAACTTGATCGAAACAATTTTTCTCCATTTAGAACGCGTTAAATTGGACCTTCAACTTGCACACGGCAAAAGAGAGAGAGAGGAGGGCCAGAGAGAATTGGGCTATCATTTCATCTCGCGCCGGCCGTCTATTATTATTGCCGGGCCTGATTGGTTTGAATGAGTGGATGATTTTTTAAAAACATCCGCATTTAAAGACGGAAAGTAGGTCGAAACGCGGAGGACCTTCGAAAAAATTGTTGATAATGAAAACGCCGAGGGCGAGTGTCTATTTTTTTTAATAGGTTTACAAAAATTATGGGGATTTTTTTTTGTTGATCGAAAATAATGTTTTCGACTTTGATTATATAAATATGGACTGATAACGCTAACTTTACGTTTGAATCAAAGAGACGGTGGCGCTGCAATAGACCAAGCGGCAAGGCTAAGTACTAAATGGAAGCCATTTTGCGCTCGAGTCAGCTGTGTGTAAGTTTATTGTGTTTAAAAAAAACAGCCTTCTACGAAACAGCAAATTGTATCCAAGAAAAACAAGCTAACACAAATGCTCTTTCTTAAGGTACGATACACCTAGTATCTAGCATCGTATTGCTCTACTATAAATCCGGCTCTAGGAATCAAAAATTACTCTCTTTCAAGGTATGATACAGCTAATATCTAGCATCGTGTTGCTCCACTATAAATCCTGCCATAGGAATCAAATAAATTTGCTGCCTTTCAAGATATGACACAGCTAATATCTAGCATCGTGTTACTCCACTATAAATCCAGCCATAGAAATGAAATTTGCTCCCTTTCAAGGCTAATATCTAGCACCGTGTTGCTCTACTATAAATCCAGCCCTAGGAATCAAAAATTGTTTCCTTTCAAGGTATGATACAGCTAGTATTTAGCATCGCGTTGCTCTACTATAAATCGTGCCATATGAATCAAAAATTGCTCTCTTTCAATTTATGATACAACTAGCATTTAGCATCAAGTTGTTCCATTTACTATCTTTTACGGAAATGTAGTTTTAGTCCAATTATTTTTTTATTTTTTTCATTTGAACGTATTTCTAAATGTATTTATATCTGTTTAGCAAAATAAAAATAATGAAATCCGTTAAGTATTCAACTGCTTTCGCAAATTAACCGTGCTCATTAGATACTGAACTCGTTGACATTTTTGATTGAGTTAAAGGATATAAAATTTTACGAGGTGAAATGTATACACATAAAAAAAGAGACAGCGAAATAGGTTCATTGGTAATGGGTTAAATGTTAATATCCGAACAGATTTAAGTGCTCAATAAAAATGAAAGAACAACAACATTGTCTTTTATTAGTCGTGTTTTAATGGGCACGAAAATTTATGTTATAAAAGGCGAAATGAATAATGAAAAAAATTGATGATGATCTACACAATTTTAAACAGTATTTCAGAAAATGTTACTTCTATTTTATAATAATAATATTTATTAACAGATATATACAGCAAATAAAGAGTAGCTTATTGTCAAGTTTACGAGCGATAGTGAGCCTTATAAGGACCCTGAATTGGCAAAGCTCAGTGTCAAATTTTCGAGCGATAGCGAGCTTTATAAGGGCACTGGATTGGCAAAGCTTATTGTCAAGTTTGCGAGCGATAGTGAGCCTTATAAAGACCCTGAATTGGGAAAGCTCAGTATCAAAGTTTCAAGCGATAGCTCAGTGTCAAATTTTCAAGCTTATTTTCAATAATAGAATGTTACTCAGTACGTAATACTCGAAATGTATATCTAACAATTTCTCAAGAAAAGTGTGAATACACCAAAGATTTTTAAGTCTAACCTTTATAGATATCTAAAGGAATTAGAGTCTTATAGCATAAAAGAATTCATAGAAAAGAAACCATGAACCATGAAAATAAAATAGTGAGAAATGATTAAAAAAGTGTTTTAATTTAAGTTTGATAACTTGACATAAACTCAAAAGAAAATAGTGAATAATTTTAAATTCACTTGAAACAAACAAATTCATCCGCACACACGCACGCTCCGTTCCCGTTTCTCGGTTCAAAGCCAGCACCGACAAACACTAATTAATCCGGGCTTTTATCCCAAGACAACGGCAATTATTCCCCGTGACCCAACCTGACATCTGTTTGAATGGAATTGAACAGAGCCATTCATTGTGCGTCGCGCTAATGCGTGATTCACCACTGAAATTGATCAATGAGTGTAGTAACTCACTGCCCGGAATAACTGGGTCAATATTTTGTAAATAAATGAAAAAAAAGAAACGAAACGGGAAAATAAAAGAGGAAACCTCTGGCGAGGGGAACGTGGGCGTCTTTTAAAAGTTCATCAGTTTTATTGTTAATCTTCGCTTATGTGTGGCCCCGCGCGTTACATAAGAGTAAGTGGTCAATTAAATGTGCAATTTGTGGGGTACGCTTTGTTACATACTATTTGTGTGTATGTGTGTGTGTGTGTGTTATGTAAGGAAATGTGATGAAACTGGCTTTAACCGAAGGTGTGTTACAGGAATTGCTTTTAGAATAAACAGGGTTTTTTTATTCACTGAAGAATGCAGACTGCACTGCGTACAGACTCTCTTACTAAAAAAAAAACGTTAGAGAAATTTATAAGAGCTTAATAAGAGTCCTGGATTGATACAGTTTAGTGTCAAGGTTGCAAGACTAACAAAGCTTACTGTCAGGTTTTCGAGTGACAGCGAGTTTAATAAGAGCTTTGCGAGCGATAGGAGCTCCGGACCTGTAAGAACTAGTGTCAAGTTGTGACAGCGAGTTTAATAAGAGCTTTACGAGTTCAATAGGAGCTCTGGACCTGTAAGAACTAATGTCAAGTTTAGGAGCGACAGCGAGCTTAATAAGGGCCCCGGACTGGCAAAGCTTATTGTCAAGTTTGCGAGCGATAGCGAGCCTTATATGAACCCTGAATTGGCAAAGCTCAGTGTCAAATTTTCGAGCGATAGCGAGCTTTATAAGAGCACTAGACTGACATAGCTTATTGTCAAGTTTGCGAGCGATAGCGAGCCTAATAAGTACCCTGAATTGGCAAAGCTCAGTGTCAAATTTTCGAGCGATATTGAGCTTTATAAGGGCACGGGATTAGCAAAGCTTATTGACAAGTTTGCGAGTGATAGTGAGTCTTATAAGAACCCTGAATTGACAAAGCTCAATGTCAAAATTTCGAGCGATAGAGAGCTTTATAAGGGCACTAAACTGGCAAAGCTTATTGTCAAGTTTGCGAGCAATAGCGAGCCTTATAAGAACCCTGAATTGGTAAAGCTCAGTGTCAAATTTTCGAGCGATAGCGAGCTTTTTAAGGGCACTGGATTGGCAAAGCTTATTGTCAAGTTTGCGAGCGATAGTGAACGTTATAAAGACCCTGAATTGGCAAAGCTCAGTGTCAAATTTGCGAGCGACAGCGAGCTTTATAAGGGCACTGGACTGGCAAAGCTTATTGTCAAGTTTGCGAGCGATATCGAGCCTTATAAAGACCCTGAATTGGCAAAGCTTAGTGTCAAATTTTCGAGCGATAGCGAGGTTTATAAGGGCCCCGGATTGGCAAAGCTTATTGTCAAGTTTGCGAGCGATAGTGAGCCTTATAAAAACCCTAAATTGGCAAAGCTTAGTGACAAATTTTCGAGTGATAGCGAGCTTTATACAGGCACTGGACTGACAAAGCTTATTGTCAAGTTTGCGAGTGATAGTGAGCCTTATAAGGACCCTGAATTGGTAAAGCTCAAAGTCAAATATTCGAGCGATAGCGAGCTTTATAAGGGCACTGGACTGGCAAAGCTTATTGTCAAGTTTGCGAGCGATAGCGAGCTTTATAAGGGCACTGGATTGGCAAAGCTTATTGTCAAGTTTGCGAGCGATAGCGAGCCTTATAAGGACCCTGAATTGGCAAAACGCAGTGTCATTTTTCGAGCGATAGCGAGCTATATAAAGTCACTGGATTGATAAAGCTTATTGTCAAGTTTGCGAGCAATAGTGAGCCTTATAAAGACCCTGAATTGGCAAAGCTCAGTGTCAAATTTGCGAGCGACAGCGAGCTTTATAAGGGCACTGGATTGGCAAAGCTTATTTTCAAGTTTGCGAGCGATAGCGACCTTTTTAAGAACCCTGAAGTGGCAAAGCTCAGTGTCATTTTTCGAGCGATAGCGAGCTTTATAAGGTCATTGGACTATCAAAGCTTATTGTCAAGTTTGCGAGCGATAGTGAGCCTTATAAATACCCTGAATTGGTAAAGCTCAGTGTCAAATTTTCGAGCGATAGCGAGCTATATAAAGCCACTGGATTGATAAAGCTTATTGTCAAGTTTGCGAGCAATAGTGAGCCTTATAAAGACCCTGAATTGGCAAAGCTCAGTATCAAATTTTCGAGCGATAGCGAGCTTTATAAGGGCACTGGATTGGCAAATCTTATTGTCAAGTTTGCGAGCGATAATGAGCCTTATAAGGACCCTGAATTGGCAAAGCTCAGTGTCAAATTTGCTAGCGATAGCGAACTTTATAAGGGCACTGGATTGGCAAAGCTTTTGTCAAGATTGCGAGCGATAGTGAGGCTTATAAAGACCCTGAATTGGCAAAGCTTAGTGTCAAATTTTCGAGTGATATCGAGCTTTATAAGGGCACTGGATTAGCAAAGCTTATTGACAAGTTTGCGAGTGATAGTGAGTCTTATAAGAACCCTGAATTGACAAAGCTCAGTGTCAAAATTTCGAGCGATAGCGAGCTTTATAAGAACACTGTATTGACAAAACCTATTGTCAAGTTTGCGAGCGATAGTGAGCCTTATAAGGACCTTGAATTGACAAAGCTCAGTGTCAAATTCGAGTGATAGCGAGCTTTATAAGGGCACTGGATTGGCAAAGCTTAATGTCAAATTTTCTAGCGATAGTGAGTCTTATAAAGACCCTGAATTGGCAAAGCTCAGTGTCAAATTTTCGAGTGATAGCGAGCTTTATAAGGGACTGGATTGGCAAAGCTTATTGTCAAATTTACGACCGATTGTGAGCCTTATAAGAACCCTGAATTGGTAAAACTCAGTGTCAAATTTTCGAGCAATAGCGAGCTTTATAAGGGCACTGGACTGGCAAAGCTCATTTTCGAGTTTGCGAGCGATATCGAGCTTTATAAGGGCCTAGTGTCAAGTTTTCGAGCAATAGCGAACTCAATAAGGGCTCTGGACAGGCAAAGCCTACTGTCAAGTTTGCGAGAGATAGCGAGCTTTAAAAGGGCCTTGTTCATAATTTAAAATCCCTATAGTTTAATAAATAATTTTAAAAAAATATATAATTACTTATGGTTCTTTTAATAAATTGATTGTAAAATACTGAAATGCTTTAAAATTCATTAATTTCTTTCCTTAAATCCTCAAATATAACGAAAATCCTTTCACGACACCATTTCAAAATTCCATAATTATTACCGAATTCTATTTTTAACCTCAGTGTCGAAACCCATTAACCTTTAACACCGCGTAAGATAACACATTCAATTTGAACGTCCCGGCGGATGAAATTTCGGGCGCGTGATTCACGGGACGTCCATTTGCATTCAAATGCGAATTTTTCCAGCTTCGACATTGTCGGGCTTTTCGCATTCGGGCCGCGCTCGGGCGATAAATTTTCAGGTTTGGGCGTTTGATCGCCGAGACGAATTTGCATTCGCCGGTAAAAATAGAAATGACCGGACCATTGGCATCACCAATTCGCGTTAACTTTACCAGCGATTGTTCTTTTGAGCGATATAAAAAAGAATTCAAAAGTTAAAGTGTGTTTTATTGTATTGTGGAGGCTTTTATATATACAAAAACATTTTTATTCAAGTAATTACAAAATACAATTACAGTAATACATAACCAGAAAAAATATTTTTTTAATATTTGAGGCGTTTACTTCGTGGTACATTTTCATTATTAGGATAAAGAATACAAAAATATTTATTATTCACATAAATAACATTTTGTCGGTTATCTTTATTTACTGAAATGTATAAGACAACTTTTAAAAAAAAATGCACACTATTTATAATAATAACTATATTTATTGACCCCGACACCAATTGGTAAAAGGGGACATCGATTATTATATATATACATAAATATATATATATATATATATATATACAGAGAGCTTTTTTTATCAGTATACATTTCCCCTATGTATACCTGCAAAATACGCGAGTCAAATGCATTAATATATGTGTGTTTGGTTGCCTATAACACGCAATTGAACACATATATGCCAAATAGTCAACTTAACATACACACATTAATTATTCAATGCGGTTGGCTCGCGTTTTTTGCAGGTATACACTTCCACTAATGTATACTTATAAAAAAAATCTCTCTGTATATATATATAAATACATATATATTTAATATATATATTTATATATATATATATATTTATTGCCCCACAGGAAAAATTTTTCAAATTACATAAAAATATATAAAAAATATAGATAATAATAATAACTTTATTGCCCAACAGCTGAAACAATTACAGTACAATGTTATAAAAAAAACTTATAAGTAATAATAATAATAGTAATTATATAATACTGTATAAATAACAAAGAACATACAAAAATAATGATTTCACAGACAATGCTAAATCATTGTCTCATTTCTGGTGAGAAAAATATGTCGTCAAACGAACGATTAGCATTTTTGCTCAAATGAAAAAGAGTAAGGCTCCTGTTTTTCATTGGAAGGAATATTTTAATTTTATTAAGTTATTATATTTAATCTCAACACTGGCTAATGCCGGTAAATGAGTGTCGATTATGAATGAATAAACACTTAAAAAAAAAAACAAAAAAAATACTTCAAAAGGTATGAGATTTTATTATATTGAATTATTAATTTTAATAGTAGAAATAAGGTAAATTAAATAAAAATGATTTTAAAATAATTAAATTAATTTATTATAATCTTACACAATTTATAACGAAGTAGAAGCTTCAGTGATCAGTAATTTAATATATATATATATATACAGAGAGCTTTTTTTATGAGTATACATTTCCCCTATGTATACCTGCAAAATATGAGAGTCAAACGCATTAATATATGTGTGTTTAGTTGCCTATAACACGCAACTGAACACACATATGCCAAATAGGCAACTAAACATACACACATTAATCGGTTCAATGCGTTTGACTCGCGCTTTTTGCAGGTATACAGTTTGCCTAATGTATACTGATAAAAAAACCTCTCTGTATATATATATATATATATAAATTAATAAAATTTATATATTGTTTATTGTTTATTATTAACGGTAAGTCCATTTAAATAGATATTGCTTTATACTAACTATACATTAAAAGATAAAGGAGGGTTGCAATATAAGTATAATTATAAAATGCTAATAAATTAAAAGTTATAAATAAGTTAAATTATTTAATTATTAATTTTAATAGTAGAAATAAGATAAATTCTCACTTATCCCGTTGTGAAACATTATTTATATAAGAATTAGGATGTATTTTAATTAATACACTTGATTGTTCGTTTCACTAGTTGAATAAATTTAAAACTATTTTATTACCAAAATATTTCTTAAAAATAATCACCAACTTTCAAATACTCTCGATACAAAAAAAACAACTTTCCAAAGCATGAAAAAAATACTACATACTTGATCTCGCACACAAAACGTCCGCGTTTGAATTATTGTCAGTTATTAACACTTTTTTCGCTCTCTCACTCTCTTTCGTTTAATATCTCCCAATCTGGAATTTCAGTTGGAATCGTTGGAAGCGGATCTGGGAAAGTACGTCCAGGAATTAATGGACCACATCAATATAAATTTCAGCCCGAATAGAAAGTAAAGTCTGCGTGTCCGGAGGAGGAATTAAAATCGCCCGTGATTGCGTTCGACGAGTGAAAAATTGTGCGAGATTAATTTCGGTGTCAAGGTTTCCTTTTCGGAACGACAAATTTGTTGCAGCGATAGATAAGGATCGTTTTTTTTTTCTATCTCCTTCAATTTACGTTTGCTTGTATTATCCTCCTTATATATATATAATTGTAACTAGTGTAATAATCGAAGTAGGCTGAAAAATTATTCCTGTTTTTATAGGCGGCCACGGCTTACATTTTTTTTTTCATATATACAGAGAGGTTTTTTTATTAGTATACATTAGGGGAAGTGTGTTCCTGCAAAAAAAAAACGCGAGTCAAACGCATTGAACCGATTAATGTGTGTATGTTTAAATAAATAAATAAATAAATCTTTATTAACGGAATACACCTTTTACAAAAAAAATATAATAATAATAAAGAATTAGTAATATATAATGTAATTAACTACAATTATGTATGTGTTTAGTTGACTATTTGCCATATGTATGTTCAGTTGCGTGTTATAGGCAATTAAACACACATACCTTAATGCATTTGACTCGCGTATTTTGCAGGTATACATAGGGGAAATGTATACTGATAAAAAAAGCTCCCTGTATATACAAACATCTTTATTCAGACAATATGACAACAAAATTTTACAAAATTTATTATAACAATATCTACAATTGTCTTAGTAGTCTGTCATGGGCTATTGACCATAGGTCTTATATATAAATATTATATTCTTATATATTGTTTATTGTTTATTAACGGTAAGTCCATTTAAATACATATTGCTTTATAGTAACTATACATTAAAAGATAAAGGAGGGTTGCAATATATAAATATTCTTAATTTTTATCATTATATTACTATTTATGTAAATTATTGTATATTTTCCCTTGTTGGATACTTCCATTAGAGAATAAAATTATTATTATCATCGCGTTCCCTTCGTTTTAAACAGTTCGCGTATTTTAATTGAGCAATTGGCGAAAGAACAGTGACTATGAAAAAAACTGTATTTTTTTTTGTATTTCAAAATTAAAAACAGGATGGTGTAAAATAGCACAATAGTACCTCATATTTCAAGCATTTACAGCCTGCTGTAAAACGCGCGCGAGATTGAGGCTCGTAAATCAGGCGAGTAATTAAACCCCGCACCTGCACCCATACTCCGAAATCAAAAATCGAAATGCAAAACGAAACAATGACGCGAGCTTGTGTCGGCCGGACGAACGCACGTGTTTCGCTTAGATGAATCTGGCGAAAATTTGGGTCAAGATTTTTCGTTGCGTATCAACATCTGTGGATTTTTTATGAATAAAAATAACGACGGAATATTGAAAGGAATCTCCGAAATAGTTTAGTTTGTATGAAAAACAATTATGAAAATTGATAAAATTTATAGCAAATTTCAAATTATATTTTTGCTAATAAAAACTTGTGCAATGAAAATTTAAAGGATTTCACTAAATTCTGCATTAAAATAACTTAGCAGACATGATCTATTAATTTCATTAAATCTTACAATTTTCTTTTCTAACTTGAACTAGTAAATTGACGTAATACACCAAAATTAACGATTTATTTTTTATTTGGACTGATACTTTATACTTGGCAGATAAAAAATGTAAAAACATTTCATAAAACCGACCTCCTACTCAACGAACAAACAGAACTGTCAAACTCCCCACTACTTAAAATATCCACCCCACCTCAGTGTCAATAGTGTAAATGTATAGTTTTAAGATTTCTAATTTTACTGTAAACTTTCATTCACCTAAAGAAACAATAAATTTGCGAAACAATTGTTGTGAAAATAAACACACTTTTTGAAAATCAAAAGTTATTCAGAATTTTATTTATACAAAGTGAATATGGATTTTCAACACCTCAACGCCTTATCAATCAACCTATATTCATATTATTAAATCCAAAAGAATGGCTCTTTTCTCAAACGATTATTTCCATTTTACTATTACTATATTTTACTATTATATTTTACTATA